>CM077027.1:75067419-76311919 GCA_039090855.1 Macrothele yani
ACACACATTTCATGCCAAGAACCTCCATCAAAATCTCTGAAACAATAGTCCATGGAATCCCCATATCTTCTAATTCTCACACTGTCAATCGCCAATGTTCGTCAACTGCAGCCCATACACATTTAACATTTTTGTGTATTCTGCATGTTGCAAGCCTTTCAGAACATGGATCTCTATCAATAGATTCCCAGCCTTTGAAGTGTTGGTACCATAATATTATCTGAGCTTCACTCATTGAATCATCCCTGAAAGCCTTCTTAATCATTCAAATAGTTTCTGTGGATGAATGTTTGAGTTTGAAACAAAACTTGATGCAGGTTTGTTGATCTACTCAATCATTGTGAATGCGACAGTAACACAGTACACAAGCTCACTCAACAGCACCTCACTGCAGACATAACCCCATGGGGAAAGTGAGTGGTTATACATGTGCAGTTAGGTCCCCTCTGGCTAGGTGCCAAGTTACCTCAAGGCTGCACGACTGGTTCTAGAGATATTCCAAATGGCTAGATACTTTCCAGACAGACCTCGAATTAATAAGTCCATCCAGTATTACGAAGATCTTTCCTTCTGAAGCACTATGGGTTAAATCAAGGAAGTTGTAACTATTATTTTGTTGCAGTTCCAGTGTTAAGTTCACAGAATCATCAGAATTGTTAAATACGTTGAGAATGTTTTCTGGAAGAAAGTCTTCTTTGCTATCCAGTGTTATCAAAATGTCATCCACATATTTTGCATAAAGGAAGAATAACAAAAGTTGCACATTAAGACTACTTTCTCTTCAAGATTTTCCATATAATAGTTACCCAAAAACTGTGCCAATGGGTAACACATTGCTAAGCTAGAGATCTGTATGCAGAATTTATTTCCAAATTGCTAGTTTTCTCTTGAGTCAATAGGCTACTAATGAAAGGTTAAAAGTATAGCCTGAAATTCTAACAAATAGTCGTTATACAAAAAAATATTCCCTGCTAATTCCGGTAATTTAACTCAAATTTGAGTAATGAAAATATAATTTATTCTCTACAGTATAAAATTATTACTTCATTTATCACAATGTGTGTGTGTGGCTTAATCACCATGAGCAATTCAATGGGCTTATAAACAATCATCTGTCCCTAATTTAGGGCCACTGGTTTCAAGGAAGGAAGAGAGCCAGTGCAATCAGGCGAATACACCATTCGTGCTTCACCCAGGATTCACATCCTTCTCGGATAAATGATCAGAAGCCAGTGCTTAGATCACCACAGCACCAGAGGCAAGCACTTTTACCTTTTACCATGACATATATTAATTTTAAACTAGCAAAAGACCCTAGAATTGCCCAGGTTTAACAAACAAAAAATACCTCAGTCAACTTCTGGTCCAGCATTTTCTGAGTCCTCCAGAAATTATGATTAGGATACATTGCATGGAAACATTTAATTCAAATATGTTCCAGTAATGAAAAGGAAGAATTAAGAAAAAGAATAAAAACCTAAACTTGTGCTGGCACAACTGGATGAAACCAACAGACTGTGACTGTGAATATATTAAATTAAAAATATTTGAATTATCTACATTTTTCTAACATGTTGTGATCAGTGTTTTGTACAGTTCTTCTGAAGCAAAAGTGCATCTTTGAAGAGCTCTGGGTCAATGACAGCAAGTGTTCTTCCATTTGGAGCCAAGGTGAATAGATTTAAATTTGTGCAAACTCTGGAGCAACCAACATACAGTTGGTCTGGGGAAAGCACGAGTTTCACGGGTTGAGGCAAACAACTTTTAATGATTGACTTTGTGCTTGTTGATACTCATGGCAAAACTGAGATGAACAGAAATTTATGCATTTAAACTGAATTGTTAAGTCAGATGGGATTATTGGAACATGTGAAATAAAAGCATGGTCTTCTGCAACATGCCAGTCATTATGGTAGCTTCAATGACATTTGATATCAGATTCTTGACATGCATTCTGAATAGGGATGGTCCAAAATAGTGAAGACGCAAATAAAAATACACCACAGAAAACATCATGCAAAATATTGGGAAGTAATAAAAAATATCTCCTCACCATATTAAACAGCATTTCCAATTATTCATACAATACATATTTAAAAGCACAGAAATACATTTAAAACCAAGCAGCCAGTTCTTATGAAGCAAAAGTGTATCTTTGAAGAGCTCTGGGTCAATGACAGCAAGTGTTCTTCCATTTGGAGCCTAGATGAAGAGATTTAAATTTCCGCCAACTCTGGACTCTGGAGCAACCAACATACAGTTGGTCTGAGGAAAGCACGGGTTTCACAGGTTGAGTCAAACAACTTTTAATGGCTGACCCTGTGCTTGTTGATACTCATTGCAAAACTGAGATGAACAAGAAAGTATGCATTTAAACTGAATTGTAAAATCAGATGTGATGATTGGAACATGTGAAATAAAAACATGGTCTTCTGCAGCATGCCAGTCATGACTGTAGCTTCAATGACATTTGATATCAGGTTCTTGACCTGCATTCTGAATGGGAATGGCCCAAAATATTGAAGATACAAATAAAAATACACCAGAGAAAAAATCATGCAAAATACTGGGAAGTGATAAATATCTCCTCAACATATGAAACTGTGTTTCCAATTATTCATACAATACATATTTAAAAACACAGAAATACATTTAAAAACAAGCAGCGAATAACATGAAATGAAAGACAAAGTGATATCTCATGGGGAGGGCCTAAACCCCTGGGCCTACCACACTGGGTGTGCCACTGATGTTCTTGTAGTTTAACACACAATAGTTTAATGAAATATTATTGTGTTTATGCAAAGTGTAACAAAATACTGTTGCACAAAAGTATAACAAAATATTATTGCATAACAATGAAATTAATTATTGTTGCATGATTTTCGCACAGCATCATACTGCAGGATCAAATTTTAAAAATAAGTGAATGCTTTACAAACTAAATAAATCAATTAAAAATATGCAAATTAAAATAAAAAAAAGAGCTCAGAGATGCACCTTTCCCCTAATGCTTTCCTGAATGTGTCTACCAATTATTGTCTACATTCAGTAGTCTGATGGATCATCACCCTTCCACTCAGCATGAGCAAAAAACAACATTTCATCTTTATGAATTCACTTAATTTTGGCTAAACAAATTAGTTACCTTTCTTCCACTGCCTTGCTCATGTCAATCTGACTGTCAGTATAATCAGCAAGGTTCCTTTCCTCTTCCCTGTCTTTCTTTCGATCCAACGAATTGCTCTTCACAGAGACCGGCATTCTGACACTGCAAATCACATGAATGCTAAAACGGAAATGGCTTTTATTTAGTAGGAATACACCACAACGTTTCAAATTTTATTACACATAAATTGACTATCAAACTTTAGGTAAAACAATACAATGAGTTACTAAAAATGCTATACCTACACAGTAAACTTAATGGGTGCAATTTAGTTCCTTAATATGTGTGTACAATCTAAATACAGCACTGTCTAGGAAATTTCGGAAATACTCAAAATGTTACAAAAAATGTTTGAATCAAACTTAAATTAAGGGATGCTGAAAATAAAATGTCAAGTGTTTAAGAAGACTGTAGGAGTTACAACCAGTACACACTACATACATCCACCTCTTATAGTTGCAGCAAGAAGAATCAACTATAAAGAACCTACACTATTACACATGAGAAAATTGTTACTACACATTTAAATTATTACATAGCCGTTTTATCGAACTAGTTGTCAACGATGCTTTTTCATTGTTGGTAGGTGCATAAAAACTTCATTATTACACTCTTAAAGCACTCCTGGAATATTTTTGTGAATATTGCAACTAATTGTTGACTTCATGTAATTTTTTTACAAAGCATCATTTATTATTTTATTTTATTTTTTTGTTTTATGATGTCCGTTTTTGTGGAAGCTGTATGTACAAAAATCCTATTTACTTTCCAAGTCTGTTGTAATTTTTAGTTTTATTTTTTAATTTTATGGCATTTTCGGAAATGCTTTTTTACCACAAGGAATATGATTTGTAGTACTTTTAGTACTGTGATTCACGTTTAAATTCTCTCTCAGGCTGTTTGGTTGCTCAACCACGTGTTTTAGCTGAATATTTCTGATGATTTGTTCAAACCTTCTCACAACTTGTGTATTTTTTGAAACTGTTTTTTTGTTTTTTGTGACAGATGATGAGTATGGGAAGGGCCAAGAAAGTTATAAATGCATGCAAAAACTTTTACTAAATTATTCTTCACACACCTTTGAGGGTGGTTATGTTAATTAAAAATTTTAGAGGGATTTAAACTTGCATTTATGGCTTTGCAGAGACCCATTTCCAACTAGGTCTTTGTGGAAGTGAGAAAATGCAGAGTTTTGTTGGTCCTTGATAAAGCCAAGGCTCAGCATTCGACATTTTCTACATTCAGGTTTGCTATTACTTTATTTTAATTTTTTACTCATGCCTGTTGGGTTTTGAGGTTTTCTTTGTTGTTTTTGTCCTTGTTAAATTCTTTTTTTTTTTATTAGTCTCTACTTTGTAGTGTGTGATTTCTGAATATTCATAACTGCTGCGCTGCGCGTCATGATCTTCAGATAGTATGTTAAACAAATTTTGTTCTAAATTCTTAGGTGTAAATTAAGTCTTTGACTCTGCTCTTGGGTATCTGTTTTCAATTTACAATTTAGAAGCTTATGAGCAAATTCTAGTTGAAATGTTTTTTATTATTTTTTGTTTTTTTGTTTTTTATTTTCCTTTTTAGGCTGTTGTTTTATTTGGGGGGGGGGTGTTGATTTTGCTAGAGTTTTGGTTATTTCTTGGACTGCTTGTTTCCTAAAGAGGTTTCCTGGTTGGTATGCTCGGAATTTTATTTGTTTGGCCCTAGTGGCGTATTACGGACGATGAAAGGATTGGAGGTCAACTCAGAAAATTAAAGTCCTCCCGCTCGGTTAGGCTAGCACCTTTTCCCATAGTGTATGAAATCGCTGGCAAAGTTAATCTCAAGTTATGAAATGACAAACATTGTTTGACACAAAAATCAGCAGATCCTAACCTGTATTCTAGTAACTTGCACAGAAAACTAGCGGATAATGCTTACCATGGCATTCCTTTCTAGCGGGGGACATTTCACGCACGTGTTTTCCGGTCTTTGTTGAGGTTATTGTCCTAAAGTCCGTTTGTATGCGATGACTGGCTTTACTTCTCACACTTTTAGCTGGGTATACTCATTGGATCTTTGCTTTAGGATTCCAAACATCAATTTTTACCGTTCTTTATACTCGAAATTTTTCGCCCATACTCTGGGCATCTTCAGGAGCGTGGCGACTTTACCACCGATGTTCGTGGCTAACTTCGCGCTAATGGAGTCCGATACTCCTTGTTGCCATTCGTCGGAAAAACTTTCCTGGATATATTTCGTTAACAAGCCCGGCTGGCGCCATCTATGTTTAGTTAAGACCACTTCCCCCCCCCCCGTATTTTTTTTTTTAATTTTTTTAATTTCTTCTCCTATCCTGGTTTTCTTGTCTTTTTTGCCTGTTTTTCTTTTGTTGTTGTTTTTCTTGTCTTATTAGTTCTTTCCACAGGCCCGATAATGTGCTAGGGTCGTTCTGGTTACATACCCTTGCTTTATTTTTGTAGATCAATATTGCTTCCCCCTCCTCATCTGCCCCCCCCCCCGATTTTTTTATTCTTTTTTAGCATTTTAATTTCATCGAACTTTGGGAATGTCCGGTTTTCCAAGCAGAATTGCACTAAAAACCGTTTTGGCTTCTTTTTTTTTTTTGCCAGTTAGATATATGTTGTTTAAGTCTTTTTTTAATCTGTTTTTCGTACTTCCAATGTACGACACCGAGGGCATGTGTGCTATTGGAATTTCGTAGGTTCCTGATTCTTCTAGCATTTTTTCCTCTGTTTTTTGTTGACAGTCATACTTTTCACGGTGTGCACTGAGCTTCCTAGTTGTAAGTCATATTTAGCACAGTGCCTATTGATTTCTTTACTCACTCCTTCCAGGTATGGAAAGCTCCAATGTATTTCAATTTTTATTTCTCATCTTCCTTTGGTTGTGCACTTCTTGGCCTTCTTTCCTCTGAGTCATATGCTTTTTACTCTCATGTATCCATTTATTAATTAGCTTGCTCGGGTACCCATACTCTTGTGATATTTTCGAGATAAACTCTAGCTCTTGATTTTTAGCCTGTTGTTAGATGTGTGTGTGTACGCTCGCCGTATCAAGTTTACTATGCTGTTTTTTTTATGTATCACTGGATGGTGCGATGAGTATGGTATCAGTACAGGTATGTAAGTTGCTTTTCTGAACACAGAGTATTCAAAACTATTTGTTTTTCTTTAGTTGAATGTCCAGGAAGGATAGGCAATTATCCTCTTCAAACTCAATAGTTAGCTCTATGGTGTTACATATTTGCTAAACTGCTGTGCTAGATCTTGTAGCTCGGCTTTGTTAAGTTTAGACATTATAATAATATCGTCTACATATCGAGCATAAAGTATTGGTTTTTCAGGTAAATTTTGAATAATTTCTTTTTCGAGGTATGCCATAATCACTTCTGCGTATAATGCCGATAATGGGGATCCCATAGGGCCTTGTGTTTGTGTATATATATTTCCTTCAAAATGGAAGATGTTGTTTTCCTTGATGAAATATAAGGTATTCTTTAGCTCTTTCAATTGTGACAAGTTTAGTTCTTTGTTGATGCTTAGTTGCTGCATAATCAATTCGATGGCTAGCTCGACAGGAGTGTTTGGGTATAACGCCTTAGCATCCATGGAGGCCATAGTTATTTGCTCTAGGTCTTGATTAATTAATTTGATTTTTTCTATAAACTCATAGCTATTCTTTAATGTATATTGATTCCTCATGAATATTGGGGATAGATAGTTGTATATCTTTTTCTAGGTTGATGAGTGGTGAGATTTTTCGATAGAATCAGTCTTAAAGGTGTGTTTTCTTTATGAGTTTTAATTTCGAGAATATTTTTGGCATCCCTGCTCCCATTGGAGGGTTTGCATTTTTATTTCTGTTGGTAACGTGCTGTGGTTCCTTATATTAGCCAGGAAGGTAAGTTGTTTTGTCGGTGGGATCTTTGTTGATGCTATCGCACTGTAGCTCTGAGATGGCCGTCCGCATTTTATCATTTTATTCCAAAGTGTCCATCATGCTTAAAGAGTATAATGCTAAGCACAAAAAAAACTGTAAGATTAATAAATTAAAGTATGACAGAAAACAACTAGTAAATCTTTGCAAAGACCCCACGATCAAATTCTGCGAAGCGGACAAAACAGGGCAAATTGTTATTATGGACACTTTGGAATATAATGATAAAATGCGGACGGCCATCTCAGAGCTACAGTGCGATAGCATCAACAAAGATCCCACCGACAAACAACTTACCTTCCTGGCTAATATAAGGAACCACAGCACGTTACCAACAGAAATAAAAAATGCAAACCCTCCAATGGGAGCAGGGATGCCAAAAATATTCTCGAAAATTAAAACTCATAAAGAAAACACACCTTTAAGACTGATTCTATCGAAAAAAATCTCACCACTCATCAACCTAGAAAAAAGATATACAACTATCTATCCCCAATATTCATGAGGAATCAATATACATTAGAGAATAGCTGAGTTTATAGAAAAAATCAAATTAATTAATCAAGACCTAGAGCAAATAACTATGGCCTCCATGGATGTTAAGGCGTTATACCCAAACACTCCTGTCGAGCTAGCCATCGAATTGATTATGCAGCAACTAAGCATCAACAAAGAACTAAACTTGTCACAATTGAAAGAGCTAAAGAATACCTTATATTTCATCAGGAAAACAACATCTTCCATTTTGAAGGAAATATATATAAACAAACACAAGGTGGCCCTATGGGATCCCCATTATCGGCATTATACGCAGAAGTGATTATGGCATACCTCGAAAAGAAATTATTCAAAATTTACCTGAAAAACCAATACTTTATGCTCGATATGTAGACGACATTATTATAATGTCTAAACTTAACAAAAGCCGAGCTACAAGATCTAGCACAGCAGTTTAGCAAAATATGTAACACCATAGAGGCTAACTATTGAGTTTGAAGAGGATAATTGCCTATCCTTCCTGGACATTCAACTAAAGAAAAACAAAAATAGTTTTGAATACTCTGTGTTCAGAAAAGCAACTTACATACCTGTACTGATACCATACTCGTCGCACCATCCAGTGATACATAAAAAAAACAGCATAGTAAACTTGATACGGCGAGCGTACACACACACATCTAACAACAGGCTAAAAAATCAAGAGCTAGAGTTTATCTCGAAAATATCACAAAGTATGGGTACCCGAGCAAGCTAATTAATAAATGGATACATGAGAGTAAAAAGCATATGACTCAGAGGAAAGAAGGCCAAGAAGTGCACAACCAAAGGAAGATGAGAAATAAAAAATTGAAATACATTGGAGCTTTCCCATACCTGGAAGGAGTGAGTAAAGAAATCAATAGGCACTGTGCTAAATATGACTTACAACTAGGAAGCTCAGTGCACACCGTGAAAAGTATGACTGTCAACAAAAAAACAGAGGAAAAAATGCTAGAAGAATCAGGAACCTACGAAATTCCAATAGCACACATGCCCCCGGTGTCGTACATTGGAAGTACGAAAAACAGATTAAAAAAAAGACTTAAACAACACGTCTAACTGGCAAAAAAAAGAAGCCAAAACGGCTTTAGTGCAATTCTGCTTGGAAAACCGGACATTCCCAAAGTTCGATGAAATTAAAATGCTAAAAAAGAATAAAAAATCGGGGGGGCAGATGAGGAGGGGAAGCAATATTGATCTACAAAAATAAAGCAAGGGTACGTAACCAGAACGACCCTAGCACATTATCGGGCCTGTGGAAAGAACTAATAAGACAAGAAAAACAACAACAAAAGAAAAACAGGCAAAAAAGACAAGAAAACCAGGATAGGAGAAGAGAATTAAAAAAATTAAAAAAAAAAAAAAAAAATACGGGGGAAAAAAAAAAAAAAAAAGTGGTCTTAACTAAACATAGATGGCGCCAGCCGAGCATTAACGAAATATATCCAGGAAAGTTTTTCTGACGAATGGCAACAAGGAGTATCGGACTCCATTAGCGCGAAGTTAGCCACGAACATCGGTGGTAAAGTCGCCACGCTCCTGAAGATGCCCAGAGTATGGGCGAAAATTTGAGTATAAAGAACGGTAAAAATTGATGTTTGGAATCCTAAAGCAAAGATCCAATGAGTATACCCAGCGAAAAGTGTGAGAAGTAAAGCCAGTCATCGCATACAACGGACTTTAGGACAATAACCTCAACAAAGACCGGAAAACACGTGCGTGAAATGTCCCCGTCGCTAGAAAGAAAGGAATGCCAAGGTAAGCATTATCCGCTAGTTTTCTGTACAAGTTACTTTGAAATATCGCACGTAAAAGAGAATAGTACAATAATTAGAGCTATATAAGAGTCAGAATTAGAACTACTAAGTGGAATTGTATTCTAGTATTACGGATGATTGCTCCAATAAGTTTTGTAAAGCCTACAATACCATTTATAAACTTACCTGTTCTATTTGCAGTCTTAGCTATATTGGCCAAAGCAAAAATCCTCTTCATCTTAGGATCAATGGTCACAGGTCACTTGTTAACAAATAATCTCCCAACCGTGTGAACCCCTCCACTTGTGCAAGCCAGTACTCTACCTTTGAGTTAGAACATTTCCATACTCATGGTTTTGACAAAGTGAAAATAGAGGTACTGCATATCATCCCTGACCTTTTTGCTAGGCTGGAAACTGAATCTCTTGAAATCTGCAACATCAGTCTTTATATCCCTATGGTCTTAATTCCACTCTTTCTGACAATAAGCACAATCCACAAATTTTCTATCCGTGAACTTTTCTTTCTTGTTAACAAGGTATGCACTAGAGGTAAAAGAGGGCAGAGGCTTTTTCGTACTGCAAGCAAGGTGGATTTTGCAAGCTTGCAAATCACTATAAGTAGTTTTAAAAATGATTCAAATTTTGTTAAAAATGCTTGCAGAATTCTTAGATCTTTTAAGCACTCTGTCCTAAAAAGTTTGTTTTTTTCAAATTCTGGAATGAAACAGCTAATCAAGTTGATAAGCATGTATTTGATTTAGTTCAGGATATTATTAAGCATATTCTTAAAGAAAAAAAATTATCTTAAAGGTATTCCAGAAATTATGTGACCATCAGATTTCTTAATAAAAGCTTTGATTACTCAATATTAGGAAACTGTTCTACAATAATGCAATTTTTTTCCCCATTCCCAGGCACCAGTCTATAGTAAGTTTTAAATATGTTAGGATCTTAGGGTCTATAAATAAAATCTACAAACTTGGTTCCTCACGTTCTTTATCTCTAGTTACTGCATGTTCTTGTGAAGAACTTAAGGATACAGTTCACTATAATAAGCATTACAAGCATGTTATCACTGGTAGCTTAAGTTTTGTTGAAAATGACAAGCTCAGAAATTTGTTAGAGATGGTACTAAATTCAAGCCGCCTTTCCATATTTCCAAAAACAAATTCTTGAGAATTTTACTCAAGATGTTAATAGATACATTATTAAGACAAGTTTAGCTTACAATCATCCTATTGAGGCCTTCACAGAATGGAAGTATAATGTTATTCGTAGCTTCTCCGGAAAGTTGGCAGGTCTTGATTTATGTTTTGAAAGAAATCTTTTTTTCTCTCTGGAGATGCCAAAAAGTCTCTCTCTAAACTACAAGATCAATATATTTTTTTTACTACTACTGATAAAGCTAGTAATAATTTTGCAATTATCTGCACGAAATTCTATTTTGAATTGTTAAATCTAGAACTTAATAATAGATGTAAATGCATTTATGGCACCTCTATTCATAGTGATTGTGGAATAACTTTTTTTACGGGTCTTTTAGAGGTTATTTTTAATGAAAGTTGGTTGTCAAATTTTCGAACTAAAGCCTAGTTCGTCATCAGGACTATGTCACTGGAGTAGTTGCTGCCACTCAATTGGAAGAGACCATCCGCAATTATCGTTAATTGTGGTACTTCTTCTTCTTGCTATTTCGATCCCTTCTTCTAGTTTTCTCTTTACTAAGTTTGACTGGTGGGCGATTATTTTCACTGAGTCCCAATTTATGGAGTGTCCACTTGCTTGTACATGTCTGTCTAGCCCTGTTTTGTTCCCAATGTTCCTAATAGCTGCTTGGTGTTCTTTCATTCGGACCTTAATACTTCTCCCCCGTTTCTCCTATATAGCTGAGTCCGCAGTTACAGTCGATGCAGTAAATTACTCCTTCTTGCAATTGGATGTCCAATTCTTTCTGCTTTAAAGCTGGCAGGAATTTCTTTATTTTGTTATTAAGATCTGGAGCTAGCCTGATATTATATTTTGCTCCGATCCTTTTCAGTTTCTCGAAAAGTCCCTTGTGGTACGTAATTTTGCTGGTGAATTTGAAGTTGGTTTTTTCCTGCTTCTTTTTTGGCACTTGTTTAAATATTTTCTCAACATATGGGGAGGGGTAATTGTTTTCTGCCAACATTTCCTTTAATTCTTCTTTGTGAAGATCTTTTTGAGAAGCTGAAGAGACCAGGATTTCAATTTTTTCCAAAAATTGTCTCGCTGTATTCGATTTAATATAATCAGGGTGGAATGAGCAGAAGTCTAACATCTTCCCTGTGTTGGTGGGTTTTCTAAAAAGCTGAGTGAATATTTTCCTTCTCTTGAGGTCAAGGTTAAATCCAGGTAATTGATGCTATGGTCTTTTCCTGTTCCAGGGTGTACTTCAAGGTATTCTCTAGTAAGTTAAATTCTTCCAGAATCTGAGAGGGTAGAGATTGGTCCACAGTATCTACTATAATTAGGACATCATCCATGTACCTTACATAGAGAGCAAACAAGGAGGGTTGTATAAGGATTTTTGCCTCTAGTTTACTTATATAATAATTTGCTAGCAGAGGTGCTAGTGGAGAACCCATTGCAAGTCCTGAAGTTTGCCTGTAATATTTCTTTCTAAACTGGAAGAAATTATTCTTGAAGGAAAATAGGAGCAGTTCATATATGCCAAGTAGTATTTCTCTATTGTGATTATGGAATACTATTTTTTCCGCAAGGTCATCTGCAATGAATTCCAGTAGGAGGTCCAGGTTAATGTTGGTATACATAGAGACTATATCCAGGCTTGCCATTACTGGATGAATTAATTCTGGCAAGTTGTCCAGTTTTCTTTTTAGCTGCATGGAATTTTTTAGTAGGTAGGGAGGAGAAGGGAAAATATCTCTGAGGTGACCAAGCAAATAATAATTAATGTTGGAGAGTGGCTTAATTTCTAGTGTCTATTATAGGTCTTATTGGATGGCCTTCTTTGTGAACTTTTATCGTACCATAGATCTGTGGAATTCTTGACTGAATTTTGGAGAAGTTTTTGAAGAGCTCATTAAGCTGTTTTTTATTTCTTAAAGAGCTGATTAATTTCTTAAGATTTTTTACAGTTTGATCTATAGGATTACCATTGAGTTCTTCATAATAAGGCTTGCTCAATTCAGCTTCCATTTTATTGTAATACTTCTCTTTTTCTACCAATACCAAAACTTTGCTCTTATCTGCTCTCAGTGCTACTACTTTATCATTGGCTTTGAATTTTTTAAGGTCAGTAATGGCACTTCTATTAAAATTGTAATCAACTTTTACTGGCTTTTTTACAAATTTTGAGACGCAGTCTGAGAATTCTTTCCTTAAAGTAACTGCTGTATTTTCATCTTCTCTTTCTACCTTACTACAGATGCTTTCTAAATCAATCAGTATACGTTTTTTATCAAGTGTTGCGGAGGAAAGGTTGTAATTATATCCCTTATTGAGGACATTAATCAGGTTTTCATCTACTCCTTCTTCCGTCAGATCCATGACATGTTTGTTAGTGGTGGATGGTATTAACTGTGGGCCAGGTGCTGTAGACATTAACTTTGGACTTAACCATTTATTTTCTTTAATTTTCAATTTTTCCTTAAACTTTTTGTTTTTATCTCTCACTGCTTTAGCTAACCAATTATCAATATTTTTCTTTTCTGCTTCCGGAATTTCACCTAATGAAGAGGTCCAAATACGAGCTTCTATTCGTTCACATTGCTCAATAGTTTTGAATTTATTACGAATCGCGCCATTCACCGTTTTTAGTTCTATTTTTCTAATAAAATTTCTTGACAGATTTTCCGCGATGTTTTTCGTGAGTCTCAAAGAAGGTGGAACAAAATTAGCTCTTTTACATTTCTTAAGAAAATACAGTTGTGACTTACATTTGTCGCTTTTGCACTTACTCCTTTCTATCTTTCTGATGTTGCGCCATATATCCAGCCCGTATGTGGTTTTAATCCTAGTTGTAAATGCATTTATGGCACCTCTATTCATAGTGATTGTGGAATAACTTTTTTTACGGGTCTTTTAGAGGTTATTTTTAATGAAAGTTGGTTGTCAAATTTTCGAACTAAAGCCTAGTTCGTCATCAGGACTATGTCACTGGAGTAGTTGCTGCCACTCAATTGGAAGAGACCATCTGCCACTCAATTGGAAGAGTCATGGATCTGACGGAAGAAGGAGTAGATGAAAACCTGATTAATGTCCTCAATAAGGGATATAATTACAACCTTTCCTCCGCAACACTTGATAAAAACGTATACTGATTGATTTAGAAAGCATCTGTAGTAAGGTAGAAAGAGAAGATGAAAATACAGCAGTTACTTTAAGGAAAGAATTCTCAGACTGCGTCTCAAAATTTGTAAAAAAGCCAGTAAAAGTTGATTACAATTTTAATAGAAGTGCCATTACTGACCTTAAAAAAATTCAAAGCCAATGATAAAGTAGTAGCACTGAGAGCAGATAAGAGCAAAGTTTTGGTATTGGTAGAAAAAGAGAAGTATTACAATAAAATGGAAGCTGAATTGAGCAAGCCTTATTATGAAGAACTCAATGGTAATCCTATAGATCAAACTGTAAAAAATCTTAAGAAATTAATCAGCTCTTTAAGAAATAAAAACAGCTTAATGAGCTCTTCAAAAACTTCTCCAAAATTCAGTCAAGAATTCCACAGATCTATGGTACGATAAAAGTTCACAAAGAAGGCCATCCAATAAGACCTATAATAGACACTAGAAATTCGCCACTCTCCAACATTAATTATTATTTGCTTGGTCACCTCAGAGATATTTTCCTTCTCCTCCCTACCTACTAAAAAATTCCATGCAGCTAAAAAGAAAACTGGACAACTTGCCAGAATTAATTCATCCAGTAATGGCAAGCCTGGATATAGTCTCTATGTATACCAACATTAACCTGGACCTCCTACTGGAATTCATTGCAGATGACCTTGCGGAAAAAATAGTATTCCATAATCACAATAGAGAAATACTACTTGGCATATATGAACTGCTCCTATTTTCCTTCAAGAATAATTTCTTCCAGTTTAGAAAGAAATATTACAGGCAAACTTCAGGACTTGCAATGGGTTCTCCACTAGCACCTCTGCTAGCAAATTATTATATAAGTAAACTAGAGGCAAAAATCCTTATACAACCCTCCTTGTTTGCTCTCTATGTAAGGTACATGGATGATGTCCTAATTATAGTAGATACTGTGGACCAATCTCTACCCTCTCAGATTCTGGAAGAATTTAACTTACTAGAGAATACCTTGAAGTACACCCTGGAACAGGAAAAAGACCATAGCATCAATTACCTGGATTTAACCTTGACCTCAAGAGAAGGGAAAATATTCACTCAGCTTTTTAGAAAACCCACCAACACAGGGAAGATGTTAGACTTCTGCTCATTCCACCCTGATTATATTAAATCGAATACAGCGAGACAATTTTTGGAAAAAAATTGAAATCCTGGTCTCTTCAGCTTCTCAAAAAGATCTTCACAAAGAAGAATTAAAGGAAATGTTGGCAGAAAACAATTACCCCTCCCCATATGTTGAGAAAATATTTAAACAAGTGCCAAAAAGAAGCAGGAAAAAACCAACTTCAAATTCACCAGCAAAATTACGTACCACAAGGGACTTTTCGAGAAACTGAAAAGGATCGGAGCAAAATATAATATCAGGCTAGCTCCAGATCTTAATAACAAAATAAAGAAATTCCTGCCAGCTTTAAAGCAGAAAGAATTGGACATCCAATTGCAAGAAGGAGTAATTTACTGCATCGACTGTAACTGCGGACTCAGCTATATAGGAGAAACAGGGAGAAGTATTAAGGTCCGAATGAAAGAACACCAAGCAGCTATTAGGAACATTGGGAACAAAACAGGGCTAGACAGACATGTACAAGCAAGTGGACACTCCATAAATTGGGACTCAGTGAAAATAATCGCCCACCAGTCAAACTTAGTAAAGAGAAAACTAGAAGAAGGGATCGAAATAGCAAGAAGAAGAAGTACCACAATTAACGATAATTGCGGATGGTCTCTTCCAATTGAGTGGCAGCAACTACTCCAGTGACATAGTCCTGATGACGAACTAGGCTTTAGTTCGAAAATTTGACAACCAACTTTCATTAAAAATAACCTCTAAAAGACCCGTAAAAAAGTTATTCCACAATTAATAATAGAGTAACCTACGAGCCAGTAAGTTATTGTACCAAACAGCTTGAAAATCATTTTAAGGCCTTCTTCAAGAAGCTTAAAATTCCACAATGAAGGAGATATGAACCTGAGTTTCCCTTTCTTTTTGCAACTGTTAAGTTTCATAAAGATCCGGTAAGTTTAGGTTCATAGCTAGTGGAGTTAGGAGTCACAAAAAGAAAATTGATCAGGCCTTTGAGGCAACCTTGAAGAGGGTCTTGAAAAGCATTAGTAACTGTACTAATATGCAGTACAGAGATTTTTGGATAATAAATAATAATTCATAAGTAATTTCCACTATACTCAGCATAAATTTCATAGATATTAATAGTTATGATTTCGAGAACCTATATACTAATCTGCCTCTTTCAGATATCACCACCTTTAAAGAACTGTATGTGGAATTTAAGCTTAACCAATTTGTTAATGTAGGTGCTCGGAACTCTTATCTCAATTGTTGCATAAACAATAATTATATTTTATATAATAATACTCTCTATAAGCAAGTAAATGGAATACCTATGAGAGTATCTCATTCTACAAGCGTCTAATCTATTCTTGTTTTTTAAGGAATATAAGTTCATTAAAAATAGCTCCTCAAGCTCAGATAACTACTTATACACTTATAGATATATTGACAATTTACTTTGTGTGAATAATTCAGAAGTTATAGAAAGTGATTTTGCAAATATCTACCCCAGCTCTCTTAAATTGTGTAAAACTAACCAAAGTAATCAAGAACTAGATTTCCTAGACTTAAGCATTAAACTTAACAGAGGTAACCCGACAATCAGCTTTTTTGATAAAAGAGTAAATTTTCCTTTCAAAGTAATAAAATATTTGCACTGGAATAATAACATCTCGACCAAAGTAATTGAGAATGTACTGATTTCTCAGGTACTTAGAATTTCAAGAATTTGCAGCAACAATTTGGATTTCAATAACCACATTAGAATCTTATTAAACAGTTTTCTAGAAAACAAGATTCCAACTCCTTTTATTAAAAGAATATTAAGAAAAAAATTTCGGAATAATAGGGTTAGGTTAGCAGATCTGTTTTAATTTCTACACAGTTAATAAAATGATTCTGGCCAATGAAAGCCTTCTTGGAAGTTGGTCTGGAGGATGCATATTAACTAACAAAAGGAACCTTTAGTGCTATGGACAGGACAGACCTATTAAAAATAAAAAATAATAAACTGCATATAAAATCACACAACAAAAGTTTATAATTTGATTAAAAAATAAAATTAAAAAATAAATAAAAAGTAAACTAGGTATTCTTTCTCAGGAATAGCTCACCTAAAAATGGTAAAACTTACGTTAAAATAAATAGGTACAGGTTGTGTCTGTAGAAGTACACTAAGGTAATTAAATACATATAAATATTATTAAATACACCACAAGTATATTTGATAATATTTTTTGTGTATTCTGGAGAGTTATTCTACTCTATCTGGGCAAGCAGGACTTCATTCTAAGTTATGTAATTTTCTTGGAGAAAATTTAACGGGTTGAGTCATTTTCTGCGGGGAAGACTTGGGACCATCCCCCCTCCTACAAGGGAGCGGCTGCGAAAGTTGGTCAGCCATCTTAAGTCACTTGTTAAGAGGATGAGGCATTGAAGGTAAGTTCTAACCTTTGTTCTTGTGCATTTTTCTTTCTAGGTTTAATAGTGTACATTAAAAGCGGAAAATATATTTTTTTCGTATTAGGCTTTGGTGCAAATTGTTTTTCTAACTTTATGAGTTTTCTCTTCTACTTAATTTTGGAAATTATGCGCCATTATTAGCACTTAGTTTGAGTAGTTAGCCGTTTTATCGAACTAGTTGTCAACGATGCTTTTTCATTGTTGGTAGGTGCATAAAAACTTCATTATTACACTCTTAAAGCACTCCTGGAATATTTTGTAAATATTGCAACCAATTGTTAACTTCATGTAATGTTTTTTACAAAGCATCATTTATTAATTTTTTTTTTCTTATGATGTCCGTTTTTGTGGAAGTTGTAGGTACAAAAATCCTATTTACTTTCAAGTCTGTTGTAATTTTTATTCTTTTATTTTTTAATTTTATGGCATTTTCGGAAATGCTTTTTTACCACAAGGAATAAGATTTGTAGTACTTTTAGTACTGTGATTCACGTTTAAATTCTCTCTCAAGCTGTTTGGTTGCTCAACCACGTGTTTTAGCTGAATATTTCTGATGATTTGTTCAAACCTTCTCACAACTTGTGTATTTTTTTAAATTGTTTTTCTGTTTTTTATGACAGATGACGAGTATGGGTTGGGCCAGGAAAGTTATAGATGCATGCAAAAACTTTTACTAAATTATTCTTCACGCACCTTTGAGGGCAGTTCTGTAAATTAAAAATTTTAGAGGGATTTAAACTTGAATCTATGGCTTTGCAGAAACCCATTTCCAACTAGGTCTTTGTGGAAGTGAGAAAATGCAGAGTTTTGCTAGTCCTTGATAAAGCCAAGGCTCGGCATTCTCGACACTTTCTACATTCATGTTTGCTATTACTTTATTTTAATTTTTTACTCATGCCTGTTGGGTTTTGAGGTTTTCTTTGTTGTTTTTGTCCTTGTTAAATATTTTTTTATTAGTCTCTACTTTGTAGTGTGTACTGTATATATATATATATATACACTGAAGTGCCTGAAAAACTGGTGCACCAGTCTAATACTTGGTAGGTCCCCCACAGGAGCACAGGACTGCAGAAATATGATGGGGCATGGACTCCACTAGCTTCTGGAAATATGCTGTAGGCAATGCGCACCATACTTCCTGCAGAGCATTCCTCAATTCAGGTGTATTCCGAGGTCTCGGATTCCTGTGTTTGATAGCGTGTTGCATGGCATCCCAAATGTGTTCTATCATGTTCAGATCTAGGGAGTTAGGTGGGAATGGCAACACCCCAAACTCAGACGAATGCTCCTCTAACCATAATGGGACATCTTGACACTTGTCTGGAGGTGCATTGTCATGTTGGAACAGGCCCAACCCATCAACATGAATGCAGGACATGAACGGGTGTACCTCGTCAGAAAGGATGCACATATAGCGTTGGCCAGTCACAGACGTTTGTAGACGTACCAAGGGTCCCAGTGAAGTCCAGCTCAACACACCCCATACCATTACGGACCCCCACCACCACCACCACCACCACCAGCCGGTACAGTTCCCTGTTGACAGGTGGGATCCATGGCTTCATGGGGTTTGTGCCACACACGAATCCTTCCATCTGCCCGATACAGTTGGAAACGCGACTAGTCAGACCAGGCTACTTGTTTCCAGTCATCAAGTGTCCAGTGGTGGTGTTGCCGTGCCCAAGCGAGGCGCATAGCTCTGTGTCGTACACCCATCAAGGGGACTCAAGTTGGCCGTCGGCTCCCAAAGCCCATATCGTGCAGGGTACGTTGCAGTCCGGATGCTGATGCTTGTTGAGGCTGCAGCATTGAATTCCGATGATACGTGCAAGAGTGTTGCACGCCTATCACGTGAAATGATTCTTGACAGCCGACGATGGTCACGTTCACCCAATGTCTTTTTACGGCCACACTGGTATCGTAGGTTGGAGGTTTTGCCGGAATTCTTTTAGTCACGGTACACTGTTGCAATGGTCATCCGTGAAAATCCAAACTTCGTTTCTACCTGCGAAATATTATGGCCCATCTCATGAGCGCCAACTACGTCACCGCATTGAAAATTGCTTAAATCATTATTACTTGTCATTCTCATGCCGAAAACAGCTCTACAGCTGGCAAGGATGTCTATCGCTTTATATACGCACTGGCGGACGCAACCGAGTACGCACATGGGTGACTTTGCTATGTATTTTGCATAAGCTCGTTAGTACCAGTTTTTCTGGCACTTCAGCGTGTATATGTACTGTATATAATATCATCATCATCATCATTGTCAACCATTATCAATCCACTGCTGGACGAAGGTCTCCCCAAGTTTCCTCCACAACGGTCTGTCTTGTGCCAGTCTCCTCCATGTCACCCCTGCATACTTTCGAATTTCATCCACCCATCTCCCATGTGGTCTTCTTCTGGGTCTTTTCCTATCCCTTGGAATCCAATCTAAAATTTCGGCTGTCCATCGATGATCTGTCCTTCTGGCAGTATGTCCAGCCCATTGCAATTTCAGGGATTTAACTCTGATCATGATGTCTTCCACTCTTGTCATTTTTCGGATCCACGAGTTCCTCTTCTTATCTCTCCTGGTTACACCAAGTATGCACCTCTCCATGCTTCTTTGAGTTGTCTGCAGCCTTTGTATGTCTCTTTTAGTTAAGGTCCACGTCTCTGCACCATACGTAAGCACTGGAAGGATGCATTGATCAAACACTTTTCTTTTAAGACATAATGGCATATTGCTCTTGAAAATTATGCTGTTTCTTCCAAAAGCTCTCCAGGCAAGTTTTGTACGCCGATTAATTTCTTCATCAATGTGACCCTCACTTGATATCTGCTGTCCAAGATAAACGTACGTGTCTGTTATCTCCAGCTTTTCTCCATCAATCGATAAATCTTCATTTCTTGTAAAAGCATTGAACATCACTTTTGTCTTCTGAAAGTTCATTTTTAATCCCACTTCTTTACTCTTGTCAGCAAGTTCCTGGATCATACTCTGCATCTCTGATGGGCTAGTTGCAAAAATGACTACGTCATCAGCAAAACGAAGGTGGGTTAGATAATCTCCATTAATCTTTATCCCCTTGTTTTCCCAGCTCAGTGACTGAAAAACACCCTCCAATGTGGCATTAAAGAGCTTCGGAGATATGGTGTCACCTTGTCTCACTCCCTTTCCAATTTTTATGTGTGTTGTATTTTCAAACAGCCTAATCTTTGCACTTGCATTTTCATAGATGTTATTAATAATATTAATGTATGCATCTTCAATACCGCAGGTTTTTCAGAGCCATTGTAACTGCTGATGGTTTCACCGAATCAAAGGCTTTTTCGTAATCGATAAAAGCCATGCACAATGGAAGTTCATATTCCCTCGCTCTTTCAATTAGTTCTCTCAGCACATGGATATGATCTATTGTGCTGTAGCCACACCTGAATCCAGCTTGTTCTCTCGGTTGAGCCATGTCCAGTGTTACCTTCAAGCGGTGTGAAAGAACTTTAGGGAAGATTTTATAAACTACTGATAGGAGGCTGATAGGTCTGTAGTTTCCGAGATCCTCAATGTCACCTTTCTTATGTAGCAGGATCATTGTAGCGGTGTTCCAATCCTCAGGCATCTTTCCTTCATTAAGGCATATATATATATATATCATCATTGTCAACCATTATCAATCCACTGCTGGATGAAGGTCTCCCCAAGTTTCTTCCACAACGGTCTGTCTTGTGCTAGTCTCCATATTACTCCCGCATACTTTCGAATTTCATCCACCCATCTCCCATGTGGTCTTCTTCTGGGTCTTTTCCAGTCCTTGAATCCAGTCTCTCTCTCTCTCTCTCTCTCTATATATATATATATATAGAGAGAGAGAGAGAGAGAGAGACAGGAAAAGACCCAGAAGAAGACCACATGGGAGATGGGTGGATGAAATTCGAAAGTATGCAGGGGTGACATGGAGGAGACTGGCACAAGACAGACCATTGTGGAGGAAACTTGGGGAGACCTTCGTCCAGCAGTGGATTGATAATGGCTGACGATGATGATGATGATATATATATATATATATATATATATATATATATATATATATTGTATATAATATTGTATTTTGTTGTGGTAGTTTCTGCTTTGTAAGATGTACATAGTATATGTCATATATCCAATATATATCTCATCCGTTCTGCATTTATATCAATTTTTATGTTGTCCTTTGCTAATGCTCATTCATTTGTATTGGATACCAAAAAAAACCTCCTTTCCTCTTTTGCATTCCAATATGAGGTATTTTTTCTCTATGCAATAGTTTTCTGACCTGTTAATTATATCCTCAGCTGTTCCCCCTCCCTAAAGGAACATAACTACAGACAATAACTGGCACAGATGATTATTTTGCTTTTAAGACATCATTCCAAAATGTCACTCCTTCCATCAGCCAATGGAGTGAGTGTGCTGCACAAGGAGACATCGATTTGACATCAAAGTAGTAAAAGAAAATTGCAAGTTGAGATATTTTTCATTCTTCATTTTATCTCTTTCACTTGTTTGTTATTACAGCCCTGATGCACCATTTAAGATGCAACCTCTACATTCTTATTTTTACTACTGTGAATGACTATTATGAGTACCCCAAACCCACTAATCACAAAAAATATTTGCTTTGCATGTATTCTATGAGTGCAAATGCTGTTAGCACTGCAGTAATAATATCTTTGAAATAACACATAAAAATCTCAATTCATAACACCTATTTATAAATTATCAGGGCATGAAAAATACCATGCCGAAGATACCCAGGGCATGTAAATTATTGACCTCGGCAGGTAAATAAAAAATCTAGCTGCCTGGTCCAGGCAACTAAATTTAAAAATAACAGAAGTTCGGAATAGAATCTCCAACTACAAGAAAAAAAGACACTCGTCACATGTTGTCTTTCTTTTAATTGCTGATCGCTGGAAGTTATATTATTCTTGTGGAATGCCAAGAACAGAAGAATATCACTTCTTTAATTATATTATGCTCTAGGTCAAGAATTTGCAACCATACATAGTTTTGCTCCACATATTTATAGACCATTTCCATCTCAATTCAGGCAGGCATGACCAACATGAGTCAGTTGACCACCTCCAATTATTTTGAAAAAATTATGGTAGCTACTCCTAAATAGAGATATAAAGTACTGCAAAAGGATTTTCCATAAAAAAAAAAATTTGGGTCGAGCTACAGCCTTTTGAAAATAGGCAAAAAATACACTCTCGACGAAAATCATGTGAAACGCCAAATTTTTAAGTGCACACTGCTCCTAAACGATAACAGGTAGAGACTCTATTTTTTTTTTTTTTTTTTTGAAGCTATTGAATTGGCCTTTCTTCAAATTCACAGAAATTGGTCAAACGGATGTTACCAGATGGCAAAAAAAAAAAAAAAATTATATTTATTACAAAAAATTTTAATTTTCCACAAATTTAGGATTTTTTTTTTTAAAGAAAAAGACTTATCAGGTGGGTAAGTGTGCCAACCTGCACCCCTACTAGGGTTGTCTTAGCAGTAATTTTATTTTTATTCTGTGATGCTTGTAACTCATAAAATTAATTTTTAAAATACACAAAATTTCAAAAAATCAACGTTTTTGAATTGCAATATCTCAAAAAACCCATTTTTTTGTATTCTGAAATTTTGTCCAAACAATGTCCTAATGGTAGGTAGTTTACTGGATGAGTCAGGTTACTGGATTTTTGCCTTGAAAATTTCTTACATATTTTTGAAAGTGACACTTTTTTTTTAATTTCTTTTTTTTTTTCCAATTTTTGAAAAATGGCACTTTTTTTTTCAAATTTTTGAATGAAGTGAAAAAATGAGAACTGTAAACATTATTTAGTAAATTTTTAATAGCAGGAGAACACAATTCTCGGCAGGGCTTGCACTAAGCATTCATTCATCACGTAGCCAAATGTGACAATCCGAAAATGGCAAGAAAAGATTAGTAACACTGAAAATGATGGTGAATGATTGTATGAAACTTCAATTTTTGACTCATGGGTAAACTGCAATTTGCAGTAATTTTTGGGCTAAACTGCAGCTGATATGATTTCAAAGTTTGATTTTCCAAAGCTGTGGCACTGAAAATGGTACTGCCCAACTGGTGCAATTTTTATGGAGTACTGTAAAACACCAAGGCTGCTTTAGAGTCATTGGGGAAGTCAATGAAAATAAGAGCTACTGAAGGTGGGGGATATCGAGAAAAAAGAAACTTCCGTAATTTATAATGAGCGGATCCAGAGAAATGGGATAGCAGAGGTTAAACAGTCTGTAGCACATAGTCCAGTGTTGGTGTTGCACTTTGACTTTGCACAGAACTGATCTGTAATTCTACCTGATGAAGTGCAAAGTTACTACTGGCAAACAATGTCCAGATCTCACTCTTTACATGCATTGTATACTTTCCAAATGAGACTAAGTCCTTTGTGGTAGCATGCAATGATATAAGCCATGACACAGCACATGCTCTGTGTGCCATTCTGCTCATAAAAAATGAAATTGCTAAGACTTGTCCTTTGGAAGAATTTAAAACAATTGTTTATGTCTCAGATGGAGCAGCCAGGCACTTCACTTCAAAAACAAATATCAGTTCTATGAACTTTATGAGGAGGGGGACACAAATGTAACAAGGAAGTGGATCTTCTCAGCCACAGGCCAATGCAAGAGTGTATGTGATTGTGTGGGTGGCCTGTGCAAACATTTTGCTACTAAATTCAACTTACAGAAAGAAGCTTCACAAGCTATAAGAGATGCACCTTCATTTGTTGAAACTGTCTCCCCCTTGATCCCAAAGACTAAACTTCTACTATTCACAACTTGTGAAGTTCAATCCTATCGAACCAGCAAAGTAGAAGAGTGGGATACAGTAAAATCTGTTGTTGAAGTACAGTCCCAGCATTACTGGTTAGTACAAGGAAATAAACCATCAATGGCCAGAACAGTCTGGCACCCACATAAAGCAGTGCAATTTTCAAGCCAACAAAAAAAGAACCCATTTTCTGTGAATGATTTTCAAATAGTAGAATTTATAGGATGCATTTATGACGATAGCTGGTGGATGGATGGGACAGATTACAAACATATCTAAAGAATTCGAGGACATAACAGTATCTTTCATGGACCAGCCAGAGGTTTTTGGTGGCCAGAAGAATGTGGCAAGAAAACAGGTCAACAGGTCAAGTGTCTAGTGCCCTTAAAAAATGTACTTCTAAAGGTGAATGCCCCAACTCCTGTTGGATGTTCTGCACGACTTCATACCTTTGATGAGAAGGAAATCGATAAAATCCAGCAGCTTTTCTCAGTTTGAATAATTTGTAGTTATGATGGTAAGCTAATTTTTTTTTTGAGGCTTTTTTCTTATGTAAATAGAAATTGAACCTTAACTGCAACTGAGATAAAGTATTGTATATGTAAAGACTATGGATTAAAAAAAAATTAAACATGTGCATAGGTGACAATTATTGAAAATCATAAAAATGACTTTAAAATATATTTTGACACTGCAATTTGGAATATATACTCAGGTAAACTTTTCAAAAATATCTTTCGAAGTTTTTTTTTTTTTTAATAATAACCTAACCGTGAGGTTCGAGCAGGAGAGAAGTGCATTTTCAAAAATTTGTAAGAAAATTTCAAGGCAAAAATCCAGTAACCTGATTCTCCTAGTTAACTACCTACCATTAGGACATTGTTTGGGCAAAATTTCAGAATTTTAAAAAATAGGGTTTTTGAGATATTGCAATTCAAAAATGTTGATTTTTTGAAATTTTGCATATTTTAAAAATTAATTTTATGAGTTACAAGCATCACAGGATAAAAATAAAATTACTGCTAATACAACCCTAGTAGGGGTGCAGGTTGGCACACGTACCCACCTGATAAGTCTTTTCTTTAAAAAAAAAATCCTAAATTTGTGGAAAATTAAAATTTTTTGTAATAAATACATACATTTTTTTTTCATTTTTTTTTTTTTTTTTTTTTTTTTTGCCATCTGGTAACATTTGTTTGACCAATTTCTGTGAATTTGAAGAAAGGCCAATTCAATAGCTTCAAAATAAAAATAAAAAAAATCGAGTCTCTACCTGTCATAGTTCAGGAGCAGTGTGCACTTAAAAAATTTGGCATTTTACATGATTTTCGTCACAAGTGTATTTTTTGCTTATTTTCAAAATACTGTAGCTTGACCGAAAATTTTTTTATGAAAAATCCTTTTGCAGTACTTTATATCTCTATTAGGAGTAGCTACCATAATTTTTCCAAAAAAATTGGAGGTGGTCAACTGGCACCCCCTACCTGAATTGAGATGGAAAGAGGTCAGCAACAGGACGCATGCTTCTGATGGAACCAGCTTCATTATTGTTGTGGAGTGCCAAGGACAGAAGAATATCACTTCTTTAATTATATTATATTCTAAGTGCAGAAATTGGAACCATATGTAGTTTTGCTCTAAATGTTGTTTATAATCAGCAACGGGATGCATGCCTCTGATGGAACTAGCCTCCGATGTTTAGCAACAATGTGTGAAAACTTTAACAAAAGGAACACGGCAGAATCACTGAATTTCTCAAATACCAATTTCAACATCTTAAAACTTGAGATACATGTGCATTGAACATTTTGAATACAAACCCTAAAAACAGAAATTCAAAACATGTAAAAAAAAAAAAGTTCATATTTAACTTAAAAGAAATGAGGATTCTGATTTTTTATCTTAAAAGATAAATTTTCTTGGGAATGCAGCTTTTACTACCAGGGCAGGTAAATAATTTTTGCACATGCTTTTCAGATATTTTTCAAGCCCTAATTACATTATTAGTCTTTCTATTAGGTGCTGAATTGTTGCCTTTTCTCTGAATTTTTTTTCTTCCGTCTCCATAGATGTAGCTGCAGCCACGAGTTTCCCCCTATCTGAAGAAATGCAAATAAAATGGAATTTAACAAACACGCTCTGCATATATTTTTTTCTTTTAATGAATTGTGGGTAAATTAATTTACTTCAACTCAAGGCTAGTAGTGAAACAATGCCTTGCTTTGTGAGAAAGGCATACACTTGTGGCCACACAACCACCAATTAAAGGAACCCGTTTTGCTTTTTGTATGCACATATGACGAAAATATTTTAATATGGAATCCTCTAGAATTATAATAAATATTTTAGCTGCTGACATGACACCTTTTGAACTTCAATTTTAAACTGGCCCCTGCAACTTGGACAGCAATGAGACATTGTGCCAAATTTTGAAGTATCTGCCACAATTTCACAATAAATTATTACTGCAATACACAAGCAGAGGCATTCTGTTTAATAAATATAAATTAAAAACATATTTTGGTTTTAATTTTGAAGCAGTGACTACAATTTAATGTAGAAATTTTGTTTTGAAAACTTGCGATCTTCGTAAATTTTCTAATTTAAAGCTATACTTGCAAGTCTTCATGAATGGAACAATGCTTATTCAGTGCCTTTTGCACAACAGTATAAAAAGAAAAAAGACTACGTATCTGATTAAATGTTGTTCCTGAAAGAATTAAGTACAGTTCACTGTCTGAACCAAACCGTACAGCTTTTCTTGAAAAAAAAAAAAAAAGAATGTAGCAGAAAAGTTAAATGTGTCCAATGGAGTAACTTCAATTATTTCGTTGAATAAAAAATTAAGAGGGAACATTATTTCTTTGAATAAAAATTATTTTCAATGAATAAAAGTTTACACAAGTTAGAAAGCATAAATTTTGCTCTGCTAGGTAAATGAAAAAATCAATTTCATGCAAGTATTGTGCTGCAGAAATCAGATGTATTTTGTTTTGTTTCCAATTCATTCATTACCAAACTTTATTCTTAATTGTAATTTATACACATGCCCATTTTGACCAGAAGAGAAAATAACCAAAACTCTTTTCAAAATTGATGGCAACTGAGATTTTGTTATTAGCAAACACGGATAATTTTTAAATCACTAAGGCTTTGCCCAGATATATTCCTTTGCTTCTAGTTCCACTTGAAGAAATTTTGTTTAATCTTCCATTCCTCAGAGTTCTTTTTTACGCTTTCCACCCGTAGGTTGAAGAAGCGTATATGCTCCAGTTTTGTCCGTCTGTCCGCACGATAACTGGCGTAAAAATGGTTCGATTTCGATGAAATTTTAGTATGTGGTAGGGGACCACCTGGGGACGAACCCTATTGAAAATGGGGCAAATGGGGTCAAAGGTCACGACGTAGGAGCGGGATCCTTCCATTGCCCTTATGCATCATAACTTGCGTAAATATGGTTCGATTTCAATGAAATTTTACTATGTGATAGGGGACCGCCAGGGGACGAATCTTATTCAAAATGGGTGAAGTCGGGTCGAAGGTCAGGACATAAGAGCGGGATGCATTCCATTGCCCTTATGCGTCATAACGTGCGTAAAAATGGTTCGATTTAGATGAAATTTCAGTATGTGGTAAGTTTCAGTATGTGTATGTGGTTCCACCTGGGGACAAACCCTATTGAATGTGGACGAAATGGGGTCAAAGGTCAGGACATAGGATTGCGATCCATTTCATCGCTCTTATCTCATATTATTAAGGTGGAAGTCAAGTAATTTTGCTTCCTATACTTTCAATGGAAAAACTTTTGTACACATTTCCTTCACAATTAATGTTTTCCCAAGGATGAAAATTTGAACGTCGATTAAAATAACTTTATTATAACTTGGAATACTTAATATTTTCTAAAAACATAACCATAATTATATTAAAAATCAATAACTTTTCCTTTGGTGGTGTTGAAACCAGAAAAAGGATGGCGCGACCTGTACTTTGATGACGTCAGTAGACAAACAAATGTTGGATTGCATAGTTATGGTTATGTTTTAGAAAATATTAAGTATTCCAAATTATAAAATGAAGATATTTTAATCGATGTTCAAATTTTCATCCTTGTGAACACATTAATTGTCCAGAAAAAAGATGGCGCGGCCTGTATTTTCATGACGTCAGCAGACAAAAAAATGTTGGATTGCGTAATTATGGTTATGTTTTAGAAAATATTAAGTATTCCAAGTTATAAAATGAAGCTATTTTAATCGATGTTCAAATTTTCATCCTTGTGAACACATTAATTGTCCAGAAAAAAGATGGCGCTGCCTGTATTTTCATGACGTCAGCAGACAAAAAAATGTTGGGTTGCGTAATTATGGTTATGTTTTAGAAAATATTAAGTATTCCAAGTGTGGTGTCATGGTGTCGCCCCATTAGCTGTTGGCGTGCGGTCATGCCATCTATCTCATTACGTCACGCGTTGTTTGTTGATACTATTAAAGTTTTATGACGTCACACCTTGCTAGCAGATGGTCGCGATTCCCATCTGCCTCATTACGTCACGCGTTGTAAGCGTATGTTCGTCCGCACAATAACTCGCATAAAAATCATTCGATTTCGATGAAATTTTAGTATGTGGTAGGGGAACACCTGGGTAGGAACCCTATTGAAAGTGAACGATATGAGGTCAAAGGTCAGGACATAAGAGCAGGATCTATTCCACTGCTCTTATGCATCATAACTAACGTAAAACAGGTTCGATTTCGATTAAATTTTGGTATGTGGTAGGAGACCACCTAGGGACAAACCCTATTGAAAACTGGTGAAATGGGGGTCAAAGGTCAGGACATAGGAACGGAATTACTTCCATCGCCATTATGAGTCATAACTTACGTAAAAATGTTTCGATTTGGATGAAATGTTAATATGTTGTAGGGACCTGTCTGGGGACGAATCCTATTGAAAATGGGCAAAATGGAGTAAAGGTTAGGACACAGGAGCGGGATCTATTCCATAGTGCTTATGCATCATAACTTCCGTAAAATTGCTTCGATTGCAACAAAACTTTATCATGTTATTTCGGAGATATACTGAACCAGTTCTGTTGAATATCATCCAAATGGATCAAAGGTCAGGGCACAGGGGTGAGATTTATTCCACAGCCATTTTCATCATAGCTTGAGTAATGATTTCTAGTATATTGGAAAGCGTATCATAATCACTGCATTGCATGATTTTACTAACTTGTTGATTTTTACAGATGTTTCTGGTTTATTGATGTTGGTCAAGGCCTGTTCTCAATGTATCCTATACATTGAGAACAAGCCTTGGCCAACATCAAGAGGCCAGAAACATTTGTAAAAATCCAAAAGAACTCAGAGGGAATGAAGATTAAACAAAATTTCTTCAAGTGGAACTAGAACCAAATGGATAATATTCTTCAGTTTGATGGGGGGGGGGTCATGTCTCTGTTAGAGATGTGTAAAGTAGAACCAAACCTTAATAAAAAAAAAAAAAAAAAATAAATAAATAAAGGAAACTGGCTAAAACTATCATTTGGCATTACTACTCCTATCTTTAGTTGATTCCACCATTTAATTTTATATCATCATCATCATCATCATTGTCAACCATTATCAATCCACTGCTGGACGAAGGTCTCCCCAAGTTTCCTCCACAACGGTCTGTCTTGTGCCAGTCTCCTCCATGTCACCCCTGCATAATTTCGAATTTCATCCACCCATCTCCCATGTGGTCTTCTTCTGGGTCTTTTCCTGTCCCTTGGAATCCAATCTAAAATTTAGGCTGTCCATCGATGATCTGTCCTTCTGGCAGTATGTCCAGCCCATTGCCATTTCAGGGATTTAACTCTGATCATGATGTCTTCCACTCTTGTCATTTTTCGGATCCACGAGTTCCTCTTCTTATCTCTCCTGGTTACACCAAGTATGCACCTCTCCATGCTTCTTTGAGTTGTCTGCAGCCTTTGTACGTCTCTTTTAGTTAAGGTCCACGTCTCTGCACCATACGTAAGCACTGGAAGGATGCATTGATCAAACACTTTTCTTTTAAGACATAATGGCATATTGCTCTTGAAAATTATGCTGTTTCTTCCAAAAGCTCTCCAGGCAAGTTTTGTACGCCGATTAATTTCTTCATCAATGTGACCCTCACTTGATATCTGCTGTCCAAGATAAACGTACGTATCTGTTATCTCCAGCTTTTCTCCATCAATCGATAAATCTTCATTTCTTGTAAAAGCATTGAACATCACTTTTGTCTTCTGAAAGTTCATTTTTAATCCCACTTCTTTACTCTTATCAGCAAGTTCCTGGATCATACTCTGCAGCTCTGATGGGCTAGTTGCAAAAATGACTACGTCATCAGCAAAACGAAGGTGGGTTAGATAATCTCCATTAATCTTTATCCCCTTGTTTTCCCAGCTCAGTGACTGAAAAACACCCTCCAATGTGGCATTAAAGAGCTTCGAAGATATGGTGTTACCTTGTCTCACTCCCTTTCCAATTTTTATGTGTGTTGTATTTTCAAACAGCCTAATCTTTGCACTTGCATTTTCATAGATGTTATTAATAATATTAATGTATGCATCTTCAATACCGCAGGTTTTCAGAGCCATTGTAACTGCTGATGGTTTCACCGAATCAAAGGCTTTTTCATAATCGATAAAAGCCATGCACAATGGAAGTTCATATTCCCTCGCTCTTTCAATTAGTTCTCTCAGCACATGGATATGATCTATTGTGCTGTAGCCACTCCTGAATCCAGCTTGTTCTCTCGGTTGAGCCATGTCCAGTGTTACCTTCAAGCGGTGTGAAAGAACTTTTAGTGAAGATTTTATAAACTACTGATAGGAGGCTGATAGGTCTGTAGTTTCCGAGATCCTCAATGTCACCTTTCTTATGTAGCAGGATCATTGTAGCGGTGTTCCAATCCTCAGGAATCTTTCCTTCATTAAGGCATCGAGTGAAAATTTGGGCGAGTACTGTTTCGATTTCTCCACTTGCTTCTTGTATGATGTCTACAGTAATTCCATCTTCTCCTGGAGCTTTTCCCCGCTTCATGTTCTTGATTGCATGTGCAACTTCAGCTGGAATGACTGGAGGAACTCTGGTACTGGTATCTTTCATGATGTCTGGAGTGCATGTATCATCCCTTTCATATAATTTGGAGTAGAAATCTTTCACTCTTGTCAATATTTCGCCTCTATTTCTTGTTACAGAACCATCTTCTTTTCTCAGTGCCATAATCTGTTTTCTTCCCTTACTGAGATGTCCCTTTGCTATCTTTAGGCTTTGGTTGTTTTCAATTGCTTTCCTCACTAGTTCACAGTTGAATTTTCTTACGTCTTCAGTGATACTTTTTCGTACTGTCTTGCATAGCTCTATATATTCCACTTTGGAAGTCATATCTTCTTTAGTTGTCCTCATCTCTCTTCTTTTTTGCATCAACATTTTCGTTTTTCCTGATAATTTATTTACATGCAACTTGTTCTTAGACCCAGCTATTTTTGTTGCTGTTTCCATAAGAGCTTTGTGGTTACTTTTCTGTTAACTTCAGAGATGTCCACTTCTTCCGATGTTAGGCCTTCTAAAGCAGAGAACCTGTTCTTCAGTTCCAACTTGAAGGTATTATGGTGTTTTTTAAGGTTGGTTATGTCAATAGATTTTGTTTGTCTTATGAGCTTGCCACGTTCAAGTTTAGTGTTGAGGTGCATCTTACATCTCACCAATCTATGGTCACTACCTGTGCTGAACTTGTTTAGCACACTGCAGTCTTCTATGACGAATTTTTTGTTACACATAATAAAATCAATTTCACTTGTCGTCCCATTTGGATGTCTCCATGTCCATTTCCTGTGTGGCTTTTTCTTGAAGAAGGAGTTCATGATGAAAAACCCTTCTGCCTCTGCAAACTCAACGAGAGTATTTCCACGCTGGTTTCTGTTGCCGTGACCGAATTTACCTACTGAAGTTTCATTCTGTTGCCGTTGCCCTATTTTTGCATTGAAATCTCCCATAATTATTTTCAAGTGCTGCTTACCTTTATTATTTAGATGACAAATTTCCTCATAAAATTCTTCAATTTCTTCTTCAGGATGACTTGTGGTGGGTGCATAAGTTTGAATAATCTGAGCCTGGTATCTTCTCGATAGTTGGATAACGAGTCGTGCAGCTCTGTCAGAGGAACTTTCAACTTCTACCACTTTATCCTTCAGTTTCTTGTTTATTATAAATCCAACACCACTAGTTCTGCCAGTATCTGTCCCACGATAGTAGAAGAGATGTCCACTTTTCAGTTCGATGAGATCTTCTCCTTTTCTCCTTACCTCACTTAGACCCACGATGTCCCACTTGATCCTTTGTAGTTCCTCTTCCAATTCAAGAAGCCTTGAATCAGAAGATAGGGAGCGTCCATTGTACGTTGCCAGGGTCAGCATCAGATGGCAGCCTAGTCCGGTCCTCCGGGGATTCTTAGCACCCTCTGCCTTCATGTCGCACTGGCCGCTGCCTTGGCCAGGTACATTCCAGCTGCCGGAGACTGAGGGCCAAGATTTAAGTTGTGGAGTCATTTTGGAGGGGTTTGGCCATAACTCACCACGCTGGCCAAGCGGGTTGGTGATTGTGGGATAGAATTTCCTCTGATCCCGATGGTATAGTTATACCGCTATTGGCGGTCGTCAGAGCCCCCTTTAGTGGGAACAGGATGCACCACGAGAAGGCGGGGTTGACATTTGTCAAGGAGAGGCTGTGATGTTACGCATCACCTGACCTTACATCCCTAATTTTATATATGACAGTACAATTGTATTTATCAACAAATCTCACAGCACAGGGTAAAACACTAATCTATTCCAGCTACATCCCTAGTCACACTCTAAGGAACATCAATCTGCTGTATCAGCCAAACGGAGACTGCAAAGAAGGCAGCCCAAGGGAGGTGTGATATAAAAAAAAAACTAACTGATGTGGAAATAGGTAGAGATTCCCACATGAGTTGGCCTCAACAGATGTCAGGGGAGTGACCAGTTCAGCCCATGTGATGCGTAACATCACAGCCTCTCCTTGACAAATGTCAACCCCGCCTTCTCGTGGTGCATCCTGTTCCCACTAAAGGGGCTCTGACGACCGCCAATAGCGGTATAACTATACCATCGGGATTAGAGGAAATGCTATCCCACACTCACCAACCCGCTTGGCCAGCGTGGGGAGTTATGGCCAAACACCTCCAAAATGGACTCTATAACTTAAATCTTGGCCCTCAGTCTCCGGCAGCTGGAATGTACCTGGCCAAGGCAGCGGCCAGTGCGACATGAAGGCAGAGGATGCTAAGAATCCCCGGAGAACCGAACTAGGCTGCCATCTGATGCTGACCTTGGCTACGTATAATGGACGCTCCATATCTTCTGATTCAAGGCTTCTTGAATTGGAAGAGGAACTACAAAGGATCAAATGGGACATCGTCGGGCTAAGTGAGAAAAGGAGAAGATCTCATTGAACTGAAAAGTGGACATCTCTTCTACTATTGTGGGACAGATACTGGCAGAACTAGTGGTGTTGGATTTATAATAAACAAGAAACTGAAGGATAAAGTTGTAGAAGTTGAAAGTTCCTCTGACAGAGCTGCACGACTCGTTATCCAACTCTCGAGAAGATACCAGGCTCAGATTATTCAAACTTATGCACCCACCACAAGTCATCCTGAAGAAGAAATTGAAGAATTTTATGAGGAAATTCGTCATCTAAATAATAAAGGTAAGCAGCACTTGAAGATAATTATGGGAGATTTCAATGCAAAAATAGGGCAACAGCAACAGAATGAAACTTCAGTAGGTAAATTCGGTCACGGCAACAGAAACCAGCGTGGAAATACTCTCATTGAGTTTGCAGAGGCAGAAGGGTTTTTCATCTTGAACTCCTTTTTCAAGAAAAAGCCACACAGGAAATGGACATGGAGACATCCAATTGGGACGACAAGTGAAATTGATTTTATTATGTGTAACAAAAAATTGGTCATCCAAGACTGCAGTGTGCTGAACAAGTTCAACACAGGTAGTGACCATAGATTGGTGAGATGTAAGATGCACCTCAACACTAAACTCAAACTTGGCAAGCTCATAAGACAAACAAAATGTATTGACATAACCAACCTTAAAAAACACCATAATACTTTCAAGTTAGAACTGAAGAACAGATTCTCTGCTTTAGAAGACCTAACATCGGAAAAAGTGGATATTTCTGAAGTTAACAGAAAAGTAACCAAAGCTCTTATGGAAACAGCAACAAAATTAGCTGGGTCTAAGAACAAGTTGCATGTGAACAAATTATCAGGAAAAACCAAAATGTTGATACAAAAAGAAGAGAGATGAGGACAACTAAAGAAGATGCGACTTCCAAAGTGGAATATATAGAGCTATGCAAGACAGTACGAAAAAGTATTACTGAAGATGTAAGGAAATTCAACTGTGAGCTAGTGAGGAAAACAACTGAAAACAACCAAAGCCTAAAGATAGCAAAGGGACATCTCAGTAAGGGAAGAAAACAGATTATGGTACTGAGAAAAGAAGATGGTTCTGTAACAAAAAATAGAGGCGAAATTTTGACAAGAGTGAAAGACTACTCCTAATTATATGAAAGAGATGATACATGTACTCCAGACATCATGAAAGGTACCAGAGTTCTTCCAGTCCTCCCAGCAGAAGTTGCACATGCAATCAAGAACATGAAGCGGGGGAAAGCTCCAGGAGAAGATGGAATTGCTGTAGACATCATACAAGAAGCAAGTGGAGAAATCGAAACAGTACTCGCCCAAATTTTCACTCGATGCCTTAATGAAGGGAAGATTCCAGAGGATTGGAACAACGCTACAATGATCCTGCTACATAAAAAAGGTGACATTGAGGATCTCAGGAACTACAGACCTATCAGCCTCCTCTCAGTGGTTTATAAAATCTTCACTAAAGTTCTTTCACACCGCTTGAAGGTAACAGTGGACATGGCTCCACCGAGAGAACAAGCTGGATTCAGGAGTTGCTACAGCACAATAGATCATATCCACGTAATGAGAGAACTAATTAATTGAAAGAGCGAGGGAATATGAACTTCCATTGTGCATGGCTTTTATCGATTATGAAAAAGCCTTTGATTCGGTGAAACCATCAGCAGTTACAATGGCTCTGAAATCCTGCGGTATTGAAGATGCATACATTAATATTATTAATAACATCTATGAAAATGCAAGTGCAAAGATTCGGCTGTTTGAAAATACAACACACATAAAAATTGGAAAGGGAGTGAGACAAGGTGAGCCGCACCTGTGGTTGGTTGGTTAGTGGATTTTAGTGGCGCAAGGGCCAGGTTAGGCCAAAGAGCGCCAGACAAAGAACTATCAGCCACAGATTTTTAAAAGCGTGGAAAATGAGTAAGAGCAGACAGGCTTGGTAAAAAGTTGAAAAAGAGTATGATGAAAGCAGTGAAGACAAGGTAGTTAATTAGGTTTATAAAAAAATTTACTAATTGAGGGGGACGAACCGTCACTCTCCTCCCCCCACACTCCTCTGCAATGCTGGCAGAGGGCGGGGACGAACTGTCACTCTCCTCCCCCCATGTTCCTCTGCAATGCTGGTTGAGGCCGGGGACGAACTGTCACTCTCCTCCCCCCCCCCCCCATGTTCCTCTATAATGTTGGTTGAGGGTGGGGACCTCGCTGAGGCCGAGACAGTTGGATGGACACTGCACACCTTTGCGGATTGAGGGCCGGGTCTTCCGCACGTGCAGGCTGTCTGCTGGGAACCGGAAGAGTCGGTCGTCTTCAAAAGAGAAGGCGCAGACTCAGCTGGTCGAATAAGCTGGAGCTCGGTGAAATCCACCTGTGTCGCTTGTTCAACTGTAGATCGCTTGGCAAGTGCGGCGAGAGCTACAGGGCGCGGAACAAAGGGCTGCACGGGTTGCGGCAGAGACTGAACCACTGCGGCAAAAGTACGCTGTCGGTTGTTCGGAATACCCAAGTTGGCCTTGGCAGCAGGGTAGGAGAGGCCCTCCAGGGTCTTGAGGCGCTGGATCGCCTTCTCGTCGTTCCACTTCGAACAGGACCGGGCATAAGCAGCGTGGGAGTCACCACAGTTTACACAGCAGGGCTCCGAAGTGCATCCAGTCCCTTCGTGGTCTCGATATCCACAATTGGTGCACCTCTCAGCACTGTTACAGGACCGCTGGGAATGTCCATACCTCTGGCACTTAAAACAGCTTAGAGGATTTGGTATATAAGGACGAACTGCACATAACAAGTAACCAGCCTTTATTTCAAGTAGGTACCTCCGGGCCGTTAAAAAGTCAAAATAACATTTCGTGATTTGATCAGCGCGCCATCGCGCCTGGAAAGTCATGCGTCTGGCAGCTATGACACTCTGATCAGCAAGTTCACACACAAGTTCATCTTCATCGCAGACCAACAAGTCGGGCTCAGAAATGACTCCTTGGAGGTGTTGAGATACGGATGTGCCGTCACTTGAACTGGAACATCCTGAAGTCTGGTCAACTGCAGAAGAGATTTGCTCTGAGAGAGAGTGCAAGTTTCCACAAGCAGGTCTCCAGAGCGTAGCTTCTTTACAGACTTCAAAGAGCCAGCAACACCCGCAAGTGCCTTCGAGATGAAAAAGGAGACTTTGAGGAAAGTTTCAACATCTGGTCAGTAGAAGAAATGACGAGAAAAGTAGCTTGAGGTATCGAATCTGCAAGTGAAATGCGACGTTTCTGAGCTGACGGCTCAACACCTGGATCTAAAGATACGTCGCGGTGATGTCGTTTTTCAACGAAAGTTCTCTGCAGTGTGGTATGTTTGGGAGGTGGTTGAGGCAAATTTGGCGCCTGATCAATCACCATATCCTGTTATTTTTTAAATTTTGAGGAGGGTTTATGTTTCCCCCATGGGAGTAAGAAAAATTCATCAGCAACGTACTCCGCCCACAATCGAGCCCAACAGGGGAGAACTGGAGGTCCGCAAACCAAACACATGACGCAAGACACAGTTCCAGAGCTTAGTTGCAAATATAGTCCAATGGTTGTGTTCACATGCACTCGGCAGACACTTCGGCCTCCAGAGTACCGTCATGCCAACGCCTTTGGCACGATCCCACAACCCCCGGGTTTACCCTGCCGTGCTATACGACAAAAAAGCCGCTAAAGCCCGGTACACACCTTGGTACAAGACTTCTGACTAGAGATGGGTTAGTCTCTAGCCTCCCGTTTACAGCGAAGCCGGGGTCGAAGAGGAGTGTTGGTACACAGGAGGCACTTATCCGGTCTCCTGCGACCTCAGCCGCCAGACATCCCATTTCCGCCTCACGGGTCTCCGCACGCGGCAAACATGCAGGTAGGTCTAGCACCCAAACCAGTTAAAAGGAAAAAAGAAATCCAAAGAAGACAAATCCTGGAAGGGAACCTAAACGGAATCTCAGCAACCTACGAACTTAGCGGTTAATATAAAACAGTTAGTGGTGGAGGGTAACAAAACCACAAGACCGGGGTGTTAGTACATAACGTGGTAGAGATTAGGTAGAGAACACAACACGGGCAACTAGTCAGTGGAGAAAATAAATAAAAACGAAAAAGCAAGACACAAGACCAGCTCGGGATCGTGGGGCCGCAACACCCCAACAGCTGGATGAACAGCCGTCCCTGCAAACACCAACAGCACCAAAATAAGAAAAAAACAAGCTGTGGCATGACATCAGATGTTGACCAGTCACAAGGTCAGCTCGGGCCGTGGGGCGCTCGCTCCCCAAATAACTGGAAAACCAGTTATCCCGTGCGGGAGACGCACCGGTGGCGCAGTGGTCTAAGGCGCTGGCCTATGATCATTCGTCCGTAAGGGGTCCGGGTTCGAATCCCGGTCAGGCATGGATGTTGTGTTTGTTTTACGGCACTGGCTCTCTCCCTTCCCTGGAACCAGTGACCCTAAATTAGGGACGGACGACTGCTTATAGCCCATTGAGTTGCTCACGGTGGTCGTTAAACCTCCAATCAAAAAAAAAAAAAAAAGACACAAGGTGACAGCATATCTCCGAAGCTCTTTAATGCCACATGGAAAAATATCTTTCAATCACTGAACTGGGAAAAAAAGGGATAAAGATTAATGGAGATTATCTAATCCACCTTCGTTTTGCTGATGACATAGTCATTTTTGCAATTACCCCACCAGAGCTGCAGAGTATGATCCAGGAACTTGCTGACAAAAGTAAAGAAGTGGGATTAAAAATGAACTTTCAGAAGACAAAAGTGATGTTCAATGCTTTTACAAGAAATGAAGATTTATCGATTGATGGAGAAAAAGTGGAGATAACAGATACGTACGTTTATCTTGGACAGCAGATATCAAGTGAGGGTCACATTGATGAAGAAATTAATCGGCGTACAAAACTTGCCTGGAGAGCTTTTGGAAGAAACAGCATAATTTTCAAGAGCAATATGCCATTATGTCTTAAAAGAAAAGGGTTTGATCAATGCATCCTTCCAGTGCTTACGTATGGTGCAGAGACGTGGACCTTAACTAAAAGAGACATACAAAGGCTACAGACAACTCAAAGAATCATGGAGAGGTGCATGCTTGGTATAACCAGGAGAGATAAGAAGAGGAACTCGTGGATCCGAAAAATGACGAGAGTGGAAGACATCATGATCAGAGTTAAATGCCTGAAATGGCAATGGGCTGGACATACTGCCAGAAGGACAGACCATCGATGGACAGCTGAAATTTTAGATTGGATTCCAAGGACAGGAAAAGACCCAGAAGAAGACCACATGGGAGATGGGTGGATGAAATTCGAAAATATGCGGGAGTGACATGGAGGAGACTGGCACAAGACAGACCATTGTGGAGGAAACTTGGGGAGACCTTCGTCCAGCAGTGGATTGATAATGGTTGACAATGATGATGATGATGATGAGACGGGCTAAACACACACACACAACAGCACATTATGCAAGGAAAACTTCTAGCTGAATTTGAAAAGCTTCCACAGTGCATATAGAAAACCAATTTCTTTGAGTGGCAGGTAGTGGGCCACAGTCTGAGAGCACCAGCCACCACTGCTAAAATTTCAAATCTTCTGATGCACTTTAAACTGATAGAATGCCAGAATAAAAGTGATTGTCTTATCAGTCATCATTACCCATGCAGAGAAAAAAAACTGTCAAAAAGAGATTAATATTACAGGAAATTAGTAAATCGCAGGATATATAATCCAAAGTGAATACATAATATGTGAAATATAATGTAAGATTACCCGTGATTCTGTTTGTGTTGATTGAAAAAACAATTAGGTCTTACCATGAGGCTACTACACATTATTCCATCTACTTTGCACAACACGGACGGCCGAGTTTAGTCTTCAGTTGCTACTGTTTAACCAGCAGGACAGCTTTCAACAACAGCAATCAAACAATGAACTTGGCCATCAAAATAGTGTCAGAAGCTGAAATGATATGCAAACATGCCATAGCAGCATCACAGTCAGGTTCTGATTTATTGGAGGACACATGTCCTGGTCCACCAAAACAAGGGAGTCCCTGAAAAAAGTACTTGATCGACTTAATATAAATGTTAAAATCAAATGTTTTCCCACCTCTTTATTAACTGTTTTATTTAGTCCCCTAAACGTTACTCATTTTTAATTATTGTAATTCAGGTAAGAAACCTGACAAAAAGCAGGTAATACACTGCAATCAGACCAAAAATAATTTTCAAGTGAAAGAATTTCAATTAAACACCAAACTTTATTACCAGAAGTGTTTTTACAAAAATTTGTCAGCCCTGGTGAGTGTTTCAAACAACAGCTCCAACCCCATTCCCAATAAGCCATAATTTTGTTGACTTTTTTAATCACCTTTACTTTCATGTTCCACTAACATCTTCCACTTAATGAGTACTTAAAATTTTCCAATTGCACTATGATTCAAAGAGAATTAATTCTGCATACAGTGAGGGGAACACCTTCAAATACATTCCATCAAATGACCTAACTTAAAATCCTTTTAAATCAAGTCCTAGTTACAGCAATGGATAATCCCACAGAGCAAAACTAAGGGTGATTTTGAGACCCAGGTCCTTTGAAGTTTTTCAAGGCTTACAATTATCTTCCATAAAGGAGCTAACGCACAAAGAAAATTCTTTAAAATGCTGAGTTTTTATAATTTTAATTAGACATTGGCTAGTTTCCAAGTTCTGTTTTTTGTTTTTATTAGAGGTTTAAGGGCCACCATGGGCAACTGGATGGGCTATAAGCAGTCACCTGTCCCTAATTTAGGGCAACTGGTTCCAGAGAAGGGAGAGAGCCAGTGCCGTAAGACATACACAACAGCCATGCCCTATTAGGATTCGAACCTGGACCCACTTGGATTAATGGTCTATAAACAGTAGTCTGTCCCTGATTTTGGGTAACTGGTTCCAGGGAAGGGAGAGAGCCAGTGCCATAAGACCATAAGACAAACATTATTGACACGCCCTATAAGATTCAGACCTGGACCCACTTGGACAAATGGTCAGAAGCAAGCGATTAGAGCACTGTGCCAGGGGCAGCATCTCAATACTTATGTTATATAGAAGGTTTGGTGTATTAAAAAAAATGAAATGATTTATGCTAATATTGCAATTCATATGTAAATTACAGAAAATTAGAATTTGGGAGATGGGTGGATGCATTTCGAAACAAAACTGAAATTTTGATAAAGGCCATGAAACATAAATAGGAAAATAAAATGCACCACTGAATTTAGAAACTCCCAAAAGTTACTATTGTATTGTTTGCATTTGATGAGTAGATACACCTGAAAGTGGAAGAAAAGGTAACTATTGTTTACATGTGTACCAAATTTGTAAACACTAAGAATTAATGGTATACAATGTACACGTGTAATAACTTTTGGAGGCGGTGAAGTCAAATATAATGGTTAGGACAAAAACATTGATTTTATACCACAATTACCTAAGATTTCTTTCCTCACCTCAGTCACTGCTGAGGGGGATACATTTGAACCATGTGATGAAAATTCACACTGAGATACTTATTACTTCACTGCACTAAGGTTTGGGTTTTTGAAAGGCCACTTGGCCTATATTTATTTGAAAAACTTAACAAGCTAATTTCTTTTGGACACAAACTTTTATGCCTGGCCACTGGGCCCAATAAAAATAATTAGCTGACAGCTTAGTTTCTTTCAGTGAAAATATAGCACCAGAAACATCACATAAAGGCAATTTACAAGGCGTGTAAATTAAGTGGATGAAGTGCAAATTTCCCTCACTCTCTCATAGTAAAAAAAAATTATAAGCATATGTGTACACTATGTTGCTCTAACTAACTCCTTCGAAACAACCTTCTCAGACCAGTCTTCTGAATCCACTTTTAATTTTAAACTACCAAAACAACTGAGCCAAAATTTTTATATATAATGGAAAGTTACTTTACTACAAGATTCTACACTTACAGGTAAATTTGCCTTAAAATCAACATAACCTAACAATCTAGCATTAACTGATACTGAACCAACTCTATACACCATACAAAACCTAATACACTAGATACCGTATTCAATTTACTCAAAAGTTATCATTAAATTGCCACACCGACAAAAGCAAAGTGCGACCTAACCCTGTACAGTTTCTTCACTTTGATTTTTGGACAATCCAAAAATCAGAGTGAAGAAACGGTACAGGGTTAGGTCGCACTTTGCTCCACTACACTGTAGTGGCTGGGAATGGATTCACGACCCATTCTCGCCTTCATACTCACACTTTATTGTTCTCCCAGAGAAATCGGGTTTTTCTAGAGAAGTGGGACTCATTGGTTGAGATGTTTGTTTGGCTTTATACCAGAGTTGGTTACTACATGGGTGCCTGTAGGTTGGAAAACTTATAAGTATGGAATTTTGAAAAGTTGGATTTTCATGATGATAGTGTGAATTGAGATTCTTTTGTCGGTGTGACAATTTAATGATAACTTTTGAGTAAATTGAATAAGGTATCTAGTGTATTAGGTTTTGTATGGTGTATAGAATTGGTTCAGTATCAGTTAATGCTAGATTGTTAGGTTATGTGATTTTGAGGCAGAATTTCCTGGAGGTGTGGAATCATGTGGTGGAGTAATTTTCCATTATGCGTAGAATTTTGGCTCAGTTGTTATGGTAGTTTAAAATTAAAAGTGGATTCAGGAGACTGGTCTTAGAAGGTTTGTTCGAGGGAGGAGTTAGAACAACATAGTGTACGCACATGCTTATATATTTTTTTTCCTACGAGAGAGAGTGAGAAATATTTTCATTTCAAATACTTAATTTACACACCATGTTAAATCGGGTGTTTGTGTTGTGAAATTCCTTGAAATTCTGGTGTTTCTTTTTTTTAGTACTGTGACTGGTGCTATAATGGTCATTCAAAGCAACTAAGCTGTCAGCCGTTTATTTTATTGGGTCCAGTAGCCAGGCATAAAATCTGTGACCTAAAAATTTAGCTTGTTAAGTTTTTCAAATAAATATAGGCCAAGTGGCCTTTTAAAAACCCAAACTTTAGTGCAGTGAAGTAATAAGTATCTCAGTTTGAATTTTCATCACATGGTTCAAATGTATCCCCCTCAGCAGTGATTGAGGTGAGGAAAGAAATCTTAGGTAATTGTGGTATAAAATCAATGTTTTTGTCCTAACCATTATATTTGACTTCACCGCCTCCAAAAGTTATTACACGTGTACATTGTATACCATTAATTTTTAGTGTTTACAAATTTGGTACACATGTAAACAATAGTTACCTTTTCTTCCACTTTCAGGTGTATCTACTCATCAAATGCAAACAATACAATAGTAACTTTTGGGAGTTTCCAAATTCAGTGGTGCATTTTATTTTCCTATTTATGTTTCATGGCCTTAATCAAAATTTCAGTTTTGTTTCAAAATGCATCCACTCATCTCCCAAATTTCAATTTTCTGTAATTTACTTAGAAATTGCAACATGAGCATAAGTTTTTGTTAATACCCAAATCTTCAATATAATACTTATAAAGATTAAAATAATGTTTTTTTTATTTGCAGTTAGTAAAGCCTTTCAAGAAGAAATATCGGTACTGACAATACGCTCTGGCTAGTATAAACATATCTCGGTAAGGTATCATAAATTCTCTCTTCAAAATATATGAAAACATGTTCCCAAAAATACCGCTTACATATGGTTCAAAGCTCACGGGTCATTAAATGGGTGAATTTACTGGCACACACAAAAAAAAAAAAAAAAACGAAGCCAAAGAGGTACTTTGGTCTACACCTGTTTCGTTAACCAACTGTTGCTCTGAAATCACAGGAATAAAAACTTTCCCGAAAGTTTTATTAAAACGTGTTCCATACAGTAAACAAAACATGCACGTGACACTGCGACGTGAATTTGCAAGTAAAATTTGCCAAAGAAACAAACTTGTACTAGCATGTGTTATAATACTGAAAAAAAAAATGAAAAACTTGAGCATGATGGGCTATCTATCACTAATGTCTAAATCTGGAGACCAAATAAAAATTAAGTTTTGAAATGAAAAAGAAAAAACACACAGAAAACATTCTAAACTCTGCAACCAATAGTTATACTCACAATGTAAATGACAGGAAAGCTCACATCAATTCATTTATATTAAATCTGACGGGAGGGAGCGGCACGATAGCCTAAAAATTCAAGATAATTAAAGACCGAAAGTACTACAACAGTGAACAGATAAACACATTCACGGTTTCCATGTTGCCGTTCCTCTTCTAATAAGATCATCCTTTTACTTGAATATGCCACGCCTACTTCAGTATCGACAGAATCTGTACAAAAACAACTTACCCTAACTCTTCACAATACCATAGCCGCTGGCTGATGCATGCAAACATATTTCAGATCAGTACTTTTTCATTTAAGTAAAAAAAAAAAAAAAACTTTGGTTTTCTCATGATGAGCCCATCACTTTGTTTCAACTTCACCATGCATTCGCCGATCCAGCTTTCTAGTGTCAGGGGAGATGGGGAAGGAAAAGTACCGTATTGCGCTATGTTAACAAACTTGTCTTTTTGCTTGTTTGCTCAATTGCTTCAGCAATTAACAACCACCGTGAGTAACTCTTAGAGCTATAAACAATTTACTGTCTCTAATTTGTGGTCACTGGTTCCAGGGAAGGAAGAGAACAAGAGCCGAGATACAAACCCACTACTAATGCCCCGTCAGTTCTTCGAATCCAGGATGAACTCTGGCGACGAGTCAGAGATCTACGCCTCTGATTATCAGCCATCGGGAAGGGATTTCATAGCCAAGGAGGTTAGAATAATACTTCTTGGGATGCTCTGACTCTCTTAACCGTGAAGCCGCCAGGTGTGGGAATTTGACGTTGTTTACATAACACCTATATAATTTAAACGTGTGTATTTTGGAATTGCGTGGCTTTTGGTTGCAGAAACTGTGTAAATATCAAACCGGAATGATTTATGCTTCATAGATGAGTAAAGTTTTTAACTTTAACGTTGTGTTTTGTTTTAAATTCGCACTAATGTTCGTGTATTTCAATTTAAAATAAAAATGGGATGGGCTTCAAAATAATTAAGAATTCTATAAATTTAGCATTTTCTCACGCATCGGAAGCAAGTTATGATGCGAAATAGAAGGCGATTCGGCCAACACACAATGCATTGCAATTGGCAATCTCAGCGGTCCGCTCTCCCTCTAGCGGCGAAAGGAAGAATTGCTATAGTACGGACACAACTAACTGGGATTATCAACTGTAACTGGCCGCCCCGGTGGCGCAGTGGTCTAAGCGATGACCTCTGACCATTCGTCCGAGATCTGGCCGAGTTCAAATCCCGTTGAGGCATGGATGTTGTGTTTGTCTTACGGCTCTGGCCCTAAATTAGGGACGGGCGACTGCTTAAAGCCCATTGAGTTGCTCACGGTGGTCGTTAAACCTTCAATAAAAAAAACTGTTACTGCTCAAGGCTCTGTCACTTCGGCGATCTCTACGGGGATTCGCGTACAAGAAACATGCCACATTTTGTCGCTAGAGGGTGCAGACGCTGACTTTTTTTTTTTTTTTTTTTGCTGATCGTAATTAGTTTTTCACGTGCCCGTCCTGTTTAAAGGTGCATTATAGCGAGGTAAATCGAGTCTGTTTTAATCTATTTTCGTGAAGTTAATCATTTCAGTTAAGCAACTGTATGAACGCAAGATAAAGTGCATAATTTCTTTTATAGCCTATGTCGTACTCAAGTTGCAAAAGTTTTCTTGGTTGAATTCAGTAGCTACCATGGTGTACTGCTGTGAACCTTATTGTAACTCCAAAAAGGGAAACCCAAAGGTTATTGAGTATAAATTGGTTATTGAGTATCTTCGGTTATTGTGTGGCCAAGCCACACAAAGCAGAACAATAACCTTAGACTCAGGGGAGAGTTTATGTTTCGGAAAGTTTGGAATTGCGAGATTGCTGAGTTGGCGTTCCAGTTAGGCTTATCGGTTCGATTACACACACTGTTTGGGCGATGTTTCCTATTGCAATTTCGTTTCTATTCGATTATTTCTGATACATTTTTTATCTGATTGCCATACTTTGAATTTTTTTCTCTATGTTTATCGTGTGGCTTTGCCACATTATTTGGAAAGTCGGTGATTGTGATATTTCTGGTTTGGATTTTGAAAAATAGGTAAGCCGTTTATTTATTAAATATCGAGTATAAATTAGATTTTTCATGTAGTCAATGCTGTATTTCGAGAAAATCATTGCTTCAGGAAAAGTATTGTTTACGTTCCTATACTTTGAAATTCCGAAAAAACTTTATTTCATCACATTTAACGACAAAAGTGCTCGATTTGTTTCACATTTTGAGAAAAAATGTCTTAATGGAAATTTCCAGGAAAAAAAATCCCCCAAAAGGTTTTTCTGAGACATTCTGAAGTCCTGCCATGCCAGACTTGTTCCACTAGTAATATAATTTCAGACTGTTGAAGTATAAGACTTTTTTTTTTGAGGTTTAACGACCACCGTGAGCAACTCAATGGGCTATAAGCAGTCGCCCGTCCCTAATTTAGGGTCACTGGTTCCAGGGAAGGGAGAGAGCCAGTGCCGTAAGACAAACACAACATCCATGCCTGACGGGATTCGAACCCGGACCCCTTACGGACGAATGATCAGAGGCCAGCGCCTTAGACCACAGCGCCACCGGGGTGGCTATAAGACTTCCATCAATCGTTAAAATTACAGGGACTCCGGAGGACGAAGAGAATGCTAGTGAGTTATTTCTGTGACAGCCTTGGGTGTGGATACATTGCAATCCAATATGGTGCATAGTATTTGGACCCTTCAATCAAAAAATAAAACTAAGCACTAATATTAGAGATCTACTTTTTAAAATTTCGCACAATATTATCCCGACAAAAAAATGGTTCTATAGAATTAAACTGATATCTAATCGTAACTGTAACTACTGTGGCTCAGAAGAAACTCTTAAACATTTATTTGTAGATTGCAATTTTGCAAAATATATCTGGGAGTGGTTACAGCAATACTTAAATTATAGACATAAATTTACTGTACACCATTTTGTACTATGTACCTCTAAACTGCTCTGAACCTAAAAACCTAACAATTCATTATTTAATAGCAATAACAAAATATAATATGTGGAAAAATCGAAATGCCTTATCTTACGAATAAAAATAAAAAAAATACAAGGAGAAGATTAAAATAGCTCTTAAATGGGATCTCAGAAGAATACCGGAGTTTGAAACTAGAACGTTTGGAGCCCACAAAGCTTTTAATAATGGAAAGTATTAGCACCAGTAATATATAAAAAAGGAACAAAAGTACAAAATAAAATTATAGAATAAAGCATTTAAAATTAAAATATTAATAGTAAAATATGAAATATAATAAAACTGAAAAGTATAAATTAGTAAACTAAATTCTTAAACACATATCATTTTTGTTCCGGATTTTGTGTCAGTATTTTGTTGGAAACATTAAAATATAATTTTAAAACCAATTTTGACTATATCAAGAGGATTTCAATAATTTACAGATTAATATTATAATGGAATATCACACATAAAAAATAAATTGATTTGTAATAATATATTTAAAGAAAAACTGGATCCATTGGTGTTCTTCCATCTTATTTTTAGTATTTCCTGTACTATTGTGTAACACCACTTACCTATTCTTTCATGTTTAAAAAAAAAAAATTATTTTGTTTACTCTAATTTTTGCCATTTTGTTTTTTATCTGAAATGCCTTTAACAAGAACCTCTTACTAAGTATATGTAGAGTGTTCAAAAAGGTGATTTCTAAAAAAATGTATATTTCCTGTAACAAGCGGAAATTCTTGTGCAGGCTCCCACCTCTCCAGACAGTCTGCTCTGTCTGGAACAAGGTAGTTAGAATGAGAGAGTTATGTCAAAGATTGTAAACAAACAGCGGGTGGTCTCTCCTCACGTAGGCCTGTGACGTAGTTGGTCCCCAGCGGTATTCGGTCGTGGTGGTAAAGAATGGTGAAATGCGTGATTCTCAGTTCAAATTAGAAGCTTTTAAGAATACATAAGCAGAATTTTTAAAATAAGAATTACAGAATTAAAACAAAACTTACCAATTACTAAAACTTGGAACTTTCTCTCCATTGTTTCCTTTTTCTTAATTCCCTGGAATTCAATGCATGTGCTTGGTTTTTTCTCTTCATTAAGTTTTGTTGGTTGACGTTGTTAATATATTTAATACGAAAAATTTTCTTGTCTCGCATAAGTTTTATGACACCCACGTTAACTTCGGGAAAGTTTAATTTCAATTTCGATTGAAGTTTGTTTATGGCCCCTTGGGATTTGTATGTGCCAACTCTATGAAATTCTGAAAAAAAAAATTATTCAAACTGTTTGACAGTTTCTATCCTAATGTTGTTTGGTATCATTGGCCCACCTCTTGATAAAATCTCAATCCAGCCTTTATTTTGGTTCCCTGTTACGCAGGAAACGTTCCCATTTCTTTACTTATTTTATTTATTTATTTTTTTTTTTTTTTTTTTTTTTGTAACGGAAGGCTAAATATCCAGCAAAATAGTGTATGACTTCTTCGGTTCTTCCTCTTCAGGATTAGCAAAACTGCAAGTATTTACAGACACATTACATTGTCCATCTCACAGGCGTTCGAATTTTCTGCCTCGTGTTGTGTTTCCATTAAATTAAAAAATAAAGTGGCTGTTATTAATTGAGGGGACCGGAGTAAAATTTCATTGCGGGCACTAGAAAATAAAAAGACATAATGATTATCTCACAAAAATACGTATTGTCTTTAAGCTGAAAAAGATACCTGCGTAGCGAATATTTTTGCATTCCGAATATTTTTGTGTAGAAAATATTAAGGACTCTTCTAAAATAAATTCGTAAAAATAGCTTTTTTTTTTCATATACATGCTGCAGTGATTGATTTTTTTATTTTGTTAAATTTAAGTATTTGCTTTATACACAAATTGTTGAATATATTACAGTAGGGCTCGAAAATGATGCAATTTCATTTGCTATTTCATGAATGCGGAAAACATTAAGTTGGTTACAAAAATAATTTGAAATCTGAAAGTTTCAGTATCTGTACGGGGAAGGGCGATAACCTATTCGAAAATGGGGCGGGGGGGAAGATTGGAAACAAAAAAATTAATTAAATTCTTTTTAAGGGCTAAACGCTCCAAAACTTACGAATGAAAAAATAATTATAAAATATTCTACAAAAAGTGATTGTTTTTTTTTCTCTTAAAGTGTGGGGCCCCGGGGCAACCCCGGTGTTCAGCGCCACGCCGCGGGGGGCCTAGTGGGCGACGTTCGTGACTGCAACGGAAAATACCTCAGGTTCGATTCCAGGCAGGTACAAACGCTCGATCCACTAAATACCCGCCGTGCGTCGGATGGGCACGTTAAACCGTCGGACCACGGCTACTGGCCCTCCGGTAATAAATAAGGGCGTCTTCTTCCCCCTTTCTACTTCGCTTCCGAGTACCTTTCCTATCGGACACTCTAGACTAAATATCCTAGCTTCCTATTTCTAAGGGTTGTTTAAGACCTGGGGTCAGACTCTCCCTTCCTAAAATCCTCTACATATGATCTGATCTTATCTGTTCAGCATCACGGTGGTAGAAATATGAAACACTACCTGTATGTTGACGGATAAAGAGTGGCGGAGCCTTGAGCAGTAACATTAATAGTTGATGATCCCAGTTAGCCGTGGTAAGGATAACATTGCCGCCCCGGTGGCGCAGTGGTCTAAGGCACTGGCCTCTGATCATTCGTCCATAAGGGGTCCGGGTTTGAATCCCGGTGAGGCATGGATGTTGTGTTTGTCTTACGGCACTGGCTCTCTCCTTTCCCTAGAACCAGTGACCCTAAATTAGGGACGGGCGACTGCTTACAGCCCATTGAGTTGCTCACGGTGTTCGTTAAACCTCCAATCAAAAAAAAAAGGATAACATTCTTAGCTGTTGTTAGATCGTTGCCTAGGGTCGGGGTATTTTTGCATTCATTCTGGAATTAGAGAATAGTATAATGGAGAATTCGGTGAAAAAGAGCAATTCATATTGTTGCGTCCCGCAGTGTCGTTCCCAAGGTTCCAGCTATGTTTTTCACAAGTTAGTACAAACGCTTGTACCTTGCACGTGAAATCCTTCCAGTGAAATACTACTAACTTAGCAACAGTTTGAATGAATAATGAACAAGGCATGATTTTATTGCATAGTAATAATTTGAAATTCCGTATTTCTACAGGCTCTTGAAATCAAGTAATTGCTGTTATCGATATAAATTTAAACTCCATTAAGGAACAAGATTTGCAATGTTCTGTCAACAGTCACCAGTTCAAAAACACTGAGAACCGAATGATGATCAACAATTACCAATTCAAAAACACTGTTTTAGGAATTTTCAAAAATTACAAATTTTTTATTGTTGACAAAGTATTGAAAATGGGTCCTGGAATCGTCAAGTAAAACGAAATGTCGGTAAATGTGTAAATTAGCGTTCTAAATTATTTCGTCGGAAAAATGTTAGTACCTGGAAAAAGTGCGACGTACAGATTTTAGAGTATGGAAAATAATGGCAAACGGTGCAGAAATTTCAAATTGTAAATGTCTTTTAAAGATTTTTTTCGTATTATTTACCTGTAAGTGCGATGGTGTTACGAAACGCCGCGGTAAGCCTAGCGTATCGCTACCGCACGATGTCATGCGTTGCTCCGTTAAAAAGAAGGTTCGTTGCTGCACCGAAATGACGGGCGGAAGAGTACTACAAGAGAAAGCGGTTATGTTGTTGGCAGGAGAGCGATAAATGTTGTAGTGATACGCTACAGAAAATAGGTCCAGACTATCCACCCTTTATTTTGTGTTATCTGTACGTTGTTAGCACAGGAAAAAACGTCTTTGATTTGCAAAAGATACGTATCAGTGAGATAGAAACTGACCTGCGAAGAAAGTATTGACAGGAGAACCAAAAATATAGTGGCACAACAAACGCTTGACATTGTCGTGGTAGCGATGCGTTAGGCCTACCGCACCATCTCTTCACCGCATCGCACTTACAGGTAAATATTACGATAAAAATATTTAAGAGACATTTAAAACATGACGTTTCTGCACCATTTGCTGTTAATTTCCATAATCTCAAATCTGTACGTCGCACTTTATTCAGGTACTAACATTTTCCCGACGAAATAATTTAGGACGCTAATTTACAAATTTACTGAAATGTCACCCCTGCCGGTATTACTACACTGACGGAAAAAAATCCCAACACCAAGAAGGGGTTGTGCTAGATAAACGACAGTTGGTAGGCGGTGAGAGTACATCTGTAAGATGACGTCTATGCAAATTTCGCGCTCGGCGAATACGTGTGGCGCTAGTAGCGCCCCTCGGAACATGCAAAGCAGGTTTGCTGTAAATACGCGCTGTAACGTTCGTGAGCGTTAGTTATCGTTGAGATTCGACGTAGTGTGTTGATGTTAGTCAAGAATGCCTTTAAGAAGACGAAGAAGCCATTATCAACAGCTCACGGAGTTTGAATGAGGTCGTGTAATAGGGCTACGAGAAGGTGAATCTTCTTTCCGCAATATTGCAGAACGACTTGGCAGGAATGTAGCCACTGTGCATGATTGTTGGCAGCGGTGGTCAAGGGAAGGTACTGCCCCAAGAAGACCGGGTTCCGGCCAGCCACGTGGCACTACTGAGAGATAAGACCGCCGTGTACGGCGCATGGCCGTGGCGCATCGTACCGCGTCTGCGGCAGCAATTCGAGCTGCAGTTGCCACCACAGTGACACAACGAACTGTTACAAATCGGTTACTTGAAGGACAGCTCCGAGCCAGACGCCCTGTAGCGTGCATTCCACTTACTCCAAACCACTGCCGTTTGGGACGTCAGTGGTGTCAAGCTAGAGCTCATTGGAGGAGGGAGTGGAGATCTCTTGTGTTTTCTGATGAAAGCCGGTTCTGCCTGGGTGCCAGTGATGGCCGTGTGTTGGTTAGAAGGAGGCCAGGTGAGCGCCTGCAACCAACCTGTCTGCGGCCGAGACACAATGGACCTACACCGGGAGTTATGGTCTGGGGAACAATTTCCTATGACAGCAGGAGCACTCTCGTGGTTATCCCACGCACTCTGACGGCACAGTTGTACGTCGGTCTGGTGATTCAACCTGTTGTGCTGCCATTCACGAACAGCATTCCAGGGGGTGTTTTCCAACAGGATAACGCTCGCCCGCATACCGCTGTTGTAACCCAACATGCTCTACAGAGTGTCGACATGTTGCCGTGGCCTGCTAGATCACCAGATCTTTCTCCAATCGAGCACTTATGGGACATCATTAGACAACAACTCCAGCGTCACCCCCAACCAGCATTAACCGTCCCTGTATTGACCGACCAAGTGCAACAGGCATGGAACTCCATCCCACAAACTGACATCCAGCACCTGTACGACACAATGCATGAACGTTTGCGTGCTTGCATTCAACATTCTGGCGGTTACACCAGTTATTATTGTACGAGCATTTCACATTTAAAACGGCTCTTCTCGCGCTTACATTAAGCTGTGATCTTGAAACCTTAATCGATTAAATACGTTACCTATACAAATGTATTTCCGCCCTTTCATTCCACTACAACTATTTTTTCGTGGTGTTAGGATTTTTTTCCGTCACTGATATCACTTGTCTCAAAATGTAAAAATAAAAATTACCTGTTACAGTAAAGCATTACTGCTACAAAGTGCTTACACGTTCCACTTCTGCCTGCTTTACAAGAACATTTAAAAGACTACAGAAGTTTCGCAATTATTTCTGTCTAAATCACCGTTGATAGAATGAGGCGACGACGTTACTGCAGTGGATTGAATGCAATGCGAAACTATGTGGATTTCTTTCCTATCTTCCTTCTTAATTGTACATGAAATTATATGACCTGCATTAAGAATCCCTTCCTCTGCTTTGATGCATCGTGAATTTTTTGTAGCGTCCACAAATTTCAGTATCTCAAAGATTGAGAGTGTTAAACCAGCCATTCCTACATGCGACTTAACGAGAACACGTGCTACTTTATCCGCACTAAAAGAAGTTTGTTCACGTTTGCGCAGGGCCCCCTATAATTCATTGAGGTTGCCAATAGCATTAGAAACCATCAGCTTTCCCATACTTTGACGGCTGTCGCTCGCGGTTACAGGCTTCACGCAAAATGGTACTGCTCCATTAACGAGGCACCTCCAGATATCTTATATTCTAACTTCCTTGTTCATAGCATCGTCAGGAAATTTTGAATTTAGCTTCTTTCACAAAAACGTAAGACATGTTCATCTCACCTCAAAAGGTCCAAGCAAGAAAGTAATTTATTGTAATTATACAACCGTGGACTGAGCGTGTTCGAATATTTGAAAACTTTTCCAGGAATCAGCTATTCACATATCATGGGTTTATGTTTAGTATGTGCTAGGTATGTGTCTCACACCCACGGAATCGCAATGTAACCGGCAGTAACCGGTATTATATTTTTGGTTATATTCCTATTAAAAATTCCTCTTAAGTTTTTCTAAGGCTTCGAGTGGTGACTAATATTTAATCTTACATGTAACATTTTTATGAAGACGAGAAGGTTCGCCTCATCAACATTGGATACTACGTTCGCATCAAGAGCGCGATGCTATTTGTGCTGTAGCAAATGAGAACACCATCGAACCCTTTGAAAAGAGGTACAGCCAGATAAGATTCTTCCTCTTTCAGTAGTTTCAAAACAGCCAGAAAAGCATGTTAAGTTGTGTGGCGACACTATACCAACACCTGAAAAGTAATGGGATACGAACAGCTATTATGTGGAGCAAACCGAGCAATCCAATTAAGCATTGTTGGGTTACTGTTTCTGTTCCTTCTCTGTATGTCTACGACAGTAACTAGAACATAAATAAGTGAGGGGAATAAGTTCTTTTTTAGAGTATTTGTTTTAATCCGGAAATAAAATATTTTCCCAAGTCATTATTACTTTTTCAGTTTTTTACACGTATTATATGGTTGTGTTTAAACCTCATAAAATGATAAAAATTCGTACCTGACCCCAGGGGCGGCCCCTCCTATGAGACTGTGGGGCTGCAGGCCCCACCCTCTACATAAAGCAGTTTTTTTTCACGCCGTACCAAGAGAGAGAAATTTTGTGAACACCGCTGTTAGTTTTTCCAGCATAACGCCACGAATGAAGTCTTCTGAACTCAACTGGAAGATTTTCCTGCATAACACCACTGGGAGCGGAAGGAACATTGGCGGGCTGCCCTGCTTGCATCTCTGACGGCTATTGAAACCAACTCATGTGGGAAAACTGCCTATTCCCACATCAGTTTGTTTCCTTTGAATAAAACTTGCCTGGGGACTGCATTGATGGCAGCTCTCGCTAGCAGGGTTGCTCGCGAATGTAGTGCCTTGTTGGGTGGGAATGCATCGCAGGGCCTGTGTGCTTTGTTGATTTATACGGTTCTTATGCTTTCAAATAAGAAATAAAATAGGCGAATGAATTAAAACTAATGACGAATGTTGAAATAAATTATTAAAGAAAGTATGTTAGAATGTATTACTCAACCTGTTTTTTTTTTCCTTCCAATTTTTGGTTTGTTCCTGCTTTTATTCAACGTTATAATTCTAACAGATTATTCGTATTTGCTAGTAGCAAATACTCAGTTGCCGGAATTTTTGCAAAAAAGTTTTACTTACATTTTCTCTTTGGGTCAAAATGGGCATGTGAACAATTGCGATTAAGAATAGAGTTCAGTATTGGATAAATTGAAAAAAAAAAAAAAAAGGAGGGAGAGAGAGACTAATTTCTGCAGCAAAATACTTGCACAAAACCGATTTCTTCACTTACCAAGCACAGCGAAATTTTCGCTTTTAAACTCATGTAAATTTTTATTCACCAAAAATTATTGAAGTCACTCCACTGGGTACATTTTATTTTTCTGCTGCATCCCCCTCCCTTCAAAAAATAAGCTGCGCATTTCAATTGAGGTAGTACATTATACTTAATTACTTTGAAAAGAATATTTAATCATGTATAATTGTTTAGAAAATTTACGAAGTTGGTAAATTTTGGAAAACAAATTTTTCTACAGTAAATTGTTATCATGGCTTCAAAATTAAAACTGTGCTGAATATGTTTGCAATCCGTTTTTATTAAAGAGAATGCCGGTGTGTGAGTATCGCAATAACAACTCATCGCGAAATTCTGGCAGACCCTTCAAAATTCAACAAAACCTTTTTCATCGCCGTCCAGGTTGCAGTGGTGGGTATCAAGTCGAAGTTCCAAAGGGAGTGTATCAGAAGAAAAAGTATTTATAGTCATATTTCTGAGGGCCACAATGAGACACTTGAGAACGCGTACATGACCCTGAGTGTGTCTCCGCTGCCACTGACACACGCATTTTTTTCCTTATATATATATATATATATATATATATAGATTATCGATTGATGGAAAAAAGCTGGAGATAACAGACACGTTCGTTTATCTTGGACAGCAGATATCAAGTGAGGGTCACATTGATGAAGAAATTAATCGGCGTACAAAACTTGCCTGGAGAGCTTTTGGAAGAAACAGCATAATTTTCAAGAGCAATATGCCATTATGTCTTAAAAGAAAAGTGTTTGATCAATGCATCCTTCCAGTGCTTACGTATGGTGCAGAGACGTGGACCTTAACTAAAAGAGACATACAAAGGCTCCAGACAACTCAAAGCAGCATGGAGAGGTGCATGCTTGGGGTAACCAGGAGAGATAAGAAGAGGAACTCGTGGATCCGAAAAATGACAAGAGTGGAAGACATCATGATCAGAGTTAAATCCCTGAAATGGCAATGGGCTGGACATACTGCCAGAAGGACAGATCATCGATGGACAGCCGAAATTTTAGATTGGATTCCAAGGGACAAGAAAAGACCCAGAAGAAGACCACATGGGAGATGGGTGGATGAAATTCGAAAGTATGCAGGGGTGACATGGAGGAGACTGGCACAAGACAGACCGTTGTGGAGGAAACTTGGGGAGACCTTCGTCCAGCAGTGGTTTGATAATGGTTGACAATGATGATGATGATGATGATATATATATGTACGCAATGCATGTATATATAATTTACAACCACTATCAATCCATTGCTGGATGAGAGTCTCCAAGTTTCTTCTTCCACAACAATCTGCCTTGAGCCAGTTTGTTTCATGCTTTCGAATTTCATACACCCATCTCCCTCTTGTCATCTTCCGGGTATTGTTTTTTCCTTGCTATCCAGTTCAATATTTCAACTCTCAGTCGGTGGTCCTTTCTTCTAGCAATATATCCATCCCGTTGCAATTTCAGGAATTCTGACCATAATGTCTTCCACTCTTGTCATTTTCTTGATCCACGAGTTCCTATTTGTATATTTCCTGGTAACATCAAATATGCATCTCTACATGCTGCTTTCTTTTTAGTTGAGGTCCATGTCTGTGCTCTATGCGTAAGAACTGAAAGGATGCACTGATTAATCTGTTTCTTTTTAGGAAATAATGCATCAGATCAAGTTTTATAAGTCGATTATTTTCTTCATAAATGTGGCAATGTGGCCATCGCTTAATATATGTTGCCTAATTTAGGTATCGGTTCTTCTACATTTTCCCTATCAATCGCTAAATATAAAATCTACATATTCATTTTTTGTAAAAAAAAAAAGCACTTTCGATCAATATATATATTATTATTATCATTATTAAACGGGCAGCATTGGCACAGGCTCAGTAACTTAGCTTTCGAAGTGATATCGTGATATCTACAAAATTGAGATGCAAGCCCCCATCTCAGCTTACCACGAGCCGCCACTGCCTGACCCTAGTGTTTGCAAAGGATTTTAGATCTCCTCTCCACAATGCAATGTGTTCGGCTCTTTACACTTCACGCTTCGCTCAGGTAAACGGTTTACGTGACGCATATAGGGTATCTACGGCTTTTCGTTCTTTTTAAACGGGAAACCACTATGCTGTTCATATTTATGGATTGAATATTTAAAATTATATTGCTTAACATATTAACGTATTCAAAATTATTTTACATTTAATCCCATTGGAGTAATTGCAAGGACGTCGCTAGAATTCGAAATCAGGTTGGACGAGCATTATTTTTGCTGGGGCAAGTTTGACAGCAACTTTATTTACAAAATACTGAAGGGAAGTATTTTTAATGCTTTTTACAACCTGCTACAAAGGATTTCGTGCGACCTATCCCCGGAAATACACACACACACACGCACTCACACATACACACTTGGATTTGAATAGTTACGTCACTGAAAAATCAACAAGATAACATAAGAATGATTAGTAAGATGCACTATATTATCAAAAGTGTTCGGACACCACAATATTTGGAATAAATTGCTTTATTATCGCAATAAGTAGTTAGCCGGTCCACCTTTTGATTGTATGACAGCGGCAACACACGTCGAGGCATATGATCAACTAATTTCCGGTAGGTGTCGACAGGAAAGGCTCGCCATTCGTCCTGCAAAGCTGTTGGCAGAGTGAAGAGCGAAGACGGTCGTTGTGGTCGATTTTGTATCCGTAGCTCCAGTTCATCCCAGAAGAGTTCTATGGGATTAAGATTAGGACTCTGAGCAGGCCAAGCTAAAAAATTTACCTGATTTTCAAGAAACCAGTCCTGCATATGCCATGCAGTGTGGCAGGAGCTCAATCGCTGAAAGAGATATAATATTGCCACATTGTTGGTACGGCAGAATTATTCCCTAGCAAAAACACAAGTGTTGGAAAATTGCTGGCCACCAGCTGGTAGTGATGGGTCACTGCTGTCTGAAATCTGCCTCTCACGGCCCGGTAGTGGTCCGTTGGTGACAGCGCCATCAGTTGGCAGCTATTGATGGCCCTACAGCATCGCAGTGAATTGCGGGCCACCAAGTAAGTGCCACTAGTGGCCCGCAGCTGGCAACCGATGAAATGCCAACACCAGGTGGAAGCAACGGAACTGCGGAGAAGCAACACGGGCTGTGTCTCTCGTGGTACCAGTTAGTTGAAGACGACGCTATCGCCATCGTGTTATTTTAGTGGATGTTAAGGGGAAAAAAGCATATGTAAAGAGTCCTCATTTTCTGGGGATAGTCCTCAATTTCAATGCTTTGTCCTCAATTTCGTAAAAACTTATTGAGGACGTCAAATGTCTTCAATTTCTTAGTTTTTGTCCACAATTTTTGAAATTTTCCCCCAAAAATTGAAATAGGTTGAAAACCAAATGCAACCAAATTTAGCATCAAAACCAAATGCAACCAAATTTAAAACAAAACCAAATGCAACCAAATTTAGCATCAACTTCTTATTTAATTGCTAGAAAATGGTTTCATAAAGGAAAAGTATGGAACTATTTTCCGAAGCTGACGAATTTTTTTTATTGGAGGTTTAACGACCACCGTGAGCAACTCAATGGGCTATAAGCAGTCACCCGTCCCTAATTTAGGGTCACTAGTTCCAGGGAAGGGAGAGAGCCAGTGTCGTAAGAAATACACAACATCCATGCCTCATCGGGATTCGAACCTGGACCAGTGGCGGCTCGTGGTGTAAAATGCTGGTGAGGCGAACGGTCTTGATGTAAATGTAAAACAGTAAAACGTATGTTATTGAAAAATATATAAATTCGTATAACGTTATACGAATATATATATATATATATATATATCAGTGGCGTAGCAGGGGGGGTCGTGGTTTGCACACCCCTTATTAGGCGAGACAGTTAGCTTTTTTCTAAGTACGTTTTATAGATAATTTCCCTATTTAAATTCTTTGATTTTTATATAACTCGGAAAGCAATGTAATTTCTTGATAATAGAAGAGAAAGTAAAGCAAAGCGGCCAAAGAAGTTGCTTTATTAAATTTTTATTAAAACAACTATAATTTATTGCATTTTCTTCATTTTATTAAATTAGCTTCATTTTGTATTAATATTCAAGATGTGCGTACGTACCAATAGGAAAATATTTGTCGAAGCCCCCCCCCCAAATTGTTATATGTACTTATACACAGTTATACAGCAGAAGTGCAGAACCCCCCCCCCTTCAAAAAGTTTCATGTCAAAGGCAGTATCCCCCATTGGATATCTTTGAAGTCCTGGGTTCGAGTCGGCTGAATCATTAAAATCCGCTGAGATTCGGAAGTCTCGTTAAGCCATTGGTCCAGGGTAAGCGGCGCCTTGTTATTAACAGCTGTAAACCCCATCCCTTAGGGCTCCATCCCATGTCATTTAGCCCTTATATACAAATATTATTAAACAGTAATGGAATAAAATTATAGAAATATATGAAACACGGCGTGGGGAGTCTTTCTTCACGAAAAAATCCAAAAATTTTAGAGGAAAAATGTACATATACCTCTCTATATATGTGTGTGTGTAATATACGCTACTTTTGCAACAATATTTTTATGAAAACAATTATTCGATAATTTTACAACAAAGAAAGAAATATTTCACCAGTATTCTTTTATGTAATACACTTGAGCGAAAATACGCAATTTGCGCGGTTTCTTTAGCTAGTCAATGCGTCACTCACATCCCAACGCCAATCGGAGATCCACTTCTTAAAAAATTCAAAGTAAATCATTTGAATATAATTTTTTTCTCACGAAGTGTTTCTTGAGCTTGAATAAAAGTCACAGTTCGATTGGCATATTAGTGAAGGTGCATTTAGCACGGGTCACAAACTGAAGTCCAGGCTCGTGATAACTATGTACAGGAGAAGTCAAGCTAAGGAAGTACATTTCTATATAAAAAAAGTATAAAATAATTTAAACCTGGAATTAAAAACAGGGGAATACGATATTAATTTGCTTTGGTCTCGAACAGAATGCTTTCAGTTTATTTTTTATAAATAAGTTCAATTCTGCGATCCTTTTTGGCTGCAAATTTGTCTATGATCAGATCATAAAATGGTTGAATGGACATTAGATGGTTCAGCAATTCTTTCTCGATTGAAATTTTAGCGAGTGAAGACAAACGATCTTGTGCCGTTGTATTACGGAGGTAAGTCTTAATTCTCTTCAAACAAGAAAAAATTCCTTTCAGCAGAAGAACTTGTTGACGCCAGTGTCAATACAAGAGAAAATAATTTGTAGGCTTCTGGTAACACCTCTTTCAGCTCGTTTTCTTTCATTGTTTTCAAGGTTTTCTGAAAACTGAGTTCCCTGAAGTTGTGATCATTATATAAAAAATCTAATTCGTTTTTTAGTCGTTGTGTGTCTGTAAAAATGTTTGGATAAATTTTTTTGAGAGTGTTAAGGGCACTGGATGGAAATGACTCTGAATAACTATGGTATTTTGAGCTGTCAACTAGCTGCAGAAACTCGAGCTTTCCCATATCTTCAAATCTGGTATTTATTTGGACTTTTATATATTCATGAATACACTCAATTAAATCATTCTGTATCGTTTTAGATTGTCCAGAAAATAAGCTTCGTATTTCTTCAAAATGTGCTTTTAATTCTGGGGTGCTCCTACGAAGTAACATTTGGAACATTTCCTTGAAATTACCTTTATTTAATGAGGAAATAGTTTCATCATGTCCTCGAAAAGGCAGTTCTTGCTTGCTTAGAACGACAACTAAATCAATTATATGTTCCATAAAAAGCCTATTTAGTCTGACCTTTTCATTAAACTTGACTTTATGAAGAGCAGCATTTTCTTTGAGCATATCAGAAATAGTGTTTGTTTTTTTCCATTCGTTTTAGACCTACGTGGTTAGTTCTATGCTCTTTAGAGCTTTCGTGCAATTTTGCACTACGAGAAAAGTTTTTTAGATCAAAATAACCCGTTGTATTCCACACATTTTTCTTATTGCTCAAAAGTAAACATGGCCAGCAAAAGAGAGTTTGCTTGTAATAGCATCAGAAAGCCAGGGAAAAATCTCGTACTATGATTTATTGAAAGACCTAAAAAACGATTTGCCGCACTTCTTATCTTTAGATATTGAACTTATTATAGGTGTCGGTCTTCCAGATATGAGAACATCCTTGTTATCATAATCTTTCCAGTGTTTAAAAGGAATTTCTTCCAGAACACAAATCACGTCGCTTGTTGGGCCATTCATATTTTCCAACCAAAATCAAAATATGCTGTTTAGTAACAATAACAAAATGAAAAAAGAAAAACTCAACATTACTATGAACTAGCAAACACCCGCAGAAGAGAGGATTGAAAACACACTACAAAAAGTTAGATTCAAATACACTCTGACGAATAGTTAAAGCTACGTAGATCTCTTCGTACTCCAAAGCGTATAGAGGCGAACGGCGTCATCGCCTGTGAAACCACTTTTCACAAGGGTCATCTGCTCATTTTCCCGCGCCCATTGGATACACAATCCTTGGGTTCTCCAATAACAGCGGAGATGCGATTCCAGTTTAAGCGAAATGGAGGGTCGCCTCAGAAATTTCCTTTCTCTTACTGGAAGTCCGGCACCTCTTTAGGTAGACCTCGGACCGTGGGGATGGGGGGTGGGGTTCAGTCTGTAGGGCTCTTCTCTGATCCCCAGTTCCCAAAACCGGCTTCTCATCGAGACGATTCAGCCGATCGCCTCTAAGCGCTTAAAACATGCAGCTGCTTTGCAAAAATAATGATTCATTCCTCTTCTCGAAAGCCTTTCTTTAACCATTCATGAATCACAATGTGAATTTCAGTGTTTCATTTATCCTGCAAAGTTCTTATATCTTTGTTACTGACAGAAGGTTTTTTTTTTTCTTTCACTTCTCATTCTGCGGAATTTCAGGTGAGGCGGCGCCTCACTTGCCTCATCTGACGGGCCGCCACTGACCTGGACCCCTTTCAGATGAATGATCAGAGGCCATCGTTTAGACCACTGCGCCATCGGGGCAGCGAATTTTTCCTTGAATTAAGTTAAAAATCATGCAGTACTAATAGGAGACATGCCGAAGCATCGAACAAAGTCATCTCGATAAATGTGGTGTTACGATTTCATTTACGTTTTAGGAGCCGCGGATGGCTTAGTGGTTAACAGTTCAGACTATCGATGCAAGGTTCTCAAGTTCGAACCTGGGCTGATCTTTCAGAGATGGTGTGATTTGCTAACAATCGCTGAATATCCGCCGTGCATCGGACGAGCACGTTAAGTGACGGCCCCCAGGCTGGACACACTGGTTAAATGGGTATCCTTTCCTATACCCCCCCCTTGAAATTATCTCACCCCTCTATGTGCAATATCGTACTTGTACGGTGGCGCCATCTACTGTACTCTAATCTCACTACAAACTGTTTTGTCAAAGTCGCTAGACATACTCTCTCATTAATTCCGTTTCTGTTTCCTGCTCAAAAGGCGATCTCGCTGTAGGTGGCTGGGACCTAAACTCTACTCACTGCGGACGGAAGTCCTACAAGAAAATGGCAAATTGCTGGAGCCCGGTGTCGCATTTATGTTTTAAGTACTTCTTTTCTATTTTAACTGGATTTAACTAAATATTTTTATGATGGGAAAGGAATATCATCTTTCTCAGCATCCAATTTCTTGTAATTAAATAACTAATTGATGTAAAATTTGGTTACATTTCATAGATTCCATTGACAATTCCACAACTTTTGTTCAGTATATTTTTCATTAAACTGTTTCTTCAAGTGAGATTATTGGACTTGGAATATTCCTACTCATAGAGATAACATACAGCTATTCCATGATTTCTGCTCGGTCAGTTTATAGTAATTTTCTGGCTTCAGATATCTATTTTTGTACGGAATAACAATGAAATTTCAGTACGAATTCAAAATGCAGCTTTGTTTGCAAGTGCTGCTCCCTACAAGTAAGATTTAAAATTTATCGGACGCAATATTCTGCATGATAGTATTTTATTGCTATTTTATACTAATTTCACATGAAAATCATTCTTCCGATTCATCGTATGTTTTCCAATCAAACTGGTCAATTATGGGACATTTCATAGTATTCTTTGCTAACCTTTGGCTTTACCATATGTGTCAGACACTGTCCTCGTTTTGAAACCAAATTGTCCTCAATTTTGTCCTCAATTGCATTCTCAAAAATCTGGTCACCTTAGATTAAGCCATGAAATACTAGATTACAGCCATAAAATACACCCACTCCCTTCTCATGAATAACAAGAAATAATTTCTGTGTAATTTTTCGCTTTAACATATACTAAACCCTTGAAGCAACAGTCCTGGAAAAACATTAAAAAAACGTTTGTTGGAAAAAAAAAAAAAGAATTATACGAGTATACAGTTTATCAATTATTTGGGGAAAAACAAAAGCAACGTTGTGTGGATATAATGTACTCATCCATGGGTTGAATACACAAGACTGGAGGATTTCGCTTCTAAAAATAACAAGAAGTAAAATGAAATATCCTTCCTCTTTAAAACAAATGTAGCTTCGGACAGCGGAAAGGAAAGATGCAACGTTAAAGATGTAACAAAATGTGACCTGAACGGGTAAATATATTAATTCAACAATCGCCTTTCTAGACGACAAGGACAGCACGAAATTTCCAATTAAGCTCATCAGATTCCAATTAAGCTCATGAGATTTGATGAGTGAGAAGATGGCTTCGATCACAGTCACTAGCAAATTGTCGTCGGCACCTAGCGGGGTGGTCCCATAAAAGCTTTCATCTCAGGAAGAGAATGAATTCTACAAAAACATTTATTCCCCCTTGTTCTGCTTCCTACTCGCTAATACTTTTAATTTATCCTATACATTATTCCAAGAACTCAACGCCCAGTAGATCCATTTTTACGTTTGCGCGCCAATGTGTACACAGGAATTTGCTGGTGACTGCGATCGAAGCTGCGTCTCCTCGCTCTGGAGTGTGGTGCTCTAACCGACTAAGCTACACCTACGGAATGTATTGATGCATATTTGTCTTGACACGTGTTTCATCCCTGTAGTATGTTACAGTTATTGAAATATTTTTACAGAAATTTTTGCCATTTTATTTATTATCTTGCATAATTTCATTCGTTACACAAGACATCCCAAGCACGGAGTAAGGGAAGGTACAGCTTGTATCGTAGGGATAATATGTACTTGTCGCGGTGCCTGGTATGGTCCGAATGAGGAATGATCTATTTTTTTCTTTCCAGAAAAACAGATAATCTAGTCATCTCGCTTAACATCTTGAGCGCAATAGAAGGACCTGACACAGAATTTTCTTCTCCCATTTCGGTTTAAGTCCTTTACCGAAATGTTTTTCACTTTCTCCATATTGATTTGCAACAATGAAAACTAGCTTAATTATTCGACGTAAACATGTGTTTACCTAAAGCATTTCCAATACAGACAAAATAATTCAGTTATTTCCACTTTCCAACTGATTAGCACTTGTATGAGACGTAAGACAAGTACTACTGCAATGATATTCGAGAAACAGCCCTCTTTGTTCCTGGCAACATTTCGGTATTATTTTATGAAGCAGATATTAGTAGTACACTGTGTATTTCATTTCTTGCTTCCTCCAAAAGGCATTTTCTATTACTTCTCTGATGAATAAGAAAGCTGCTTTTCCTGTACATGCGCTGGTGTCCTAAATTAAAGTCTAGAAAGCAGCAGCCGGACAAATAATCCAAAGGGCTCAATCAAATGATGCGATGTTACAGGACATATGCAAATTGACACAAAAACCAAATGCTCGCAGTGAAAGTTGCATACCAGTGAGCAAAATGTTGTACAGTATGTAAATTGAGTTACATTCTTGAAGCCAACTGGGAACATCCGTGGCATTTATCGTTGACACAGAGTCAAAGAAGCGTGCTACTGGCCGCAAATGTCTCTTACACATGTAGCTGATGCTGTATGGCCACGAGCGATAAGTCGACTAGAAGCAGACAAGTTTCAATCCCAGGTCGGAAAGGTCTGGAATGTGTACCCCAGAGTAGTTTCACGGTCATGGCAGCAATTCAACAACACCGGTGAAATGTCACGAAGGCCTGGCTAAGGTTGTCCAAGGCACACGACACCTCGTGAAGACCATTATGTTGCTTTAACCACACTGCAACACGAACCCTGTACAGCCCGGCAATTATCCAGACCCAGGGGGATGAAGGGTAATCTCTGGGGCTCAGTGTTACACTATAAACTAACCTTCACGAAGACGTACGCAAGTTTGTCTTTGTTTTTTTCGCTCCCTTTGTTAATTTGCTGCACTAGCGAATAATATTTCCAAGCCAAAAAAAGTAAAAACGATAAAATAAGATACAAATTATGAAATACGACGGGCTGAAAATGAAGGTGAACTCTCTTGAAATATTTATAAAAAAATCACTCTGTGAATCAATTTGATTGTGGTTGAGTTTCAGATTCTCTATTTTTAGATAACCTATACTGCTTAAAAAAATTAGGGATGCATATGACTTTAGCAACATTATGCAAGCCAATTGTGTGATATCTTGCCGAAACGTGGAAAACGCGAGTGTGACGTAACAGCCGAATCATGCATGTCCTTATGCAAATTAGCGCCTGTAACGTCTGAATGCTTAAATCACAGACTGGATAAAAACGAAGGTGCCGTCCCGGTGGCACAGTGGTCTAAGCGATGGCCTCTGATCGTTCGTCCGAAAGGGGTCCGGGTTCGAATCCCGGTGAGGCATGGATGTTGTGTTTGTCTTACGGCACTGGCTCTCTCCCTTCCCTGGAACCAGTGTCCCTAAATTAGGGACGGGCGACTGCTTATAGCCCATTGAGTTGCTCACGGTGGTCGTTAAACCTCCAATCAAAAAAAAAAAAAAAAAAACGAAGGTTTTTCGGAAGGTTCTTTATTCTGGTGCGTTTATCGTGACATTTAGTTTCTTGAAGCCTTTGGTTTGAATGATGCCATAGCATGATAGCAGCATGGTTTAGCAGAATCAACGGGGTGGAGAACTATTGGCAGGTTGGAAGCAGGTCAGACACAGCGTATGGTAACAGAAACCATTGGAGTGTCACGGTGTCATTTCCCGACTATGGGCAAGTTTCTAGAATACGAGAAATGTTCCAAAAAGGAGAGGTTAAGCCCGTCCAAGAACAACTACAGCACCCTAAACGACCGTTTTCCATTGGCAACACCCCTTCGGAACAGGCGACAAAATGCTACTCAGCTCCAGCGAGCTTCTCGTGTCAACAGGATGCAAGTTGTCAACTCAAACTCTCTGTAATCCAGTGGCAGCTTTTCAGGTGAAGTAGGTGAAGTGCCTCTTCACCTATTTTACTCAAAATAAAGTTTTATTCAGTATTTTTTTATAATATATTCTTTTTTGCCTTTATTCAGTTCCAAAATACTCAAAATTTTGAATAGACATTAATTCACATGGCGCGCTCAATACGGAAAACAAATCCTTGTACGCAAAACACTGCAAGTGAAGAGCCGAAATGAGAATGCTTGGAAGTCTGCAGTTTTCCGCCGAGTTGCCATGGTAACCGTGACGTCACCCTGCCGAATCTGCTCGCTCAAGTGAAGTGTTTCAGCTTCACGCGCCATACCTCCGCATCTTTCAGTTTTTGCGCGTAAAGTCGTGAGAGATCACGGTGGAGTGGGCGGACTACCATTCAATCTGCTAAGGGCTTTTTTCCTTGTAATGCTGTGGTACATTATTTTCCGAAAGGAATTTGTTCTTTCGTGTTTTGTGATTATTTGTTGAAAGCCTTAACTGATATTTTAGGTTTGTGTACAATATAACTAATAGTGATAGTTTTAGTATGCATCCTGTGGACGACATTGTTTGTATTTTATTGCAAACTCCATTTACTCTGTGGAAACATGAGGATGAAAGAGACATTTTGCTTCAAGGACGACCAACGGATTCACTGACAATTGTTGCCAAGAACGAAATCAAGAAGAGCGGTAAATCTAACACAATATTAATTTTAAAAATTGTTGGTTTACTGAATATAAATGGATTTGCAGCACTTCTGTGGTAATTTTTTTTTGGGGGGGGGGGCTGCTTACTTTTTAGAAATAAACATTCGGCGTGGAATAAAGACGGATTCTCAGATTTATTAAGCGTAACACGATCACTTCATAAACATCGTGATTCTAGCGAACACCTGAAATGCGGATTAATGTTAAGGAATTTCGAAAAAATTCAAAACACGATTGCCGATGCCCTGAGGAAGAATGCTAGGCTTTTGAAAACGCATTTTAACGAAAACGTTCGTTTAAATAGACTTTTCCTGCAGATAGTGATTGATGCAGTATTAGTCTATACTGTATTTGAGCAAACAAGAACTAGCCTTCCATGGCCATGACGAAAGCATGGGCTCGATAAATCGTGGAAATTTCATTGAATTACTTTCATTGTTGATATGAAGAAGTTCTTTAGAAATTGAAAATCTATACGAAAGGATAAAAAACTATTCAAAATGAATAAATTGAATGTATTTCTGAATATATAAACGATCACGTCAAAAATTAAATAATTTTTGATTGTTGATTCGGAAGGTGTATTGGTTGAGGGATTTTTGGGTTTCCATGATGTGAATGAAGATGGAGCTTTATACAAAATGCTAGACAAAATTTTGGAACAGTTTGATTACCAACACAAGTAAATAAGACAATGCTACGATGGGGCAAGTATAATGTCTGGACACTTAAATGGGCTACAGAAAAAAAAATCAAGGATAAAGCTTCTCAAGCTGTTTTTGTTCAATGCTTAGTTCATCGTTTGAATCTTGTATTACACCAGAGTTTTTCTAAAATTTCTAAGTGTCGAATACTTTTTGCAAGCCTCCGTGAAATTGCTTCGTTTGTTCACCATTCTGCGAAGCGGACTTATACACTTATATCAACAACCGCAAGATGCAGACCAACCATAACAGAAACTCGATGGTCCTCCACTTCGAAATTAGTAAGTGTAGTTGTTGAAGATTGGGATAAATTGAGGAAGTGTTCGGATTTCTGACGAATAGCGAATAATCAGACAAAAAATCAATTCATCTTGCCAAGGGGTTTTTGAATGATATGAACACTTTCGAATTTACATTTTTGGCTCCACCGATCTATTATTCGAACTTTTGAAGAAAAAATAACTAAACATAAACTACTGTGTAACTCAAATTAAAAAACAAAACAAAAAACAACCTCGTGAAATTTTGAGCCATAAAAGGAACGATGAGTTATTTGAAACACAGTTTGGAAAAGCTAGCAAAATCACAGAAATAAGCACGGGAATATGCTGCTCTTCCACAGGAAACAATTTTTCAAAATTATAAACAATTGTATTTTGAAAATTTGGACCACATTCTTATGGAAATGGATATAAGATTTCAAGACTGTAAGAAACTTCAATTTGTTTGACTTGCTGACACAACCAAATTCGAATAATTTAATGCATGCTTTCCCACTCGCGCTTTTGAAAATCTACATTTTTACGGAAACATATTTACTAAACACCAGTGCCTTAAAAATGAACCGAGTCTTGTATATGCCTATGAAAAATTAAGGAATATATTGACTGAAGAACTCCTTCGAGTGTTTCACGGAGACAAAGACATTTTTACAGAATATTATAAATTGGTTTTCCTCAGTTTAACAATTCCACCTACAAGTGTGCCAGTGGAAATAAGTTTTCTTAAAAGAATACAAACTTGCTCAAGAAACACTAGTTCCCAAGATAGACTTGCTTCTCTGGCAAATATTTCTATTCAGGAAGGCATTTTATTGATGCTCACGAAGAAACAATCCTCTAACCATCTTATGACGATATAATCGACAAATTTGCTGCTTTAAGAGGAAGAAAAATTGATTTAATATACAAAAAATAAGTAAGTCCTCATTAAGGGATTTTCATTGTAGACAGTATATATCTTTTCATACTGCTCTTGTACTTCTTCACCTATTTTTCCAACCACGAGCCGCCACTGCTGTAATCGCCTTCACCAAGGTGTTCTTTATGCACATAGACTAATGGTGTGGTGTGTGTCCTTTAAACCGCACGACGCCGTACAGCTCGTAGAAACTGGGCTGAGGAACATCGTGTGGTTGGGGTCACAAGGAGTAAGTCAAATTCTCTCCTCTGACGAGTCGAGATTCAGCCTAAAGTATGACAACGAACGAGTTCTTATCTGGAAGGAACCTTGTACACGAAATTATCCAGCTCTTGTGCCAGAAACCTCACATTATGGCGTACATGGATTGATTGCCTAGGGAGGCAAAAGTATCGGTGAACGTACGGATCAGTACGTCATCTAAAACGGCTGTCTGACGGCCCAGATATAAAGAGATGATATTTTCGTACCTATTGTTATGCGCCGTATGCTGTAGCCATCAGTGGTTCGTACCTTTTCATGGACAATAATGTTCGACCCCATAGAGATCGACTACTGGCTTCAAGAAGAGGAAATCGAGCGTACGAAGTGGCCAGTATACTTCCACACCTAAATCCAATTAAGCCTGTCTGGGACGCTGATGTTAGACACATTGCAGTTCGTCCGGCGCCTCCGTTGACTCTTCGTTAACTACAGACTACTCACGTTAAGGAGTGGTGAAGATACTCCCAAAACTTCCTCGAAAACTTCGTCGATTCCATGCCACATAGATGTGCAGCAGTCTTAGCCGTTCGAGCGGATCATACAAGCTACTAGAGGTCAGTAACCACCTTGAAATCTCGTTTTTCTTGTTGTATAGATATGCGTATTTTTTATAGCTTATCCCATGGTGTGCATTAATTACGAGGGGCATGTCGAAAGGTTTTAGTTGTTTGAAGAAATGTATATTTATTTGCGGATAATTACTTACAACTGTTCAAAATAATCTCCATAAGCATCTATGCACTTTTGCATTCGATAAAACCGTTTTGCAATTGCCTCTTTCCAGCTTTGTTTTGGCAGATTTCTAATTGCCTCAAAATAAGCAGCTAAGGCTCATTATCAGACAAAATCGACGTCCACGTAGGGTTTTCTTGGTTTTTGGAAACAGAAAGTCAAAAGATGCCAAGTCAGAAGTGTGAGCCGATGCATGGTCGTGATGCAAAAGGAGGTGCTCATTTTTCGATCTTGGATGCTATTTCTTCAATTCTGCGATGATCTTTGGCAGACATTGAGAGGTATACCAGTTAGCAGTAACAGTTGTTTGATTTTCAAAAACAATAGTTGTCACATATCCTGTTTTACAGAAGAAGGACGCTACCATTTTTTCCCTGCACTGCGGATTCGCCGGACTTTGGTTGGAGGCGCGTCATCTTCGAAACGCTAGACATTTGATTGTTCCTTTTTTCGGATCATAGTGATAAATCCATGATCCATTACCAGTTACGATGTTGGAAGTGACAATACTAAGTCCTCCTATGAATTTAGATAGCATGAATTGGTTCCATTCAATTCGGCTTGTCTTCTGGTCGGTGAGTGAATGAGGCACCCATTAGGCATATCGCTTCTTGACATGCGAACGACTGTTTGTGCAGCAGTTGATCCAATATCCAGGACCATCACTATTTCATGAAATGCCACACGACGATCTTCTTTGATAAGTTTTCTTACAACATCGATGTTTACAGTCATTACGGCGGTATGGGGTCAACCACAACAAAGATCGTCTTCCAAAGAATTTTTCCCATCTTAAATTCACGTAACAAGTTTCTAACTGTGACAAGAGAAGGAGCAGACTCTGGAAAGATATTTCTCTGTCTTTTATTACGTGTTTTCCTTAGCTGGTGTTCAGAGATGGCTTCTTCTTGCTGTGGTAAACAGTCAAACGCCTTCTCTTCCCCACACAAAAACCAAGAACTCTCATATTCACGCCAACAAACCCCTTTTTTCACACATGCATCGTAAGACCGCTGCTACTGACCCCAAAACAACGAAAAGGAAAAAGTGGAAAGCTCTCTTTCTCTCTCTCCCTCTCTCATAACGATTGTCTTTCAGCACTGTTTCCCAACAACTAAGGGGATGTATATTTAACTTCCACCCACATTCCCTTCCCTCCACATTATTTTTTTGCAGGCAGTGGTGGCAGAAGCTCTCGAAAACTGGTACAGCTATTGGCAGCAGTATATCCCCCACCCCCGAAGCCATAGGGGATGAAGAATGCGTCCTCCATGGTTTCGTTTATGTGCATCCTTGTGATCATGTCACTCAAGTTCAGCATTCCTAATGTAATTTTTATAAAGGGCATTACTAATTTTTACAGCGTTAACGCTTACTTACGTTTTAGAAATAAAACATTAAATAACAGCGGAAGAAAATATAGTTCAAAGTAAATGTGAAATGTGTATATAAAAACAGTATTGGAATATCATTTTCAAATATTTTAAAGAAACAAAGCAAAACTTTTCGTTCGATTTCATGTTGCAAAACAAAAGTAAAAGCATTACTTACTTTTGAGACTGCGTTTATTTCAGGAAATAAGAGGTACTTGTGTATATGTACGCACATTGTTATTACTAATAAAAAACTTTCATTCTGATTTCCTTCTGTTACTCAAAAACTCATCTAGAATAGAAAAGTCGATAAAATCAGAAATGAGTACCCTAGAAAAGTCCTACACATTAGGAAATTGTATCCCCCCCCCCCATACACACCCATCCTTCTATTATTTGGAAAACTCAACACCAGAAATTTCGGATAAAATTAGAAATGAGTATCCCGTAAAACTGCTCCACATCGGATATAAAACCCCTCTTTCCATCCTTCTGTTACTCAAAAACTCATCTAGATTAGCAAAGTTGGCAAAATCAGGAATGGGTATCCCAGTAAAATCTTATACATTAGGAACTTGCAATCGCCCCTTCCCCTTTCCTTCCCCGTCCTTCTATTACTTAGAAATATCCTCAACATCAGAAATTCCTGATAAAATTTGAAGTCCTCTACATTCTACATAAAACATTCTCCATATTCTGCTGCTTATACGAAACTCATCTGCAATAGAAAAGTCGGATAAAATCAGAAATGCATTCCGGAAAAGTCCTCCACGTTAGAAAAGACGGGTTAAACGCGAACTCACAAATGGAGATCGTAGAAAAGTCTCCACAATGGAAAACACGGATAAAACGCAATTTGTGCACGCCCCCGCCCCTTGAAAGGGAAGAGTTTTCCTGTAGAGGACATTACGAGTTACCGGATAAAACAGCGTGTGTACCAGTCTTCCGTGTGCGAGTTTACCGAGTACCAGTTTCCTGGTTGCCAATCCCCGAGTGCCAATCAAAATAGATCCAAGTTAAGTATGTTACAGGATTCAATTCTGTATAATTTCCTCAGAATCCTTCCGTATTTAAAACGTTGCAGTAGATTTTAAATTTGGCGAGCTTATCGCCAGCTCCGTGATTTACTGCTGCATCCGCCCTCGGAAGTAGGCCTGCATATTTTTCCTGAATAACTTAAAATAATCCATAAATAATAAAAAATGTGAACATGCAAAAAATATTATATCTGTGTAATAAAGTAATATTTTTGGTTAATTTAATACTTCGCTTACGACTGACATTAATGACTACCTGCTACTCGAAGATTATACTATGAGTTCTAATTAGCTAATATTCAAAGATTACTATGAGTACTGATTAGCTGATATTCCGCTTGTTTCATATCATATTGACTCACATCTCGCTTATAATGGTTTTTAGGCGGAATGGATATTTAGTCGAAATTTTAGCTTGTTTTAGTTTCGAAACTTGAAATGCAGTCCTGATTCCTTTGAATTCCAATTATGACTACCATACCAACCCTTTAAGAAGTAAAACGCCACAAAAATGCACAAGGCACAGTGACGCATTTTGCATGAGAAGTTGGAAAGTTAATACGTCGGCAACAGAAAGTTTGATGATGATCATGAGTAGAGGATTTTAGGAAGGGAGTGTCTGACCCCAGGTCTTAAACAACCCTTAGAAATAGGAAGCTAGGAGATTTGGGCTAGAGTACCCGATAGGAAAGTGAGACGGACCCGATAGGAAAGTGAGACGGACCCGATAGGAAAGTGAGACGGAAGTAGAAAGAGGGAGGAAGACGCCCTTATTTATTACCGGAGGGCCAGTACCAGGGGTCCGACGGCTTAACGTGCCCATCCGACGCACGGCGGATATTTAGTGGATCGAGCGTTCGTACCTGCAAGGACCGAACCTGAGGTCCTTTCCGTGGCAGTCACGAACGTTTCCCACTAGGCCACCCGCGGTCACAGAAAGTTTGAATTGCCCAATGGGTGCCTAAGTCGATGTACCCAATGGGGGCCTCATTCACTCGCCGATCAGCAAAAGACACGCCGAGTTGAATGGAGCCAATTCATTGCCCTTATCGGTGTTATTTTTGATTCCCCTGTAAAGTCTCTCTATCCCGGTTTTTGAGACTAAACTTTCCTAGATATAAAACTGCTTTTTTTTTTTTTTTGAGATATTCGAGTATGTAGTAATATCATAGATTCTCTATGAAAATGAGAACGCTAATCTGGAACCATGACATGCTGACGTTGTTATCAATACGAGCTTTGAGGTGAATTCTCGTAACTAAGGAAACAAATGATACAAATCAGATTTCAATAAACTTTAGCAAATGTGGTTAAAAATTATTTAAGGTATTTTTTTTTATATATATATTGTAATTTTGCATACCTTGAAATTCCTGGCGCAGTCAGAAATCCTTCTAAACAGACGTCTTCTATTGATGATCCCAGAAACTTTTTTAATGGTTTGGCTTCACTATAAACAGCAGCTGATGACTTCCTAACTCCCACGGAACCTTTTTCGCAGCATAAAAGCGGCGACTTCAAAAAGGGTAAATGACAAGTAAATGAGTGTCGCCGGTCGCGTTTGCCCAAAGTCCTCTGATAAACGGTGGCAGCGGGCCGTTGAATGCCGCCCCTGAACTACGGAATGGCACGACATTGTCTTCTTCGACGAATCTCGCTTCTGGCTGCAACACACGATGGTCGGATCCGCCTGTGGCGCCACCGCGGCGAGAAACTGTATGACGCCTGCATTATGCATCACCATACCGGTCCGTTTCCTGGCGTTATGGTTTGGGGCGCAATTGTATATGACACCCACACCCCTCTGGTACGCATTGCCGGTACACTCAACAGCCATCGCACCATCTCCGACGTTTTGGAGCCTGTAGTCCTCTATTACCTGCAGGACCTGCCAGCGGCCATGTTTCAACAGGACAATGCTCGTCCGCACGTGGCACGCATCGTGCAACAATTCTTCACTGCCCACTAGTTGTCACTGCTGCCGTGGCCCACCTGTTCTTCCGATATGTCGCCCATCGAACACGTCTGGTCGCTGATCGGCAACCGAGTGGCACGGCAAGCACCACTAGCGGCTACGCCTGATGAACTGTGGCAACGTGTGGAAGCAGCCTGGACCGACATACCCCAAGCCCACATCCAAAGCCTCTTTCGTTCGATGCCGCGGCGTGTAGCGGCCGCTATTGCCAGCCATGGGGGCCACACGAACTATTGATGTCTGCGTGTTCTGCAAGTCGCACGGGCCTGTAAGCTCAATCGTTTCATCTTTGTATCTGTTGTTATGTGTCCAGTAAATCTGGCTTTGCTATCTCGTGTCCTTCTTGGTGTTGCATTTTGAGTGGCCAGCAGTGTATATACGCACATGTATATACGTATATATACCAAATATACATGTATGTACAGTATATACAGTATATATATAAAACAACCAAAGCCTAAAGATAGCAAAGGGACATCTCAGTAAGGGGAAAAAACAGATTATGGCACTGAGAAAAGAAGATGGTTCTGTAACAAGAAATAGAGGCGAAATTTTGACAAGAGTGAAAGATTTCTACTCCAAATTATATGAAAGGGATGATACATGTACTCCAGACATCATGAAAGGTACCAGTACCAAAGTTCTTCCAGTCCTTCCAGCAGAAGTTGCACATGCAATCAAGAACATGAAGCGGGGAAAAGCTCCAGGAGAAGATGGAATTACTGTAGACATCATACAAGAAGCAAGTGGAGAAATCGAAACAGTACTCGCCCAAATTTTCACTCGATGCCTTAATGAAGGGAAAATTCCTGAGGATTGGAATAACGCTACAATGATCTTGCTACATAAAAAAGGTGACATTGAGGATCTCAGGAACTACAGACCTATCAGCCTCCTAGCAGTGGTTTATAAAATCTTCACTAAAGTTCTTTCACACCGCTTGAAGGTGACACTGGACATGGCTCAACCGAGAGAACAAGCTGGATTCAGGAGTGGCTACAGCACAATAGATCATATCCACGTACTGAGAGAACTAATTGAAAGAGCGAGGGAATATGAGCTTCCATTGTGCATGGCTTTTATCGATTATGAAAAAGCCTTTGATTCGGTGAAACCATCAGCAGTTGCAATGGCTCTGAAATCCTGCGGTATTGAAGATGCATACATTAATATTATTAATAACATCTATGAAAATGCAAGTGCAAAGATTCGGCTGTTTGAAAATACAACATACATAAAAATTGGAAAAGGAGTGAGACAAGGTGACACCATATCTCCGAAGCTCTTTAATGCCACATTGGAAAATGTCTTTCAATCACTGAACTGGGAAAACAAAGGGATAAAGATTAATGGAAATTATCTAACCCACCTTCGTTTTGCTGATGACATAGTCATTTTTGCAACTACCTCATCAGAGCTACAGAGTATGATCCAGGAACTTGCTGACAAGAGTAAAGAAGTGGGATTAAAAATGAACTTTCAGAAGTCAAAAGTGATGTTCAATGCTTTTACAAGAAATGAAGATTTATCGATTGATGGAGAAAAGCTGGAGATAACAGACACGTACGTTTATCTTGGACAGCAGATATCAAGTGAGGGTCACATTGGTGAAGAAATTAATCGGCGTACAAAACTTGCCTGGAGAGCTTTTGGAAGAAACAGCATAATTTTCAAGAGCAATATGCCATTATGTCTTAAAAGAAAAGTGTTTGATCAATGCATCCTTCCAGTGCTTACGTATGGTGCAGAGACGTGGACCTTAGCTAAAAGAGACATACAAAGGCTGCAGACAACTCAAAGTAGCATGGAGAGGTGCATGCTTGGTGTAACCAGGAGAGATAAGAAGAGGAACTCGTTTATCCGAAAAATGACAAGAGTTGAAGACATCATGATCAGAGTTAAATCCCTGAAATGGCAATGGGCTGGACATACTGCCAGAAGGACAGATCATCGATGGACAGCCGAAATTTTAGATTGTATTCCAAGGGACAGGAAAAGACCCAGAAGAAGACCACATGGAAGATGGGTGGATGAAATTCGAAAGTATGCGGGAGTGGCATGGAGGAGACTGGCACAAGACAGACCGTTGTGGAGGAAACTTGGGGAGACCTTCGTCCAGCAGTGGATTAATAATGGTTGACAATGATGATGATGATATATCTATATATCATGATGATATATATATATATATATATATATATATATATATATCATCATGATGATGATGATGATGATATATATATATATATATATATATATCATCATTGTCAACTATTATCATTCCACTGCTGGACGAAGAGTATATCATGATGATGATATATATATATATATATATATATATATATATTCGTAAATATGCGGGAGTGACATGGAGGAGACTGGCACAAGACAGACCGTTGTGGAGGAAACTTGGGGAGACCTTCGTCCAGCAGTGGATTGATAATGGTTGACAATGATGATGATGATGATGATATATATATATATATATATATATATATATCATCATCATCATTGTCAACCATTATCATTCCACTGCTGGACGAAGGTCTCTCCAAGTTTCCTTCACAATGGTCCGTCTTGTGCCAGTCTCCTCCATGCCACTCCCGCATACTTTCGAATTTCATCCACCCATCTTCCATGTGGTCTTTTTCTGGGTCTTTTCCTGTCTTTTGGAATCCAATCTAAAATTTCGGCTGTCCATCGATGGTCTGTTCTTCTGGCAGTATGTCCAGCCCATTGCCATTTCAGGGATTTAACTCTGATCATGATGTCTTCCACTCTTGTCATTTTTCGGATCCACGTGTTCCTCTTCTTATCTCTCCTGGTTACACCAAGCATGCACCTCTCCATGCTGCTTTGAGTTGTCTGCAGCCTTTGTATGTCTCTTTTAGCTAAGGTCCACGTCTCTGCACCATACGTAAGCACTGGAAGGATGCATTGATCAAACACTTTTCTTTTAAGACATAATGGCATATTGCTCTTGAAAATTATGCTGTTTCTTCCAAAAGCTCTCCAGGCAAGTTTTGTACGCCGATTAATTTCTTCACCAATGTGACCCTCACTTGATATCTGCTGTCCAAGATAAACGTACGTGTCTGTTATCTCCAGCTTTTCTCCATCAATCGATAAATCTTCATTTCTTGTAAAAGCATTGAACATCACTTTTGTCTTCTGAAAGTTCATTTTTAATCCCACTTCTTTACTCTTGTCAGCAAGTTCCTGGATCATACTCTGTAGCTCTGATGAGGTAGTTGCAAAAATGACTATGTCATCAGCAAAACGAAGGTGGGTTAGATAATCTCCATTAATCTTTATCCCTTTGCTTTCCCAGTTCAGTGATTGAAAGACATTTTCCAATGTGGCATTAAAGAGCTTCGGAGATATGGTGTCCCCTTGTCTCACTCCTTTTCCAATTTTTATGTGTGTTGTATTTTCAAACAGCTGAATCTTTGCACTTGCATTTTCATAGATGTTATTAATAATATTAATGTATGCATCTTCAATACCGCAGGATTTCAGAGCCATTGCAACTGCTGATGGTTTCACCGAATCAAAGGCTTTTTCATAATCGATAAAAGCCATGCACAATGGAAGTTCATATTCCCTCGCTCTTTCAATTAGTTCTCTCAGTACGTGGATATGATCTATTGTGCTGTAGCCACTCCTGAATCCAGCTTGTTCTCTCGGTTGAGCCATGTCCAGTGTCACCTTCAAGCGGTGTGAAAGAACTTTAGTGAAGATTTTATAAACCACTGATAGGAGGCTGATAGGTCTGTAGTTCCTGAGATCCTCAATGTCACCTTTTTTATGTAGCAAGATCATTGTAGCGTTGTTCCAATCCTCAGGAATTTTCCCTTCATTAAGGCATCGAGTGAAAATTTGGGCGAGTACTGTTTCGATTTCTCCACTTGCTTCTGTAACGTACCAGGAGATGTGACGTACCTGCCAGAAGGACGCACACGACATAAAGGCAGATAGCAATTAGAATAAACGTCCGCGTAGCTTAATTGGTAGAGCAACTTATTCCGGAATGAGTGGACCCGGGTTCGAACCCCGGCGCGGATAAAAATGACGGAGAAATTCACTTCGTTATACTTCTTGTATGATGTCTACAGTAATTCCATCTTCTCCTGGAGCTTTTCCCCGCTTCATGTTCTTGATTGCATGTGCAACTTCTGCTGGAAGGACTGGAAGAACTCTGGTACTGGTACCTTTCATGATGTCTGGAGTATATGTATCATCCCTTTCATATAATTTGGAGTAGAAATCTTTCACTCTTGTCAAAATTTCGCCTCTATTTCTTGTTACAGAACCATCTTCTTTTCTCAGTGCCATAATCTGTTTTTTCCCCTTACTGAAATGTCCCTTTGCTATCTTTAGGCTTTGGTTGTTTTCAGTTGCTTTCCTTACTAGTTCACAGTTGAATTTCCTTACGTCTTCAGTGATACTTTTTCGTACTGTCTTGCATAGCTCTATATATTCCACTTTGGAAGTCACATCTTCTTTAGTTGTCCTCATCACTCTTCTTTTTTGCATCAACATTTTGGTTTTTCCTGATAATTTGTTCACATTCAATTTGTTCTTAGACCCAGCTAATTTTGTTGCTGTTTCCATAAGAGCTTTGGTTACTTTTCTGTTAACTTCAGAAATATCCACTTCTTCCGATGTTAGGCCTTCTAAAGCAGAGAATCTGTTCTTCAGTTCCAATTTGAAGGTATTATGGTGTTTTTTAAGGTTGGTTATGTCAACACATTTTGTTTGTCTTATGAGCTTGCTACGTTTGAGTTTAGTGTTGAGGTGCATCTTACATCTCACCAATCTATGGTCACTGCCTGTGTTGAACTTGTTTAGCACACTGCAGTCTTCTATGACGAATTTTTTGTTACACATAATAAAATCAATTTCACTTGTCGTCCCATTTGGATGTCTCCATGTCCATTTCCTGTGTGGCTTTTTCTTGAAAAAGGAGTTCAAGATGAAAAACCCTTCTGCCTCTGCAAACTCTACGAGAGTATTTCCACGCTGGTTTCTGTTGCCGTGACCGAATTTACCTACTGAAGTTTCATTCTGTTGCCGTTGCCCTATTTTTGCATTGAAATCTCCCACAATTATCTTCAAGTGCTGCTTACCTTTATTATTTAGATCATGAATTTCCTCATAAAATTCTTCAATTTCTTCTTCAGCATGACTTGTGGTGGGTGCATAAGTTTTAATAATCTGAGCCTGGTATCTTCTCGAGAGTTGGATAACGAGTCGTGCAGCTCTGTCAGAGGAACTTTCAACTTCTACAACTTTATCCTTCAGTTTCTTGTTTATTATAAATCCAACACCACTAGTTCTGTCAGTATCTGTCCCACGATAGTAGAAGAGATGTCCACTTTTCAGTTCAATGAGATCTTCTCCTTTTCTCCTTACCTCACTTAGCCCGACGATGTCCCACTTGATCCTTTGTAGTTCCTCTTCCAATTCAAGAAGCCTTGAATCAGAAGATAGGGAGCGTCCGTTGTACGTAGCCAAAGTCAGCATCAGATGGCAGCCTAGTCCGGTCCTCCGGGGATTCTTAGCACCCTCTGCCTTCATGTCGCACTGGCCGCTGCCTTGGCCAGGTACACATTCCAGCTGCCGGAGACTGAGGGCCAAGATTTAAGTTGTGGAGTCATTTTGGAGGGGTTTGGCCATAACTCACCACGCTGGCCAAGCGGGTTGGTGAGTGTGGGATAGCATTTCCTCTAATCCCGATGGTATAGTTATACTGCTATTGGCGGTCGTCAGAGCCCCTTTAGTGGGAACAGGATGTACCACGAGAAGGCGGGGTTGACATTTGTCAAGGAGAGGCTGTGATGTTACGCATCACCTGACCTTACATCCCATATATATATATATATATATATATAGGCTGCCATCTGATGCTGACCTTGGCTACTTACAATGGACGCTCCCTATCTTCTGATTCAAGGCTTCTTGAATTGGAAGAGGAACTACAAAAGATCAGGTGGGACATCGTGGGGCTAAGTGAGGTAAGGAGAAAAGGAGAAGATCTCATCGAACTGAAAAGTGGACATCTCTTCTACTATCGTGGGACAGATACTGGCAGAACTAGTGGTGTTGGATTTATAATAAACAAGAAACTGAAGGATAAAGTTGTAGAAGTTGAAAGTTCCTCTGACAGAGCTGCACGACTTGTTATCCAACTCTCGAACAGATACCAGGCTCAGATTATTCAAACTTATGCACCCACCACAAGTCATCCTGAAGAAGAAATTGAAGAATTTTATGAGGAAATTTGTCATCTAAATAATAAAGGTAAGCAGCACTTGAAAATAATTATGGGAGATTTCAATGCAAAAATAGGGCAACAGCAACAGAATGAAACTTCAGTAGGTAAATTCGGTCACGGCAACAGAAACCAGCGTGGAAATACTCTCGTTGAGTTTGCAGAGGCAGAAGGGTTTTTCATCTTGAACTCCTTCTTCAAGAAAAAGCCACACAGGAAATGGACATGGAGACATCCAAATGGGACGACAAGTGAAATTGATTTTATTATGTGTAACAAAAAATTCGTCATAGAAGACTGCAGTGTGCTAAACAAGTTCAACACAGGTAGTGACCATAGATTGGTGAGATGTAAGATGCACCTCAACACTAAACTTGAACGTGGCAAGCTCATAAGACAAACAAAATCTATTGACATAACCAGCCTTAAAAAACACCATAATACCTTCAAGTTAGAACTGAAGAACAGGTTTTCTGCTTTAGAAGGCCTAACATCGGAAGAAGTGGACATCTCTGAAGTTAACAGAAAAGTAACCAAAGCTCTTATGGAAACAGCAACAAAATTAGCTGGGTCTAAGAACAAGTTGCATATGAACAAATTATCAGGAAAAACCAAAATGTTGATGCAAAAAAGAAAGAGATGAGGACAACTAAAGAAGATGTGACTTCCAAAGTGGAATATATAGAGCTATGCAAGACAGTAAGAAAAAGTATCACTGAAGACGTAAGAAAATTCAACTGTGAACTAGTGAGGAAAGCAATTGAAAACAACCAAAGCCTAAAGATAGCAAAGGGACATCTCAGTAAGGGAAGAAAACAGATTATGGCACTGAGAAAAGAAGATGGTTCTGTAACAAGAAATAGAGGCGAAATTTTGACAAGAGTGAAAGATTTCTACTCCAAATTATATGAAAGCGATGATATATGCACTCCAGACATCATGAAAGATACCAGTACCAGAGTTCCCCAGTCCTTCCAGCAGAAGTTGCACATGCAATCAAGAACATGAAGCGAGGAAAAGCTCCAGGAGAAGATGGAATTACTGTAGACATCATACAAGAAGCAAGTGGAGAAATCGAAACAGTACTCGCCCAAATTTTCACTCGATGCCTTAATGAAGGAAAAATTCCTGAGGATTGGAACAGCGCTACAATGATCCTGCTACATAAGAAAGGTGACATTGAGGATCTCGGAAACTACCGACCTATCAGCCTCCTATCAGTAGTTTATAAAATCTTCACTAAAGTTCTTTCACACCGCTTGAAGGTAACACTGGACATGGCTCAACCAAGAGAACAAGCTGGATTCAGGAGTGGCTACAGCACAATAGATCATATCCACGTGCTGAGATAACTAATTGAAAGAGCGAGGGAATATGAACTTCCATTGTGCATGGCTTTTATCGATTATGAAAAAGCCTTTGATTCGGTGAAACCATCAGCAGTTACAATGGCTCTGAAAACCTGCGGTATTGAAGATGCATACATTAATATTATTAATAACATCTATGAAAATGCAAGTGCAAAGATTAGGCTGTTTGAAAATACAACACAAGTAAAAATTGGAAAGGGAGTGAGACAAGGTGACACCATATCTCCGAAGCTCTTTAATGCCACATTGGAGGGTGTTTTTCAGTCGCTGAGCTGGGAAAACAAGGGGATAAAGATTAATGGAGATTATCTAACCCACCTTCGTTTTGCTGATGACGTAGTCATTTTTGCAACTACCCCATCAGAGCTGCAGAGTATGATCCAGGAACTTGCTGACAAGAGTAAAGAAGTGGGATTAAAAATGAACTTTCAGAAGACAAAAGTGATGTTCAATGCTTTTACAAGAAATGAAGATTTATCGATTGATGGAGAAAAGCTGGAGATAACAGACACGTACGTTTATCTTGGACAGCAGATATCAAGTGAGGGTCACATTGATGAAGAAATTAATCGGCGTACAAAACTTGCCTGGAGAGCTTTTGGAAGAAACAGCATAATTTTCAAGAGCAATATGCCATTATGTCTTAAAAGAAAAGTGTTTAATCAATGCATCCTTCCAGTGCTTACGTATGGTGCAGAGACGTGGACCTTAACTAAAAGAGACATACAAAGGCTGCAGACAACTCAAAGAAGCATGGAGAGGTGCATACTTGGTGTAACCAGGAGAGATAAGAAGAGGAACTCGTGGATCCGAAAAATGACAAGAGTGGAAGACATCATGATCAGAGTTAAATCCCTGAGATGGCAATGGGCTGGACATACTGCCAGAAGGACAGATCATCGATGGACAGCCGAAATTTTAGATTGGATTCCAAGGGACAGGAAAAGACCCAGAAGAAGACCACATGGGAGATGGGTGGATGAAATTCGAAAGTATGCAGGGGTGACATGGAGGAGACTGGCACAAGACAGACCGTTGTGGAGGAAACTTGGGGAGACCTTCGTCCAGCAGTGGATTGATAATGGTTGACAATGATGATGATGATGATATATATATATATATATGTATGTTTTTTATTAATTATGTTGACACTGATGACAAAGACACTTCCGCTCCTGGCTGCTCATCATCATCATCATTGTCAACCATTATCAATCCACTGCTGGACGAAGGTCTCCCCAAGTTTCCTCCACAACGGTCTGTCTTGTGCCAGTCTCCTCCATGTCACTCCCGCATATTTACGAATTTCATCCACCCATCTCCCATGTGGTCTTTTTCTGGGTCTTTTCCTGTCCCTTGGAATCCAATCTAAAATTTCGGCTGTCCATCTATGGTCTGTCCTTCTGGCAGTATGTCCAGCCCATTGCCATTTCAGGGATTTAACTCTGATCATGATGTCTTCCACTCTCGTCATTTTTCGGATCCACGAGTTCCTCTTCTTATCTCTCCTGGTTATACCAAGCATGCACCTCTCCTTGCTGCTTTGAGTTGTCTGCAGCCTTTGTATGTCTCTTTTAGTTAAGGTCCACGTCTCTGCACCATACGTAAGCACTGGAAGGATGCATTGATCAAACACTTTTCTTTTAAGACATAATGGCATATTGCTCTTGAAAATTATGCTGTTTCTTCCAAAAGCTCTCCAGGCAAGTTTTGTACGCCGATTAATTTCTTCATCAATGTGACCCTCACTTGATATCTGCTGTCCAAGATAAACATACGTATCTGTTATCTCCAGTTTTTCTCCATCAATCGATAAATCTTCATTTCTTGTAAAAGCATTGAACATCACTTTTGTCTTCTGAAAGTTCATTTTTAATCCCACTTCTTTACTCTTGTCAGCAAGTTCCTGGATCATACTCTGCAGCTCTGATGGGGTAGTTGCAAAAATGACTACGTCATCAGCAAAACGAAGGTGGGTTACATAATCTCCATTAATCTTTATCCCCTTGTTTTCCCAGTTCAGTGATTGAAAGACATTTTCCAATGTGGCATTAAAGAGCTTCGGAGATATGGTGTCACCTTGTCTCACTCCCTTTCCAATTTTTATGTGTGTTGTATTTTCAAACAGCCGAATCTTTGCACTTGCATTTTCATAGATATTATTAATAATATTAATGTATGCATCTTCAATACCGCAGGATTTCAGAGCCGTGGTAACTGCTGATGGTTTCACCGAATCAAAGGCTTTTTCATTATCGATAAAAGCCATGCACAATGGAAGTTCATATTCCCTCGCTCTTTCAATTAGTTCTCTCAGTACGTGGATATGATCTATTGTGCTGTAGCCACTCCTGAATCCAGCTTGTTCTCTCGGTTGAGCCATGTCCAGTGTTACCTTCAAGCGGTGTGAAAGAACTTTAGTGAAGATTTTATAAACCACTGAGAGGAGGCTGATAGGTCTGTAGTTCCTGAGATCCTCAATGTCACCTTTTTTATGTAGCAGGATCATTGTAGCATTGTTCCAATCCTCAGGAATCTTCCCTTCATTAAGGCATCGAGTGAAAATTTGGGCGAGTACTGTTTCAATTTCTCCACTTGCTTCTTGTATGATGTCTATAGTAATTCCATCTTCTCCTGGAGCTTTCCCCCGCTTCATGTTCTTGATTGCATGAGCAACTTCTGCTGGGAGGACTGGAAGAACTCTGGTACCTTTCATGATGTCTGGAGTACATGTATCATCCCTTTCATATAATTTGGAGTAGAAATCTTTCACTCTTGTCAAAATTTCGCCTCTATTTCTTGTTATAGAACCATCTTCTTTTCTAAGAGCCATAATCTGTTTTCTTCCCTTACTGAGATGTCCCTTTGCTATCTTAAGGCTTTGGTTGTTTTCAATTGCTTTCCTCACTAGCTCACAGTTGAATTTCCTTACATCTTCAGTGATACTTTTTCGTGTTGTCTTGCATAGCTCTATATATTCCACTTTGGAAGTCACATCTTCTTTAGTTGTCCTCATCTCTCTTCTTTTTTGCATCAACATTTTGGTTTTTCCTGATAATTTGTTCACATGCAACTTGTTCTTAGACCCAGCTAATTTTGTTGCTGTTTCCATAAGAGCTTTGGTTACTTTTCTGTTAACTTCCGAAATATCCACTTCTTCCGATGTTAGGCCTTCTAAAGCAGAGAATCTGTTCTTCAGTTCCAACTTGAAAGTATTATGGTGTTTTTTAAGGTTGGTTATGTCAATACATTTTGTTTGTCTTATGAGCTTGCCACGTTCGAGTTTAGTGTTGAGGTGCATCTTACATCTCACCAATCTATGGTCACTACCTGTGTTGAACTTGTTCAGCACACTGCAGTCTTCGATGACGAATTTTTTGTTACACATAATAAAATCAATTTCACTTGTCGTCCCAATTGGATGTCTCCATGTCCATTTCCTGTGTGGCTTTTTCTTGAAAAAGGAGTTCAAGATGAAAAACCCTTCTGGCTCTGCAAACTCAACGAGAGTATTTCCACGCTGGTTTCTGTTGCCATGACCGAATTTACCTACTGAAGTTTCATTCTGTTGCCGTTGCCCTATTTTTGCATTGAAATCTCCCATAATTATCTTCAAGTGCTGCTTACCTTTATTATTTAGATGACGAATTTCCTCATAAAATTCTTCAATTTCTTCTTCAGGATGACTTGTGGTGGGTGCATAAGTTTGAATAATCTGAGCCTGGTATCTTCTCGATAGTTGGATAACGAGTCGTGCAGCTCTGTCAGAGGAACTTTCAACTTCTACTGCTCATATTTGGGCAAAAATAAGCACCTAAAGGTTGCAAGAAAAGTAAATAAATTTAAATTTAGATCTTCGAAATGCATTTGAATATTATCTGCGTGACAAACTTTAAACCTGCCGTTCCTGCATCGATTACCTGTACTTTCCATATATAAGCTCGACCACCGTTGCATACCATAGCTTCATGCAACGACCCCCCCCTCCTTTAAAAAAGGCTGGTTAATCGGTATTTTCTTTCTCTCAAATGAAATTGCAAAAATGTCGCAAAACGGTTTGAACTCCTAAATGCAACAGCCGTTCCATAAAAACTGAGAGTAAAATACACAGAATGAAGAAATGTAGGTACAACAAAACATATGTTTTGCTTTCTCAAAGTATCTTCCCTCGGATGATATGCATCGGTCCCATTGTTCAGTCCACTTTTCAAAGCATGTGGCGAAGGAATTTTGTGGACGCTGCTTTAGTGACCCCTGTACAGCTTGAATAACGGCAACATCTGTGTTGAATCTTGGGCCACGGTACTAGTCCTTCATTCTTCGAAGCAACCAGAAATCGCACGGGGTGAGGTCAGGACTCTAGGCAGACTGCGGCATGATTTTAATACTGCATTCGTAAGAAAATGTTGAACACAAGCAGCCACATTTGGGCAGGCGTTATTATGGTGCACCAGTTCCGGTCGCTTAATCGATATGTGACGTCGCAGATGCTTCGAAACTGAAATATAATACTCAGCATTCACAGTAATTTGTGGAGGAACGGCAGGCTGGTAGACTACACCTTTATGATCAAAGAAATTTATCACCTTCCCAACTGATTTGGTTTGGTGAACGTTTTTCGGAGAAGCTAAGCCTGTGTGTTTCCAGACATTCGTTGCGCGCTTCGTGAGAGGGTCGAAATAGTGGACTCATGTTTCATCGGCAGTTATTATTGTGTTTAGAAAGTTTGGATCCTTTGCAAACATTTGTTTCCACTTATGGCACACCTGAACTCTGACTAACAATTGTTCTTTCGTCAGGTGATGGGGTACCGATCTGGAGCACTCATGATGCAGCGGTAATTTGTCGAGTAGAATGCGGAATGCCGACGTTTTTGAAATAATAGTTGACGCCGCTATGTCTTCACACATCATTCGTCGATTTTCTAGCAGGATTGCTCAGTGAAAGTGTTGTTACGAAGCGTTTACAATACGCTCCGTAAAAGCACTTTTAGGTCGACCAGGCCTAAGAGCCAGTTCTGCCAACAAATACCCGTTTCTGAAATCATGGAGCCATCTAAAAATCGTTTACTCACAGAAACATTTATCTTTGTAATCTTTTTCATTAAATTAACTGTTTCTGGAGCCGTTTTACCCAAACAATGGCAAAATTTTATCGCACAACGCATTTCACTTTTTAACTCTGAATTACTCACCACGATAGCTTCATGGCGAAATACAGACGTACCTTAAACAACTGCGCAATAACAAAATTAGAATCGTCTGCCACGGCTAATAACTGTTGCCATAGATACTTCTTTAATTCAGTTAGTCGTCTGCGTGGTTATTTTTCCCCTTCGCACTGTTGCCAACTCAAAAAAAATTACTTTCAGTTTTTATGGAATGGCCTTTGTATAAGATTTTGTCTTGCCTGTTCAATAGTTTTTTATGTGTGGCGACCACAACGCAGGCGGCAGATACGTAATTCTGGTGGACCCGAAAGCATACACATTCGCTGATTTCCCGATGTGGATTTCTAGTAGTGCTATTTTTTCCTATCTTTTAAGTAAGACTGTTTTTTATAAGCCAATAATATTTCTCTTTCTTCTTAAGTGAATATTCTGCTTTCATTTATTTAAATAGATTCAAAATTCATGGCGAAATACAGACGTACCTTAAACAACTGCGCAATAACAAAATTAGAATCGTCTGCCACGGCTAATAACTGTTGCCATAGATACTTCTTTAATTCAGTTAGTCGTCTGCGTGGTTATTTTTCCCCTTCGCACTGTTGCCAACTCAAAAAAAAAATTACTTTCAGTTTTTATGGAATGGCCTTTGTATAAGATTTTGTCTTGCCTGTTCAATAGTTTTTTATGTGTGGCGACCACAACGCAGGCGGCAGATACGTAATTCTGGTGGAACCGAAAGCATACACATTCGCTGATTTCCCGATGTGGATTTCTGGTAGTGCTATTTTTTCCTATCTTTTAAGTAAGACTGTTTTTTATAAGCCAATAATATTTCTCTTTCTTCTTAAGTGAATATTCTGCTTTCATTTATTTAAATAGATTCAAAATTATATAATATGTTATTTTCACATGAAATATTAATTTAACACCTTTATGAACTTTCTGTACATTTCTGACCCGAGAGACATAGAGAGTTTTGTATACACAGTTTAATTGGTGAAATTTCTAAATTTTAAGTAGTTAAACTGGAGGACAAAAACTTGCAAATCAATAAAAAAATCAAACTAAAACACATGTGTTTATTCAAATCGATTCCGAGATATTTCCTAGTTTTTTCTTTTGTTGTTGTTTACTTGTTTGTTTTCTGCTGTTACTCCCACTGTCTTAAGTTTGGATGTCATAAATATTTAGACAGTTACTTCGGACGACATTAGGGATATTATACAAACAGATGAGAGGCGTGTGCCATGTGCGTCGAACGATTTAAAAGCAACAAAAGAAAAAAAAACTCATTTGCATAGTAGCGCAAATCGTGTTGTGCTGAAGTTGCACTAGAAGATTGTGAGGCAGAATCATTTTTTCCCTAAATACTTTACTACTAATTAGTAAATGAAACAGTTACCGAATTCAATGAACAGAAGTTATAGTAAGACTATTTTACAGTATTAACGCTTGTTCTAAATCAAAACAAATCAGAGTCGTCGTATGACGACTATGTAAACAAAATGAAGTTTAACAAAACAGATATTGCAAAGCCAACAGATCTGTAAAGTGTTCAGATCTATATTAATAATTATTTAGTTTTACTTTGTTATGCCCCGGCAGATCAGTTCTGCAATATCACATGAAACTCTGTTTTACAGAAACAAAAGCTTTGACAATGCTTTACTTGATTTAGCAAAGCAGTTAATTATTCTGTCTGAATTCAATGTATACCAGCCCGATTAACTTGTTCACATATTTTCTGTTTTATTGCATTACTGATAAGAACAATGATTTTGTTTACGGTTGCCTTAGATGGAAGAGATACAAAATCGCCGCGACCAGTCTTTGTTGTACTTTTTCGCACAACTTCATCTACATGTATTTTAGTACGGGATCATACTCACTCAAGAGTAAACTTTTTTAAAAGTCACCATAATCTAATTCAGGACTTTTCAAAGGCATTCCGCTTTCATAGGCTCCTCTCCTCGCTTACCAATTAATTTTACAATTTCAATTATTCTATCCAAAACATACCGCCTTTATTGTACTTGTTCAACTCTAATATCTTTTTGCTGCGAAAAAAACAAAGAATCTGTATTTTGACTTCGCGATCTCACCATATGAGCTTCAACGCAGTGTAAATGTACTATTGATAGCTCATGATCCTTAATATGCGTGTATAAACCTTTTTGTATTGCAGTCACCCATTCCTTTAACGAATGCATTTCAATCTTTAGCTTCCGGATATGATAAGCACACTGTCAAGTAAAGAGACTTATTTTGCATATTATAAGTCAGCCACTGTCTCTTTGTTCCATCTTTTTATGAAATGTTAACCTTGGTATCCAAGAAAACGATCCCGTAAGGGGTTGAATCAGATGAGCATTAAAAAAACTGATTAACTCATTCGAGCACGGGCTCGAGATAAGGTATCCCTGTCGAGGGTTTTTCCGCTAGTACTTTGCGTACAAATAATTTAAGATCCGGTTAAAGATATCAGATCTCTCGAAAATGAAGTACTTAGCAAAAATGGAATAAATTCAACATGCTTTAAATAATTTTTGTTGTCAGTGATTTCAGTTTGCTCTACCAAATCAGTCTGGGACAAATTCAAAGGAATAAGATTTTTCACCTCTTCGGTTTTCTTTTTAATTTGTGCGCAGGAAGATTCAGCCTGCTCTAGGGCTTCGGGTGCTGTTTCTGTTTGCCCAACTGAAATAGTTAAGCTTCCTGTGCCCGACTCACGCTGTAGAGATGAAATCAATTCCTTTGGTTTTGTGTTAGTTAACAAGAAGTCACTTACTTTTTGTCGACCTTCCTTGAGAAAGCCATCTGGTTAATGTGCGAAAGCTTGGAAAACTCATTTTTTATTCTACGCTAATAAATTCTGATTGCTAGTATAGTTATACTATTTTCTAGCATGAGTTTCTTTTTCTTTTGCCTCTCTTTCTCTGCGCAACCTTTTTTTGTTTGCGGTTTTCCATTTTTTAAATTAACACAATGAGATATTTTAACTGATGATATCAATTTTTGATTTCACATTCATTGTGAAAAATAACGAATTTCTAAATTTAAAAAAATTAAATACAAAGCTATCTTAAAGTTAGGGATCGGTGAAATTTCCTGCCATCCAAAACAAGCAGCTGAATGCAATGAGATGACTGTGGTAGTTCTATATGCTATTCCCACCAGCCCACGCCTAACGCGTTTCAGTCTGCGGATTGCAAACTGAATCCTCTGCACGTGGCACTTTGAGCTTTAACCTATGTATAAATCACGAAATCACGCGCTCCAGGTCTTTACATATATTTTTTTGCCTGTCGGGTGCCGGTAGCAGACACCGCATCTTTAGATGGCTACTGCTGGTTTTTAGAAGAGGAGGAATGTGAGGTAGACGGTTAGTCATAACAGCATTCCACTATAAATGTTACGGAGTGTATGAGAATGAAAGAGTCAGAGGTGAAATTCCATATTGAGCATCAGTAACCCAGCGATGGAATGTAAGGGTGGAAGAATATCTGACATTCACCATAGCATAAATGTGTCGTTGGCATAATATAATTTCAAGAGTTGTCAGCCTGAAAGACTTCCTCCAACAGTTTGAAACTACACACACACACACCAAGTTATGAGAAAACGTATTGCTTACCAAATTAGAATAATGTAATTTTGAAAAACAAACAAACAAAAAAAACGCTCCGGCACAGCAGCCCACCGCACGATTGCGCTGGCGCGCGGCTGGCCAATTCAACTCTAAAGACATCCTACAGCCTCGTAAAACTTACGGACGAGGGTCAGTTGCACCCCTCACAGAACCTGTCAATTAAATTCAAGGTTGAATTGCACCGGACTCTCCTGCCGCATGGGATAGTTGCATTGGACCCCCACGAGGAAGTTGCAGACGGTTTCGTAGACGATTTGTTGTCGAATATCTCACAGGATGGAAGGATGCAAAAATACGCTGATTATATGACAGATACATATGTAGCTGAAGAAGCCAAATTCACACCCATAATATGGCCTTCGGATAGAATAGAAGGAGAGAGAACAACTAATGCCTGTGAATCATTTTCATTCAAAATTCAATTCTAATTTCAACGCACCTAGCCCAAATATTTATGCTTTTGTCGAAGTAATTAAGCAAATCCAGGTTGGTGTTTATGCACTAAAAATAGTGGAAATATCATAAAGCAACCAAACCAAAATCTGAAGAAGAGGATGGGAAATATGGAAAGAAGGAAGCAGAAGTACAAGAATAAAGAACTTACAAGATTTGAATTTTTAAAAGCTATTTCTTATTATGGTTCTAAGAGGGATAAGAAGGAATAAGACAAAGAGGTAAAAGACAGATTATGAAACAAGACAAGAGAACATAATTTTGCTTTAAGACAAAGACAAGGGACCTCATTCCGCAATTTTTTTAAACACGCCAGAAGCTCTTCGCCCCTGACAGTCCTAAGCCTGGAAAAAGTGTGAAGGGAAAATCATGCGGATGAAAAAAAAAACCTTTTTAACCTTGCTTCATTACTATGGTTCTTTGATTCAGTCTTCAGAACCTTGCATCATGCCACCCGCCTTCTTCCGCGGTGCGAGTTACACCGGTGCAACTCGCCCGCCGGTAGAAAGGGACTATGCGGTGCAACTCACCCACTCCCAAACTTACTGGAAAGCATTTGTGTTAAATCATTTAGCTATTTATGGGCCCACACATGTTCTCTTCTAAAAATACGATAAATCAGTAAGATTGTCGGCTTCTTTCTCCATCTGAATACCCAGTCATCAACTATTTTTTAAGCAACTGCAAAAAGTTATTTGAAAAATTTTTTTATTTTATTTTCATACTGAGAGAGGAAAGCCGTACCTGTCGTATAGGCTCCGCCGCCTATGTTTGCAGGAAATTAACTGCATAGAAGTTTTTTAACAGCAGCTTTACATCTCGTAGCCACTTATCAAGTTACGAACAGAGTTATACCTTCTGCGCAACTATAAATCCACTTCCGCTTCTGCTTCACCCATCCCCTTTCCTTTCTTTTCTTTTCAAGGTGGGTAGGCGTTCTTCCATATCTTACATTTCTTTGAAAAAAGAAAAGAAAAAAAAAGGAAAGGGGGCATTTCTCTCTTTCCTGATCTTTAACACCAACAAGCCCTGTGCTTGTGCGGTTGAGAGTCATTGGCGCAACTGTTTTACTGATTGCCCCCTAGAAGTTTTTTTTTTTCATTCATTGTTCGTACTGCATCATATCAATCTTGCTTTTTCTTTTTTAAGTTCAGTACACGAATAAATAAGGTTTTTATGCTCATAATCAGTGGCGGCCGGTGACTACGTGCTTCCGTGCTGCAGCACGCTAAGAAATTTTGAATTCATATTCGTATAGTTTATTGTAGCTGAAAGTGCATGCATATGATTTGCTGCCAGCCCAAAATCCGATTTTTAGACGGGCCGTAATCAAGGCTCCTGTTTGTCATTCGGTCTGTGGTGTCGGTTAGCACACGGGAATCACAGCGTGGTTCTGCTGCCACCTACACGATCGGTCTTTCGTGCTGCAAACCAAGTAGCATGGCACCAACAGCGTGTCATTCCTGCCCTCCTACATCACACACCTCTTGGGGGTCATCTGGTCAAACCGGTCACAAGGGTTTTCAGCGTGCTGTATTTCTCTCAACACGATATAAGGTTGCCGGCAGCAAACGCGTTGAAACCAAAGACCCCCAACCTCCACTTTCTCCTTTCGGAACTCGGAGCAGGGCAGTTGACCAATAGAATAGAGGGAAAACTTATCTGATTGTTTGTTTGTTTGTTTCTGTGCTCTCATAACGTTTGCTTGATCAGTCAGTTAAAATCTATCTGTACCTTTAATGTTTCTTTCTTTATTCTGTGGTTTTCGTAATCTTTTAATTTCATGAATGGAGACTGCGATTAATTCAGTAGATTCTTTGTTGAAACTACCTTTTTCTTCAAGAACTTTGGAGGGAAAAATTGAAGTAAAGCCCTTAGATCGACCATCACCAGATTTGATTATAGCTCAGACGGCGAAATGCGTGAAAGTGCATTAAAAATCGCAAATAATAAAGGCGCAAGTGTGACTGACTGAATTGTATATTGAAGCACACTGTAAAAAAGTTTAGTATTAAAAATATGAAACTAAATAAAAGCCTATTTTCAAAATAAATAAATAGATAAATAAAAATAAAAATAAATGAGTAATGTTTTCTAGGCAACCGAAGCTGGGGCGGATTAATCAAGCTGCATATTCCGCAAAATATTAGGCTTAATGCTGTGTCGAATATACGATTACAAATTTATCCATTAATGCCAAAGATGTGAACAAAATGAATAATCATATTAATTTATATAAAATTACGAAAATCTGCTCTCGGGTATTTTCCCCGATGATCAAGATGATCTCATTACCCAATTCCTATGGCCTGTTGTGGTAGTGGGGGCGGTGGGGGAAGGGGTCGCAGACTAAATCGGTAAGTCGCAGCACGCACACTCTCAGGAGCACGAGCCGCCACTGCTCATAATAAAATACAAGACTAATTTTTATAAACCACCGGAAATAAAAATTCAGAGAATTTACAACGTCCATCTTCCAGGGGGAGCTTGTTGCCTTTCAAGGGGGCTGAGCCCCTTCCACCCCCTGATAGCTACGTCCCTGGACCACGGTATCAAGGCAAATGATATATAGTAGGCAGAATGAATTGGCCTTTACACTAGAAGACCTATGGTTTCTGTCCCTCTAACCGTATCTCACAGGAGAGCTCGCTTGAGCTGGTGCAGCAAAATCGTTCCTGGAGCCCAGATGAGTGGACTGGTGACCTATTTGAAGACGCATCGAGATTCAATCTACTAACGAATTCTCGTCAGCATTTCACCGGCAGGGAACCCGTAACGATCCCACAAAAGTCAGCGAACGAGACTCCTTCGTGAGCGATGGTCTGCTCTTGTGTATTGGCATTATATTCAACGTCCGCACACCACTCCACGTATTTGCAGCAGGCATTGTGAATGCTAAGCACTACAGGGACGCCCCATGTCAGACTTTTTCGGGGAGTCGTTGGCCCTCAGTTGCTTTTAATGGATCGAAACGCTCGCCCTCACAGGGCTCAACCTGTCGATGATTTCCTGCAGAGCGAGAATATTGGGTGTATGGACTGCCCAGCCAGGTGTCCTGACATAACATAAACAAACCATAAACCCTGTAGAGCAGCGGTTCCCAACCTTTTCTACAGTATTCCTCCCCCATTATACGCACAGATGTTAATTGTTCCATAATCAGTATTTATTTTCTTTTATTATAAATTCAATGATACCGGTAAGGCTTGATTGAAAATATTAAGCAAAAATACAGCTGTACTACTAAATATAGCTACCTATATACAGCACTTTGTACAAATAAAGTGGGTAATATCTGTACAGAGTATAAAACCAAGAGTTTATTACTCCTGAATAAAGTTATAATATTGTAAATTAAAAAAATGTTTCCCATATTTTCTCTAACTGTACACATCAATGTGAAACTTGAGCTTGTTTTGAATTGCACAAATGATCCTTGTTTGGTTCTAACTGTGTCAGTCCCACAAGCACGTAGTTCTCCACATTAAGACGATTTCTGTATGTCGTTTTAACTGCAGCCATTGCCGAAATTCTAGCTTCGCACAAGTAGTTTGTTGGAAATTGAAGGAGCACTTCCAGAGCACTTTTTGTAAGCTCTTTATACTCGCTTCGAACTGAAAACCAAAATTCTGGTAGTGAGGTTCTGTGAAACGCAATTTTTAGTGCCTTGTCACTTGAAAGTTCAAGTAATTGCTCTTGAGCAACCATGCTTAATTCTGGCATATCGCTCACTGTTACGGAAAATGGATCTCGAAGCGAATCGTGGGTGTGGCTGTCGATCTGAGGAAAGTAATCTTCAACCTGGTTTTTCAGTGCTGATAAGTGCACTGCTACTCTTTTCACAACGGACGTTTTGTAGAGCTATCACCAGCTTCCTCTGCTATGAATTTTGCAAATAATAGAAACATTTCAGTAACCCCACAGTCGATACGACTTTTCCAAAATCTAACTTCTTCACGAAGTCTTCCATTTTGTCCTGCATATCCAGAATATTTGAGTACTTTCATTGCAGTGACACATTCAAACTGTTTAGTTTTTCTAAAATGTCTGCCGAATAGGCCAGTGTTGCTAAAAATTCGACATTACACAAATGTTCTGCTAATTTCGTTCTCCCAAGCAGAAAAATTCTAATTTCATCACGCAACTCGAAGAGACGTTGCAGAACGTTTCCACGCGATAGCCACCTGACTTCACTATGAAAAAGGAGATGCTTATGTTCAGATCCCATTTCTTCACAAAGTTCAGTAAGGCAACGAGCTTGCACTGACCGAGACTTGATGTAATTAACAATCTGAACAGCACCCGTAAGAACACTATGCATATCTGGTTGCATTTTTTTGGCAGCCAAAGCTTCGCGATGTATCATACAATGAGTCTATTTCACTGCCGGAGCTACAACTTTCACTCGAGTTACAAGGCCACTATTCTTCCCTGAAAAGCTGCAGCGCCGTCAGTACATAAACCTATACAATTAGTTCAAGTCAAGCCTTCAGCACAGACAAACTCGTTAAGTACAGTAAATATGTCTTCACCTGTAGTTGCTGTTGAGATCGTTTTGCAAAACAGTAACTCTTCTATTATATGTATTCCCTTGCCTGGCATAACGCACGTAACAACAAAGCTAAGCCTGTGATGAAATATCGATTGATTCAGATCAGATCATACGTAGAGGATTTTAGGAAGGGAGTGTCTGACCCCAGGTTTTAAACAACCGTTAGGTGTAGGAAGCTAGGAGATTTGGGCTAGAGTGCCCGATAGGAAAGTGACACGGAAGCGAGGTAGAAACGGGGAGGAAGACGCCCTTATTTATTACCGGGGGGGGGGACAGTATCCGGGGTCCGACAGCTTAACGTGCCCATCCGACGCACGGCGGATATTTAGTGATTCGAGCGTTCATACCTGCTGGAATCGAACCCGATATTCCTCCGTGGCAGTCACGAACGTTGATCACTAGGCGATTCGAGGCCCTTATCGGTTGATTCATCGAGTTGCAACGCAAATATTTGACTTTCTTCCTCTTGTTGAATTAACTGCGTTTTCAAATCTATAGCCAAGGCTCACGCCTCTCAAGGAAGTCTCACCGGTTGGGAACCTAGGCTGTAGAGCATACCGGGGATACTCTGACAGATACTTAGCCATTCGTCAGCTCCCTCACATAACCCTTCCCGAGCTACAGATTGTCGTAATCAAGAATGGCTTTGCGCCAAAATTAATCAACAATCTGGTAATGAGTATGAATCGTTATTATGAGAATTACCTGCCCATACGAAGTGATCACATCCCTCATTAAGACATTTTTAGGTTACATTCTTACATCTCACCTTGGTGACGTTTGCGGATGTGACCCTGTATACGCAAAGTGTGTTCATATTTGTCTGTTGTAATGAAATGTTTATTACCCTTATGATTGTGTTTCTTTACATGCCAAACGTCTCCACCTTCTCTCACGTAGTTTCCTATTTATCCCTGCAAATGTCTTCCGGACTTTAATTTTGGACACCAGTGTATATCTTATTGCTGTTCTCTTTAAAAAATATGTAACTTGTATTCTCAAAATATGATGGCACATCTTTCAAAGAATAAACCAAATGAAAGGATGAAATTCAAATAGAGACGAAGGAAAAGTGTCGGCCGAGAATTCGATGCATGTGTGAGCTGAACAGGCATTGGATAACTGCTTTAAGGACAAAATTGCGTAGTGTCCCCAAATTTGCTGGAACATTCATATTCAGCAGTGGCGTATCTTAGGTCCGAGACCTGGGCTATCTCAACCGTCCCCACCCCTCCCTCCCTCCCCAGTACTGTTTTTTTTAAATTGCGAAGTTTAATTTTTAATTGTTAAGTAATAGAAGTAACTTATTTTAAAAACATGCTATTGCCAACATGATACTAAATAATTATAAGGATTAGGATTTGAATACTTTATTTGTACATGAACTCCATTCTTCTTTTCTTTTGTGTGAACTTGGGTGTTACATTTTCATAAAAAGTTTCTTCCGAGTATTTTTTCACATTTAAAACGAATGTTTTTCTCTATTGACAAATCAACCAAGTTACTCGAATGTACATGTCCTTGAGTGGCTCTAAGATATATCTTGACTTTTTTCAATGCAGAAACACTTCTTTCGGCAGTTGCAGTTGTTGATGGAAACTTTAATATTCGGTCTGCTAATTTGTACACCTCACTAAACACTATGTCCAATTTATTCAACTTTATGTGTCTCTTGATGATTTGTTTTTGTGTTCATCAAGGTAATAAAACACCTTCAGTTGATTTTTTAATCGAGCTATATCAAAATTTGAGGCATAGAGTTCTTTAAGATCTGACAGTAGATGCTCAGGGAAGCTTTCACAAAATTTATCAAAACAGTTCGAATCCAACAAAGCCACGAATTTAAGATATAATATCACTGATTTTAATTTATTGACACTTCACACAAACTGAAACAATTCTCGCGAAACACGTGCTCTTGCAGGCGGAAGCATGCGAGTGACTGAGGTAATCGAAGTCTTCTCTTTCTTGAGCGAACCGTTGCGCAAAGCAATGGCACATTCCCCTCCATCCGCTCAGTTATGTTGTCATGGAAACGCTAACAGGCGATCACATGGAAGGTCTTCGAATCAGAACAGTGAAGACTCTGGGAGAGCTGCTTGCGTTATGCTGTTAGTCTTCGCTCAGCAGACTTTGTCAAAGAAGCGAATCCGGACGTGTTTTTCGCAGCAAAAGCATCGATATATCCTAATACCGTTGATAATTGATTTCTATTTGTGTATGTTTATTCTCTGGGCTTCGCAGCTAGCCTCGAATATACGACACTGATATTCAGACTAAATACTAAAAAAACTTTGACATACAATTGCATTGTTTCACTGAGTGTAGTATTAGATTTGAAAATATATAAGCAGCTGCGGTGGTGCAGTAGTCTGAGCAATAACTTCTGACCATTCGTTCAAGATGGGTCCGGTTTCGAATCCTGATGAGGCATGCATGTTATGTTTGTCTAAAGGCACTAGCTGTCTCCCTTCCCCGGAACCAGTGGTCCTAAATTAGGGACGGGAGACTGCTTATAATCCACTGAGTTGGTCATAGTGGTCGTTAAACCTTCAATTAAAAAAATTAAATAAAAAATTAAGCAGCCCGGTGGCGCAGTAGTCTAAGTATTGGCTTCCGTACATTTGTCCAAGATGGGTCCGGGTTCGAATCTTCATGACACATGGATGTTGTGTTACCTTGCGGTAAATTCTCATCCCTGGAACTGGCGGCCCTAAATTTGGGACGGGAGATAGCTCACAGCCCTCTGAGTTGCTCATGGTGGTCGTTAACCCCCCAAAAAACTACTAAAAACTATATCTTAACAATTGAGGTCGCACGTTCCTAATTTAGAGTAACTGGTTCCAGGGAAGGGAGAGAGCCGGTGCTGTCAGACAAAAACAACATCCATGTCTTACCGGGATTCGAAGCCGGACCTCTTCCGGACGAATGGTAATAAGCCATCGCTTATACCACTGCGCCACGGGGCCTGCTCACTATAGGTATGGATGGTGCGCTTGTTCTTTGGCTCTGAACCTCTCCCTCTCTGGAAATAGTGACCCGATATTAAGGGCGAGCAACCGTCCTTTTCTTTATATTAGGGACGCTCATGTTGGTGGTAAAATTCTGAACCCACAATATTATCAGACAGATAAAGAAATTTTATTACTTAGACGAAAATGAGAAAAAAATAATCTACTGAAAAAAGTAGCTGTGAAGACAGTGTTTAAATAGTTTTAGGGATCCTGTGGAATTCTGACATCACATTTCGGGCTTTTAACATGTTTTTTTTTATTAGACCTTGGTGAACAGTATGCAAGAAAACTTTTCACTCACTCCTCAATTTCTTTAACACCCGCACAGATTCCAGCCTTTTGCTATCCGCAACATGCACTCGGAAAGTTTTTTGTCGCTAATTTCTCTTGTACCGTTGGCAACAATAGTTTCAATATGGTTCTTCCCTGTTGTGCATGAAGTTTGTTTACAAACAGTGAATGTACAGAAAGTTGACTACAAACAGTTAAAATACCGTCTGAAACGTCAGAATAATGCGTGCTCATCGGCGTAACTCTGTTCGAAGTCTATTTTTTCTACTACTTCTGCTCGTTGTGATATCCAAACTGTCTGATTCTAAACTGGCTGCCGGTAATCTCAATTTTTACGTCAGTGGTGAAGAAATAAAGAAGCTAATAGGTAAATGTTGACATATCTTGCTTTCCTGCTTAGGTATGGAAACAATAAAATATTTGCATGGCTTCAATTTGTTTTCTCAAGGGGTAGGGGGAACGGTTTTTCCTATTTTTAAATGAAATAAAAGTGCTTGGACAAAATACGCTGTCAGTTTCTGTTATTTGTCGTTTTCGTCTATTTTTTAATGCATGGAACTTTGTAGATTTTATTCTGTGTGCATGTGGAATCAGTGAACCGGAAAGGTTCATTTATTTCGAAGTACGTTCTCTTGCATGGATAAATATGTACCTGTGAAAGAAGGTACATATCGCTTTAATTAATGCGAGAAAATATTCGTGAATTATTCCTTTTCTATGCTGTGCATGTGGATGTTTCAGCTTTTTATTATTACAGTGGGGCTTTCACGAGGAAGCGGAATTTTTATATGTTATTAACGGTGATATACAAGAATTCCTTGCACCGATTGTTAATTTTATGAAGCTGCAAGTGTGATTGATTATGAAAATTTAGATTTATCTGTGTAGCACTTATCTACACAGCACACAGTGAATTACCTGTTAATAAAGTGTTACTATGGTTCTAAAATTTTCATGATTTAAAGGTTTTTACTGATTGAGTGCCAGTCTAAATATTAGTTTTCTGAAACATGTGGACACATTTAAAAAAGAATAATGCAATGGGCTCATTGTATTGTTTTTAAATTTAATTTTCATGTAAGATTAAAGAGTGCTCAGTTTTCATCATTATTATTGTGTGAAAAGGTTTTACACAGCATATAGCTGATTATTAGTCGTGTTAATTAGTAGTCTTCAGAAATGGAAATAACGGCTGCCTTAGTTATTGTTATTGAAAAATGAAAATTTTCTGGATAAATATGTATTTAAAAAGAAATGGGCCAAGCATATGTTTATTTTGGGTGTGATTTTAATTTTCTGTTTTCTTTTCAGGACTTTTTTTTTTTATATATGAGAAAAGCAAAACTTCAGCTTTGTAAAAATATTTCTATGAATTATTTGAATTTTCTAATTATGTAGTTGTGTTAAGTACAGAGTTAGTTTGTGTACCCATGGTCTGAATGATCTGCTAACTAGTTTTTTTGTGTATTATGTATGTGCTTTGTGGTGACATCTGGCCCATGCATAGAAAAAACTCCATTACTCACTTGCATAATATTCTATGGAGTGTTGTTAGTGCATGTGTAACAGTTGCAGTTTCATTCAGGTGGGAAATACCTTAGAAAATAAAAAAATTAGCATTTGCACATTTTATTTTTGTCATCTTCTGGTGACTGTCCTACTATTTTTTTTAAACATTACTGTGTTACTTAAATTTTTTGAAGTGAACTATTACCATTTTTTAATTTTAATGCACTTCTAAATATGTTTTCAAATTATTGAAAATATTTTTATCCAGTGTACAGCCAGTATATAGCTGCATTAAAAAACAATGAGATAAAAAAAATTAATAGGAGAAATTTCCAAGAAAATGGTGACAGAAATTATGTGAAATGTCTAGTACAAAAAACACACACACAAAAGCAAACAAAAATAAATCAAAAAACAAAAACAAAACAAGAATGTAAATGCTGATATTTTTGCACATTGAAATAGGGATCATAAATAAAACCACATTGAAACTCTTAATCAGAAATTAGCATATAAGGCACTTTACTTCCTTAGAAAAATTAAAAACTGGAGCTGTTATATTAAAACCAAAATTTTTCATTACTATCCAAGTATACCATCTGTAAACACTGGTGCTCACATGGGAAGGATCCGATTGGGCTAGACTCCTCCCCCCTCCCCCCAAAAAAGATATCAGATGAAAAAACATAATGTTCTTTTAAAATACCTTATTCCAACTATAGTTAAATTTTATGATATTACAACAAATATTGACAGGTATTTTTTTACATATTCAAAAGTTTTTTCTTTTTGACTTATGTGTAGATCACTGTTGATCTGGAACTTTGGTAAACTGACATAGCTTTCTCAAAATGCTGAAATGGGGGTAAACGAGGGTGATGGTTTAAAGAGGTTCATGTCAAGGCTTGAAATTATGTTGCCCAACATGCCTCGAGTATGTAAAAATTCTGTACGGGATTGTATGTTTTTCCTACATGCCTGATCGGCATATATATATAAAAAAATCTAGCTCTTATAGTATAAAAAATTTAAAAAAAGTAATGTTTTTTATTTCCTTTTCAATTTTGTTTCTAATCAAAAGGATCACTTCCTCAGCTTTATTTAATAAAATATTGATGGGATGTGTTTTGAGAAATTAAAGATCAAAATGAATGACATTGAAAATTGAATTGTCCATAGTATGATTGTGTGATATCTAAAAACTAAAAAAAAAAAAAAAAAAGCTCTTGTAATAAGCTTTCAGAAAAATTGGGCCCAGTGTGAGCTCAATGGCCAATTAGGTGTATAGTTATTGTCATTTGTGATAGGCATGATAGATACAAAAATGCCCCTTTTCTTTGTAAATTTCAAACTAGCATTTTAAGTAGGAAGCTGACATTTTGCTGGGATTTGTTTCTCTATAAAGCCTGTAAATTCACCAAGTTTCATAAAAATCAAAAGGGTTCACGTGAAAAATGTTATTTTCTTGTGCTGCTTCAACATGGAATGACCTTGCTGTCCCGGTGGCGCAGTGGTCTAAGCGATGGCCTTTGATCATTCGTCCGAAAGGGGTCTGGGTTCGAATCCCGGTGAGGCTTGTCTGACGGCACTGGCTCTCTCCCTTCCCTGGAACCAGTGACCCTGAATTAAGGACGGGCGACTGCTTATAGCCCATTGAGTTGCTCACGGTGGTCGTTAAACCTCCAATCCAAAAAAAAAAAAAAAAAAAAAAAAAAAATGGAATGACCAGTGTGTTCATATTTCACTGCTGTGAGCAATTTATGAAATGCAGTGAGATATAATTAAGTGAGTTCAAATTTCATTGCTGGGAGGGGGGGATTTAAAAACATAGTACAAGTACTTTGTTTCTTATATTGTTTCTGAAATGTTTAGAAAAAAAAATAGTACAGTGTATGGCCTGTATGCATGATGTGTGTGTGTGTGTGTACTCCGGCATAAGTTTTTTTTTTTGATCAGGCATGTATTTTTCTGCAATGTGCCCAACTGGGCATGTTACAATTTTTAAAATTTTCTGACCCTAGTTTGTGTGAGTATAAGGTAGAAATGAAATAAACATGTGCACTGCTTTCATTTTGGATCTGTAATTCTAAGAGTGAAGGGATTAAAACACAGTGAGTGCTCAAATAAAGTTCATAATGATTTAAAAAAGTGATCAATTGTCTTCTGAATTTTTTAGCATATAACTAATTCTACCCAGGTCTTTGTCAAATCTTGGGACAACATCCATAGTTGTTTTATTAGCTTCACTTTGCTCTTTAAAGTAATGCAACTCTGACAGGATTGCTTTAGCTTCTGTGCTGCTTTTTGGATGAATTCATCATCATCATCTTCATTGTCAACAGCAGATTCACTGGAAGGAGGATCAGGGTTTTTTTAGTGGAACATTTGTCAAAGTCTCCCATTTCTTTAAATACAGGCTCATCCTCATCAGTATCTAAAAATTCAGTTGATAGCATCCACACTGAAGCAGTGGTGTCACCAGAAATTTCTTAGGGAGGGGCCATGGATTTGGTTCATTGGTGAAAGCCTCATATATACATAGATTGCTTTAAATTTGTACCCAATCCACCCTAAAGAGGAATTTCCGGCCTGAGGACCCATTCCCCTTTGATGCACCGAAGATCCAAAACATCTACCACTTGCCTAATATGAGGTTGGTTCTTCATGTGCTACCAAAACAGCTCTTACCCGTTGTGGCATGGATGCTACAAGATTTCTAAAAGTGTCTTGTGGTATCTGCTCCCAACATGTTACCAGCAGATCCTTTAGGTCTTGTAACTTATGTAGTTGAGCCACTTCATATCAGATTTGCTATTCAAGTGCAAACCACAGCTGCTTGATTGGATTGATGCCTAGGGAATTTGATGTCATGGGGTCTTTCCCATGCTCTGCAAACCATTCTTGAACAATCCAGGGATTGTGGCATGGCGCATTATCCTGCTAAAAGAAGATCCTACTAAAGGGCAATACTGTTGCTATGAAAGGATATACCTGGTCTGCAATGATGTTTCGGTAGGTAGTAGACAACATAGTTTCCTGTGCTTGAATGACTGGACTCGAGGTTTTCCAGCAGAACATTGCCCAAAGCCCTACACTTCTTTCACTGGCTTGTTTTCATCCCACAGTGCATCCTGGTACCAACACTTTCCCAAGTAAATGATGCACACGTGTCTGGCCGTCCACATGGTGCAACAGGAAATGACACTCATTGGACTAAATGACCTTCTTCCAATCATTTCAGGTCCAGTTTTGATGCTCAAATGCCTATTGTAGGCACTTTCGATGGTGAACTGAGGTCAGCTTGGGTACTCAGAGTGGCCCGTGACTGCGCAGCCCTATTTTCAGCAGAGTTCATTGTACTGCAGTGTTAGAATTAGAAATAAATCTTCCACTGGCCCAGCAGACCACTAGAATTTTCAAACCACCGGTCCGCCAAAATGGCCACTGGTCTGTAAAATAAAATAATAATAAAAAACCTTAAAGGCATTTACAATACATGTAGAAAATAACGTATCACTTCAATGGAATTATCTCCAATATGTGTTTTCAAACCTATCAGTAGTTTGCAGCCTAAAAAGAAAACCATACAGCTAGCTAAAAGAAATGGAAATAAATTTTTTCACATGTGATAAATTAGAAGAAAAAACAGACTTACTAGCCATGCAGGCCAGTAAGATCAATAGTTCAGTGGTCCGACGGAAGTTTTTCTGGCCGATGGCCAGCAGACCGCTGGGTAATTTGAACACTGTACTGTGTGTTGTGACACATTACTCCCATCACCAGCATTCAAATTACCAACCTCTTGCACCACAGAATGTATCCTTTCTGTTGGTTTCTGCCATACGCGATAGCCTTTGTTTAATTCCAGCATCGATGAGCTGTTGTTGGCCCACACCTTAGCAGCGGTTCATGGGTTTTCCCTCTGCAGACCATTTTTTGAAGGTAATCACAGATGACTGTGAACACCCTACAAGCCTTGCTTTGCTGTCTTGATAATGCTACAAGCCTTGCTGTCTTGAAACGCAACACCCAGTCAACTGGCTGTTGCGTTTTGACCTTTGTCAAACTCACTTAAGTCCATTTTCTTTCTTGTCTGAGGAACAAGAACAACATTGATTAGATGAGCTCAGTATCAGGTGTTATTTAAATACCATTTCATGACCTTCAGACACAACATTGCTTACCTGCAGCTGCTTTGATTTGCATAAAGGCAAGCTGGTCATAATTTTTGGCTCTTCGGTGTACTACAAGAGAAATGCACTTCAGCTACTGCAGAGTTCAACTGAAATATTCTAAGAGCTTGATCTGCTGCATCAAATAGAGTGGTTAATAAATTTTTCTTTATCAATCCAACATGTTTACTGCAATTTTCAATTGTTTCGTGACTTATTGTATCCTATGCTCTTTTGACGAAATAAATCACACACCTTAACAAAATTTTAGTTTCAGATTTTTGGTCAGCAATGTTTTCTATCAGCTTTTTAACTTGAAATCTTTTATAAAGTCATTTAAAAGCAAAAAGACGATGTCATCGCTCAGTCCACATAATTTTATAGACAACGTATAGCAACTAAAAAATTGTTGTTCCGACACTTATGGTATCGAACCCTAGATCTCTCGATAACTAGCTGAGTGCACATATTTGAAATATATTCTCCTTTAAAAGCTTTAATAGTTCTGTCATCAAGAGGCTGCAATTTTCCTGCAACATTCCAAAGTAAAAATGCTCACGCAACATTGCTGAATTCCGCTGTTTTGTTGCATTAAGCATTGTCTAAAATTAAAAGAATCTTTCTTGTTTGGTATTTCAAGTCAAAGTCGAATTTTTGCACCAGTCCTGAAATTGCTTGTTATTTTTTTTTTTTTTTTGCACCAGTCGTGACATCAGTGCAGTTTTTTTTTTTAATTTATGGCTCACGTAAAGTTCAGGAAAAAAATTCTTAAAACAATGTGTTTGGCAATTTGGAGTTGTATGTTGGAAGGGAATATTTGGAAAAATATTACATACTTTTGAGAGGCAGCAGCTCTTCAATGATAACACCAAATTGCTGCTAGAATGTCCTGGGGGATGGCAGTCAGTGAGGTGGCAGTTTAAAAAGGAAAATTTCCATTTAGCAGAATAGGATAAGATTTGTTACCCTGTGGGTGGATAGCAGGGCTGGCTATTCAATGGTGGGTACCTTAATGAGGTTTGACTATATAAATGATTGTGTGTGTGACACATTTTCTTTTATTTATTTATTTATTTTTTTTTTGTCCTGTGTATTTGTATGCAGACCTTACCTTTAGGAAATTCTGTGTGTGCCACTGACTGTAACATCATCCTGAACAATTGGCTAAATTTCTGGAGAATTTCCTTCATCTTTGTGACATTGGTGATACACAACAGAAGCAGAAAATGATGTTTACTCCCCAAAGCTCATTAAAAATCTGTTTCATTAACAACCGAAATCCTTAGAAAAAAACCCCTCATGAATCACTGAATGCTGGTGCCACATATCCGAAGGCCACTTACTGCTACCGGTTAAATGACCATTCTTCTTTGAAAGGGGAATTCCCTGTAAAACTGGCTTATGCCTTTAAACGATTAGACAGCTGTTCTCTTTTCCCTCCCTATCTTCTCTTTTTTCAAATACTTTCACTCTGGTTATCTACACACCATGATGCAACAATACTAGACTTCACAATTTTCATGTTGTTTGAAACCTTATTTGAATAAATTTCAACAATTAAAACTTTCCACTTGCTCCGCGTTGGAATCAAAAATTGGTTTTCAGCATAGGCCATTTCAACAAACCAAAATGTAAAAATGTTTTGAGAAAACAGTTGAACTTAAGCAAATGCGTATAATAACAGTTTTCTTTTGTAATGTTATTTTAAATACACCAGATCGTGAATACTCAATGAATGCCTATAGCACAGCAAATCCATTTATTTTCATGGTGTAATGTGCATAAAGATTCACCAAGCTTTCACACTCCTCTGGGAGGCTTTCTCAAGGCAATGTTGACATAAAATGTAGGGAATTAGAACACGTAAGAAACAAAGATGATTTTTTTTTTTTTAAATAACGTTGGTGACATCAGAAGCAGTATTATGTGAGTTTTTATCACACAGTTATATGGTGTACTACCATGTGTTTCTATGTGTACGCTATACCATTAGTATATCTTGACAACATGAAAAAGAAATATATATATTGCATATCAGAATGACAAAGCCATCTTTGGATACTAGATGTAAAGAGCACGTGTGAAGTGTCAACCAGGACATGCAGAATACAACCCTTGCCAAAGAAGTCATACATTGCTCGGCCGCTTCTGTATGGAATAGTATTAGAAGAATTGCTCCTTACACGAACTTTAAAGAGACTGCCATCAGGGAAACAGTTGAAATCCTTTTCAGCAAATTTGCATGCAGCGACATGGTCTCTATCAAACTGCCAATGGTTTGGCATTCATTATTAAAAGATAGAAGCACATCACGGCACACCATATAATTATGTGATAAAAACTTATGTAATACTGCTCATGATGACCCATGTTATTTTCAAAAAATCATCTTTGTTTCTTACGTGTTCTAATTCCCTGCATTTTTATGTCTACATTGCCTTGTGAAAGCTTGGTGAATCTTTATGCATATTACACTATGAAAATAAATGGATTTACTACACTAATGTTTTCCTTGAGTATTCTTTTGTATTTTACTGTTATATTCATTTGTTAAAATTTAATTGTTTTCTCATAACATTTTCACATTTTGGTTTGTTGAAAAATCCTACATTAAAAGAAAATGTTTTGATTCCAAAGTTTTACATGCAGAAAGTTTTAATTGTTGAAACATTCAAATTGAAAAGGTTTCAAACCACATGAAATTTAAATTTATAGTGTGCTTATAACTCTCACTTTGCCGCCGCGGTGGCCTCTGATCATTCGTCCGAAAGGTGTCCGGGTTCGAATCCGGTGAGGCATGGATGTTGTGTTTGTCTTACGCCACTGGTTCTCTTCCTTCCGTGGAACCAGTGACCCTAAATTAGGGATGGGCAACTGCTTATAGCCCATTGAGTTGCTCACGGTAGTTGTTAAACCTCCAATAAAAAACAAAACAAAAAAACTCTCACTTTATTTTTTGTGAGCATTTTGTACCTAATGGACATCTCAGTTTACATCAGCAATGAAGCGATATGCTTGCTTCATCTTACAATTCATTTCATTTAGGATTTTTATCTTTACATGATATTTGAATGATAAATTTTTCTGGATAGCTATTATTTCCTTAAAACTTAAAGGAATGTGTTAAAAGTTAATCACAAACTGGTGTATGTCTTTTTATTAGATTTAACGTAAATTAACACACAAGCTCAAGAACTTTTAAGAATTCATTGTGAAGTCGCAATTGTTTTGAGAAAAAAACAAACTGTTTTTGGCTAACTAATAATAAACTGGCTACAATCTTGGCTAATGCATCGAGTTTTGTAGTGTGGCTTCTGCATTTTAATGCATTTTTTTTTAATTTGACAGATAATGCTCATTATATGTGTATAAAATCTTTAGATGCTGGATAGCTACTTTTGTATCATTAATTATTGCAAGTGGCATGCGGTGAGGTGATAATTCTTAAAATAAAAAGTGTCAAAAATAAAATAACTGGGCAGTAGTATGGTTATGAAGTTTTAAGTTTTTATAGCTTATAAAAGGAGCTAAATATGCCCCTCCCCACACTGCTGCAGACAGCAAGGATTTTCCAACATTCTTTGCAACACCTGTTAAGGAAGACGGAGGGGCCTCATATCTTTGAATCCAGTATTAATATCATTCCATCAGTACTTATTAAATCACAGCAGTCTTAGTTATGAATTAATTCTGTTAAAAATTGTAATGAAATCACACTAAAATATTTTTATGCTTGAAAATAAAACAAATATCTATCAAAATGGAAAATTAAATATTTCCATTAAATACATTTTTATGCTTTTAATAAATTATAACTTTTAAATCAGCAACCACACTTCTCGTAGTTTTACCATTAATACGAAACAACCATAACCATACTTTTTCAAGGGAGAACGGGGCAGAAAGAGTTGTTTGTGGTACTTGAAACAAATATGCAATTATGTAAGTTTTATTGAGTAAATGCTTCCATTCTTTTAATGGACACAAACTGGGAGTTGTTTTTTCTCATGCAATTTATGTGTCAAAAATGTTTGGTGAATGTACCATTAAAATGAACAGGTAACACTGACAAAAACTTACTTTGCTGGCCTTCAAAATACCGCCCCCCTCTCGATATAATATAATTTTTGCATCATTTGTTTAACTGCTTGAAGCAATGGGAAAAAGTCCTCCTTTGTCATTATCTGCAGCTGGATCATCATATTCATTTGAATGTCCAGAAAGCTCTTTCCTTTCAGCACTAATTTCACTTGGGGAAATAAAAATGAGTAAGTTGGTACCAGATGAGGCAAATACGATATGTGATTCCAGCTAGCAACAACTTGTGGTTAGAAGGCGTGGGACAAATCTTGAACAGATCTTGAGTTCTCCTGTGAAATCATGCGGACTGTTTCGTGATTAATACCTTAATACCCTGTTCCTCAGTGATAATTTGCTATAAGCTTATGCACTTCTTCAGTGTTTTCAGTATTTTTGGAGGTCCTGAACCTTTCAATCCTGAGTTCATCTTTAACTGAGACACTTTCTTTGTGGAAACATTAGAACCAGTTGAAAACACACTTCCAGGCTACTGCTTTCAGCATTGTATGCATTTCAAATGTGTACTTTCCCAGTTTGAAATGGAATTTGATGTTGGTTCTTTGCTCCATTTTTGCATAGTAACAGCATGCACCTACATCTGATACCACACTGCATCATGCAAGTTACCACACTTTTCATGACCTTTTTTTTATGCATTAATAGTAGGGGTACCCAGTATTTCTCAGGTAAATATTGCTATTCGTGGAATCACCACGTTCAGCAGGTAAAAGTTAATGAATGAAAAAAATATTCCTGTAAATTTCCACTAAATTTATTTTAATTCATTTAAGTTATGGCTTTTTGGTAAACATTTTTGGTTTTTCCATTGGGAGCAAAAAATGTAGAGATTTCTAGGATTGCCAATCCTTGAGCAGGCGACGTAGAGTTGTCCATGTGAAAAGCAGGGTTCTTCCAAATTAATGCCAGCCAGTGCCAATGACTGGCTGATGCAGTAATATTTCTGCCAAAAAAGAAAAAAAAGGAGCAGGGATGGCTGCAAATGTGAAAAATATTTTTTTATTTAATTTACTTTTACAAAACAAAAAAGAAAGGAAGGAAGAGGAATGGAAATACTTCCCTTCAAGGACACATCTACAAAACTGCCATATATCTGGCATGTGCTTCTGAGAATCCCGCGACATTGAAATACAATGTACCTATGTCATGTTGCGTGCATGCAAATTGACATTGGCATTGATCATCCTTTTGCTTGTAAACTGTTTTGAATTTTGAATATTTGAAACTCTCAATTTACATTACATTGTATTTCTAGCTGATGAAGCTGCCCGTGGGTGGTAAAAGCTAACGTCTATTCATTTGTGTTTTTAATATACCATTAAACTGATATTTTTGCACTTTTATTGTTATCTGTGGTCTGTAACTTAGACCATAGATCAGCTATTGGAGTGCTGAATTGTTTTGCAGTTGTTAAAAGTAAAAAATGGAACTTTTTATGAAAATTTTGTATGGGGACCCCTTGACCTTGAGATCTGACCCCACCTGAAAACTGTCTATGGTCAAAGTTAGAGTACCATGAGATAGTATACCAAATTTGGTGGTTCTAAATTGAAAACTGTAGACTTTACAGAAAGTTTGTGTGGGGGCGCTCTTGACCCTGGGCTCTAATCCCTTCCAAAAACCATCTACGGTCTAAGTTAGGGTGCCATGGGATAGTATACCGAATTTGGTGGTTATAAATTGAAAACTAGATTTTACGAAAATTTTGTATGGGGCCCCTTGACCCTGGGCCCCAACAGCTTCCAAAACCATCTACGGTCTGACTTAGAGTACCATGATATAGTGTACCAAATTTGGTGGTTCTGAATTGAAAACTGTAGATTTGGAAAGCGGACAAACAAACAAACAAAAAAACATTTAATTTTATATATATAGATGACAGCATTCATCAAACCTTGAATGACTGTGGGAAGCAGAGTAAGAGATGACTACTGTAATGCATTATTGCATATGGGTTTATCAATTAGACAAATTGTTCTGCAGTATGTAAAGAAAGGCCAGACTTGCATGTGCTGTTTGCAGTTGTTAGAAGAACACTCCAGGATTAGGCAACTTCGAAATTTGTGCAGTGCTAAATTTTCAGGATTTTAATAGATTTGGTAAATTTTATTCTCCATTGTACATATAATAAAATTACAGTAGTAGATATGAAAGATGGGATTTCTGTCATGGTGTGTCCATCCTCAGCTCAGATTGATTAAACTTTTGTTGTGATATTTAATGGTCATTTGTGTTTATCAATAAACCATACTTACAACTGTGTAATTGTATGAGGGACATTTACTGAATTATAAGATTAACATGCTTGCACCTTGTATTCAATCAATATCATACAATTACTTTTCAATGCATTCTTCAGTTTACTTAATACATCTTTTTGTTTCAATAGTGCTCTTCCTTGCAAACCAAACTCAAATTTGCCCTGCAAATCTCACTTTGTCTTTTTGAACTCACTATCATCCCTGAAAAGTGTTTGATGGTTTAATGTGTTACGAAGACTTCTAGTGTGCCATAAAATATTGCAAAATTTCTGTAGACATATAAATATTCACAATACCAGCTAGCACATTTCATTCTTTTGTTAAAAATTCAATCACTTCTCAGCTGCTGTATTTTTTCTGCCATTTATGACTGCATAATAAATCATCTTCCTGAACTTGAACTGATATCTTATTATAACACAAGACTTAGATTACTCTAAAACATTTTTCGTTTAATAGCTGAGGCACAAATACTCAGTATTTGTCATTTCACACACTGCTGGCTTGGTCTGGGCTTAGTTTTTAGAGCTTAGAAACAGTATTATACAGTAGTATATTACTGTTATCAGATGATATACACTATGTTTTAAGCTAATATAATATGCATATTGTATTACTGTTCTAAGTTAATATACAGAAGTATATTGCTGCTCTAAACTCTGAAAACTAAGCCTAGATGAAGCCTCTCATTGAAGTACAAAAGCTCGGTGAATATTTAGTATTTGTGTTTATGTGTTATTAAAAGAAAAATAAATATATTTTGGACTTGCATCATGTAATAGTATAATTTTGGTGTAGTATCATTGGTAATTGACATCTCATTGTTTTTGTACTGTGAAAAAGATGTTGCAATGCTGATGTAGTATCATTGGTAATTGTCATCTCATTGTTTTTGTACTGTGAGAAAGATGTTGCAATGCTGACAAGTCTTGTCAACACACATGCATGCTTGAACACAGAACTTACTGAACACCCATTCATACATTGCACATTTTCAGTGCAGTCAGAAAAATGCATTTTATTTACTCATGATCAGTTTTATGAGTCAATTTTATTTAAAGCAGCACTTGAAAAAAATATACATAACATTCTTTGATCATTCATTTCAACAGATGTGATTTCGAAAATTTTTGAATTCATAGAAATGATTAAAAAGCACTTAGAATGACTAACTTTGCCCTATCATATTCATCAGTTTGTATTTAAAGTTTCAGTTCTGAAATATTACTTCCTCATGGTGTAATCTTAATCATGCTGTCTTTAAAGTGAGGCTGTGTGAAAACTTTTGACCATGACTATTCCATAAAGTGTGGCATAAGAGATGTAATATGGCACTTGAAATATTTAAACCATGTAAACATGGTTTAAATAAAGGAAGATGTGTCCAGTGGAATAAATGTTTTCATCACAGCATATAGAGGTTCCCAAAGAGAGCCCATGATCTTAAAAAAAAATCGGAGCATGCCAGGAACATATTTAAAGATATTTTTTTGACTATTAAGAAGAATGAAAGCTACCATTTATTTATGGATTCTCATTACAACTTTGTATGTTAAGCCATGTGATCAAAGCCACCCATTTTCATCACTACCCTTTTGTTTTGTTGGTGTAAAATTGAAACAAAATGTTAATCAAAAAATGTAATATGATACAAAAAAATCTGAAAAGCAGAAACGAATGGTCTGTGTGAAAAGCATACATGACTCAGCCGGGCTTGAAAAATACCATGCCCGAGATGGGGGCATGACAATTATTGACCTGGGCAGGTAAATAAAAAATGTAGTGTCATATTACATTGACCTGGGCAGGTAAATAAATAATATGATACTAAAATAAAGTTTGGAATGCCCGGGTAAAAATAAAAGTTTGGAATAGAATTTTCTACTGCAAAAACAACAACTACCCAGAAAAAGAAAAAAAAAAAAAAAAAAACACGGTCGTCGCATGTCGTGTTTCATTTCACTGCTAATCACCGGAAGTTGTATTATTGTTACTGAGCGTCTTCTTTAATTACATTATGCTCTAGGTCGAGATATTGGAACCATATGTACAATAGTTTCTGCTCCAGATGCGGTTTATAGTCTGGTACAGGATGCGTGCCTCTGATGGAACTAGCCTCTGGTGTTTAATGACAAAGGGCGAAAACTTCGACGAAAGGAACATGGCAGAATCACGAAATTTCTCAAATAACAATTTCATCATACCATTTCATTCCAATTTCTGCATCATCTTAAAACTTGAGATACACGCTTTTGTGCTTTGAACATTTTGAATACATGCCCTTAAAACGGGAATGTAAAACATAAAAAAAGTTCATCATATTTTTTAACTTAATAAAAATGAGGGTTCTTATTTGTTATCTTAAAAGATAAATTTTCCTGTGGGCACCCAGCTTTTACTGCCTGGGCAGGTAAATAATTTCTGTTCATGCCCAGCTCGGCATGTAACTTTTCAGATATTTTTCAGGTCTACAGATTCATGGAATACCATTTTTTTTTCATTATTTAGGTTATTCTCGCGATAGATGCATAACTAAAGATAAATTTTTAAGGGGTAGGAAAGAGTCGTTTTCCGTCTGGGGACCGTATTTCGTCTTTCAAAATTTCGAAAATGGAAGTTAAACGGAGTGAAGATTTTTCCCATAATCGTAATTTCTTTTTATTCACGGTGTTGCCTATGTGCAATATTATAGTTAAATATCATTTTCTTGCATGAACATTTGTATTTCAGCATGAAACTGTGGGCAACGATTTCCGTAAACGGAATTTAATATAGCTCGAAGATTTCCCTGTAGTCTTCAGGCATGAGATTCTTCCGCGGATTCGAAGAATTCTGTCGCTTCCGTTATCATTTTGGTCATTCTCGAAGTCAATGCACAACTGAACAGAAATTTCATGGAGGATTCGTTTTCCGTTAGAGGACGAAATTCCGTCCTTCGAAACTTTCGAAAACTGAAGCTAGACGCAGCGATGATTTCTCTCGTAATCGTATTTTATTTTCTCGCGATGTTTTTTCTGCCCAGTATTCTTAAATACCCTTTTATTTCGTAAGTACTGCATTTCAGCTTAAAAATGGAGGGAAAAATTTCCGAAAACGGAAGTCTGCCGAAGAAGCATCAAGTCCCTTTTTTTCTTTCCCCCCCCCACAATGTGCACTATCCTGTGTCGTTCTTATATATTACTCTCCTCCCATAAATGTTTGCACTTAAGCTTGGTAAAGGAAGGGGAAATTTTCCAAAAACGGAAGTGACTAAGTTTGAAAATTTATTAGAATTGATGTATGGTGTTTAAAAGTATTCATATTCTGAAAGTTACACCATTTCTCTAAAGTAGTTAAAACTTTTATGTCATGCATTTATAGTCCTAAACCTGAAAGCTCTTTCAGCATGATGAATAAATGATTGTCATTTGCGGGAATAAAAGGAAAAAAAAAAAAGAAGAAAAGTGACGAAGAAAGGGTTAGGGAATGATATCAACAAAAAGAAAAATTAAGCAAAGATTGCTGTGCAGCTGCAGAGTCATCAAAAGATAAGTATGGCCACGGAACTTGCTGAGAAGAAAGCAATACAGAAGGAAAATTGAGCTGATGTTCTAGCAAGCAGAAAAAATAGAAAAAAATAAAAGAAAAGAGAAAAAAGCTGTGTTTGAAGCAATGTCTTTTAAAACATATATATTTTGTTTTGTTTTGAATTCAGTAATTTTATATTGTGACTACAGTGTTGTGCTCTAAATATTTACATAAGTAAATTACAGTGAACATTTCCATATTCACACTTTCTTGTCGCATTTTCTGATTTTTCAACCGGTTAAAAAATTCAGCCTTTTTGTTCCTTGGTCTGTCTCATGTGTGGAAAAGAACTACAAGTGATAAAACCACCTTTTGGTGAGACTGTAACAAAGCAGTCCTGATTCTGCTTTAAATAACCAAAACTTACCTGAAGTTTTACTCTCGAAACACTTGTGACCGCAGTTTTATTTCAGAACAGTCCAAAAATTTTCTCCGTGGTTGAAAATTTCTAACGAATTTGAAATTTTCATTTATAACATGGTTCGTACGAATCCTGGAAAAGTCCTGGAATTCCATTTTGTCCTGGAAAAGTCCTGAAAATGTCCTGAAATTGTGTTACATGTCGTGAAATTTTATCCATTCCTGCCTATTTGTCCCTGCGCGTTGTTTTGTAGTTGAGGACTTTTCTACTGACATAACTTATGTCTGACAAATTTCCTCCCCACCCCCTGCAAAATGCGGGGGGGGGGGCTGTTGGTTTTCTTGTCTGTTAGGAGGACTGAAGCTCCGTTATTAACATCTTTTGCAACGTGCCTATGTTATCACTTTGTCTGTCCAGCCAGGGAGACCATGTCTCTGCAAATTATTAGTTCGATTTGTAATATTATTTTTGTATTGGGAAGCTTAAAATGTGAGAATGATCCATTCGATTTTTTTTCTGATGCACAACTTCGCCGCCACAGGGCGCAAATGGAGATAGTATCGAATTTAAAATGCATTTTATTTCATATATTTGCTTCTAAACGTCCAATTGAAAAAATTATTTTTCCTTTCGATGATATTTGTGTCGAAGACTATTTTAGCTACAGTCCCTTTTTTCAAATAATACATAAATTTTCTGCAAGGGCGCGTAAAGGTAAATCGCGATTTTCCCAATATCTCCGCTTCTAAATGTCAGTCTTGAAAAATTCTTCCTGCGTCGAAAACAACTCCTGAGGGGAAATGTTTTGCATGTAAATTTTCATTTTTGGTAAAGATTGGTTGGCCACCAAGGTGCGTAAGTGTTTATTTTTGCTTCTGATGTATTTGCAACAAAATCTGAGCTAGAAACTCGATTGAAAAAATTCTTCCGTGAACCGATACCGCTCACCTCGGAAAACTTTTTGAAAATACCTCCTGCTTAAAATAGTGCATAATTTTTCCACCATGGGGCGTGCACATATATCACATTTTTATTCCATATCTCTGTTTCTAGGAGTCCAATTTGAAAAAAATATTTCTTTGTCGGAGAACACTTTTGGTGCGAAATGTTCGTCATATAATTTAAAATATTTCTTAATGCACAAGTTTGCTACTAGAGGGCGTAAGTTCACGTTTCGGTTTACAGCAATATCTACGGGACTAAAAACCTGACTGATAAATATCCTCTTTCGATCAGATACTACTAACTATAAAAATTCCTTATGTGTATTTTCTTCCCAAAATATTGCACAACTTTGCCGCTAGGGAGCGCAAATAATTAATCTATTTTCTCAACCGTAAATATCCAATTTAAAAAAATCTTTTAACACCAGATACCATTTACCTTATAGAACACTTTAGGTTTGTATTTGAGGAGGTTTGTGGTTCACTAGGTTGGTGTTTGTGTACTTCCGTTTGCAGCCTATCTCTGCCTCTAAAAACCCTATTGAGTTTTTTTTTTTTTTTTACTGTATGCCTTTCGCTATAATAAGGATGGAGAGTGAATACTATTTTTGCTCTTCAAACTTCAAATAATGTACAACTTTCCTCCTAGGGGTTGTAAAGGTCAAAACGTTTTTCTTTCTATCTCTGCTTCCGGGAGATGTTTTTGAAAAGTTATTTTTCCTTAGCATAGCTTTTGCTATGAAAAATGGTTTTCGCCTGTTTTCAACTTTTCCATTATAGAAAATTCTTTTGCTTAAAGGCATAGAATTGTATCATGTTTCCTTCTGTATCTCTTCTTTTAACTGTTCGATTTGAAAATCTTTTTGTCTCTAATACCTTCCTTCTGCTATGGGAAACGTTTTTTGCGCCATTTGTTAATTTTTGTAACATACTTTTTAGCCACTGGTGGAAGAAAATAGCTGATTTTTTTTTGGGGTTATTTTGACCTTTATTGAAATTTTCTAATGAATACTTTATATAAAAATTTGCCGTAAAATCAGATTGCTTTCTAATATCAGAAACTTAAATCTATTTGTGATATGCAAAAGTTTCCGCCGCCGCCCCCGCTAGCAGGCGCTGTAGGTTTCTAACCGGCCGGCGACCCATGCTGTCAATTCGTACATGAAGCCAAGCATGGCCGCCCCGGTGGCGCAGTGGTCTAAGCGATGGCCTCTGATCATTCGTCCGAACGGGGTCCGGGTTCGAATCCCGGTGAGGCATGGATGTTGTGTTTGTCTTACGGCACTGGGTCTCTCCCTTCCCTGGAACCAGTGACCCTAAATTAGGGACGGGCGACTGCTTATAGCCCATTGAGTTGCTCACGGTGGTCGTTAAACCTCCAATCAAAAAAAAAAAAAAAAAAAAAGCCAAGCATGGCGGTCGATAAAGTTCATTTGCGGCACTGTTTGTTATTCATATTTAATTTAGGGAAAAGTGCGAGTGAAGCATACGGTTCAATATGCCAGTCGTATGACGAAACGGTTATGGATGAGAGGACGTGTCGAGAATGGTTTGCCAGGTTTAAGAAAGGTGATATAAGCTTAGAAGACACGCCACGTGCAGGTAGACCGTAAGAACTCGCAGACGAAGAGCTGGAATCGCTGTTGCAAGGGGATGCCACACAATCGACCACGCAACTGGCGAAACGTTTGAAAGTGGCTCAATCGACGGTGGTGCGGCGTCTACAGGCCTTGGAGAAGATCCAGAAGATTGGTAAATGGGTTCTGCATACTTTAACGGAGCGTAATATTGGTCAACGACTGGGTATCTGCATGTCATTGCTAAAGAGGTTTCAAGGGAATAATTTCTTGTAAAAGTGTGTCACCGGGGATGAAAAACTATTGCGACAACCCCGTACGCAGGCGATCCTGGGTCAACCCAGGCCAGCCATCAACATTCACTGCGAAACAGGATATCCACGAGAAAAAGGTGCTGTTGTGGGATATGATGGAGTGCTGTACTTCGAACTGTTGAAACAGGGCGAAATAATCACTGCGCAACGATATAGCGATCAGTTGATGAAACTGAACGCCGCAATCGAGCAAAAACGCCCATGGACAGGTAAAGGACTCCGCCTAGTCATCCTGTTGCACGATAATAGCAGACCACATGTCTGTGCCACCGCGAAATCAACCCTTGAGCAGTTACACTGGGAGGTTTTATCGCACCCGGCTTACTCCCCGGATATTGCACCCTCAAACTTTCATCTGTTTCGCTCTATGCAACATGCCCTAGCCCAACAGCGGTTCACCACAGTTCCAGGGGTGGAAAATTTCGTCACTGCGTTCTTCAGCTCAAAACCCAAGTCCTATCATAAGGGCATTCATTTGTTGCCTGAAAAATGGCAAAAGGTCATTGATGCTAACTGCCAATATTTCGTTGAATAAATGTGTACTGGTTTCCTGATTGTTCCTGTCTCCTTTCTCCTTAAAACGGCGGAAACTTTTGCATACACCTAATAGTTGTTTCATAGTATTTTCTGTGCTAAGTAATCACTTTGCATCTTCTATAATTAGTTTTCTAATCATGCCCAGTTAAATTGTCTTGATCACTAATGAATGCAGTTGTACACAGCCCCTGGACTTAAGGCTTTCCCGTTATTCTCTTTCATTTCACGTTGGAAATTTTTGTGCATACTTTCTTTGCTGGCGAGTACAAATTTAAGACATAGCTACATCATCAATATTATGTTGAAAATCTCTTCCCTAAATAAAATGTAGCGCAAATACTTGCTCTCATGATTATGTGTTTAAGAAATAACAATCCCTTTGATCCTTAAAAAAGTTCAAAATTTTTCATCTTTCCTTACCCTTAATGTTCCAATGTAAGCATTATTTCAAAATAATTAAATATAAATAGTATTTTATGTATTGATTGTGTGGTATATGAAAGCATTTCAAGAGTAATGTCACATCATACCTATGTATTTTTGAATTTTATGGGGTTTTTTAATCTGCAACTTGCTTTAATAATTGAACTAAAGCCAAAGTAGAAAAATAAATTTGTCTCAACATCAGTGTAGTATACCGTACATAAAAGTTTAGTAGATATTAAACCTGATCAAATTTTCAGTGACAGTTTTGGTATTTCAGTATTTATCTGTGATTCTAAGTTTCTGATTAGCTGCAGCGGACATAATTTTTAACATTCTGTATTAAGTTTGCCCAAGCATGTAGGAAGTAGTTTGCTGTAGGTTACAGGTTGAGCTTTCGGATCGTATGTCCTGAAAAAAATCCAAAAGTCCTGGAATTTTGTGATTGAAAAAGAGTATGAATCATGTTATATCTTCATACCAGATTTCAGGAAGTTTCTTTTTCAGTTTGGATACTGTGCATAGCACAGAACGGTATGTGTTTCCGAAGTACAGGAGATAATACCGACAATCGCGGTTGTTACCTGAGAGAATATTTTTCTGGGGAAGTGGGGGGGGGGGGGGATAACGGCCACCCATTAGGGGTTTTGATCAGTTAGACTCACAGACTCTCGCGGTTCATGGGCTAATTGCTCTTAAGAGACACCTCCCCCACCCCAAGAGCTTATCCATAGTGAGAGATTGATGCACTCAGAGACTTCCTCAAAAGTTCTTTTCGCTGTTGGAATATTGCGCTCGCCTCCCCGGTGACATAGTGGTCTGAGCGCTGGCTTCTGATCATTCGTCCAAGTTGGGTCCAGGTTCGAAACCCTGTGAGGCGTGGATGTTGTGTTTGTCTTACGGCCCTGGCTCTCTCCCTTCCCTGGAACAATTGGCTCTAAATTAGGGACGGGGGACTGCTTATAGTCCATTGAGTTGCTCACGGTGGTCGTTAAACCTCCAATAATAGTAACAATGATAAAAAGATTGCTTTTATAGAACCATAATAACGAGTGTGTATATGTAGGCATATAAATATGACATTAATTTTACATATACGTATAATATGTAAGCTGCGCTTTTATTTCTACCTGGTAAAGACGGTAGTCTATTAGCGTTACGCAAGGGATACCACGTGGAGTTTGACTGCTAACTGGTTTTCAGTGTGTTGGTGAAGCATTGACCAGCAAAGAGCATCTTATGCTGGAGGTTTCAAGTTCCATCCACTAGATTTTTACATTCTCCCTCTAGTAAACAAGGGTTGGATCAGTGTAATCGATCGGTTTTTTGTCTTCCTTTCGAGTGCAACTGACCTATTAGATAAGGATCAGAGATTGGGATGAGGGCAATAAACCCATACCTATCATGAGCACCTCTAAGCAGTAGCCCGTCCCCAATTTGAGGTCACTGGTTTCAGGGAAAGGAAAGAGCCAACGCCGTAAAACAAATCTCCCGTGCTTATTTCGGGCTCGAACCCAACTCGAATAATTAGTCCAAAAACTGGCCGCTTGGTATCGGGGTGCTGGCCACTTGGTATCGGGGTGCTGAGATAATTTTATTTGCCACGAGCTGAAAAAAGAAAAGAAAGCAGCAGGTAAATTTGTACGAGGATTCCTTACGAATTACTCTGTTTCTGTAACGCATTTGAAGTGAAACTATTTTATATTACGTCTTTTCAGTCTTTTGACATACATACACTAATTAGCCATTACATTATGACCACCTACCTAATAAGCTGTAGGACCCCCTTTAGCTCGCAAAACAGCGGCCACTTGGCGAGGCATCGATTTGATGAAGTAGCGATAGGTAAACGGGGGAATCTGGTACCATAATGTCAACAGCAGGTCCTCCAGTTCCCGTGCATTTCGGGGTTGTGGTGTTTTAGCGAGAACCCGCTTTTCCAAGTCGAACCAAAAACGTTCGATTGGGTTCATGTCAGTTGAATTTGGAGGCCAGGGCATTAACAAAAAGTCATCTACATGTTCCTCGAACCACTCCCTGACGATTCTGGTAATGTGGCATGGTGCATTATCCTGTTGGTAATGGCCATCACCAGCAGAGAACAACACAGTTGCCATAAACGGGTGAACTTGGTCCCCAACGATGTTCAGATACCTGACAGCTTTCAGGGATTGTGCTATTGGGATAATGGGGCCTAAAGTGTCCCAAGAAAACATCGCCCACAGCATAACACCGTCGCCGCGATGATCTTGGGCCCATTTCATGCGTTGTTGCCGATGACGTGCAGTGAGCATGTGGACCCGGTTGTGTCTTCGGCTAAACAGGCCCATGCGCAGAAGGCTGCGGTGAGTTGTGTGCTGTGACACATTGCTCTAATCTCCATTATTGCAGCTGATTTGTCGCACTGTAGCCCGGCGGTCGCTGTGAACAATGCCCGACAGTCTCCGCTCCCCTCTGGCATCAATGAGCTGCGGACAACACACGGCTAGATGACGGTTCGTCGTTTGGCCATCTGTGCACCACTTTTGATACGTACTCACTACAGCGGCACTTGAACAACCCACAAGCCGCGCCGTTTTCGAGATCGTAGTTCCGAGGCGCCATGCGATCATAATTTGTCCTTTATCAAACTCCGATAAATCGGCAGCTTTTCCCATTCTGACTCCGAACACTCTACTAACCGAAAGCCAGTCCTCGGGTTGCATATATACTGTTCTGTGAACTTCACCTGCGCTACCGCTCGCTCTCCAGGCGTGCTCATTTCTCTAGGCTGGGGGGTGGTCATAATGTAATGGCTAATCGGTGTATATGTTTTAAAAATGTGCTTGTCGTTTAGTGTCTCCAGTTTGTGGCCAAAAATATCTCTGGTTCTGGAAGTGCAGTTGGAAAGAATTCACAGCAGTGGTGCTACTGCTAAACGTTAGTAAAATTCTTCCTTAATTTTCCGCTTTCTGTAGAAGTGCCTAATTCTTTCCCGTTAGGTGGCCTAATACGTGTCTTTGCCACTATGTCTCAGCTTCAAAAAAAGCGATTGACATTTTTTTTGGATAGCGTTTCTTGAGCAGCTTTTCTGCTAGGTGTCGTAAGCATATGTTTGTATTAGTCATGGTATATGCTTACCGAAGATCGCTTTTTGAACAGATGAAGGTAAGCATGATTAAAGTTTCTCATATTTTCTGCATTGCTTGATGCACGGTTTTATGGTATAAATATTGAATGCTACATTCCTGTTCTCCATGTTCACGGTTCTGGAAGACTGAATAGAAAACACATTTTAGATCGTATTGCAACAAATATGACTAAAATTTTAGTTTTTCAAGAGCAAAATTTTTTCTTTGTGAGGAAGTTATACACAGTCGAGTCACATTATCGTGACCACCTCCTACTTTTGACGTCAACAGCGCGTAGCCAATGAAAGAAGGCACGTGTCGTAATCTGGCTTGGAGGGTATATAAGATGTGCTGTAGGCATTCTGAAAACATATCACTCATTGCTGCCATGGATAAAAGGAGCGATTTATCAGATTTGCAAAAAGGGATGACTATCGGCTTTCGGGCCAAAGGTGGCAATATTTCTGAAACAGCTCAGTTTGTGAACTATTCGTGTGCCGCTGTGATTAAAGTGTACCGTGATTGGAGAAATGGCATCATTGCAAATAAGCAACGTGGAAACTGCGGAACACCACGTGCCATTGATGTGAGAGGTGAACGTCAGCTTCGAAGGTGCGTGAGGGCCGATCGACACGCTACAGTGGAGCAACTCACTGGCCGAATGAACCAGGGGTTACCTGAAGTGTGTCTAAAACGACAGTTCAGCGAACCCTGCTGCGTATGAGGCTCCGATGCAGACGGATGGTCACTGCACGTATGCCAACGAAGGTGCATCGGCAGATAAAACTTACATTCGCACGGCAGCATCGGAATTGGACCTCCGCTGATTAACAAAAGATTCCCTTCTCCGATAAGTCACGTTTTCTGTTTCATCGAACGGATGGACGTTGGCGTATAAGGCGAGAAACATCGGAGAACAAACACTCTTCAACCATTGCTGGCAGAACACAAGCTGGTGGGGGCAACGTTATGGTTTGGGGAATGTTTTCGGGGCATCCTCGGGGTCCACTCATACCTGTGAAAGGCACTATGGACCCAATTCGTTATAAATCCAGCCTTGCAAACCGCGTACACCCATACATGCTGATTGTCTTCCCTGGGGCGGATGGGATCTTCCAGCACGACAATGCGTCGTGTCACACAAGAAATGTTCGAGAGTGGTTGGAAGATCACGATGAAGACTTCAAAGTACTTCCCTGGCCTCCCTAATTCCCGAGACTTAAACCCAATTGAGCATGTGTGGGACCACCTTGATCGTGTTGTTCGCTTTATGGATCCTCCACCACGCACCCTCCAGCAGCTGTCAGATGCACTGCAGTCAGCATGGCTCCACATACCTGTAAACACCTTCCAGCACCTTATTGGGTCACTCCCAGCCCGTCTAGCTGCTGTCCGCGCTGCACGCATCGGTTACTCTGGATACTCGACCGTGTATATACAATGTAGTTGGAAATATACATGGAATTGTTTGTTTATGGATTCGATATATTTGTCTACGTGATTTCGTTTAATTTTTTTCCTTTTCCTGAAAGATGCACTAATTACACAGGAATCTTTGGTGATATCACTCTTATTTGTTTTGTGGTTGTATTATGCTATTGACCATTTAATTTAATAATATTTTAATTCGAAAAGCCTTTCAGCACGATAAGATATATTTAATAGTACAGTCTGTACTAAAAAATAGACATTTATAAGGCACAACAACTTACAAGATCTTTCAAAGCACCAAGTGCTCCATCGTCAGGTATTTGACCATCGTAGAAAAACAGCATTTCTTGTAGTTTTGGTCTGAACCCGATCCAAAAATATTTTCATAAGTTGAAGTCTTTGCTATTCTAGTGGATATTAATATACTGTGCGAGATTTTTTTTTTTAGATTGGAGGTTTGGCGACCACCGTGAGCAACTCAGTAGGCTATAAGCAGTCGCTCATCTTAATTTAGGTCCGTTGGTTCCAGAGAAGAGAGAGAACCAGCGCCTTAATACAAAAACAACATCCGTGCCTCAGCGGGGTTCGAACCCGGACCCGTCTCGGACGAAAGGTCAGAAAGCAACGCTTAGACCAGCACTGCGGCCGAGGTTTTTCGCAAAAGTTAGGCACTTTTCTTTTTCCAAGCGATGATGATGAATTGCTGAATGTTTGGTATTACACTGCTCGACATAGGAAATGCCACACCATGTAGGAATGCTCGAGATGAAGCGGAACTTATCACGTATATAGACAAGTAAGTGGAAAATATGTGATTTAATTTCGGTGGGATTACATAAATAAGATGGGCGTGCAGACAGTATGAATGTGGCCTAAGTATGTTTCATGATCGCCATGCTGGGCTATCATTCGGCAACACGAAGCTCCGATGGCGCAATGACCTAAGCGATGGCTTCCGAGATGGGTTCGGGTTCGAATCCCGTTGTGGCATGGATGTTGTGTTTGTCTTACGGCACTGGCACTCTCCCTTCCCTGGAACCAGTGGCCCTGAAACAGGGACGGGTGACTGCTTATAGCCCATTTAGTAGCTCACGGTAGTGGTTAAACCCCCAATAAAAAAATTCGGCAAGACGGCATGGCATTGAGTGGAAAGGTCTCTGGACCGTGACCTGCGGTATCGCTGACCATTTATCGTTGGCCTGTGTCCACAATTCATCGATATTGCGATGGGGTCGCGGAAAGACGTTAGGTCGTCTGCTAATGACGTACCACACGTTTTCTGCTAGGAAGACATCTGGGAATCGTGCTGGCCAGGGCAGCATCCGGACACCTTGTAGTCAGCAGGTGGACCTTGTTCAAACTGGGCATCAGGGATACCATGGAGATACGGCAACAACACGAGCTGTAGCACATTATCGACGTGTCGTCATGCTGTCATTGTATCCGTAATGCATACGAGCAGTGAACGTCTGTTGAAACTGAGAACGCCCGAAACTTTGACACGGGCTCAAGAACTGTATGACGCTTACTAATGGGAGCAAGATCAGCCCGGTGATCACGTCATTTCTATATTCTCAAACCGTGATCATCGGCGCCGAGACAGTAGCGAAACTAATCGCTGAATACGATATGCTTACATTCGTTCCCCCGTGTATGTGTGGTACAGCATCGCTGCAAACTTGTGCGACGATGTGCTGCGGTGAGTTGCAGTGGTTGCATTGGCTGGCAAACCTGCATCAGCAATGATGATGAATTGCTGTAAAATTCCGTAATTTTTTCCTTTTAAAAATTTGGTTTTGACAATAAAAATATAGAAACAAAACGAGCCCTCATTTCCAACTAAATCACCACAAAAGATCATTCTGAAAGTTGAAATGTGCACATGCTAGAGAGAAATTTTCTGATACGATTTGTTTTTATATTTATTTGGTCAATGATTGCCTACAGCGCAGTGGTTTTGTATCTCCTCCTTGAGTAGATACCTTTCAAAGTCTACCCATTATTGTGAGCTGTGAACCACCATTTTGACTGATGTGAACCAGTGCAGGTATATCGTTGTTTCTTTTAAGATAAATGTGGATGGGTCACTGATTTCGGAATATATCTGTTGGAGAACCCTATGTCAGTCTATGGAGAATGGGTTGGGAATGATGAGCCATCACGATGGGTACAAGTGTCTCCTTCAAGATTACATAAGGAAGGTAGGGCCTACCAATAACCTTGGGGCTCCAAGTCCAACGACCTCGTCTTAAATGCAATTAGCTTTAGCTCTATTAAATTTTTACAGCATACTTTGTCGGGTGTCACTTTTCTCACATAAATACATATAATTTTGCTGCTCATTTCAGAGCCAACGCCAAACGTAAACAGAAAAAAAAAAGTTTTTTTTTTTTTAAAGGAAATAACTTTTCAGACAGAAATTAAGCTGAAATGAAATTAACGATTCAAAAAATTCCAATTAAAAGGAATAGGAGAAAATGGGCTATTTCTCGATTTAGGCCAGTCCGCCCATGAGGAGCAGCGTATTTGGGATATTTTTTCATCACGTTGGCCTAACCAGTAGCTGGTACAAGTTCAGTCGCGTGCGATCGAGAAGCATTGACGGATTTACAGGGAAGCCAACGAAGCCTAAGCGCGGGGCCCCACGATGCTGGAGGGCCTCAAAAATAATGATTTATAATTTTTTAAAATTTTGCTTCTAAAAAAAGAGTAAAGTCATAGGGCGAGAGATAAATTCGCTGTTCTGGGTTTGGGATCATCTGAAAGTATGAATTTTCTAGCTTAAATGCAAGCTCACTAAATATATCGTTTTGAGTGAGCTTAGAAATTGATTGCAACTGAGGTTAGAAATTGACGGGTTATTTCTGACCAATTTTCTTAGAATGTAATGAACATTTAGTTCGGTTTGTTATGCGACCCCATCTTTCCCTTAAAATATCTTTTTTTTCCTTTTCGCCATTAAGTTTAGTTCAAGAGGTAATCACAAGACTGTTATCATACGAATAAAATAGCATTGGAAAACGTGTTTTACGAGGAACAGGAATAGATTTCATCTGTATTTGGACTGTCTGTAACGGAACTAACTGTCACTGAGATGGAATCTGACGATATGTGACAGCAGATTCCACACCGTATGTAACATAAATGTCAATTAAAGCAGTACCATAAACTAACCTTACGTAACACCTTAAAATAATGTGGTTCAGTGGACATCTTTATAAAAGTTCTGACTTTTCTTCCTCAGCAAAAGACTTTCCACTTTTAACTTCTGCCATTTCCTCCCCATCAGGGTATCACAAAAGTCCTCAGTATTAAAGTTCGTCTTGATAGCTATAATAGTTTTTCAATTATGGCGACAACAAATCTCACACACCCACAGTCTCACACACCCACACCATGAAAATAGACAATTTATGTTCGGGGGAGGTGAAAATGGGTATTTCTGTTGAAATCTGGAAGTCAGTTTGTTTTTGCGATTACAGTACTTCTTTATACAACAGTGCTCGGAAAGAGTAAAAATGCGCAGGTTATATTTTGAGGATGCCCGGCAAAGTGAGGTTCCAAAGCCGAAATCAGGGCAGGGCCCTAGTAACTCAAAATCCGCCACTGTGGGGAAGAAAAGTAAAAAGAGTAAAAGTTTCCAATCATAATTTTCTTTATTAGTCACCACATGTACTATTTCATCTGATTTTGGTCGAAACATCTCTGTAAGAAAGATCTTTAAGAAATCCCGTAATGAAAGGAAATCGAAAATACCGCAATTTTTCTCAAGTATCAACATTTCTTTCTGGCTTATCACCGTATTTCAATTTGTGATTTTTTAAAAACCTATTGAGATGTTGGTTTCGGATTATTAATTTGTTTGTATACATGAATTTTCAAGACTGAGATATTTGAGGTTTATTTCTTGGGCCTTTTATTATAATACAAAACGTGTTTTTATGAAATTCTTCTGAACAATCAGATTTCGCACGTTTTGCTACCACTAGATGGCAGCTGGTCCTTGCGTTCTTGAAAACGGGGAAAATAATCGGTTCATGAGTTGCAAAGTTTAGCGTCTGGATCACCAGATGGCGCACTGATTCTCGAATTAAACGATCTTGTTTTAAGGACGAAGAACAACTGGGTTGACAATTTTGTATTTTCAATAAATACGCTCACGAAAAACAGACCATATCGCATACCATGAGCGTAACTTGGGGTGGGCAATGGGGCCATTCTAGCGTTTTTCAGTTTCGCAAATAATAATTATAATTTAATTGCTTTTAAATAATACATAAAAACCATCAAACATAAAAAAAAAAAAAACCTAAATGAAGTCTCAACCGTAAGTTCAAATTGCGACAGAAATTCATTGCTGAATCGTCAGAAAATGAGAGTTAATTTCTTTAAAATTTTATATCTTAAGATTTGGTTGCCCCCGCTGCCGAAAAAAATAAAGAATAGCCTAACTGAATTATGTCCTATCAAGGAGCGGTGCATGGTTTATCGTGGGCCAAGAGTATGTATATATATATATCGAAATCTTTGAAAATAGTTCATATAGGTGAAAGCTTTAGACCTACAGTCGGAAGCTCTATATTTATTCTGCTTATCAGCTAATTTAACGGACCATGTAGTCACCTAATGTTTTATGAATGCGTAATTTTTGTTTTGTTTTGTAAATTACATAATTGCTACTATGAGACAAAAATTAATACGACATTCCCTTACTTAAGTATTCGTTTGTGGTTGCTCATTAGTCACCACATACATTTTTTAAGTCATTCAAATGATAGAGAAATAATAATTGAGAATATGTTGTCCGTTGGTCATTCACGAGCTTCGTTTAATGTCTCCATTGAAATTCAAAATTCCACAGTTAGCAAATTGCACCCGCTTGCACGGAAAATCGGGGCATAGATACTTCTTGAAAAACTGAAATAGATAAATACAACTGTCTTTGTTCCAGAAAAATATGAAAAAATAAATAAATCTGACGATCGATTTTCCTACTTATTTTTGAAATGAAGTTTTTCAGAAGTAAATTCACATGAGTAATTTTCTTTCTTTATTCTGGATCCATTTCTTTGTTATGGAATCAAACTCACACTTCTTTGCTTCTTCACTTTCTGTGGTTAATATTGCTAATGACAGTGACGCCGTTAAGAGTGTGCGGCGCGTTCGACCGAACAGGGCGTCGCGCTGGTGGATAAATAAGATAAAATAAAACAAAAGAGAGAAAGAAAGACAAATATAACATTAAGTACACAGACAAAAAGAAAAATTCCACAGTTCAAAACATATGAATTGCCATCCCAGTTCTCCATTAGTCTGCATACACAAACATCACAGTTATGTCATACATGCCCTTCCTCTTCCTTTTACATAGCAGTATATTCATGAAATAGGATGGATGACTAGTGGCGTAGCCAGCAATTTCTGGCCGCGGGTGGCCTAGTGGGCAACGTTCGTGACTGCCACGGAAAGGGCCTCAGCTTCGATCCCAGCCAGGTGCGAACGCTCGATCCACTAAATATCCGCCGTGCGTCGGATGGGCACGTTAAGCCGTCGGACCCCGGGTACTGGCCCCCCGGTAATAAATAAGGGCGTCTTCCTCCCCCTTTCTACTTCGCTTCTGTGTCACTTTCCTATCGGGCGCTCTAGCCCAAATCTCCTGACCCCAGGTGTTTAAGACCTGGGGGTCAGACACTCCCTTCCTCCTAAAATCCTCTGAATAAGATAAGATAAATTTCTTAAGGGGGGGTGTCCATGGGTTTGGTTCATTGGTGAAAGCCCCATATATACATATATATCACTTTAAATTCATGCTAAATCTCCCCTCAAGGGAGGGGGAACCCGAGGACCACCCCTTGGCTACGCCTATGACGATGTCTGTTTCTCTAACTTTTAAAGGACATTTTCTTAATGTGTTAAAAGGACATTTTCTTAATGTGTTACAATTCACTAGGAAATTGATGTACCAATTTAAAACATTTTTCTTTTTGTTCCGCATAGGTTTCATTTTTAAAATACACAGCTATGGTAAAACAAATTTTAAAAATTCATACTGCATAGTGCATACTATAATAACATTTACCGTTTTTTTATTTTGCAAAGTAAAACGACGGTTTAGCTTAATAATAATAGCAGTTACAGTTACAAGTTTAAGAAAAATATCCGTTCCTTCTATAACAAATAAATGAGTGAAAAGCTTATCATCACCTTATCAGAAAATAAAAATACACAGCTATAGTAAAACAGATTTAAAAAATTCATACTGTATAGTGCATAGTATTACTAACATTAAACTTTTTATTTTATTTTGCGAAGTAAAACGACGGTTGAGCTTAATAATAATAACAGTTACAAGTTGAAGGAAAATATCAGTTCCTTCTATAACAAATAAATGAGTGAAAAGCTTATCATCACCTTATCAGAAAATAAAAATATTCTATTGCGTACGTGCCAAAATACCGTTAGCAAGGTTGATTTAGCAAAAATTATTAGTTAGCCAGAGGGCCTCGCAGGGAGAGTTCGCATAAGCTTGCGGCGTCACTGGCTAATGATGACAAAGTTTCTTGGATTATGGTTGATCCTAAATATGTTTTATTTTTTTTTTCATTGCTAAATGATAGCTGAATGCAATGACAGCGATATTTTCGAAAGGAAAATATCGCTGTCATTGGATTCAGCTATGTGTAAGAAGCATTTTAGGATCTTGAATTTTTTTTTGTCCTCTAGAAGGGTTTTTTTTTTATAATTTATAACTCACCTAAAAGATAATCTAATACGTCGCAGTGAGTGCCAGAGGCATAACTTGGGCGGAGCAGGCGCAACTGCCCCGGGTACAGCCCAAGAGGAGGGCGCAACACTCATTGCTTACAATATGATTAAAATTGGAATTGAAACTTTTGAGCCAGTTTCTGGTACAGTTCTTTCGCGCCGTACTTTGTGATTTGCAGATTTACAGAAATTGCGTATATACATAATATGTTTTGCCCGTTTCGGTAGCATTGCGAGCTTAAGGTTCATTTGTTTCCCAAAATATTCAGGGACATTTAAGAGCGGTAAATATTCGTGCAGTTTAAATTCAAAAGTTACTTACAAGACCTTCAATACACGATAAACACGTTTGAAAAGAGAAAACCCTTTACAAATCAGATAAAAGCTTTACTAAAAGTTTAAGATATTTACAAATAAAAAGTTATATCTTTCGGGATCACTATGTCCCATCTTCAGACTACATCAGTATGTGCTAGTGTGCTCTATTATCTCTATATGTACTTGTACATTGTCTAAGAACTTCCATGACAAAAGGACGTAGGTCCAATTTTCCGAAGAGTGCTCGCCCCGCACTCCAGCGGAACCTCTTGTAACCTAATTTCCGCTGGAGTGCGGGCTCTTGTAACCTGATTTCCGCTGGAGTGCGGGCGAACACTTTTCGGAAAATCGGACCTACTTCATGGAAGTTCTTACACAATGTATACATATGGAGCACATTAGCACATACTTATGTAAGCTGAAGATGAGACATAGTGATCCCGAAAGATCTAACTTTTTATCTGTAAATATTTTGAACTTTTGGTAAAGCTTTTACCTGACTTGTAAAGGGTTTTCTCCTATCATAAGTTTTTATCGTGTATTGAAGGCGTTGTCTTTAAATTTTGGATTCAGAGATATTTAGTTGCGCATATTCAGAAATGACGAAAGATAGCAAAGGGACATCCCAGTAAGAGAAGAAAACAGATTATGGCACTGAAAAAAGAAGATGGTTCTGTAACAAGAAATAGAGGCGAAATTTTGACAAGAGTGAAAGATTTCTACTCCAAATTATATCAAAGGGATGATACATGTACTCCAGACATCATGAAAGGTACCAGTACCAGAGTTTTTCCAGTACTCCCAGCAGAAGTTGCACATGCAATCAAGAACATGAAGCGGGGATAAGCTCCAGGAGAAGATGGAATTACTGTAGACATCATACAAGAAGCAAATGGAGAAACTGAAACAGTGCTCGCCCAAGTTTTCACTCGATGCCTTAATGAAGGGAAGATTCCTGAGGATTGGAACAACGCTACAATGATCCTGCTACATAAAAAATGTGGCATTCAGGATCTCAGGAACTACAGACCTATCAGCCTCGTATCAGTGGTTTATAAAATCTTCACTAAAGTTCTTTCACACCGCTTGAAGGTAACACTGGACATGGCTCAACCGAGAGAACAAGCTGGATTCAGGAGTGGCTACAGCACTATATATCATATCCATGTACTGAGAGAACTAATTGAAAGAGCGATGGAATGTGAACTTGCATTGTGCATGGCTTTTATCGATTATAAAAAGGACTTTGATTCGGTGAAACCATCAGCAGTTACAATGGCTCTGAAATCCTGCGGTATTGAAGATGCATGCATTAATATTAATAATAACATCTATGAAAATGCAAGTGGAAAGATTCGGCTGTTTGAAAATACAACCTCATAAAAATTGAAAAGGGAGTGAGACAAGGTGACCAGGTGACACCATATCTCCCAATGCCAGATTGGAAAATGTCTTTCAATCACTGAACTGGGAAAACAAAGGGATAAGGATTAATGGAGATTACCTAACTCACCTTCGTTTTGCTAATGACGTAGTAATTTTTGCAACTACCCCATCAGAGCTGCAGAGTGTGATCCAGGAACTTGCTGACAAGAGAAAAGAAGTGGGATTAAAAATGAACTTTCAGAAGACAAAAGTGATGTACATTGCTTTTACAAGAAATGAAGATTTATCGATTGATGGAGAAAAGCTGGGGATGACAGATACGTACGTTTATCTTGGACTGCAGATATCAAGTGAGGGTCACATTGATGAAGAAATTAATCGGTGTATAAAACTTGCCTGGAGAGCTTTTGGAAGAAACAGCATCATTTTCAAAAGCAATATGCCATTATGTCTTAAAAGAAAAGTGTTTGATCAATGCATTCTTCCAGTGCTTACGTATGGTGCAGAGACGTGGACCTTAACTAAAAGAGACATACAAAGGCTGCAGACAACTCAAAGAAGCATGGAGAGGTGCATGCTTGGTGTAACCAGGAGAGATAAGAAGAGGAACTCGTGGATCCGAAAAATGACAAGAGTGGAAGACATCATGATCAGAGTTAAATCCCTGAAATGGCAATGGTCTGGACATACTGCCAGAAGGACAGACCATCGATGGACAGCCGACATTTTAGATTGGATTCCAAGGCACAGGAAAAGACCCAGAAGAAGACCACATGGGAGATGGGTAGATGAAATTAGAAAGTATGTGGGAGTGACATGGAGGAGACTGACACAAGACAGACCGTTGTGGCAGAGGCTTGGAGAGACCTTCGTCCAGCAGTGGATTGATAATGGTTGACAGTGACAATGATTCAGAAATGAAGACACGCTTGTGCATACATCGCCAGATAAGGATATTGTTCACATTGTTGAAGATTTTCTGTGGGCTATTCTATCATTACTCCGGCTGCAAGCTGCATTCGATCCGTTTCGTGTGGTACCGAAGGTCCAGTCTAGTTGGGAAAAGCTGCGCAAACAGTCGGAAGTTTGATTCTTTTTTCTTTTCTTTTTTTTTCTTTTTTTTAGCTTAGGAGTTTAACGACAACCGCGAGCAATTCACTCAATGGGCTAATAAGCAGTCGCCTGTCCCTAATTTAAGGCGACCTGCTCCAGTGAAGGGAGAGAACCAGTACCGTAGGACAAACACACCATCCATGCCTCAACCGCGATTCGAGCTGGGACGCATGGTTAGAGGTAAATGTCTGTAATTGATAGCCCCTGGAAACAGGGGCCCTAAATTAAGGACGGGAGACAGTTTATGGTCCTTAGAGTTGCTCACGGTGGTCATTAAACCTCCAAACAAAAACAAAACAAAAAAGAGAGATGGGGGGGGGCGCAATATTTTGTCGTTTGCCCCGGGCGCAGGAATGCCTAGTCACGCTTCTGCGTCGCACTAAGTTTAAGCTTCAATAGTAGCACAGCTAATTTGGGTACAAAATGCATATGTACTTTGCACTGATTCAAACAACTAAAACTTGTTACTTAACTGAGAAAATATTATATTTACAGGAGATCAAATTTCAAACGGGCAGTCCAGCAAAAATGTCTCCATTAAGTTCAGCTTTCATTTACGTACTAACTCCTAACAACTGAATTTTTATAATTTTATACAATCCAGCCGTGCTTCTCCCTCCGTTGTTTTATAAAAAATATTTCCATGGATAGTTTAGAAAAAATTACGAGGTCCTTAGCAACGAGGCCTTGGTGCATTGCATCCTTTGCACACCCCATTCCACCGCTCTTGGTCCTATACTAACACTAACACCAGTGGCGTACCGGAAGAACTTGCCCCCCCCCCCCTCCCACAAGAAATGTTTTCGAGGCCTATGACGTATACTCTAATTTAACTTTCATTTTTTATTTCAGTCTCTATATAAATTTTGAGCTCATTCACTTTAATTAAGAGTTTTCAACCTTAACCTTTTTTTTTGCACCCTCAGAATGGAGTTTATGTTAGCAACGTTCTTAAGGTAAGGGTGCGTGACGTGTGTGTGTGAACATGATAAGAGCGAGTTATATAATATGGAAGTAAGCAGCGAAAAGAAAGTGTGCTGCGGTGAGATATTGAGGAAGTATTGTAACAAATTGTTATAATTAGTATATTGTATGCTAAACCGAAGTTGACATCGGGTCCCTATTCTGAATGGTGTTGCTCAGATCGTTTGTATACATACATTATGATCCTGAAGTGCAATGCAAGGTTGACAATAAAAACCATTTGTTCATTAGTGTTTTCACGTCTTCTGGTCGTTCGGTCGCCTAAGTTAACTCAGTGTGTAATTAAAAAGTGTTCATGAACTATGTGAAAACACAAGTTTGTTCGTGTCCCCTCGCTCCGGAGTAAGTTGCTCCCCCAACTGAGCTACGCTGATAGAATGTCTCTCTGCAGAATTTTTCGTCTTGACAGATGTTTTCACCTTTGGTTTTCATCTCTGTAGTGGGTCACAACTAATTATCCGAGGCTTAGCAATACGAAGTTCCAGTGAGACTTCTGATGGTACGAAGGTAATGTTCAAGTAGTGACAAGTGACAATTAAACAGAAAAACATTACAGGCCCTTTTTCGAAAATCTATTAGCTTTCAATTACTGAAGTTTCTAAATTCCATATTATTAAATAGGTTTTATGGGCGTTTTAATAATTACAATTCTTTGAAACCTATAGGTATTTTCTCTAAACTCAAATGGTTGCGTGTAACAGAAATGCGCACGTGGCAATTAAAAGGATTGCCCTGGTTTTATACCAATACGAAGTACCGAAACACTTACACCAAAGTTAATCATATCGTGTAAATTTTATTCTGGAGAACTAGGGCCAGCTTTTTTACGCTTTCCAACCGTAGGTTGAAGAAGCGTATATGCTCCAGCTCTGTCCGTCTGTCTGGCAGCACGATAACTCGCGTAAAAATGGTTCGATTTTGATCAAATTTTAGTACGTGAAAGGGGGCCACCGGGGATGAACCCTATTGAAAATGGGCAAAATGGGGTCAAAGGTCAGGACATATGAGTGGGATCCATTCCATTGCCCTTATGCATCAAAACTTACGTAAAAGTGCTACGATTGCGACAAAACTTTATCATGTTGTTCCGGAGGTATAGTGAACCGGTTCTGTTGAATATCAACTAAATGGGGTCAAAGGTCATGGCACAGAAGCAAGATTTATTCCACAGCCATTATTCTCATAACTTACGTAAAAATGCTTCTATTGCGACAAAACTTTAGTATGTTATTCCTGAGGTATACTGAACCAGTTCTGTTGAATATAATCGAAATGGGGTCAAAAGTCAGAACACAGGAGCGAGATTTATTCCACAGCCATTATCCTCATAACTTGAGTAATTATTACTGGTATGTTGGAAAGCGTATCGTAATCAATGCATTGCACGATTTTACTAACTTGTTTGAAATGCCTAATGATCACACACTCAAAACGCCTGACCGCCGAGTGACTATCTAGTGACCTTTTCCGATTTACAGGAAAATACAAAGTGCTCATGCTGTCTGCTCCTTAAAAGTAGCTCTAAACCTTCGAAGAGTTAGCAGCCCCTCTAAACTAATCATCATGTTTCCATCTTGTTCTGAATGCAAATCAAACCACAACTGATTTCCTTTCAAATAAGTAAATAAATAGCAATTAATAATTGTGGCACAAAAAAGTAAAACCATTTAAATTACTTATTCTTGAATATAAGAAACATAATTGATGCCAAAATGTTTTGTACATTTTTTTTTTCTCCTGACTCCTACAAAAACAAGAAAGATGACACTGAATTTTTGGCTGTAATGAACACGTTTTTTGAATCCGTTCTGACTCAAATTAAATTTAGCAAAGCTATTCAAAGTCAATGGAACCGGTTTGAAAAACAATCAACCGGTTTCTACCATCGATAATACATCCAGAAATAAAATCATCTAAGTTGTTCCATAGCGGCAAAAAAGCATGCAACGAAAATTAACAAATAGCGAACAAAAAGTTTTTCATAGCACAAGGAAGGTATCAGAGACAAAGATATTTTTTAATCGAACAGTTAAAAGAAGAAATATAGAAGGGAACATTGTATAAGTCTACGTCTGCGAGCGGAAGAATTTTGCATAATGGAAAAGTTGAAAACAGACGAAAAATATTATTCATGGAAAAAACTATGCTAAGGAAAAATAATTTTCCAAATACGTCTCCCGAAAACACAAATAGCGAAAAAAAAAAAAAAAGTTTCGATCTTTACGCAGGTAGTGGGAAATATATGAAAAACATTTTGCATCAGAAACGCTGTCCAACAAAGAAGACATCTTTCAAATCGGACTCGTAGAAGCAGAGATATTGACAAAATGAGATATACATCTAAGCCCTCTGGCGGAGAAACCATGCATTATTTGAAGAAGAAAATACTCAAAAAAGGTTTAGTTTACCGACCAGTGGTATCAGTCCACGAAAGAATTTTTGTCAATCGAGTCTTTACAAGCTCAGATTTTGCTGAAAATATATCGGAAGCAGAAATTAACATTTTCGCCCCCTGGTGACCAAACCATTTTTTACCGAAAAATTAGAATATATGTGCAAAAGATTTCCCATCAGGGGTTGTATCCGCGGCAGAAAGAATTTTTCAAATCGGTGTTTTAGAAGCCGAGATATCGGGGAAAACGCAATTTACTTTTACGCCCCCTAGCGGAAAATCTGTGCATAACTTGAAAAAGTGCCTATACCTAAAGTAGTCTTCAACATAAATGGAATCGAAAGGTAAAATAATTTTTTCAATCTGATATTTAGAAGCAAATACATGGAATGAAATGTATCTTGAATTTGATATCACCTGTATTTACTCCCTCTAACGGCAAAATTGTGCATCTTAAAAAAAAAAAAAAAAAAAAAGACGAAATGAAGGACCGTCTTTTGCACATTTTAAGCTTCCCAATGCAAAAAGAATTTTTCAGATCGGACTAATGTAGTTGCAGAGATATGGTGTCCACAGACGGACGGACGGACGGACAAACCGATAACATAAGCACGATATATTTTTTTACATAAGACGTGCAAAAAAATGACACAGACATCTGTTCCTTATCTTAGTCCCGCAGCAAAGAACACTTTTTAGTTCATTATATTCTGAAGAATGCGTAGTTATGTGCAAACAACTGTAATACATAACAACTTAGTTTCATTAGTACAAAATTTTAATTCATTGAACTAATGTTTCTTTCACACCAAGGCCGTAGCTAACAGTGGGCTAGATGGGGCTGCTTCAAGGCACGAAAGCCCCCCTCCCCATCGTGAAAAATACACGTTGTTGTAAATTCTATGAATTTTTATTTTCGTTGGTTTATGGAAATGACTTTTGCATTTCATTATAAGCATACTTTCCTTATTTTTCGTGCATGATATTTTTTAAAAGCAAGAAAAATTGAAGAGATACATCACAAACGGTGAATAACTGCAGAGAAATTACTTTTAAAGGTGAATCAGTAGGGCAGTTGCGCCAATGATTCTCTGCCACATGATGTCAGGGGTTATTGGTGTTTTGGGCCAGGGAAGAGAGAAATGTCGTTCTGTTTTGTTTTCCTTTTATTCTTTTTCGTAGAAACATAACATTTTAAAGAACATCACAAGAAAAAAATAAAAAAAAGAGTGACGGAGAAAAAATGTGATTCCTTTTTTACGCTTTCCAACCGTAGGTTGAAGAAGCGTATATGCTCCAGCTTTGTCCGTCCATCCGTCCGCACGAAAACTCACGTGAAAATGGTTCGATTTCGATGAAATTTTAGTATATGGTAGGGGACCACCTGGGGACGAACCCTATTGAAAATGAGTGAAATAGGGTCAAAGGTCAGGACATAGGAGCTGGATCTATTCCATTGCCTTTATGCGTCATAACTTGCGTAAAAACGGTTCAATTTTTATGAAATTTTAGTATGTGGTAGGGAACCACCTGGGGACGAACCCTATTGAAAATGGGTGAAATAGGGTCAAAGGTCAGAACAGGAGCTGGATCCATTCCATTGCCTTTATGCGTCATAACTTCCGTAAAAATGGTTCGATTTCGATAAAATTTTAGTATGTGGTAGGGAACCACCTGGGCACGAGCCCTATTGAAAATGGGCGAAATGGGATCAAAGGTCAGGCAGGACATAAGAGCGGGATTTATTCCATTGCCTTTATGCGTCATAGCTTGCGTAAAAATGGTTCGATTTCGATGAAATTTTAGTATGTGGTAGGGAACCACCTGGGGACGAACCCTATTGAAAATGGGCGGAATGAGGTCAAAGGTCAGGACATAAAAGCGGGATCCATTCCATTGCCTTTATGCGTCATAACATGCGGAAATATGGTTCGATTTCGATGAAATTGTAGTATGTGGTAGAGAACCACCTGGGCACGAACTCTATTGAAAATGGCCGAAATGGGGTCAAAGGTCAAGCAGGACATAAAAGCGGGATCCATTCCATTGTCCTTGTGCATCATAACTTACCTAAAAATGCTTCGATTACGACAAAACGTTATCATGTTGTTCCGGTAGTATAGCGTACCGGTTCTGTTGAATATCAACTTAATGGGGTCAAAGGTCATTGCACAAAAGCAAGATTTATTCCACAGCCATTATTCTCATAACTTGTGTAAAACTGCTTCTATTGCGACAAAACTTTAGTATGTTATTCCTGAGGTATACTGAACCGGTTCTGTTGAATATATTCGAAATGGGGTCAAAGATCAGGACACAGGAGCGAGATTTATTCCACAGCCATTATCCACATAACTTGAGTAATAATTTCTGGTATGTTGGAAAACGTATCATAATCAATGCATTGCATGATTTTACTAACTTGTTTATATTTCAAGAGACTTCTGTTTTCTTTCGCCCTTTTTTATCTCATATTTTTTATTCTAATTGTTTTTATTTTTTGGCATAATTATTCCCAAATACAGAAAATTCACAAAAATGGGTTAAAAACAAAGCAAAACTTGCGCCTGTATTCGCAGAAAAATGCAGTTTGTAGTTCAACTCAAGAGTCCCCTCTCAGATGGACCTTCAGCCCTCTCCCCCTGGCTCTGGGAGCGAACTACAGCCCTATATCACATTCTTTTTTATATACATGTATAGGAACTATGCAATGGCTGTGAAAACGAGCCGCGGGTCCTCTGCAGTAGCTGCTTTCTTGTAGTCCAGTTTTTATTAACTCTAAAACCACGATAAGGATTTCTATCTAATGATTTTACTTAATTACTGGAGAAAATAAAAAAGCACCAAAAGTGGCTTTTCTTTTCAATCGTTCGTTCAAAGCTGCCGTCAAAATTTTCTGCCTATTTCTTTAACCAGTTTTATACAAAGTTTCGGTAAAAAATTATAAAATCTTTTTTACTGAGGACAGGGGACCCTCTTAGTCATGAGGCCTCCCCGTAATGCGGGGGTTGGGGAAGATATCAGTACGCCCTTGACTAACCCATACTAACTGCACATTTTGCAGAATGAATGGGAGTAGAGGAAATATGAGCAAATCGGGATGATTTTTTCGCAGTTCACTGCATAGACCGGAATCATAATGAACATTTTGGTGAAATTTCAACGTCTTTCATTTCACTCGATTCACATCTCTGTTTTCCCATTTTAGAACGCTCCAAAATACTTCATCCAGGCTCAATGAATATGACTGCGCCCCTCGTAAAACTTTGCCAGGTGTGTAATCCCATCATACTCATTTTATCTCCGTTATAGTTAAAAATTCCCTATTTTTTTTTTTTTTTTTTTTTTGGCAATTGTTGAAACACAAATTGCTTTAAATTTCGTATTGCCCTCAAACAATGGCATTTCAATGCCTCAATGCCTCTCAAGCAAGGTTCAAAATATCGTTTTTTTTTTTTTTTTTTTTTTTTTTTTTTTTAATATCAAATTTACGAATTTACAATGTATTTACGTGGTAACAAAGGAAAAACTATCTAATTTTGTTGAAATGACGTAAAGCTGTTGCATATTTCCAAAGAAATATGACTCAAAATGTGATAGTATTTTACTAAAACAGAGTAAAAAAAATGTTCTTTGAGAAGATATAACAGAATAGTGCACTGCTTAAGCTATGAAATACTCTCCAATCCAGAAAGATAACAGAGCTGTTGTTTCAATACCGCCAATGTTTTTCCTTTCCTTTCTCACTTATATTAATTTATAGATTTTTGATGTTGATATGGGAGGCAAACGACAGGGCGGAAGAAGCTGAAATCACTCTGAAATGAAATTTGAAACTCACACCGCTTGTTAACACACAGAGAGGTGACAACTTTGCTCAGCTTAGTACATTAAGTGCGGCTGTTATTGCACATAAAAAGGCTTCCATTTAACAAGTTGTCTCCTTTGAACTAGATTTTACATTGATTCAAGATCAGTTTTTTCATATTTTATAAAGTTAGCCATGCCTGGAAACATTTCTAGAAATCATATTGGAATAATTCTTTCTTTTTTGTTCAAAATATTTTCAACTGATTGATTCCGTCAGCCTTTTTTTTTTTTTTCTTTCACTTAAGAAACAGGAGTCGCGCAGAGGCAAGTGTGGTAACAAGAACTATGATCAAACATCGGGCCTTCATTTATTTATTTGTGCCTGAAATTGATGAACTGATAGTGCACTCTGTTTCATGTAGCATTTTTTCGGTGGGAAGTACGTAACCATTCTTCTGCAATTCTGTTATCTTCGATTTTCTTTACCGGAACTTCTTCAAAATTGAATTGCAATGCCTCGCACTCACTGTCTGATTGGATGGTATACGTACTAAGTCATAATAATTCCACGAACATCGCAAAGAATAGTGAGGTTTGTTTTGATCTTTGATTTCTGGGTCGTATTGAAAGAGCGAAGTTTTATCGCAGGTGACGACATGTTTAAGGAAGTGGTCTTACACAATCTTTTGAAAACTTTTGGCATGTCCCTTCCCCGTCCTTTTTTTTTTTTTTTTTTTTTTTTTGGTTTTGTTTTGCGTGTTCAACTTCTAATCATTGCATAAATTTTTTGAAACCATCCTGGCATACATGTTTTTTTCGTCTTTTAATGTTCTTTACAATGTTTTCGGCTCGTCTGTTTCTTTTATTTTCTTCTACTATGTCGTTCCGATGCTCAAAAAGCGATCTTGCCCAACATAAGTTTATTCACTAACATAAGTTTCCCTGTTTTGTTCCACAATTGCGACAATTTTCTTGGTTCCTGGACTATACCAAAACGTTCATCAACTTCCATACGATATTTTTCTCCTCAAAAGCTTCTGTGCGATTTAAAAAAATCTAGTAGTTTCGCTAAAAACTTTGCAGAACGACTGCCGTATTTCAGTGGACGTTTTCTTTAGTTTCGCTAAGAATTTGACGCTACTTTTCGATTTGTGTCAGTTTTTTTCTCCGATTAGTAACGAAAATACTGCTCTTACCCACACAAAATTTTTATCCAAAGTGAAAAGTATTGCAGATTTCTTACACACATAAGTCGAGGAAGGTCAAGATCAGTGCCATTCAGCCGGCTTAGGACTATAGAAATATAGTTCAGGAAAGCTGCGGATTTATCATTTAATTACCATCAGGGGTGAATTGGCCCACCAGGACATTTCCCCGGAGGACCACTCGTGAAATGGCCGACTTCCTTGTGTTCTTTTAATCTGGAATTTTTGGAACGGGCGAATAATTATTTTGGTATTGATGGAAAATAATCATTAATCTCATTTAAGCTTTATTTCTGTCTGAAAAGTAATCTAACGCAAAGAAAAAGAAAAAAAAAATGTTTCCTTCTCCCTATGTGATGAGGTTGCTCTGAAACGACAACAAAATTATTTGTGCTTACGTGAAAAAAATGCCGCAGGATGAAGCACGTTGTTATAAATTTGTTAAGCTAAAGCTAACTATAGTTAGACGTAGGTCATTGAACTTGGAACCCAGGGTCATTGGTATGCCCTACCCTATTCTTGTAATCTTGAAGGACACACTCTTACCCATTGTGACGGATAACCCATTATTTCCTTATATTTCTCACTCATAGACTGGCACAGAGGACAAAGTGATTCTTCCGCAGAGGTACTCCGAGATTAGTGTCCCATCAACATTCACCTTAAAAAAAAAAAAAAAAAAACCATTTGCCAGTACTGGCTCAGGGGTCAAAATAATGGGTAGTCAAGATGCCTACTGGGGGTAGAAGTACCAATATCACCGCGCAGTAGATGATCAAATGAATGACTTCAGACAGGACTGTATCATCGGCATTGCAATTTGTGGGTCGCAATGCCCATGATATATGATTGGATACATGATAATTAGCTTGGAGCAATAATGCACTTCGGTCTGCTATGTACTTCTACTTATAACACATCATGCATCTCTCACATCGGTTTTAACATTTGATGATGGACTTTATTTTAATGTCCGAAAGATCTTATGTCGTTTTAAATATATCTTTTTATCTAATAAATTTAGTTTGAAGAAATTTTTTAACCTTTTTCTTCAAATAATCGTCGTGTAAAGACGGAAGCTATTTTTTATATGATCAAATGAATATCAAAATTAATTGCGTAGGAAAATTGCTTCAGCACGTGCATTATTTAGGCCGGAGCGTAAATTTTTTGTTTCGAATTTCGATATGCCCTATTGCGGAAAAGTTGTGTATTGTTACGTAAACCATGTGCAAAATATTTAGCGAAATTCAAATAATATCTTACGGTTCCACTTTACCTCCAAAATTTCGATATTTGGGTAAAATCGTCACATTTTCATGTCCGTTGTGAGAAAAGAACAGTGTTCGTTACTACAGACTTTCCCTAGTGCGCAAAAACTATCTTTTGGTACCTAAAAGATGTGCACATTTTTTCAGGCAAAGCAACTGATATCTTATGGTTCCAATTTATTGCAACAATACTCCATGTTTAAGGAAAATTGCAATACTTTGACACTCAGTGTTCACCATGTGATTTGTTTTCTAGTTGTGTTAGTGTGTGCACTACTGCACTAAAAGCACAACATATTGTGCAAATGTGCAGTAGTCCACATTTTTCATGTTTCAGAAAAATCCCAGAACTCATCACGAGGAGGTGGCTGCACAGCGAGTTCCACCCGTGCACAACCCAACCACCCATCCATTAGGGAAAATCAATTTCTGTTCTTCTTTTTTAATGTTCAGTTTCCTGTTCTTTATTAGTTTTTACCCGGGAATCTGATTTACTTTCGAAGGCTGGCATTATTTGCCGTGCTACCAACCGTACTATAATAAATCAATACCTTTGTTCTCCTTCGCAAACAGCAGCAGATGCTTCTGTTGTCAACTTAACACTTCGCTCCACTCCACGATTGTGACAAGGGAAGTTTTGCGTGCCCAATCGCTTAACAATGTCCTTACAGTCACTGTTGCATAGCTTCATTATTTCATCGTCGGTTAAATGAGCAGTCAATGGAGTTTCGCTTAAGACGCATGATTGCCAGTCAGTTAGGTCAAAATTATCCTCACCCTGGAAGTTGAACACAGGAATTTCAAGTACGCGGATTGCATTGCAGTTTTGTTCCCTTGCTCTAAAGATCCTGAGGAAGCCAAATTCTCTGATGTTTCCTATCGTCCGTGATCGTAGCCAGAAGTATTGATTCTGGATTGGCAAAATAGCCATTCCTTTGGATTACGTGGTCCAGAACGCTCTTCAAATCCTGGGTGAGATATCTGGATGTATGGGGCCATCATTGCAAGTGCACTTTTGGAAGATGTGGGAATGATAACTCAAGCTGATACTTCAAGTGTTATAGCTAGGCACAAAATTAGAAGGCATAGAAAAAACAAACAGAGAATACAGCTTCAAAACGATAATCTGACTGCGCGTAAAATTATTAAAGGGCTATATTTCGACGGGCGTAAGGACCAAACCATAATGTATGAAGACAGAAAAGGAAAGCGGTTCAAAAAAATTATTACTGAAGAACACGTGACTATGCTGGAAGAGCCTGGAAATAAATATCTTGGACATACCAGTCCTACATCTTCCACCGCAAAGGACATTGCCAAATGTCTGCAGGATTTCTTACATGCTAAGAATATCGACCTAAGCAAACTGTTGGTGATAGGCTGCGACGGGACCGTCGTTATTACTGTGTATAAAGAAGGTGCAATTCGCATTCTAGAGCTAACCTGCCAAGAAACTCTTCAGTGGAGCATATGCCAGTTGCACAGAAACGAGCTGACACTCCGTCACTTTAATTCAACATTTGGATGTCCAAACGAGTGGCACAAAAATATTTTCAGGGGAAAATCGGCAAATAGCTGGAGAGCTGTGAAAATCTACCGGTTTTGAAATTTGAAGTAATTGAAGCGGGTTTTCCTCAACGTGTTGAAAAAAGTGCAAGGAATCTTAACACGTCTCAGAAATACCTGTGGGACATTAGCCACGCTGTGACAACGCGTACGTGGTCATCAAGCCTGGCACATAAGCACCGGAAAAATGAGCCATGCACGGTGGCAAACGGCGGCTATTCATATTTTGCGCCTTTATATTAGTTCTTCGCAGCCTTCGGATTCACTTAAAATTCTGGCAGAATTTGTTGTGAGGTATATACGCTCATGTGGTTCACTTATAAGATCACACCCTCATTGCCATTATGGAGCACGGAAACTGTGAAAGGCCATTCATACATCCAGATATCTCACCCAGGATTTGAAGAGCGTTCTGGACCACGTAATCCAAAGGAATGGCTATTTTGCCCATCCAGAATCAATACTTCTGGCTACGATCACAGACGAGAGGAAACATCAGAGAACTTGGCTTCCTCAGGATCTTTAGAGCAAGGGAACAAAACTGCAATGCAATCCGTGTACTTGAAATTTCTGAGTTGAACTTCCAGGGTGAGGATTATTTTGACATAACTGACTGGCAATCATGCGTCTTAACCAAACCTCCACTGGCTGCTCATTTAACCGACGATGAAATAATGAAGCTATGCAACAGTGACTGTAAGGACATTGTTAAGCGATTGGGCACGCAAAACTTCCCTTGTCACAATCGTGGAGTGGAACAATGTGTTAAGTTGACAACCGAAGAATCTGCTGCTGTTTGCGAAGGAGAACAAAGGTATTGATTTATTATAGTAGTACGGTTGGAAGCACGGCAAATAATGCCAGCCTTCGAAAGTAAATCAGATTCCCGGGTAAAAATTAATAAAAAACAGGAAACTGGAGATTACAAAAGAAGAACAGAAAATTGATTTGCCCTAATGAATGGGTGGTTGGGTTGGGCACGGGTGGAACTCGCTAATATAACCACCTCCTGGAACAGTGGAACCGTAAATATAGCCACCTCCTCATGATGAGTTCTGGGATTTTTCTGAAACATGAAAAATGTGAAGAGCTGCACCGTGTGCAGTGCGCTGCACTACTGCACATTTGCACAATATGTTGTGCCTTCAGTGTCGTAGTGCACATACTAACACAACTAGAAAACAAATCACATGGTGAACACTAGGTGTCAAAGCATTGCAATTTTCCTTAAACATGGAGTACTGTTGCATCAAATTCGAACCATAAGATATTAGTTGCTTTACCTGAAAAATTGTGCACATCTTTTAGGTACCAACAGATAGTTTTTTTTTTTTTTTTTTGATTGGAGGTTTAACGACCACCGTGAGCAACACAATGGGCTATAAGCAGTCGCCCGTCCCTAATTTAGGGTCACTGGTTCCAGGGAAGGGAGAGAGCCAGTGCCGTAAGACAAACACATCCATGCCTCACCGGGATTCGAACCCGGACCCCTTACGAACGAATGATCACAGATAGTTTTTGCGCACCAGGGAAAGTCTGTATAACGAACACTGTTCTTTTCTCACAACGGACATGAAAATGTGACGATTTTACCCAAATATCGAAATTTTGGAAGTAAAATGGAACCGTAAAATATTATTTGAATTTCGCAAAATTTTTTTGCACATGGTTTACGTATCAATACACAACTTTTTCGCACTAGGGCATATCGAAATTGGAATTTTTTTTTCTTTTTTTTTTTTTTACTCTCCTGCCTGATGTGCATATTTCAACTTTCAGAATGATCGTGATGATTTAAATGGAAATGGGATTTTCAAGAGACTAGTGATTTCCCTCTCGCCCATTTTTGTCAAACCCAAAATTTTTAAGGGAATACAATTATGTGGCGCAACACACCGTTTTGAAACTGTTTGATACTACATTTCATCATGAGAAGATATTTTTTTAAATCACCGTTAAATTGTTTGTTAAAATTAGTTCACTGAATTCGTTTCAAAATGCATATTTCAACAGTGCTCTTTCATCAGAGATCTATTAGATTTTTGTTCATGAGCGAATTTATGAGTTCTTCTCCTGTACATACGTGTGTTTTTACAGTGGACCACAATATAATTCCTGGTCTGGTTTGGTCGTCCCTGATTACGGTACTTAGTAAAAACTACTATGTGACTTTGCTTTCCTTCTCGCCAAAAATGAGAGCTTTGTAGTTAACGAATTTTCAATATGATTGAAATCCATGTGGTTAACACCTCTTTCAAGGGGAAGAAACAGTGTGATATTTACCGAAAATGCTGTCATCTACAGCATAGTATATTGTTTCGGAAATCATACTGTTCTGATTAATTTGTTCGTTGTATATCGGCTTTGATTAAAAGTCACGATGTGGGACAAACGTCTATATATGTTCGGACAAGGAAATATAGAATTTCCTTTGTCCGAACACATAGACGTTTGTCCCACTTTTGTGGCGCAACGGAAAGTTGTCACGTCACGCTTAGCTTTTCATGTAGGTGACGCCATCACCTACATGTGCACAGCGCACGCGTGTACCATTTTGTTTTGTTGTCATAGCAACTAAGACCGATTTTTCACAGCTTCTGGTGTGACGTCATCTCGTCCAAATCATTTTGACATGACGCCAGAGATGCGTTACGTCTCATGATCAACCCTTTAGAAACAGGAAAACGTTATCAGGAATTTTGGTACTACTTTGTCGTCCATAAACGATACAGAATTCTTCACTTAGAAACCTATCGTGTGAAATTTACTTTTAAGATTCCACTTGAGAACCTAAAATGATTATTTTAGATTGTCAAACCAGTTTCTTTTCTCATTTAAGTCTGAAAATTGAGAGTTTTAATACAGTTGGTAGCAGCGTGTTAATATTATTTAATGCGTATGCTGATGAAATATAATTTGGGAACTTTCTTTTTCCTTAAATCACGAAATTCAAAGAACATATATATATTTTTTTTTTTGCAGAATATAACCATGTTTTCTTTTATTTATATTTGTAGAATAAATCAAAAAGAAAGAAATACTGTTTGTGCTTCTGCGCGTGAACTACCATAACATTTTAATATTTGCAATTGCGCAATTAAGTTTCCGAAAATACTTTTATTATTTTAACACTTTGTTATCTGGCAACAGCAGGAACAAGTGAACGTTTTGCTTGTCATCTGGGTGAATTTTTTTATTACGATAAATGAAACAATGCGTTTTAGGGTCACTATGCACTTTTTGAGGGTTTTTGAAGGACGGGAAACACTTACAAGGCTTACTTTCTAACGACTTCATTAAACAAAACAATGTCGGAGATATTGCGATTGGCTGATGTTATTTATTTTTGATATTTCATCAGATGCCTATAGAATCATCTGACGTGCGGCGAACCAACGTTGGGAAAATGCGAGCGTTTGCCTGTTTTAAATGTCGAATCCCTGCCTCAACCAATGTATTTTTCTTTAATTGTTGTAATGTTCATGAAACATACCTTCGCATTTGGACATCACAAGCAAAAATAATACCTGGTTATTAAAAAATAACTCATCTTATTTTCCCCCGTCATTATCGAGGGGTTTTCACCTAGTATTTTACGAGTTCTTTTTTTTTTTTTTTTTGATTGGAGGTTTAACGACCACCGTGAGCAACTCAATGGGCTATAAGCAGTCGCCCGTCCCTAATTTAGGGTCACTGGTTCCAGGGAAGGGAGAGAGCCAGTGCCGTAAGACAAACACAACATCCATGCCTCACCGGGATTCGAACCCGGACCCCGTTCGGACGAATGATCAGAGGCCATCGCTTAGACCACTGCGCCACCGGGGCGGCCGAGTTCATTTCAAAAGTTTTGCACACTGAGGGTTATCTCTTAAAAAACGAATTTATTTTACAGCATACTTTTACAAGCCTTCGAAGTAATTTCCTTGCTTCTTTATGATAGCGGCCCAACGTTTGGGCAAGTCTTGTATTCCAGTCAAGACACCTCCGTTGTTGGGCAAGTCTTGTATTCCAGTCCAGACACCTCCGTTGTTGGGCAAGTCTTGTATTCCAGTCCAGACACCTCCGTTGTTGGGCAAGTCTTGTATTCCAGTCCAGACACCTCCGTTGTTGGGCAAGTCTTGTATTCCAGTCCAGACACCTCCGTTGTTGGGCAAGTCTTGTATTCCAGTCCAGACACCTCCGTTGTTGGGCAAGTCTTGTATTCCAGTCCAGACACCTCCGTTGTTGGGCGTCGTATTACTTGTGTAACCTCATTGAAAACACCCTGAATTGTACTGAATCATTTCCCGCTGGGTGACTTCTTCAGTTCTGGGAACAAGTCATAGTCTGGTGGGACAATATGTCAGGACTGTATGGAGCGTGGAGAAGTAATTCCCATCCATACTTTTCCAGAATGTCTCTTACTGTACGGGCAACATTCTGCCTCGTGTTGCCATGCAAAATGATGACACCAGCTTCGAGCATGTCGGGCCTTCTTTGGCGAATCTCTGGGTTCAAAACATTTTGCAGAAACATTCTGTACTATTCCACTGTTACAGTGGTCCCCTTGGGTACTCTGTCTGTTGCTATCACTCCAACCTTGTCATAGGCCATAATCATCATCAGCTTAACCTTCGATTATTGTCGGCGGAATTTTTTCTGGCGAGGTGATTCTGGATGTTTCCACTTGGCGGACTGAGATTTCAGTTCTGGTTCAAACTTTCGTATCCAGGTTTCGTCAATAGCAACAATTCTGTCCAAAAACTATTCGCCTTCTGTCTTGTACCGTTGAAGCATTTCTTCTGCAATCCTTTTGCGAACTACTTGCTGTTTTTCACTCAGATTATGCGGAACCCATTTGGCAGCTACATTTATCTTGCGTAATTTTTCAGTTAGGATTCTGAAAACCAAAGCGGTAGACATGTTTCCTTCATATGCAATCTCTTCACATGTTTTCCGTCGATCTTCTTCCAAAAAATGCTGTTGACGATAACCAAAGAAGTGTCATTAATACAGACATTTAACGTGGACCAGGGACATCAAACAAAGATCTTCGCTCTTTCCACGTTTATAAGTGAGTCACGGAAAAATTCTCATTGGCCGCCACCGGGAGTCGAACCCACTGTCTTCCAGTTACGCACCGGATATGCTTCCGCTACACCACAGCGGCCTCGAATTCCTCCAGACATACACACGCTAACTGCCAAGCCAATTTGGCAGTTTGCTTCTTGGAGCCCCGCACAATGCTGGGGATTCACCAAAGATGGTAAGCAGCAACTGAACAAATAATTAGAAGGCAAATGAATAATTAATGCAGACATTTAACGTGGACCAGGGACATCAAACAAAGATCTTCGCTCTTTCCACGTTTATAAGTGAGTCACGGAAAAATTCTCATTGGCCGCCACCGGGATTCGAACCCACGGACGTGGAAAGGGTTCGACTCCCGGTGGCGGCCAATGAGAATTTTTCCGTGACTCACTTATAAACGTGGAAAGAGCGAAGATCTTTGTTTGATGTCACAGAAGTGTCGTCCGTTGCATCTGATGGCCGGCCGCTTTTTGGGTGGTCTTCGATGCTTTCCTGACCTAGGCGGAAACGAAAAGCCCACAGTGACACTGTGGTACGATACACTACATTGACCCCACAAACTTCACACAAAGCTTTACGAATTTTTAAAGGAGATTTTTCTCGCAAAGTTTCAATTTTAATGTTGGATCGCTGATTGCTACTCGAGATCTAACTCGACTCACATTCTTCCTCCATTTGTAGGCAGAATTTTTTGGAACAGGAACAAATGAGCCAGCAAACGTAGACACAACTTTGTATACTGAAGTCCGACTCACAACTGGCGCAACAATAGGAGTGGTAGCATCACTCTACGGACAGCGCCTGCGCAGTGTGCAAAACTTTTGAAATGACCTACGTATATACAGGGTGCATAGGAAAGTCCCTTTAGCCTGAAATAACTTGCAAACGGAGAGAGGTACAGTTATGCAAGTGAAATAACGGTGCAGTAAAGCGACTACGCCCGATCGAATGCAACCGATAGCAGCGCTCCTAGTGGCGAAATGCGGAAGTTAGCCATTGCAAATCGAAAACGAAAAGAGATAGAGCAAAATTTCCAGTTACAAAGTCGTAGAGTATCAATTAATTAGTACAAAACGACATTTGTTTCACGCAAGATAAATTGTTGCCTGAATACCCTAAAATATCCGAAATCGATGCGCGACCTTTTGGGTGAACGTTTGAAGGGAACAGGGAAAAGGTATGGGCAAATACACACAATTTATTGCATAAATGCGTACTTATATCAATACAGTTTAAAGACGTCAGACAAAACAAAAATAAAAAAGGCAAACTGGCGCACCGTGATAAAAAGTTAATGTCGAGTATATGTTCGAAGAGTTCGCCATTGCTCACGATACACATTTGTATTCGTGAAAGTAACGGTGGAACACTGCCTCGTCCGACCAAAGAATGTTGGATAAAAAGTCTGAGTCACCTTCAACATTAATCAACGCCCATTACACCAACCAAATCGACGCTCATTGTCCTGTGCTAACAGTTCTTGCTGCGGAGTGACAAGATAGAGATGTGCACCTTGAGCATGCAGTATTTGCCACACACGGTCCCTTGTTAAGCCACTCGCCCTGCTGATATCTCTTGTACTGCTTTGTGGATGGGCTAGTGCATATGCCAAAATATCCTCTGCCATTATACGCATACCTGCACCCACTGGTCTGCCAGAAGGAGAACGACTTTTAGTGCTTCCTGTCCCCCTCAGCCGTCTCACTACACTTGCGATGGTAACCACACTTGGATGTGGCCCAGCTGGAAAACGAACGGCATATTCCCGTGCAGCCCGCGCCGCGTTTCGTTGGCATTCGCCATAAATAAGCACCTTCTCGCAATATTGGGAGTGAGTGAAGCTCGCCATTCTCACACAGCGTACGTAGACCTAAACTTCTGATCAGGGTACATCCTGGTACTGGTTTTTATATCGTAGGTACGGTTCAACGTCACAATCTGCATTTGCATACGGCTACATTTGCGAAATGTGAATAAGCAGATTCGAATCGTCGTGCATCGATTTCGGACATTTTAGGGTATTTAGGCGACAATTTGTCTTATCCGTATAAAACAAACGCCATTTTGTACTAATTAATTGATGTTCTACAACTTTGTAATTAGAAATTTTACTCTATCTCTTTTCGTTTTCGATTTGCAATGGCTAACTTCCGCGTTTCGCCACTAGGGGCGCTGTTATTGATTGCATTCGATCGGGCGTAGTCGCTTTACTATACTATTATCTCACTTGCACGACTGTACCTCTCTCCGTTCTCAAGTTATTTCAGGATAAAGGGACTTTCCTATGCACCCTGTATATAATGTGTATGCTTGAAGAAAGACGAATGGACCTTTGATCTAGGTGCAAGCAACTGTACAGCTGCAATTCCTTTGGAAGATGGGCAAGTCAAATGATTTACTGTAGAACGATTTTGGCTGTCGATTGAGAGATTCTGTGAACCATTTTGTTCGACTTGAGCTTCCTCTCTTTCATAATTTTTTTTTTGTTTGGTTTGGGAAGTAAGAAAACGTGCAAACCCACGCGCGCGGCATAACTGTAGGGAGGGTGTTAGAGGCACTCACAAACTTGTTAGTATAAAAATATTTCCTGCTGAACACTATGGCGAAGGTTGTTATGCAACAAATATGCCTTCCTATGAAAAAGTCCTTCGCCCTTCTACTTTTTCTTTGATTGCTTTAAACGTTTCAGAGTTTTCCGGTAAGTTGCAAACTTACTCCACCACTATAGTTCAGAAAGTCATTAAACAGCAGATCATGTCAGTAAAAGAAAAACGTCAGCGTACCGTTTCACTGTGCTACGCATTGCCCTAATTTTCAAGACATATAATCTGCAACCTATGTACACTTGAAATTCGCCACCTTCTTGTTCCGATCACATGGTCCTTTGGAGGTTTATCACACCCATCCTCTTTGCCATGTGTTCAGAGACAGGTGTTAAAGCGCAATGAGGTTGAGCTTTGTGGAGTTTGAGGTCCTGACGGTGTTGATTGGGGGGGGTTGAGCAATGTTGCAAGTCGTTAATACCCGCATCTGGCGCGCAGTTACACGCCGGTCAACCTTAATATTGCAGTTACATGTATGTCAAGATTAACACCTGCATATTGCGCAGAAATGACCATGGCTGCAGTCGGGGGAGAGCGTGGTGGGACGCCCCTCTTGTGGTTTTCTTGAAGATGAGACGCGTTCGATACCTTCCGTGTTTTCTTTTCCTTTCGCAGCTATTCGGTAGGGAACTTAATAATGCACGTTCAATTTATATAAGGAAGATGCAAAGCCTTTGAAAATATCTACAGTATAAGTAAAATGCCACAGCGGTTAGCCTTTCCTGGATCGGGCATCTTTGAATTTAACAGAGAAACACTATTCATGAAACACTTTAATTGTTTTCAGCCGCACTTCTTTTTCTGATCAGCACATCAGCACTTTAGTTATGTTGGACTGTAGATCAGAGGAATACAGCACTGGAAATGCTTATGTGAGTGCTATCCGCTACAACAACAACACTTCCACCTGTTTTGCCGAAAATGCCCCGGTTTGGTTTGGGATAGTCCGCAATCCATTAACATAACTATGGAATCTCCCGCACAAATTGCACACTGTAGTTCTATCTAAACCGTACTCACCATCTGTCTCCTTCATAGTCTTGTAAACATCAGATCAAGTTTTTCCTTTCTCTGTGCCACTAAGAGCTGAACTGTCTCTTGATATTGCTTGTTCAGCTTTCGATATCGAACTTGGCTGGAAAGCTCACTATGTTCATTATATTCACTTCGTTCGTTTCCTCCAGTTTCGGGTGTTGATCTTCCTTCTTTTAGATGTACAACGTTTATTTGCCTGTGACAGTATAACGATCGCTTCCACTTGCAAGAGTTTTAATTTCGAGGACTCATAAATCCGTATATGTAGCGATCCGTGTGATGGAAAACAAGAGAGGGAGTGGGTTTTGAAATTCAAATAACGCATCTCAATGCTGGTGCCCATATCATCGAGAAAAAGATTACCAAGTAGCTTCACGAAACGTACGAAATAATTTTTAAGTAATTACACCTTCCGAGCTTAAAACAACTGAACACAGAAATTGAAGATTAAATTTTCTTCACAAGTACATGACTTTCAACAATCAGATTACGGTATTCAATTGCTTTTAGTTCACTGTTTACTTTAGTAACATCTCAGAAAACTAAAGAATTACGTTCCGTAATTTCTGTGCTTAGCGAAGGTGACCATCTGATGCACTACGTGATTCTGTGACGTCTGACTCATTATGTGATTTTATGATGAGAACAGACGCACTGTGTAATTACATGATGTCTGATGCACAATATGATTCTGCCATGTGTCTGAAGCCCTATGTGATTCTGTGATGATGTTTGATGCACTATGTGATTCTGTGATTATATCAGATACACTATGTGATTCTGTGATTATATCAGATGCACTATATGAACCTGTAATGATGTCTGATGCCCTGTGTGATTCTGTCGTGATGCACTATGAGACTCCGTGATGATATCAGTTGTACTATGTGTTTCTGTGATGATATCTGGTGCACTATGCGATCCTGTGATAATATCTGATAAATTACGGGATTCAGTGGCGTAGCAAAGGTAACTGGCGCCCCGCCGCGGCTCAAGATATGTGTATAATTTACGCCACTTGGAAACAACAACACAGACGATTGAGAAAGTGGTTTGGGGAAATGACTTTAATAATAGTACGTACTTATCTGATGAAAGTTCTTTCTGTTTCTATACTGAATACACTCTGAGAGTTTATTCAAAGCATATTTAATTTCATATTGTTGTAACCGTGGTCGCGAACCCGCCGCGGACCACCAATGTTGTAACCGTGGTCCCACCGAGAACCACCAATGTAACGATCGTGGCCGAGCAACTATTAACTTTCTTTTCCATGGTAATTCGACGTTGTCCTTGGCACGAAGACTAATTTATGGGCACACACTTAAACAATCAAAGCCAATCACACTCTTACACCTAAACAATGTGACCTGCAAATGCCCTGATTGCACTAAACATAAACATTTAATTGACTATGAAAATAAAATGTCACAAATACGTATAGCAATTAGTTGTCGGTTGATCTTAAGTGCTGGGTCATCTTTGACCGAAATTTGTTCCCGTTAGAAAGTTTTTGCGTACTTAAATTCCACAGTTCAGTTCTTACCAATTTACTAGTTCAGTTCACTATAAACTGTAATTTTGTGAACTGAACTAGTAATTGGTAAGAACTGAACTCGGCTTATACATTCCTAACAGTTCCTTGACTATCAGCGTCCCAGATGTATCAACAGTAAAAAAATGTTTTTATTTACTTTGAGCTGACAAGAATAAATCCCATAAGTTTCACTTGTAAATTGATACGATCACACCAACACACTTCTTTTACGCCGAAGATTTCCTTGAGCTGGCTGCGTACCGTCGCGATCACGCTTAGGGGTTGCACTGCTTCCGTTGACAACACTCACACATGTTTTTGTTGATGGAGCCTCACTTCGCCTCGTAAGATGAGCTCGTCTCTTTTGCTGCATATGGGAGACGATGACTGGATTGATGGTTCCGCACCGCTGCCGTTGGCGTTCCCAGCCGGAGTTTTGTTTCTTGGCTTCGCTTCTCTTTAGAGCGACCACTGTCAACTCACAGACTTCTTAATTTCTTCGTATCTTAATTTTTTACTGGGCCAACAAGTCGCTGATTTTCATTCGGCTCCCAGCACAGGAATTGCTGCTTTATCACGCAGACACAAGCGTTCCGCTGTCTTAACGGCAATATGGCCTGTCCAGATACTTCGAGTTGCTGATCTCCGTTTCCTACAAAATGCGGGAAGTTTGCTGCTTCGTCTTTTTTCAAATAACATAGCAGCCCAAAGACATCTCGTCTTGCACATCGGAGTGCGTGCAGGCAACTGAACTTTCTTCCTTATTTCCAACGCCAAGTGTGCAATCTTGCTTACCTACCGGACCACACAAAAAGAGAGCAATTGTTCTCAAAAATGCTCTTAAACAATTGACAAATTAACGAATATTCGCTCACCCTCTTGTTCCCCATCTTCATTTAGTTCTACAAGTGGCCCGCAATGTCTCGCTTCGAACCGTCCCTCTTTCGCCACAGTTTAATCTACTGTCAGCCGCGACCTGCGATTTACGACTTCAAAGCGATCGAAACTTCGACCACCCAGCCTGTGTGAGAATTCTTCCTCTCTTTTCTTTCCTAACCTCGGATAAAACTCTTTCTCTGCTCCTTATACTCTTTTTTTTTACCACAATGAAACCTCGAACTTAATTAATTAAATACCTAATTAATAATCATACATACATCACGCCCATTAATTCCAGAACTAATGGCGGGGGGGGGGGTAGGAGGGGGAGTCGTAACAATATCCTAACGTGCTTGAAAACATTAGCACAATAGATTAAACAGCGAAACAAAAAATAGATTAGACAGCGAAGATAAAAATGTATGCTATAAATCAATTCTGGTCCGAATGAACGCCATCTAGATAACACAAGGCCATTTATTACGTTAAAGAGACGAGGTCTTCCTTTTAGTGAGGTCATGCGGAAACCAGGGTTTCCGATTAGTTTCCAACACTCTCGTGTGTGACATCTTCGTTTCGTGAGTCGAAACGTTTTTCTTTAATCTCGGAGCAAAATGCTAAATCTTCCAGTACAAGCCCGGCCGCCGCGCTAGTGGCGAGATGAGACTGGGCACGAATTCCGGTGAGTCATGGATGTTGTGTACGACACTGGTTCTCTCCCTTCCCTGGAACCAGTGGCGAGCAAAAGATCAAAAAGGAAAAGAAGCCTGGCTGTGAATTTCTTATTTAGCTGATAAAAAATAAAACAACAACAACAACAACAAAAATCTGTCGAGACCGGCTTGTGAAGACCTCTGGCCTAGCAGTTAGGCCAGCCTACTGTCAACTTAGTGATCGGGAGCTTGAAACCTGCTGCGGTTGTAAGCTCTGAATACCCACTACGCCTCGGAGAGCGCATTGAGCTGACGAACCTAGGGAAAATACACCCTGTTCAAAATAAAGTCTTCACCTCTCCCGACCTGCCACTGAACCCCACCCGTCTCATGTCCCTCTCATCAGCGTTCTCTAATCCCACTTTCCGTTACTTCCGCTCTCTTACCTGACACAAAGGTCTCTTCAGACTAAGGAAGTCAGGTCTAAACCTATACTAGGGAGGAATCCCTGCGAGAAATGAGGTATGTATAATTGTACGCCATTAATTTAGTTCTGTTTCTTACCGTTTTTAGTCTCCTTGAAATGGGAGAAACTACTCCGGAAAGGACACCGTAAACTTGTTATGAAACTGTCGCGTTAATATGTGTATTGAGCAACGTAATAGCTCCACTTTCTCAAAAGAAGTTTGTTAAAATATTGGCGCAATACAGGATTCAAAATACAGCACAGTCTGTATTTTTGCAAAACAAAATAGGTATTTCTCGAAACTAATTCGCTGTACACCCTAAGGAGATCCAGAGATTTTGCACTTTCGTGTGTACTTGATTTCCAAAATTTTAGATCCCTCTCGAATTATGCTTTGCATTAAAGCAGTGATTTAATTTTTCATTAAATTCGAAAGAACCACGACGGTAGTTCTGGTTTTTAGTACCTTGTCTCGTTATCTTGCTAATGGGAAGCTGTGATATTTCACTGAGGAAGTATTTGTAGAAATATGAGAAAAATGTTTGCCCTTTGTTAGGCCCGCTACGAAGTTCATTTCAAACTTAATTTACTTTTAACGAAGAAAAAGTCATTGATTAACGAAACATGCTTTCCAGTCTCGGGAATTTCTCTTCGATTTCCCTTTCAACTTGTCAATCCTCATTTTGATCATTCACGGTTTACAGTCCTAACCGAATCAGCTCCCCCAAAATGTTCCCCTCTGACATTCCTGTCGAGAGGAATGCGAATCTATAACACACTCGTGCACGCACACACATTCCTTCACATTTATTGAAAACGTGGCGGGAACCAAATAAAAAGAGCGGAAGCTAAAAGCGAAATCTTTCAGATGTACCTGTAGGAAACCTCATAACGGAACTACCGCCAGTCCTTATCTTCATCTGTCATCCAAAAATGTCAAGCTATGCGAAGAATGCGGACAGTTCTAGCTGTAGCACAAATAAGGGGAAAACGATAAAATGGCGATTCAACAATGAGACCAAGCTATGCTGCGGTAAATATTCCCAGTGGCAAAGCTGAATTGAGGAATGTCGTCATTACGTATCTACATCACCCGGTTGGCCCTTATCGCGACTGAGGAAGAGAAAGAGCAAGCGAGAGATAGTTCCTTTTGCGCGTTAAAATGTTTGGTAGTACCGTACTGTACCTCCTGGCAGCTTATGCCATCGTTTTATTGATAATGGCAAACGTTAGCTGCAAGGCGCGGTCCGATACCGGCAGTAGTTGTGTGTGTGTGCACGCGTTCCCTTTCCGTTTTACGGGAATCATTCCTCGTTTATGAATGTTCCTACTCCCATCCCTCCTCCCGGCAGAATATCTACTCTGGAATTGCAGAAACGAATGTATTCGTTGCATTAGTTCCGCCGCAGAGCGGAAATCGTTTTGTTGTCCGAAGTTTCGGGCGAGGAATGTAGTTAAAGCAAACTATAAATGAACGAAACGCTCGCTTATCTGGCGTGAAGGGTGAATTCAAGCTTCCTCTAATATGATAATTGCCTTTTGATTATTTATCTGATGAGCGAAGCGTTATCACCTCCCTTTTCGGTCCCAGTCATATTTTTATTACTTCCCTTTGACTGCTGCAAAAGAGAACAAGTTAACCACATTTCTGAACGCCATCGAACAGAACACAAGGGCGTGGAATGTTTTAACATTTAGGTCAGGTATTTATTAGCTTTTTTTTTAGAGTACCTACTCAACTTAGCAAAGGAGAGATACAGCGGCGTCGCTAGGATAGTAACATTGGAGGGACTAAGCAGGGCTTAATTTTTTTCACGACTTCGTATTCCCTCTTCCGTAATGAAAAAAAAAATGCAGAATTTTAAAATGGATAGTTGTAACTTTTAATTAAATTTCCTAAATTTAAAGCAATTTAATTTCACGTACAACAAATGCAACTCCGAGATCTTCAGTTTTAGTATTAACTTTAGCGCAGTATTAATATTAGCCTATTTAAATGTTGATTTTTTCTCCATCTTCAGTAGATTTTTGAGAATATTGAGATAGCCCCCAGCTGCTTTACTGCGGTAAGGAGTATTGAGCTATGCTGTTGAGGCCTCTTCTCTGCTATCTAGGAGGATTTGTATTTGTATCCTTTGTTAGGACAAGCAACAGATTCCGTACGCAGACTCTATGAAAGCCAAATTTTGAGCAAGGGGCAGAATGCATAGTGGATCCTATGTGTTCTCTGCGTGCTGGTTGGGTGGTGTGGTTCATTGGGGTGGCGAAGCCACTGGGTTCCAGACTTCCGAGACAGACAGAGCATCCTAAGCTAAGGGCAGTCAAGAGCAATAAAGAGGGAGATCCACCGCGAGGCAAGAAAACTAGCACTGTAGCACCAAATTCAGCGTATGAAACCCAAAATCTCTGAGCGTCGAATTGATCTCCGTGTCCACCAGAAGTATGAAGTGTTGCGAACCCTTGAAAAAATCCTATGGCTAAAAGGAAAAAAACAGCACATGGCCTCATATACACATTCGATGATTCGCCGCATCCTTAAGCAAAAGGAAGTTCCTTACGTGCTCCCCGGTTGCATATAATGTCAAATGTAAATTTGTCATAGACTTTTTTTGTTTTCTTCATTTTTTTTATTATTGATTTAAAATGATAATATTCCGAACTTATAAACAACTAACTTTTTTTTTGTTATTGATACAATGATAATATTCCGAACTTAGAACAATAAAAAATAAGTTTCTAAACCTAAAAGTTAGGAAATTTATTTTTGAACTTAAACAAACAACTTCTTTGGAGATTATTATAAGATTACCGGCAGGAGTTGAAACCCCCTGAAATGGTCTAGCGACCCCTTTGGATTGATATGTGGTTGAAAAATCTTGTTTACTTCTTCCTGCTCCAAGAGTCAAATGAAAAAAACAAACAAAAAACGATGCCGTTAAAGCAGCGGGTGTGATTGATGATCACACACACACACACACACACACACACACATTTTATTTCGTTCAGTAAAAAAAAAGATTCATATTTACGATGTTCCATTATACAGGGTGTCACGAAAATTAATCTAGCAATAAGAAATCGTTATAAAAATGCTGTTGCGGTAGCAGGAAGAGGAACTTACCGAGTTTCGTCGGGAATCTATAAATTTCCACATGTGCACCCCTTTGGGCGCGATAGATATCCAGACGGTATTCGTCCTCCCGCCATGCGTTTTCAGCGATGTTCCTCCGACTCAAATCCACTGAATCGTTTACTGGAGTTTGGAAGACAATGCCTTTGATATGCCGCCCCCCCACCAAGAAAAAAAAAGAAATCAAGAGGGGTAAGTTCCGGGACATCTGGGATCCTATATCACAGTTCCGCCACGTCCGATACATCGTCCAGAAAAACATTCATCCAAATGAGCCCTGACATGAGCTGCGAAATGAGGAAGGGAAAGGCTCCATCTTGTTGGAAAAAGAATCCGTCTGTTATCCGTGGCATGGCATAAATTTTCAGCATATCCAAGTAAACATCTGCAGTGACAATCCTTTCAATGAAAAAGAACGGGCCGATAATTTCATGCATACTGAGGCCGCATCAAACGTTCACTTCAGGGCTATCTCGTTGCAGTTTTCTCACTGCATGCGGATTCTCAGATCCCCATCTCCTGCAGTTGTGTCTGTTGACCGTCCCTGAGGTGTAAAATGTGCACTCGTCGTTGAAAGTCACCTTCTGAAGAAAGCCATTGTCGTTTTCAATCTTTGACAGCATGTTGGAAGCAAACTGGTATCTCAAGGGCATATCATTTGGCTTAAACTTCTGCAGTAACTGAATTTTTCATGCACGAAGACGTAACCTCTCATGAAGTACATCGTTCACTATCGATCTTGAGATCCCCAGTTCATGAGTGGCACGACGAACGGACTTAGTTGAGCTCTGTGAAATGCTTCGTGGATGACCTCCACTTGTTCTTCAGATACGTGGGAACTTTTCAAATCAGCCTGTTTCCAGCATCCTTTTGTGCCACCCTGTTATTGTCTGCCTCTCGCGTGGTTCCATTTCGTACATTTGCCGGAATTTACTCTGCACGGTCACTGGAAACTCAAATTCCGCAAGCCAGTTACAACACTGCGCTTTCTGCTGCACCCTGAACGCCATTTCAATAACGATGGACTCACAACGTACGTGCCAGATGCGCAGGGCAACAGCAGAGCCATCTATCACTAACGAGCCTCGCAGTCTGCCGCCAACGAAACTTGGTAAGTTCCTCTTTGAGATATGGCAAACAGCATCTTTGTATCTACTCGTATGTTTTGCACTGATTTAACAACGATTTCTTATTGGTAATTTTCTCCCCGCACACCCTATCCTGTATTCTAGAATTACCAAAGCGTTCCCGGAAGTTTCAATTAACGAAGATAACAATCGTGCGCACAGGTGGATAATTTCGAATGTTGTACTTGACTGTTCTACATAGATTGCAGCTACCAAGACAAGAAGCATACACACACATACACGCGCGCGCTCCCACATCTGGAAAATTTGAAACATCTTAGCAATCTTTACTTCTATCTGATGAAAAAGTGAATTTTAGAAGCACTGCTATCATGACAAATACGAACGTATTCGTGTTTGTCATCTACCAATAAATTTCTGTCAAGTTCGAAATACGTGGAAAATCCTAATCTTGCTTTTCCAAGCTCAATACAAGAGGGATATTTCCAATCCTTTTTGTAAAAGTGAAAGTATGGGGTTTGTTGGCATCTTAGTTGACTGACGGGCAGACATACAGTACAGTGTGATGAGGTGTATCCGATGCTTTCTTCTCTCTTACAAGGAAAAGGTTTTCCCAGTTCGGCTTCTACACGAAGAGGCCTTGAGTGCAGAAAAGTATAATATAAGCAGTTTTATTTTAATTTCTAAAAAGGCTTTTACATTACTAAACAATACATTTTACTAAGAAGTTAGGTTGAACTTGTCCTGTCATTTACCAAAATTCTTTTTTTCGTTTTTAGTATCCTTGTCTACAGAGAAGTTTTATAATGTTCAATTTTTGTTCATTCCTCTAAATGAGATCGAGCCATGCATGCTTAACGAAGAAAGATCTCGGATAACTCGACAAAGCTGAAAAAGGGACAGAAAAGTCGCGTTATTGTTAACTTCTTGTACATAAACTTCCATGCATATTATCTGCACTGCCATGAAGGAATTATGTGGACACAATAAGGCAGTTTCATTTGTGTCTCTGCATGGCCGCAAAAGCCGCCCTTCTTTTCCGTTTGCGGCGCATTGTCTCTCAGGTTGTTCTTCGGTGCCTCATCTAATAAAATATTTAGTATTTTCCTACGCATGTTTATTTACGTTGTTCCTGCGTATCCATTGTTTATGAACTTCTACCATAACGTTATCACCAAATACCCATTTTCTTGAAAGTTATGTTTTCGTAATAAAATTTTGGCTTTGCGTCGAAATCTTTATTCTTTTTATTGTTCCGCTTTTTAAAATTTCCGACTATGATTTTTAAATTGTTAATAACTGAACTGCAATATAAATGCCCTTATTGCTGTTCTCGGTACGTGTTTTTAATTCGAGTCCCGCGGGTCCACAAATAGCCGCACCTATCCTGTGAAAGATAATTTTCGGGCTTAGAAGTAATAATTTTCGGGCCGTCCTGTGAAAGATAATTTTCGTGCTGGGAAGTAAACATTTTCAGGCCTTCCGGTGAAAGATAATTTTCGGGCCGTCCTGTGAAAGATAATTTTCGGGCTGGGAAATAATAATTTTCGGGCCGTTCTGTGAAAGATAATTTTCGGGCTGGGATGTAATAATTTTCGGGCCGTTCTGTGAAAGATAATTTTCGGGCTGGAAAGTAATAATTTTCGGGCCGTTCTGTGAAAGATAATTTTCGGGCTGGAAAGTAATAATTTTCGGGCCGTTCTGTGAAAGATAATTTTCGGGCTGGGATGTAATAATTTTCGGGCTGTTCTGTGAAAGATAATTTTCGTGCTGGGAAGTAATAATTTTCGGGCCGTCCTGTGAAAGATAATTTTTGGGCTGGGAAGTAATAATTTTCGGGTCGTCCTGTGAAAGATAATTTTAGGGATGGGGAGTAATAATTTTCGGGCAGTCCTGTGAAAGATAATTTTCGGGCTGGAAAGTAATAATTTTCGGGCCGCTCTGTGAAAGATAATTTTCGGGCTGGAATGTAATAATTTTCGGGCCGTTCTGTGAAAGATAATTTTCGGGCTGGGAAGTAATAATTTTCGGGCCCTTGCTGTGAAAGATAATTTTCGGACTGAGAAGTAATAATTTTCGGGCCGCTCTGTGAAAGATAATTTTCGGGCTGCAATGTAATAATTTTCGGGCCGTTCTGTGAAAGATAATTTTCGGGCTGGGAAGTAATAATTTTCGGGCCGTCCTGTGAAAGATAATTTTCGGGCTGGGAAGTAATAATTTTCGGGTCGTCCTGTGAAAGATAATTTTCGGGCTGGGAAGTAATAATTTTCGGGCCGTTCTGTGAAAGATAATTTTCGGGCCGTCCTGTGAAAGATAATTTTCGGGATGGGAAGTAATAATTTTCGGGCTGGGAAGTAATAATTTTCGGGCGGTTCTGTGAAAGATAATTTTCGGGCTGGGAAGTAATAATTTTCGGGCCGTGCTGTGAAAGATAATTTTCGGGCTGGGAAGTAACAATTTTCGGGCCGTGCTGTGAAAGATAATTTTCGGGCTGGGAAGTAATAATTTTCGGGTCGTCCTGTGAAAGATAATTTTCGGGCTGGGAAGTAATAATTTTCTGGCCGTCCTGCGAAAGATAATTTTCGGGCTGGGAAGTAATAATTTTCGGGTCGTGCTGTGAAAGATAATTTTCGGGCTGGGAAGTAATAATTTTCGGGCCGTCCTGTGAAAGATAATTTCGGGCTGGGAAGTAATAATTTTCGGGCCGTTCTGTGAAAGATAATTTTCGGGCTGGGAAGTAATAATTTTCGGGCCGTCCTGTGAAAGATAATTTTCGGGCCGTCTTGTGAAAGATATTTTTCGTGCTGGGAAGTAATAATTTTCGGGCCGTTCTGTGAAAGATAATTTTCGGGCTGGGAAGTAATAATTTTCGGGCAGTCATGTGAAAGATAATTTTCGGGCTGGGAAGTAATAATTTTCGGGCCGTCCTGTGAAAGATAATTTTCGGGCTGGGAAGTAATAATTTTCGGGCCGTCCTGTGAAAGATAATTTTCGGGCTGGGAAGTGGTGAGCAAGGACAGATACATCCACGGCTTTATCTCGGATCCCGTCCCGCGCTGTTGAAAACTTTCAACTTATAATCGTACACGCTTAAGACTTTCAATTTACAGTCCGATACGTGTAAGGCACGCTTGAGACTTTCAGCCACATCTGTTTAAGACTTTCAATTTACAATCCGGCCCGTTTAAGATTCAATTTATAGTTCGGCCCGTTTAAGACTCTCAACTTATAGTCCGGCCCGTTTAACACTTTCAACTTGGTAGTCTAGTCCGTTTAAAACTTTGAATTTATAGTCTGGGCCGTTTAAGACTTTCAGCTTGCAGCCCGGTACGCTTAGGGCTCAATTTATAGTACGACACCTTTAAGCCTTTAACTACCACAACGCCCGAAACGCCCTTACATCCAAACTACCTCGATCGCCAGAAAACGTCCTTCTAGGGTGAGTAGGATTTTCTGCCACAACCATTCCTTTGAATTTACACGGCCTTTACGGGATTAGCAGGAGTGACCCCCAGTCACTGTTACTTTCGCTAAAACAAATAAGTAAAGCAGTCGTTGGTGTCTTTGGGGATATATTATTTACTCTCATGATATCGCATTCCTTCTCCAAGGAAGAATGCAGTGGTCAACCCCGGGAACGTCTGAAGGCCAATGCACATCAAGACTACAGATCGGATTTTGTGTTGTGACCAATCCTTTTTTGTTAACTTGTAAATGGTAGGGGAGAAATTCTGAAATGACGCACAGACAGTTTAGAGCGATATGTTATTTTCACCGACACAAGATTTCGGCGCCCTGATTGTTAAAGGGTTAAGGCTTTCAACTTATAGTCCGGTACGCTTGATATTTTCAATTTATACCTAGATCTGTTTAAAGACTTTCAACTTACAGTCCGGCACGTTTAAGACTTTCCACTTGCAGTCAACTGATATTTTAAAAGTCCGGCACGCTTAAGACTCGATTTATAATCCGACACGTTTAAGGCTTTCAACTTATATCCAGGTTTGTTTAAGACTTTCAATTTACAATCCGGCTCGTTCAAAACATTCAACTTGTAATCCAACCCGTTTAACGCTTTCAACTTGTAGTCCAGCCCGTTTAAGACTTTCAACTTATAGTCGTGCACGTTTAAAATTTTCCACTTATAGTTAACTGATATTTCAAGTCGGAAATATTTAAGATTTTCAGCTTATAGTCCGGCACTTTTAAGACGTTCAATTATAGTGTGACACGTTTAAGACTTTTAACTGAAGACTCTGGCACGCTTGATACTTTCAATTTATAGCAGATCTGTTTAAGACTTTCAATTTGCAATCTGGTCCGTTTAAGACTTTCACCATGTAATCCTTTCTGTTTAATACTTTCAACCAGCAGTTCAGGCCACTTAAGACTTTCCACCTATTGTCAACTGATATTTGAAGTCCGACACATTTAAGATTTTCAGCTTATAATCCTGCACTTTTAAGACGTTCAATTATAGTGTGACACGTTTAAGACTTTTAACTTAAGAGTCCGGCACGCTTGATACTTTCAATTTATAGCCAGATCTGATTAAGATTTTCAATTTACAATCTTGCCCGTTTAAGACTTTCAACATGTAATCCTTCCCGTTTAATACTTTCAACTAGTCGTCCAGGCCGCTTAAGACTTTCCACCTATTGTCAACTGATATTTGAAGTCCGACACATTTAAGATATTCAACTTATAGTCCGGCACTTTTAAGACGTTCAATTATAGTCTGACACGTTTAAGACTTTTAACTTAAGAGTCCGAAACGCTTGATACTCTCAATTTATAGCCTTGTACGTTTAAGATTTCCAACCGGCACACTTAATACTTCCAACTTATAGTTAAGAATTTCAATATGAGGTCCGCCCTGCTGATTTCTGTGGTAACTAATGAACGCTTTATACTGTTTCTGTACTTTCATGTCTTTTCTTTCATTCCGTGATCTTTGTCACACCTACATCTTCTTAAGCGAAATTGAAATTAACAGAATAGATCACAGAGCGTAAACAGAATTTCGTTTAATCATTTTGGAGTTCACTGTTTAAGTTGGATGAGAATTGGGTTATTGGTGGTGATGATCAGGAAGAAAAGAGAAACTAACATTTCTGTTTAAAAAAAAATCTGGGATGGTTCTTAAAATATATGAATCTGGAGCTAATGGCCTTTTGGGTGTAAACCATATACAATCCTCTTTTATTTTTCCATTTATCAGTTAATTTAAATCAGTAGTATAGGGAGCTAAAATACACTGTAAAAAGTGTTCTGAACTTTTTTCAACTTTACGTCATTTCTTTCGTGAATTGACGAAGCATATTTGTGATACAACCTTTTCCGTGAAATGACGGAAAGAAACCTGAATTTCATGGATTTTTCGTACCACGGGAAAATTCTGAATTTTCAGAAATCTTTCCGCAGTTTCTTTTTTATATTGACGGTAAATTACCGTTTTAGAGGTGTGTTAACAGAAAATTCTGAATATTCAGAAACCTTTCCGCAATTCCTTTCGTATATTAACGGAAAATCTCCGTTCTTACTTTTTCCGTATCCGTATGAAGAGAAATTACCGGTAATAGGAGCGATTGGTGAGAATACTTGAAGTTTGGTTAACTTTTAAATTTCAGTCGTCTGTCGAATTTTGAAGTTCTGTAGCGATATCGGATATTGTGGATAGCATGTCACATGGATTTTGTGTATTGTGGCACAGGATATTTCTTGCCCTCTCCCCTATTTTGTGCACCAGCTATTTATTATATATTGCGTTACTGTAAGAAACCGGGTACTTAACTTATTGTACAGATGATTATACCATGTCTGTGTATCAGTCTTTGGACTACTTAAGACAAAAGCTATTATAGCTATCGAAAGTAAATTTTGTATTTAGTTTTTTTTTTTTTTTTGTGTGTGTGAAATGATACTATAAAAAGTACATTTCACCTTTTTTAAAGATAACTAAAAGTCAGTATCAGTTTAAAAAAATCAAATTGCAAAGCATTTTGTTGCTTCAAAAAATCACGGTGAAAAATGCTTAATTTGTGAAAAGACCTCCTACAGAAACAAAATATTACAAACCTATTCAGAAAAATAATGAGCTCCAACAGAAAATAAAATGACTATAAATCACTTGCATTAATGACAAAAAAATAATCATCGTCGCGGAATTTGTTTTACGATGTACGTGAGCTGGAATGCCGAGCGTTTGTGGCTCAGTGGTTAAAGGCGTGCGTTACTTGTTCAAGCGACGCGGATTCGATCCTGACTGGAGCCGAAGGATTATCTAGGTAAATGGCTGAAAAATACAGGGCCGTCAGTTTTTTGCGGAATTTCAGTTTAAATACAGAAAAACAAACCTGAAATGGGCTTTTCTAAAATAAATGGAATTCCTGTGTACGGAAAAATCTGTGAAAATACGGGTTAAAATAAACGTGCACTTTTAAAAACGGAAATTTCTGAAAAACACGGACACCTACCGGCAACTTTGCTGCACGTTATTTTCAGAAATTTTCCCTGAATTCACACTACTTATATTTTACAGTGTATGGCAGAATTTATTAAATTGTCCATCTTCATTTTGGGAACCAAATGAGTTTTGTCAGCTGAAACAGGCCCGTGCTGACCTTTAATCCAAGATATGGGCAGCCGGGCGCGTCAGATTCATGCTACGCATAGTGGAACGACAATATGCCATTCATGTCTTTCTTGAGATTCAGGCCCTTGCCTAACAAGGCCCTGAGTCTCATATCACTCGACCATTGGGCGATCTGTACGCATTAAGATCATTTTTTCATTAAAACGATCAGTGAGTTCTTCACCATTGGCGGTTGCATACAACAGTGACTTTAACACTATTTACATTTTCTCTTGAATAGCTGTAACATGGCTTGGTTCTATTGTTTGAGTACACGCAGATAAAGTCTTTCTAGAGAAGACAAAATAAAGTGTTTACCTATCTTAATCGAGATTCAAATACAGAGGGTGAGTCAAAAGTAATGAGACATTGGGTAGGAAAACTTCAAACATGTGTAAAGTACAAACGAATACAATTCAATCTTCGAAATACAAGCCATTATGTTCTAAAGCCATCTTTCTGCCAAATTGTGAATTCCCGCTCTGTACCACTCCTTGGGTTTTGAGGTGAAAAACTCCTGGACCCCGGCTTCCATCTCCTGACGGTTTCGGAAGGCTCTGCCACGGAACAAATGTGCCATCGACCGAAACAAGTAGTAGTCCCTTGGAGCAAGGTTTCGGCTATAGGCAGAATGTGGAACAAGTTCGATTCCATCGAGCTCTCGGATCTTATCCCTCGTTGAACGGGCGGTATGGGTTGGTGCATTATCGAGTTGAAGAAGCACCTGTTTTCTGTTGACCAAGGCCGGGTACTTACGGACCAGAGCTTCGTACATCCTCTGTAGTTGTTGAGAGTAGAGCGCAGCGGAGACGCCTCGCCCAGCTGGAACGAATTCGAAGTGTATGGACTCCTCAAAATTCCACCAAACACACAACATGACTTTGTGTTCGAAGCGTCCCCGCTTAGCGACGGGTTCTGGAAGCTGGCCCGGGTTAATCCACTGGCTTCGCATGTCGGTATTACGGAAAAAGATCCACTTTTCATCAGAAGTAACAAATCGCCTGATGAAACGCGCGTTCATGGAGTGTTTCAGCAGCTCTCTGCACAATTCCATCCGCCTTTCAGCATGTGTTGTGGTCAATTCGTAGGGTACCACTCGGCAGCTCCTATTGACCTTCCCAAGCTTGTGGAGATGGCGAACCACACTGGATTGTGATACCCCAATCTCGTCAGACAATCTGAGAGTGCTTGTGGTTGGTGTTGCCTCTGCGGCTTCACGCAGGGCTTCCCAATCCACCACTGGGGTTTGCTATTTGCCAGAGCGAGGCCCATCTTGAAGGATGGTGTCCCCCTTGTTAAAGCGAACATACCATCTTTTTGCTGTGGCGTAGCTGACTACACCCACACCTTTCACTGCACAAATTTCACCGACCGTAGCATGCGCAGATAGTAATTTTTGCAATAATAACGCAACAGTACTCAAACTGCCGTTTTTTCCTCCAGGTTCTGAGAGCAAAAAAAAAAACAAAAAAAAAGAAACACAACAACATCACAATTAATTAATATTCATGTCCACCACCAAAGCAAATTCTGATAGTCCATGAAATGCTCTTTCTACCTATAAACAAGTTCCCCTCCAAACGATTGTTTATTTCCGAAGAAACAACGCCATCTCAAACTACTTCTCACATAGCTCATTACTTATGACTCACCCTCTGTATAACTGAGAAACCAAGCCTAACTTATAATTCATTAAAGGATATTTTCCTGTAATTCAGAAATACAGGTTCAACTGCATGTGGGCCACACCTATAGTTTTATCCTACTTCTTGTCTTTGTAGAATATTATCAAAGGCTAAAATTGTAATTTGTAAGTATAAATTGTAATGTTCGTGTATATATGGTTAACTGAATACTGCATAAACTAGTTCCTAAATATTAGGTTGGTGCGAATAAAATTTCCGGGGCGAACGAGCAGTGGAGACAGGCCCCCACCACAGCGGAATGGAACCAGCCACAAGTGTTGCGGGTATTACGCCACAGAGTTATTATAAAAAGCTAGCACGTGTGTGAAGAATAAGGTCCAGGCGTGGTTCGTTTGGACGTAACGTGGCTTGCAAAGGAAGCATGCAGACGCCGGATTTGAGAATCATCTTCCTGTATGAATTTAAACTGGGCCATTCTTCAAGAATTGCCGCTCGAAACGTTAACAAAGCATTTGGGGAGAATACAGCCAACGAACAAACCATTCGGCGATGGTTTGTGAAGTTTCGAAGCGGAAATACGGACCTGAAAAACAAAGCACGTGGTCACCGATCTGTTGCTGTTTCTGACGATAATCTGTTACGTGTGGTTGAAGCGGTCCCCCGAAAAACGTTTCGTGAGATAGCGGAAGAGGTAGGTGTCCACCACTCGACAATTGTTCGGCGTCTGGCTGGGCAAGGTCAAAATCTGGGCATGTGGTTGTAGCATGAGTTGACAACTGCCAACAAGACTAGGCATTTGGAAGTCCGCACGTTGCTGCTTGCCAGGAATAAACAGGGAACTCTACGGCATCGAATCGTTACCTGCGACGAGAAGTGGGCCTTTTATGATAATCGGAAACGATCTGCACAATGGTTAAGCAAGGCACAGCCTGCTGGACAGCATCCTAAGCCACCCCTACACACCAAGAAAAGGATACTCCTTGTCTGGTGGTCCACAGGCGGGATAATTCATCAGAGTTTCTTGGCAAGAAGCTAAACCATCACTGCAGAACGTTATTGTGCTGAATTACACCAGATGCACCGGAAATTGCTGCAGAAACAACCGGCTTTGGTCAACAGACATGGTGTTCTTCAGCTGTAGGACAATGCTCGCCCTCATGTCCCACAACGAACGATGTTGACATTAAGAGCCTTGGGCTATGAAGCACTGGCTCATCCTGCCTATTTCCCGGACCTGTCTCAGACAGACTATCATGTGCTTCGTCGCCTGGATCACTTCCTTTCCGGGAGACAGTTCACGGCAAACAACGAGGTTAAACGTGCAGTTGATGACTTCTTCGAGTCCCAACCAGAAGACTTTTTTCATTCCGGGATCATGTCCTTGCCGGACAGATGGCAATTATGTGTCGATGCCAATGTGGATTATTTTGCCTAGGCAGTCGTACTTTTCCGTTCTCGCCGTCCATGTGTGCTGGTCCTTTGCCAGACATTTCATTCGCAACAACCCGATACTTCAGCTACAGTGAAACAGGAGTCACCCAAGAACTTCAAGGAAAGGCGTTGTTTAGTTTGATGTTTCTGACGATTAGTCTTCATTCAGCCAAAACTCTTTTGACACTTCAACAAGGCACAACTACAACTCACTTTTCAATAGTAGATCAATCATCAAACTAAACAACGCGGCTTCCACGATTATAGCATTATAACATCCATCATCTCCACAACTTTGCTGCTGCTCAAACGTTTTATATCTTCCAGTTCTCATAGAATACATACACATGTATAACGAAGTAAATTTCGCCGTCATTTTTGGTCCACGCCGGGGATCGAACCCGAGTTCACTTATTCCGGAAAAAGTTGCTCTACCAACTGAGCTACGCAGACGTATCTTCTCGCTGCTATCTGCCTTTATGTCGTGTGCGTCCTGCGGGGCAGGTACGTCACACATGTCATACGTTGCAACCTCAAGGTGTTGCCAACCATACTCTTGCGAGAGAGGAAATATAACGTTGAGTTTGAAAAACGCTAAAGGAGAATGAATGCAAATTTACACAGAGAAAGTAACTAAAAAGGAAAGTTGAATTAGAGTATACGTCCTACCTTTACTTCGTCTTCTTCCTCTCGCTTGATTCTAGGCCTCGTGAAACCAAAAGTCTCTAATCCTAGATGTGTAAATTCTAGGTAATATGTCGTATTTCGTTATTCTCCTGTCCGATATAACCTTGTTGTCATCTTTTAAATATTGCCCAGAATGGACGAAACGGATAGAAATTTGGTAAATATGCACTCATTGTCATAAAAATCCGCGCACCAAGAAGGAGGCATCGGATTGAAATGAGATTTTAGTACTGAGATGGTACATACCAAGGACAGAAGTGATTACAATATCACAACAGCAGGACGATTTCCCGCGAACATACGGTACACATTCCGGTCAGCTTTAGTACCGCGTCGGACCGCTTCGTGCTGGGATACATGCGGTGATACGGTCCGGCATGGAGTCAAAGAGACGCCGTATGTTATCTTGGAACAGATTGGCCCACACTGCTTGCAACTGACGCTCTAAATCATGAACACTGGGATATGAAGAAAGCTGTCGTCCCATTTGGTCCCACATGTGCTCGATGGGCGAGAGGTCAGGTGATCTGCCAGACCTAGGAAGCGCCGAAGCATGACGTAGACAGTCGTGGAAAACCCGAGCAATGTGCAGACGGGGCGTTAACTTGTTGGAAAATGGCACCGGGCCGCCCCGCCAGCAAAGGCAGCGCATGAGACCGCAGGGGCTTCTTTACGTAGCGCTGGGCTGTCAACGTCCCTCGGATCACTGAGAGGGAAGTCCGGCTGTCATACGCGATGGCTTCCCAGAACATCACCCCAGCAGTTCGGGGCGTGTGGCTCTGTACAGTGAGGTAGGGATTGTAGCGCTCACCTGCAGCCCTCCACACTCTGACACAATGGTCGTCCGTTCCCATACAGAAGCGGGATTCATCGCTGAACACTGTACGTCGCCATTCCGTAGCATTGCACGTTGCTTGCTGCTGACACCACTGCAATCAACGCCGACGATGGTCAGGTGTTAATGGCAGAAAGCGTAAGGGACGTCCAGAGTGCAGATTCTCCTCTGTCAGGCGTCTACAAATGGTTCTAGCGGACACAGGTGTTCCTTGAACAGCCACCACATGTCTCTAGATATTGGACAAGAACGTCGTTGCATCTGTGCGTACCGCTCTCACGATCCCATGGTCCTCTCTGCTGGTGGTGTGTCTGGGTCGTTCAGAGTCAGTCCGCCGTGTCTGAGTGCCTTCCCGTGTCCATTGCTCCCAACACGATCGTACCGTACTGTCCGACTGGCCCAAATGGCTGCCAATTCGGCGTGCCGGCCACCCTGCCTCTCTTATCCCGATGATACGGCCTCGTTCAAACTCCGTCAGTTGCCCGTACGCACATCTACGGCAGCTCTTCTGCATGTCTATCGCTCAGGGATCTAACATGACTTTTACAGTGCACTTCGGCACGAATGTGGAGTCCCCTGCACGGCGACTTATAAGCCCCCAAGGATTGCGATTGCAGCGCCGGTCTTGAACGCACGGGCATGCGGAATCACACGAAACTTTAATCATTTGTAAGTCTGCCCTCCTCGTAGCTATTCGCCGAGCTTCGCGTTAATCGCACGGTTTATTCTTTGTGCGCGGATTTTGAGTGTATGTGGCATAAAGTCTTGAATAGTTTTGTGATGGCTTTCTTTATTCGCAAGTTCTTGAATGTTTTTACGTTGTCATGCTACACGATGATAACTTTTCATTTCCAGTGTTATGTATATTAGGAACAAAAGCTTTAGCTTTAATGTCAATCGGAGCCAGTTCGTTGATTTCTCCACCCGAAAATTAATAAACAGTTGCCAACATTTTTATCTTTTGAAAGCGTTATGTGGAATATTCTCTTGAGTGAGAAAGTCGTTCGATGCAGCTGTGTATCAACATGGCTAAAAGCAGTGAATTCTGTCATAGAAGCCAAATTGCTGTTTCACTTTATACGAACTTCGGAAAATTATTTCTTCATAATTTATTACTTTTTCAGAAAGCACCTCGGAAAGTTGGATTTCTTATCTAAAACTAAATGTACGAAGAAATAAATACTTATATTTTTATTATTATTGGAATTTCTTGTGTGTTGGCAGTAAAAAGTTTACTAGTACACTTAAGCCTTGAATAGCAGTTTTAAGACGCAGTATAACTGCTGTCTGCTTTCCGTCAGATATTGGCAAAAGAGGCTTAGGATTTCTTCACCGCGAAGAGGAATTTCGTCCGCATATTGGCGGCAAAGACACGGGAGGAAGAGAATGAGAATCGATGGCCGCACGCGCCTTTTGAGAGTCGGCCTAAATATTTCCTCATCTCCTGAGGGGGTGCATTGATAATTTAATATACGCCTGGCAACACATGCGACCTATCTGCGCAAGAGCCAGCTGCCACTCGCTTCTTCTCCGATCTTATTGGGTAAAAACTGCAGGAAGGAGAACGGGGGATCAGCCAAGTTTTCCAGCCAAGGTGCCAACAAATGTTTCCAAATTCCGGTGACTCAGGAAAATCGGAATTGTCTCTCTTCTTCGTTTCCATCCAATATTGGTGGTAACCTTGAAATTAAGAAGCAGCGTGGATGGAGATTCAGCAGCTGGTACCACAGGGAAAGTTAGGTAACGGAGAATAGAATGCTCGAAAATGTGGTGCGGGGACTTATATAATGGTGGAAAAACATCGGTCTTTCACATACCGAAAAGCTCCCAGTATTATAGGACATGAAGAAAAATGGCTTTTCTATCTCACAGTACGTCTTATTTCTTCGGACTTTCTTTTTCTGTATTTTCTGCTTTTCTTTGGAAGTAACAGCAAAGGGAAATAGGATTGTTTGTAATCGGCTTAAGAAGGAGGCCTAAGAGCTCTCTCTCTTCTAAATACGAAAAGGTGGTTTGACTATACACTGCATCCTATAAAGCAAAAAAAAAACTGAATATTTAGTCACAGTGTAGTGGATGAAGGTTTCTTTTTTATGTTTCGCAATTCCTTGTCAAATTTTAGCATATCGATCATATTAGTATTGGGAAAAATTGTGTAGAATTTTGTTCCACCAAAACCTTTAAATTCTGCATATACAAAGGTTGTCCCAAAACAACTGAGAATGTTTTTTTACAAAAGAAAAAAAAATATGCGTTCCTTAACTATCAAAGATGGCCTTCGTTTTTGAAATACTGCCCATTGCATCGAATACACGTGTCCCAACGTTACTCCCACTTTTCGAATGCCTTCTGGAATTCTTCTGAAATGCTATGCGCAGCTGTAATAAGTTGTTGATCAGACTCAAATTGTTGTTCCCGTAATGTCTCTTTTAAAACGTGGGGGTCAACCAGAAGTCACATGGTGACGAGTCTGGACTATGTGCAGATCGGGGCATCAATTTCATATCCATTTTCTCCAAATAAGATACGACAGAACTGACCATGTGCGATCATGCATTAGGCCGCACATGAAAAGAAATGGGAAACCGAACTTGAACAAACTCGTTTCGTGCCCGAATGCTTGGTTTAAATTCAATGAATTGATGATTTTGAAATGTGAACCATATCTTCGATATCTCTAATTGCTAGGTGTCTGTCTTCCCATATAATAACTTCTATTGTATTGATGTTTATCTCTGTAGCATTCATTGAAGGTCTTCTTCCTATATACGCGATTAAAGCCGCCGACTCGCGACCGTCCATAGCTTCTTTATGCCATTTGTAAATTGTTGATTTTCCTACACATTCATCTTTATAAGCCTCTTGCATAAGACGGAAAGTCTCCACGACAGACTTCTTAAGTCGACAGCTGAATTTAATGGCGCATCATTGTTCCTCTCTCACATCCATTTTTTTACGCTTTCTAACCGTAAGTAGAAGAAGCGTATATGCTCCAGCTTTGTCCATCTGTCTATCTGCACGATAACTCGCGTAAAAATGATTCGATTTTGATGATATATATATGGTAGGGGATAACCTGGGGACGAACCCTATTGAAAATGGGAGAAATGAGGTCAAAATTCAGGACAAAGGAGCGAGATCCATTCCATCGCCCTTATGCGTCATGACTTATGTAAAGATGCTTCTAATGCGACCAAACTTTAGTATGTTGTTTCGGAGATATACCGAACCGGTTCTGTTGAATATAATCGAAATGAGGTTGAAGGTCAGGACAAAGGAGCGGGATCCATTCCATCGCCCTTATGCGTCATAACTTATGTAAAGATGCTTCTAATGCGACCAAACTTTAGTATGTTGTTTCGGAGATATACCGAACCGGTTCTGTTGAATATAATCGAAATGAGGTTGAAGGTCAGGACATAGGAGCGGAGTCCATTCCTTCGACCTTATGGGTCATAACTTACGTAAAAGTCTTCAATTGCGACAAAACTTTATCATGTTGTTTCTGAGGTATGCTGTACCGGTTCTGTTGAATATCGTCGAAATGGGGTTAAAGGTCAGGACATAGGAGCGGGGTCCATTTCATCGCCCTTATGGGTCAAAACTTACGTAAAAAGGCTTCGATTGCGATAAAACTTTATCATGTTGTTCCGGAGGTATACTGAACCGGTTCTTTTGAATATCATCAAAATGGGGTCAAAAGTCAGGGCACAGGAGCGAGATATATCCCGCAGCCGTTATCCTCATAACTTTACTAAAAATGCTCCTAATGCGACCAAACTTTAGTATGTTGTTTCGGAGGTATACTGAACCGGTTCTGTTGAATATCATCAACATGGGGTTAAAGGTCAGGACACAGGAGCGGGGTCCATTCCATCGCCCTTATGGGTCAAAACTTACGTAAAAAGGCTTCGATTGCGATAAAACTTTATCATGTTGTTCCGGAGGTATACTGAACCGGTTCTGTTGAATATCATCAACATGGGGTTAAAGGTCAGGACACAGGAGCGGGGTCCATTCCATCGCCCTTATGGGTCAAAACTAACGTAAAAAGGCTTCGATTGCGATAAAACTTTATCATGTTGTTCCGGAGGTATACTGAACCGGTTCTGTTGAATATCATCGAAATGGAGTCAAAAGTCAGGGCACAGGAACGAGATTTATCCCTCAGCCGTTATCCTCATAACTCGACTAAAAATGCTTCTATTGCGACGAAACTTTAGTATGTTGCTCCGGAGGTATACTGAACCAATTCTTTTGAATATAATCGAAATAGGCTCGAAGGTCAGGGAACAGGATCGAGATTTATTTCACAGCCATTATCTTCATAACCTGAATAATAGCTTGAGTAATGATTTCTGGTATATTGGAAAGCGTATCATAATCAATGCATTTCATGATTTCACTAACTTGTTTCAAAAAACAACAGCGCAAAAACACTTGTTAGGGGTTCACGAAACAACACTTATTAAACTGCGCACTACCGACGACGCATGCGTGATAAACACGGGTGGTCGGTTGCTATGGTTACCACAACGGCTACCGTTTTTTCGAGACTCGTGCGAAAGTCGAACGCATTATTGCGCATTTTTTATAAAAACATTCTCAGTTGTTTTGAGACAAGCTATGTAAAACGCTTTTCCTTATTGTGACCGCAATATCTGAAAATTATTCATGATGCCCCATAACAGAATTGCGGCCATGGGCTACGTAGATCGCAGATTTATTTTGGTCTTCCAGGCAAAAACGATATCCCCAAACCCTATTAAATCTTCTTGCAGACTCCCGATCATGAATGCAAGCTTTCCGTCTTTCAGAATTTCCGAAAACGGAAGTTAGACGGAGTGAAGATTTCTCACGTAATCGTAATTTTTTTTATCTTTGCATATAGTTCCTAATTTTTTTTTTATCTTTGCATATAGTTCGTAATCGTAATTTTTTTTTATCTTTTGCATATAGTTCCTAATTTTTTGGTAAATAATGGTTTGGCCACAAGGGGCGTAAGTGTTAATTTCTACTTCTGATGTATTTGCCACAAAATCTGAGTTTCTAAAATCTCGATTAAAAAATTCGTTCGTGAACCGAAGCAACTGACGTCGATAAATCTTTTCGGAATACTGTCTTCTTAAAATATTGCATGGTTTCTCCGCCAGGGGGCGTTGATGTATATCTTATTTTTGTCAATATCTCTGCTTCTACGAGTCCGATTTGAAAATTTCCTTCTTTGTTGGATAGCGTTTCCTGTGCGAAATGTTTTTCATATAATTTCAAAATTTTGAAGTACCTCATACACTTTCCGCTAGGTGACGTTCAGGTGAATCGTGTTTCCCCCTTTATTTCTGCTTCTAAAACTCCGATTTGAAACATACTTCCTGTATCGCATACAGCTCCCGATGGGAAATGTTTTTCATAAAATTTCTAATATTTGGTAAAGAATGGTTTGCCCACCAAGGGTTGCATAAGTGCTAATTTCTGCCTATGATGTATTTGCAGCAAAATCTGAGCTCCTGAAAACTCGACTGAAAATTTTTTTTTCCTGGACCGATACATCGAAAATCCTTTTGAAAATACTTTGTTCTTAAGATAATACATGTTTTTCCCACCAGGTGCGTAGATGCATATCTTATATTTGTCGATATCTCTTCTTCTAAGATTCGATTCGAAAAATTCTTTCTTTGTTGGAGAGCGTTTCCGCTGCGAAATGTTTCTCATATAATTTCAAGTTTTTACTAATGCGCAAGTGTGCCACCAGAAGGCGTAAGTTCACAATTTCGTTTACAGCAATATCTGTGGGATTAAAAGCTCGATTGAAAAACTTCTTTCTTCGGTCAGATACTACAGTTTTCCAAACCGGTTCCATTAACTTTGAATAGCTTTGATAAATTTAATTCGCGTCAGAACGGATTCAAAAGACGTGCTTATTACACCCGAAAATTCTGTGTCATCTTTCTTGTTCTTCTTGCATTGAATATACACTGAAGAGCAACTGAATTAGAGATACCTGCCTAGTAACGTGTAGCACCACCTTTCGTCCTGATGACGGCGGCGATTCGTCTCGGCATGGATTCGACAAGACACCGGAAGCGTTGGGAAGCCATACGGATCCACGACCTCTGAACAAGCTCCCACAGTTCACGAAGATTTGATGGAGGGGGTCAGAGCCTCGAACATCTCTCTCGATGGCATCCCAGATGTGCTCGATGGGATTGAGGTCAGGTGACCTAGCTGGCCAAGGAAGCGAGGTCACGTCGGTCTAGTGTTCATCCAACCATTTGGATACAATTCGGGGGCGATGGCACGGTGCATTGTCTTGTTGTAGGATGAGGTCCCCAGTGGGATGTTGAAGACGCACAAACGGAAGCAAATGGCCGTCCAGGATATACCGGTAACGTTGACCTGTGACGGACGATGTCACACGTACCAGGGGTCCCATTTCAGTAAACGTAAACAGACCCCAGACGAGAAAGCCAACCCCACCAGCTTGAAGAGTACCCTGCTGGCAAGAAGGATCCATCGCTTCATTTGGTTCGAGCCATACTCGTATCCTGCTATCGGCATGTACCAACGTGAATCTCGATTCATCAGTCCAAGCAACATTTTTCCACATGTCTAGGGTCCAGTGGCGATGTTCCCGCGCCCATGCTAATCTTTGCACCCTGTGATGTGCGGTCAGCAGCGGTACCCTCGTGGGACGATGGCTTCTGTACCTCATAGCGAGAAGATGGTTCTGGATGGTGTGGCTGCTTACACGTTTTTGTGCACCAGCGTTAAATTGCCGAGTGATTTCTTGTACTGTGGCCCGTCTGTCCGTTGTTACAATGCGAGCTAGCCGACGATGACCCCGCTCATCCACACGCTGTTGTCCACGGCAGTTGGCCCTTGCAGGGATGGTTTTACCGGATTCGATGTACTCACGGTGCACCCGTGACACAGTGGCTCGTGAAAATCCCAGTGCCGCCCCGGTGGCGCAGTGGTCTAAGCGATGGCCTCTGATCATTCGTCCCAAAGGGGTCCGGGTTCGAATCCCGGTGCGGCATGGATGTTGTGTTTGTCTTACAGCACTGGCTCTCTCCCTTCCATGGAACCAGTGGCCCTAAATTAGGGACGGGCGACTGCTTATAGCCCATTGAGTTGCTCATGGTGGTCGTTAAACCTCCAATCAAAAAAAAAAAAAAAAAAAAAATCCCCGTGCCTGCGCGACTTCCGCGATGGAGTGACCCATTCGTCGGGCCCCGACAATTTGCCCACGATCAAATGCGCTTAGATCCTTCGTCTTACCCATACTGCATCCGACTCTTACTGATTCCCGTCGCATCACTCCTTATATTGTCGGATCACTGCATACGTCATGTCGTTTCAGTTTACAGGGCCGCCCACAGCGCCACATTTGCATAACGCCAGCTGTCTCTAATTCAATTGCTCTTCAGTGTAGATGTGGCATTTAGTATGTGTATTATCATGAAGTTATACATAATCTGTAAATTTTACCTGAAATTCTCCGCAAAATTATCTTTTGGAAAACATGGAAAACTCAGGGAAGTTTTAAAGCCAATATGAATGGGAACCTGGTTTAGAAAGATCTCAAGTTCCAAATCATTCTGTAGCTTCAAAAAATCACGATGAAAAAAATGTTGAATTTGTGATAAGTTTTCCTATCACAGAAAAAAGTATTGCAATCCTATTAAAAATAACGAGTTCCAACAGAAAATAAAATGACTAATTCATCCACATTAATGAAAAAAAAAACATTTCATCATCGTGCAGTTGGAGTTCTACCTTGAACGGGACTGTGATTTCTGTGTCTTTTGGCTCAGTGATAAGACGTTCGGCTTCTGTTGAGCCAACTCAAACGACCTCGGATCGAGTCCTACCAGATAAAAAAACAAAAAAAACAAACGGAAACGAATCTGTTATGTAAGGGCTGAAAAATTCAGTCTTCGATTTTGCGAAATTTCTGTTTAAATACGGAAAACCCAGAAACGTACGTTTTTGAAATAAATGGAATTACTGGTTACGGAAATTCTCTCAAAACACTAGTTAGAAGAAAAGGGAACTTTTACAAACCGAAAGTATAAGGGACAGCAACATGAGCATGTTTTGTGTATGAATTACTTTCTTTTAAGGGGTCCTAAAACTTCCAAATTACGAGGGTTGTACCGAAAGTAATGCAAAAGTGCGCGTAACGTTTTAATTAACTGACAGAGGTCGTTGAAATTGCACATGCTGGTAGAGTAACTCTTCTTCTATAGCAACCCTTCTTCTTCATTGCATGTCAATAATGGATTCCAAGCAGAAGGAACGTGCCGTCATTGAGTTCTTGACGATTGCAAGCTGTCCGACATCCACAGAAGGCTACAGAATGTTTTCGGAGAACACACCATTGACAAAAGCAAAGACCAGATTTCTCTGTTTGTGACGTCACTCTTATGTTACACGGCCTGATATGTCGGTGTCTGTGTTTGACATCATACATGACAGCATTGGAAACCAATCGGAAACCTTGGTTTCCGCGTGATGTCACTAAAAGAGGGGACAAGCTTCTCTAATGTAATGTCAGGGCCATGTATTACCTAGATGGCCTCACTCAAATCCTATGTGAGACTATCCAGACTGAGAATAGCACCAGTATAATGCGCAGGGCTCCGCACGACATGGACTACCACGATCGAGCAATGATCTACAAGTCCCTAGTCAATTTGATTAATGCCACCCGCTCATTACCGTGGCGTAACGAACGCGGATCTTGGACTGTAGTCCAATGGGAAACTTTGCATTGAACTGAGGAGTGATTGACACAGCCTACCAGTTTAATGGTCTCCCCTGAGTGTGGCGGATGCCGGGAAAAAGGTACCTTCTGGACTGTGTCGTCCCGATAGTGAAGTTTGGTGGAGGCAGCGTTCTGGTGTGTATCAGTTTTCGGTAGTTCAACTTGGGCCCATTTGTCATTTTGGACAAAGCTATGAATCTTGAGCTCTAGCTTGACTTCCTGGACAATCATGTACTACGGACGTTGGGGCAGTACTTTGGGGAAGGCCCAGCCATAACTCTATCAGCAGGACAACTCACCATGTCATACTATAAGGTCAAAGCATGAATGCTGAGCTCTACCTAGACGTCCTTGACAATTATGCACTGCCAACGTTGTGGCAGTGCTTTGGGGTAGGTTCATACATCTCTCAGCAGGACAACGAACAATGTCATACTATAAGGTCAAATGCTGAGCTCTAATTAGATGCCCTTCACAATTATGCACTATCAACGTTGTTGCAATGCTTTGGGGAAGGCCCATCCATACCTTTCTAAGCAGGACAGCGCACCATGTCATACTACAAGGTCAAAACCATGAATGTTGAGATATAATTAGATGTCCTTGACAATTATGTACTACGCACTAACGTTCTTGCAGTGCTTTGGGAAAGGCCCATCCATACCTCTATGAGTAGGACAACTCACCATGCCATACTATAAGGTTAAAACATGAATGCTGAGCTCTAATTAGATGCCCTGCACAATTATGCACCACCAACGTTGTCGCATTACTTTGGGGAAGGCCCATCCATACCTCTCTAAGCAGGACAGCGCACCATGTCCTACTACAAGGTCAAAACCATGAATGCTGAACTCTGCCACAACGTTAGTACCTAGTACAATTATGTACTAGGTACTAACGTTGTGGCAGTACTTTGGGAAAGGCCCATCCATACCTTTATCAGCAGGACAACTCATCATGCCATACTATAAGATTAAAACATGAATGCTGAGTTCTACTCTACGTAGACGTCCTGGACAATATGCGCTACCAACGTTGTCGCAGTACTTTGGGGAAAGCCATACCTCTCTAAGCAGGACAGCGCACCATGTGAAACTACAAGATCAAAACCATGAATGCTCAGCTCTAATTAGATGTCCTGGACAATTTTGCACCACCAAAGTTGTGGCAGTACTTTGGGAAAGGCTCACATCTCTATCAGTAGGACAACACACCATGTCATACAGCTCGCGTTGTTACAGATAGGTTTTTGGTCATGTTAGTCGAAAAGCTTGAATGGCCAGAGCAGAGAATCCTGATCTGAACGCCATAGAGAATCTCTGGGACGAACTGAATAGTCGAGTGCGTAGAAGAAAATATTACTCAACAAACAAATCTGAAGTGGTCACTGCCTTGAAGGCCGAATGATAGAACATATCGGTGGACATTTACTAAAAAAACTGGTGGATATTATTAGAGGAAGACTAGTGACCGCCATAAGTTTCAATACACAGTTCCAAATTTTACGTAAACAAAAATTGTTCACAGTTATTCAGGTGTCCCAATACTAATGGTAGGGCAGTGTAAATAAATAAGAAAGGGGGACAGTTTCGAAACACAACTGAGAAGTTCACATTGCTGATGGTATTGAATGTTCAACGGTATCTTATTTTTTTAGAATAAAAATCGCTCAGGCTTTTGAACTCTTTTAAGTAAGAAAGTGTGACGACATGAATAACACGCAACGATAACACTTACATAGCCAGTCAAAATTAATGAATAACACATAAATAAAACACAGAAAGATAATTTAAAACTCATCTGCAGTGACATCAGAATTTCGCAGAGCAGTACAAGCATTGGCGCGACGTACCATTTGGTCAAGTAGAACTGAGAGTATTAACAGTATCTAATTCGGAAATTTATCATTCCTCGATTTGCTGAACAGGTGTGTTCTCGGTCCACATGCGTAAGCGCATCATTTCTTTTGCATAATCTTTTTCAAAGAATGCTAAGATTTTTCCTTCCAGCTGGTGATATTTGTAAACAACTTTTGACCCTGTTAATTTTTCTCAACAATGTTTTCCCCACATTTTGGGTAGTTCATCCAAATGAATTTTAAGTCTATTTAATGTGCTGCAGAAGGAAAGCATTTCCAATTTGAATTAATTCCGCGCAATCTCGTGAATTCTGTGCAATAGCTATTGCTTAGACTAGCAGTGGTGGTTCTGTGCGTTTTCCAGAGTAAAGCTGCTGAGAGCCGTAAAGCTACATACAGTTTGTTTATCTTCTTCAGCTTAGGTTTAATCGGTGTATCGACATTCCTATGCCCAACTGGGGTTATTGACAACTTCTGGGAATCTCTGCTGCAGGCATCATTTGTTTTGGGGTTTAACAACCAACATGAGCAACACTTAGGACTATAAGCAGTCACCGTCCTTAACTTGGAGCCTCTGGTTCCAAAGAGGGAAGATTTCTCTCTCTCCTCTCTTGAACCAGTGGCCCCGAACTAGAGACACTGGACAAACACAACTCTGTGCCTCATGGGGGCCACTATCCTCTTCCAGCTCGTGCAATTACTAAGAAATCAGCGCTTCTGACCACTCGCCCATCGGGGTGGTGCAGCGGGTATTACGTAATTTCCCTTGGCCCATTTGTTACTTTGGTTTTCCAATGCTTTAACCCTTCATTTCGCCCTTCTAAAAGTGTCTTTTAATGGCCTAAATTTGCATGATGCATTTCGTTCCTCCTTCAGCCACGAAAAAACTGTCCTGCTTCTGAGCAGTACCAGGTGAAGATATTTTTAGGATCTCTTGCTAAACAAGATTTGGGACCCCTGTGTGTGTATGATCGGCCGTGCACGTAGAAAATCACACACTGAGACACGGCCAAATCTACACTATACAGTATTTGCATTGCCCATAAGCATAAAAGTTTTTTTGTGCTGCCAATGTCGCCGGCGACTTATTTTCTACATCCACAGAATGTGGATTTTCTCTTTTAGTTGCAATTAGTTCCAGTTCATTCATTCATTCTTGACCCACTATACACGTTAAATAACTTAATAAGTTTACGTACGTTGTCTAGTGGTCTACGAAACGTATAGGGACGTCTGAAGTTTGTACTGATTACCGTAGCCTTAAACAGACCGTGAGAATTCCCGAGAACGATTGCCATAGTACGAAAATATTGTTTGCAATCTGCTCCAAGGCATTTCGTTTAAGGCGCACTTGAAAGCCTCGTGTCCACAATTCCCTGCCTTGCCAGGTTACAAAATGGCACACCAATTGCAACAAGGTGTACTGTGCGGGAGACAAGTGGAAACACGTGGCCACATAAGACAAGGAATTTGTCTACCTAGACAGCTGCGGCAAGTCCCGTCGGTGTATTTCCTACAATTCAGTATGACTGTCGGTGTATTTCGGATAGAGAATTTTTCGAAAGTTTTTGCAAAGGCCGTTGCAAGGTATCGGAAAGCTGCGAATCTGTTGGGTGTAAAATAACGCCAAAGTGAGTCACCTCCACTATTAGATAACCATCCTGGCTCCAGCATACTGGGATGAATTGTCTTTATTGTGAGGTGTGCATGGGGCCAACACCGTATGAGTGCGTCAAGACCAAGTTTCAAGTCGTACCTTTCATCTACTAATGCATACCGGCTAATATCTTCAGCGGACAAGTGCATCTACGAGCAGACAACTTCAGCGGATGGCAAAGGAAAGAAGAATGCGCCACATATCGTTCGAAAACATTTTTGTGCAGTTTTCACTAGTTCAAATGGGGGAAAGATCTGGATTGAAGAACTTTTGGCCATTTGTGACTCTTGCAATGGGTTCTGTGTTAACGAGGCAGTTCACTGTTGGTATATTATAGAAAGCCCCTAAACCTGTAACGATAGTGTTTCGTAGAAGCCCACGGCAGTATGATATAGGACAGTTGCTGCATTACCGGTACAATGCTATTCGTTTATTGGAGCTTTTCGAATGAAACTTTAGAGCTTTACTACAAACACTAAAATGCTAGTTTAATTTAATTTTGTGTATTGGCTTCACTGTAAAGCTACAATCTTAACCTAAGGCTTATTGAATTTGCTTTTTGTCGAACCCGGATGTTTAACTTTTCTTTACATCTTGAAGGAACTTAAAGAAACGCACAAGACTTCAGAATATGTATAGGGATCAGAAATGAATCAAGCAACTTACGTTTCCAAATTATTTTATTAATCAGGAATTCTTCAAATATTCGCCATCAAGAAGTCGTAGTAACTCAATCATCAAATATCTTCCGGTTATACAACAGTCTTTCGTATCTCACAAATACAGCCCTCTCTATAAAACAATGCAATAACTAGTGTCACCTCTACTCTCGCTCAATGTATAGCACTTCGTGCAAGATCACAAGCAGCTCATAACATAAGCCGTTCTTTCATCATTGCCTAAACAACACAACACACTAACATTACACAAACAAGCTCTTATCTATTGAGTCTTTACTACGTACTTGCACTTTGACCTGCTGTCAGGTTGTTGGCAACGTCAAATTCATCCGGAGAGAGTCTGTTGCGTTAAGTCAGAAAAAATGTTAACGAGAAGAAATCAAATTCACATAAGAATACAGAAACTCAAAAGGATGGTAAAATTAGAGGTGTACGTTACAGAGGACCACATCGAGTTCTACGAAGGACATGTGATAGTCTATTGATCTGTAAAAACAGCGCCACGAAACGAAATAAGTTTTGTGGCAGAGTAGTCAGAGGCGTGGGCTTCTGACTTATCGCCCGAGTATTGCCCGGTTTGAATCTCAGTTGAGGCATGGGTGGCGCGTTTGGGCGATGACTCAAGTTCTCCGCGAAACTTGAATTTAGGAACAGACATTCATGGGTGGTCATTAACCGCACCTTGGCCGCCCCGGTGGCGCAGTGGTCTAAGGCTCTGGCCTCTGATCATTCGTCCGTAAGGGGTCCGGGTTCGAATCCCGGTCAGGCATGGATGTTGTGTTTGTCTTACGGCACTGGCTCTCTCCCTTCCCTTTAACCAGTGACCCTAAATTAGGGACGGGCGACTGCTTATAGCCCATTGAGTTGCTCACGGTGGTCGTTAAACCTCCAATCAAAAAAAAAAAAAAAAAAAAAAAAAAAAGAATTAACCGCACCGTCCCTTTTTCTGAAGAAAAATTGGTATCAGTAGGCATACTAAAATTTTGTTTCTTTTTGACCTCAGAGGTTTCCCGATTTTTTTTTTTGTTTTCACAATTTTCCAGTCAATTTTTTGGAGTGGCGTTCATTGCTTTAAAATACTGTTAAACTTTAGATATCATAAAGATAACGCCATTAATTGTCCACGAAATACGGTGGCTCATCTCTGTACACTCCGGTTAGAGAGCTGTTGCTTTCAGAACGATCACCTCGCAATGGTTTTGACCGACTCAATTTTAAGTAACATCCTGATAGGTTCACGAAATTCGGAGAGATGATCCGAATACTGATAAATCAACTTTTATGATCACCATATGACTAATCTTCAAAATTTGGCTTCATTAAAACATTTTCAATGGAGAATATTCATGTGACGTCAGAAGCCGGAGGTTGCGACGCAATATATCTAGGAATTCAATTTTATCGCTATTAGATTTCTCCTTACTGTTGACTAACACGTATTGGGAACCTTAACATCTTGGAGTATTGCAGCAGATTGGGTCTGGTACGATTCGTCCAACGACGAGTGGTCCAACGCCGTTTCGTCCAATGCCGATTCGTCCAAAGGGACAATTGATCCAAAGGTACGATTCGTCCAATAGTACGATTGGTCCAATGCCGATTCGTCCAATGGGCCGTTGGTCCAATGGTACGATTACGCCAATTCCGTTCAATCTGTCCGAAGTGCTACTCGTGCTATACAAATCTCATCTGTTCTGATTCTATCTCCGATGTTATACGAAAGTACCGGTAGTCCAAAGAATGTAAAATAATCCAATGCAGAATACTTCGTGCTACGTGAGTAAAAGCATAAACATTACGACCGTCAGCACACGATACAAAAGGTGATGACACACTTAAACTAAGATGACATAGTTAAAAATATTTAAAATGCGTGAGACCTTTCGGGTCCTGCCTGCAGGTACCCATCATCAGACGCGATAAAAACCACACACCATGGAAGAGGCAACATATATAAAGAATTACACAGTTAAACAAATGACATCATAATGAATGGTCGAATGAAAAGTATTTACAATGATGCGTAAATGACGTGTCCGTGGATGATCTAATGAACCACGTGTGCCATGTCATCACAAGAAAGGAGGGGGGATGAGAGAATTAGGAAGGGGACTTCAGAGAGGTTGAGATTGTATGGATGTGGCTGATATCAGGTGTTTTCAGGGTCGAGGAATATTTCTGGGTTGTTCATCATTACAGCAAGTATCGGAAAATTTGTCTATGTGTAGGCTTTCAGTGAACAATAATTGAGATTTGGTGTGAGGAGTTCTGAGGGTTTTGGATTTGTCCCAAATGGGGGTGTGATTCCCCTTGAGTAAGAGACGGGATAGAGCAGTAGAGGAAGATCCATTGCGACAGTCATATTGATGTTCGTTTAAACGAATCCCGAGCGACCTGGTTGTGGAGCCAATATAACAGGTGCCATTAAGGTCTGGGGATTGGGATTTAAGGGGGACAAGGTAAACCCCATGTCTTTGAAAATTCAAGGTAAACCCCATGTCTTTGAAAATTCGGTCCCTGTCGGTCCTTGTCATTCAACCGTGGAGTTGGAGGTCGATAACTATTTACCTTTTTTGGACTTCACCGTTCCTCTCTCCATCTGTCATTCAGTGTATTTCGCAAACCCAGTTCTTGCCCCATTATTATTTCGGCCTCCTCCGCCCACCCCACGGCGTACAAATTTTCAGCTTTTAACTTTTTAATCCGCCGTGCTTTTTCGCATTCCTCATCTTATGACATCCGTAGGACCGAACTACAAACCATCCGCGACTTGGCAGTGTCTTATGGTTATTCCAGGAATTTGATTGACAGGCTGACCAACAGATTTCTTCGCTCCATCTCTTCTACCCTGATTGGTAACAGTCCCAATCACAAGTTTGTCGGATCTTTACTTTTTGTTCCCTCCAAAGCCAGACCTTTAAAGACCATTTGCCATCGTCATAATTTGAATTTTGGGATCAAAGTTTCCAATTTGTTCTCTTTCATTAAGAACGACAGGGACCGACCCACGAATTTTCAAAGACATGGGGTTTACCTTGTCCCCCTTAAATCCCTATCCCCAGACCTTAATGACACCTGTTATATTGGCTCCACAACCAGGTCGCTCGGGATTCGTTTAAACGAACATCAATATGACTGTCGCAATGGATCTTCCTCTACTGCTCTATCCCGTCTCTTACTCAAGGGGAATCACACCCCCATTTGGGACAAATTCAAAATCCTCACAACTCCTCACACCAAATCTCAATTATTGTTCACTGAAAGCCTACACATAGACAAATTTTCCGATACTTGCTGTAATGATGAACAACCCAGAAATATTGCTCGACCCTGGAAACACCTGATCTCAGCCACATCCATACAATCTCAACCTCTCTGAATTCCCCTTCCTAATTCTCTCACCCCCCTCCTTTCTTGTGATGACATGGCACACGTGGTTCATTAGATGATCCACGGACACGTCATTTACGCATCATTGTAAATACTTTTCATTCGACCATTCATTATGATGTCATTTGTTAACTGTGTGTGGTTTTTATCGCGTCTGATGATGGGTACCTGCAGGCAGGACCCGAAAGGTCTCACGCATTTTAAATATTTTTAACTATGTCATCTTAGTTTAAGTGTGTCATTAAATTCACCTTTTGTATCGTGTGCAGACGGTCGTAATGTTTATGCTTTTATGTAAAATAATGTTACATTTCATGCGTACATTGTGGTCACAGATTTTTTGTTTTCGGAATTGCGTTTTCTTGTTATAGTGTTCTTGCTGCCGTATGAAGTTACTGATGTACGTATGAGCCCTTCAATCAACTTCAATGTTTCTCTTTTGCATTAAATAATATAAAATACTAGTTTTCCGTTTCTGTTTGTAGCACGCAGTGGGGCGCGGCCAACCTGTCGAGGTTCGGACCGAGGCCTTTTTAATAGCTTTTATTCTACCGATGTCATGTTCATAAAGATTACATATTAAATCAAGTTAATAATATTATGCTTTTACTTAAGCACGGAATTTTAATTCATAGGCCCTAGGCCTAGGTCTTTTAAACAGTTTTTATTCTGCCGATGACATATTCATAACATTTATATATTAAATCAAGTTAATAATATTGCACTTTTACTCAAGCACGAAATATTATTTCATAGGCCCTAGGCCTAGTCCTTTTTAACACTTTTCATTCAACCGATGCCATATTCGTAATGTTTACATATCAAACGAAGTTAATAATATTGTGCTTTTACTGAAGCCCGAAATATTAATTCATAGGCCCTAGGCCTTTTTGACAGTTTTATTCTACCGATGTCATATTTATAACGTTTACCTATCAAGTCAACTTACTAATGTTGTGCTAGTATTTTTAACTTCACTTAATATGTAAACGTTAGAACATGACATCGGTAGAATAAAAAGTGTTAAAAGACCTAGTCCTAGGTGCCTTGTAAAGAGCTGAGAAATGATCCGTTGAGTGCCTTTTATAAGGTTTTATAAAATGTTTACAGGTACCTAGGTTGTAACTTAAAATCTTCTAAAAAGGACCGCGGCCTAGGTGCCTTGTAAAGACCTCAGAAATGATATGATGCCTGCCTTTTATTAGATTTTATAACATATTTACAAATACCAAATATCTAGGTTGTAACTCAAAATCTTCTAAAAAGGCCCACGGCCTTTTAGAAGATTTTAGAAGCCATGCAAAGAGCTGAGAGCTGCCCACAGCATTTTAGAAGCCTTGTAAAGAGCTGAGAAATGATCCGTTGAGTGCTTTTTATTAGGTTTTATAAAATGTTTACAAATACCAAATATCTAGGTTGCAACTTAAAATCTTCTAAGAAGTCCCACGGCCTAGGTGACTTGTGAAGTGCTGAGAAATGATCCGTTGAGTGCCTCTCTTTTTTTTAGGTTTATTAAACTGTTTACAAATACCAACTATCTAGGTTGTATGTTCATATCTTCTAAAAGGGCCTGGGGGCTAGCTGCTTTGCGAACAGCTGAGATATGCTCCATTGAATGCCGTTTACCAGGTTTATGTAAAATGTTTACAATTACCAAATATACGGAAACTATCTTTCAAAAGGATATAAAGAGAAGAATAATTTAAATTATTATTCCTTTCTGGAAAATAAAAAAAGTTTACCGTTGGTAGGATGACACCTTTGGGCGAATAGTACCATTGGACGAATCGGCATTGGACCAATCGTACCATTGGACTAATCATACATTGGACGAATAGTCCATTGGACCAATTGGCAGATTAGTAGAATTACACATATACTGGCGAGTGAATTAGAAGCTTTTACCCAGTACCGGCTGGGCCTTCTTTAGCCCGAATTACAGCACGTATAGGATTTTGCATAGATCTCACATACTGTTGGAGTGCATCTACGTCTACAGCATACCAGTTGTTCACTAGGCAGTCTTCTAACTGGCTTAAATTTGACGGAAGAGGACTTTGCTCCCTGATCTGTTTTTCTAACATGACCCATACATTCTCAACGGGATTCAGATGCGGGATTTGTGGTGGCCAGGGAAGATGGTGGAAGTCATTGTCATGCTCGTTGAACCACTGCTGAACAGATCTAGCGCGATGGACAGGAGCGTCGTCGTCCATGAAACAACCGTCACCTGCTGGATAAAAAGTCAACATTGCAGGATAAACTTAATCGGCTACAATATTCAGATAATCCTTAGACGACACCCTACCTTCCAGCAATATCAGAGGACCCGTTCCGTACCTACAGAACGTGCCCCACACCATGCCACCACATCCACAATCTTGAGTTGTGTTTACAAGGCAAGCTGCGTCCATCGCTTCATGGGGCTCCCGCCAAAGTCTCTGCCTAACGTCAGTACAGTACAAGATGTACCGCGACTCGTCGGACCACATTACTTTTTTTCAGCCTTCCAGTGTCCAGTTACGGTGTTCCTGACACCGCGGTAAACATAGTTTTCGGTTCTCCTCAAAAATCAATGGTTTCTATATAGGCATGCGACGGCCAATACCGGTACTCTTCCATTTCTTGCTCACAATTCGCTGAGATATGGGCCAGGAACAGCCTTCATTGAATGTTTCGGTCAGTTGCTGCACACTGGTGCTTCTCCGTACAAGCCATCTCAGACGACGGCGATCACGTTCCTGACAGATTGCCGTCGCGTCACAGTGACGTTTCTTAGACAAGCAATGTGAGTTATTTTTCCACTGATTAAAGACCCGGGATGTCTCACCTTTTGAGGAACCAGTCAGTTTTTCGATATCGTCGCTTCAGCCAGACGGGCATTCACATTAAGCCCGTTATCGAACTCCGAAGGTTCTTTTATTTTCCCCATTGTGATCAACGCTACTGACGATTACTGACAAGCAGTAATCTTAAATACTTGTACAGATCACGTGGCGACGCACGTGATCACATATTTGGCACATACGCTGCGTAAATGATGTTTACGTACATCTTCACAAAGGTTTCTAATTCAGTGGCCGGTGTGTGTACGTAACAAAAGAGGCGAATTTGAGTTCTTAAAAGAACAAACAAAGTGCGCAAAAATGCATCAACACAACTTTTCAATGTCGTATGTTGGATGCTCTGCTTACAAATAAACACGTAATGCTTAATAAAAGAAAAATTACAGCCGCCCCGGTGGCGCAGTGGTCTAAGCGATGGCCTCTGATCATTCATCCGAACGGGATCTGGGTTCGAATCCCGGTGAGGCATGGATGCTGTGTTTGTCTTATGTCACTGGCTCTCTCCCTTCCCTGGAGTCAGTGGCTCTAAATTAGGGACGGGCGACTGCTTATAGCCCATTGAGTTGCTCACGGTGGTCGTTAAACCTCCAATCAAAAAAAAAAAAAAAAAAAAAAAAATTACAGATGTGTTTCGTCAAACAGAAGTCATCACTCTTTCCACGTTTATAAGTGAGTCACGGAAAAATTATCATTGGCCGCCACCGGAAATGTGAATCTGGAAGAATTCGAGGCAGCTGTGGTGCAGTGGAAGCATATCCGGCGCGTAACTGGAAGACCCTGGGTTCGATTCCCGATGGCGGCCAATGATAATTTTTCCGTGACTCACTTATAAACGTGGAAAGAGCGATGACTTCTGTTTGATGTTCGTAGTCCACGTCAAATGTCTGTATTAACGATATCTTTCGTATTTTGGGAAAATAACTTATAACTTAGTCCACAACGTATTATACAAATTCAAACGTGCAACCTGTTTTCTCTATCCCCATTCTTTTGGAACTTAAATATCGAAGGAACATTACCAGGTCTTAACTGCCTTTGATCTCTAGTTTCATAATACACAAAATCTTCCTTGTTAAAGTTGGTACAACATACACTATATTGACGAAAGTCACCGGACACCTAGAAGAGTAACACAACATAGCATTTATTGACATACATTAATATAGTGTTGGTCCACTTTTGGCCTTAACGCATGCGCTGACCCTTCGAGACATACTTTCGACAAGGTTTTCGGACACATTGATAGGTATGCACTTCCATTCAGTACAGAATGCTGCCGCGAACTGTTGCTTAGTAGTAGGCCTTGGTTCCAAATTTCTGATGCGGCGCTCTTATTCATCCCATAAGTGCTCTACGGGATTACGATTAGGGCTCTGAGCTCGCCAGTCCACACACGATACGGAATTATCGTCAAATCACGCCGTAACAGTCCTTGCTTTATGGCTGCTAGTCATGCCCTTCAGAGCTCTGCATTTTGCGATCTCTTTGCCTGTTTAAAATGCCTGTTACTCCTGAAATTTGTGGTCCACTCGTGTGTAAAGATGAGTGCTATCTTCCTCGACGTTTGTCCGTGTGAGTAAGTGCATATTATACCGATATTCCATCATAATTTTACCTGCTGACCACGCCCTTCCGAGATCTTAAGAGATACGCAGTGTGTGCTCAAAGTACCTGTTTATATTGCCTGTTGCTTCTGGAATTTGTTCTTCGCTCGTGCATAATGGTGTGTGATGTCCTTTTTGCCACTACTCCGAGTTGGTAAGTGCATATTTTACCAATTATCCATCATAAATTCACCTGCCGACCACGCCCTTCCGATATCTGCAGTGCCCTGTTTGCCTGTTTCAAGTGCCTATTGCTCCTTCCAATTGTGCTTCACTCTACATAAAAGTGTGTGGTTTTTCTTTAACCACTTGTCTCAGTTTCGAATGCGCATGTTTCACCGATATTCCATCATAATTTCATCTATTAACCACGCCCTGCCGAGATAAGCACTGTACGCTCTATTTGCTTGTTTATAGTGCCTATTGCTCATTTAATTTGCGCTTCGCTCGTGCAAAACAGTATGTGATATGTTCTGAACCACTTTCCCGAGCTAGTAAGTGCATATTTTGCTGTTTTAACCATCATAATTTATCACGTTGGGCATGTTTACTTTTTACCCATCGTGACTGGCCTTGACTCTCTGCTCTGAACTGCCTACTGCTTATAGAAGATTTCCTGCTGCCTGTGTCTGTCTTCCGTCTTTGTGCTCCACCCATCGTTAGTGGTTCACTACGCTGCCTTCCCCAGCGTGCCGATTGCCTTCCTAGTGCTTGTCGCCATACACCATTCATCTCGACATCGAGTTATTGCTCCACATGAATGCCTTCCCTCTAATTTTAAGCGAACATATCTCCCTACTGCTTCTGGTTCTTCGATTACTTCAGACAAGTGCTCTAATGTTTTCCTTTTTGCACCTCAACGGCGGTGTTTGTGCTTTTCTTTTTCTTATTTTGCACTATTGTTTCACCTGTGTTATCCTGTACGTCTGCCCAGCCGGTGTCATTGACACGATGGGTTCCTCTCTGTCACTTCTCCTGTAATTTTTTTTACAATAAGCTTTGCTTGCAGCATTTGTTATTCATCCCCATTGTCATTGCAGTGTATATACCATCATTTTTTAACAGTTTGTATCATTTCCCAGTGAGACGCCCAACGCTGTACGTCTCCCTCTTGCCGCCCCGGTGGCGCAGTGGTCTAAGCGATGGCCTCTGATCGTTCGTCCGAACGGGGTCCGGGTTCGAATCCCGGTCTGGCATGGATGTTGTGTTTGTCTTACGGCACTGGCTCTCTCCCTTCCCTGGAACCAGTGACCCTAAATTAGGGACGGGCGACTGCTTATAGCCCATTGAGTTGCTCACGGTGGTCGTTAAACCTCCAATCAAAAAAAAAAAAAAACGTCTCCCTCTTATGTTTCTTATGATGAATAATAAAAAAGCCATTTTGAAATTTGGCTTTATGGCTGGCCGCATTATACTGCTGGCACCAACAAGGCTTGGTTCCATAGTATTGCCACAGAGTTGGTAGGGCATAATTGTCCAGAATATCGAGGTAAACGTGCTGGCTAACAGGTTTGTCCACGATAACCAATGGGTCTGTACCATACAACGAAAAACACAACCACACGAGTACACTGCCAATTACAAACTTGACCATAGGAACAGTACACTGTGTTAAATAGCGCGACCCTTGCTGCCGCCATACCCACACATGGCCGTCAGACTGATGGATCGTGTATCTGGATTCATCAGACCAGAGGGTCCCGTTTCAATTGATCTACCGTCCACGATAAATGTTCTTTACACCATGCTAAACGACGAGTAGCATTCCGAGTGGAGATGAAAGGTTTATGAGCAGCCGTACGACCACGGTAACCCATGGAATGAAGTTCTCTGCGAATGGTACGTGTACATACCGAGGTTTCAGCATTTTTACTCACCTGTACAATAGGTATTATCCAGTACTCCGTCGATTAGCTGTAACGACTCTCCTGAGGCTTCGACGTCCTCTATCCCTGATTTTCTTTGGTCTGCTGGTACGATTTGCTGCTTCAGGCACCCCATGTGTCTTCCACTTACTGAGTACATGCAAAACAGTTGACTTGGGTATGTTTAAACGCCTCACGGTTTCTCTTATGGACAACCTACTAATATAACACCCAACAATCTTTCCTTTCTTAAAGTACGTTCTCTTCCGCCGCGACAATGTCACTCAACCTCAGAGTGCGATATGATCGCGGTCAGATGCAAGCTTGTTTTTATATCGTTTGCAGCTGTACCGCGCATCTTAACAACGCAGCGGATCCGTTCATTTGATTTTGAAGGGGTGTCCGGTGACTTTTGTCAATATAGTGTATTCTGGAACGCGCAGCAGGATGGAAATCACGTTTCATTATATGCAGTCATTGCTTTATCAGTTTTGGCCTTTTCAGATTAAACTTATAAATTAGTTATCCGTTTCTCTATACATTTGAGGAGGCAGGATTTGTTTACACAAACATACAGTGAGTAAAAGTTAGGCGTGCCGTTAATAAATATGCGAAAAAATGGCGAATTTCTCGGAAGCATGCACTGCCTGCTAAGCAACGGTAAAATAGATATGAACCAGTGGTTTAGAAGGGCCCTAGCGCGGCTTAGCGGCGCTAGGGCCCAGAACCACCGGGACCGCGTAAAGAGAATATAAAAAGTCCATTGTCTAGACGGTAGTCCTCAAAATTATTTCATTGCTCGGAGGAAAATCTTCAGAGAGAAATTACGCAGCCATTTAATCTAAGAGACAGGCGTTCTATGCGTGCGAAGAATATTTTTACTAAGCAACTGTTCTTCTTATTCCTTGAGAATAATACCACAACAGATATCTCCTGGAATCTCAGGAAAAAAGCGTACTTGTCACACTGTGGAATAAATATAACTGTATTATTTGCATTTATTCAATGTGTCTATATTAGTTACATCTATTTAGTGTGAATCAAGTAATAATCACACTGAACACATTTGTAAGCCGCACCAGTGGCGCAGTGGTCTAAGCACTGGCTTATGACTATTCGTCCGTGAAGGGTCCGGGTTCGAATCACGTGAGGCATGGATGTTGTTTTTCTGGCTCTCTCTCTTCCCTGCAATCAGTGGCCCTAAATTAAGAACGGGCGACTGCTTGTAGCCCGTTGAGGTGCTCACGGTGGTCGTTAAACCTTCAATAAATAAAAACAAAACATATTTGCAATCATGTGAAATGACAGCGTTACTTAAAAAAAATTCATATTTTTAGGATGTGACTTAACAAACGTTTTTTTCCTTTAATGAAAACTGCGATTTAAATAAAAATAATCAGTAATAATATACTGAACAATAAAAATAGCAAATCAGAATTTACAATGCTTTTAAAAACTTTCAGTCTTCTTTCCAAGACCTTTTTATCTAATGAGTTCACCGCTTAGGCACTTTTTTAATTAGAGCCACATCGCTGAAATATATTGGGAAAACTGTGTTCTTCATAGTAGCATACTAGAATCTTTACTGAATGTTTATACTGCAGAGATAGCCGGCCCCGGTGGTCGACTGGTTTGAGGCGCTGTCTTCTGACCATAGGCCAGAGCGCGAGCTCCAGATGAGTTATGGATGGTGTGCTATTCTGATGGCGCAGGATTTGCCCCTTCCGTTTAACCAGTGGCTCCAAATTAAGGATGATTGACTACTTATAGCTCTACAAGTTGCTCAGTGTGGTCGCTCAACCCCAAAACAAAAACAGCAAAAAAAAAAAAAAAAAAAAAAAAAATGAGTGGCCTAGTGGTTTGAGAATCCTGTGGTTTCTGACCATTCGTCCGAGTTGGGCCCTTGTTCGAGTCCCTATGACGCATGGGTAGTGTACTTGTCTTATGTGGCTGGACCAAAATTCAGGAAGGGAGACTGCTTATATAGCCCATTGAGTTGCCCACGGTGGTCATTAAACCACTAAACAAACAAATAATTTTGTAGAACGACGGAGTGGTATTTAAATAAACATTTGGTATTCTTAACATCTGGCTGTCATGTAACGCTTTTTTGCACGTCTTTTGTAAAAAAAGATCTTGCTTCGGTTATCGGTATGTCCGTCCGTCCGTCCGTCCGTCTGTACCCACGGTATCTCAGCAACTATCAGTCCGATTTGAAAAATTCTTTTTGCATTGGGAAGCTTGAAATATGCAAATGATGATCCTTTATTTCGTTTTTTTTTACGATGTACAATTTCGCCGGTAGAGGGCGTAAATGCAGATGATGTCGAATTCAAAAATACGTTTTATTCCACATATTTGCTTCTAAACATCCGATTGAAATCCATTTATGTCGAAGAGTATTTTAGATATAGTTACTTTTTCAAATTACGCATAGATTTTCAACTAGGGGGCGTAAAAGTAAATTACATTTTCCCCGATAACTCTTCTTCGAAAACTCCGATTTGAAAAATTTTTACTTCAGCGGATACATCTCTTGATGAAAAATCTTTTGCATATAATTTCAAATTTTTGGTAAAGAATACTTTGGCCACCAGGGGGCGTAAGTGTTAATTTTTGCTTCTGATGTTTTTGCCATAAAATCGTAGCTTCTAAAAGATCGATTAAAAAATTCTTTCGTGGACTGATGCCACTCACTTCGATAAACCTTTTCGGAATATTTTCTTCTTAAAATATTCTACAGTTTCTCCGCCAGGGGGCGTGTACATCTTATTTTTGTCAATATCTCTTTTTCTAGGAGTCCGATTTGAAAAATTCCTTCTTTGTTGGATAGTGTTTTCCGTGCGACATGTTTTTCATATAATTTCAGAATTTTCAAGTAATTCATAGACTTTCCGCTAGGGAGCGTAGCGGTAAATTGCGTTTCCCCCTATATCTCTGCTTCTAAATCTCCGATTTGAAAAATTCTTCCTGTATCGCATACAAGACCTGATGGAAAATATTATTCTCATAATTTCATATGTTTAGTAAAGAATGGTTTAGCCAACTTGGGTCATATATGTTAATTTCTGCTTCTGAAGTATTTGTTGCAAAATCTGGGCTCCTGAAATCTCGACTAATTTTTTTTTCTACGACCGATACCGCTTATACGGATAAACCTTTTGAGAATACCTTCTTCCTAAAATAATGCATGGTTTTCCCACCAGGGGACGTAAAGTCACATCTTATTTTTGTCGATATCTCTGTTTCTAAGAGTTCGTAAGCTCACGATTCCGTTTACAGCAATATCTGAGGGATTAAAAACCCGATTGAAAATCTTCTTTCTTTGGTCAGATCTATTGTTTTCCATACCGGTTCCATTGACTTTGAATAGCTTTGATAAACTTAATTTGCGTCAGAACGGATTCAAAAGACGTGCTTATTACACCCGAAAATTCGGTGTCAACTTTCTTGTTTTATTTACAATTGTTGAAGTTAAACAATTTTATTGTGCATTGGTGAAAGTAATTAGTACTGAAAATGTAGTTAACACTTATAATAAAAAATAACAAAAAATATTTCCCAGGACTTCTGAAAAGTTTCTTCCCCGGTTGTATTTCCCTCATCATTTCATCGCTAAGGCACTTTTTTATTTAGAACTACAATACATCACTGATATGAACAAACTATTGTTGGCCCACAACCACCGAACTTTCATCCAATAATGCAATTCGAAGGGAATAAGGGTCCATTAGTCATATCATTAATGAATTAATTCTACTTTTATTTTGAGTATCTAAATCAAATATTATTGCTCTATTTTATACGTAACTGGGAAACGAATTTTCCTGAAGAAATAATTCTTCGCAAGTACATTGAAGGCAACACAAATATCATCGTTGGCACAAATGTGTTGTATTTATACTGTTTCCTTTCAGTTGCTTGGGACTTTCTTGTTCTAGGTAGTGTAACGGATAGCAGTGGTGCACCAGAGGGGAGGGCCGGTGGGCCCCGCCCCCTGGGATGACAGAGCGGAAAATTATTACGTCGAAGTTAGAAACAAAAAATCACGACTCTTAATCATGTACCCTATAACTATAAAATGAAACAAAATATTTACGCATTGTGAACAATGAAACAAACCTACAGCTAGAAGATAAGGAAGAAATTGAAAGATGGGATCTTTATACACGATATTGTGCCCACCAGCTGATATCCAGAGTAACCGCCTTGTGTAACGCGGACAAAAGCTAGACGGGCTGAGAGTGACTCAGTAAGATGCTGGAAGATGTTCACAGGTATGTGGAGCTGTGTTGACTGCAGTGCATCTGACAGCTGCTGGAAGATGTTCACAGGTATGTGGAGCTGTGTTGACTGCAGTGCATCTGACAGCTACTGGAAGATGTTCACAGGTATGTGGAGCTATGCTGACTGCGGTGCATCTGACAGCTGCTGGAAGATGTTCAAGGTATGTGGAGGTATGCTGACTGCAGCGCATCTGACAGCTGCTGGAAGATGTTCACAGGTATGTGGAGCTATGCTGACTGCAGTGCATCTGACTGCTGCTGGAAGATGTTCACAGGTATGTGGAGCTGTGTTGACTGCAGTGCATCTGACAGCTACTGGAAGATGTTCACAGGTATGTGGAGCTATGCTGACTGCGGTGCATCTGACAGCTGCTGGAAGATGTTCAAGGTATGTGGAGGTATGCTGACTGCAGCGCATCTGACAGCTGCTGGAAGATGTTCACAGGTATGTGGAGCTATGCTGATTGCAGTGCATCTGACAGCTGCTGGAAGATGTTCACAGGTAGGTGGAACTATGCTGACTGCAGTGCATCTGACAGCTGCTGGATGGAGCGCGGTGGAGGATCCATAGAGCGAACAACACGATCAAGGTGGTCCCACAGATACTCAATTGGGTTTAAGTCTGGGGAATTAGGGAGCCAGGGAAGTATTTTGAGTATTCATCGTGCTCATCCAACCACTGTCGGACATTTCTAGCTGTGTGACACGTTGCATTTTCGTGCTGGAAGATCCCATTCGCCCCAGGAAAAACAATCAGCATGTATGGGTATACGTGGTCTGCAACGATGGATTCATAACAAATTCGGTCCATAGTGCCTTCCACAGGTATGTGTGAACCCAGGGAATGCCATGAAAACATTCCCCAGACCATAACGCTGACACCACTAGCTTGTATTCTTACAGCAATGGTTGAAGAATGTTTGTTCTCCGATGTTTATCGCCCTATACGCCAACGTCCATCCGTTTAATGGAGTAGAAAACGTGACTCATCGGAGAAGACAATCCTTTGCCAATCAGTGGAGGTCATATTCCGATACTACCGTGCAAATGTAAGCCTTTTCTGTCGATGCACCGTCGTTAGCATAGGTGCAGTGACCACCCGTCTGCATCGGAACCCCATACGCAGCAGGGTTCGCTGAACTGTCGTTTTAGACACACTTCCGGTAGCCCCCTGGTTCATTCGGCCAGTGAGTTGCTCTACTGTAGCGTGTCGATCGGCCCTCACGCACCTTTGCACCCGACGTTCACCTCTCACATCAATGGTACGTGGTGCTCCGCAGTTTTCGCGTCGTTTATTCGCAATGGTGCCATTTCTCCAATCACGATGCACTTTAACCACAGCAGCACGCGAACAGTTCACAAACTGCATTGTTTCAGAAATATTGCCACCCTTAGCCTGAAAGCCGATAATCATTCCCTTTTGCAAATCAGATCAGATCAGATGTAGAGGATTTTAGGAAAGGAGTGTCTGACCCCAGGTCTTGAACAACGCTTAGAAATAGGAAGCTAGGAGATTTGGGCTAGAGTGCCCGATAGGAAAGTGACACGGAAGCGAGGTAAGAAAGGGGTAGGAAGACGCCCTTATTTATTACCGGGGGCCAGTACCCGGGCCTTTTACAAATCTGATAAATCGCATCTTTTATCCATGACAGCAACGAGGGATATGTTTTCAGAATGCCTACAGCACACCTTATATAACCTCCAAGCCAGCTCACGACACGTGCCTTCTTTCATTGGCTACGCGCTGTTGACGTTAAAAGTAGGAGGTAGTCAGAATAACGTCACTGGACTGTGTAATTACCTAGGTGTTAAAATTACACAAGAAGGTAGAGATGCAATGGAATTAAGAAATAGAATTGCACGGGGAAGAAAAGCTGTTAAACCCTGAATGCGATCTGGTGGAGTGAAGAATTAATCATAAAAGGGAACGGGGTATTTATAATAGTATCGTTAAGAGCTTCCTATTAGATGGAGCCGAGGCCTGACGACTAACAGAAGCGGATAGAAAGAAAATAACAGCTGTATTTCTTTCTATCCGCTTCTAAGAGAAGATCACGTAGAGTGTCAAGAAGACAGAAAATAAAGAATGAAATGATTAAAGAATTGATGGAAGTGACACAAACAATTTTAGAAGACATACAAAAGACACAATTGCGTTGGTTTGGTCATGTAAAAAGAATGACTAGTGAAAGACTGCCCAAAATTGCCATGGAATTTAAATGAAACAAACAGAAAAATAGAGGCCGACCTAGAAGAACATGATCTGATGGAATAAATGATGGAGGAATGGTGCTCAGACAGAGAAAGTTGGAAAAGACTCTTGGAGATCGGAAGGCGACGTCAGATGCCATAAACTAATTATACACTGAAGAGCAATTGAATTAGAGATACCTGTCTAGTAACGTGTAGCACCACCTTTCGCCCTGATGACGGCGGCGATTCGTCTCGGCATGGACTCGACAAGAGACCGGAAGCGTCGGGAAGCCATACGGATCCACGACCCCTGAACAAGCTCCCACAGTTCACGAAGATTTGATGGAGGGGGTCAGAGCCTCGAACATCTCTCTCCATGGCATCCAAGATGTGATCGATGGGATTGAGATCAGGTGACCTAGCTGGACAAGGAAGCGAGGTCACGTTGGTGGAGTGTTCATCCAACTATTCGGATACAATTTGGAAGCGATGGCACGGTGCATTGTCTTGTTGCAGGATGAGGACCCCAGTGGGATGTTGAAGACGCACTAATGGGAGCAAATGGTCGTCCAGGATATCCCGGTAACATTGACCTGTGAGGGACGATGTCACACGTACCAGGGGTCCTATTTCAGTCCACGTAAACAGACCCCAGACGAGAATGCCACCTTCACCAGCTTGAAGAGTACCCTGCTGGCAAGAAGGATCCATCGCTTCATGTGATTTGCGCCGTACTCGTATCCTGCCATCCGCATGTACCAACGTGAATCTCGACTCATCAGTCCAGGTAACATTTTCCCACATGTCTGGGGTACAGTGGCGATGTTTCCGCGCCCATGCTAATCTTTGGCACCCTGTGATGTGCGGTCAGCAGCGGTACCCTCGTTGGACGATGGCTTCTGTACCCCATAGCGAGGAGATGGTTCTGGATGGCGTGGCTGCTTACACGTTTTTGTGCGCCAGCGTTAAATTGCCGAGTGATTTCTTGCACTGTGGCCAGTCTATTCGCCGTTACAATGCGAGCTAGCCGACGATGACCCGCTCATCCACACGCTGTTGTCCACGGCAGTTGGCCCTTGCAGGGATGGTTTTACCGGATTCGATGTACTCACGGTGCACCCGTGACACAGTGGCTCGTGAAAATCCCAGTGCCCGCCCCAGGGCAATGTAATTTTTAAGTTTTCTCCTACATGGGAACAGTGAAAATACGGCACATTTGTGTCAACGATTACATTTGCTCTATTACTGTTTTACCGTCATTTGTTATACCACCATCTCAAGCGTAAAGACACTCGTTCGATTAGTTTGGCTGAAATTTGCCTTTATGAACAACTTTATTATTGTTATTTTTTAAATACAAATAACTGCTATCTTTGGTTTGACCTCTTCAGCTTAGTTTCTGAAGCACAAATATTGCATTGTGAAATGAGTCACCTGTTAATATATTTTTCTGTTGTTCCTAACATTACAAATATGCCTTACTTCGATTATTTACATATTCCTTTCAGAAAGCACTTAAGTCTTTTTGTTTCATTCAATTCTGAAACTAGCGCCCCCGTAGAATTCCGAAATGTATCGAATGTATAGATTCAGCTAAACAAAAGACTGAATTTTTGAATACGAAATGAAGGAAAGAAAAAAAAAAAAAAAAAAAAAAAAGGAAAAGATAGAACATTCAGAGATCGCATTCTTCTGTGTTTCAACGGGAAGTGCGCCGAGTCTGATATTTTTCAATTTCAGTACAAAAATTTCACTATTTTATCTTCCGCAGTCTCTGGTGTGTGCGTGTGTGCGTGTGTGTGTGTGCGCGCGCGAACCTTCGGTTGCAGCGTCGGCGGTCGTACCGTAGCGAATGAAAGAGCTTAGGCCAGCCCCGTAGGAAGCGCATTACGACAACACAAGAAAAACGAGGATTTGGGACCTAAACCTTTCGGGGACTATGAAGAAAACACCGCTTTTTTCTCTTTACCTTGCACAGAGGTCTGTAATGAAATGTCGCATTCATTTGCATAACGAAATTGTGCGACTCTTTTGAAAGGAATAAATAGAAGCGGGAGTAACGCACAAGTAAACAACAAAGACGAATAAATAAGTGGCTTTAGGGGCAAATGCCGACGATTTAACTGGGTGAGAGGGGGTGGCAGGGAGGACATTTATTTTTCTGGCAGTCCTATGGCAATCATTTTGTTCGGAATGTTTCCCAAATGGTTGTTATAGGGAAGAAAGACATCTCTTGCAAAGCAGGTACGCTCGATAAAGTGTTCGGATTAAAACATTTCCTCTTTGTTTGAAATTAAGTTCGTTAAAAATTACTTCGTAGAAACATGCTTGTGTATTGCTCTGTTGTGATGATAAAAATTCAGGATTAATAAGCACATGATAAAAAAAGGAAATATTTTCCATTGCTGACGCAGTTCATGCAAGGCGTTTCCTAAACGTGAAGTAAATAAATGCAGGAAGAAAGAGACGACGGTTTTTTTATTGTTGACGCTACTTACAAGACACGTTTCTTAAACTGAAATAAAAAAAAGGAATAAAAAAACTGGGGTAAAAGCAAAAAAAAAAAAAAAAAAAAAACATACAGCGAGAGTGTCGTTCCATTGCTGATAAAGTTGGTACGGCGCATTTCGGTGATCTTTCTTTGTTGAAAGAATGTTTCTTTCTGTTGTTGAAATAATGTAACAAGTCATATTCCTTTCGTTGTTGAAAAGACTCGCACGACACTTTCATGAACTAAGATGAGAAGAGAGAGAGAGAGAGAGAGAGTAAAATAGGCTTTCCTCCTTTTTAGTAATGTATTACGAGTAGATCGTTTTCCAGATAGAAAAATTATATTTAAAATAGCAACATTTTCTACAGTAAGCAGTAGAAAAAGTAGTTCCGTCTTTACTGTATTTGCTGGAAGCTACGAAAGAAGGATATTGTTAAAGTACGTGCCAACCACATTTTCCTCCCCTTATTATGAAATTGTGGAAACAGATTTTCAAAACGAAATGGGGCGGAAAAAATAGAAATATTGATTTGCAATAATCATAGTAATGCATAACTCCTTGTTTTGAAACAGAAAAACAGCAAACACTAAACAAAGCTTTTTTACTGAACAATATTTTTTTAAAAGAGAGAGGGACCTCTGTTGCAAATAATGCAAATATCGTATTTCTTTAAAGATGAATTAGAGAGAGAGAGAGAGAGAGAGCTAAATGTTGAAGAAATCTCAAGTCACACGTATTTCCATATTTGCAATAGATTAAAAACAATAGAATGCAAGGCTACTCAACCACAGCCATCTAGATATCCAGGCCAAGTAAGCTTTGTAAGCTTTCTGTGACGTTACAATCGACCTCTCAAACAACGCAAACTTTTACACATTTGTCAATATTGAATGTGAGTTTTCGCTGTGCAGATCTGCTAATAATTAGCAGGTCTTGTTTATTATTGTTTTATTTAAATACAGTATTTTTATTACAACTTAATTTTGTTGCCTGTAACTACATATTGCTGCTATTTTATTATATAATGCACTCGTATATACAGTCGTGGCCAAAAGTCCTGCACCGGTAGACCGGAAGTCAATTTTTGATGTTTGAAGTCAACTTATGCAGCGTAATGGCAAAGTCAGAAATACATGTTAGATATACTTCATTTTAAAGGAAATTTTATGCTGAATTCAAATATTTTTACAGAATGTTATTACCAGTAATAGAAGTGAAGTTACAAGCAAACGTACAGCATCAAGTCGTAAAAAGCAAAAAATAGTGGAATTTGTGAAATTAGGGTAAAATGCATTTAACGTAAAATTACTGTACAGTATATTATTGGAACATTAAGGACACTTGAAATAGCCTACCAACAAGTAAAATACGCTTTAATATTTAACCATGGTTATGTAAGGTCAGGTGATGCGTAACATCACAGCCTCTCCTTGACAAATGTCAACCCCGCCTTCTCGTGGTGCATAATGTTCCCACTAAAGGGGCTCTGACGACCGCAAATAGCGGTATAACTATACCATCGGGATCAGAGGAAATGCTATCCCACACTCACCAACCCGCTTGGCCAGCGTGGTGAGTTATGGCCAAACACCTCCAAAATGACTCTACAACTTAAATCTTGGCCCTCAGTCTCCGGCAGCTGGAATGTACCTGGCCAAGGCAGCGGCCAGTGCGACATGAAGGCAGAGGGTGCTAAGAATCCCCGGAGGACCGGACTAGGCTGCCATTTGATGCTGACCTTGGCTACCTACAACGGACGCTCCCTATCTTCTGATTCAAGGCTTCTTGAATTGGAAGAGGAACTACAAAGGATCAAGTGGGACATCGTCGGGCTGAGTGAGGTAAGGAGAAAAGGAGAAGATCTCATTGAACTGAAAAGTGGACATCTCTTCTATTATCGTAGGACAGATACTGGCAGAGCTAGTGGTGTTGGATTTATAATAAACAAGAAACTGAAGGATAAAGTGGTAGAAGTTGAAAGTTCCTCTGACAGAGCTGCACGACTCGTTATCCAACTATCGAGAAGATACCAGGCTCAGATTATTCAAACTTATGCACCCACCACAAGTCATCCTGAAGAAGAAATTGAAGAATTTTATGAGGAAATTCGTCATCTAAATAATAAAGGTAAGCAGCACTTGAAGATAATTATGGGAGATTTCAATGCAAAAATAGGGCACCGGCAACAGAATGAAACTTCAGTAGGTAAATTCGGTCACGGCAACAGAAACCAGCGTGGAAATAGTCTCGTTGAGTTTGCAGAGGCAGAAGGATTTTTCATCTTGAATTCCTTTTTCAAGAAAAAGCCACACAGGAAATGGACATGGAGACATCCAATTGGGACGACAAGTGAAATTGATTTTATTATGTGTAACAAAAAATTCGTCATCGAAGACTGCAGTGTGCTAAACAAGTTCAACACAGGTAGTGACCATAGATTGGTGAGATGTAAGATGCACCTCAACACTAAACTGGAACGTGGCAAGCTCATAAGACAAACAAAATGTATTGACATAACCAACCTTAAAAAAACACCATAATACTTTCAAGTTGGAACTGAAGAACAGATTCTCTGCTTTAGAAGGCCTGACATCGGAAGAAGTGGATATTTCTGAAGTTAACAGAAAAGTAACCAAAGCTCTTATGGAAACAGCAACAAAATTAGCTGGGTCTAAGAACAAGTTGCATGTAAACAAATTATCAGGAAAAACCAAAATGTTGATGCAAAAAAGAAGAGAGATGAGGACAACTAAAGAAGATGTGACTTCCAATGTGGAATATATAGAGCTATGCAAGACAGCACGAAGAAGTATCACTGAAGACGTAAGGAAATTCAACTGTGAGCTAGTGAGGAAAGCAATTGAAAACAACCAAAGCCTAAAGATAGCAAAGGGACATCTCAGTAAGGGAAGAAAACAGATTATGGCTCTGAGAAAAGAAGATGGTTCTATAACAAGAAATAGAGGCGAAATTTTGACAAGAGTGAAAGATTTCTACTCCAAACTATATGAAAGGGATGATACATGTACTCCAGACATCATGAAAGGTACCAGAGTTCTTCCAGTCCTCCCAGCAGAAGTTGCTCATGCAATCAAGAACATGAAGCGGGGGAAAGCTCCAGGAGAAGATGGAATTACTGTAGACATCATACAAGAAGCAAGTGGAGAAATTGAAACAGTACTCGCCCAAATTTTCACTCGATGCCTTAATGAAGGGAAGATTCCTGAGGATTGGAACAATGCTACAATGATCCTGCTACATAAAAAAGGTGACATTGAGGATCTCAGGAACTACAGACCTATCAGCCTCCTATCAGTGGTTTATAAAATCTTCACTAAAGTTCTTTCACACCGCTTGAAGGTAACACTGGACATGGCTCAACCGAGAGAACAAGCTGGATTCAGGAGTGGCTACAGCACAATAGATCATATCCACGTGCTGAGAGAACTAATTGAAAGAGCGAGGGAATATGAACTTCCATTGTGCATGGCTTTTATCGATTATGAAAAAGCCTTTGATTCGGTGAAACCATCAGCAGTTACCACGGCTCTGAAATCCTGCGGTATTGAAGATGCATACATTAGTATTATTAATAACATCTATGAAAATGCAAGTGCAAAGATTCGGCTGTTTGAAAATACAACACACATAAAAATTGGAAAGGGAGTGAGACAAGGTGACACCATATCTCCGAAGCTCTTTAATGCCACATTGGAAAATGTCTTTCAATCACTGAACTGGGAAAACAAAGGGATAAAGATTAATGGAGATTATCTAACCCACCTTCGTTTTGCTGATGACGTAGTCATTTTTGCAACTACCCCATCAGAGCTGCAGAGTATGATCCAGGAACTTGCTGACAAGAGTAAAGAAGTGGGATTAAAAATGAACTTTCAGAAGACAAAAGTGATGTTCAATGCTTTTACAAGAAATGAAGATTTATCGATTGATGGAGAAAAACTGGAGATAACAGATACGTATGTTTATCTTGGACAGCAGATATCAAGTGAGGGTCACATTGATGAAGAAATTAATCGGCGTACAAAACTTGCCTGGAGAGCTTTTGGAAGAAACAGCATAATTTTCAAGAGCAATATGCCGTTATGTCTTAAAAGAAAAGTGTTTGATCAATGCATCCTTCCAGTGCTTACGTATGGTGCAGAGACGTGGACCTTAACTAAAAGAGACATACAAAGGCTGCAGACAACTCAAAGAAGCATGGAGAGGTGCATGCTTGGTATAACCAGGAGAGATAAGAAGAGGAACTCGTGGATCCGAAAAATGACGAGAGTGGAAGACATCATGATCAGAGTTAAATCCCTGAAATGGCAATGGGCTGGACATACTGCCAGAAGGACAGACCATAGATGGACAGCCAAAATTTTAGATTGGATTCCAAGGGACAGGAAAAGACCCAGAAAAAGACCACATGGGAGATGGTTGGATGAAATTCGTAAATATGCGGGAGTGACATGGAGGAGACTGGCACAAGACAGACCGTTGTGGAGGAAACTTGGGGAGACCTTCGTCCAGCAGTGGATTGATAATGGTTGACAATGATGATGATGATGACTTAGTAACAAAGTGCACCTTCTTGGCATGGAACTAATGAGCTTCTATAGTTGTCCACTGGTGATAACACGGTGCCATACGGCCCTTACAGAATCAATCAATGCTGTTTTAGATGTGGATCCTTGTTGACGGATCTTTCGCTTCAATCTCACCTACAGATTCTGTATGGGATTAAGATCCGGTGACTGTGCCAGCCACTTAAGATTTTTTATAACTTTCCGACTAAACCACTCGTCAACCAACTTTGACCGATGACATAGCGCGTTATCGTCCTGAAACATAAAATTCCGCAAACCCATGTCTTGTGCAGATGGTAGCAGTTTGGACTCCAAAACATCCACATATTTCGTTTGATCCATTCAATGTGCCATGAACAATGTGCAGACGACCAACACCGCTGGCTGAAATACAGGACCATAACATCCCCGAATGTGAGTGCTTGATTGTTGTCTGGATGCAGCATTCCATATATCTTTCACCAGCCCGACGACGTACATAATTACTTCCATTATTAGCAGAAATAGTAACAGTTGTTTCATCACTGAAAATAAGATTTTTCCAATCATCAACAGTCCAATTCTTGTGTGCCTTGGCTCAAGCAATTCTTTTGAGCTGTTGTTGTTCAGTAAGGAAAGGTTTTCGTGCAGCTTTTCATGCAGTTAGTCCATTTTCTTGTAGCCTACGACAAACTGTACGTGCAGATGCAATAATGCCTACTTCATTCTCCCACTCGTTTCTTAAACCAGTGACTGTTTAAACCTTGATTTTAAGGAACGACGAATCAACATGCGATCATCACGTTCAGTACACAGCCTTGGTCGACCTGTTCTTTTTCTGTTTCCCACACATCTAGTTTCTGTAACTCTTTTAATGGTGCGCAAGACAGTGGAGTGATCACAGCCACATTTTACAGCAATTTTGGCACCTTGTTATCACCAATGGACAACTAGAGAAGCTCATTAGTTCCATGCCAAGAAGGTGCACTTTGTCACTAAGAAACCATGGTTATCCAATTATATATTAAAGCGTATTTTGCTTGTGGGTCAGTTATTTTAAGTGTCCTGCAAGTGTCAATGATGTACTGTACAGTAATTTTACTTAAATGTATTGTACACTAATTTCCCAAATACCACTATTTGTTGCTTTTTACTACTAGATGCTGTACTTTTGCTTGTAACTTCACTTCTATTACTGGTAATAAGATTCTGTAAAAATATTTGAATTCAGCATAAAAGTTCCTTTAAAATGATGTATAATATTTATTCCTGACTTTACCATTACGCTGTATAAGTTGACTTCAAACATCAACTATTGACTTTCAGTTTGCTGGTGCAGGACGTTTGGCCACGATTGTGTATAAAACACATAGAAAATAGTAACTATGCTAAGAATCCGATTTATTGGCGTAGTAATATATACATAAGCGTTTCCAAGCTTTCGTACATCAACCAGATGCTTTTTCAAGGAAGTTAGACGGAAACTGTCTAATTTCCTTTGTTCGTTAGGCAGTTCCTGTCTAACTTACTTGAAAAAGCCGTCTGGTTGATGCTCAAAAGCTTGGAAACGCTTATGTATATATTACTACGCCAATAAATCGGATCCCTAGTATAGTTACTACTTTCTGCATAATTGGTGTACTGAATAATGATTCTCGTGCTAAATTGTATACTACAAGGAGTGTTCAAATGAAAAGGTACGAAACGACACTGTGGGTATAAATGAAGACTTTATTCAAAGTATACACCATAGGCCGTAGCACAACGATCCCATTGATAAACGAGCCGAAGGATTCCTTGTTCCCAGAATTCCTGTGGCCGTGACGAGACCCAGTCCTGCACAGCGTCCTTGAGTTTGTCGTCCGAGTGGAAACGCTTCCCTTTCAGATGTTTTTTCAAGGGACCAAACACATGGAAATCGCAGGGCGACATGTCCGGGCTGTAGGGCGGATGGTCAAGCTGCTCGCACTGGAACTTGGTCAGTTCCGCGTGTGTGACCCTGGAGACGTGAGGACGCGCGTAATCATGGAGCAGAACCACACCCTCCGCAATGAATAGCGGCCGGTTTAACATCTTCCGCTGTCAGAAATCGGATAACGCCTCGCTGCTCCTCAATCGTCGAATTTTGCAATGTGAACGCCATCCTGTTCTCACACGCACTGCCGCGTCAATTGGACGGCGCTCTTTATAAGAGCCTCTGCTCTCTCCTGCGCATGCGGGCGCCCGCGCATGCTCCGATTCACGCCGGCGACTCCAATCGCATCCCTAGATGTGTCGCTACGTTCTCCCATAGCGGCATAGGCAAATATGTTAACGGTTACGTTCTTATGACGTTTCGTACCTTTTCATTTGAACACCCCTAGTAAAAGCAATATTAGGTGCGCAACTTAATTCTCGGTCCCTAACCGCAAGCGATCATACACTGCTGGCCACCCAAAATGCAACACCAAGAAGGAAGCATCCGATTGGCCTGAAATTCGCAGCATGCATCGCCCGCGAGAGGACATGCAAACGATTAGCATTGCAGGGCAAATGCAAATCATGTGCGCCCGGCATGCCACCGAGAAGCACTATAAGAAGGGTGCACAGAAGGCTGGGTGTAAGTAGTGGAAGTGTGTTGTGCTGCCGGACCTGTGCGTGGGAAGCTTCCTGATGCCTCGTCGCAGAATACGGCAGTCATTCCAGCACGTTTTGGAGTTCGTCAGAGGACGAATTGTGGCTTGTCGCGACAGCGGTTTATCGTACCGAGACATCGGCGCCCGTGTGGGACGACATCCAGCCACAGTGAGGCGAGTATGGATTTGGTGGGTGCAGGAGGAACGTACGGACAACGTGAGCAATTGCCGCAGCAGCGGCACACCACCGACCAGAGGACCTGCATGTTGTGCAGCGGGCATTGACGGCTTGCACCGCCACGTCACGAACGTTAGCGTAGGAATTAGGGTGTGTTCCTGAACAACCTGTGTCAGCACGTACTGTTCAACGTCGTCTGCAGGAGCGGAGACTTGTCGCACGGCGCCCATTGCTCCGATTACCATTGACGTTACACCACCGGTAAGTGCGGCGGCAGTGTGCCGTTGAACGCCGCACCTGGACTACGGAATGGCACGAAATTGTCTTCTCCGACGAATCCCGCTTCTGCCTGCAACATCACGATGGTCGGATCCGCATGTGGCGCCACCGCGGCGAGAGACTGTATGACGCCTGCGTTATGAATCGCCATACCGGTCCGTCGCCTGGCGTTATGGTTTGGGGCGCAATTGGATATGACACCCTCACCCCTCTGGTACGTATCGCCGCCAACAGCCACCGTTACATATCCAACGTTTTGGAGCCTGTAGTCCTCCCTTACCTGCAGGACCTGCCAGCGGCCACGTTTCAACAGGACAATGCGCGCCCGCACGTGGCACGCATCGTGCAATCATTCTTTACGGCCCACCAGGTGTCACTGCTACCGTGGCCCGCCTGTTCTACCGATATGTAGCCTATCGAACACGTCTGGTCGCTGATCGGCAACCGAGTGGCCCGGCTAGCACCAACCGCGGCTACGCCTGATGAACTGTGGCAACGTGTGGGTGCAGCCTGGACCGACATACCCCAAGCACACATCCAAAGCCTCTTTTGTTCGATGCCGCTGCGTGTAGCGGCCGTTATTGCCAGCCATGAGAGGGGGGGGGCACACGTACTATTGATGTCTGCGTGTTCCACAAGTCGCACGGGCCTGTAAGCTCAATCATTTCATCTTTGTATCTGTTGTTATGTGTCCAGTAAATCTGGCTTTGCTATCTCGTGTCCTTCTTGGTGTTGCATTTTGGGTGGTCAGCTGTGTAGAACGTCGGCAAATGCAAGTAGCTGTGTACGATAATGGCTGATTGCAGCGCCATCTAACAGCTTTTCAGGCAACCGTAACTGCTCACAGCTGTAGTGACAGAAGGGACGAAAGTTGACGGCGAAAGCAATGTCGTTCGAAAAGTAACATTTGAGGCACTGCCTCTTGTTCGCGTTTCAGCTGAAAAAAAGTGCCGCGGAAGCTTAGCAAATGATCTGTGCTGCTTTGGGTGAGGCTGCTGTGTCCTACAGTTCGTGTAAGAAGTGGGTCCAGCAGTTTAAGCAGGAAAATTTCGATCTACGTGATGCTGAACGTCCGGGACAGCCACAGAAAGTTGACGATGAGGAACTGGAACAACTGTTGGACGCGGATCCCTGTCGCACACAGTCAGAGCTCGCCCAGGAACTCGGAGTAACGCCGCAAGCCATTGCAAAGCGCGTGCACAAGCATGGACAGATTCACAAGGAGGGTCGTTGTGTGCCCCACCAACTCACAGCTGCGAACAAGTCTAGGCTCTACGATGTTGCTGTGTCCTTGCCCTCCAGATTCAAGAAGAAGGATTTCTTCCACAAGATTTTGACCTGTGATGAGAAGTGGATCCTCTGCTATAATCCTAAGCTGCGCAAATCGTAGGTTTATCCAGGTCAGCCTACCACCAGTACCGCCAAACCGAATATCCACGCCAGGAAGTTGTTACTGTGCATATGGTGGAATCAGCGCAGTGTCGTACGCTATGAGTTGTTCAAACCTGGTGAAACGGTCAATGTTGTGCGTTGTTGTCAGCAACTCATTCGCGTGAGTGACGCACTGGAGGCGAAAAGGCCATACATCGGCAAGGGCAGAAGGTCGGTCCTGTTACTTCAGGATGACGCGCGTCCTCACACCGCGAAAACGACTTTAAACACGATCACCGACCTAGGATAGGAGATTTTGTCCCACCCGGCGTATTCTCCAGACTTCGCCCCGTCGGATTATCACCTCTTTCACTTCCTGCAACATCATCTGAGTGATACGCACTTCACTTTTGTCGAGGAGGTCCACACAAGTATTGATGACTTTATCAACTCGAAACAGCCCTTGTTTTTCCGCAGTGGCATTCGGCAGCTCCCAGACCGATGGCTCAAATGTATCCAACACGAAGTGGGTTATTTCCCTGATTAGGTACGTATTCGATTTGCTATAATTTGCTGTCAACATGTCGTGCCTGTGGCCGAGAATTAAGTTGAACACCTAATATATAGCTGTCTGAGCATGGTAACAACTCACCAGATACTTAATAAAAGATGTTATTTATTTACATTTTAAAAGCTACACACACGTAATTTAAAACACAACTATAGCGAGATCTTTCAGAGGTATACCTCCATCTTCAGACCTAGAGTGCAGAAATGGAAGTATCCCGTGTATAAATACACTCACAAGCAATATCAACATGCCCCAGTCGAGGAGAGTACGTTGCCAACTGAAAGAAACAGTACTATAGAAAATGGAAAATGACGTCATAGTTATAAGTTATTTATGGGGTACGTCCGAATCATCAGGAAAGCAGTTCTTGAGAAGAAAACTCCAGGGGGACGGCACAGATAACGGTAACTCGTCGTTGCAACAGGAAGACAAGTAGCGTTGAATGCACAAGCTTTTTGTAAATAACAGAGAGAATTTATCAGAAGCGACAGCAAGAATAGAGGATTTACTCCATTCTGGATAAAATTCTAACTCCGCAACAGTCCGGGCTAAAGCAGTCGAAGAATGTCCTGAACGTATATCATATTTATGTTCTGAGAGTCTGACTCTCAATGTCCTCAAAGTGGAGCCGATGTAGATCTTCTTAACATTCCCCGTTGAGTGAGCAGTCAGAGGAACGAAGTATACACCATGTTTACTAGGAGTATCAACAAGGTCTCGATCACAGCGGATAAGGGGAAAGACATTAAAAGTACGAATACCAAAATCTGAGTCAAAGCGTCTATAGAAGTTTTTCAACACATTTGCAACTTGAGGGAGAAAGTTAATAGCACCAACAAAACGACGAATTGTTTGAACATGTAAAAATCTCGCACAAGCGTGAAGATAACTTTTGGCGAATAACCAAAAGAAACAGCAATATTAATAATTTTAGAAAGTTCAATCCGCTGTAAGTGCCTCGAACAGGAGTCGGTAAAAGAACGTTTAACTAGAAACCGGAAAGCAGCAATTTTATGATTCCAAGGGTGTGTGGAATCATATAGGATTACCTTACCTTTGCCCTTTCATAATACTTTTGCCCAACCTTTTGCCCTTCCATAATCCTAAATGATCCCGCCCACCCTTGGAATCATAAAATTTCTGCTTTCCGGTTTCTGGTTAAACATTCTTTTGCCCACTCCTCTTCGAGGCACTTACAGCGGATTGAACTTTCTAAAATAATAAATATTGCCGTTTCTTTTGGTTAATCGCCAAACGTTATCTTCACTCTTGTGCGAGATTTTTACAGACGTAGTTCTACACTCCGCAAGGTGTTCAAAGGATTCGTCGTTTTGTTGGTGCTATTAACTTTCTCCCTCAAGTTGTAAATGTGTTGAAAACTTCTGTAGACGCTTTGACTCAGATTTTGGTATTCGTACTTTTTTACGCTTTCCAACCGTAGGTTGAAGAAGCGTATATGCTCCAGCTTTGACCGTCCGTCCGTCTGTCCGCACGATAACTGGCGTAAAAATGGTTCAATTCCGATGAAATTTTAGAATGTGGTAGGGGACCACCTGGGGACGAACCCTATTGAAAATGGGACAAATGGGGTCAAAGGTCACGACGTAGGAGCGGAATCATTCCATTGCCCTTATGCGTCATAACTTGCGTAAATATGGTTCGATTTCAATGAAAGTTTACTATGTGGTAGGAGACCGTCTGGGGACGAACCCTATTCAAAATTTGTGAAGTGGGGTCAAAGATCAGGACATAAGATCGGGATGCATACCATTGCCCTTATGCGTCATAACGTGCGTAAAAACGGTTCGATTTCGATGAAATTTTATTAGGTAGTAGGGGACCACCTGGGGACGAACCCTATTGAAAATGGACGAAATGTGGTCAAAGGTCGGGACATAGGATTGCGATCCATTCCATTGCCCTTATCCCATATTATTAAGGTGGACGTCAAGTAATTTTGCTTCCTATACTTCCAATGGAAAAACTTTTGTAAACATTTGCTTCACAATTAATGTGTTCCCAAAGATAAAAATTTTAACATCGATTAAAATAACTTCATATTATAACTTGGAAAACTTAATATTTTCTAAAACATAACCATAATTATATTAAAAATCAATAACTTTTCCTTTGGTGGTGTTGAAACCAGAGAAAAGATGGCGCGACCTGTTCTTTGATGACGTCAGTGGGCAAAAAAATGTTGGATTGCATAATTACGGTTATGGTTTAGAAAATATTAAGTATTCCAAGTTATGAAATGAAGCTATTTTAATCGATGTTCAAATTTTCATCCTTCTGAATGCATTTATTGTCCAGAAAAAAGATGGTGCGACCTGTATTTTCATGACGTCAGTAGACAAACAAATGTTGAATTGCATAATTATGGCTATGTTTTAGAAAATATTAAGTATTGCAAGTTTTAAAATGCAGATATTTTAATCGATGTTCAAATTTTCATCCTTGGGAAGGCATTAATTGTCCAGAAAAAAGATAGCGCGACCTGTATTTACATGACGTCAGTAGACAAACAAATGTTGAATTGCATAATTATGGTTATGTTTTAGAAAATATTAAGTATTCCAAGTTATAAAATGAAGCTAGTTTAATCGATGTTCAAATTTTCATCCTTGTGAACGCATTAATTGTCCAGAAAAAAGATAGCGCGACCTGTATTTTCATGACGTCAGTAGACAAACAAATGTTGAATTGCATAATTATGGTTATGTTTTAGAAAATATTAAGTATTGCAAGTTATAAAATGAAGATATTTTAATCGATGTTCAAATTTTCATCCTTGGGAAGGCATTAATTGTGAAGAAAATGTGTACAGAAGTTTTTCCATTGGAAGTATAGGAAGCCAAATTACTTGACGTCCACCTTAAAGTAGCAATTCTTGTATGTATGTATGTACATTTTATTTTGAAAACGGCTCTAAGAATTTTGATGAAAGTCGTTAACCTACCGTTTTCTGGTACTAGAAATCGATTTAGCTTGATCTCGACTTTAGTAGAATTTGTTTAGTGGGTTAAATAACCACCCCGAATTATAACGTTTTTAGTGATGGCGTTGTTCCATTAATGTTACCAATGCTTAGAAATCTTATGACGTCACAGCTTGAGAATGTTGGCGCGCGGTCACGCCATCTGTCTCATTACGTCACGCGTTGTGTGTGGATCCTATTAAAGTTTTATGACGTCACACTATTGCGGCAAGCAGATGGTCGCTATTCCCATCTGCCTCATTACGTCACGCGTTGTGTGTGGATCTTATTAAAGTTTTATGACGTCACACTATTGCGGCAAGCAGATGGTCGCTATTCCCATCTGCCTCATTACGTCACGCGTTGTGTGCGTATGTCCGTCCGCACGATAACTCGCGTAACAATCGTTCGATTTCGATGAAATTTTAGTATCTGGTAGGGGATCACCTGGGAAGGAACACTATTTAAAGTGAACGAAATGGGGTCAAAGGTCAGTACATAGGAGCGGGATCCATTCCACTACTGTTATGCGTCATAACTAACGTAAAAAGGGTTCGATTTCGATGACATTTTAATATGTGGTAGGGGACCACCTGGCGACAAACCTTATTGAAAATGGGCGAAATGGGGTCAAAGGTCAGGACATAGAAGCGGAATCACTTCCATCGCCATTATGCGTCATAACTTACGTAAAAATGCTTCGATTTGGATGAAATGTTAGTATGTTGTAGGGTCTTGCCTGGGGACGAATTCTATGGAAAATGGGCGAAATGGAGCCAAAGGTTAGGGCACAGGAGCGTGATCTATTCCATAGCCCTTATGCATCATAACTTACGTAAAAATGCTTCGATTGCGACAAAATTTTATCATGTTATTTCCGAGGTATACCAAACCGGTTCTGTTGAATATCATTGAAATGGGATCAAAGGTCAGGACACAAGACCGAGATTTATTCCACAGCCATTATTCTCATAACTTGAGTGATAACTTGAATAATGATTTCTGGTATGTTGGAAAGCGTATTATAATCAATGCATTGCATGATTTTACTAACTTGTTTATTTGGTTATAGTTTTGTGTGTAAAGTGTGCTGAAATTTTAGTGAGCGCGATCGGTAAACATTTTTAAAGTATGTGCGGTAGCCCTTAAAACGACCTTTTTTTTTACCTGTTGTGTATTCGTGCGAGTCTTGTGATTCCCACAGATTCTAGTAACATTTCGTAGAGTTCATTTTCTTTCTTGGCGATCGGTTTCTGTTGTTCCTGGGACTATTGCTTTTTGGCCTAGGGATCCTGCTTCTCTGACTGTATCTGCGAGTAGGTCTTGGTGCTGCCCTGGTTTCTGCTCTGGCTGTTGTTCTGTCAGGTTTTTCAGCGTAGCTAAGTCTTTCGATATGAACTTTTATTGCGTGGATCAATTTTTTTACTGCTATTTTGAATAAAATGAGACCATCTTCCTCGGCCAACCGGTGGTGTTGCAATGGATTCTTTCATTATTCTGGATGGATATTCCTTCTGTGGAGAGTGCTTCGGTGATGCTTGGGCCTACTGATTAATATTTAATGCCTAAGTAAAAGCGCAATATTACTAACTTGACTTGGTATCCAAACCTTATGAATACCAGCACAACGGAATAAAAACTGTTAAGAAGGCATAGACTTAAGGCCTACTTATTAATATTTACTGCTTAAGTAAAAGCGCAGTATTACTTAATAAGGTATTCCACTACGTTGAAAAGATCGTTTTGGGCCAAATTTCACGTTTCGCAAAAATGCTTTCATTTTAAAGCCCCAGTGTTTAGGATTCCAAAACTTCCTTTGTATCTTGTCTACCATGAATAGATACAGAGTTATAGCAATAGGAATATCTAAACCCAGGTGTCAAACGAACGGAAAGTGACACTTGAAACGCGTTTTTCGCACAATGAGATTTTCGTCCTGAACTCTTTACGGAAAACCTGATAACTGCAAAAGGTATGTAAATAAATTGATGAAACTTGGTATACATCTTTCTTACAATGTTGTATATGCAATGAACTAAAAGTTTTGTTGTTTGTCAGTTCAAAGTTAGGTTATAGCTATTTACATTCAACATAGTGAAGAAATTTGTCGAAAATTCACACCAATACATGCAGGAATGAGTGTATCTCACCAGTGTTTAGGAACATCACTTACCTTTTAGTTCACTGCATAGATAATAGTCATGCGCATATACCGATGCAAAAAATGCCATCATACTGTATATCCGTAACTTTTTTATTTAGAGCGTTTGTTTACGGTATGCGACATATATTCCTTAAATTCTTCCACAAATTTCCCAATTTCTTGAAAATTTATATTGATATTTTTTTGCAACGTTTATGTGTTCTTGTGTGTTAGCTAGCCTCCCTAAGCAAAAATTAAACATTCTTGTATTTTTTCAAAAAAGTGCCCCCAACGTAGTGGGATACCTTAAATGACTTGGTGTCTAAATCTCATGAATATGAACACGATGGAATAAAAACTGTTAAAAATGCCTAGGTCTAGGGCCTATCTATTAATATTTAATGCCTAAGTAAAAGCGCAATAATACTAACGTAACTTGGTGTCTAAACCTTATGAATATGAAATAAAATCTGTTAAAAATGCCTAGGCCAAGGTATTAATATTTAATACCCGAGTAGAGGCGTAGTAATACTAACTAGACCTTGTGTCTAAACCTTGCGAATATGAGCACAATCGAATAAAAACTGTTAAAAAGGCCTAGGCCTATGAATTAATATTTAATGCCTAAGTAAAGGCGCAACATTACTTAAATGACTTGGTGTCTAAATCTTATGAATATGAGCACGATGAAATAAAAACTGTTAAAAAGGCCTGAACTTAGGCCTAGGCATATTGATTTATTTTTAGTGCTAAAGAAAAAGCATAGTCCTACTACCCTGTTTGGGTGTCCAAACCTTATAAATATGATCACGGGGGAAGACAACCGAAATCGTACGTTTTCCTGCATGCGATTTGTATGTTATCAGAATTTGTAAACGCGACGAATTTGACCGCGGCGAGTTCTCGTAGTCGACGAATTGACGCGCGACGAATTGATGCGAGACGAATTGATTGACGCTGGCTACGAATTGACATATAACCGGATGGCTTTTATTTCGGTTTTGATGATGGCTTTGATTATTTCTTCTGTGCACTTTTTACATACCTTAGATGCAGTAAGCTGTCAACAAGCAGCAAACTATAATAACAGCAGTTCAGCATGACTTTGTGGGATGTCGAATCAGACCACGTGACCGTGAAAATTTACTTCGCCTCTCATTTCTTTAGACGGCCGTGGCTCAACTCGTCACCACCGCTGGTGACGAATCTGTGACGTTGCGGTCCCAACAGGTGAATCGTGGATCAAAATTGAAGCTATGGAAAGGAAAAACTCCTTTTTAACAATTTTTAAGTCAAACAAGGCACATAATCAAAAATTACAGTCGACATTCAGTTGTCTTAGCATAGTTAGCATTTATATACATTCTTCAGTTTCAGTTTTACCTAGAGGTGTCCTCTATCACATTCCAATACTTGAAGTGTCTTCTACCACAATGCAATAATATTTTAGATTCAATCATTTCAATTTTTTTAAAATATGGGTATAGCTACCCGTTTCGTTTTTAGCTTTTCGTTTTTAAAGCATATTGTAAGAGCGGAAGAATTACACTGGCGTGCAAAAATTAAGGACGAGACGGTTTTTCGAATGTAACGTAGTGCAGAAGTGCTCCACATCGATTCAAATCATACCGTAAGATCCCCAAGATGTAAGAATATGGAACAAGTGAGCAAAACCGTCCAAACAAGGAATCCAAAGGATACAAAGGCACTTTATTGAAAAGGTAGCTTCAAGCGCAACTGGACAGAAGACAGAAACGTCCATCTGACAGGTGGCTGCCAAGAAAAATCCAGTCTTTAGTAGGGTATATGATCACCCCTGACTGAGTTGCAGGATTTACAACGTCTGTCCGTGCTGAGGACGAGGTTGTCAAAGAACTGTTGAGGCATCGCGGCCCATTCTGCTTGTAGCGCCAATCGCAGCTGCGGAATCGTTGCTGGCGGCTGGTGACGTGCTGCCAAGCGTCTCCCGAGAAGGTCCCACACGTGTTCGATTGGATTTAGGTCCGGGGACCTTGCGGGCCAATCCATGCGTTGAATATCTTCACTCTCCAACAGCTCTGCAACAGCCGCTGCAGGATGAGGTGTAGCGTTTTCGTCCATGAAGAGGAACTCAGGACCCACAGCACCTCTAAACAGACGCACGTGAGGCAGGAGAACCTCGATACAATAGCGGACACCAGTGACTGAACCTCATTGGAAGATGTGGATGTCAGTACAGCTACCAAGCATGATACCGTCCCAAACGAGAACTCCGCCACCTCCAAAGCGGTCCCTTTCGATGATGTTGGAGGTGTGATTGCGTGTTCCCTGCTCTCTCCAGATGTGTATACGTCCAGAATCGCTCGTCAGACTAAATCGGCTCTCATCCGTAAAGAGAACTCTACCCCATTGCTGATGTGTCCAGTTCTTGTGTTCCTGGCACCACAGAAACCACCGTCTCCGATGAGCAGGCGTTAATGGCACACACCGTACTGGTCGTCGTGCAAATAGACCACCTTTGTGCAGCCTCCTGGCCGCGGTAAAACGCGATAACGGACGTCCAGTTTTCTGTTGCATGTGCCTTGCGATTTCCCCCGCTGTCTGCCGTCTGTCTCTTCTCGCCTGTAGGACAATATACCGGTCGTCCGCCGCCATGGTTGCTCGTGGAAGACCACTGCTAAATTCTCGAGCAGCTGTTCCTGTCGTTTGAAATGCTCTCCAAGCTCGTGAAACGATGCTGTGAGCGATCCCGAACTCCTCGGCCACATTAGTCACACTTCGACCTTCTTCCAACTTCCCAATGACGCGACCTTGGGTAAAGTCATCCAGATGTCGTCTACTGGATTGCCTGTTGGCCATATCACACGGTGGAAGCAACTCGACATCGTTAAAACCAATGTACACCACCCTGCAATAGCTTTCACCGAATTACTGAGAGTACACCGCCCGTGTGCTTTATACCCTTCCGACACTCCCCCTACGTCATGCTACATATATGAGCATGCCCTACTGTACCGGACCCTAGTCTATCTCCTGAGTGGTCTTTCGGTCCGTTCTGCTCGCTCGTTCCGCTATTATGCTAATTTGCTAATTTCTCCTCTTCGTCCTTAATTTTTGCACACCAGTGTATTTATGCGTGTGAGCTAATTACACAAACATTATACTTGTATAATCAGGAAGTTTATATAATAATGAACTGATGATGGGAACATTATGCCTGCATAATACTAAACTAATGTGTACTATATTGAATTATGATGCGAACATCTACGTACATGGTTACTAACCAAAAACTTAAAACATGGTCCACTGGACAGAGAGGAAAAAGGATAATTCTAGAACTTTTCGGTGTTATTTGTGTGATACGAAGAAGGGCTGGGATTCGCACGCTCGGATAAAGGAAAGCTCTTTTTCCAGGCAAGATAACATCAGCCATTAAGTTAACGACATCCGCCAAACATTGTCAGCGACGAGCAGACGCCAGGATGTCTGGCGAACTGACCATTAACTATTGTGTATATGTAGCAGAATGCATTGTGTTTAATGTGTTACTGTACTTTGAAGTAATGCAAGTCTGTCCAAAGAGCGCCGCAACGGATGTACATCAAACGTGCCGCCAATCTCGTGAGGGACCGATATGCCCGAAACAGGATGGGTGCGTCCAACGGGCGTCAAGATAGGAAAAACGCCTGGTCATCTCGTGACGTAGGCGTCAGCAGAGAGAGCGGGCGGGATGCCCGCAAGACAGGAAAGCAGAAGTGACGTACGTACGACGGAAGCGAGAGAGAGAGAGAGAGAGAGAGAGAGAAAGGGGGGGGGGAGAGAAGCGAACGCAAGTGTTAGTTAGTTTGAGTTCGGTAGTGAGAGGAGAAGTTCGCTCGGAGTCTTGGCTCGGAGTCTCAGCTCAAAGGAGTTGGGCGCAAGCGGACCCAGTCTAAGGGGTCAAGGATGACGGCCGCGTACTGAATAGTAACGAGACGTTTTTCGAAGCTAGCGTATCCGTGATGCACGTCTTGTACCCAGGGACTCTCACGGATATTTCTAGGTATTCTGAAGTAGATAGTTTTTCTAGACAGCAAAGAAACGGGTCGGAGCTGGATTCTAATTCGGCACGAAGGTTGAAGATAATTGAGGGATACAGGTCTTATCTCAGAGGAGAAAGACCCTCGCTTGAGTTTTGGGAAATAGAGTGGAACGCCAGGTTAACGCTGGCGATTTCCCAACTTTTCACCAGATAGCGGCCGTATTGATCTGAAACAAAGACGGTGACTTGACGGACGGACTGAACTAAATTTTCAGATATATCCAATAAATATGTTAAGTTTAACCAAGTCATCATTTATTACTCTTGGACAATGGCAATTCTTTGTTTGAGTCTCAGCGGTCTCCCTCCATCCTCCTGATTCGCAGATTCCTTTTAATAAAGCGGGGAGGACTTCGTTTATTCATCCAATCTTTGTTTTGGGATGGTTCTAGGGAACGAACCTTGTATATCTTTTGGCTGTAAGAGGAGCCTATGGCGTGTCAACATAATTAGATGAGCATGCTCGCCCCTACACGTATGCTTAAAGGCAGTAATTGAAACCACAACATGTACTCTTCATTTTAATCAGCATGCACGAGATTTGTGAAAATATCAATCTACGGTTTCTTCAACCCACGTTAATATTTAGTCTCTTTTGTTTTGTTTAGGAAAGCATTTAAACATGAGGTAAAAAATAAATCAGCGCAAAAGCAAAATAACCATGTGTGGTTTTGGAGAAAAGACTCCTGGTTTTAACCATTCTTAACTATAAAATATTTCAATAAATCTCCATTTTTTGAAGTTTTCTCCATTTTTAATTCTAGGTGTAGGGTCTAAATACACTGCCGGAAAGTGAAAAAAGAACACCAAGAAGGAATTGGCGGACGATCATGAAATTTACATATGTTAATGGGGTCGAGTTTACGTAGGTGTGATGTTAATTTCGGGACCAACCGGTAAGCGCTTACGCCACAGCACGGCATAATATGCAAATTATCGTCGGTGGTATTTAAGGAGTACGGCGAAGTGAATGTAATCAGTCGTCGGCGTACGGACACGTGCGAAGACCCTGAAGAAGCTGCAACGCCTGGACATGGAAGACGTGTACGATTTCAGCAGTTATCGGACTTTGAGTGAGGTCGTCTAGTCGGACTCCGCGAGACCGGGTGGTCGTATCGTCGTATTGCAGAGCGAATTGGACGGGAAGTATCGGTGGTGGTACGATGGTGGCGTAGATGGTCCGAGGAAAATTCCCACACGAGAAGACGTGGAACCGGGATTCACAGACGGACAGATGAGCGGACCGATCGACGCATAAGAAGAGCTGCGTTGTCAAGCAGAACAACCACTGCGACGCAAATACGCGCTGCCGTTGCACCTGAGGTGACTGTGCGAACAATCCGCAACCGTCTACTGGATGTAGGACTACGTGCACGTGTGCCTCTGACTCCAGCCCACCGTCAGGAACGACTGCAGTGGTGTCGCCAATGTCTGCATTGGAGAACGCAATTGCGATCTGTCGTGCTCAGCGATGAAAGCAGATTCTGCTTGGGAGCCTCCGATGGTCGTATGCGTGTTCGCAGATGCACAGGGGAGCGTCTCCACCCTTCTTGCATCCGCCAGCGACACACAGGGCCTACACCTGGTCTCCTGGTGTGGGGAGCGATCAGCTATCACTCCCGTACACAACTAGTGTTTGTACCGGGTACGTTAAACAGCACCTCCTACATCAACAACATCATTCAGCCGGTTGTTGTGCCATTTTTAAGATCGGTCCATCGTGGTATTTTCCAGCAAGATAACGCACGCCCACACACGGCACGTGCAGCGGAACGTGCACTTCAGGGTGTGAGACAACTTCCATGGCCTGCACGTTCACCGGATTTGTCCCCCGTTGAGCACGTGTGAGTTTTATGGGACAACGACTTATCTGGTCTCCACGGCCAGCCACGACCATCCCCGATTTACGCGTCCAGGTTGAGGATGTTTGGAACTCAATACCCCAAACTTACATCCAACATCTGTACGACAGACTCCATGCCAGAATTGCACAGTGCGACGCAGTTCATGGCGGTTCAACCTCGTACTAACCATGTTACATGGAAATGTTATTTTTCAGTTTACCAACAAATACAGCTGTATTTTGCCATAAAGTTTGATCACGTTATCCTCTGTATTCCGTTATTATGCTGTATAAATTTCGTTGGTATCAGACGTCTCCTTCTTGGTGTTCTATTTTTCACTTTCCGCCAGTGTATATCACTATAAATTTTTTCAGTCTTCGAAACATTTGATTTCATCCCTCCCCCCAATTCTATTTTAAATTCCTGGACAAACCCCTGTTACCGAATGACTCTGTGTGTGCACTGCTGAAGAGAATAGTGTCACCAACTCTTCAGCGTACACAGAACAGTCGTTGTCTCTGACCTTGATTCCGCTTTTTATGCTCACTTTCTGACGCGAACATCGAGCCTGGGGGCCATATACGAGTTAAGTAGTTATCTCACCCTACCACGTCGTGTGAGACGAACTCGTAGAAAGAGGTACGCACTTATGAGGAGACTGCATATAAGTACACTGCTCGGCATAGAATGCCACTTTAGGAAGTGTTTATCGGAGTGCCATACGAATTGGTCAGTGTGTGTCGACGGTTGGATTATGTTAGCGGTTGCGAACCAGTCACGTGACAAACGAGGGAGGTAAAAATGACCAAAACGGCTTGGCGTACCTAAATTTGGTCTGGGCTTGTAGAACCCTGCATCGGAGCGATCTCGGTGGCGAAAGCACCCGTAAGGGATTTAGAATGTTTAGGCTGCCTCATCGGTAATCCTACCATCACACGGACACCTTTACCAGAAATTTCATCATAGGGCTGCGTACAGATGGTTGGTCTCTGCATCGCAACTGCCTACAGTTTTTGCATCGCGATGCAAAAACTGTAGGCAGAATTAGACGACAGTGGTTGCAGCAATGCAACTTGCGTCGCCGTAGTGGGCTTGATGCACGTAGGTGGAAGTCCGAATGCTTCGATCTCCGCATTCAGCGGCAACCGGTACACTAAGAAAGTGGTGTTAATTCAGGGAAAATTTCTGAAAATAGCGTGCAGCAAAGTTGCCGGTACGTATCCGTGTTTTTCAGAAATTTCCGTTTTTAAAAGTGTCCGTTTATTTTAATTTGCGTATTTTCACAGATTTTCCGTAGACAGAAACTCCGTTTATTTCAGAAAAGTCCATTTCAGGGTTTTCCGTATTTAAATTGAAATTCCGTGTTTTTCAGAAATTTCCCGTTTTTAAAGCGGCGATTACAGCTGCGACCCGCCGGGGCATACTCTCAACCAGGCGTTGTACGACGGCTAGCGTTATTTTCTTCCACTCGGCTTGGAGAAGACAGGTCAGTTCCTTCACCGATTTCGGAAGGTGGGGGCACCCCTTAAGTCGACGCTCCAACTCGTCCCAGAGGTGCTCGATATGGCTAAGGTCCGGGCTCTGCGCAAGCCAGTCCATTCGATTAACCCCATTGTCACCATACCAAGCCATGGTGAACCTCGCAACATGACAGGTGGCATTATCATCCTGAAAGTAACATGGATCCACCCCGTAAAACTGCCACAACGTAGGAAGCGCATGGTCATCCAAAATGGTACAGTATGTCTCGGCGTTGTGTCTACCAGGAATTGCGACCAAGGGTCCCGTTCCATACCAGGAGAAACACCCCCATAGCATAATTCCACCACCGCCGAACTTCACAGTTGGCACAATACATTCCGGCAGGAGGTGTTCTCCAGGCAGACGCCAAACCCAGACCCTGCCATCCGAACAGTAGAGGGCGAACTTTGATTCGTCGCTCCAGAGAACTTGTTTCCACTGTTCAACGGTCCACTGTCGACGTTCTTTGCACCACGTTAGCCGAGCAGCGCTATTGGACTTGGTGATCAAAGGCTTGTGGACGGCAGCACGTCCATGATAACCGAGCAGATGGACTTCCTTACGGATGGTATTTATCAAAAGAACACTCCTGGATGCCTGTTGAAACTCTTCGCGGATGTGGCCCATCGATGTGGTGCGGTTCTTCCGAATTTCTCTGGCCAGCACCCGTCGGTCTCTAACTCCCAGTTTTGTGGGTCTGCCGGGTCGGGGCACATTCCGACAGTCACTTCTTATCTACCACTTGCCAATCACGTAGGCCACTGTCGATTTTGGGTACTTCAACTCGCTGGATATGTCACGTATGGATCGGCCATTCCTGTGATACCCGACGATTACACCTTTCTCGAAATCAGAGAGCTCAGAACTGCGTGGCATCTTGCATGCGACTGGTTGCGTTGTTATTTCCCACACGATATTTAACGGCGGCGGCCGTGACGTGTATCAGGACCGCAGATATCGTCGATTGCAGGGGTGTATATATATATAATTTACTCTTGCTACCTGTATCAGGACCGCAGATATCGTCGATTGCAGATAGTGTGTGTGTATATATATATATATATATATATATATATATATATATAATTTACTCTGGCTAGCTATAATAGCTTTTGTTTTAAGTTGTCCAAAGACTGATACACAGACATCGTAGAATCATCTGTACAATAAGTTCCCGGTTTCTTACAGTAACAAAATATACAGGGTGTCCAAAATGATTACCCTGATTTCGGAATGGTATAACTTTTCACTGATTTCGATTTTCTTTTGCAGGTGAGTAGGTGCACTCTGAAAGTTTTGCTGGCTGTGAGATTTAGTACCCACGTCCGCCACTTGGAGCGCTGTTGGTGCAAAATCTGAAGACATGGCTTCAACACAAGAAAAGGCTCAGTGTGTCGTGTGGCGGGTAGAGACAAAGTCGCCAAAAATGGTGCAATGAAAGTTTCAAATTCGTTACGGAAAACAACCACCAGATGTGAAATTGATAAATTCGTGGATGCGAAAGTTTTTAGAAACAGGTACAGTCGAAAAGGGTAACAGTGCTAGGCGACCCTACGCATCTGCAGAGACAGTTAAAAAAATTCATATAGCCTTCACCCGATCACCGCAAAAATCAGTGCGGCAAGCTGAACGTCAGCTCAAGGTACCGAAGAGTACAGTGCACAGGGTACTATGAAATCGGTTGAAATTGTATGCGTACAAGGTGCAGATTGTTCAGGAGCTCAAACAACAGGACTTTGATGCACGCGAGCAGTTTGCTAACACCATGTTCTAGAAATTGGAGGACGATGAACATACAGCAGATAGCATTTTCGGACGAAGTGACTTTTCACATCAATGGTGCTGTAAACAGACATAACGTACGAATTTGGGGCTCAGAAAACCCACACGCCGTCAGGGAGCACATGCGGGAGTGTCCCAAGGTTAATGTGTGGTGTGCATTACGGCATAACAGCGTTATTGGGCCTTTCTTTTTTCATGAAAGAACTCTCACCGATAATGTGTATGCTGATATGCTTGAGATTTATGCAAAACCCCAATTGCAATACATGCAGCCCCGTGTGTTTTTCGAACAAGACGGAGCACCTCCTCACTGAGCAACATATGTGCGAGACCTGCTGCACCATCACTTTCACAATCGATGGATTGGTAGGGACGGCCCAATCCCATAGCAACCGAGATCACCGGATGCGACACCAATTCCAAATGTACACATTTTGTGTGAACGAATCAGACTAGCCCTAGAGAGTGTAACTCCCCAAACGCTGCAAAATGTGTGGCGGGAGATAGAGTACAGATTTGAAATTTTGCGTGTCATTCGCGGTGCCCATATTGACTGCACCAAATAAAACTTGATTATCATGTGCGTTTATGTGCAAAATCTGGTGTTTGTAAATATATTCACAATAAAGTTAAAAGCAGTTGAAATCAGGGTAATCATTTTGGGACACCCTGTATAAAAAGCAGCTGGTGTACCAAATAGGGGTAAGGAGAAGAAATATCCTGTGCTACAATGAAACAAAATCCATGCGATAGGTGCTATCCACAATAACCGATCTCGCTACGGCACTTCAAAATTGGACAGGCGATTGAAATTTAAAAGTTAATCAAACCTCAAGTACTCTCACCAATAGCTCCTATTACCGGTGAAAGGTTTCTGAAAATTCAGAATTTTCCGTTAACACACCTCTAAAACGGTAATTTACCGTCAATATAAGAAAGAAACTGCGAAAAAGTTTCTAAAAATTGAGAATTTTCCCGTTGTACGAAAAATCCGTTAAATTCAGGTTTCTATCTGTCATTTCACTGAAAAGGTTGTTTCAGAAATATGTTTCGTTAATTCGCGAATGAAATCACGGAAACTTTCCCATGAATTTCAGAAATTTTTTTACAGTGTAGCAGCTCCACAATTCACAGCTGACAACATTCGACAAGATGTACAGTCAGCAGCTATGAACAACTCTGTATCGACCGGTCTGGTTCACTTCGTCGACAGGTACATTTCGTCGACACTCACTTCGTCGACACTATACAGTATATGCAAACAATCGATTCCTAAAAAAACGAAAAAAAGTTCAGAACCACCAAATTTGGTATACTATCTTATGGTACTGTAACTTAAATCGTAGACGGTTTTTGGAAGAGGTCGGGCCCGGGGTTAAGGGGCCCCCATACAACATTTTCGTAAAATCTACAGTTTTCAATTTAGAACCACCAAATTTGGTATACTATCTCATTGTACTCTTACACCAACTTACACCATAGACGGAAGAGGTCGGGGCCCAGGGTCAAAGGGGCCCCATACAACATTTTCGTAAAATCTACAGTTTTCAATTTAGAACCACCAAATTTTTTTATACTATCTCATTGTACTCTAACTTAGACCGTACACGGTTTTTGGAAGGGGTCGGGGCCCATGATCAAGGGCCCCCATACAACATTTTTGTAAAATCTACAGTTTTCAATTTAGAACTACCAAATTTGATATACTATTTCATTGTACTCTTACACCAACTTAGACCACGGACTGTGAATCGCAAACTAGCTAAAGCAGATTACAGGTATTGCAACCATTTTCACTCACCGTAGAACATGGTCGCGAAAGGTTGCAATGCTGCCGAACCAGACATGCGTTGCGGGACGAATGGAACAATGTCGTGTTTTTCGGCAAGTCTCGCTTTTGTCTCTGCGTCTCCGATCGCAGATTGTGAGTTCACCGGGTTGATCTTGCTGCCTTCCGTGAGCTTCATAAGGATTCTCAGCATGCTGAAACGCTAACCGTTTCAACAGATGCTTAGCGCTCGAATGCAGAGTAGATACAATAACAGAACGACGGCATGTTGATGTGGTGCTACAGTCCGTTTTGTTGCCGTATCGCCGTGGTTTTCCCGATTCCCAGTTTCAACAAGACAACACCCGCACGCATACTCTGCCAACATCAGCAGACGGTGCCTAGCAGGTGTCCAGGTGCTATCGTGACCAGCGTGATCTCCACGCTACTCCCTAAACGTCATTTTTCAGACGACCTAACACCTCTCCACGACCCCCTCATAATGCCGATGAATAGTAGACTTAGGTCAACAACGCATTGTCCGCGATACTTCAGGACTACATCCGGGGGACTTTTCCATTCAATGCCATGCTGTGTTTCCGGCATTAGTCGTATGACCACGACCTAGTGACTCAGACCACATTATACTGTATCCTCACCCACCACATTAATGTAATCCCTCAGAAATTAAATATCTTCTTCCCTGCTACTTGTCTAAATGTGTGGTAAGTTATGTCACATTTCGAGCAGCATTTTCCCCCAGGAAATAATGTAAAAAATATACACTGACTTAAATGGAAATTTACTTTTATTTTCTTAATAGTACTTATTCATACAAATTTTGAAGATGACAATCCGATTTATTCGTACTTATTCATGTTTCCCGCAAAGCTGTATTTGATTAACACCTAAAAGAAAAAAAGATTGTCTTTTATATATAGTTCTTTACTTAAATTTGTTTGTTTCTCTTCTTTTCTTCTTCTTTTTTTTCTTGGAAGACAAAGCATGAGGGCAGCGATTTTTCATTCTAGCAGCCTATTTTACTTCAGAGAAGAAGACAGCGTGAAATGAAAATTCTGCTCCGTTTCAGAAATCTGCATAAAACAATAAACACTAAAATCCCTAGGAAAAAAAGAATGAAAAAAATCTAAAATGAATGACCTTAATTTGTGAGACGTTTAAAATACTTCTGATTTAAAAGTGGCCCCAAGGGGATATGACAGGTGGCAAAAATGTGAGAAACGCCAGAAAAGGAAGTTTAATGCCCTGTGGATTAGTTGCTTTTGGGGGTGTTGCCTTTGTCGCTGGCTACGCTCTGCTAATGATAAATCGTCAGAGCCCAAAGCCATTAGCTTCTATGATAAACATAGCACTAAGAGGTGACATTTAATTACGGGACTAATCTTGGCCATGCAGGTCTCCCTTGCCATCTGCCGCGCCCTGAAGGCTCCTTGAATTATTGAGAGCCCTTTCTCGCTTGAGATTGCCGTTCAGCCGGCGAGCAGCCGAAATGGCCTTCTCCTCGTGATGGCTGGACGTTTCGTGAAAGGATGGAATTACTTTAATGTACAACAACCACTAAGGCTCCTAAATATTTGCATAGCAGGCGCCTTTCACCGTGAAGAGACTAGAGGTGATTGAGCCCTGTCCGAACATAATTAAAGTATGGTTGACCTTTTGACCATAACTGCAGCCGATTGTAACCGAACTCTTCTCAGATTTTTATGTCCGCTTGGAGGAAAGTACTGGCATTTTTATGCCGTTCTGTACCCAGAAAATCAAGGACCAGCGAGATTGTACCTGTTGATCTGCCTGTCCATGACATGATATCTATACGAAAAAAGAGATGTCATGAAATTAAATATGTTGATACCTTATATCAGTATACGGTCTAATATAATTAATAACTTTGGGTGAAGGAATTTCAATTGTGCCACCCCTGTTTCGCAGTGGCCGGAGCGCTGGCTTCTGACCGTTGACCCTAGCTCGAGCTCCGGATGAGGCATGGACAATTTTTTTTTTTTTTTTTTGATTGGAGGTTTAACGACCGCCGTGAGCAACTCAATAGGCTATAAGCAGTCGTCCGTCCCTAATTTAGGGTCACTGGTTCCAGGGAAGGGAGAGAGCCAGTGCCGTAAGACAAACACAACATCCATGCCTCACCGGGATTCGAACCCGGACCCCGTTCGGACGAATGATCAGAGGCCATCGCTTAGACCACTGCGCCACCGGGGCGGCCGGCATGGACAATGCGTTCGTCTTATTATTATTTTTTGATTAGGGGTTTAACGACTACTGTGAGCAACTCATTGGGCTATATAAGCATTCGCCCTTCCCTAATTTAGAGTCACTGGTTCGAGGGAAGGGGGACAACCAGTTTCGTAACACACACACAACATCCGTTCCTCGCCGGGATCCAAACCCGGACCCATCTTGGACGTGGTCAGAAGCCAGCCCTTAGACCATAACGCTACCGAGACGGCCCCTTGTCTTACAGCACTGTAGTGGTGCGTTTAGAGTTACCGCGGCCTTGCGCACAGCATGGGCTTTGGTCCCCCCCCCCCATTCTTTTTGCGCACCATCCTTGAAAAATAACGCTTTTTTACGCTTTCCAACCCTAGGTTGAAAAAGCGTATATGCTCCAGCTTTGTCCGTCTGTCCGCACCCTAACTCGCGTAAAAATGGTTCGATTTCGATGAAATTTTAGTATGTTGTAGGGGATTACCTGGGGACGAACCCTACTGAAAATGGACCAAATGGGGTCAAAGGTCACGACATAGGAGCGGGATTCATTCCATTGCCTTATGCGTCATAACTTGAGTAAATATAGTTCGATTTCAATGGAATTTTAGTATGTGTTAGGGAACCACCTGGGGGCGAACCCTATTGAGAATGGACGAAATGCGGTCAAAAGTCAGAGCGGGATGCATTCCATTGCCCTTATACATCATAACTTGCGTAAATATGGTTCGATTTCGATGAAAGTTTAGTATGTTGTAGGGGACCATCTGGGGACGAACCTACTGAAAATGGACGAAATCGGATTAAAGGTCAGGACATAGGAGCGGGATCCATTCCATCGCCCTTATGCGTCATAACTTACGTAAAAATGCTTCGATTGAGACAAAACTTTATCATGTTGTTCCAGAGGTACACTGAACTGGTTAGGTTGAATATCATCGAAATGGGGTCAAAGGTCAGGTCATACGAGCGAGATTTATTCTACAGCCATTATCCTAATAACTTGAGTAATGATTCCTGGCATGTTGGAAAGCGTATCATAATCACTGCATTGCATGATTTTACTAACTTGTTGTAGTAGCACACACTTCCCCTTTTTTACTCACTCATAAACTTAATATGAGAAAGTATTGTAACCCGAAAAAAAAAAAACAACTTTGAGATTTCAACAGAAGTACGGATTTTGAGTTCCCCCGAATATGATTTGACTATTGACACGGTGGAGTTTGAGGGTGTTTCTCTGGTTTGTTGCCGCCATTAGTCAAAAACAGTTATAGCTATCAAAATGAAATTTAGTATTTGGGGAAATTACAAGTGGGAAAGCCTTTAGTAAGGAAGAAAAGTAGGAACTTTTATAAGGATGGTCATTGAAGCTCAATTCTAAAATTTATCATATTACATATGGATAGTTTGTGGCACTCCTTTGCTTCACATTTATACTACACAGATGAGCTATTACATTATGACCACCCCCAGCCTCGATAAATGAGCGCGCCTGGAGACCGAACGGCAGTGCAGCTGAAGTTCACAAAGCAGTATATATACAACCAGAGGACCGCCTTTCGGTTAGTAGAGTGTTCGGAGTCAGAATGGGATAAACTACCGATTTATCGGAGTTGGATAAAGGACAAATTGAGATCGCACGGCGACTCCTGAATTACGATCTCGGAAACGGCGCGGCTTGTGTTTTCTTCACGTGCATCACATAGACGGCCGAAGGCGATACGTATCAAAAGTGGTACACAGATGGCCAAACAACGAACCGTCGTCCAGTCGTGTGTTGTCTGCAGCTCATTGATGCCAGATGGGAGCGGAGACTGTCTCGCGCACTGTTCACAGCGACCACAGGGCCACAGTGCAACGAATCATCTGCAGCTACAACAGTGGTGATCAGGGCAGTGGGTCACAGCAAACAGTTCTTCGCAGTCTTCTGCGTATGAGCATGCGTAACCGAAGACCCAGCCTGGTCCTCATGCTCACTTCACGTCATCGCCAACAACGCATGAAATGGGCCCAAGATCATCGAGATTGGACCGTGGATGATTGGAAGAAAGTGGGCTTGTCTGACAAATCAAGATTCTTGGTACATCACGTAGACAACCGAACGCTGATATGCCGATTACCAACGAAGATATTCGTCCGATTTGAAAAATTCTTTTTGCATTGGGAAGCTTGAAATATGCAAATGCTGATCCTTTATTTCGTTTTTTTTTTTACGATGTACAATTTCTCCGCTAGGTGGCGTAAATGCAGATGATGTCGAATTTAAAAGTACGTTTTATTACAAATATTTGCTTCTAAACATCAGATTGAAAAAAATATTTTATCTTTCTATTCCATTTATGTAGATGAATATTTTAGATGTAGTTACTTTTTCAAATTACGCATAGATTTTCCGCTAGGGGGCGTAAACGAAAATTACATATTTCTCGATAACTCTTCTTCTAAAACTCCGATTTGAAAAACATTTTCTTCCGTGGCTACACTTCCTCATCGAAACTCTTTTGCATATAATTTCAAATTTTTGATGAAGAATTCTTTAGCCACCAGGGGGCGTAAGTGTTAATTTTTGCTTCCGGTGTATTTGCCATAAAATCTGAGCTTCTAAAATATCGATTGAAAAAATTATTTCGTGGACTGATGCCACTCACATCGATAAACATTTTCAGAATATTTTCTTTTTAAACTATTCCAAAGTTTCTCCGCCACGGAGCGTAGATGTATATCTTATTTTGTCAATATCTCTACTTCTAGGAGTCCGATTTGAAAACTTCCTTCCTTGTTGCATAGTGTTTCCAGTGTGACATGTTTTTCATATAATTTCAAAATTTTCAAGTAATTCATAGACTTTCCGCTAGATGGTGTAAAGGTAAATTGCTTTCCCCCTATATCTCTGCTTCTAAATCTCCGATTTGATAAAATTCTTTCTGCACCGGATACAGCTCTGAGTAAGAAATCCTTTGCACATAATTTCTAATTTTTGTAAAAAATGGTTTGGCCACCAGGTGGCGTAAGCCTTAATTTCCGCTTCTGATGTATTTGCAGCAAAATATGAGCTTCTAAAATCTCGATTGAAGAAAAAGTGGTTTGTTGACCGATACTACTCATGTCGACAAACCTTTTAGGAACATTTTCTTCTTGAAATAATGCATGGTTTCTACGCCCCGTGGCGTAGAAACCATGCGTCATTTTTTTTTTCTTGGACCCATAGTGCTAGTATGGAAAAACTTTTTGTGAATACTTTCTTCCTAAAATAACGCATGGTTTTCCCACCAGGGGACGTAAAGTCACATCTTATTTTGGCGATATCTCTGTTTCTAAGAGTCCGATTTGAAAAATAGAGCGTTTCCTGTGCGAAATGTTTCTCATATAAATTCATATTTTTCTTAACGCACAAGTCTGCAACCAAAGGGCGTAAGCTCACGATTCCGTTTACAGCAATATCTGAGGGATTAAAACCCCGATTAAAAAACTTCTTTCTTCCGTCAGATCTATTGTTTTCCATACCGGTTCCATTGACTTTGAATAGCTTTGATAAATTTGATTTGCGTCAGAATGGATTCAAAAGACGTTCTTATGACACCCAAAAATTCAGTGTCATCTTTCTTGTTATGATTTTTGTTAAAATGCGACTTTCATTACAAAAAAATGCTTTGATTAAATAAAAATGCACCAACTTACATTAGGAAAAAATGGTTTAATTTTCCTTCCTATTTTAAATTAATTTTTATTTTGCTCCGGTGGATTTCAAAAACTTCCATTTCGCGTCCTCTCCTGAAAAAACTTCTATATGCTCACCTGATTTTAGGGGTGCCACAGCATCGCTCGGCCCCTGTGCCCGAGCTTCGTGAGATATAGGGGAAACGTAATTTACCTCTACACCCCCTTGCAGAAAGTCTATGAATTACTTGAAAATTTTGAAATTATATGAAAAACATGTCACACTGGAAACACTATCCAACAAAGAAGGGATTTTTCAAATCGGACTCCTAGAAGTAGAGATATTGACAAAAATAAGATATACAAATACGTCCTCTGGCGGAGAAACTGTGGAATATTTTAAGAAGAAAATATTCCGAAAAGTTTTATCGATGTGAGTGGCATCAGTCCACGAAATATTTTTTTCAATCGATATTTTAGGAGCTCAGATGTTATGGCAAATACATCAGAAGAAAAAAGTTAACACTTACGACCCCCTGGTGGGTAAAGTATTCTTTACCAAAAATTTTTAATTATATGCAAAAGATTTTCCATCAGGAGGTGTACCCGCAGAAGAAATTTTTTTTTCATATAGGAGTTTTAGAAGAAGAGTTATCGGGAAAAATGTAATTTACTTTTACGCCCTATACTCTTCGACATAAATGGAATCGAAAGATAAAATAATTTTTTCGATCGGATGTTTAGAAGCAAATGTACGGAATAAAACGTATTTTTGAATTCGACATCATCTGCATTTACGCCCCCTAGCGGCGAAATTGTATATCGTAAAAAAAAAAAGAAAAAAACGAAATAAAAGGTCATCATTCGCATATTTCAAGCTTCCCAATGGAAAAAAACTATAAAAATTCAAATCGGACTAATAGTTGCAGAGACAACGTGGGTACAGACGGACGGACGGACAAACCGGCAACATAAACACGATCTTTTTTTACAAAAGACGTGCTAAAAATATACAATATATGTTCTTGAACTCTAAAAAACACAAGATGCATATGGCCGTCTGGTGGCGCAGTTGTGTAAGCGCTGAATTCTGGCAATTCTTCTGAGATGGGTCCTGGTTCGAATCCCGGTGGGACATAGATGTTGTGTTTTTCTTAAGGCACTGGCTGTCTCCCTTCCCTTTAACCAGTGGTCCTAAATTAGGGACGGGAGACTGCTTATAGCCCACCGAGTTTATCAAAAAAGGCCAGTTACTAACACCAAAGGTTGTGGTGGAGGAGCTGGGTTCTTGAAATGACGAGAAAAAGATGTCTCAGATGGCAGGGAAACTTCTTTCTACAGGAAACAACATCTAGTTTGTGTTATTTGTAACTGAAAATCCTATTTTTTAAACAGAAAAATCTACAGGAAATACCAACCAGTTTTTATTTCTTATTTTCTTGTAAAAGAAAAATCCTTGCTCCAGTAATAATTGTTTTTAACACAAAAAAATCTTACTCATGCGATCTCAAACAAAGAAGTACGCATCAAACTGTCTGACAAAATGTTTACTATAATATTAGTTTTGCGATTGAACTACAAGGTCAAATGTGTTTTTTAGCATTTCATTGAAAATTGGTAGGTCGATAGGAAAAGTTGTAGGGTGATATTTTTAAAGGCAAATCTGAGTCAAAAAGATTGGAGACTTGGTTTAAATGAAAACGACTGTAGTTTAATTTAAGCGGAACAAGCACATAAAAAAACTTTGTGGCTAGACTAATAATTAAATTAATTGTTTTATTTCATTATTTAACCAATGCATCAGATTTTTTTTTTCTGAGTCAGTTCTCGCCTGTCTTTTATCCCAGTTTTAATGGAATTTGTTTATTTATTTCTCTGCTATCCAAGCTATCTGTTAGTCAATAACGCTGGAATCCGAGCTGATTTACGCGAACACATTTATCTGACAGCTTAATTTTCCTGCCAATAAATAATGGCGCAGTTGTAGAGCATAGTGCTACCTCGAACGACCTATTTACATTGCATCTGGCAAATCACTTCTGGTCTTTTCACATTCAGATGGCGCTTGTCAGATTTAAATCTTGAAAGAAAGAGACGTCTGTGTAAATGTCAAGAAGACTGCGCGCTCTGTGCCGTGCAAGAGATATCACACAGGCACCTTGCTCTCGTTCGTTTCCTTCGGCAGTGAAATTCGACATTTGTCAAAGTTTATTGCAGTGATTTGTTATAATGCGCATTATTCTTCCGGCACATTAAATTTCGCTAAAATAATCGGTTAAAGCTCTTTTTATCGATAAAAGATGCATGCCTGTTCTTCAAATGCATGTTTCTTCTCCTTCAGTTTCTGTTAAAATCAAAGATTTGAGCGAGGTGATGACGCAGTCCGAATGCAACCAATTTTGTTTTTTAACTTCCCTATAGTTACTATTCCAGTCAACAGAAATCACTAAAATCTGGAGATAATAATACAATATCGATACTAAAAGATTTCATTCCCAAGAATAGACGTATTTTTTGAGAATCTATGCAACTTTAAACGTGTTGATTTAACACAGGAAACGAATTAACCAAATTGACTCTACAGATCTAGTATGTAATCACTGTTCTATTTTGTGATAATCATTCAAAGCTGTTTTTATTACGTCTTTTGTAAAAAGCAACTACGTTCTTATACGCTGGTGCCAAATGTCATGGGATAGCACTGTGCAATTTTTCAACTGCGCTGCCGTCGTATAAAGGCTTCGACGCACGCCACGATTTTTATCAAATGCGAGGCATTATCTCGTGAGGAAGGTTGCACAACCGCCAGTAGGATTATGGCAAGCCGACGTGAATTATCGGAGTTTGAATGAGGCATGGTAGTGGGAGCCAGACGGATGGGACATTCAATTTCCGAAGTTGTGCGAACATTCAACATTCCTCGATTCACAGTGTCAGGTATGTACCGAGAATAAATACCTCATGGAAGGTATTACCACACACCGTGGACAGCGCAGTGGGCGACCACGGGTGCTGAATGATCGTGAACAGCGGCGTCTGACCAGGACTGTCCATGCTAATAGACAAGCGACACTGGCTCAAATAACATCCACTTTCAATGCAGGAGGTACCAGAAGCACATCCATCAGGTCATTGCCGCGTAATTTAGCGTCTATAGGGTATGGGAGCAGAAGACTCACCAGAGTGCCTTTGTTAACACCACGAACTCGGACACAGAGCCTCACCTGAGCTCGTGAACACGGTAATTGGACTCTGGAAGACCGGCAACGTGTGGCGTGGTCCGATGAATCATGTTAGCAGTTGTTATAAGTTGCGCTGCCATCGTATAAAGGTGTGGCGCAGACCCCATGAGGCCATGGACCCGAGCTGTCGACGAGGCACTGTGCAAGCTGGTGGTGGTTCCATACATGTGTGGGATGTCTTTTCGTAGCACGGTTTGGGTCCTCTGGTCACCGTAAACACGTCATTAACCGGTAATCGCTCTGTTACTCTACTGGGTGACCATTTAGAGCTCTTCGTGGACTTTATGTGCCCCAACAACAATGGGATTTTCCAGGCGGACAATGCACCATGTCATCAGTCCCAAGTTGTCCAAAATTGGCCTGAGGAGCATTCTGGACAGTTCCGACGGATGGTGTGGCCAGCACGTTCACCTGACATGAACCCAATAGAGCTCTTAAAATACTAGGGAACTGTGGGCGGCTATTCAGACGGCATGACTCAACTATCAACAACTCTCTAGATAGTCTTCCGGCCACTTGTGGAATCGATGTCACGTCTTGTTGCTGCTCTTCTCTGGGCTAGAGGAGGTCCTACAGTATGCCAGGTACGTATCCCACGACATTTGGCACTTCAGTGTAGTATCATTTTGTCAGTCCGTGTGTGGACACCATATCTCTGCAACTATTATTCCGTTTTGAAAAATTCTTTAATTAATTTAAATGCAGATAATGTTGTAATTTTAATAATTAATATAAAGATAGAGAACGCGGAAAGCTTGAAATGTGAGAGCGATGATCCTTGCTTCCTGTTTTTTTTTTTTTTTTTTTTTCGGTGCACAACTTCGCAGCTATAGAGCTTAAATGCAGATGCTATCCAATTCAAAATCCCACAGGAACATTTTGTTCTTAAAATAATGCATGATTTCTACGCCAGGGGACGCAGATGGATATCTTATTTTTGTCAATATCTCTACTTCTAGGAGTCCGATTTAAGAAATGTCTTCTTTGTTGGAATAGTGTTTCCAATGCGAAATGTTTTTCATATAAATTCAAAAGTTTCAAGTAAATCATAGAGTTTCCGCTTGAAGGCGAAAGGTAAATTGCATTTCCTGCGTTATTTCTGCTTCTAAAACTCCGATTTGAAAAATTCTTCCTGTATTGCATACAAGACCTGATGGAAAATATTTGTCACACGATTTCTAATGTTTGGTAAAGAATCGTTTGCCGACCAGGGGGCATGAGCGTTAATTTCTGATTCTGATGTATTTGCAGCAAAAAATCTGGGCTCCCGAAAAACTCGAATTTTTTTTTTCTCTTGGACCGATACCGCTCATATCGAAAAACCTTTTGAGAATACTTTCTTCCTAAAATAATGCATGGTTTTCTCACCAGGGGACGTAAAGTCACATCTTATTTTTGTCGATATCTCTGTTTCTCAGAGTCCGATTTGAAAAATTATTTCGGTGTTGGAGAGTGTTTCCGATTCAAAATGTTTCTCATATAAATTCATGTTTTTCTTAACGCACAAGTCTGCAACCAGAGGGCGTAAGCTCACGATTCCATTTAGAGCAAGCAATATCTGAGGGATTAAAAACCCGATTGAAAAACTTCTTTCTTCCGTCAAATACTATTGTTTTTCATACCGGTTCCATTGACTTTGAATAGCTTTGATAAATTTAATTTGCATCAGAACGGATTCAAAAAGACGTGCTAATTACACCCGAAAATTCGGTGTCATGTTTCTTGTTCTTCTTTTCTTGTTATCTGTTTTTGTTTCCATTTCTCACACCACATAAGATGACTTTCCTGTTGTACGCATCATAGATTTTCGAAATAAGGTTCTAAATGATACAACACATTTTGTCCGTTGATACAGGGGTTTATTAAAATAATGGAAACACCAAAAGAGACGGAAGTGCACGCAATCCGCCGTATGCAAATCACAGGGACATCATCCGCGATGTGAGGTATATAAAGGTGTACAGTACGATGTCGGCTATCACGTAATAGTGCCAGAGTCACAGGTGAAACAACTGTTGTAGAGTAATTGTCGAGAATGCCAGGTCTCAATGACCTCAAAAAAAGGGACAATCATTGTTCGAGTTTTGCAGCAACTTCAGTAACTAGAACCGCAGAAATAGGTGTAACACAAGAAACTGTATCGAAGATTATGACTACCTATCAAAAAAGACATGGTGTTGCCTCCAAATGTGCAAATTGTGGACGCCATACGAAGATGTCAAATAGGGATAGATGAACGTTGGCACGGATTGTACCAAGTAAGCACAAGACTAGGTCACCGCAAATAGAAGCAGAGTTGAACAACAGTCGGAATGATCCCATTTCTGTCATAACTGTTTGTCAGCAACTTCATCATGCCAGTATTTAACCCTTTAACGACCATGATCCCATAATCTTGTACCACTCTAAATACCATAACGCCCGAAACTGTCTGTGTTGGTTCACCTCTTTGTTTAGTAACAACAATAGTGACTGAAGGTGACACCTGCTGATCCCTCATGGGCCATGCAAATTTGAAGAGCAGGTAAGGGTAGGAAATCTGACTCACTCTAGACAGGCGTTTCGGGCGGCTATGGTCGTTTGTATGTACGGGCGCTTTGGGCGTTACGGTCGTTACAGGGTTAAGGCCGTGCTGCAATCCGCAGACCGCTGGTTACAAACATCGATGCAACAAAACGGATAAGGTGGAACAAGGCACATAAAACAGGGATGCTAAAGACTGGCAATGTGTCATCTGGTCTGATGAATCGTGCTTCCTATTGCTTCGCACCGCAGGTAGAGTGTATATCTGGCGAAAACCTGCAGAACCGTACCATCCCGACTGTATGGTTTCGACTGTGAAGCATGGTGGTGGATCTCTGATTTTTGGGGTGTCATGTCATGGCATTCCTTATGACCACTGTTTATTTTACAGAGTCGTGTCACATCTGCAACGTACAAACCCATTCTTGGGACCATCTGCAATGAGTATTGCAGGCATTGTTCCTTAATGACTGTCCGTGGTTTCAAATAGATAATACACTCGTGCGTTGTGCGAAACATGTCAAGTTGTGGTTTTCAGAGCATGAGGATGACGTAGCGCAGTCACTCTGGCTACATAAATCTCCAGACCTCAATGTTATTAAATATTTGTTGGAATATCTTGAGCGAAAGGTCAGATCATACTTTTCAACTCGAACATCACCGGCACGGTTGGAACATATACTGCAGGAAGAAGGGTCCCAAATCCCATTATCATACGTGCATGACCTGTATAAGTCTATTCCAAGTCGAAATGCTTTCGTTCGAAGTACTTATCTGTTGTGTAACAAATGAAGTAGTTACACATCAGGTAATTATTTTGGACTTCTGTGTAACATCAGTATTATGTTAACTACCTCGCTTCTTTATAGGTGTAACACAAGAAACTAGTTAAGCTTTAGGATTCAAAACCTCTCCGAAGTAATGTATAATCATAATGAAAACATGCATTTATGCTCTTGCTTTTCATGTGGCCCACAAGCCCTATCCTATTTTTTCATGTGGCCCATAAACCCTATCCTATTTTTTCATGTGGCCCACAAATCCTATCCTATTTTTTCATGTGGCCCACAAATCCTATCCTATTTTTTCATGTGGCCCACAAATCCTACCGTATTTTTTCATGTGACTTCCAGTTGCCAGTCCTATTATACATTTTTGTATGGCGCGCCAATCTCATTTCATTTTTTTCGTGTGACCAGCCGATTCAGAAAAGGTGGAAGACTTCCGCTGTAGTATACCATGATGAACCGTCTCGTTTGCAGGTAAAAAGTTTATTGATGCAAGAAAGCCGTACACACTCACTTCATTTAATAAAGTACAAGCGGTTGTTGTCTAAATTTCTTTGCCAACGATCCAGCAGAGCCAGGATTCCACGGCGAGGTTTCGAGGACAGAAACCCTCTGATGCCAGATTCCACATCCATTTTGAAGAGAAGTGCCGTCGTTGTAAGAAATGAGTCATGGAGCGAAACTGGTGGTAGTAGGATGGGCCCAGGTACGGACTGTATAGTGGATGGGGGTAGGACCTCAACCCATCCAATTCCTGTAGTTTTCGGCGGATCTCCCTGGAGGTGTGACTTGGGACATTATCCACTTGCAGCAATGCCCGCTTCCTATTAATGAACGCTGGATACCATTGGGCGCCAAGCGTCATGGAACCTCCGTAATTGTTCAGCATGGAGGTTCCCGTCAACAGCTTTGGCACTAGTTTCCAGTACGCAATTAAGCCAAATCCACAGCATGGCTTTCCTCTCAAACTGCCCTCTTTGGATCACTGGAAGCACCTGGCGTGGTCTCACCCACTGATTCCCAGTGTAACATAGGAATACTCACTTTGCATCACGTGTGGCGATACGACGTCCAAAACCTATCGTCATGTGGATTTGATAGTGATCCACCTGCTGGGATGTCAATTCATGGGGAACTATTCGATGAGACTTGGAGGATAAACCAAGCTGGTGCAGGTAACAAACGATAGTGGATTGAAAAAAGTCTCCATTAGCTGCCAGTTGTCGTGTACTGGTACCGGGGTTCGCTGCCACAGCTTCGACCAGGGTGTCAGTGTAAGTGGTCGTTGGACTTCCTGACTTCGGCCTGTCTTCGAGTCTAGTGCTCTCAGCATTGAAACGTAGAATCATTTTTGGGCAGTGCTGTTGTCCAATGGTTCCTCGCCTTCAACTACACAAATTTCTCTCGCTACTGCTGTCGCCGAATTTAACCCTTTTTTTCAATAATGGCGTAGGGGAACCAGAACGGCACCTTTATTGACATCCCTCTTCTGCTCAACTGGTAAAGACGTGTGGCTCCGTGTAAAATGCACGTCATCAGCCTCGGATGTTCCACGTCATCTCTGCACCTAGTTGCCTCTAGCACGCGTTTCGGATAGGAATTTAGACCCTACATTATGTGCAGCTCAAACGGGGTGTACTTTTGACTCATCTTCAAGTAGTAAAAGTTCCAGGAGTGGTAAAATTTCAAAATAATCAGTCCCATTTCATAGTCCCAGTCCGGCCCTGGAAGTGTCTTCTACTTTAATGTGAACCTATGAGGATATGTTATTTGAACGCACACATGACAAAAATATTCATCACGCCTATGAAATTAACATTCGCATGCTCACGTCACCTGTCTTAAGAAGGTATAATTACACTGTAAATAATAAGTGGTGTGAATTCAGGGAAATTTTCTGAAAATAACGTGCAGCAAAGTTGCCGATAGGTATCCGTTTTTAAAAAAGCCCGTTCATTTTAATCCGTATTTTCACAGATATTTCCGTAGACGGAAATTCCGTTTATTTCAGAAAAGTTAATTTCTGGTTTTTCCGTATTTAAACTGAAATTCCTCAAAATTAACAACCCTGTACAGCACTCCAGTTTCTGCATCAAATTCAAACACTTTCGTGATGACAAATGATCAGAGTAATGAAAATAAGCATAGGGTGTTCGAAACGCGTCTTGGGTACGAAATCAGATGCTTAATATTTCGGATTCCCAGAACACTGAATACAAATAGCTGAAACATGGCGAGGTGTTTGCCATTTATTGAGTCTAGTTGAAACTCTTAACCACCCTATTTTTCCGCGGCATGCAATTAACTTTTTGTAAATATTTTGATATATCAAAATCGGAATTGTAGTCTTTCACGCTTCTCGCTAAGATTACAAGCGAAACGACATAACGTACATCATACCGCACATTCTACAACGACAATAATTTGAATAATAATAGCACGAGCATTCTAATTAGCGTGCAAAAAGACCACTCCATAACTCATCTTCCTAATCCCTAATTTCATGCATCATTCCTTTATATCCTCCGGCATAATTAATTTCGAAAGATCCTCTCTTCGGGAGCGGAATTTTTGCTTATTGAATCAGTAGAACCGTACAATTACGTTTTAAATGCGGTGTTTAATTTAAAAATTACGAGGCGATTGGTATCAACCAAAAATTACACTCGAAGATAAATTGTTTAAGGACCGAGAGCTCTGTCGACTCAGCTTGTTGTTAAAACAATAATATTAAAGAAAGCTTTTCTGAAAAATAAGTGGTGAGATCAGTTCTTTGCGTGGTTTGCGTTGGAAAAATTTTAATTACAGTGATATTAGCAGCCGAAGAACTGAGTAAGTTCAAGGCTTCCTCTTCTCTCTCTCTCTCTCTCTCTCTTTTTTAATTCTTTCCTTCATGTTAGAGTTGATAATTCTTTTATGCGTTCCCTGTTTTCCTCAAATTAGTTTTTCACCAAGTACCGCGCGGCGAGACTCTGCCGTGCGCCATGTTGGTCGAAGAAGAAAAACGAGATAAAACCCATGCTATAATTACATTTTTGGATGAGGTCCTTGTTTCAAAGGGGTTTCATTTGCAAACCTTCACAATGGCAGGCAATTTCTGCTATACTCACTCGGAAAAGTGGTTCAATATGTCTCTGGCGCTTTACGCGAAAAGATAATAATGCCTGTATTTCCGCGCCGCCATGAGTAATCTTCTGAAGTGCGGGAGCAAATTCGCTTTTGTCCCAAAATGTTGATGAAGAATTTTATATTGTGGTCTGCAATGACTGAGTTATTTTATGTTCTAAGCCCCTTTTTTCGGTTTATTTTTTAAATTTATTATTTTTGTTTTGGCTTTGCCTACAAAAGTTAAACTAGTTTTCGTATTCATGAAAGAATTTTGATAAGCGAATTATTTTCCATAATTTAAACTTGCTGCTTTTGCATAATGATGGCTGATGAACCGCATAGAAAAGGCTCTGAATGAAAAATTGTTTTGGCACCTTTTCTTTTGTTGCACCGTAGACGAACTTTGTAAAAGTGACTCAGCGGAAATGTGTTTGACGGTAAAAGTAAATTCTTAGCGCCTGTGTTTCAATCTCGAAGTGGAAAAAAACTCCTTATGTAAATAAAAAAAAAAAAGGGACATTTCTCTAAATTTTATTAACACAACTACGACGAAGGATGTTTTTAACCAGGGTTAGCTACAATATCGAGAATGAACCTGTAAAATCTTTAAAAATGTATTTTTAGTAGGAATGAAATATTAATTTCTTTCTAATTATTTGTCTTCAACACTTTTGCCACTACTACATCCAAAGGTTACAGAAGTACCTCTCAGACTTATGCCTTTCGAATCGTGAAAAATGGCTCACTTCTAATTTAAACTTCCCTCTGAATTACTGTGCTCTCATGTAAATTTGGTTTCTCCTCGTTGAATGTTTCCTCACTTAACGGCATATTGTTCACTTGGTCGAGTTTTTCAAAGTTATCAACCTGACGGTGGACGGGCGAAAGGTAAATAAAACTGTGAGCCAAACTACGATATGGTATGTACTGAGTATACAATACGTTATGAGCGAATTACGATATGCTTTGGGTTAAATTATTACTGAAGATACGAGATGTGAAAAGGAAATTAGAATGAGAGTGGGGATGGCAAAAACGACTTTTAGAGAGAATCAAAGACTACTGAGAGCCAAAAATATACACTGGCGGAGAGTGAAAAAGAACACCAAGAAGGAATTGGCGGACGATCATGAAATTTATATATGTTAATAGGGTCGAGCTTACGTAGGTGTGATGTTAATTTCGGGACCAACCGGTGAGCGCTTACGCCACAGCACGGCATAATATGCAAATTATCGTCGGTGGTATTTAAGGAGTACGGCGAAGTGAATGTAATCAGTCGTCGGCGTACGGACACGTGCGAAGACCCTGAAGAAGCTGCAATGCCTGGACATGGAAGACGTGTACGATTTCAGCAGTTATCGGACTTTGAGCGAGGTCGTCTAGTCGGACTCTGCGAGGCCGGGTGGTCGTATCGTCGTATTGCGGAGCGAATTGGACGGGAAGTATCAGTGGTGGTACGATGAAGGCGTAGATGGTCCAAGGAACATTCCCACACGAGAAGACGTGGAACCGGGAGTCACAGACGGACTGATGAGCGGACCGATCGACGCATAAGAAGAGCGGCGTTGTCAAGCAGAACATCCACTGCGACGCAAATTCGAGCTGCCGTTGCACCTGGGGTGAATGTGCGAACAATCCGCAACCGTCTATTGGATGCAGGACTACGTGCACGTGTGCCTCTGGCATGTGTATCTCTGAATCCAGCCCACCGTCAGTAACGGCTGCAGTGGTGTCGCCAACGTCTGCACTGGAGAACGCAATGGCGATCTGTCGTATTCGGCGATGAAAGCACATTCTGCTTGGGAGCCTCCGATGGCCGGCTGCGTATTCGCAGACGCACAAGGCAGCGTCTCCACCCTTCTTGCATCCGCCAGCGACACACAGGGCCTACACCTGGTCTCCTGGTGTGGGGAGCGATCAGCTATCACTCCCGTACACAACTAGTGTTTGTACCGGGTACGTTAAACAGCCCCTCCTACATCAACAACATCATTCAGCCCGTTGTTGTGCCATTTGTAAGGTCGGTCCATCGTGGTGTTTTCCAGCAAGATAACGCACGCCCACACACGGCACGTGCAACGCAACACGCACTTGAGGGTGTGAGACAACTTTCATGGCCTGCACGTTCACCGGATTTGTCCCCCATTGAGCACATGTTGGATTTTATGGGACAACGACTTATCTGGTCTCCACGGCCAGCCACGACCATCCCCGATTTACGCGTCCAGGTTGAGGATGCTTGGAACTCATTACCCCAAACTTACATCCAACATCTGTACGACAGACTCCATGCCAGAATTGCACAGTGTGACGCAGTTCATGGCGGTTCAACCTCGTACTAACCATGTTACATGGAAATGTTATTTTTCAGTTTACCAGCAAATACAGCTGTATTTTGCCATAATGTTTTGATCACGTTATCCTCTGTATTCCGTTATTATGCTGTATAAATTTCGTTGGTATCAGACGTCTCCTTCTTGGTGTTCTTTTTTCACTTACCGCCAGTGTAGATCTAAAACTGGGGAAGAGTATTTGAAAGGCATATATGTTTGGCCAGTAGCTCTCTACGGTTCTGATACGTGGAAATTGACCAAGACGGAAGTGAAAAGGCTGGAGGCATTTGAGATGTAGAGTTATAGAAGAATGGAGAGAATAAGCTGGCTCTACAGAAAGATTAATTAGGAGGTCCTGGAGAGAATGGGAGAACCCAGGAATCTAATCAACTTGTTAAAAAGAAGAAGAATGTTATGGATGGGACACACATTGCGCCATCGAGGCCCGATTCTAAGAGTTTTGGAAGGAAAAATTCAAGGCCAGAGAGGAAGAGGACGGCCAAGGAATGGTTTTGTGGCACAATTACTCCAAGACACCAATACTAGGACATACTATGACTTGAAGAGAACGGAGGAGAATAGAGAGGAATGGAGAGAGAGAGAGAGAGAGAGAGAGAGAGAGAGTACATCTACAGAAAAACCAGTCTTTGGACTGAGTAACAAAGAAGAAGAATGTGTTGGATGAAGAGCGATAAGTATGTACGATTTGATCTATGAGTTATACACTTTCGAATGTAACGTCGTGCAGAAGTGCTCCACATCGACTCTAATCATACCATAAGATCCCCAAGATGTAAGAATATGGGACAAGTGAGCAAAACCGTCCAAACAAGGAATCAAAAGGATACAAAGGCACTTTATTGAAAAGGTAGCTTCGGTCACAACTGGACAGAAGACAGAAACGTCCATGTGACAGGCGGCTGCCAAGAAAAATCCAGTCTTTAGTAGAGAATATGATCACCCCTGACTGCGTTGCAGGATTTATAACGTATGTCCATGCTGAGAACGAGGTTCTCAAGAAGCTGTTGAGGCATCACGACCCATTGCTCTTGTAGCGCCAATCGCAGCTGCGGAATTGTTGCTGGCGGCTGGTGACGTGTTGCCAAGCGTCTCCCGAGAAGTTCCCGCACGTGTTCGATTGGATTTAGGTCCGGGGACCTTGCGGGCCAATCCATGCGTTGAATATTTTCACTCTCCAACAGCTGTGCGACAGCCACTGTAGGATGAGGTGTAGCGTTGTCGTCCATGAAGAGGAACTCAGGATCCACAGCACCTCTAAACAGACGCACGTGAGGCAGGAGAATCTCGGTGCAATAGCGGATACCAGTGACTGAACCTCCTTGGAAGATGTGGAGGTCAGTACGGCTACCAAGCATGATACCGCCCCAAACGAGAATTCCGCCACCTCCAAACCGGTCCCTTTCGATGATGGTGGAGGTGTGATTGCGTGTTCCCTGCTCTCTCCAGATGTATGTTCGTCCAGAATCGCTCGTCAGACTAAATCGGCTCCCATCCGTAAAGAGAACTCGACCCCATTGCTGATGTGTCCAGTTTTTGTGTTCCTGGCACCACAGAAACCGCCGTCTCCGATGAGCAGGCGTTAATGGCACACACCGTACTGGTCGTCGTGCAAATAGACTACCTTTGTGCAGCCTCCTGGCCACGGTAAAACGCGATAACGGACGTCCAGTTGTCTGTTGCATGTGCCTTGCGATTTCTCCCGCTGTCTGCCGTCTGTCTCTTCTCGCCCGTAGGACAATATACCGGTCGTCTGCCGCCGTGGTTGCTCGTGGACGACCGCTGCTAAGATCTCGGACAGCTGTTCCTATCGTTTGAAATGCTCTCTAAGCTCGTGAAACGATGCTGTGAACGATCCCGAACTCCTCGTCCACACTTGTCACACTTCGACCTTCTTCCAACTTCCCAATGACGCAACCACGGGTAAAGTCATCCAGATATCGTCTGCTGGATTGCCTGTTGGCCATATTACATTGTGGCAGCAACTCGACGTCGTTCAAACCGATATACACCGTGCAATAGCTTATACCGAATTGCTGAGCGTACACCGCCCGTGTGCTTTATACCCTTCCGACATTCTCCTCCCCCCTACGTCATGCTGCATATATGCGCATGCCCTACCGTACCGGGCCCTAGACTATCTCCTGAGTGGCCTTTCGGTCAGTTCTGCCTGCTCGTTCAGCTGTTATGCTAATTTCTCCTCTTTGTCCTTAATTTTTGCTTACCGATGTATTTGTTCACGGCGTGCTATAGTTGTCAATCGTGTGTCTTTTACGCTTTCCAACCGTAGGTTGAAGAAACGTATATGCTGCACCTTTTTCCGTCAGTATGTCGGCACTATAACTCACGTAAAAATGGTTCGATTTCGATGAAATTTTAGTATGTGGTAGGGGACCACCTGGGGACGAATCCTATTGAAAACGGACGAAATGGAGTCAAAGGTCACGACATAGGTGCTAGATCCATTCTATTGCCCTTATGCGCCATAACTTACATAAATATAATTTGATTTCAATGAAATTTTAGTATGTCTTATGGGACTACCTGGGGACGAACCCTATTGAAGATGGGTTAAGTGGGGTCAAAGGTCAGGACATTGGATCGGGATCCATTCCATCGCCCTTATGCGTTATAACTTACGTAAAAATCTTCCATTGAGACAAAACTTTATCATGTTGTTCCAGAAATATATGTTACCGGTTCTGTTGAATATCATCGAAATGGAGTCAAAGGTCAGGACACTGGAGCGAGATTTGTTCTACATTCCTCAAAACTTAAGTAATGATTTCCGGTATGTCGGAAAGCGTATCGTAATCAATGCATTGCAAGATTTTACCAACTTGTTAAGAAATACGCGTGCTTGCCACTGTATTAAAAAATACTGGGCTGGACCTCCTTTAGTCCAAATTACAACACGTATACGTTTGGTATAGATTCCACAAGGTGTTGCAATGCATCTACGCCTACAGCATACTTAGCGTGCACCACACAGTTTTACAGGCCCACATTTTACAGAAAATGACTGCGCTTCCGGATGTTTTTCTAACAATACATCCTCAATGGGGTCAAGATCCGGGCTTTGTGTTGACCAAGGAAGATGGTGAAAGTCGCTGTTATGCTCGCTGAACCACTACTGAACATATCTTGAGCGATGGATCATCCATGAAACAGCCGTCTTCTGGATAAAAAGCCAACATTGCAGGATGGACTTGATCGGCAACCATGTTCAGATAATCCTTGGAGGACACCTTCTAGCAATATCAGGGGACCTGTTCCGTACCAACAAAACGTGCCCCAGACCATGACTCCAATTCCAGAACCTTGAGTTGTGCTTACAAGGCAAGCTTTGCCCATTGCTTCATGGAAGCTCCCGTCAAACTCTCTTCCCACCGTCGGTGCAAACCGAAGTGTACCGCGACTCTTCGGACCGCATGACTTTTTTCCCAGTCTTCCAGTGTCCAATCACGGTGTTCTTGACACGATTGTAAACGAAATTTCCGGCCGTCCGCTGAAATCAGTAGTTTCCGTATAGGTATGCGGCTGCCAATACTTATCCTCTTCAATTCCCTGAGAATAATTCGACGCGGTATACAGTAACGAACAAAAGTATTTGGCGAAACACTTTTTCGACGATAATGTTTTTTTGCTGGACTAAATCGGGTCATTTTGGGATATGATATGTGTTATTCAGTTGTAAACATGACCCATATGCAGATGGATCGGAAACCTTAACACAGATCAGGTACCGAGCTTAATCGCAAAGATCATACAAATTGACCAACAAAGTAGGTGTGTATCACATTCATTTAATGCAACGATAACAGAAAAGAAGTACGAGAAAACGACAAAACAATAACTAATACTTAGTGGGATAACCACGAGACTTAATAGCAGCTGCACAACGGGCCGGCATCGAGTCCACTAGCTTCTCGACGGTGACCTGCGGAATTTGCGCCCATTCTACAGACAGCCGGTCGAACTTCTGGGCCCTATTCCGGCAGGTTTTTTCACACATCGTCTCTCCAGCTCCTTCCACATTTGCTCGATGGGGTTGAGGTCTGGAGATTGGCTTGGCCAGTCTAGAAGTGCGACCTGTTGCTGCTGGAAGGCTGCCTTCGCTACTCTGAAGGTGGGCTTCGGGTCGTTGTCTTGCTGCATGATCCATCCGGGTGGCATGTTCTGGTTTGCTCATGGAAAGACATCGTTGATGAGCATGTTCGTGTAGCTCTGGCCGGTCATTATTCTGTCAATCTTGATGATGGAGCCCATGCCATTGCGAGAGAAGGCGCCTTAAACCATGAGCGATCCTCCTCCGTACTTGACAGTCGGCTGAATGAACTGGGGGTTGAATCTCTGGCCACACGGACGTCGTACGTATCGGATGCTATCACTTCCGAACAAGTTGAACTTGCTCTCGTCGGCGAAAAGCACCTTACTCCAGTCCGCCGCGGTCCAGTGTCGATGACGGCGCGCGAACGCGACTCTGGCTCGTCGATTCTTCATTCAGATGAGTGGTTTCTTGGCGGGGCGTCTTCAAATCAATACACCAGCAATACGACGACGGGAGATGATCATTCGGCTGACGTTCAGGTGGTCGCTGTCGCGGAATTCGGTGGCGATGTCCACAGCAGTCAAGGTGGGATCAGCACGAAATCGACGGAGGATGTGTCTATCCTGAGGCAACGTAGTGGAACGAGGCCTACTACATCGCGGACTGTTCTTGAAGGTCCCACTCTTCTTATAACGTTGCAGGATAGCTGAAATGGACTGGTGTCGTATCTTCAGAGCCCTTGCAATGTCGGTGACGCGCATTCCGGATTCCATCATGTTCACGGCCGCCTGGCGAGCTCCAACAGGGATCTCCGCCTTTTTACCCATTTCTGAAAACCTAAGATTGACTTATTATCACACTACACATCACAAAACCAACAAAAATCACAAGAAAAACATTAATACATGCAGCAAACAAATGGGTAATAATTGGCGACTCTTGAATATGGCCCATTTCGAACGACAAATTCGCTCTGAGCGAAATACAAACTATGCGGCATTGTAACTCAAGAATCAACACATATCATATCCCAAAATGACCCTATTTAGTCCAGCAGAAAAAAAATTATGCTCGAAAAAGTGTTTCGCCAAATACTTTTGTTCGCTACTGTAGGTCGGGAACAACATTCATTGAATGCTTCGCTCAATTGCTGGATACAGGAAGTCCTGTTTCCCTGTACAAGCTTTCTCAGACGACGACGATCTCGATCCTGACAGATTGCGTTGCGCTTCAGTTACTCCTTTTAGACAAGCACAATGTGGGTTATTTTTCCACTGATTAAAAACAAGGAATATCTGACCTTTTGAGAATCCAGTCAGCTCTTCTGTTTTTAAAATCGTCGCTTCAGCCAGTATTGAATTCCAAAAGATCATTTCCCCAGTATGATCAACACTAGACAGCGTTGATAATACCGGGGAGGAAATGATCTTTTGGAGTTCAATTCTGGCTGGAGATTTAAAAACATTTTCCCCACCCAGAATGATCAGTATGACCAGCGTCTTAAATACTTGTTTAATTCCCTCACCGTTGCTGGTTCTATTTTTCTCCTTTCATTATTTCCACTCAGACGGGAGCCCTGTTGTCTGGATCACGTTGTGACGCACGTGATCGCGTGCTTTGTATACACGCTGAGTAAATGGTGTATGACGTAGAAGTCTTGTCTTACTTCTACGTTAATTTAAAACATCAACATACTAAGAAATAGTTCCTAAATGAAAGAAACCTTAACGGCCAGACGAAACATGTAAACAACAGAAGTCACACTTACGGAAAAAGATGCTTTATTCAGGATGTAGCAAACACATCGTAGCATAGCATATTGTACTAAACTCTCCACACACCACACAACTCTTAACACAACGCTCCTTTCAATAATCAGTTTACAACCCAACGCTCGCCAAGCAACAATTTAGTCGTCGCTTTTATCTCTTGTTCTTATCAATATCAGGCATAGCATAGGTCACATGCATTCAATCTCAATTGTGTTGCCAAACGTATTCGTTTGAGAGAAAAGATATTATGTTAAGAGTGAAGAATAACAGAATAAACTCAAGATTTACAGAGGAAAAGAAACTAAAAAGGAAAGTTAACTTAGAATATACGTCACAGATGTTTACGTACATCTGCATAAAGGTTTCTAGTTCAGTTGCCGTGTGTCTAGTAGTGTGAAGTACACTGGCGGAAAGTAAAAAAAGAACACCAAGAAGGAGACGTCTGATACCAACGAAATTTATACAGCATAATAACGGAATACAGAGGATAACGTGATCAAAACATTATGGCAAAATACAGCTGTATTTGCTCGTAAACTGAAAAATAACATTTCCATCTAACATGGTTAGTACGAGGTTGAACCGCCATGAACTGCGTCACACTGTGCAATTCTGGCATGGAGTCTGTCGTACAGATGTTGGATGTAAGTTTGGGGTATTGAGTTCCAAGCATGCTGAACCTGGACGCGCAAATCGGGGATGGTCGTGGCTGGCCGTGGAGACCGAATAAATCATTGTCCCATAAAATCCCAGACGTGCTCTATGGGGGAAAAATCCAGTGAACGGGAAGGTCATGGAAGTTGTCTCACACCCTGAAATGCATGTTGCGTTGCACGTGCCGTGTGTGGGCGTGCGTTGTCTTGATGGAAAACACCACGATGGACCGACCTTACAAATGGCATAACAACGTGCTGAATGATGCTGTTGAAGTAGGTGGTGCTGTTTAACGTACCCGGTACAAACACTAGTTGTGTTCGGGAGTGATAGCTGATCGCTCCGCACACCAGGAGACCAGGTGTAGGCCCTGTGTGTCGCTGGCGGATGCACGAAGGGTGGAGACACTGCCTTGTGCGTCTGCGAATATGCATACGGCCATCGGATGCTCCCAAGCAGAATCTGCTTTCATCGCTGAACACGACAAATCGCCATTGCGTTCTCCAGTGCAGACGTTGGCGACACCACTGCAGCCGTTACTGACGGTGGGCTGGATTCAGAGATGCACATGCCAGAGGCACACGTGCACGTAGTCCTGCATCCAGTAGACGGTTGCGGATTGTTCGCACAGTCACCTCAGGTGCAACGGCAGCTCGGATTTGCGTCGCAGTGGTTGTTCTTCTTGACAACGCCGCTCTTCTTATGCGTCGATCGGTCCGCTCATCAGTCCGTCTGTGACTCCCGGTTCCACGTCTTCTCGTGTGGGAATGTTCCTCGGACCATCTACGCCACCATCGTACCACCACCGATACCTCCCACCCAATTCGCTCTGCAATACGACGATGCGACCATCCGGCCTCGCGGAGGCCGACTAGACGACCTCGCTCAAAATCCGATAACTGCTGAAATCGTACAAAGTCCGATAACTGCTGAAATCGTACACGTCTTCCATGTCCAGGCATTGCTGCTTCTTCAGGGCCTTCGCACGTGTCCGTACGCCGACGACTGATTACATTCACTTCGCCGTACTCCTTAAATACCACCGACGATAATTTGCATACTATGCCGTGCTGTGGCGTAAGCGCTCACCGGTTGGTCCGAAATTAACATCACACCTACGTAAACTCGACTCCATTAACATATGTAAATTTCATGATCGTCTGCCAATTCCTTCTTGGTGTTCTTTTTTCACTTTCGATCAGTGTATTTTCATCTTGCTGTTACACAGCAAAGTATTATAAATGTGCTGCATACTTGACGTACTTGGAGATTAAATAAAGGGACACTGAAATTGTAAGTACTGAACTTTGAGATTATTGAATCCTGGAACGTGTGAACTTTGAAGTGTCTTTTACATTGTGTAATTAAGTTTTCACACCAACGATACGAATCTGATTATATGGTACAGTAAGTTAAGTCAACAAGGGACCTTTAAGTTGAAATAAGCTTAATGTGATACTTATTACAGTTTGCAAACCATTTATTCTATAATGTAAAAAATTTTAATTTTCGAATAACAAAGATCCATATCTGGCTAGTACGAAAGTTGTTCCATTACTTTATATTTTGTTGAGATAAAAATTTCTTCGAAAGAAGCTGGACTGACTTTGTAGGTGCACTATTAATCATCAAATTGATTTAACCACAAGACGCGCGTTACTTCAAAATCTTCAGTTTATAAATTATAACGAAGTAAATTTCTCCGTCATTTCTGGTCTACGCCGGGATTCGAACCCGAGGCCGCTTATTCTGGAACAAGTCGCTTTACCAACTGAGCAACGCAGACGTTTTATTCTAATTCCTATCTGCCTTTATGTCGTGTGCGTCCTGCTGGCAGGTACGTCACATCTCCCCCCGAAAGAGGGCCGGGGGCATGGCCCACGGGTCAGCCGTGACCATGAATCGTTGCAGGCAGCCATCCACTGTAGAACGTGCACTTGAGAACTCCCAGTCAATCTGCTGTGTGGAATGCAACATCACACATTTTTATTTTTCGAAGCGCTGGAGAAGGAATTCTCCTCTCTGATTTTTCCTGTCTCGCGGTGTGGAAATAACATCACACCAATGCGAGATTTTTAACGGCCGGGTCATCCGGATAGTTCGGGCGCCATTATAACGAAGTAAATTTCTCCGTCATTTTTGGTCTACGCCGGGATTCGAACCCGAGGCCGCTTATTCCGGAACAAGTCGCTCTACCAACTGAGCTACGCAGACGTTTTATTCTGATTCCTATCTGCCTTTATGTCGTGTGCGTCCTGCTGGCAGGTACGTCACAAAATGACCGGGATTAACAAAGGGAAATATTAACATGTTCTCTATTTCAGCCAGGATCAGTCTTCACTAAATTAATGTCTGCAACCCCCCCCCCCATTCGAACAATGATGATTCGTCCACTGGCGATTCGATCGAAGGGGACAATTGGTTCAATGGTACGACTGCTCCAATTCCAATTCGTCCAGTGGCACCACTGATCTTATGCTTATTTGTCCAACTGGTCCAATGCTGTTCGCCCACTGGTATCCTCCAACCAATGGCAAAATACGAAAACAGGTTGAAAATAAAATATTGGCACTGCTAAAATATACACACCTACAGAGGGTGAGTCCAAAGTTTTGCAATATTTGGATCACTTTATGTCTTCATACGTACCTTTACGACGAAAGCTGACTATCATTCAAAGTATAGGCCATCGTTTTGCGCCGTTTTTAGCCATCTGTCTGCCAGTTCTTCAATTCTTCTGCAGTACCAGTTCTTGTCCATCGAGACGAAAAACTCCCTCACCCCGGCTGCCACCTCCTCCTGGTTGTCTAAGTGCCGCCCGCGAAGGAAGTGGGCCATGGACCAGAACACATAATGATCCGAAGGGACAAGGTACGGACTATATGCTGGTGTGGCATCAGTTCGATGCCCTCAAGTTCCTGGAGTTTTGCCCGGGTCGTTCGCGCGGTATGAGTCCGAGCGTTGTTCTGCTGTAGGAGAACGCTGTTTCTGCTCATCAGTGCCGGGTACTTCTCCTCCAAAATGGCGTACATCCGCTCCAGCTGTTCAGAGTAGAGGTTGGCGTTGATGGTCAGACCATGTGGAACAAATTCGTAATGGATTATCCCCTCGAAATTCCAACAGACGTAGAGCATCATCTTGTGCTCGACGCGCCCACGTTTGGCAACAGGTATTGGAAGCTGGCCCGGGCTCAACCACTGCCGTTGTGTGTTAGGATTAGGGAAATAGACCCACTTTTCATCGCACGTAGCGATTCTCTTTATGAAACGTACATCGCACGGGTTTTCTAGGTGTTTCGTGCACACTTCCACTCGGTGGTTTGCTTCAGCTGGCGTCAGTTTGTGACGAAAAATGCGGCAGCTCCTATAGACCTTTGCCGAGGTCATGAAGGTGACGAACTACGGTGGTCTGCGATATGCCCAGCTCTCCTGACAATCTCCGAGTGCTCGTTGTCGGATTTGATACTACGGACTTGCGCACGGCTTTCGAACAGGCCCGTAGCTACGGGAGGGAGGCAGGGGCGTCGCGCACCTTTAGTCGGAAATTTTACCACCCTCGCTTTTTCGGAGGGAGAAAGGCAGCAGCGCCCCAGTATATATACCCGACATAATTGCCCACCCTGAAAAAATAGTTGCCCACCCACCTCCAGAGTCCTGACTACGGGACTGCCTCTGAATCCACGGTTCGCTGCCTACCCGACCATGGCCGATCATCGAGGTTTCTGTCTCCTGAGCGGAATTTCTTGAACCATCTGGTTGCGGTGATGTGGTCTACGGAACCTTCCCCTTTCGCATGACAAATGTTTCGTGTTGCTTGAGCAGCGTTATGGCCGAGTTCAAACTCGTAAAGCAAAAGTTCCCTAGTTAGCCGGTTGCGGCTGTTCATTTATTGGGCGTTCCGACCACAGAGAGAACGAGGACATGCAATGCTGCTCACAGCAACGACTACCACTTTATATCCCTTTCGACTGACTGCAGTGCGCGCATTGAACTAGTTTAAACACGTGACATACCCGCCGCAGCACTTGCGTTTATGCAAAGATTGCAAAACTTTCGACTCCCTCTCTGTAGATTGAAGTAGAAGAATATTAGGAACATGGAATAGCAATCAGATACACGCCATCGTTACGTACGCAGCTACAATATTGAGATGGCTTTATAAACAGCTCCCTGTAATAACCAGACATGTACAAAGCGTAGATAGCGCCAATATGGGAAAGACTGGTGATTAAAGCGTCTTTGTTTGTGCACTCCTCAGAGAAACTATAAAATTTCTCTGCTCTGCAGAAACAACTGTATCGAGTCGTAGTGGATAGGAACGTAGATGGTTGCACCCAGGGGCGGATTAGGACGAACTAACCAGGCCGGAAATTTTAGTTTTTGGGTCCACTACAGAAACACATGTACCTACACGAGAAAACCTCGTAAATTCCCTCATGAAAGAAATTCTGTTATAGATGATAGAGAGTTGTTGAAATATGCATTATAAATCGAATTCCGTCGTGAACAAATGTTTAGAAACAATTTAACAGTGAATTTTTTTTTAAATATCCTCAAGATTAAATGTATTATAGCATGAAACCACACTCAAAACGCGCTGTTGTACCACATAACTTTTTACTTCGAAAAAATTAATTTCTGCTTTGTTTTGACGAAAAAACAACAACAACAAAACACGTGTTTCTCGAAGACTCCATTTCCAACTAAATCACATAGAAGATCATTCCAAAAGTTGAAATGTGCACACGCTATGCAATTAATTTTTCTAGTTGTTTAGTCACTGATCGCTTACTACACAGTGGTTTTTGGAAAGTCTTTAAATAACCAGACATCGTTTTTTTACGTTCACCCATTATTTTGACCAATGAGCCAATACTATCAAATCGCTGCTTCTTTCAAGATAGATGCGACACAGATTTCGGAATATCTCTGCCGAGTAATTGCTTTGGATCAGTCTGATAAAGGGGGTGGAAAAAAGAATGCAGGGACTACCAATGACGCTAAATCCAATGACCTGCGTCTAAATGTAGTCAGAGTTAGCTTATTTAATTTATAATACCGTTCTTGGTCCGGGGCACTTCTTACGTAAGTACAGAAAATTATTTTCTGATTTTACTTCAGAGCCAACGTGCAACATAAACATTTTTTTTTTTCGTTTGTTTGATTTCAAGAAAATAATTGCAGACAGAAATAAGCTCGTTCGTTCCATTCTTCTGAAACGAACGAATAAATAATAATAATTCGTTCTTTCCAGAAAAAAAAAACAAAAACAAATACGAGAAATTGGGCCATTTCTCGATTGGTCCTCCGGAAAATGTCCCGGTATCCCGGCGGGCCAATCCGCCCCTGGTTGCACCAATGTGGAGTGCACAGACAACAAAACAAACAGCTAGCAGTCTTCCTCTGATTAGAAAGGAGTGGTCGATGTTCGAGGGCAATAGTGATTGGGGAGTATTGTAGGAAGTAACAGGTGGGCTCCATTGGTTCAAGAAACCGAGCCGTTCGATACCGACAGAAGAATTTCCGCATGTACAGGTCACCTCACATTGGCCCGAATGGACTTTAGCAGCAAGGGTCCCTCTCGTGTACCACTCGCCTCTGCTAAAAACCGAAAAATTCGTTTTGCAGTGCGCAAGGGAGTACAGAACACTTGAGGACTGGAAAAAGGGTTCCCTAGCCCGATGAATCACGTTTTCAGTTAATACACGAGTATGGATGGGCCAGAATATGGGGTCAGCTACGCGAATCACTGGATCCCAGCTGCCTGATGTTAACTTTCATTAACTTACAAGCTGGTGGAGGCCCAGTAATGGTCTGGGGTCTGTTTTAATGGCGGGCAGTGGATTCCTTAATACTTGCGAAACAACATGTAGATGCCACGAGGTACCTGAACTCACTGCAGATCAGGCACACCGTAGTGCTTCTGATGGAAAGGGCTACCTACTCCCGGCAGATAATGCTCCATGCCACAAAGCTCGGATAACCACCCAGCAGTTCCAGGAGGACAACAATGACTTCAAAGTACTCAAATGGCTCCTACAGTTCCCAAAACTTAACCAGTGTTTAAGGTGGATTTTTTTCTCTTGTAGCAGTGTGGCTATTTTGTCAGCAAAAGTTAAAGCAAAATGCTATGCAGATTAGCCAAATTTGCAGTTCTATTTCTTGCTATATTTACGTATTAAAATACAAGCACAGTGCATTGGCTAAAAAAAATTGTGTACTTAAAATATAATTCAAGAATAAAAACAAATAGGCTTTTACACTTCTAATTTTAATAAAAATGCTGATGCATGCAGTTTGTGAAAATATGTACAAAGACAATGACTGAGCGAAGCAAAGACAAGGACTGAGTGGACTGGAAGCCGCAACCGACCACACATCGACCGAATGGTCGACCCGAGCAGAAACTGCGGATGCTTCTGCGGCAGCGAAGCGCCGAAGAAATAAACGAAACGCCTCCTTCCTTATCCAACGCAACAAAGACCTTGCGAAAGATTATCTGGAGGTTCATCAGTGCTTTTCTTCTGCAATAGGAATTCAGTGCGGACTTTTTGTCGTAAAATGACCGTCTTTATCGCGATTTGGCGAAAATGCGAGCGACAGCTCAAACACTCAACTTCATCCAATTGTATGCATCGGGGGGTATCATTGAGAGAGACATTCGTAACAGAGATCCTCCTTCAGCGAACATCGGCAATTGACGGATGCCATCACATCCGCTTGACTAAACATTATCTATAGACCTATATCAGCAGCTTGTAAAACCACCTGAACATATCTATAGAACTATATCAGCACCTTGTTGCATCACACCCGCTTGGCTGAACATATCTCTAGAACTATATCAGTACCTTGTTAAATCACATCCGCTTGGCTGAACATATCTATAGAACTATATCAGCACTTTGTTGAATCACATCCGTTTGGCTGAAAATATCTATAGAACTACATCAGCACTTTGTTGAATCAGATCCGCTTGGCTGAAGAACTATATCAGCACTTTGTTGCATCACACCCGCTTGACTGAACATATCTATAGAACTATATGAGCACTTTGTTGAATCACATCCGCTTGGCTGAACATATCTATGGAACTATATCAGTACCTTGTTGCATCACACCCGTTTGGCTAAACATATCTATAGAACTATATTAGTACCTTGTTGAATCACATCCGCTTGGATGAACATATCTGTAGAACTATATCAGCTCCTTATTGAATCACATCCGCTTTGCTGAACATATCTATAGAACTATATCAGCACAATGTTGAATCACATGCGTTTGGCTGAACATATCTATAGAGCTATATCAACACCTTGTTGAATCACATACACTTGGCTGAACACATCTATAGATCTACACTTAAAAGCAATTGAATTAGAAACAGCTGGCGTTATGCAAATGTGGCGCTGTGGGAGGCCCTGTAAACGGAAACGACAAGACGTACGCAGCGATCCGACAATAGAAGGAGTGATGCGACGGGAATCAGTAAGAGTCGGACGCAGTAATGGTAAGACGAAGGATCTAAGCGCATTTGATCGTGGGCGAATTGTCGGGGCCCGATGAAGGGGTCACTCCATCTAGGAAGTCGTGCAGGCACTGGGATTTTCACGAGCCGCTGTGTTATGGGTGCACCGTGAGTACATCGAATCCGGTAAAACCATCCCTGCAAGGGCCAACTGCCGTGGACAACAGCGTGTGGATGAGCGGGGTCATCTTCGGCTAGCTCGCATTGTAACAGCGGATAGACGGGCCACAGAGCAAGAAATCACTCGGCAATTTAACGCTGGTGCACAAAAACGTGTAAGCAGCCAAACCATCCAAAACCATCTCCTTGCTATGGGGTACAGAAGCCATCGTCCCACGAGGGTACCGCTGCTGACCGCACATCACAGGGTGCAAAGAATATCATGGGCGCGGGAACATCAACACTGGACACTAGACATGTGGGAAAATCTTGCCTGGACTAATGAGTCGAGATTCACGTTGGTACACGCGGATGGCAGGATACGAGTACGGCGCAAACCACATGAAGCGATGGATCCTTCTTGCCAGCAGGGTACTTTTCAAGCTGGTGGGGCTGGCATTCTCGTCTGGGGACTGTTTACGTGGACTGAAATGGGACCCCTGGTACGTGTGACATCGTCCCTCACAGGTCAACGTTACCGGGATATCCTGGACGACGATTTGCTCCCGTTTGTGCGTCTTCAACATCCCACTGGGGACCTTATCCTGCAACAGGACAATGCACCGTGCCATCGCTCCCGAATTGTATCCGAATGGTTGGATGAATACTCCACCGACGTTACCTCGCTTCCTTGGCCAGCTAGGTCACCTGACCTCAATCCCATCGAGAACATCTGGGATGCCATCGAGAGAGATGTTCGAGACTCTGACTCCCCTCCATAAAATCTTCGTGAACTGTGGGAGCTTGTTCAGGGGTCGTGGATCCGTATGGCTTCCCAACGCTTTCGGTGTTTTGTCGAGTCCATGCCGAGACGAATCGCCGCCGTCATCAGGACGAAAGGTGGTGTTACACGTTTCTAGACAGGTATCTCTTATTCAATTGCTCTTCAGTGTATATCAGCACTTAGTTGAAACAATACCACATTGAGGCGAGGCTGTTTTAAAGGATGATAGCCGCCCAACACATTATTATGTTGGAGTTTATAATAACGTTATACTCTCAGTATGCATTGCATAAGTCGAACGAGTGTTCTTGAGTCTTTCAGCTATGCAAAGCCAATTTTAGCGGAATCTGAATTTTTGATATGGTGCGATGGCAACGGGTACCTGTGACATCTGCGCTTCAAAGCAGTCACCTGGAATGTTAGACATATAGGAGAATTACCGCATTTACCTGAATACAAGACGAGTTTTCTTTTGTTAGATATATGGAAAAATTGCCCATTTTACCTGTACATAAGGAAGTTTTTTTTTGTTAGATACATGGAAAAAATTACCATATTTACCTGAATATATATAAGACGAGGTTTTTTCCAGCAATAATTCCTCCCAAAATCATGGGTCATCTTGTATTCGCATACTAAAAAAAATAATCGGTCAGGGTCAATGTTTTTTCGTCAAAAGTATTACATAACAGTCGATATTTTTACATGGAAGCGCACTGGATTTCAGAGTCAAGCTTCAGGCTCTCCTTTAGCTGCCGGCATACAAACGGTCGCTCAGTTGTTCTCTAGCAGAGAAGGTTGGAGGGAATATTCGTGCATAGAAATGTTTAGTACAATATTCCGGGCATGAGTGACCACCTTGAAAGAAGAGTATCTACAGTAACACAAATATCGAAATCAGCTGGGCATAGTTGTGATGCTAATTTTTAACTTATGGTGCTAAGATGCGCAGAGGGAAGCAAGGAAGTCTGCCGTTTCCATATGCATTTAAAGGGCAACTAAAATAAAATGTGAAGTCAGCTATTTTGGAGATAAACACAGATTTGGTAATCGTACCACTAGGCATGACCTCCCAGTTGCAGATCTGTGATGTACCCATCAACAAGTCGCCACCTTCGAAGTCTTTACGAGGAATGGTTGCTGACTGGCAACAGCTTCCTAACCCGCTCTAGCAAACTGAAGAAACCATCTGAGACGCATTACTGGGACAGTGAATAATCAGGCACATTACTGGGACAGTGAATAATTAGGCACATTACTGGGACAGTGAATAATCAGGCACATTACTGGGACAGTGAATAATTAGGCACATTACTGGGACAGTGAATAATTAGGCACATTTGTTATCATTAATTATTGTCAATCACCTTTTTTAAAGACAGATATTTTATAGCATCTTTCAAAAACCTAATAAGGCTTTGGGGTTCTGTGCCAATTGTTCTTTAATTTAATTTTTTTCCATTTCATCATAGCGCATGCCTTTATGCCTTCAAGTATTGCTGCATATCAAACAAATTAAGCCGCCCCGGTGGCGCAGTGGTCTAAGCGATGGCCTCTGATCATTCGTCCGAACGGGGTCCGGGTTCGGATCCCGGTGAGGCATGGATGTTGTGTTTGTCTTACGGCACTGGCTCTCTCCCTTCCCTGGAACCAGTGGCCCTAAATTAGGGACGGGCGACTGCTTATAGCCCACTGAGTTGCTCATGGTGGTCGTTAAACCTCCAATCAAAAAAACAAAAAAACAAACATTAAATGGAACTGGAGATGATGTAATATGAGAAGACAATGATAAGGCGTAAGTATTGTAAATCTCAGGGCATGCTCGACCGGAAAAAAATGGGTTTTTACTAAGAGCTTCCTAAAAGTACTACCTCCTCCTTAATAACTTTTGAAATTTTGAAGTGATTTTAATAAAACTGCACTGACACGTGCTATGATATGTTACCAATGTGGGAACAAATGCTTTTCAGAATCGGAAGTAAAGATGATGAATGACAGAGAAAAGCAGAGAGTCGTAATTGAATTCCTGGGAAAAGAGGGATGTGAGGCTCCAGAAATCCACAAAAGACTCCTGGCGATGTATGGAGCTGCCACAATCGATATCAATAATGTCCGAAGACGGACGAAGATGTTTCGAGTGGGAGAAAGTTCAGTGTTGGACAAACAGCGGAGTGGAAGACCCTCAACTGCAGTGAAGAGTAAAAGACCTCATCACAGCTGATCGTCGTGTCACCATCCAGGAGTTGCAACAACCAACAGTGCTCACTTACTATGTGCAGGCGTTGAAGAAGCTAAAGGAAGCTATCAGAAGGAAAAGACGTGACATTCCACTTCATAGTGTTGTTTTACACCATGATAACGCAAGTCCCCACACCTCAATGGAGACTTCACAGGCTATTGCCAACATCGGGTGGACGGTGATGCTCCAACTCCTCTAAAGCCCTGGTTTTACTCTCTCAGACTTACGTTTCGACGATGTGACAGACGTTAAACTGGCTGTGAACTCATGGGTGAAACGACAGCCTCAGGAATGTTTCCAAAATGGATTTTACCAATGGGTTCAAAGATGGCGGAAATGTAGAGAAAATGATGGACAATACTTTGAATAGGAAAGACAAAAAAGACACTATCAAAAAAGATTTAATAACAATTGAAAAAGTTCTACTTAAGATTTTGATATCGAAACCTATATTTTAATACAAAGTAACGAAATAGAAAACCGCCGGATGGAATTTCGATACAAATGACGTATGTTTTTTTTTTAATATTTGCATGCTTACACAAAACGTCCACAGCACGCCACTGATAACGGGCAAAAGATGTTCTTGGGGGCGTCAGCGGCCACAGTGTGCAACTCAAAGGGCTGTAAGCATTCGCTCGCCCCTTATTTGAGGCCACCGGTTTCAGGAAAGGCCCTGTACCATAAGACCAGCATACCATCCCTGCCTCATCCGGGATTTGGGACTGGACCCATCTCAGGTAAACGATTGGTAGCTAGAGCTTCGTACTACTCAGCCACCGGAACGATTTCTCATTTTCTTCGTGTTTCTCTTATTAACTGTTTCGTTTTTAAACAGGTCTAAAAATGGGTACAAATGAGATTGCGGGTTATACGCCACGTGTAATAAGAAAATATGTATTTTATTCAGTTTATAGGCGTAAAATTTACGAAACATTCGCAAGCTTTCACTGCCAACGGGCAGCATCTTCAGGTTGCTAAATATAAATAGCTAACAGAAACATATTAAAAATAAATGCAAATGTAAACAATTTCAAATCAATACAAATTTTGAAGATGACAATCCGATTTTTGGCGTAAATGTGACAAAGATGGTAGGTCAGATAATATCCGAAAACTTGAAATTTTTTATCGTCCTGGAGCGGGACTCGAACCCGCGTCTCCCAGAAAACGCCCGGGTATGCTAACCACTACACCACCCAGAACGACCTAGTTTCAAGTTTTCGATCAATTTGAATATAACCATCGCAGGATTTGCTAGTCGAAGCAACCGGCATTCATGTTTAGCGAATCTGGAGGTTAAGAATCTTATCCCGTGTTTGCCCGGAGAAACAGATAAATCATGAAAGAAATACGGGATTACGCCATATAATACAAATTTTGAAGATGACAATCCGATTTTTGGCGTAAATGTGACAAGGATGGTTAGTCAGATATTATCCGACAACTTGAAAATTTTTATCGTCCTAGAGCGGGACTCGAAGCCGCGTCTCCCAGAAAACGCCCGGGTATTCAAATCACTTATAGCATGAGATTCATAATGCGCCACGCGTCCATTGATTGTCTAGTGAGCGGCACTTTTAATACCTAACACCTTGTGCCAGATGGGAGAAATTTCAGTAGTCGTGTCTGTGTTACAAACACGACTACACTACTGAAATATCTAAAAATTTCAAAATTTCTCCCATCTGACAGAAGGTGTTAGGTATTAAAAATGCGGCTCGCTAGATAATCATGGGCGCATTTTGAATCTCATGCTATGAGTGATTTGAACTTGTTTACATTTGCATTTATTCTTAATCTGTTTCTGTTAACTGTTTATATTCAGCAGCCTAAAGAAGCTGCCAGTTGGCAGTAAAAGCTTGCGAATGTTTTTTAAAGTTTACACCTAGAAACGGAATGAAATATATACACTGGCGGAAAGTGAAAAAAGAACATCAAGAAGGAGACGTCTGATGCCAACGAAATTTATACAGCATAATAACGGAATACAGAGGATAACGTGATCAAAACATTATGGCAAAATACAGCTGTATTTGCTGGTAAACTGAAAAATAACATTTCCATGTTACATGGTTAGTACAAGGTTGAACCGCCATGAACTGCGTCACACTGTGCAATTCTGGCATGGAGTTTGTCGTACAGGTGTTGGATATAAGTTTGGGGTATTGAGTTCCAAGCATCCTCAACCAGGACGCGTAAATCGGGATGGTCGTGGCTGGCCCTGGAGACCGGATAAGTCGTTGTCCCATAAAATCCCACACGTGCTCAATGGGGGACAAATCCGGTGAACGTGCAGGCCATGGAAGTTGTCTCACGCCCTGAAATGCATGTTGCGTTGCACGTGCCGTGTGTGGGCGTGCGTTATCTTGCTGGAAAACACCACGATGGACCGAACTTACAAATGGCACAACAACAGGCTGAATGATGTTGCTGATGTAGGAGGTGCTGTTTAACGTACCCCGTACAAACACTAGTTGTGTACGGGAGTGATAGCTGATCGCTCCCCACACCAGGAGACCAGGTGTAGGCCCTGTGTGTCGCTGGCGGATGCACGAAGGGTGGGGACGCTGCCCTGTGCGTCTGCGAACACGCATACGGCCATCGGAGGCTCCCAAGCAGAATCTGCTTTCATCGCTGAACACGACAGATCACCTTTGCGTTCTCCAGTGCAGACGTTGGCGACACCACTGCAGCCGTTCCTGACGGTGGGCTGGAGTCAGAGGTAAACATGCCAGAAGCACACGTGCACGTAGTCCTGCATCCAGTATCCAGTAGACGGTTGCGGATTGTTCGCACAGTCACCTCAGGTGCACCGGCCGCTCGGATTTGCGTCGCAGTGGATGTTCTGCTTGACAACGCCGCTCTTCTTATGCGTCGATCGGTCCGCTCATCAGTCCGTCTGTGACTCCCGGTTCCACGTCTTCTCGTGTGGGAATGTTCCTCGGACCATCTACGCCACCATCGTACCACCATCGATACTTCCAGTCCAATTCGCTCCGCAATACGATGATACGATCACCCCGCCTCGCAGAGTCCGACCAGACGACCTCGCTCAAATCGTACACGTCTTCCATGTCCAGGCATTGCAGCTTCTTCAGGGTCTTCGCACGTGTCCGTACGCCGACGACTGATTACATTCACTTCGCCGTACTCCTTAAATACCACCGACGAAATTTGCATATTATGCCGTGCTGAGGCGTAAGTGCCCACCGGTTGGTCCGAAATTAACATCACACCTACGTAAACTCGACCCCATTAATATATGTAAATTTCATGATCGTCCGCCAATTCCTTCTTGGTGTTCGTTTTTCACTTTCCGCCAGTGTATTTTGTTATTATAGGTTTAAAAATGTTTTTTGTATAAGTTATAACTCATATATTACAGAATTTTTTAAATACCAAACTAATGCACTCAGTGGACAAAACATTAGAGATACCTGCCTAATAGCGTGTTGTTCCTCCTATAGGACGAATTAACAACTCGTACACGACGCGGCATTGACTCCACCAGATTCCGAAGGGTTTCCGGAGGTAATGCCAGCCACGTCCACAACCTCGCCCGAGAGATTGGTCCAGGACCCGTGGGTCTGATATTTCGCTCCACGGCATCCGAGAGTCTCCACAGGATTTAAATCCAGGAATCCTGTGACCACGGGAGGGTACTAAACTCAGATGTGTGTTTCTTGAGCTATGCCTGCACTGTAAAAAAATTACTGTAGATTTTACGGTTTTAAACCGTTTTCAAGGGTGCCAACACAAAACCGTAAAATCTACAGTTTTATGCCGTGTTGGAGCAAAGCTATAGCTTTGCTCCAACACAATCAACACATTCGTTCAAGCCAAATTTTTGTGTTTTCGTGATTATTTGGACTGTGACTCGCTCCAGCCAAATTCTTTGCTGTTTTCTTCATTAAATGCGGTGTTGGAGCAAAGCTATAGCTTTGCTATAGCTTTGCTCCAGTTTTATGCCGTGTTGGAGCAAAGCTATAGGAGCTATAGCTTTGCTATAGCTCCTATAGCTTTGCGGCATAAAACTGGAGCAAGCTATAGCTTTGCTCCAGTTTTATGCCGTGTTGGAGCAAGCTATTGGAGCAAAGCTATAGCTTTGCTATAGCTTTGCTCCAGTTTTATGCCGTGTTGGAGCAAAGCTATAGCTTTGCTCCAACACGGCATAAAACTGTAGATTTTACGGTTTTGTGTTGGCACCCTGGAAAACGGTTTAAAACCGTAAAATCTACAATTTTTGTTTACAGTGTGGGTGGTTGCGGCTCGATGGGATGGCACATTGTTCTTCTGAAGCAGACCATCGGCCGCATGATACTCAAAGGTCATGAAAGCGTGTAGGTGATCAGCCAGTACATGCTGGTAGCACGCAGCGATTGAGGACATCTCTAGACACACTGAGAGACCTAATGTGTCCCATGAAAAAGCTTCCCAAACCGTCACAGAGCCGAACTGGCACTACAGGGCAATAACCTCATGCTGTCGACGCCACACCTCTACACTTCCGTCAGCTCGTTACAGGGTAAAGCTGGAAACGGGATTCATCTGACCACACGACGCAGCGCTACTATGCAGAGGTTAAGTTTCAATGTTTTCGGCACCAGACGAGGCGTCCCGTCCCATGACGAGCAGTCATTAGTGGCACACGAGTAGGGCGTCGGCTCCTGTTGCCCAGGGTATGCAGGCGTGCACAGTACCATTAGCTCGCTGATGCTGCTCGGGCCTTAGGGCCGCGGGTGGCCTAGTGGTCAGCGTTCGTGACTGCCATGGAGATAACCTCAGGTTCGATCCTGGGTAGGTACGAACGCTCGAACCACTAAATACCCGCCGTGCGTCGCATGGGCACCTTAAGCCGTCGGACTCCGGGTACTGGCCCCCGGTAATAAATAAGGGCTTCTTCCTCCCCCTTTCTACCTCGCTTCCGTGTAACTTTCCTATCGGGCACTCTAGCCCAAATCTCCTAGCTTCCTATTTCTAAGGGTTGTTTTAGACCTGGGGTCCGACACTCCCTTCCTGAAATCCTCTACATACCTACATATGATCTGATCTGATCTGCAGCTTGGGCCTCCGACATTTACGCTGCTTTTGCCAAGCGGTCGGTCTGTATAAACCTGGATAGTCTACGTCAATCCCGGCAATCAATGGCGCGTGGTCAGCCACTGTTTGCTCTCCGCTGGCACGTCCTGTTATACATGCGGTACACATTGGATACGTTCGCCCTCGGGAACATTTGTGTTCTCAGCACTTGAGCTATAGAATGACCTATCTATCTAGCGCCGATAATGTTTCTACGGTCAAAATCGCTTAGATCACCACGTTTACCCATGTTCGCCGATTGCAATGCACTGTTGGAAAATCCTACTGTCAGCCTATTTATCGCCTGCGTTCGGTGTGGGTCAGTTCCACTCTGCGCGGGAGAAGTCTATGCCATCTGCCCATCACCCCTATCTCTCATGTTTTGCCTACGGTGTGTATATTTAGCATACACTATTTTAAAAATGTGTATGCTCAATATTTTTGGAGAGATTTTGCTAAAATTCTGGAGGGAATGATTTACAATAGACTAATCTCGTACATTCATAATCTAAAATTCATCCATCCAAATCAACATGGTCTTCAATCTGGAAAGTTAACAGAATCAGCCTTATTATACCTACAACAAACAGTCCAACATAATTTTGAACTTAACTTATATACCATAGCATTTGTGACGTGCCTGCCCAGCAGGACGCACACGACATAAAGGTAGATAGCAGCGATAACGAACGTCCGCGTAGCTCAATTGGTAGAGCGACTTATTCCGGAATGAGGGGACCAAAAATGACGGAGAAATGTACTTCGTTATACATTATTTTTAGACCTATCCAAAGCTTTTGATACCATAAATCATAATATCTTACTACACAAATTACACACGATAGGAATTAGGAACAATGAACATTCTCTTTTTAAAAGTTATTTATCAAATCGGCAACAATATACACAAATTAACCAACATCAATCCACTCTTCAACTCATATCAAATGGTGTTCCACAGGGTTCAATTTTGGGACCTGTACTTTTCAGTTTATACGTTAACAATATCTTTATTTCAATAAGTGATACAGACCTACTCCTCTATGCAGACGACATAACCATCCTCATCTCATTTAATTTAACGACTGCCACTGCTATGAATGTTAATACTCAACTTAATAACATCTCAGGTTGGCTAAATTTCAATGAATTAATAATAAATACTACCAAAACAAAATTTTTAATTTTCTCAAAACAAAATATTTCACAACCTCCTTCTATCACATTGTCTATTAATGGTATAAACATAGAAGTGGTGAACTCCGTACTTTATTTGTGGATTACCTTACATAGGGATCTTCCATGGAACCAACACGTGGACTCTCTTCTTCTCAAACTGTCGAAAAACGTTGGAGTTATCAGCTTGGTATTTACAAACCTTACCTATAAAACACTAATTCATTTATATTACACCATGTTTCAGACTCATATTAATTATGCTATCTTATCGTGGGGACAGACAACTAAATATAATTTCAAGAAACTTCAAATTCTTCAAAGCAAATATATAAGATTAATTGACCTAAAATTTAATAGAAATACACAACTAACACTATATAATGCCACAAGAGTTTTCCCAAACAAATATAACATTCTTACGATTAACCAATTATATTACTTTAATATCGGGAAAATTATGTTCAAACGCATTAAGAATAATTTACACGCCGACATCATAGAAATTATAATCCAGATACACACACATGACACACGCACTAAATCACATATTCGGCCTATTCATCCGAAAACGGAGACCATGAAGCAAAGTTTAAATTACATTGGCCCACACTACTATTATTTGAAAAACTCATTACCTACGGAATTGAGTTTTTCAAATAATTTTAACCTTTTTTAAAAAAACCTGAAAAACTTCATAATTAATTGCAGCTCCTCAAATTAATGTATACAGTGAATGGGAACTATGACTAATGTTATGACTTGTATATCGTGATGTAAATTGCTTTTTTAATGGCATTATCTGTAATGCTTATTATCTGCTCATATATCATTACCATTTTTTTTGTTACCATGATACTCCTGTTTGTAATTACAATTACTGACGTCAGTGTAAAACTAGCCTAGGGAGCATGGGACCTTGTCTGGCCTGGCTGGCCTTTTTCCCTTGTTTCCTTGCTGCGCATTGTTTCAACTATTTCTGTAACACTGGTTTTTTATTTTTTTTTTTTGCTCAGCAAAATAAATGAATTGACTTGAATATACTCGTCCGAGATGGATCCGAGTTCTAATCCCGGTGAGGCATGGATGTTGTGTTTGTCTTACGGCACTGGCTCTCTTCCTTCGCTGGAACCAGTGACGCTAAATTAGGGACGGGCGACTGTTTATAGCCGATTGAGTTGCTCACGGTGGTCGTTAAACCCCCAATAAAAAAATGTGCATTGTCCATGTCAGTTTTGATTTTTAGTAATCTATGGCTTATGCGAACTGATATAAGAATCTTATTCCATAAGCTCTGATTGCAATATACGGACTGTTACCAAAAGATAAATTGGGTTGCCTCTGAAGAAATCGGTCACGCTGAGCATGCCCTGATATCTGCGGGGGCATGCTTAAGCAACCCAGAATGCCTGTAATCGGCGCCTGTGATCAGAATCATCAAATCATGAAAGCAAATGATAGCGAATAAATAAAACTTGACTCGGTTTCTCACACTGACAGATTTGTAACTAGATGGTTGTATAAAATCCTGTGCTGTAAATGGAAGTTTTTCATTTAAAGCAAGTTAGATTTGTGATCTGAATTTATGGTTTGATTTAAGAATGAAGTCGATGTGAACCCATAAATTTAATGTCTGTTTTTTCCTGCATACACTATACAATTTATGTGGGTGTCTTATATTCGGGTAGCAACTCTTTTTCTAAGATCACAATCATTCGTATCTTGTAATTAATGTTTCATTCCCGATGAGGCGCTTTCTGTGCCTAATTAAAATAAGAAAATATATTCGCTGGAGTACAGTGCTTAGTAAGAGCTTTTCTCTTTTTTTATAGTAAACAGCGTTGAGTCTGAGTTAATAAGAGCTCCATACACATTTTAATTCTTTTTATCATCTCCCCATGGTTATGTGTCGTTTCAGAAACGACAGACGACCACAGAGAGAGAGAGAGAGAGAGAGAGAGAGAGAGAGACAAAATTCTCTGTTAAAAGCTCGCTAACCTCTTTTACGAAACAAAATAGAAAGGACGTAATCATAAGGAACGACGCAAGGGAAAATATTCTTCCAAAGTTTCTTCCAGAAATTGAATTAACTAAAAAAAGAAAAAGTAGAAAGAGAAAACGGAATGATGGGATCGAGGCAAACAAAAATAAAACAAACATATCAAACATGTCGCAGAATCGCTTGTGAAGAGTATGAATAATTTATCAGTGAACGCTCGAACTACAGTGAAAGCTGAAATTTTAAACTTCCTTAATAATATCCCGAGGTCTGGGTTTTATAAGCAAGAACTCTCTTCTTTGGACACTAATAAGGTTTGAAATAGAAGGGAAAAAAATGGAACAAAAAAAAATGAATAAATTACGAAATTTTTCTCTTGTTTTTTATTGCGTAGTAAATCCTTTTAAGTTTTATAGAAGTCTGTAAACAGAATTCGCTTCGATCGATGCATTTTAATGTTTTCTTAGGAATAAGGAGAAACGAACATTTTATTATTAATGATTTTTGCCTCACAGTGAATGTTATTTAAATCAGCGTAACGAATAGATTTGGGTGGTTAGAAGAGATTGCATTGCTATTGGAGGAGGAAAGACAATTTGTTATCATTTTGTTATTTAATAGTTTAACGATCTCTAAGAGTACCAGCGGAAACGACGGGATGCCTATTTAGCTTTTTCAACGGAGGCAGCCAATCCGAGACGGAAAACAAACACAAAAGCTTCTTTTTACTCATTACTCAAAGTTAAGCTTTCGTGAGAGAAAATCATAATAGCATTTTAACCATTATATTTGAGAAAGGAGAATTTAAGAAATGTAATTTTCTTTTTATCGTTTCCTAAAATTACGAACAGAGACGTAACTAAGCATTTCTGCGCCGGAGGGGCAAACCATACAATATTACGCCCCCCATCTGTTCTTCTACCTTATTTATATACATATAAAGTAAAAAAGTATATATATTTATATAAGATAGAAGGATGTCATACAAATCAAAGAAGAAATATATATATGGAAGCATGGAAAGATGCATGCTTGATGTAACCAGGAAAGATAAGAAGAGGAACTCGTGGATAAGGAAAATGACAAGAGTGGAAGACATCATGATCAGAGTAAAATCCCTGAAATGGCAATGGGTTGTACATGTTTATAGAAGAACGGTCGACCGATGGACAACCGAAATTCTAAACTGGATTCCAAGGGGCAGAGAAAGACGCAGAAGACCACACGGGAGATGGGTGGATGAAAATCGAATGCATGCGGGAGTGACATGGAGGAGGCTGGCACAAGATAGATTGTTGTGGAAGAAAGTTGGGAGACCTTCATCCAGCAGTGGACTGATAATGGTTGATGATGGTGATGATATATATATATATATATATATATCATCCCATTATCAATCCACTGCTGGATGAAGGTCTCCCTAAGTTGGTGATATATATACAGGGTGATCGAAAAGTTCCCGAACACTAACTTTAGCAATCTTTATTCGCATTATACAGATACATAAAGTTTACTTACAGCTGTGATACATCTTCCATTGATTTTTGAGCAACTGATGTTGACTTAAATTAGCTGCTGTAAATGACCTCCGTGTTTCTGGAGGCAAATATCCACGCGGCGGCACATGTTTTTCGTAACGCGTTTGAGCATAGATGGCGTTATTTCCGCTATAGCCTGAATAATGTTTGTTTTCAAGGACTGCAGATCGTGCAAGTTGTTTGCATAAACACGGTCCCTTAAATATTTTCACAGGAAAAAATCAGGAGGTGCGAGATCTGGTGAGCGTGCGGGCCAAAGTCCTTTAGAAATAATGCGGTCACCAAAGAGACTTCGCAGAAGTTCCGTTGTAGATGTAGCTGTGTGATATGTTCTTCCATTATGTTGAAGCCGTGTGAAACGTTCGTTTTCTTGCAATAGGGACACAAACTGAATAATCAAATCTTAATAAATATCCGCGTTTACAATATCCGCAAAAAGCATATTCTGCGTCGAGATACAACAAAACAAATTGAAAAAAAGTCTTTTACCTTTCGATTGCATTTATGTCGAAGACTATTTTAGGTATAGACACTTTTTCAAGTTACTCACAGATTTTCCGCTAGGGGGCGTAAAAGTAAACTTAGTTTCCCCCGATATCTCTGCTTCTAAAACTCCGATTTGAAAAATCCTTTCTGCAGCGGATACAACTCCTGATGTGAAATCTTTTGCATATAATTTCTAATTTTCGGTAAAAAACAGTTTGGCCACCAGGGGGAGTAAGTCTTACTTTCTGCTTCTTTTGCATTTGGAGCAAAATCTAAGCTTCTAAAATCTTGATTGAAAACATTCGTTCGTGGACCGTCACCACTCACGTCGATAAACCTTCTAGCAATATTTTCTTCTTACAATAATGTATGATTTCTCCGCCAGGGGCGTAGACGAATACCCTGCTCTCCTACTTTTGTCGATATCTCTTCTTCTCAGAGACCAATTTGAGAAATTCCTTCTTTGTTGGATAGTATTTCCAGTGCGAAGTGTTTTCCCTATAATTTCAAAATTTTTAAGTGATTCATAGACTTTCCGCAAGGGGCGTAAAAGAAAATTGCGTTTTCCCCAATATCTCTGCTTCAAAAACTCCGATTTGAAAAATTCTTTCTGCACCGAATACCTTCTGATGGAAAATGCTTTGCATATAATTTCTAATATTTGGTAAAGAATGGTTTTGGCCACCAGGGAGCGTTAAGTGTTGATTTGTGCTTCTGATGTATTTGCAGCAAAACCTGAGCTCCTGGGAACTCGATTGTAAATATTCTTTCGTGGACCGATACCCCTCACATCGAAAACCTTTTGAGAATACTTTCTTCTTAAAATAATGCACGGCTTTTCCGCCAGGTGGCGTAGATGAACATCTTATTTTTTGTCAATATCTCTGCTTTTAAGAGTCCGATTCGAAAAATTCTTTTTTTGTTGGAGAGCGTTTCCGCTGCGAAATGTTTCTCATACAATTTCAAATTTTTCTTAGCGCGCAAGTTCACGTTTCCATTTACAGCAATATCTGCGGGACTAAAAACCCGATTGAAAAACTTCTTTCTTTGGTAAGATATTAATAAGTATTCAAACTCTGTGTGCGCATTTTTTTTCCTAAAATAAAGCACGAATTCGTCGCTAGGGGCGCAGATACATAATCTGTTTTTCTTAATATCTCTGCTTCTACATGTGCTATTTAAAAATTCTCTGAACACCGGATGCCATTTACTTTGTAGAACCCTTTAGGCTAGTATGTATATAAGGAGTTTTATAGTTCGCAGTTCTGTCGGTAGGTGGTGTTGGTGTACTTGCATTTGCAGCTGTATCTCCGCTTCTAAAAACGCTATTGGAGAACTTCTTGCTTTTCGCTACAATGGAGAAATTTCTTTCGCTCCTGAAATCCTCTTTAAATAATGCAAGCAGTTCCCGATAGGGGTGTAAAGGTAGACTCTTTTTTTTTTTCGCTATCTCTGATTCCGCGAGACGTATTTGAAAAGTTCTTTTTCCTTAGCATGGCTTTTTTCATGAAGAATATTTTTCGCCTATTTTGAACTTTTCTATTATGTAAAATTCTTCCGCTAGAAGGCGTACAGTTATATAATTATTTCCTGGTGTATTTCTTCTTTTAACTGTTCGGTTTAAAAATCTATTTGTCTCTGATAAACGTTTTTTGCACCGTTTGTTAATTTTCGTAACATACTTTTTAGCAACTTGTGAAACTAAGTAGCTGTCTCTATTTCTGGATGTTTTATCGATTTTAGAAACCGGTTGATTGTTTTTCTAAACGTTTCCATTGACTTTGAATAGCTTTGATAAATTTAATTTGCGTCAGAACGGATTCAAAAGACTTGTTTTCTTGTTTTTTTACGCTTTCCAACCGTAGGTTGAAGAAGCGTATATGCTCCAACTTTGTCCGTCCGTCCGTCCGTCCGTCTGTCCGCACAATAACTGGCGTAAAAATGGTTCGATTTCGATGAAATTTCAATATGTGGTAGGGACCACCTGGGGACGAACCCTATTGAAAATGGGACAAATGGGGTCAAAGGTCACGACGTAGGAGCGGGATCCTTCCATTGCCCTTATGCGTCATAACTTTCGTAAATATGGTTCGATTTCAATGAAAGTTTACTATGTGGTAGGGGGACCACCTGGGGACGAATCTTATTCAGAATGGGTGAAGTGAGGTCAAAGGTCAGGACATAAGAGCGGGATGCATTCCATTGCCCTTATGCGTCATAACGTGCGTAAAAATGGTTCGATTTCGATGAAATTTCAGTATGTGGTAGAGGACCACCTGGGGACGAACCCTATTGAATGTGGACGAAATGGGGTCAAAGGTCAAGACATAGGATTGTGATCCATTCCATCGCTCTTATCCCATATTATTAAGGTGGACGTCAAGTAATTTTGCTTCCTATACTTCCAATGGAAAAACTTTTGTACACATTTCCTTCACAATTAATGTGTTCCCAAGGATGAAAATTTGAACTTCGATTAAAATAACTTTATTATAACTTGGAATACTTTACATTTTCTAAAACATAAGCATAATCATATTAAAAATCAATAACTTTTTCTTTGGTGGTGTTGAAACCAGAAAAAGGATGGCGCGACCTGTACTTTGATGACGTCAGTAGACAAACAAATGTTGGATTGCATAATTATGGTTATGTTTTAGAAAATATTAAGTATTCCATGTTATAAAATGAAGCTATTTTAATCGATGTTCAAATTTTCATCCTTGGGAACGCATTAATTGGAAAGAAAATGTGTACAGAAATTTTTCCATTCGAAGTACAGGAAGCAAAATTACTTGACGTTCACCTTAAAGGAGCAATTCTTGTATGTATGTAAATTTTATTTTGAAAACGGCTCTAAGGATTTTGATGAAAGTCGTTAACCTACCGTATTCTGGTACTAGAAATCGATTTAGCTTGATCTCGACTTTAAGAAAATTTGTTAAGTGGGTGAAATAACCACCCAGAATTACGAAGTTTGTAGTATGGTGTCATGGAGTTGCCCCATTAGATGTTGGCGCGCGGTCATGCCATCTATCTCATTACGTCACGCGTTGTTTGTTGATCCTATTAAAGTTTTATGATGTCACACCTTGCTAGCAGATGGTCGCGATTCCCATGTGCCTCATTACGTCACGGGTTGTGTGCGTATGTTCGTCGGCACGATAACTCGCGTCACACAGTACGTATCAAACGTAGTGCACAGAGGCACACAGTCTTTTGTCAGAAGAGTGTTCCTCTCCAACTCTGGGTTCGATTTATTTGCAACGCTCAGTACGACAAAAGAATATCATAAGAAAAGTAATGGAAGCGCTTGAAATTTTCTGTTATGTTTATATTTGCAGTTAAGGCTTATTATTATTATACTAGACACCGTTTGTCCTGGAGTTGTCTTAGTTATGTAATTGCCTTTTTACTTGTCACACTATACACCGACGAGTCATTACATTATGACCACCTACCTAATAAGCTGTAGGACCCTCATTAGCCCGCAAAACAGCGGCCGCTTGGCGAGGCATCTATTCGATGAGGTGGTGCTATAGATATCCTGAATTATCTGGTGCCATAATGTCAATAACAGGTACTCCAGTTCCCGAACATTTCAGGGTGGTGGTGATTTAGCGCGAGCCCGCTTTTCCAAGTCGAACAACAAATGTTCGATTGGGTTCATGTCAGGTGAATTTGGAGGCCAAGGCATTAACAGAAAGTCACCAGCATGTTCCTCGAACCACTCCTTGAGGATTCTGGCAGTGCGGTATGGCGCATTATCCTGTTGGTAATAACCATCACGAGCAGGGAACACAGTTGCCATGAATGGGTGAACATGGTCCTCAACGATGTTCAGATACCTGACAGCGGTCAGGGATTGTGCTATTGGGATAATGGGGCCTAAAGTGTCTTACGAAAACATCGCCCACAATATAATACCGCCGCCGGCCTGTTTTCGCCCAATAGTGCTTCCAGATGCCACAGCCTCCGTTGGTAATCGGCATGTCCGCTCTAGGCCGTCTACGTGACGCACCAGGAATCTTGATTCGTCAGATCAGGCCACTTTCTTCCAATCGGTTCAATCTCGATGATCTTGTGCCCATTTCATGCGTTGTTGGCGATGACGTGCAGTGAACATGTAAACCCAACTGGGTCTTCGGCTACGCAGGCCCATGCGCAGAAGGCTGCGATGAACTGTGTGCTCTGACACATTGCCCTCATCACCACTGTTGTAGCTGCGGACAACATACGGCTGGACGACGGTTCGTCGTTTGGCCCTCTGTGCACCACTTTTGATACGTACTCACTACAACGACACGCGAACAACTCACAAGCCGCGCCATTTCCGAGATCGTAGTTTGGTGGCGCCGTGCCGTCACAATTTGTCCTTCATCAAACTCCGATAAATTGGCAGTTTTTCCCATTCTGACTCCGAACACTCTACTAACCGAAAGCTGGTCCTCGGGTTGTGTATATACTGCTCTGTGAACTTCACCCGCGCCACCGTTTGGTCTCCAGGAGCGCTCATTTCTCTAGGCTATGGGTGGTCATAATGAAATGTCTCATCGGTGTATGTTCCTTATTTCCTGTGCATCGTCTTTTCATCGGTGTAAGCTGCGCACCCGCGCATGCGAAAGTCACAAAATTCCTTCTGCACGCTACTATTTCGAGAATTCTTTTCTGTTCTACCTACTGTAACTTCTACATGTATTTAGACCTCTAGGTTCTTTATTCAGAACTTCCTTCCGCGCTCCCCCTTGTTCTGAAGAACACAGCTAGTCACTTCATAAAGTTTGTAAAATGAGTACGTACTCTCTGGGAATCTTTCTCTTTCCTTTACTAAGACAGCATTTGCAAGCTGCTCAATGCTCTGAAAATCGTTTTTTAACAGTCGCTTTCGATTATTACACATGGTAACTAATGGAACCTTAATGGCCGTTGTAAACTATCCGTTTAGCTGACGGATAGTTTACAACGGCCATTTTCTCTCGCGCTGCACTTGTTCTGAAGAAAACAGCTAGTGACACCGTAAAGGTTGTTAAATAGCTACTTACTGTCTGAAATCTTTTCCCTTACCTTTGCTACCGCAGCCTTTATAAGAACTTCTCTAACGGACAATGTTCGATGCCCTCACAATTGCTGCTGAACTGTCGTTAATCATTATTATACATGGCTACTGATGGGTTCATAATGAACTCTGTAAACTTCCTTTTAGTTGACAGTAAGATGTAGAAAAATAAAACCTAGTTTTCTGTTATATCTCCTACTAACAAATATTTTCTAGTATCACCTACCGCCAGAGGGCGTAAGTGCACTTTTCGATAATTCCCTGGATATTATTTTTTTATCTCATACTTTCACTTCTGAAAATTCTATTGCTTTCTGTCACATCAGATACTTTCACTACAAAGAACATTTTGTGCGTATTTTCTGCTTCATATAAAACTCAATTTTCTCGCTAGGGGATAAATTAGTATTATATTTTCCAGATTATCATCGCTTTTGAAAGTCGGATTTGAATTGTGTATGTGTGGATATTGTCCACTGCGTGAAATACTAGGTATGCGTTTTCTACTTTTCCCTCCTGGTCTAAATTGCAGACTAAAACAATTTCTTCTACATTGGATACCTGTCGTTAAGACAAAAATTTACGCACACTTTCTAGTAATGTAAAAATTTCTCCTAGGTTACGTAAGCGTTTATTTCTATTTTTGCGACCATATCTCCCATTCTTACTGAAAAACTTCCCTTTGCGTCAGTTATTTTTCTTCACAGAGTTCGTATGAGCCCCGGAAGCCTGGATTTCCGCTTTTTTTCCAGGACCGGAAAGTTCTTGATTTTTCATAATTTTGTAAAAGGTCCTGGCATTTTTTCGTGCAATAAAAAAAGAAATTGTTAAAATGTTTGAATTCATTGCGTCACTTTGTTCTAGTTCCCTGTAGCATCTGCTCGCGATGGCATGACTTCCACAGAATGTCGAGATGTGTGTTATCTCTTCCATCTGATGGACGCTTCAGTGTAAGATGTTTAAGTGTCATATTTCTGGCGACTTTGGTTTGTGATATATCAGTTCTGTGCATTTGGAGTCACAACAGCGTGCTGAAATCTTCCAGTAAGTCCAAGATGGCGTTTCTTTCTACTGTAGTATCCCTGATGAACGACCATCTTGGTACTCTAGTACCAAGGTGGACGTTCCTCTTCTAGTACTCACTGAAGGAGACTGATATCTGGCCTGAATCACACAGGATTTATATAAGAGTCCTAAATGCATGGTAAACTTCATCTTTCCACCCCCAATTTGCAAAATATCGAACGAAGTATTATGATTCTTTCAAAAATTATACTTCTGGAATTTTTTCATTAAATTCCAAATTTGAGAAAAAAAAAATGTCTTGAAATATGTTTTCTTTAAATGAATACAAACCCTGTTTTCATTACGAACATTTGCTTGCCTCTTCTACTATCTGTAATTTAGTTTTCCGCTAGGGAGCGCAGATTTACGACAATATCTCCTCTTTAAAAAAAAGACTGATTCAAAACTTAAATTCCTGTGAATTTTTTGGTAATTACTCCATTTAATATTAGCACACTTTATTTGGGGTCAAAAGCCGAGTTCATTATACTCGAAAATTTGGAGTTATTGCTTTTGTTTTGTTTACTACCAAATTTGTTAAAGAAGCATTGTTATCCTCACATTTGAGTTCATATAAATTTCAAAAAAGGTAGAGCATTGAGTTGTTTTTGATATCATGACTTTTTAAAATTTTTGCGGGCTGTAAAGTATTGCATAGGACAAACGCAACCATCATAATTTTCAGAGATGAATGATGCCTCAGGTGTTCGTGTAACTTCCAGAATACTCAGATTTTTCTATATTTTCTCATTCTCACCGCAATGATATTCAGACTGTGAACAGTCAAATGTAGTATTGCAGACACTGGTGTTTAATAGTTTAGAGCCATACTTCTATTTCACTCAACCATGTAGGGATCATCATGCTTTTCCACAGAAACTTTCAATTTTAACTAAACTTGCCAAAATTACAGTTGGAGGTTTACAGTTTCGGCGGAATTCCGCTTTTTTTGTCACCATTTGGGTCGTTCTCGAGATCAATGCAAAACTGAAAAGAAATTACGGAAGGATTTGTCGGGGTGGAGTGGGGTGGGGTTGTTTTCCGTCTGGGGACGGTATTTTGTCTTTTAAAACTTTCGAAAGCGAAAGTTAAACAAAGTGTAGGTTCCTCCCATAATCGTTTATTTCTTTATTTTTTTTCGTAATGTTACTTCTATCCAGTATAGTTAAATGTCATTTTAATAAATGTTTGTACTTCAGCTTTAAACTGTAGGCAACAATTTCCGAAAACGAAAGTTAGACGGCGTAAAAATTTCCGTGTAATCTTCAGGCATAACAATCTTCCGAGGATTCGAGAAATTCCGCCTTTTCCATTATCATTTGGGCCATTCATGCGTTTGATGCACAATTCAACAGAATGTTTTTTGAGATTATTGGTGGTGGTGTGCGTGTGGGCGCGCGCAGTGGAGGGGGAGTCCGTCGGAGGACGAAATTCCATTATTCCAAACTTTCGAAAACGGAAGGTAGACGGAGTGAAAATTTCTTTCGTAGTCGAAATGTTTTTCTCGCAATGTTTTTTCTGCCCAGTATTGTTGATAGATATTATTTTATTCCATAAATATTTGTATTTCAGCTTAAAGATATGGAGAAATGGAAGAAATTTCCAAAAATGGAAGTCGCACAGAGCGAAGATTTCTCCTGTAATCGTAAATTTTTTTCCCGCGATGTTTCCACTTTCCTGTGTTGTTGTTAAACGTTACTATCCTTTTCAATGGATACATAAAACTCTTTCAGACCAAAAAACCTATGTTGGATATACTGCGTGTTAAACTTTTTATGTGGATAACGAACATTTTATCATTTTTCATTAAACATGAAATAATTGATCTCTAAGTGCAAAACTCACAAGGATCTTTTGAAAATAGATTTGAAGTGCGGTGATAATCACATGCTAGACTAGACCAATTTATTTATGTTGGAGGAGAAGCCAAAAAACATATTGCTCCAAGTACATCAAATGATCATATAGTATCTTCATTAAGAAAGAGCTAAAGGAAAGTTATTTGGCATGCTCCTTATACATGATGCAAAAACTACCCGTGGAAAATTCTACTCTAATTAGTTTTTCAGGATTAGACCCCTCTCTTAGGGGCCAAAGAACTACCTATATACCCCTTTCAAAATTGGCTGGTGCATGTAGCTCAGTGCTATCTGCTAACGAAATTTTTGTTATTGATGACAAAATCAGATCATATCAAATCGATAAAGAAATTAGTGATGACATGTCCTTTAATTACTCTGCCAAGAAGAAATGTGAAACTAATAAAATTTCCCAAGGCACTGGTGAATACTGGGTAGCAGTTTCAAAAAACGTGCTGGCATGATGCAATACAAAAGTATTCCACATTGGGTAAACTTCTAAAAACCCTCACTTCATGCTTTCATGGGTCGATTGTGGAAAGCTCATTTGATTTCATGAATAATATCACTACACAGCACGGAACTAATTTAGATGCAAAAAGCTTGGACAGTTATCATACCATGAAATGTACGAGTAGTCTGTTAGCAAAGAAATATTCAACGTTTGAAATGTTTGCCGTTAAAGATCCGATCACTTCGTCGCAGAACATGTTGCAAAGTTGGAAAATTCTTCAGAAATCAACTAAGAAAAGTATGATAGAAAGCATGAAGTAATTGGAGATCATTTTTTTGGAATATATAAATTATCAGCAGCTAGCTTTGTAAGTACAAAGATAATATGTGTAAGTCCTAAAATTCCAACACGAAAGCAGGAATTTGGACGCAGTAAACGTAAATCAGATGATTTGCTTCAAAATAAAAACAAAATAACCAATGTTTTTCTAAAGTATTATGGGCTATGAAGTTTCGCCTTCATCAGCAGCACTAATGCGTTAACAGACATGAATGCAGCTGTGCATTCATTGAAACATTCTGTTCAACTGCAACTACTTGTTTAGTCCGTAGTTTTACTTACACCAAAAACTTCACTGTGAATTTATCGAGGCTATGACTCATTACGTGAATATGCAAATCGTTCAAAGTACAAACTGAACAAACTTTGTCATATACATTTCATAGGCTTTTCTGCACAAGAAAATACATCGTTGACACAGGCAAGCAAGCAGATCAGATCAGATCATATGTAGAGGATTTTAGGAATCACCCCAGGTCTTAAACAACCCTTAGAAATAGGAAGCTCGGAGATTTGGGCTAGAGTGCCCGGTAGGAAAGTCACACGGAAGCAAGGTAGAAAGGGGGAGGAAGACGCCCTTATTTATTACTGGAGGGCCAGTGCAGGGGTCCGACGGCTTAACGTGCCCATCCGACGCACGGCGGATATTGAGTGGTTCGAGCGTTCGTACCTGCCTGGGATCGAACCCGAGGTCCTCTCCGTTGCAGTCACGAACGTTGACCCCTAGGCCACCCGCGGCCCATGCAAGCAAGCATCAATTATGTACGTTGCTTTATTTTTTTTTTCAATATTTTACTTCTTAGAAGTATTGTAGCTTTAAAGGGTCAAACAGAAATTTTCAATTAATACAATTTTATAAAGGCCACTGTTTAAAAAAAATATCAGAATGTTGGGAACTAAATTTTGAATGTAACACACACACACACACACACATATATATATATATATATATCATCATCATCATCATCATCATCATTGTCAACCATTATCAATCCACTGCTGGACGAAGGTCTCCCCAAGTTTCCTCCACAACGGTCTGTCTTGTGCCAGTCTCCTCCATGTCACTCCCGCATATTTACGAATTTCATTCACCCATCTCCCATGTGGTCTTTTTCTGGGTCTTTTCCTGTCCCTTGGAATCCAATCTAAAATTTCGGCTGTCCATCTATGGTCTGTCCTTCTGGCAGTATGTCCAGCCCATTGCCATTTCAGGGATTTAACTCTGATCATGATGTCTTCCACTCTCGTCATTTTTCGGATCCACGAGTTCCTCTTCTTATCTCTCCTGGTTATACCAAGCATGCACCTCTCCATGCTTCTTTGAGTTGTCTGTATATATATATATATATGCTTCTTTGAGTTGTCTGTATATATATATGCTTCTTTGAGTTGTCTGTATATATATATATATATATATATATATATATATATATATTCTGACTTCACATGGAATAAGCACCTCTGAGTTTTAATATCATTGTGGTGAGAACAAGCAAGAAATCTGATTACATGGACAACTGAGGCATCATTCAATCCTAAAGGTTGTAAAAATGGAGGTGGCCTATATACTGTAGTTTTTAATGCAGAAATTCAAATTGAAATGGTCTTAAGAACACGAAAGGGATACACTGTTGGACAGGAAATGAGTGATCGATTACTTGAACTTTTAGCTAAGATTCTTATAGACAAGGAAAATTCACTGTGGTCTGTCGAAAGAGAGAATTCATTGTCAATCCACAATATGATAAACGTGTGGTGCATTTGAATTGAAAGGGCAGTGCAAATAGTCCTGTAAACCATTACCAAGATAAAATAGATCAAATGTCGTGCATTGTATGTCCAGCTGGATCTTTGCCCGGAAACAGAAGTCCCTTAGAATGCAAAGGCGAATTACCTATGACATCTTGGTTAGTTTCGTTGAAATTTAAACTTTCTGTGGAACGGTATGATAATTATCACATGGCAAACTTGCAGAATGAAAAACTAGTATGGATTCAGTTATTAAGCATCAATGTCTGCAATGCAATAGTTCACTGTTTATACTTTGAACTAGGTGAAAGTCCGTCAATAATGTCTAGGGAAAATAAGAGGAGTAATTGTTTCAAAATAGTATAACTATACTAAAAATCCGAAAATTCTTGGGGTAGAATAGAAATAAAAGTTTCCAAGCTTTCGCACATCAACCAGATGGCTTTCTCAAGGAAGGTAGACAGCTAACTGCAAACTGGATAATAGAACGTTTCAACACTTTGAACGCGGTGACTTGACTAGACAATAAATGATTAGGAGCAAATGTGATATTTCGAAGAAACGAGGTCACGTTGGTTGGGCACGCGGTACAATAGTAGAGTACTCAGCATTATTTGAAGAACTGATTCCAAATACATGGCAACTCCAGAGAAACGCTATCATTGCAAGCCTCGCAGCTGGTCAAGATTTTCAAGGTTTCGCGAATGGCGGTAGATTTGGGTGTGGAGTATGAAGCTAATTTCTTTACATCACTCCATATAAAATCGGCGGACTTTAACTTGACTTCTCTTGATAGGGCAGTGGTTATTTTTCTGTCTCTTGTATCCCTTTTATGTTCGCTGATTCTAATTCCAAAGTAATTGTTTAATAACCAAGTATTGTTTTTGCTTGTGATATCGAAATGTTAAAGTATGTTTCATGAGCATTACAGCAATAAAAAAAGTACAGGGTGATCGTAAACTCGCGAAACTCAAAGTTCGAATTTTCATAAATTGTTGCTAAATCGTTATAATCATTCTTTCTGCCACTAGATGCCACTACCATACGGTTAGGAAGTATCAGTGAAGCCGAGGTCACTGTGATGTGTACAGGTTGTTCGTAGAGCAGTTTCGTTCGTTGTGGAGATGAAATGTTTTTTTCCCAGACGCAGCGAATTTTCATTCTGGAAAGTTATTTCGTAACTCGTTAATACGGATGTGTTGCCGAGGGCTTTCGCAAGAAATTTCCGGTAGTGCTCATAAAGCAGCGAAATCGTCACATCTTCGTCCATATTGTTTTCGCGCAGTGCATGAACTCAAGGCCCCAGATGCAGGCAAACGAGCACACTTCTGCCGATGGTCCGCTCATTCCTTGAACGACGTGGAATACAGAGTCTGGATACAGTTTTCTTCAGTGACGAGGTTTCACCTTGAAGGTTATGTCAATAGTCAGAACAATAGGATTTGGTCATGTGAAAATCCACATGTTTTGTTTGAAAAAGGTTTGCATTTGAAAAAACTTGGAGTTTGGTGTGCGATATCGCTCCGTCGCATGGTGGGACTGATTTTTTTCGAAACGACTGTGGATAGTTCCGTCTACCAAGACATTATCACACAGTTTGTGGCACTTCTTGATGTCAGCGAACGACATTTTTGGCTTCAGAAAGACAATGCCACATGCCACACGTCGGTTAGTACCGTCAATTTTTTGCGAGATTTTTCAGTGAACGCGTCATCTCCAAAGACCTGTGGCCTCCCAGATCCCCAGATTTATTGCCGCTCGACTTCTTTCTTTGGGGGTATCTCAAAGGTGTTGTGTATCACAATAATCCTCACACCATGGATGGACTTAAAATGAACATCACAACAGTGATTGAAAACATCAGTGTGGAGGTGTTTTACAAGGTGTCATAAAACTTGGTAAAAAGGGCGCGCGTTTGCATTCGCGAACACGGGGCCCACTTTGAACATATGTTATAATGAAGTTCCCCCTTTGTTGATATAAAGGTAAGATTGTAACCTATATTTGACGATGTTTATTTTTTTTAACAATTGTAATTAACCTCATAATTTTTTTTCTGGGTTGCGCGACTTTATGATCACCCTGTATATTGGTTGAGGCAGGGATTCGACATTTAAAACACGCAAGCGCTCTCATTTTACTAGTGTTCGTTCGCCCCACATCAGATGTTTCTACAAGCAGCTGATGAAATATCGAAAACAAATGACAGCACCCAGTTGCAATATTTCCGACATTGTTTTTTTTTTAATGAAATCGTCAGAAAGCAAGCCTTGTCAATGGTTCGCGTTATTCAAAACCACTCAGAAACTGCATAATGCCTCTAAAGCGTGCATTGTTTCATTTACTCTAAAAAAACCAACGCAGATGGCAAGGAAACTACGCTCACTTGTTCCTGCTGTTGCCAGATAGCAAAATAGTATTAAAATAGTAAAAGCATTTTCGGAGACTTGGAATTGTGCAGTTGCAGACGTTAAAATGTTTACGGTAATTTATGCGCGGAAGCACAAACAGCACTTTTTCTTCTCTTTTTTTTCTTTGTTTTTCATATCTTCTAAAAATATGAATAAAAGAATACCTGGTTATATTCTGAGAAAAAATTTAGTTATATTCTGCGAATTTCGTGGTTTAAGGTAAAGAAAAATTCCAAAAGCATGTTTCTTCAGTATACGCATGAAATAATAATAACACACTGCTACATACTCTATTGGAACTTTCAATATTTAGACTTAAATGAGAAAAGAAACTGGTTTGACAATCTAAATTAATTATTTTAGTTTCGCAAGAAGAATCTTAAAAGTAAATTCCATACGATAGGATTCTAAATGAAAAAATCTATATGTAGTTTATGAACGACAAAGAAGAACCAAAATTCCCGACGTAAAATTTTGCCTGTTTCTAAAGAGTTTATCGTGTGACGTAACGCATCCTGACGTCATGTCAGAATGATTTAGATGAGATGACGTCACACCAGGAGCTGTGAAAAATCGGTCTTTGTTACTATGACAACAGAGCAAAGTGGTACACGTGAGCGCTGAGACAAACGTTCGGACGTTCAGACAAAGAAAATTATATTGTTTTAGATATGATTGCGATGAGAACAATGAGAAAAATCTGATTACTCGGAAATTTACTGAGACAGATGAGGCATCATTCAATTCAGAAGATTATAAAAATAGTGATGACATAGGTCCTAACAATTATTCATACTTCACTGGGGCCCGAGGTAATGCCCTCTAAGACATGAAAGTAAGGCCATTACCCAGTTTTATAAGCCATAAATGGGAGTCTATTGAACTAAGCTAGATTGGAGGGCTCAGCTAGAGTTTCAAAACCATCAGAATGACCAATAACCATTTGACGAGGTAGGTTTAGCAAGCCGTGTTGAAAACACGAACCTTTAAAGTAAGTACACTTCTTGCTTACAAACACGTTCAGAATTCTAAGTAGCACTCTTGAAAGCAGGAGTGACCAGAAAATGTGTGAAAAGAACAAAAAATATATAATATCTGCCATGCGGAAATTTTATTGGTTTTTACTATTATTTTACCAGCCTCTTGGAATTTCAAATTCTTTTGCGAAATGTTTCATCCGTTTCCTACGGCATCGATGCTACAACGGTAGTCCATCCCTAATTTAGAACTATTTGTGTGAAAGAAAAAAGTAGCCAGGCAGAGACAAAACGTAACACTAGTGTCTTGTCTCAATCACGTACCCATTTTTTTACTCCAGAAGTTATTGTTGTAACCCTCAACCAAGAAATCTCTGCAATGAATACTGGTCGGTATGTGCGAGTTCTTGTTTTCTCAACATCCATTATTTCCGCTAAACTACTTCTATATCTTTATTTTATATCTCATGCTAGTTATAAAAGAACTAACCGTTCTTTAACAATAGTGAGCGAATTTGGTCTCGCGGATTTTACGCGAAGCTTCCCTGCCTCTCACAGTTCTGTTAATCCTACTCGAGTAAAAGGAAATCATCTGGACAAGAATCTCTTGCTAGTCTGGTGCATGCGCAGACAGCACAGCAGAAAGAGTGTTCTTGTGAGAGCCCTACGCAGTTTTGTCCTCAATTGCCAAAGATTTTATTACTTCTAATTCCTCGCTTCCTCTTAAATGGAATACCAAGGGAATGAAAATGTGCGAACGATGCCATCAGCTTGATACCTGTAGTAATGAAAAAAAAAAAAAACAAAAAAAAAACGCTGGAGACCAGTAGGAAAGTTATTTCAAGTTAAAGCCAAGGTTTATTTTGAAGACAAAGGCATAGGACTTACAAAAGCAGTAAAGCGACAATGACCTAATCGCCACGGATTCGAAGTCTCGTCACTTTGAGAAAAATATCTTTCTTGGAATGATCTCCTCTGGACGAAGAGCTGGTCTTCCAAGCTTAATGTAAAATTCAGATCAAGACTCAAGTAATGGGTCAAGAAGATAACTTTTTCATTGTGGGTCTACGCCGGTGGCGGATTTAATGACAAAAGCCCAGACGGCAAACGTCTTCAACGTCCCAAGGGGCCCATTTCAAAGACTCAAATTTTAAAATAATTTTTCATTGACCTATACGAAGAAACATACATTTTTTCCTGTTTCGTAGTAGAGTTATGTTTTATTTTCTGAAATTTTAAGCAGGTACAGCCAACTTCTGATTTGCTCTGATGAGCTGGAATATAAAAAAAGGATGCTATATACATACAGGGTGCATAGGAAAGTCCCTTTAGCCTGGAATAACTTGCGAACGAAGATAGGTACAGTTATGCAAGTGAGATAACGGTATAGTAAAGCGACTACGCCCAATCGAATGCAACCAATAGCAGCGCCCCTAGTGGCGAAATGCGGAAGTTAGCCATTGCAAATCGAAAAGGAAAAGAGATAGAGCAAAATTTCCAATTACAAAGCTGTAGAGCATCAATTAATTAGTACACAACGACATTTGTTTCACACGGATAAGATAAATTGTCGCCTGAATACCCTAAAATGTCCGAAATCGATGCGCGACCTTTTGTGTGAACGTTTGAAGGAAACAGGCATAGGTATGAGCAAATACACACAATTTATTGCATAAATGCGTACTTATATCAATACAGTTTGATGAACGTCAGACAAAACAAAAACAAAAAAGGCAAACTGGCGCACAGTGGTAAAAAGTTAATGTCGAGTATGTTCGAAGAGTTCGCCATTGCCCATGATACACATTTGTATTCGTGAAAGTAACTCTGCATGCACATTCCTCAGCATAGAAGGTGTCATACTATTGCAAGCATCCGTAACACGACGACGTAGGCGCTGTTGCATACACCTGACTTTTTACGTAACCCCAGAAATCCAAGCTCGCCATTTTCACACAGCGTACGTAGACATAAACTTCTGATTAGGGTACATCCTGCTACGGGTTTTTATATCGTAGGTACGGTACAACGTTACACTCTGCATTTGCATACGGCTACATTTGCGAAATGTGAATATGCAGATTCGAAACGTCGCACATCGATTTCGTACATTTTAGGGTATTCAGGTGACAATTTATCTTAACCGTGTAAAACAAATGTCACTTTGTACTAAATTAATTGATGCTCTACAACTTTGTAGTTGAAAATTTTGCTTTATCTCTTTTTGTTTTCGATTTGCAATGGCTAACTTTCGCATTTCGCCACTAGGGACGCTGCTATTGGTTGCATTCGATCAGGCGTAGTCGCTTTACTGTACCGTTATCTCACTTGCATAACTGTATCTCTCTCTGTTCGCAAGTTATTCCAGGCTAAAGGGACTTTCCTATGTATCCTGTATAGTAGTATATTCACGACCAACTTTTTCATATTATCATTGCTTTTATTTCTATAGGTACATTACAATCAAAATTGTTACAAATCAATATCAAATGAAAATTGTCGAATTAATTCACACAATCGGCGTGGATCAAGAACACCAAACAGAAGTCATTACTCTTTCCACGTTAATAAGCGAGTCATGGAAAAGTTCTCATCGGCCGCCACCGGGAATCGGACCCAGGGTCTTCCAGTTACGCGCCGGATATGCTACCACTGCACATATGGTTTGGCAGTTATCAACTGTTCTTTTGATGTAAAGTATCCGTAGTCATTGAGGGTTTTTTCAGTGATAGCAGCACGATGATAATCTTTAATGCTTTTCAGGGAAATCATTACTCGTTTGGCCCTCACTGTCGTGACAGGCAGTGTTAGAAACCATCTAAACAACCCGGAACACTGGACAATATTCACGTTACGTCACAGCCACGTGATGAGGAAGAATGGGTGCTTTCTATCATAGGATTCATACGTCTGAGTCACATGACGCGGGAAAAAACAAAGGGCCATTGTAAGGCCTGCCACATCACCCAAATTTTAAAATAGAAAAAAAAAATATTTTTTCCAATGAAAGCACTGGGGCTCATTTAAACAGTGGCCCAGGCGACAATTGTCCACTTTTCGCCTGTTAAATCCACCACTGGTCTACGCCATCTTGTCATGTGCCTTAAAAACTAAACAAGTTAGCAGCAACACCGAGAGACTAATTAAAAAATGATGACCACCACCTATCAAACGGCAAATATTTGAGAATACTATTAAGAGTATGCAAAAGTTTCCGCTGCCCCTGCTAGAGGGCGCTGTAGGGGTCTAACCGGTCGGCGAGCGGTGCTGTCAGTTCGTACATGAAGCCAAGCATGGCAGTCGATAAAGTTCATTTGCGACACTGTTTGTTACTCATGTTTAATTTAGGAAAAATTGCGAGTGAAGAAATACGGTTCAATATGTCAGACGTATGGCGAAACGGTTATGGGTGAGCGGACGTGTCAAGAATGGTTTGTCCGATTTAAGAAAGGTGATCTAAGCTTTGAAGACAAGCCACGTGCAGGTAGACCGCAGGAACTGGCAGACGAGAAGCTGGAATCTCTGTTGCAAGAGGATGCCACACAAACGACCACGCAGCTGGCAAAACGTTTGAAAGTGGCTCAATCGACGGTGGTACGGCGTCTACAGCCCTTGGGAAAGATAAAAAACATTGGTAAGTAAGTTCCGCATACTTTAACGGAGCGTAACATTGGTCAACGATTGGGCATCTGCATGTCGTTGCTGAAGAGGTTTCAAGGGAAGAATTTTTTGTAGATTGTCACCGGCGATGAAAAACTATTGCGACAACCCCGTACGCAGGCTATCCTGGGTCAACCCAGGATAGCCATCAACATTCACTACGAAACAGGATATCCACAGGTAAAAGGTGCTGTTGTGTGTGTGGTGGGATATGCATGAAGTGCTGTACTTCGAACTGCTGAAACAGGGCGAAACAATCACTGCACAACGATATAGCGATCAGTTGATGAAACTGAACGCCGCAATCGAGCAAAAACACCCATGGACAGGTAATGGACGTCGCCCAGTCATCCTGTTACCCGATAATGCCAGACCACATACCGGTGCCACCGCGAAATCAACCCTTGAACAATTACACTGGGAGGTTTTATGGCACCCGGCTTACTCTCCGGAGATTACACCCTCAGATTTTCATCTGTTTCGCTCTATGCAACATGCCCTAGCCCAACAGCGGTTCACTACAGTTCCAGAGGTGGAAAATTTCATCACTGCGTTCTTCAGCTCAAAACCCGAGTCCTTCTATCACAGGGGCATTCATTTCCTGTCTCCTTTCTCTTTAAAACGGCAGAAACTTTTGCATACCCCTAATATTTTGCTGGCGCACTTAATATTTGGATTTCCAAAATTCTGAGTTAAATTAGAACATCGTTTTCAGCACGTCTTTTGTAAAAAAAAAAAGATCGTGCTTATGTTGCCGGCTTGTCCGTCCGTTTGTCCGTCTGTACCCACGATATCTCTGCAACTATTAATCCGATTTGAAAAATTCTTTTTGCATTGAAAAGCTTGAAATATGCGAATGATGATCTTTCCTTGCGTTTTATTTTTTTACGATGTACAGTTTCGCCGCGAGAGGGCGTAAATGCAGCAGATGTCGAATTCAAAAATACGTTTTATTCAACATATTTGCTTCTAAACATCCGATTGAAAAAATTATTTTATCCTTCGATTCCATTTATGTCCAAGAATATTTTAGATATAGTTACTTTTACAAATTATGCGTAGAGTTTCCGCTAGGGGGCGTAAAAGTAAATTACATTTTTCCCGAAAACTCTTCTTCTAAAACTCCGATTTAAAAAACAATTTCTTCAGCGGATACATCTCCTGATGAAAACCCTTTTGCATATAATTTCAAATTATTTGTAAAGAATACTTTGGCCACCAGGGGCGTAAGTGTTAATTTTTGCTTCTGATGTATTTGCCATAAAATCTGAGCTTCTGAAATATCGGTAGAAAAAATTGTTTCGTGGACTAATGCCACTGACATCGATATACCTTTTCGGAATATTTTCTTCTTAAATATTCCACAGTTTCTCCGCCATGTATATCTTATTTTTATCAATATCTCTATTTCTAGGAGTCCGATTTGAAACATTCCTTCTTTGTTGTATAGAGTTTTCAGTGTGATATGTTTTTCATACAATTTCAAAATTTTCCAGCAATTCATAGACTTTCTGCTAGGGGACGTAGTGGTAAATTGCGTTTTCCCCTATATCTCTGGTTCTAAATCTCAGATTTGAAAAATTCTTTCTGCACCGGATATGTGACGTACCTGCCAGCAGGACGCACACGACATAAAGGCAGATAGTAGTCAGAACAAACGTCCGCGTAGCTCAATTGGTAGAGCGACTTATTCCGGAATGAGGGGATCCGGGTTCGAATCCTGGCGTGGTAAGAAATGACGGAGAAATTTACTTCGTTATAGATACAGTTCTTGATGGGAAATCGTTTGCACATAATTTCCAATTTTTGCAAAAAAATGGTTTGGCCACCACGGGGCGTAAATTTTAATTTCCGCTTCTGATAAATTTGCAGCAAAATATGAGCTTCTAAATTCTCGATTGAAAAAAAATGTCGTTTGTAGACCGATACTACTCATGTCGACAAACCTTTTAGAAACATTTTCTTCTTAAAATAATGCATGGTTTCTACGCCAGGGGCGTAAGATGTACATCTTATTTTTGTCAATATCTCTACTTCTAGGAGTCCGATTTGAAAAATTCATTCTTTGTTGAATAGTGTTTCCGATGCAAAATGTTTTTCATATAAATTCAAAATTTTCATGTAAACCATAGACTTTCCGCTAGGGGGCACGAAGGAAAATTGCGTTTTCTGCTTTAATTCTGTTTCTAAAACTCCGATTTGAAAAACTCTTCCTGTATCGCATACAAGACCTGATGGAAAATATTTTTCACATAATTTCTCATGTTTGGTAAAGAATGGTTTGGCCATCAGGGGGCATACGTGTTAATTTCTGCTTCTGATGTATTTGTAACAAAATCTGGGATCCTGAAAACTCGACTAAATTTGTTTTTCTTGGACCGATACCGCTCATATGGAAAAACCTTTTGAGAATACTTTCTTCCTAAAATAATGCATGGTTTTCCCCACAGGGAGCGTAGATTCATTTCTTATTTTTGTCGATATCTCTGTTTCTAAGAGTCCGATTTGAAAAATTCTTTCGGTGTTGGAGAGCGTTTCCGGTGCGAAATGTTTTTCATATAAATTCATGTTTTTCTTAAAGCACAAGTCTGCAACCAGAGGGCGTAAGCTCACGATTCCGTTTACAGCAATATCTGAGGGATTAAAAACCCGATTGAAAATCTTCTTTCTTCCGTCAGATACTATTGTTTTCCATACCGGTTCCATTGACTTTGAATGGCTTTGATAAATTTCATTTGCATCAGAACGGTTTCAAAAGACTTGCTTATTACACCCGAAAATTCGGTGTCATCTTTCTTGTTTATTTTCTCAATGAAACTAAACTTTTAGCTTAAGGTCTAAACATAATGGATCACTGAAACATCATCATTTTCCTTCTTTAAGAAGCAATCTCCACAAGAGCAAAATAACTGAAATTTTTATTGTATCTTACACGCTGTCGCGGATTTTATTAGTTTCCAACTTATTTCTTAGTCCTGCTTTTAACACCTAGCTGTTAATAGTATGGGCCCCAAATTAAGGTCGAGCCCGCGTATGACGAAGTTGAAGAGAAAGTGAGAAACATTCGATATATTCGAACTTCTTTACAACCGAACAGTTACAAAAGACTAGTTTTGGCATACTGCATTAAACCAGGTTAAAATTAGTCAACCATAAACTGCTTATAAATTAATCGAAGGTAAATAACGTTCCTCAATTAAAAACTTAGTTGGCAATAAAAATGTGAATAAGATCTGCAAAAAGCAAATTTTTTATTTAGTGTAAAAGTTTAAATAATTGCAAAAATTTGACTTCACCCGTTATATTTGTGTTGCTGACATGCTACGTTAAAAATATGGTGGTATGTAAATTGCGAACTAAAATCAGACCGCCATTAAAACTCTGGGATGCACTTCAATCTTCGGCCCCCGTCGTCTGCTTCAGCCAACGCGCCGCTGGAATGCCGGGAGAAACGTATGGCGATAGGTTGCGCTGCAGCTGCATCGACGTTTTTTGCTCCTTAGCTGTTTGTTGTGCGGGAGGAGGATGCGAAATATGCGGCGAGGTGTATTTTTGAAAGGATGGGTTTTTTAATATGGCTAGCCCTGAAAAGGGCCTTTATGGAATGTGAGTAGTTCAGGTGTTGTTAAATATTTATAACGACGGAAAAGAAGTGTTTCCTCGTCATTGAGAACCTGCCTATCTAGCACGAATATTTAAGTGGAAAACATTACGTACTAGGGAAGAACTGTTTGATGATAGCAATCATCATCTCAAAACAGTGTTCAGAGGAAAGACGACAATTTCGTCGGAATAAATATTCGATAATGTGGTCTGCCAAGTGGTCTTTGCGAATTCCATTAGATAGTGTGCGTTTGAGGGGCCGCCAATTGCTCTCAACACCTTGCGCATCCGCCCCAGTAGTCGGATCTACGAAATTGAGCGAGTGGTTTACTGACAGATGTTGGAAACCACAGCATGAGAGATTGCGGTACGCAGCCCACTGATCCGTCATTACAGTTCTTCCAGGTTGAACATGTTTCTGGATGAGCGGCAGCAATGTGTGAGCAGAGCGGTTATTCTCCGGGCAGATCTCAACCCTGAATCGTTCCGAATCTCGTTCAAAGATACAAAAGATCCAGGTGCCCTCAACGAGACGACCACGATTATACTTCTGCTTCCCAACGTTCGCCTCACCCACTTCTACGATTACACCAGGACCTCCAATCTGTCCTTCGTCTTGTTTGTAGGCTACCATAAGCTCTGCGACTAGTTCTGTGCGAGACTGATAATAGTCACTGACTGTTGCACAGTATGTGAAAATTCCACCCTGGGAAGATTCCTCAATTGGATCATCGTAGGACAATCCTATGGCGAAACAATATAAAAGAGTCATCGCCTTATCAAGAGGGATACAAGCAGCTTTAAACCACGTCCCAAGTAAACGGGAACACTGCTCACTTTTCCCTGTAACGTGATTCTTCCTACACCTGAATTGTCCTAAACGATGACACATATCGACTCGCAAACCCATTGGATGACCTGCAGTACATCTTCGTTCGGTTGGAAGCAATCCTTTCCGCTCACACCATGCAATACATATTTCTTCCTCTTTCCCAACTTCGTCGAAGAAACGCCTCCCTTCTGTTCCATATGGCGACTGAAGGAGCTACAACGCACGCTGGAAAAAACACAAGCCACGTATCGCTTAGAACAGGGCGAACAGAAGTAAGTACACGGGATTCATGGCTCACGCACTCAGCAAACAGCGATTACGTAACACATGCAGCGCGGAAGAAAACGCCGACGCAGCTACAGCGCCACCTATCGCGAAACGTCTCTCCCGTCATTCCAGCGGCGCGTTAGCTGAAGCAGACGACAGGGGCCGCGAACCAAGGCCGATGACTGCTATATGTATAAATTCCGAACACACTTCTCTGAACATCTGCGGGAATTTTCTAAGCCAGCTCGTCTGTTTTGATTGCCTTGCTTTAGATATATCTTTTGTTGTTCGACAAGTTTTACGATGGAAGTGACGCGCTTGATCTCTGAAAAAGGAAAGGATTTGTTAATCGTAGACGCCTGTACTTACTGCAAAATAAAGATATTGAAAAGTGAGGAGTGTTTCTTGTGCAGTTAAAACTGTAAAGCAAAGGTTTTTACAATCGGCCCAGAAGATGTGGTAACCAGAAATGACACACATCATTCCTGTATAATTTCGTAGAAGTGTTGACATTATTTCAAACGCAAACGTACATTAAAATTCAAAGTGTGAAAAATCCAAAGAGAAGAATCAGTAAAAGTGCACTCCAACGAAACAAAAATTTGCAGGGAAAAAAATAAATGATTGCAAAAGAGGACTTATTTAAAGAGTTTCTTATGTAAAATTTGCATCGCATCATTATAAAAGGTGATTGTTTCCGAAACTGGGGGAAGATTTGCATGGCCCCTGCGCAAGGATGTGGATATGATTTTCTTGTTTTCGGGAATACATTGCTTTAATTGTTTCCATCATTATTTATTTACTTTTGATACATATATACTTACTTAACACATTGGTTGTTTTCGAGAACACATTGAATTAAGTACACGGTGCCGGATCTAGACAATTTTTGAAGGGGGGCAAAAGGAAGAAATGCCGCCCCCATATGTACACTGACGGAAAAAAAAATCCCAACACCAAGAAGGGGTTGTGTTAGATAAACGACAGTTGGTAGGCGGTGAGAGTACATCTGTAAGATGACGTCTATGCAAATTTCGCGCTCGGTGGATACGTGTGGCGCTAGTAGCGCCCCTCGGAACATGCAAAGCAGGTTTGCTGTAAATACGCGCTGTAACGTTCGTGAGCGTTAGTTATCGTTGAGATTCGACGTAGGGTGTTGATGTTAGTCAAGAATGCCTTTAAGAACACGAAGAAGCCATTATCAACAGCTCACGGAGTTTGAACGAGGTCGTGTAATAGGGCTGCGAGAAGGTGGATTTTCTTTCCGCAATATTGCAGAACGACTTGGCAGGAATGTAGCCACTGTGCATGATTGGTGGCGGCGGTGGTCAAGGAAGGTACCGCCTCAAGAAGATCGGGTTCCGGCCGGCCACGTGGCACTACTGAGAGGGAAGACCGCCGTGTACAGCGTATGGCCGTGGCGCATCGTTCCGCGTCTGCGGTAGCAATTCGAGCAGCAGTTGCCACCACAGTGACACAACGAACTGTTACAAATCGGTTACTTGAAGGACAGCTCCGAGCCAGGCGCCCCGTAGCGTGCATTCCACTTACTCCAAACCACTGTCGTTTGCGACGTCAGTGGTGTCAAGCTAGAGCTCATTGGAGGACGGAGTGGAGATCTGTTGTGTTTTCTGATGAAAGCCGGTTCTGCCTGGGTGCCAGTGATGGCCGTGTGTTGGTTAGAAGGAGGCCAGGTGAGCGCCTGCAACCAACCTGTCTGCGGCCGAGACACACTGGACCTACACCTGGAGTTATGGTCTGGGGAGCAATTTCCTATGACAGCAGGAGCACTCTCGTGGTTATCCCACGCGCCCTGACGGCACAGTTGTACGTCGGTCTGGTGATTCAACCTGTTGTGCTGCCATTCATGAACAGCATTCCAAGGGGTGTTTTGCAACAGGATAACGCTCGCCCGCATACCGCTGTTGTAACCCAACATGCTCTACAGAGTGTCGACATGTGGCAGTGGCCTGCTAGATCACCAGATCTTTTACTAATCGAGCACGTATGGGACATCATTGGACGACAACTCCAGCGTCACCCCCAACCAGCATTAACCGTCCCTGTATTGACCGACCAAGTGCAACAGACATGGAACTCCATCCCACAAACTGACATCCAGCACCTGTACGACACAATGCATGAACGTTTGCGTGCTTGCATTCAACATTCTGGCGGTTACACCGGTTATTAATATACCAGCATTTCACATTTTAAATGGCTCTTCTCGCGCTTACATTAAGCTGTGATCTTGAAACCTTAATAGATTAAATATGTTACCTATACAAATGTATTGCCGCCATTTCATTTCTCTACAACTATTTTTTCGTGGTGTTGGGATTTTTATTCCGTCCGTGTATGTATATTTATTTATTTATTAACCGAAAATAGTAAATTAAAGCTGCACATACATTTTTGACAAAAATTAGCACAATAATAAAAATATACATACGTATGTGCATATAAAGTTTTATTAGCAAAAATGATTTAAATGATGCCCCATATACGTTTTCAGTTTTTAAAAAAATAGCGTAATAACAGTAATGTTTGGAATGTTTTCAGGATCAGAAATAGCTAATTATTATCCTGACATAAACATTTCGCTTGTATAAAAATCTTTTTTGACACTTTATTTTAAACTTATTAAAATTATAAACATTTAAATGCAAAAAAAGTTACGGTATTTGGTGGTTAGTTAGTTAGTTAGTTAGTTGATTTTAGTGGCGCAAGGGCCAGGTTTGGCCAAAGAGCGCCAGACACAGAACAATCAGTCGGTATTTGGTGGTTATGTGGTGTTGGGAAAGTAAGGAAATGTACTTACCATTGAAAATAAATAATCCGAATATATCAGCAGGAGGAATTATTCAAAAAACACATCAGTAGGAGAACATTAAATTTGGTCTATAGACGCGGATTTTGGTGGTAAGATATACACTGCTGGCCACCCAAAATGCAACACCAAGAAGGACACGAGATAGCAAAGCCAGATTTACTGGACACATAACAATAGATACAAAGATGAAACGATTGAGCTTACAGGCCCGTGCGACTTGCGGAACACGCAGACATCAATAGTTCGTGTGGCACCCCATGGCTGGAAATAACGACCGCTGCACGCCGCGGCATCGAACGAAAGAGGCTTTGGATGTGGGCTTGGAGTATGTCGGTCCAGGGTGCTTCCACACGTTGCCACAGTTCATCAGGCGTAGCCGCGGATGGAGCTTGCCGGTTGCAGATCAGCGACCAGACGTGTCTGATGGGCGACATATCGGGAGAACATGCGGGTCGCGGCAGCAGTGACACCTGGTGGGCCGTGAAGAATTGTTGCACGATGCGTGACACGTGCGGGCGCGCATTGTCCTGTTGAAACGTGGCAGCTGGCAGGTCCTGCAGATAAGGGAGGACTACAGGCTCCAAAACGTCGGAGATGTAGCGGTGGCTGTTGAATGTACCGGCGATGCGTACCAGAGGGGTGCTGGTGTCTTATACAATTGCGCCCCAAACCATAACGCCAGGCGACGGACTGACATGGCGATGCATAATGCAGGCGTCATACAGTCTTTTGCCGCGGTGCCGCCACACGCGGATCTGACCATCGTGGTGTGCAGGCAGAAATGGGATTCGTCGGAGAAGACAATGTCGTGCCATTCTGTATTCCAGATGCGGCGTTCAACGGCCCACTTCCGCCGCACTCGCCGATGGTGTAACGTCAACGGTAATTGGAGCAATGGGCGCCGTGCAACAAGTCCCCCGCTGCTGCAGACGACGTCGAACGGTACGTGCTGACACAAGTTGTTGCGCAACACATCCTAATTCCTGCGCTAACGTTCGTGATGTGGCGGTGCGAGCCGTCAATACCAGCCACGCAACATGCCGGTCTTCTCGCTCGGTGGTGTGCTGCGGCTGCGGCAATCGCTCACGTTGGTCCGTCCATCCCTCCTGCACCCACCGAATCCATACTTGCCTCACTGTGTATGGATGTCGTCCCACATGGGCGCCGATGTCTCGGTACGATAAACCGCTGTTGCAATAAGCCACTATTCGTCCTCTGTCGAACTCCGAAACGTGCTGGAATGACTGCCGTATTCTGCGACGAGGCATCAGGAAGCTTCCCACGCATAGGTCCGGCAGCACAACACACTTTCACTACTTACACCCCGCCTTCTGTGCGCCCTTCTTATAATGCTTCTCGGTGGCGTGCCGGGCGCACATGATTTGCATATGCCATGCAGTGCTAATCGCTTGCATGTCCTCTCGCGGGCGACGCATGCTGCGAATTTCAGGCCAATCGGATGCTTACTTCTTGGTGTTGCATTTTGGGTGGCCAGCAGTGTATATGTAGATTTTGGTGATAAAATAAATAATCTGAATATATAGGCACTTAGTAGAAAGAAGAGCTGAAGAAGACAACCATGACGTTTTTTCACGAAAACTTGAAACATATTTCGCACTGGACTGGCAAGGCGAAACTTAATAGATTTCAAAATTTAACTTTCCTAGCATTTTTTTCCGTAAAAGTTTTTACGGCATCCTTATAACTGATTGTATTTGCTATGTCACTCTCTAAAGATAATATCGCTAGGCTTGATAGGTGATCTTGGTGCATCGTTGATCTGAGATATGATTTTATAAGCTTCACTTTGCAAAACGTCGTTTCACAGGTCACTGACGTTTTTGGCAGAGTAGCATATATTCTTAATGCTATACATAAGTTAGGGAATGCATTTTGTAACACATTCCTATGAATCACAGATAGTAAATCAGCGCAACTCAACTGATATATACATTTTTCCAAAAATTCTGGGCTTGATCTTGAATTATTCAAGTTCCAAACAAAATTCTAGCCCATTTAAATCTTTGGAATAGTTTGTTGCCAGATGTATTGCGCACATTTTTAAGTCTCCCCTGTTCATTCTCATTATTTTCTTCCCGCAAAGAAAAGAGAAATCTGCTTTTAGGGTTTTGGTGCTTTCAGTTCTAGCTTTCAATTCGGTCGAAAATAATATTTATGTCTTGCTTGAACAGTTCTGACGAAAACCCACAGGATTCATCATTTCCAATTTCCCCGCCATCTTCTTCCTCTTAGATTTCCTTCTTTCTTAAAACGCTGCCTCAACAGACACTACAGTCAAAATATGTGTTGCTTCTTCAAGCCAGCTTTCAAAGCCAGAATTTGGTATTCTTTGCAAAGTAGGGATCAAACCTTCCATCAAACAGATTGATCTGCTGAATATTATGTCACTGTTTTGAATTTCGATATTTATACGACTGAACTTCTCTCAATATAGAATTCCGTATAACAAGATTCAGGATGAACCTAAAATCTGTTATAGCGTGAAAAAAAACACAAAAAAACTTCCTGCATGAAACTTAAGTTCTGGAGGGAAATCGCTTTTTATTTCTTCAAGTCCTTGAGCCACGTTAGCCACATTCCTGTTCAGAGCATCTACAGTTTCCCATTTGACAGATCCTCTTCTATGGCTGGTTCCTTTTAAGTTACTTCCGGTGTATTTCTTCATAATTTCCCATCGTGCAGTCGATGATGCAAAAAAGCAGAAAACCCTTTGCACAATGCCGAAAAGATACGACGCTTCTCGGCAGCTGGAAGCAGCATGCACACCCACCAGATTGAGTGAGTGCGCTATGCACGGCACATACACCCCAAATTTGTTTTTTTCTTGTATCATCGCCTGGAGTCCTTTGTAAATACCAGCCATGTTTGATCCGTTGTCATAAGATTGTCCTCGACAGTCGGCTATCTTAAGGCGATCTCTCTCTGATTTACTCAGATTGTATGAGATACATATTCCCCAGTTTTACCGTGTAAGTCTATGAAGTCAATAAAACTTTCTTTTATTTCGCATTTTCCACTTTCGTCAATTTTTACGTACCGAATGACCTCACTCATCTGCTCACAGTGATATACATCAGCTGTGGCGTCAAACATAATAGTGAAGTATTTCGCAGATAATATCTCTTTTACCATTACTTCACGTACTTTTCTGGCCAAGAGTTGTATGGTTTTATTTTGAATGGCACTGGACAAGTAACTCACTTGCCGTTTTTCAAATTTTCCAATGTATTTTGTAACGTACAGTAGAGTTCTGCTTAGATAAAAGTGATATCAGTTTCGAAAATTTCCTTGTGTTTTTGAAGGACATTCTGTAGTTAATGTGTGCGGATTTTCGTGGGACCCTCTCCTTCTCCCCTCTCGTTTCCCGAAGGCAACAACTCGTTTCTTGGAGCCCTAAAGTTCCTGCTGTTTAATCCTATAATCCAGACCCAATATTTATCAACCTTGGTACTTTTTTACGAGGATTTAGATGTAGAAGCTAATTTTTTCATGATGATGATGAATTTCGCCTTTGTTTTTATTCCACTCGGCCATTTAACATTGCCGAAACGTCTTCTGGTTAAAGTTATGATCGACTCGAATTGCTGTGCCGCCCCCTCTAGACTGCCGCCCGGGGCAGCTGCCCACCGTCGCTCCCCCCTGGATCCGGCCCTGAGTACATATAGTAAATATGGAACATTACAGAGAAAATTAACATGGCCCCTGCGCAAGGATGACAAACTAGTTTTGTTGTTTTCGTGAAAACATTGCTTTAAATTGATTTACATTGTTTTGATCATTATTTTTTCTTACTGGTTTATTTTTTGATATCGTCAGAATTGGCGCAGATAAGTTGGTTCGCAATTTACACATAGGGTCTGGAAACGTTGGCTCGCAATTTACACATAGGGGTCTTAGGCCTTAGTTCGCAATTTACTTATAGGAGTTGATGGCGGTCCGATTTTGGTTCGCAATTTACACGCTCTAGTAAATATGAGTTAACTGTTGCTGATTTGGTTTGCTAGTTATAATAGGAGCTGTTAAATTTTTTTCCTCTTCCTTCGACGCCGAGGTTGGAGTGTTTTTAAAGGCAAAATAATCTCTAAGAGTTTCTAAACTTTTAAAACCAAGTCCAAAACTTTCATTTTCTGTGATTTCTAGTTCATCTATTAACTAATCATCATTCTTGCTCTGAATATACTGCACTATATACCGATTCATCTGTTCGCAATTCTATCGTAACAGCTGTTCATCGATGTTCACGTAATCTTGAAAGAAGCATCGATAACTTTTTTCTCCACTCAGATGACCTCAAGTTTCATTCACTTTCATTACTTTTATCTCCGATCTCATTTGAATATACGTCCTCATTATTCTGGAAGACTTTTTCAAAATTGACATGTTTCCCGCAGTTTTAAACTGTTTCTTTTGAAACAGCTTAGCATATCACATGCCATTCTAACTTCAATAACTCTGTTGTTTCATTTTATTCTAAACTAATTAGAACTTTCCATTTTGTAAAAAAAATTAAGAAATTCGGGAGTCTCTTTCCGTGATTCTTTTCGTGAATTAACGAAGCATATTTCTGATGCAACCTTCTCCGTGAAATGACGGAAAGAACCTGAATTTCACGGATTTTTCGTGCGCCAGGAAAATTCTGAATTTTCAGAAATCCTTCCGCAATTTTATATTGACGGTAAATTACCGTTTTTAAGGAGTGTTAACGGAAAATTCTGAATTTTCAGAAACCTATCTGAAATTCCTTTCGTATATTAGCGGAAAAACTCCGTTCACAATTTTTTGTATCCATATGACGAAAACTTTCCAGTAATAGGAGCGATTCGCGAAAATACATGAGGTTTCTTAAATTTTAGTCATCTGTCGAAGGACCTGATTTTGAAGTTCTGTAGCGAGATCGGATATTGTGAATACCATATCGCATGAATATTGGCTATTGTTCCACAAGATATTTTCTCCCTCTCTTTAATTTTGTGCATCAACTATTAAACACTGCCTGACAGAGAAAATGCCACACCACGAAAACGTGAACGCAACGCCATGCGAATTGAAGGATGGGTGCACGCGTACAAGACATACAAATGATTGCATTTTATCGTACGCGATTTCCTCAAACGTGTGAGTTCACGAGAGGTGTTATGATAGGCCTTCGTACCGCCGGATGGTCCTTGCGTGGTATTGCGGAAGAAACGCAACACTGTGATGCCACAACTGTCGGTCGCATTTGGAGACAGTGGTCCCAGGAAGGATTTGTGCAACGTCGTAGGGGGACCGGAGCCTGGAGACGGACATCCGAGCGCACCGATCGTGGCATCCGACGTCATGCCGCAGCGGACCCACAGGGCACAACAGGCGACATTTTTCGGAGTGTACAGGAAGGCTTGGATGCTTCGATATTGACGCGGTCGCGCCGATTGGCTGCGTCTGTTTTGCTGTCCAGCCGTCCGTTGCGAAGGCTACCCTTAACAGCGAGCCATCGTCGCCACCGCTCGGCGTGGTGTCGTTCCAGAGCTACGTGGGGTGCCGAATAGAACAGTGTGGCGTTCAGCGACGAATTGCGGCTCCGTCTCGCCATAGACGATCGTCATGTGAGAGTCTTAAAGTGATGTGGCCAACGGGCGGATACCTCCGCCATTGTGGTGCGCCACGCAACCCGACAACGTGGAATCATGGTGTGGGGTGCTATCAGCGCCAACAGCCACTCACCGCTGGTACGCATTACAGGCACTTTGACGTCACGCCGATACGTTAACAAAGTGCTGCGGCTCGTGCCACTAGCGTACCTGCACGGCATCCCAAACGCCGTTTTTCAACAGGATAACTCCCGGCCGCATACCGCTCGGATCAGCCTGAATGCTTTGCACGGTGTGAGGATGCTTCTGTGGCCAGCACGACCCCTCTACCTCTCGCCCATCGAACATCTGTGGGACACGATTGCACGTCGGTTAAGTACCCTTCCAGCCCCGCAAAATGAAGATGAACTGTGGACTTGGAGTAAAACCACATAGTCCACGATACCCGAGGACTCTATTCGGACTCTCATTGCTTCGATGCCACGTCGGAGTCAACACTGGGCGCCCACACTCCTTATTGATCATCCTGTATATTCGGCTACTGGAGCCTAGTCTGTATGTGACAATTAAATCATTTGTTCAGTACCAACTTGGCTATCTGTGTGTGCAGTTTGGTCTGTTTTTGAGCATTCCTTCATGGTGTGGCATTTTCTCTGTCAGGCAGTGTATATTGCGTAAAAAACCGGGTACTTAAGATATTGTACAGGTGATTGTACGATGTCTATAAATCGGTCTGTGAAGTACTTAAGACAAAAGCTATTATAGCTATCAAGCGTAAAATTCAAATTTGTAGTTTTGTGAAATACACTGAAGTGCCAGAACAACTGGTACACCAGTCTAATACTTGATAGGTCCCCCACGGGAGCACAGGACTGCAGAAATACGACAGGGCATGGACTCAACTAGCATCTGGAAATGTGCTGTAGGCAATGAAATGCATACCATAATTCCTGCAGAGTGTTCCACAATTCGGGTGTATTCCGAGGGCTCGGATTCCTGTGTTCGATAGCGCATTGCATGACATCCCAAATATATTCTATCACGTTCAGATATGGGGACTTGGGTGGGAATGGTAACACCCCAAACTCAGATGAATGCTCCTTTAACCATAATGTGGCGTCTTGACACTTGTGTGGAGGTGCATTGTCCTGTTGGAACAGGCCCGACCTATCAGCATGAATGCAGCACATGAACGGGTGTCCCTCGTCAGAAAGGATGCGCACATAGCGTTGGTCACAGACGTTTGTAGGCGTACCAGGGGCCCCAGTGAAGTCCAGCTAAACACCTTCCATGCCATTACGTACCCCCCACCAGCCGGTACAGTTCCCTGTTCACAGGTGGGATCCATGGCTTCATGGAGTTTGCGCCACACACGAATCCTTCCATCTTCCCGATACAGTTGGAAACGCGACTTGTCAGACCAGGCTACTTGTTTCCAGTCATCAAGTGTCCAGTGGCGGTGTTGCCGTGCACAAGCGAGGCGCATAGCTCTGTGCCGTGCACCCATCAAGGGGACTCTAGTTGGGCGTCGGCTCCCAAAGCCCATATCGTGCAGGGTACATTGCACAGTCCGGATGCTGATGCTTGTTGAGGCTCCAGCATTGAATTCCGATGACACCTGCGAGAGTGTTGCACGCCTATCGTGTGAAACGATTCTTGACAGCCGACGATGGTCACGTTCACCCAATGTCTTTTTAAGGCCACACTGGTATCGTAGGTTGGAGGTTTTGCCGGAATTCTTGTAGTCACGGTACACCCTTACAATGATCATCCGTGAAAATCCAAATTTCTTTTCTACCTCCGAAATACTATGGCCCTTCTCACGAGCGCCAACTATGACACCGCGTTGAAAATCGCTTAAATCGTTATTACTTGTCATTCTCATGCCGAAAACAGCTCTGACAGTTGGCAAGGATGTCTATCACTTTATATACGCACTGGCAGATGCAACCGAGTACGTGCATAGGTGACGTTGCTATGTATTTTACATAAGCTCGTCTGTACCAGTTTTTCTGGCACTTCAGTGTAATTCTATGAAGCAGTACATTTCACCTTTTCTGAAAGACAATTGAAAGCCTTTGCCAGTTTAAAAAGATCTCAAGCTCTAAAGCACTCTGTTGCTGTGAAAAATAACGATGAAAAACCTACTTAATTTGTGATAAGTCCTCCTACAGAAAAAATAAAATTATTAGAAATCTATTCAAAAAAATAATAAGCTGCAACAGAAAATAAAATGACTAAATCACTCGCATTATTGACAAAAAACATTGCATCATCGTGCAATTAGAGTTTTACTTTGAACGCGAGTGTGATTTCAGAGACTTTCTGTCGCAGTGGTTAAGACGCGCGGTTTCTGTTGAAAAAACTCAAAAGACCTCGGTTCGAGTCCCACCAGCGCGAAAACATTCTCTGTCGTTAGGTCTTAAAATTCTGCGTCTTTGCTTTTGCGACATTTCTGCATAATAAAATCCTGAAACGGACTTTTCTGAAATAAACGGATCTACCGACGACCGAAGAACTGTGTAAATACAGAAGTTAAAAAACGGAACTTTTAAAAACGAAAATTTCGTTTTCAAAAACGGGGTGATACAGTGAATTATGGGCTTAACAGTGATCCCCGTTGAGCTCACCTCTTAACAATGATCTCGTTTTTAAAACGGCGCGATGCGGTGAACAATTAGAGGTGGGATTAGCACTGATTTTCCTGCCACAGAGACAAAGGTGGCAGTTCTACGGAAGTAACGGTGCTTTTAAACGGAGTCAAAATCGTTTTTGACAGCGGTGACTGAGCTGTAAAGAAACCGGAACTGCAGGTCACCGTCTTACTTGAAAAAGGTAACAGTGACAAGATCAAAATTTACGACAGGGGTGACAGAACAGTAACGGAACGGAGAGTCATCATCTTGCTTATAACAGCGACAAAATCATTGTTACAAACGACTGGCTCAGAATTCTTTTTTTTTTACGAGTGACAGCACAATGAGGGCCGAAACAAATACTTTCTTAAGCTTGGGAAAAAGGGAAGACCGAAAGAAAGCTTACATCACCAGTGATCTCTATGAAGTTTCGACGGGAAAGGAGACAACTTGTTTAGATATGGTGACATGGTAACCGAAACTATGACGTAACACTGATTTTGAACCCCCAGAATTGCACGTACACGGCTAACGGTGACATTCTTATCAGCGAATTTGGAACTGTTACTTTTTGTCACTGGTTGTAACGTTGACAGTGATTTTTCAACAACAGTGATATTTTTCAGTATCTCCCATGATAGATCCACAGAAATATTGGATGCCTCCCCTAAATAAAATTGAATAAAATGTTTTGGATTTATACAGCTAAGACTGTATGTACGTAACCCATAAGTTCATTGGAAGCAATTTAATCAAAACGCTGGAGCATAAATTGCTGTGAATACCGTGAAACGTCAATGGTAATAACTGCAGTATACACTCAGTGGGCACTTTATTATGACCACCCCTCAGTACTTCGTTGGGCCACCTTTTGCCTTTAATACTGCGTCGATTCTTCGTGGCATGGACTCCACGAGATGTTGATAGGTGGTTTGTGGAATCTGAGACGATGCTTGATGAATAGCACTTTTCAGGAGTGTGAGATTGCAAGGTTGTAGATCCAGCTGTCTGATGGCTCGTTCAACTTCATCCCACAGATTCTCAATGGAGTTGAGATCTGGAGATTGAGGGGGCCACCTAAGCAAAGTAAACTCACCGGCATGTTTCTGAAACCAGTCCTGTACAATACGAACACTATGGCTGGACGCATTATCTTGTTGAAAGTAGCCATCGCCATTGGGATAAACCATCCACATGACAGGATGCACTTGGTACGCAACGCTGTTTAGATATGATGTGCCAGTCAGACGTTGATCAACACTAATTAAAGGGCCCAAAGCATGCCAGGGAAACATTTCCCAAACCATAACGTTTCCTCCACCAGCTTGAAGGGTTGTAGCAATGCATTTGGGGTCCATGCTTTCGTGCTGTTTCCGCCAAATTCTCACTCGGCCATCGGCATGGTGCAACTGAAAACGTGATTCATCGGATCACATAATGTGTTTCCAATTATCGACTGTTCAATCCTTGTGCGAAATGGAGACGTTTTCTCTTGTTAACTGCAGACAGAAAAGGTGTTTGAACAGGCCTTCGCCTGCCATATCCCATCCGATGCAGTGTACGGCGAACAGTGCGTGCAGATATCATTTGAGGGGATCCTTGATTAAGATGGTCTGTAATTTCCTGCACTGTTGCCCTTCTGTTGTCTGTTACCAGTCTGGACACTCTTCGTTCCGCCCGATTAGTCACTAGTCCATGACGACCACACGTTGCACGTAGAGACCCAGTTTTTTGGCTGACTGTCCAGTCTTTAAACACTTTAACAACAGCTGCTCTGGAACATTTCACGAATGCGGCGGTTTCTGTGATATTTGCTCCATGGCCACGAGCTCCTACAATCATCCCATGTTGAAAGTCCGTCAAATCGAATTTTTTACCCATCTCGTCACCCAAAAATCACTTCTACTACTGTCGCAAGCACTAAGCTTTCCTTTTTTATACTACCCTCGCCCTCTGGCGGCAACAGCGTGCAGCCATAGCTCATTTTCTTAAAACTGTCAGATGGTCATAATAAAGTGGCCACTCAGTATATAATATCTGCAGGAACTTCAGTGTATGAGTAGTAGCTGTAATTGCTACCAACCCCTAGGTACTTCTACTGGCGAAAGGGGAAACACTACTGGCAACTTCAACTTCTACTGGAAACTTCTACTGGCTAATTACTACCAACCCCTAGGTACTTCTACTGGCCACATGCCCCCTTTTGGGTTTTCACAGAATAATAATTTGTCCCTCTTTGATCGCTATTATAATTAATTGGCTGGTGGCCTATTAGTTGCGTAGTCGTTAACAAACAGATTTAATGACAGAGGACAAGGTGTGTGGAACGTCTTGCAAATCCAGACGCATTTGAACCATTTCCGGCTTAATGCTGGTGAAAGCCATTAGAGTGAATAATGAAATGTTTTAATGTCGTTACCCTGGTGCCGAGCTGGATTCCAAAGTTCCTGCAAGCAAACTTTGTGCTTGCTTTGGCATACACAAAGAATATTATTATAAATGAATGTTATGAAATAATTATAAAAATGACCATATGTGCAGGTGTACTTAGCAGTCTGGTTTTTATCTAACAGGTGCCTCTTTCATTAAGGGCTGAGTTTTCTGCGAAGGGTCATTTGGGACATACTGCCGTCGTGCGCCATTTTTGTCGTGGCGAGCGTGAGATTCCTTGGGACTGTCTAAAAGACACCTAGGAGTAATTGGATGCATGGCAGTTTTGTTTCACTAGTGCTCCTTTGTGAAAGATTCAACAGATGAGCTCGGGATCGGGCAGGCTCAGGATTCATTAAGAGCCGAAATTTCCGGGCCCAGGCTTGGCATTGCACATGCTGAATTTCATTACTGAATTCTTTATATATATATCCTTCCTTCTTTATAAGTTCCCTTCACGGAAAACTATATTTAAAAGATAATCTCCTGGATATCATTGTTATAAACTGGTTACCAAAAATTAAGGACTTTATAGTGTTAAATACATGGGTGGCGCCATTTCTAGATCTGTAGCTTGATTTCTTCAGCAATGATTTTTTTTCATTTTTCTGATTTTTTTACCGGAAAAAATCAGCAGGCTTGTTTAAAGATTTGGAAGACGAGTTTCAAATTCATGATCCTGATCCAGATGAAATTTGTAAGCATGTGAAATTGCGCATGGGAGCCACTCTTTGATCGCTATTATAATGAACACACTTTGAAGCTGTGGATTTGTTACCGTGGTGGAAGAATTCTCAATTTCCTAAGCTAGCTGCCATTGCGAAACGTGTACTATGTATACCAGCCAGTAGTTCTGATAGCGGGAGAGTGTTTAATGCAGCAGGTCAAGTTTTAGAGGAAAGAAGATCAAGGCTAAGTGCTGAAGCATTAGATGCGATTCTTTTTTTTTGAGGAGTTTCGAGAGGCTTACATGGTAAGCAATTTTCATGATGAATTTGCTGGAAACTGCACACACATAGAATAATATCGTGGTTATTACACTACTATGTGCAAAGCTTTGTTAATGTTACAAAATGCAGAATAATGTGGTCTGGAATGCTCATACTTCATTTTTTTTTCTTTTGGAAATTTTCTTGCATGTTTTTTATACTCTATTACATCACTGTAAACTATCTTTACCAGTTAGCATATACACTGAAGAGCAACTGCATTACAGATACCTGTCTAGTAACGTGTAGCACCACCTTTCGCCCTGATGACGGCGGCGATTCGTCTCCGCATGGACTCGACAAGACACCGGAAGCGTTGGGAAGCCATACGGATCCACGACCCCTGAACAAGCTGCCACAGTTCACGAAGAATTGATGGAGGCGGGTCATCTCTCTCGATGGCCTCCCGATGTGATTGAGGTCAGGTGACCTAGCTGGCCAAGGAAGCGAGGCCACGTTGGTGGAGTGTTCATCGAACCATTCGGATACAATTCGGGAGCGATGACACGTTACAGGATGAGGTCCCCAGTGGGATGTTGAAGACGCACAAGCGGGAGCAAATGGTCGTCCAGGATATCCCGGTAACGTTGACCTGTAAGGGACGATGTCACACGTACCAGGGGGTCTCATTTCAGTCCACGTAAACAGTCCCCCGACGAGAATGCCACCTCCACCAGCTCGAAGAGTACCCTGCTGGCAAGAAGGATCCATCGCTTCATATAGTGTGCGCCGTACTCGTATTCTGCTATCCGCATGTACGAACGTGAATCTCGACTCATCAGTCCAGACAACATTTTCCCCACATGTATAGGTTCTAGTGGCGATGTTCCAGCGCCCATGCTAATCTTTGCACCCTGTGATGTGGGGTCAGCAGCGGTACCCTCGTTGGACGATGGCTTCTGTACCCCATAGCGAGGAGACAGTTCTGGATGGTGTGGCTGCTTACACGTCTTTGTGCACCAGCGTTAAATTGCCGAGTGATTTCTTGCACTGTGGCCCGTCTATCCGCTGTTACAATGCGAGCTAGCCGACGATGACCCCTCTCATCCACACGCTGTTGTCCACGGCAGTTGGCCCTTGCAGGGATGGTTTTACCGGATTCGATGTACTCACGGTGCACCCGTGACACTGTGGCTCGTGAAAATCCCAGTGCCTGCACGACTTCCGAGATGGAGTGACCCATTCGTAGGGCCCCGACAATTTGCCCACGATCAAATGCGCTTAGTCCCTTCGTCTTACCCATACTGCGTCCGACTCTTACGGATTCCCGTCGCATCACTCCTTATATTGTCGGATCGCTGCATACGTCATGTCGTTTCCGTTTACAGGGCCGCCCACAGCGCCACATTTGCATAACGCCAGCTGTCTCTAATTCAATTGCTCTTCAGTGTATGTAAATTATATTGCAAAGTTTAGGATTCTAGAATCAAAATTTTAAACATGTACGACTGTCTGTAAAGTTTATACGTTTTGTAATGCAATTTATTCAAAATAAAAGTAAATTTAGAAATCCAAAAGAAATAACTATAACGAAGTAAATTTCTCCGTTATTTTTAGTCTACGCCGGGATTCGAACCCGGGTCCCCTCATTCCGGAATAAGTTGCTCTACCAATTAAGCTACGCGGACGTTTTATTCTGATTCCTATCTGCCTTTATGTCGTGTGCGTCCTGCTGGCAGGTACGTCACATCTCCTGGTACGTTACATAACGAATGGAATATTTTGTGTTTCCAAAAGATTTTCTTATCTTCAGCTTTTGGCAAAATCACTGATTCCCGTGGTATAGTCCAACGGCATGTGCATCAATTATTTATTTATTTTGTAGTCCACATTTTAGAGCACTTGCTTTTATGCATAGTGTTTCGAAGATTATATTAATATTATGAAGTGGATTAACTGAAGTAAACTTTTTAAACTGATGATTTTTAAACTAATCCTTGATTGGGCCATAGCTTTGGCCTGTGCATAATGCAAGCCTTACTAAGCAAATTTTCTGAAAACCCGGGTCCGGGCGGGCCCAGGCTTAGCAAACACATATAATCAAAGAAAGCGGGTTGGGCCAGGGCTCCTAAAATTGAGTCCGCACTCATCTCTAGAAGACTCAGCCCCTGATGAAAAAGGCACCAATATGAAATGGCGCCCAGAAAATCTCAGCTTACCCCATTGAGCTGTACCTAGTCTTTTCTGGTTTCCCCATTTTTTAATGGGATTAAACATGACTGAAACAGCCATCTCCACTATTCATTTAGAGTTATTGCTCCCACATTTGATTCTACCATAAGCCAGTTCGATACATCTAGGGTCTTTTTTCTTCATTCTTGCTCTTTTCTTAAGTAATTCAAGAAAGAGAAGTCCATGGTTAGAAAACGAAAATAAATCGCTCTCTTACTTTGATTTAATGATGTCATGCTCTCTTTATGAGACATGATTTTTGCTTTAAAGAAATGCGAAGAGCAAACTAAGTGCTCCGATCTTAAAGCATGTCTCGTTTATTTGAGTAACGTTCGGAAACACAAAATTTAAAGCGAAAAATGCTTTTGAAAGCATCGAGAAATATGAACGAGGTATAGTGAACGTCAAAAACTGTGGGATCTGGTCTTACGCAAGACATTACGCCATTTTTCCGCTGGCTCGATGACCGCGGATAAAACCCACGACGGTATTTTCTTTATTGAATTTGGCCATCTGCTCTTCGGCTTAATGGATACAAATGGTCGCCGAGCGAAAAGAAAACACTCCCCAAACACCTTATTACGTCTGTAAAGCTCGGAAGAAGGTTTTAAATCGCGTCTTCACCGCCGCAGTTTTCTTTGCTTTTGTAATCTGTCAAGGAAGTGTCAGACAAATAACTTCTCTTGTCCTCCCTTCCATTACTACCCTAGTAGTTCTTCCTCTAACTTCGCGCATCTCCGTATGTCTCGCTGGTGGGCGATTACTGTTTGTTTTCGGCCGTGACATATGATTGCGGTCTCTTCCATTTTCCGCGGCAAACTGTCTTGCGAGTGTCGTTTTCCTCCCTCACAGGGAGCTTTTTCTTTTTTTGCGAATAAGTCTATGAAGACAGCCGGAGGTTTTAATGCTTTTAAATTACGAGATATGACCCCAAAGCAGGACTGAAAAATGATACGGCCCATGGCATTAAACAAATTATGCTTTTTTTAAAAGTAAGATTCTGCAAGAAGGTAAAAATATTCTCTTAAATTTTATATCCGAGTCTTTGCAAATTTAATTTTAAAATATATAAACTGGAATTAGTAAAGGTACTATGTACTTCTTTTGTTTAAATAAATGTCGTGCATTATACTGCCAAGAGTATTGAGTCACGTTATTAATTATACGAAGTCGTGACTTTTGTTTCGGGGTCTAACGATCACCATAAGCAATTTTAAAGGCTATAAGCAGTCGCTCATCCCTAACTTAGGATCACTAGTTCCAAGTAAGGGAGAGAGCCAGTGCCGTAAGGCAAACATACCACCCATACCTCATCCGGTACTGGAAACTAGACACTTTCGGACCAACGGTCAGAAGCCAGAGCTAAGACCGCAGCGCCACCGGGGCTGCCATTCCTGATTTAGGGTCACTGGTTTCAGGGAAGGGACAGAGCCGTGGTCATAGAACTATTACGGGGAATGTAATACCAAAGTAACTTTCCTTTGTCACCATTTTTAGTAGGATAAAAAGGAAATATTACAACACCATTTAGGACCTATCGGGAGCTCTATATAGTAATTATCATACATAGTTACTGATGGGCCTTTCAGTAGGAACCCTCAAGCAGCAGTTATCAGATCATCAAACTTAGCTCAATAAAGACATTTTTACAACTAATACTTTTATTAGACGACCAATTGTTAGGAACATAACGAGGCAGAGTACGACGGTGTTACAAGCTCAGCGGATAACAGCAATGGAACTAGGAAACGATTGGAGGTGCGTACGATTACCAGAGCGAGACAGAAGGAAAAGACGGGAGGAATGATTTTAGAAGGAACAGACGGCAAAGCGGAAATTTGGCGCTTCAGAAAATATCGGACGCATGGCCTGCGAATGGAGAAAAATCATGAAGGAATAATCGGTTGAAAGTAGAAAGCAAAATGACTACAAATTACACCGAAGTGCTAAAAATCATGGGATAGCAGTGTGCAAATTTTTATCAGTTGCGAGGTGTAATCTCGTGAATCAGGTTGAACAACCGCCAGAAGGATTATAGCAAGCGGACGTGACTTATCGGAGTTTGAACGAATGTAGTGGGAGCCAGACGGATGAGACATTCAATTTCCAAAGTTGTGCAAACATTCAACTTTCCTCGATCCACGGTATCAGGTGTGTACCGAGAATACCTCATGGAAGGCATTACCACCCACCGTGGACAGCGCAGTGGCCGACCACGGGTGCTGAATGACTATGACCGTCGTCTGCCCAGGATAACGATAGTGGCTCAAATAACATCCACATTCAATGCAGGAGGTGCCAGAGACATATCCATCAGGTCATTGCTGCGTAATTTAGCGTCTATAGGGTATGGGAGCAGAAGACCCACCAGAGGGCCTTTGTTAACACCACGACATCGGACACAGCGCCTCATCTGGGCTCCTGAACACGGTAATTGGACCCTGGAAGACTGACAACATGTCGCGTGGTCCGATGAGTCACACTACCAGTTGTTACGAGCTGGTCGTAGGGTTCGGGTGTGGCACAGACCCCATGAGGCCATGGATCCAAGCTGTCAACAAGGCACTATGCAAGCTGGTGGTGGTTTCATGCATGTGTGGGGTGTCTTTACGTGACACAGTTTGGGTCCTCTGGTCCTCGTAAACACGTCATTAACCGATAATCGCTTTGTCACTCTGCTGGGTGATCATTTGCAGCCCTTCATGGACTTCATGTACCCCAACAAGATGGGATTTTCCAGGCGGACATTGCACTATATCATCGGGCCCAAGTTGTCCAAAACTGTATCGAGGAGCATTATGGACAGTTCCGACGGATGGTGTGGCCACCACGTTTGCCCGACATGAGCCCAGTAGAGCACTTATGCGACGTGGTGGAAAGGTCCATTCACATCCAAGATCCTGCACCTACAAATACCAGGGAACTCTGAGCTGGTGTTCAGAGAGAATGGCTCAACATCTCTCCAGAAGTATTCCGTCCACTTGTGGAATCGATGCCACGTCGAGTTACTGCACTTCGCCGGGCTAGAGGAGGTCCTACTCGATATTGGGTAGGTATCCCAAGATTTTCAGCACTTCAATGTCGTTAGTATTTAAGTTCACAACCACTGAAACTAACAAGAAGCCTTGACTGAAAATAAACGTAGTAGAAAAATTTAACTGTCACCGTTGTTTCATCATATCATATTCCTTAATCGAGTTGAATGAAGCAATCAACTCGAGCCCAAAGCTAGACACGCCTGGGTGTTCCCGTGGTCTAAGCGTTGGCTTCTGCGAATTCATCCGGACGGGTCCGGGTTCGAGATCTGGAAGAGGTATGGGTAGCATGTTTATTTTGCGAAACTGGTCCTTCCCTGGAACCAGTGATCCTGAATTAGAGACGGTCGATTGCTTATAGCACTTAGTTGCTCACGGTGGTGGTTAAACTACGAAACAAAATAAAACAGAAAATGATTCAAAGCTGGAATAAAAGACCCCGCTAACAGGAAGAATACACCCCCGGTACCTCGTACCCCGTCCTATCTCAGACGACTGTTCCGAAGCCCCCGCTTCAGACCACTCTGCAACTAGGGCGGCAATTTTAGGTTCACGCTTTTGCATTAATTTGTGTTGTGTGTATGGGAGTTCTGAAAAGCGTGTATGAGTAGTAGCAGTGCATTGGAAGTCAGTACGCCGCGTATAATGGAGCTTACAAACTTTCAACGTAGGACGGTTGCTGCAAGCCACATCAAGAACTTTCCTATATGGGACACTGCAAACCGTTCTAACATACCTAGATTTACTATACAGCGGATGTAATACTAAGAGGAAGACAGACCCGGGCTACTGCAGAAAAGAAAAAAAAAACTAATGATCTGAGAAGCCCGCAGACCCATGGATTAGGCCCTAAGAACCCTATTGAGATGAATCTGAGAATCACGTACTTTGTCTGCAGCAAATATCTCTGACGAGCTTGAAAATGCTGTTGGACATCTGTCAGCACTAAAACCAACTGCAGATTGCATATCCTAGATTATAGCACGGAAGCCGCGCACCGGCCTAGCTTCAGTCCAATGAATGCTAAACAACGTTTCGACTGATATCTTTGAACTGGACGGCAGTGCACTGTGTTACATGGCTGTTCACTGTTTTTCTTTCGGCGCCTTTTCACATATGTTCATTAGACCTTCGCGTGGATACGGGACCTTACGTGTAGATCTTCCGTGGTTTCAATTAAAATTTTCCTCGATGATGAAAACAAATAAAATACTAGCTAAAGTGAAGACTCGCTCTTTTGTACTGAAGAGTAGGTTCATTCAGTGAAGTACACGGAGAAAGTCACTTTCCAGAAGCTTTGTCTTGATTTCTTTACGTTTCTTTATGTTATTAACACGATCTGTTCTTCTTGTTATTCTATTAGGCTTCTCTCACAGTTACCTTGCTGCTGAGTTTGTTTGATCCAACTTTACTTCGTTTTCCAATCACCCATTTCGGCACGAAAAGAAAATCTGGCCCCCTCCCTTCCACTGAGTGCTTAGAATTTCTCTCTGAATTCTCGCTTATCTCGGCTTCCAGTCTCAGATGCCTTTCTCGCTTATCTTTTCCTCTGCTTAAAAACGTGTGGGCTACTATTTCATCTAGCAACCCTCTGGTCAGGCCACTGTCCCTTTCGAGGCTTATTATCGCTATTATCATCTCTTCATTAACAATTTAATTCGCTGTGCATTTTCTGTTACGAACTCCTGTCTATCAACGCCTTCGACCCACCGTAAGCATTCCCTCATTAAACTGAAAATGTGAGAATTGCTTGATACTTTGACTACAAAGATCAGACCATTGTCACACTCCACGGTGCAATAAAACTATGAAAATTGAATTTCTGGGAACCCGTGAATAGGCCAGTAATGGCGTTCAGAAGCAAAATAGTGTGTCCTTCCCCATTAACACCGATAGGAACTGTATCTAAATCTTTCCTGAAGTAGTAACGAAAAGCGGGGAACCATTTTAACTTACAAAATATTAAGAAAGGTTATTAATGTTTTTTCTTGCAAAAACCTATGCGTTCAGAGTTACAACTGTAAGAGGGTTCTATAATACAGTGATGAATCATTCTGTAGAATATCTCCGATAGACGTGTTTGGGTCTGGCGATTGCCCGAAGAGCGAATGTATCAAGAAGGCTGACCTCCAACTGTCAAGTTCGGTTGCGGCTCTGCAATGGTTTAATGCTGTTTTTGCTGGATACGGCTTGGTCCACCGGTAGTTTTAACTGAAACCATGATGTACAATCTCAAATAGGACTTAGTCCACTGGTTGTTTAGTATGTAACGATGAAGTACAACCTCTGTTTTGATATTCTGGACAATTCCCTCTGTACACTAAGGAAGAACTTTGGTACGAACCGTTATTTTCGTATAAAAATGACTACGTTCCATCCCACACTGCACGATGTGTAGAGTACACTGCCTTTGTAGAAAACAACGTTGACATGTTGGAGAGGCCGTCCCAAAGCCCGAACATCAACCCAACAGAACACTTTTGGGGTGCCTACGATTCTTACCTCGACTACAGAGACCTTCCTCCAAATCAGATTTGATGGTATCTTTTGCAGAAAGAATGAAAGAATATTCCGTGGAGATTTGAGTTTAGTAGAAAGCAAGGCCAGAAAGGTTGCGGCTCTCGTTAAAACCCGACGTGGCCCTTCAATGTGCTAAGATTCTGGATTAAAAGCGTTTATTGGAATTACAGGTAGACATCCGAATGCTTTTGGTGTTACAGTGAATGTTCTACTTCCCTGAAATGAGGACACTAGTATCATTGCGTTTTTTTGTTACACGTATATCGCGCCAAACGTAGAGTACATTGATAGTAAATTGCGATGTTCTTAACGCATTATTAAAGTCTAATAACTTTTAGTTGCAGAAGATCGAAACTTTTCGCAGGCAGTCGAAGCTGGGCGTAGCGTAGCGGGACTTGGTTCTATTCTCTCAAAAGACAAATATTTTTAGTTTTACTGCTACCTGGATCATAGAGCATTGATAATTAGGCTCTTACCGGTCTTCCAGCATATCAAATGAAATAAAACAAGTCAGTAAAATCATGTAATGCATTGATTATGATACGCTTTCCAACATACCAGAAATCATTACTCAAGTTATCACTCAAGTTATGAGGATAATGGCTGTGGAATAAATCTCGCTCCTGTGCCCTGACCTTTGATCCCATTTCGATGATATTCAACAGAACCGATTCAGAATACCTCCGAAATAACATGATAAAGTTTTGTCGTATTCGAAGCATTTTTAAAGTAAGTTATGATGCATAAGGGCTATGGAATACATTCCGCTCCTGTGTCCTAACCTTTGACCCCATTTCGCCCATTTAATAGGCAGGCCCCTACAACATACTAACATTTCATCCAGATCGAGGAATTTTTACGTAAGTTATGAAGCATAATGGTGATGGAAGTGATTCCGCTCCTATGGCCTGATCTTTGACCCCATTTCGCCCATTTTCAGTAGGGTTTGTCCCCAAGTGGTCCCCTAACATATACTGAAATATAATCGAAATCGAACTTTTTTTACGTTAGTTATGACGAATAAGAGCAGTGGAATGGATCCCGCTCCTATGTGCTAACCTTTGCCCCATTTCGTTCACGTTCAATAGGGTTCTTTCCCAAGTGATCCCCTTCCATATACTAAAAGATCATCGAAATCGAACGTTTCTTACGCGAGTTATCGTGCGGACGAACATAGGCACACAAAGCGTGACGTAATGAGACAGATGGGAATCGCGACCATCTGCTCGCAGGAGTGTGACGTCATAAAACTTTAATAGGATCCACACACAACGCGTGGCGTAATGAGACAGATGGCGTGACAGCGCGCCAACATATCAAGCGCGAGATCGTGACGTCATAAGATCGTCCCCAGGTGGTCCCCTACCACATAATAAAATTTCATCGAAATCGAACCCTTTTTGCGCACGTTATGACGCATAAAGGCAATGGAATGCATCGCGCTCCTATGTCCTGACCTTTGACCCCATTTTACCCATTTTCAATAGGGGTCATTCCCAGGTAGTCCCCTACAATATGCTAAAATTTCATCGACATCGAACCATATTTACGCAAGTTATGACGCATAAGGGCAATGGAACGGATCTCGCTCCTATGCCGTGACCTTTGACCCCATTTCGTTCATTTTCAATAGGGTTCGCCCCCAAGTGATCCCCTACCACATACTAAAATTTCATCGAAATCGAACCATTTTTACGCGAGTTATCGAGCCGAAAGACGGACAGACGGACGAACAAAGCAGGGCATATAGACGGACGAACAAAGCAGAGCATATACGCTTCTTCAACCTACGGTTGGAAAGCGTAAAAAAGAAGAAATGTTATGTCACTGTAAACCTTGTTCCTCATTATTAACTAATCTAAGGTAGGTGCAACGGAATTAAACGACAGAATGCCATGTCTTCCAGAAATCAAGTCTATTGCAACTACAAGAACAAACACACTGCGCATCGAAGGAAAAAACTATCTGGTAGGAATTGGGTTTGAAAAAATGATTTAGAGAAACTATTTCAGGAAAAAATGCGCCACTATGATCCAGAAGTCTTCAAATGAGTGAGTAGTGGGGTACACCACCGAAACGTTTAAAAGGAGTCCTCGAGTCTAGCGGAATGTGCATCGCTTGAATCTAACATTCGGAAATCATCGTTAACAATGCTTTTTCCTTCCTTAAAACATTTTGGTGTAACTTCGCCGATGAGGCCTATGGAAAAGAAAACTCCATCTGCTCGATAATGAAATTTCTTGTTAAAGCTAAGCCCCTGCTAAACCACTCGGACAGCAATTGATCTGGTAAAGGATCTAGTGAAAGGTAGTGAAATGGTTACTTGAATTCGAGCACCAAAGTCTGACATGACAGACTACGTAAAAGGATAGAGAGTTTTGCGTAGGTCTGGTTCCAGAACATCTGCGGTGAGAGAATCGGGCTACTGAAAAATTTCCGGGATACGAAACATTTTCATTGCAGTTCACTGTCATTGTTCGTATTATTTTAACCTTATCCAGTGGTGATAGCAAGCTTCCTGGGGAGGTGGGTGAACTTCGCATTCTGAGAATTATGCCTGAAGGAACACTAGTTTTGCACTGTCAGACATACACTGAAGAGCAATTGAATAAGAGACAGCTGGCGTTATGCAAATGTAACGCTGTGGACGGCCCTGTAAACGGAAACGACATGGCGTATGCAGCGATCCGACAATATAAGGAGTAATGCGACGGGAATCAGTAAGAGTCGGACGCAGTATGGGTAAGATGAAGGATCTAAGCGCATTTGATCGTGGGCAAATTGTCGGGACCCGACGAATGGGTCACTCCATCTTGGAAGTCGTGCAGCACTGGGATTTCACGAGCCACTGTGTCACGGGTGCACCGTGAGTACATCGAATCCGGTAAAACCATCCCTGTAAGGGCCAACTGCCGTGGACAACAGCGTGTGGATGAGCGGGGCCATCGTCGGATAGCTCGCATTATAACAGCGGATAGGCGGGCCACAGTGCAAGAAATCACTCGGCAATTTAACGCTGGTGCACAAAAACGTGTAAGCAGCCACACCATCCAGAACCATCTCCTCGCTATGGGGTGCAGAAGCCATCGTCCCACGAGGGTACCGCTGGTGACCACACATCACAGGGTGTAAAGATTAACATGGGCGCGGGAACATCGCCATTTGACACTAGATATGTGGAAAAATGTTGCCTGGACTGATGAGTCGAGATTCACGTTGGTACATGCGGACGGCAGGATACGAGTACGGTGCAATCCACATGAAGCGATGGATCCTCCTTACCAGCAGGGTACTCTTCAAGCTGGTGCAGGTGGCATTCTCGTCTGGGGGTTAAATATGTGGACTGAAATGAGACCCCTGTTACGTGTGATATTGCCCCACACAGGTCAACGTTACCGGGATATCCTAGACGACCATTTACTCCCGTTTGCACGTCTTCAATATCCCACTGGCGACCTCATCCTGCAACAAGACAATGCACTGTGCCATAGCTCCTGAATTGTATCCGAATGGTTGCATGAACACTCCACCCACGCGTTCTTGGCCAGCTAGGTCACCTGACCTCAATCCCATCGAGCACATCTGGGATGCCATCGAGAGAGATGTTCGAGGCTCTGACACCTCTCCATCAAATCGTCGTGAACTGTGGGAGCTTGTTCAGGGGTCGTGGATCCGTATGGCTTCCCAACACTTCCGGTGTCTTGTCGAGTCCATGCCGAGACGAATCGCCGCCGTCATCAGGGCGAAAGGTGGTGCTACACGTTACTAGACAGGTATCTTTAATCCAATTGCTCTTTAGTGTATATCCCTAATCTAATCTTCCTCTTGAGTTCCTGTGTTTTAAAGTAAACTTGGTTTCTTCTCGTTAAATATTTTATAAACTTAACGCCTCAAAGTTTCTCTCGATGAATTTGATGTTGGAAATCTTGGCAGCAGATCAATGGGTTAGACTCATGAGATAAGAGATAAAAGTTCAATGAGGCGATGTGCAATGTTAGACAGGCAATGAGGGATTCACGAAAGCAAAATTCTACAATTTTCTGTTTTGAGCAATTAATTGTCTTGGTCACTCCTGCATGCTCTTGAATTTCCATCTTCAAGGAGGTATTCTTCTGAGTTTTCTCCTGTCAATCGGTATCCAATCTAGTGTTCTAGTTGTCCAACGGAAGTCGGTTCTTCTAGCAATATGTCCATCCTAATGTCACTTGAGGATCCTTACCTTGAATATGATGTCATCAGATCTTGTCATTTTCCTAATCCATGAGTTCGTTTCTTAGCTATCTCTTTCGGTTGCACCAAGCATGCACGTGTCCATGATACAGGGGTTGTCCAAAATAATGGAAACACCTCGCTGAAAACAGTGACTTTGGTATGTGTTGCTTTTTGAGTAAAACGAACATGTAGCTACAATTTATTTTGTAAAAAAGTGTTGCGTATAGTCTCAAGGGTTTGTGCGATTGCATTGTAAATCGGTGTTTGCATAATTCCGTTCCAGGTGAAGGTACAATGAGTGACCTGTCGGAGATCTAAAGCGGTCAGATTGTAGGAGCCCGTCTGGTTCGTGAGTCGGTAACCACAGTGGCACTGGTATTGGGGGTATCGAGAGGTACCGTGTCGAAGGTCATTACACCATACAATATTCACGGCACATCATCATCTGCAAGACACAACTGTGGAAGGAAAACCAAACTCACTGCGAGAGACAGGAGGACATTAAAGAGGACTGTGACTGCAAGGAGGAAGACCACGGCGACGAAAGTAACTGTTGAGCTTAAAGCACATCTCCAAAACCCAGTGTCGACCCATACCGTGCGAAGGAAATTGCATAAGCACAGTATTTACGGCAGAGCTGCGATTGCAAAACCCCTGGTGTCACAGGTGAATATGAAATGGAGACTACAGTAGTGCCAGGAACATAAAATGCGGACTCGGGATCATTGGAAGCATGTCTTGTTTTCCGATGAATCAAGTTTCTCACTATTCTCCACCACAGGAAGGGCTTACGTGTGGAGAACCTCCGCAGAAGCTACAACCCAAACTGCCTCCTTCCTACAGTGAAGCATGGGGGGCGGTTCCGTAATGGTTTGGGCCATGATCTCGTGGTTTTCAGCAGGTCCCATAATCACCTTACACGGACGGATCACTAGAGGTGACTATGTCACTCTTTTGACCGACCATGTGAGTTCAATGGCGCAGACATTGTTTCCGTCAGGGGATTGCACTTTTCAAGATGATAATGCCCGATTCATAGAAGTCGAACTGTTCAATCATGGTTTGAGGAGAATGAAGTTGCACACCACAGGGGCTTAATTATGTTTAAGTCCGGTTGCACAATCACCGGACTTAAACATAATTAAGCCCCTGTGGTCTGTGTTGGAAAACAGAGTGCGATCCCGTTATCCTACCCCGGCGTCTCTCAAGGAATTGGAGCAGTTTCTGCAGGAAGAATGGTACAACATACCCCTTACCACTATCCAGGACTTTTATGCGCCCATTTCAAGGAGGATTCAAGCAGTTTTAAATACCAAAGGAGCTCCCACACCATATTAGGTGCGTAACACCTATTGTTTCAAGGTGTTTCCATTATTTTGGACAACCCCTGTACTTTGAGGTGTCCACAGCCTCTTGGTGAATTTTTTTGTTGAGATCCATGTCTCTGATCAATGCATCCTTCCATAAAAACTGGAAGGATGCATTAAGTAGATACTTTTCTTTTAAGACGTAATGGTAAACTGCTCTTGGAAATTCTATAACTTCTTCAAATGTACTGATGCCAAGTTTTATGAACCTATTAATTTCTTCTCTGATGTGGTCTTTGCTTGATATCTATCCTGCAAGGTATTATAAATACAGGCATCAGTTATTTCCAAATTTGTCGCATCAAGCTATACATTTTCAGTTCTTGTATATCAGTTTTTTACATTTTGTATCAATATTTGTAATTTTAATTAAATGTATATTACTGTAGATATATTTTTCGTTAACTAGAAAAAAATGAAATTTTCCTTTGGAATAGGAACCAAAATTTTTAAGCAATCAATAGTTATCATGTTCTCTAACCTTTTCCAACGCTGTACAAAAACAATCTGAAATATGTAACTACATAACAAAAACCATATTAACACTTCGGTGAATTATAACTCTTCGCAACGTCACATAACTTTTGAATCAGTCATCCATGGCACTAAGTTCTCAGCTAAACCGTTAATTTTGTAAGCAATCGGAATTTGTGAAAATTTTATTTAATACGCTGTCTGCAATATGAATTGGTTTCAAAGTATCTTGCAGTGATTTTGCTTTACGAATATGACTCCACCCTCTTTTTAAGGAAATCAGAAACCAGTGCTTAAGCAACATTCAAGTTTCCGTATAAATTCTAGGAGTCGTAGGTCTTCTTTAAGGCCAGATTCAAGTCTTGATTATCTTCTTGTTCTAGATTCAAATCAAGGCTCTTGGTGTACCAGCAGGTTAATATCCAAACCGCACTTTCTCATTAGCTTCGTGAATAACCAAAACAGAAGTATATGGTTAGAAAGAAACCTTTCAGACTAATTTCATCCACCTCTTAACCCAGAAAAATTTCGGCGTTGTAATAATTACGGGTAGAACGGAAGCTACGCGACCGCTGATACAAGTTCACGGCCAGTATTCAAAACAGGGAGGGGATAATGAGGGACTAAAGCGTCTTACGGGGACGGATTATCTTGTACAGTTTGATAGAAATTTAATAAAAATATATGTTTTATATTGACTTTAAGCTGACTAAAACCAATGGTAGAATGTACTGAGATCTACTATCTACTAGAAACGGAAATTCACATTCTGGAACATAACAAATGAACCAAAAGCTTTGAAAATTGGTGACACGATAGGAAATGCTCTAAAATTTAACGTATGGTGAAGAAACCGCAAAAAAAAAAAGAAAGAAAACAAACAAACAAACAAATAATTTATTTGTGCAATAATAACGGTAGTTTAACAGTATGTGGCGCCATCTGCGTTCTGAAAACTTTTTAGGAAAAAATAAAATATAAAACTGAACGTTCGACAAATATTTATTGCCATAAGTTATTGAATAATTGCTTTTCCGCAACCTACTGAAATTCATAATTTTCCATAATCTAAAAGCTTATGAGAATGTGAATTTTCAAGTAGTTTCATTAGATCTACTGGGTTCCTAACACCCTAGATTTCTTTTAACAACACCAGATGGCACTATAATTGTGTTTCTTTCTCTTACGGTAATAAGTATTCACTGAGCGTTTATTTTCATATTTTATTTTCTTCCTAACGAATGTTTAGAATGTACATAGGTAGCGTTACTTACTGTTATATCATAGTTATCATTTCATATATTAATACCCTGATTTTTTTCACTTTCAACGTCATACGTTCAACTTTAGTGCATTTCTCATCCTGTCACCAATTTCCAAAGCTTTTGATTCATTTGTTGTATTCCAGAATATGAATCTTCTTTGACAACATTAGTGAGTATTGTCTCAAAAAACAGCTTTAATCCTATGCGTACCGAACTGGCAGGGAAAAGCCCATGGAATACGCTTCCCTGTAACTTAAGTGCAGAAGGTAATTACAAATGATACCAACATTAAAAATTCAGATCTCATGTTAAACTTTAAATAATTTCGAATCATACATAATAATGATAATAATGCAAGTACATACTTTGTTTCTTTACATGTGTTCAATATTCTCCCCGTTGGCATACATCCCAGCCGTAACACAGTTCCTTCTAAGTACTGTCAAGCATTGTTTCATACACATGGCTTTTGAAATCCGGGATTTCAACTTAGCAATGTTGTTTGTTGGGCATGGGAGGTACATAGACAGTATCCTAAAATACGTAATTCATAGACTTTCCGCTAGGGGGCGTAAAGGTTAATTGAATTTCCCCCGATACGCCAGCTTCTAAAATGCCGATTTGAAAAATTCTTTCTGCATCGGACACAGCTCCTGATGGGAAATGTTCTGCATATAATTTCTAATATTTAGTAAAGAATGGTTTGGCCACCAGGGGGCGTAAGCGTCAATTTCTGCTTCTGATGGATTTGCAGCAAAATCTGAACTTCTAAAATCTTGATTGAAAAAATTATTTCGTAAACCGATACCACTCATGTCGATAAACCGTTTCGGAATATTTTCTTCTTAAAACAATGTACGGTTTCTCCGCCAGGGGTAAGGATGCATATCCTATTTTTGTCAGTAGCTCTGCTTCTAAGAGTCCGATTTGAAAAATTCCTTCTTTATTGAATAGCATTTCCGGCGCGAAATGTTTTTCATACAATTTCAAAAATTTTCAAGTAATTTATAGACTTTCCGCTACAGGGCGTGAAGGTAAGTTATATTTCCCTCGATATCTCTGCTTCTAAAACTCCGATTAAAAAGATTCTGTGTAGGTACAGCTTCTGATGGGAAATGTTTTGCATATAATTTTTAATATTTCGTAAAGAATGGTTTGGCCACCAGAGGGCTTAAGTGCTTATTTTTGCTTCTGTTAAGTTTGCAGCTAAATCTGAGCTCCTGAAACCTCGATTGAAAAAACTCTTTCGTTGGATACCGCTCACCACGAAAAACATTTTGAGAATAATTTCTTCTTAAAATAATGCATAGTTTTTCCGCCAGGGGCGTAGATGCATATATTTTTGTCGACATCTCTGCTTCTAAGAGTCCGATTTGAAAAATTCTTCCTTTGTTGGAGAGCGTTTCCGTTGTAAAATGCTTCTCATATAATTTCAAATTTTTCTTAACGGAAAAGTCTGCGATCAGAGGGCGTAAGTACACGTTTCGTTTAAATCAATATCAGCGGGACTAAAAATCCGATTGAAATACAACTTACAACTTCTTCGGTCAGATACTAATAACTATAAAAATTCTGTGTGCGAATTTTCTTCAAAAAATATTGCTCAATGTCGCCACTAGGGGGCACAAAAGCTTAATCTGTTTTTTTCAATATCTCTGCTTCTACAGGTGCGGTTTAATACCCCCCCCTTTTTTTTTTTTTACACCGGATGCCATTTACCTTGTAGAACACTTTAGGCTAGTATATGAGGAATATTGTAGTTCATAGTTCTGTCGGTAGGTGGTGTTTGTGTACTTCAGTTTGCAGCTGTATCGCCGCTTCTTAAAACCCTATTGAGAAATTTCTTCTTTACTGTATGCCATTCGCTACAAAAGAGATGTGGAGCATTATCCTCTTTAAATAATGCAAAGATTTCCAGCTATGGGCCACAAGGGGCCATTTGCAGTTAGGGAGGCCATTTCCAGCTAGGAGGTCGAAACCTGTTTTTTTGCTAACTGCGCTTCCGGGAGACGTATTTGAAAAGTTCATTTTCCTTAGCATAGCTTTTTCCATGAAGAATATTTTTCGCCTATTTTCAACTCTGTTTTCAAAATTCTTCCGCTAGCAGGCGTAGACTTATGTCATGTTTCCTTCTATATTTCTTCTCTTAACTGTTCGATTTGATCGATTTGAAAATCTCTTTGTCCCTGATACCTTCCTTGCGCTCTGAGAAACTTTTTGCGCGCCATTTCTAAGCTTCCGTAACATACTTTTTAGCCGCTGGTGGAAGTAAGTAGCTGTTTCTATTTCTGGATGTTTTATCGATTGTAGAAACCGGCTGATCGTTTTCCTAACCGGTTCCATTGACTTCGAGTAGCTTTGATAAATTTAATTCTCCTCAAAGCGGATTCAAAAGAGGTGCTCATTACAACCGAAGATTCGGTGTCATCTTTCTTGTTATTTATTTGAGACACTCTTAGCTCACCATATATATATATTTTTTTCTGGTGCGGAGAGCCATGTGATAGAACCTTTCTTGAGCCCACTATATTTAAACTTTATTTTTCATTAATTATTATTGGGGATTTTGAGAAATTAGGAGGCGGATAATTCACACACAGCTATTTCCTTTTTTTACTTGAAGTCCGATTCACGGTTATGGGTATCCTTTCGGATCGCTAGGACCACTCGTAAGTCCAGTAAAGATGAAGTCACAGGGGGTTGCTGGTTCTACGCAGGGCCCTCGGTCCAGGGGATTGTGCTGGAACCCATTTGTAGGGTTGTATCTGTTTATCGCATACCCTGAATCACTAATTGTACTTAGCATAATTTATAGGTCCTTCAAAGCTGTGTTTTTAGTAACAGTGAAGTCAGGTAACTTCATACTGTCTCTGCACTACTTCAGGTTACCACCCATTATTTGTGGACAATGTGTGTTATTAGAACATAATATGAATAGCATTTTAAATCATGAACTTTAAACCAGAATCGTGCAAGCTACTTTGTCATAATCGATGTGTTCTTTTTTCTTTCTAGGTAAGTGATTGTCATGTGGTGTATATTGTGAGAATGAAGAGGTTTTGCATATCTGGGAAGACACTTATTTCTGAACAGGTTTTAAGGTGAGCACTTAATAAAAGAAGAAACATATGTATACGTAAGAAAGAATTGTTTTTCTGTGTAGTGAAGTAATTCCTTCTGACCAAAACAAAAATTAATAAATAAAATAATAGAAAGAAGGAAGGAAAACTGCGTCTATACTTTACAGAAAGACTTACTTTGAGGTACAAGAAACATTTGTGTGCTTCCTTCTTTTGGTCATGCGACGATACATGGCCAAATGCATGATGCAGAGAAATCCAATTTTCTTTCCGCTGTAACTTAGTCCTTACGTAAGTAAATACGTTATGTGTGCTCGGTTAACGCAATATTAGAAGGTACCCATACACCTTACAAGAAAAAGGTCAAGTAGTACTTACAAATACTTTTATTGTGCTTGCATGGGTTGACTCCACACTCACATATGATTTACTGGCTTACTCGATACAGTATCAGTGATTTAACATTCAAACACAGTATAACAGCACGTCTTATCATCACTAACATCAATCCCCTTAAACAGATCTGATCATATGTAGAGGATTTTAGGAAGGGAGTGTCTGATCAGAGGTCTTAAACAACCCTTAGAAATAGGAAGCTGGGAGATTTGGGCTAGAGTGCCCGATAGGAAAATGGCACGAAAGCGAGGTAGAAAGGGGAGGAAGACGCCCTTATTTATTACCGTGTGTGTGTGTGTGGGGGGGGGGGGGGTTAGTGCCAGGGCCCCGACGGCTTAACGTGCCCAACCGACGCACGGCGGATATTTAGCGGTTCAAACGTTCGTATCTGCCTGGGATCGAACCCAAGGTCTTCTCCGTGGCAGTCACGAACGTTTACCACCAGGCCACCCGCGGCCCCCAATCCCCTTAAACAACCGCTGCATTGCCTTTTTATCTATCGTTCTTATCCGGCCACACATACGTCACACTTGTTCCGCACTCAGTGTTGCCAACATTGTTCTCGTTTGAGGGAAAATACATAACGTTAAGGTTTGAAAATGTCTAAGAGAACAAATTCAAATTTACAGAGAAAAAGAAACTCAAAAGTAAAATTAAAATAGAATATACGTTACAACTGTTGGAATGAATATGCGATACCGCTGAGTAGCAGTAAGCAGTTTTTTTTTTTTTTTTTTTGATTGAAGGTTTAACGACCACCGTGAGCAACTCAATGGGCTATAAGCAGTCGCCCGTCCCTAATTTTGGGTCACTGGTTCCAGGGAAGGGAGAGAGCCAGTGCCGTAAGACAGACACAACATCCAAGCCTCACCGGGATTCGAACCCGGACCCCTTAAGGACGAATGATCAGAGGCCATCGCTTAGACCACTGCGCCACCGGGGCGGCTCAGTAAGCAGTTTATAAAGACAGCTGAAAATGCTATATCCTCAGCGGCTGACTGGCGTTCCATAAACGGATTTTGTGCTGTCCACTTTTGGAAAAAGTTGTCAAGGTTTCCCATTCCGAAAAAAGCAGTATTTCAGCATCACTGTTTACTGTTTAAACATCTTTCCAACACAAGTCTGCGAATCTATAGTTTTTTTTTGTTTTTTTTTGTTTTTTTTGCGTTGAGGCAATAATTAACAACATTTCCCCATTTTCTTGGACAGTAGATCCGCAGTACAATTTAATGTAAGAACAAAATTATTCGTTGCTGAGAAGCAACAGACAAGGCACGTTCCCTGAGAGAGACTGTCGAAGACTTTATTCCATTCTTATGAATTTTATAGCAGTAACTCAATTCAGAACTTGTAGTAGGTTTTTTCTGGAGTTTAACGAGCACCGTAATCAACTCGATGGGCTACAAGCAGTCCTCCGTACCTAATTTAGGGTCATTGGTTCCAAGGAAGAGAGAGAGCCAGTGTCGTTAGAGACAAACGCAACATCCATGCCTCACCGAGATTCCAACCCGGACCCATCTCGGACGAATGGTCAGAAGACAGCACTTGGACCACTGCGCCACCTGGGCGGTCTTCACTTTTAGTGATGGAAATCTAAATGCGCCAAAAACTAATTTATTTTTGAAGACTTAATTATCATCAATAAAATAACTGCCAAAGCGTTTCTTAAAAAACTGAAATTGTCCATAATTGTTTTTTAATTTAATTTTTTTTTTTTGATTGGAGTTTAACGACCACCATGAGCAACTCAATGTGCTATAAGCAGTCGCCCGTCACTAATTTAGGGTCACTGGTTCCATGGATGGGAGAGAGCCAGGGCCGTAAGACAAACGCAACTTCCATGCCTCGCTGGGATTCGAACCCGGACCCCTATCGGGCGAATGGTCAAAAGCCATCGCTCAGACCAATGCGCCAGCGGGGCGGCATCCAGAATTGCAAGAGTTTCAGTGCAAATTCATAAAGTGAGAAAAATTAAAAAATGCGAAAATCAATTTTTATTTAATTACTTTCAAATAGGGGAAAAATCGATTTTCCTGTAGCTGAAGCAGGCTTTCCTGAACTTAAATTCAAAAATTCGTGCAACCGTAAGGCCCCCTAAAAAAAAAGAAAGTAAAATAGATGCAGATCTCGTACAAAAGAAATAAAATAAAAGGTATATACATGTAAAATGCAACAACCCAAAAATTTTACCGTACCTGAACCTCAAAGCATTAACTACTCAATGAATTTCGAGTTTCTATTCCAGACTATTGGCAATATATTTGATTAGATTGTATTGATTAATTATTATTTAACTGCAACGGCCAAGAGCGGGCCGAGGTAGGGGATATCAGGCCAAAGAGACGGGGGCTTAAATTTGAAAGTCGGGAAAGGGGAGGAGGTGTACAAATTTGCTATGTATGTTTTTGTTTTTTTGTTTTTTTGCTTTTCTGAAGCCGTCAAAATGGTAATTGTCCATTTTTCCGTTTTAGTATACCTTGGTTTCCTTCTATACAGACACTGAAGAAAAATTAGTCACCTCCAGAAATTTTGCTTTTTGATACTTAGTTACGTCATCATATGCAGAAATCACAGCATTAATTCTTGCTGGAAATAATTGAACAAGATGATTTAAATAACTTGAGTCAATTTTTGACCATTCTAAGAATAGTTTGTTTCGCAATTATTGAGATACCTGGGATGCTGAAGTTTCGTTTTTACACTTCGTTCAAGCTGGTTTCACAAATTCCCGATGGGATTTAAATCTGGCAATTTAGCTGACCAGCCCATGTGTCCCAAAGTGGTATCATACTCTTCACACGAACCCACAATGGTTTTACCTCTATGAATCCTACAGCTGCCATTCTGATAAATCGGATGAGTTACTTGATGAGAATCCTGCAAACGTTGTGCAAAAGGAAACACAAGATTGTCCAAAATTTTTCTGTAAGCCTGTTGATTCATCGTATCCTTCACCTCTACTAGTGGGCCTAATTCACGACCAGTAAAACAACCCCACAGCATTACAGACCCACCTCCTTTGGCAAGAACTCTTTGAACATACTAAGGATTGAATGTTTCTTTATACCTGTTGACCCTAAGCATTGCGTCGTTTAAGTATAGACAAAATTTGGATTCATCGAGAGCATATTTAAGGAGACAGGGGCCCCGGGTGCTGGACAGGATTTTGGGGCCCCAGTATTAGTGGCACATCTAGGATTTCACTATGGGTGATGAATAAAAATACCTAGAAAATATTCCTAAAATATGATGAGGAAGCCATAAAAATATCCCCACCATATTGAAGTGTGTAGCCCATGATTCATGGACGAATCAGTGGTAGCAAGAAAATGTAAAACTGTATGGTTGAAAAATGGATACCAGTTCAGTTGTGCTTTTATCTCCCCTCCCCCACTCCCCGGGGTTCATCTTGTTGAAATTATATCGAAGTAGTGGGCAAAAATAATATGATCTAAATATCATAATTCAAACGAATTCTTAATGTCTGAAAATTTCCCCCAATTACAGATGTGCACAAAAAAACATCTGTAATGTTTTCGAAAAATTAAAAAAATTGAGGATGAACTGGGCGCGACTATATTTTTTGCAGATTCCTCCTAAAAAAGCGGAAAGAAATAGAATTTTTTTTACAAGGCAGTTTCTTATAGTTTTTGCTGTGCTATCTGCAAAAAAATAAAAACAAAAAAAAAACAACAACTGTAGAACTCTGTCAAGTCTTCAAGCATCCCACATAATTCTGGGGCCCCTTGAAAATGCGGGGGCCGAGACTGCAGCACCCATAGCCCCCATCTTAAGTGGGCTCTGAATTTATCAGATCATATGACAGCCTGCTACTGATCAAAAGTCCACGTCCTGTGAGCTTTGGCCCAAGCTAATCGATTTTTTTTGTGAGCTGAAGTTAACATTAGTTTCAATCTTGCAAGTCTACCCCAGATATCCATTCGATGAAGTTCCCTACGCAATGTTCGTTCGGATTTAGACGTGTGAGGTCCGTTATTAACAAATTGAAGGAGTTTTTGCCTTGTTTAAAATCTGTTTTTGTTGACCAGGCGAGAAATTCTGCGCCGGTCACGACAGAAAATACAGTTTTAACTTTTATTTTCACAGTCGAGTTTGTCGACTTACACCAATCTTTATAAACACGTAAAACTGTTATTGCGCTAACATCTACAAATTCAGCAACTTCCTTGATGATGTGTCCATTTGACTCGCCAAAAGTTAAGACACCCTTTCACCAGTCACTTAATTCTGTATTTCAACCCAAGGATTTTAATTTTCAAAAATTTCAGCTTAAAATTTCGCCTGTAAAAGAAAATAACACGTACTTTATTATCATATAGCCAAGAAAATAATTAAATAAAATTCTAATTATAACCTCGGAAATATATCATATTAAACGATCACATACAGGGTGCCCGAAAAATTACTGTGCACTGAAAGTAACACTATGTCGAACTAGTTCCTACAGAAGGTGTTGGAAATGATCCCCACCGACGTCCAGACCATGTCTGCATACGCTTCTGCATGTTGGTGAAGACCTTTCTCAGCGTATGTGGTGTTATTTGTTGGATGTGGGTCGTTATTGCTGCCTGTAGCTCTTGAAGTGTATGCAGAATACATGCGTACCGACTACGGGCCTCGTGGTGTGTTTCTTTCAGCTGATGCACGACAGACACTTTGTAAGGGTGGAAACACAGTTTCCTTTTCAGAATATCGTGGGCTGTATGTACTCTTTGGCACATTAGCTTGTTGTGATAGCCGCATCACGGACTTGTGTGGACTCCTGTGTATCCTATGCTGGATATCTTGCACGGTCTCGTCTGCTGTGGACGGCCCAAAGGGTCGGGGGCATCCAGAACACTACCAGTTTCCCAGAACTTTGCTATGAGCTGAAGTACCGCATTACGGTGGGGGACGTCTGCATCGTGAAATTTCCTACCGAAATGTTTTTGCACTTCGTCCTTGTACTTGTCGTCATGGAAAAATACATGTTCCACCAAAAACATTCTTTGTTCAACCGTCAACGCCGTTGTCCTTGTGCCGAGACAAGTGATGAGTCGACACGTCTGCCTCCGTCGACCAAGCGCTCGGGAATGACCTTCGCTCGGAATGACAGCTGCGCGCGCATAGGTGTGGAGAAACATGAAGGTTACCAGACACAGAAGACTTCCACGTATTACCACGGCCCCGGTAGTAAGGTGGTCGCGGAATACTTCATCATCGTCTAATTGGATAAACAGTGAGGTTGCGTTCCCATAAGTGTAAGGAACCCAATCTCAAAGTGTACGGACGTCGCGTTGTGCTTCATATGGGCTCGTTACGGGGTCTGGTACGATTCCTCCAACGACGATTGATCCAATGCCGATTCGTCCAATGCCGATTTGTCCAATGCCGATTCGTCCAATGGACAATTGGTCCAAAGGTACGATTCGTCCAATGGTACGATTGGTCCAATGCCGATTCGTCCAATGGACGATTGGTCCAATTCCGTCCGAAGTGCTACTCGTGCTATAAAAGTCTCATCTGTTCTGATTCTATCTCCGATGTTATACGAAAGTACCGGTAGTACAAAGAATGTAAAATAATGTTACATTTCATACATAATATTGTGGTTACAGATTTCTTTTTTTTTTTTTTTTTTGGAATCGCGTTTTTTTGTTATACTGCCCTTGCTGCCGTATGAAGTTACTGATGTACGTGCCGTTCAATCAACTTCAATGTTTCTCTTTTGCATGAAATAATAAAAAATACTAGTTTTCCGTTTCTGTTTGTAGAATGCAGTGGGGTTCCGCCAACTGCTCAATGGAAACAACTTTTCGGGGTTTGGACAGAGGCCTTTTCAACAGTTCTTATTCCAGCGATGTCATATTCATAACGTTTACATATCAAATCAAGTTAATAATATTGCGCTTTTACTTAAACACGAAATATTAATTCATAGGCCATAGGCCTAGACCTTTTTAACAGTTTATATTCTACCGATGTCATATTCATAACATTTACATATTAAATCAAGTTAATAATATTGCGCTTTTACTTAAGCACGAAATATTAATTCATAGACCCTAGGCCTAGGCCTTTTCAACAGTTTTTATTCCAGCGATGTCATATTCACAACGTTTACATGTCAAATGTAGTTAATAATATTGAGCTTTTACTTAGGCACGAAATATTAATTCATAGGCTCTAGGCCTAGGCTATTTTAGGACTTTTTATTCTACCGATGTCATATTCATAACGTTTACATATTAAATCAAGTTAATAATATTGCGCTTTCACTTAAGCACGAAATATTAATTCATAGGCCTGCGGCTTAGGTGCCTTGCAAAGACCTCAGAAATGATACGATGAGTGCCCTTTATAAAGTTTTATAAAATGTTTACAAATACCAAATATCTAGGTTGTAACTTAAAATCTTCTAAAAAGGCCCGCGACCTAGGTGCCTGTTAGATAGCTGAGAAATGATGCGATGAGTGCCTTTTATTAGGTTTTATAGAATGTTTACAAACACCAAATATCAAGGTTGTAACTCAAAATCTTTTAAAAAGGCCCGCGGCCTAGGTGCTTTGCAAACAGCTGAGAAATGCTCCATTGAGTGCCTTTTAACAGGTTTATGTAAAATGTTTATAATTACCAAATATACGGAAATTATCTTTCAAAAGGATTTAAAGAGGAGAATAATTTAAATTATTATTCCTTTCAGGAAAATAAAAAAGTTTACCGTTGGTAAGATGATACCATTGGACGAATCGGCGTGGGACCAATCGTACCATTGGACGAATCAGCATTGGACGCATCGGACATTGGACCAATCGGACATTGGACCAATCGGCATTGGACCAATAGTCCCTTTGGACGAATCGGCATTGGACCAATCGTCGTTGGACGAATCGTCCGGGACCGCTCGTTACGAGGTATTCGTAAAAAAACCCATATGCCGCAAATTGTGAATTTAGAGAAATATACACCCCAGAGAAGTTAGCTACACCAGGTTAAGTAATTAACAATGTTTAATAAAAGAAAAAGTATATTTACGCAATTACATCCTTCAGGTGGAGGCCAAATAAAAGTTACGTTAAATTAAAAAAACATTAGAATTAGCCATGTTTACTGGTCCACTGCTGCGTAAGCCTGTTACACCCTTGAGCTTAACTTTAAATTAACTCCCTCAATCTATTTCGAGGAGGCATAGCGACCATGCATATGTATATATTTAGTTACCATGGGAACTGGAATGGCGGATCCCTTCTACTGTAATTCCATTCAAAATTTCTTTCTTATTAAATTACTGCAATTCGTACATTCAATGCACAGTCATTATTCGGACACCCTGTATATTGCTGCAGGTAACTAATTTTTTGTCTGCGGTCTTTATAAGGTTATTGAAATATAAGTTTACATATGCTTATATTTCTTGAGTTAGCATAAATATGGTGGCCCACCAGGAGTCCACCGGTATCCCGGCGGCCCGGTCCGAACTTGCTGATCGTGCTGAGTGAACATAAAAACTTTATTTCCTGGGGGCTTTGCATTTGTGTCGGAAGAAAAAAAGGCAGTGACTTTCTATGTTAAAAAAAAAAAGAAAAAAGAAAGAAAGCAGAAATCAGTAACAAATAAAATAATCGGATTGAACTTGGGAAAATGTAAAATCCAGGTATTAAACTTTATGCGATGCTGTTTTCAAAATGAAGCAAAAGACAAAAGAATATCAAATGTTAATGTTGCTACGTAAACTGATTGTCTGGTACAGCGTAATATACGAGGGTTGTACCGAAAGTAATGCAAAGTGGGCATAACTTTCTTTTATTAATTGACAGAGGTCGTTCAAATTGCACATGTTGGTAGAGTAACTCTTCCTCTATAGTAACCCTTCTTCTTCATTGCAGGTAAATAACGGATTCCAAGCAGAAGCAACGTGCCGTCCTTGAGTTCTTGACGAAGGAAGGGTGCAGGCTGTCCGATATCCACAGAAGACCATAGAATGTTTATGGAGATGACACCACTGACAAGAGCAATGTGCACAGATGGATGAAGAAGTTTAAAGAAGGGGAAACCAGCATTGAAGACAAACTGCGCAGTGGGAGATCATCATCTGCGACCACTGACACGAATCGTCAGCGAATGGATGAACTGATTCCAGCTGAGAGACGAGTCACAATCCGTGAGCTTTTGCACAACTGGACTGTGTTCACAATGCCATACAGAAGACGGTGGAAGTCTTAGGGTATCGGAAAGTGTGTGCAAAGTGGGTACCTCGGCAGTTGACACCCGATTTGAAGGAGAGAACGGTAGAAGTCTGCTCTGATCTTCTGGAAGCGTTTGAAGCCAATGATGACACATTTTTTCTGATCTGGTGACAGTGATTCTTCGTTTCCGTGTCTTACGATCCGGAAACGAAGAATCAATTCATGGAATGCCGTTACACCTCTTCCTCAGGGCCTAAGAAGTTAAACAGACAACGATCAGCACAGAAAGTCATGGTGACTGTTTTTGGGATGATAGAAGTGTCATTCTCATTGATTTCCTGGAACGTGGCCGTATCATGACCAGCGAGAAGCTTAGAGAAGCCATAGCGAGGAAGAGACCGAAAAAGAATCTGAAAAGGATCCACATTCACCATGACAACGCGAGACCACACTCATCTTTGGCAACAAATCAGGCGATCAGCAAATTAGGTTGGTTGGTGGTCCCCCATCCACCATACAGCCCAGATCTGGCGCTCTCTGACTTCCACCTGTTCGGTCTAATGAACGATAGTCTCTTAGGACAACGATTTGATAACACAGATGAGATGAAAGTGGCTGTGAAGAAGTGGGTACAACAGTCCACTCCTGAATTTTTTCAAATAGGATTTGAGAGTTGGGTTCAACGATGGTGCAAATTCATCGCTTGAGACGGAGACTATGTTTTTTAATACCTTTGTATAGAGGAAGACATACTCTACCAAGATGTGCAATTTAAACGACTTCTGTCAGTTAATAACAAGAAAGATGACACCGAATTTTCGGGTGTAATAAGCACGTCCTTTGAATCTGTTCTGACGCAATTTAAATTTATCAAAGCTATTGGAACCGGTATGGAAAACAATAGTATCTGACGGAAGAAAGAAGTTCTTCAATCGGGTTTTTAATCCCTCAGATATTGCTGTAAACGGAATCGTGAGCTTACGCCTTCTGGTTGCAGACTTGTGCTTTCAGAAAAACATGAATTTATATGAGAAACATTTCGCACCGGAAACGCTCTCCAACACAGAAAGAATTTTTCAAATCGGACTCTTAGAAACAGAGATATCGACAAAAATAAGAATTGAATCTACGCTCCCTGGTGGGAAAACCATGCATTATTTTAGGAAGAAAGTATTCTCAAAAAGTTTTTCCATATGAGCGGTATCGGTCAAAAAAAAAAAAAAAAAAAAAAAATTGTCGAGTTTTCAGGAGCCCAGTTTTTGCTACAATCAGAAGCAGAAATTAACACTTATGTCCCTCTGGTGGCCAAACCATTCTTTACCACACATTAGAAATCATGTGAAAATTATTTCCCATCAGGTCTTGTATGCGATACAGGAAGAATTTTTCAAATCGGAGTTTTAGAAGCAGAAAAAACGCAGAAAACGCAATTTACCATTGTGCCCCCTAGCGAAAAGTCTATGATTTACTTCAAATTTTTGAATTTATAGGGAAACCATTTTGCATCGGAAACACTATCCAACAAAGAAGGAATTTTTCAAATCGGGCTCCTAGAAGTAGAGATTTTGACAGAAATAAGATATACATCTACGCCCCCTGGCGTAGAAAGCATGCATTATTTCAAGAAGAAAATGTTCCCAAAAGGTTTGTCGACATGAGTAGTGTCGGTCAACAAATGACTTTTTTGCAATCGAGATTTTAGAAGCTCATATTTTGTTGCAAATACATCAGAAGCGGAAATTAAGGCTTACGCCACCTGGTGGCCAAACCATTTTTTACAAAAATTAGAAATTATGTGCAAAGGATTTCCGATCGGCAGCTGTACCCTGTGCAGAAATAATTTTTCAAATCGGAGATTTAGTAGCAGAGATATAGGGGAAAAACAATTTACCTTTACACCCCCTAGCGGAAAGTCTACGAATTACTTGACAATTTTGAAATTATATGAAAAACATGTCACACTGGAAACACTATCCAACAAAGAAGGAATTTTCAAATCGGACTCTTAGAAGTAGAGATATTGACAAAAAAAAAAAAAAAAAAAGATGTACATCTACGCCCCCTGGCGGAGAAGCTGTGGAATATTTTAAGAATAAAATATTCCGAAAAGGTTTATCGATGTGAGTGGCATCAGTTCACGAAAGAAGTTTTTCAATCGATATTTTAGAAGCTCAGATTTTATGGCAAATACATGAGAAGCAAAATTTAACACTTATGTCCCCCCGACCCCCTGGTGGCCGAAGCATTCTTTACCAAACATTTGAAATTATACGCAAAAGATTTTCCATCAGGAGGTGTATCCGCTGAAGAAAACATTTTTCAAATTGTAGTTTTAGAAGAAGTTATTGGGAAAAATGTAATTTACTTTTACGCTCCCTAGCGGAAAATCTATGAGTAATTTGAAAAAGTAACTATATCTAAAATACTCTTCAACATAAATGGAATCGAAAGATAAAAGATTTTTTTTAATCGGATGTTTAGAAGCAAATATGTGGAATAAAACGTATTTTTGAATTCGACATCATCTGCGTTTACGCCCTCTGCCGGCGAAATTGTACATCGTAAAAAAACAACGAAATAAAGGATCATCATTCGCATATTTCAAGCTTCCCAATGCAAATAGAAATTTTCAAATCGGACTAATAGTTGCAGAGATATCATGGGTACAGGCGGACGGACGGACAAACCGGTAACATAAGCACGATCTTTTTTTACAAAAGACGTGCTGAAAAAGTAATGTCCACTTTTGCATTACTTTCGGTACAACCCTCGTAATTACGCATTTCTTCTTAAATTTATTAATAACTCATTTCTTCTTAAATTTATTAATAACTCATTTCTTCTTAAATTTATTAATAACTCATTTCTTCTTAAATTTATTAATAATAAATTTATTAATAACCTAAATTTATTAATGACTTCACAATGATGAGAATTCTATCAAAAATAATTTTTCTGAAGAATTCTTAGAATCGAATAAACTCTTTCAAATAGAAATATGCGGTGACACCCTCCGGCGGAAGAATTTTGAATAGAGAAAAGTACAATTAAAAGTACAATTATGCGAAAAGTATTCTTTAAGTAAAAGCTTCCGGAAGCAGTTATAGCGAAAAATTTTTTTTTGACATTTTCGTTCCTAAAAGGGAAAACCGTGCATTATTTAAAGAGGTTTACATGCAGTAAAAAAAGAAATTTTTCAATAGGATTTTTGGAAGCGGAGACTTGCAGTGGCAAACAAAAATACTCACTAACACCACCTACAGCCAGAACGGTGAACTACAAAATCCAGGGTACATGCAAAATGTTCCCACAAGGTAAATGGTATCCAGTGTTGAAAGAATTCATTAAATGGGATTTTCGGAAGGCGATATATCGCGAAAAACAGATTAAAGATTTTCGCTACGTACCGGGAAATTGTATCTTATTTTGTGCAGGAATATTTTGTGTGTGTGTTGAAGGTGTAACGACCACCGTGAGCAACTCGATGGGCTATAAGCAGTCGCCCGTCCCTAATTTAGGGTAACTGGTTCCAGAAAAGGGAGAGACCCAGTGCCGTAATACAAACACAGCATCCATGTTTTACCGGGATTCGAACCCGGACGTTTCCCAGAAGAACGGTCATAAGCCAGCGCTTACACCACTGCGCCACTGGGGTGGCTGAAATACTTTCTTAGTTAGTATTCAGTATCTGACCGAAAAAAAGGATATTTTCAATCGGTTTTTTTTTCTATGACGGGCAGATTTTCTGCAAATATGCTGAACTTGTGCCCTCTAATGGCAAACTTTTGCGTTAAGAAAAAATTTGAAACTATATATGCGTATATGAAAAAGATTCCTCACTAGAAACGCTAACAAAGAAATAATTTTTTGTTCAACTCTTAAAAGCAAAGATATTGAAAGAAATAAGGCATATCTGCACTGAAGAGCAATTGAATTAGAGATACCTGTCCAGTAACGTGTAGCACCACCTTTCGCCCTGATGACGGCGGCGATTCGTCTCGGCATGGACTCGACAAGACATCGGAAGCGTTGGGAAGCCATACGGATCCACGACCCCTGAACAAGCTCCCACAGTTTACGAAGATTTGATGGAGGGGGTCAGAGCCTCGCAGATCTCTCTCGATGGCATCCCAGATGTGCTCGATGGGATTGAGGTCAGGTGACCTAGCTGGCTAAGGAAGCGTGGTAACGTCGGCGGAGTGTTCATCCAACCATTCGGATACAATTCGGGAGCGATGGCCGTTTGTGCGTCTTCAACATCCCACTGGGGACCTCATCCTCTAATTGTTGCAGGATGAGGTCCCCAGTGGGATGTTGAAGCGCACAAATGGGAACAATTGGTCGTCCAGGATATCTCGGTAACGTTGACCTGTGAGGGACGATGTCACACGTACCAGGGGTCCCATTTTAGTCCACGTAAACAGTTCCCAGACGAGAATGCCACCCCCACCAGCTTGAAGAGTACCCTGCTGGCAAGAAGGATACATCGCTTCATGTGGTTTGCGCCGTACTCGTATCCTGCCATCCGCATGTACCTACGTGAATCTCGACTCATCAGTCCAGGCAACATTTTTCCACATGTCTCGGGTTCAGTGGCGATGTTCCCGCGCCCATTCTAATCTTTGCACCCTGTGATGTGCGGTCAGCACCGGTACCCTCGTGGGACGATGGCTTCTGTACCCCATAGCGAGCAGATGGTTCTGGATGGTGTGGCTTCTTACACGTTTTTGTGCACCAGCGTTAAATTGCCGAGTTATTTCTTGCACTGTGGCCCGTCTATCCGCTGTTACAATGCGAGCTAGCCGACAATGACCCCGCTCATCCACACGCTGTTGTCCACGGCAGTTAACCCTCGCAGGGATGGTTTTACCGGATTCGCTGTACTCACGGTGCACCCGTGACACAGTGGCTCGTGAAAATCCCAGTGTCTGCACGATTTCCGAGATGGAGTGACCCATTCGTCGGGCCCCGACAATTTGCCCACGATCAAATGCGCTTAGATCCTTCGTCGTACCCATACTGCGTCGGACTCTTACTGATTCCCATCGCATGACTCCGTATATTGTCGGATCGCTACATACGTCATGTCGTTTCCGTTTACAGGGCCGCCCACAGCGCCACATTTGCATAACGCCAGCTGTTTTTAATTCGATTGCTCTTCAGTGTATGCTTCAGGCGGAAAAACTGTCTACTATTTTAAGCAGAAAATATGCGGAAACGGATTTTCGTGATGAGCATTATCAGACCGCAAAGGAATTTTTTATTCGAATTTTCAGAGACGCAGATATTCGTGCAAATACATCGGAAACAAAAATATATCGTTACACCCTGTAGTGGTAAACAGATTCTTATCAAAAATCAGTAATTACAAACTGCAGAGTATTACTGACCAGGAATTCTATTCGATGAAAAATGAATTTTTCGAATCAGACATTCAGAAGCTGAGATGTTAGAGAAATCTCAATTTGTTTTTACGTCCCCTAACGCAGAAACTGTGCATTCCTTAAAAAAATGTTTTTGTTGTAAATGTTATCGAACGTTAGAAAGAATTCTTTCAATCGGATATTCAGTAGCAATGATTTGAAATAAAATGTATTTTGAATTCGATATTATCTGCATTTCGTACCTTTAGCCGTGAAGTTATGCATCGAATAAGGACTACAAAGCAAGGATCATCATATTCATATTTTGGGCTTCGCAATGTAAAAAGAGTTTTCAAATTGCACTAATATTTGCAGAGATTCACCAAAGAGCCAAAACATTATGACCACCTGTCTAATATGATGTTGATCCTCCACGTATCGCCAAAACAGCTCTTACCGGGCGAGGCATAAACGCTACAATATTTCTAAAGATGTCTTGCGATATCTGGTGCAAACATGTTACCAGAAGGTCCTTTGATTCTTGTAAGTTACCTGGTTGAGCTGCCGCAGATTGGACTTGCTGTTCCAATACAGACCACCTTATAGGTCTGCAAGGTTCCGGGCCAGCCCCTCGGGTCCGAGCCCGGCCATATATCTGAGTTGGGAAGTCGGGCCGGGCCCGGGACTTCAATATTTAATGTAAAACAGACACGGGCCGAGCAGGGTTTTTTTTTATGAACAAAAGAATTGCTGTACCGTGCCTTTCTCGTTTGTAAATATAACAACATACAGCAGCAGGACAAGATTGAATAATTTCTGCTGTTGGAAAAAATAGAAGTTTTACGACATCATCTCCTCCTACAAAACAATTGGAGTGGGTCAGCTCCCTTAGTTTTTCAACGTGAATGTGGTCCCTTCTTTCTTTCCCTCTCTCTCTCTCTAACTTCCACCCTCCTCTGATACTTCAGGGCAGGCTATTAACTGCAGCATTTATAAACCGAGTCACCCGCTCGCAGACGATCTTTTTTATTGTTCTGGTCGGCGGCACTTTGTTCTTTAGATGTGTGAAAAGTTTTTAAGTTGTCTTAAATGGCACGGGAGAAATGGGCTGAGAGAAACTTACTTCCGTGTATAAATCTTTCCCGTATTTTTCCCATTTGTACTCTCAGGGAGTCAGCAGATGGCAAATGAACCCTTAGGCATCCCAGCACAACCGTTTTCAAAACTTCAGTGACACTGGTTAGCTGGGCAGTCTGTCGTTGTTTTCCCTAGCATATGCTCAGTTCAGTTTTGCTGATAAATACTCTTTCGTACTTACTATGGAGTGAAAGATTTTCGCGAAAATATCGCTTCCGGAGAATATGTGCTTGTAAAAAATGTAAAGTAGAACGATCGGACTCATAATTCTGGGTATTTCGTACTTTTCGAATTAAAACCCCCGCCCTCCTTATCCCCAAAGATATTCCTCGTGCGTCGGTAGGCAATGATAATTTGAAAACCCAGAAAATTTGAAAGGCATGGAAATTATTATTTACATGCAATATTTTTGAGTGTACAAGCCCCCCTCCTCTCCTCATACGCCACGTGACCTATACAGAGTCACAGAAATATTCCGAATTAACGTTTATTGTAATAGAATACGTGTAGCAATTAAGGAAACGTAAACTCTTCAGGAGTCGAATGACCGAGTGCACCAGGTGTCAAATTCGTGTTTTAGTAATTGTTGAAATTTTACGGGCCGGCCTGGACCTTGGAAACAGGAGAAATGTACGGGATGGGCTTTCTACATCAAGGCCCGTGCAGACCTCTAGGCCACATTTGCAAGATTGGATTGATGTCTGGGAAATTTGGGACCTAGGGAATACCGGGAAGTCTTCCTTATGTTCCGCAAACCAGTCTTGAACAATCTGCGCTGTCTGGCATGCCACATTGTCCTTCGGAAAGAAGGGACCACTAGAAAGAGATAGATACCTTTGTCATGAAAATATACCTGATCTGCAATGATGTTTATGTAGGGATGGTAGATGTCGTACTTTCCATCACATGAGTGACTGGACACAGGGTTTCACAGCAGAACATTGCCCAAAGCATTACATTTCCTCCACCAGCTTGTTTTCGTTCCACTATGCATCCTAGTGCCACTTCCCCAAGTAAACGAAGAACACGTGCCTGGTCGTTCACATGGTGCAACAGGAAACGAGATTCGTCGAACCAGACGACCTTTTTCCAATCATTCGAGGTCCAGTTTTGATGATCGTGTTCCCATAGTGGTCACTTTCGACCGCCAACCGAGGGTAGTATGGGCACTCGGAGCGGCCTCAGGTTACGCAGCCCCATTAGTTCCCAGAAAGGGAGAGAGCTATTGCTGTAAGACAAACACAACATCCATGCCTCACTGGATTTCGAACCCGAACCCATCTCGGACGAATAGTCAAAAGCCAGCGCTTAGACCACTACGCCACCGGGGCGGCCACCATAACTGTAATGAACTAAATTTCACGTCCAGCTGAAATTCATTATAGAGATGTTTGACTGGAATAACGTAGCAAGGATTTCCGTTTAGTGGGTTGGGATGGAAGTGGGGGAGTCTAGTTTAGCTGAAATCAAACCTGTATCCAGAGTGAGGCCAGGTGGGAGAGCTGAGTTCCCTTAAAAAGCAGACAATCCCCCGTCCCTTCCATATATATTTATTCCATAAAGGTTTCATAAGGTGGTTTGATTTGGAGGTTTAACGACTACCGTCAGCAACCCGCGTAATTCAGGGTCACTGGCTGCAGGGAAGGGAGAGAGCCAGCCCCGTAAGATATACACAATTTCCAGCCGTCCCCCGAATTCGAACCGGGATCCATCACAGGTGAATGGTCAGAAGTCAGCGCTTAGACCAACTGCGCCACCGGGGTCTAGCAGGCTTCAGAAGGAGGATTGGCGACGAAAAGAAAAAAGCGTATCATTTGTTTATTTCAGTCTTGGTTTCAAAAAGCGACAACAGTCGAGAAAAGGTCGAAACCTAAAAGCAAATTAATCAAAGTGTTATTTTTTGTTCTTTTGTTTTTACATATCTCTCTCTCTCTCAAGAAGTTGGTATCTACTGTATATCATAAAATGGCGTCGTTAGACTTAATCAATGATATCAACAGAATTGTCTGTGTCGTTCCCATAATATTTCAGGTAAGATTGAATTATATATAAAAAAAAAACGAGTAAACAAACGAACAAAAACACACGTTTCTGGAAATATATGTGTGGGGGAGTGGGGGGGGGGAGGTGGTGTTTCGGGGATGGTTGGACACACTCCTGGCTGCGCCTCCACTTAACTGGGTTTTCTGATGCTGTACTCGAAGAAAAAAATATACATTTTGTTATTGTCGCTGTGAAAAGGTGATTTGAATTACCGTAATACGACTTCATAATATTTTATAAGATTAATTTAGAAATCGAATTTTATTTGCTTAGTTGAAGGACAGGATGATATGTTTCCCGGTTAACATTCAGTATAACGATAAACAAACTAAACTTGCGTTAAAATTAAATGCCAATCGATTTTATTTCAAATTATTGATTCAACGGTCATCCAACTCCTTCCATAATCGATCAACTCACTGCATCCTGCCTTCAGCATCGACCATCGACCTGTGTGACCATTTATGGAAATACGTTCATGTTGCCATCACTACCACTGTACAAGCAAAGCGGTAAGATGAAACTAGTCAGCAGCCGCTAATATAGTTATGAAGCGTTTTCGTCCCTCCCGTGTCCTATAACGGCTCAGACTTCCTTTCTGTCAAAGTACTACTGCAGCTGAAATAGCCTGTCTAACTTTTCAGCGAAGGTAAACGGCCAATATTTGCATGTGCGTCAACTGAATTCCTAGAAGTGGCTGGCATGCAGTTCTGTCCCGAAGCGAACAGAATCGATTACGCACCTGCTGTTGTAACGGGGTGCTGCAGGTTGACGCCCGCCATTTCTATGATATATAATTACAAGGATCAGCACTCCGTCGTCCGTTACGCCCTCGCAATTCCCAGTTCCTCTGCTTCCGTTGTCGAACCCTCAGGATGCCAGGGAAAATGAACGCTGCAGAGATTGCTCCCAGCATATTGATAAGAGCCACTACTGTTTGACAATACAGCAATCGCTCCTGTCGGAGTTCTTTTCTTCTTATTCTTCTGGGACTTGAAAAAGTCCTTTAGCTTCTCAAAGAACCAAAGGCCTTTCGTTGGAGTTAAGTGATTGGCACTGACTGAAAATGTGGTCTGAAAGACCAATCACTACTTAGCGTAAAACAGAAATTAATTTAGATTCAGAAAATATTAGCTATCAAATTTTGGCCTCTGAATTGAGTGCACGTAAAACAGTTTTCCACCATTCTGATGAAAACAGCAATGAGTTCATCGATTTAACGAGATTTACTAAACTTTTTAAGACGGATGTACAAGGGGTGTCCGATAATAAGTATAGGGATTTTTATTCCTACCAATTAGAGGAGAGAAAAAAATACAGGATTCATAAATATATAGCCGCCCCGCTGGCGCAGTGATCTAAGCGATGGCTTCTGATCATTCGTCCGAAAGGGGTCCTGGTTCGAATCCCGTGAGGCATGGATGTTGTGTTTGTCTTACGGCACTAGCTCCCTCCCTTTCCTGGAACCAGTGACCCAAATTAGGGACGAGGGACTGCTTATAGCCCATTGAGTCGCTCACGGTGGTCGTTAAACCCCCAATAAAACAAATAAATAAATATGATACTCACATATGTAATACATTGGTACGAACAGCTAAAGTCACTTTTTCACGCATTCTACGTTCAGCGCAATGCATTTCCTCCACCCATCAACAAGTCGATTCATTCCGGTAGCGAAGAAATCAGCAGGGGTTATGCGATTCCATTGACAGTCAGCCGCTCGCAGATCGTCCATGCACTCATAGTGGTGGCCGCGAAGACTATCCTTCAAGAGACCGAAAACATGAAAATCGGAAGGTGCCAAGTCCGGACTGAAAGCAGGGTGCGTAAGAACGGTCCACCTCTGTTTTGCGATTTCTGCTTGCACTGGTTTAGGAACAGGCGAGCGAGCGTTATCATGCTGAAACAACACTTGATTGTTTTTCAGTGTTGGCCGTTTGGTCCGGATACGCTGCGCAAGTTTTCTCAGTGTCTTTACATAGGCTTTCGCATTTATTGTTTCATTTTTTGCCAATTAAGTTCTCAACCAGAAGGTTACTATGTTTGTCCCAGAAGACAGTAGCCTTGACCTTGCCCACCGAAAAACCAACTCTGAACTTCTTTGATGGGCGCGAATTCGGATGACGCCATTGCTATACTTTGCCATTTTGTCTCCAGTTCGAACTGATGAATCCACGTTTCATCGCTTGTGATTATGCATTCCAGGAATGCGTCACTCTCCTCATCGTAGCTCTGTACCAGTTCATTGCAAATGTCTATCCTTTGGCGTTTATGCACTGCTGTAAGCATTCGTGGAACCCATATGGCACAGATCTTTCTATAGTTGAGATGTCCACGAATAATTCGTCCAACAGAATCTATATTAACCAGAATCTCTACTGATATCTAGTTCCATCCCAGCAAAAACAGTATTGCGGGGCAGCCAGCACTGCCAGCAATGGCCCAGCACTATGTTGCCGCCGCCGAACCGTTAATAAAATGTCCGGGCGGCCAACAGAAGGGCCAGCAGTTCAGGCCAACAGCTGGCCAACAGTTGGCACCCCATCAGTTGTCATATGCCACAACAGGGCCATCAGTGGTCCATCACAGGCAGTAGATGCCACAAGTGGCCCTTCAGTGGCCCTGCAAGTACTTGATGGCTAGCACTTGATGATCAGAAATGATGGCTAGCCTAATGTGGTCCGCTAGTGGGACGTTAGTGGCAGCCAGCAACCACGTGACGTAACTGGTGGCTTGCGGAATCTTGTCCGCCAATTTCCCAGTAGTAGCAATAATAATAATAAAAAAAAGCAAGGATAACCGCAGTATCCTAAAGCTACAATTTTTTTCTACCCTTACGAAGCTTGTGCGACAGACCGGAAAAACGCCATTTGTATCTAACTAGATTCGATCCTGGGCCGTTTACGTGGAAGCCGCGCTCGCTACCGACCGGACTAATTCACGCCACTCGGGTACGTGCTGGAAGCTATCTGTTTGGCATGCAATTTGTAATCGAATGCTTCCCTCTTTCATTTTACAATATTGCGAGGTATTTTTCATAAAAGTCAGTTTCATATAATTGATAAATTAATTTTTTCAACGTAACGATAGTTTTTTTTTTTTTTACCTTAAGGGAACTTCACTCATTTTCAAGGCGTGTACATACTTAGAGTCGCTTTCCAAAGTTTTCTACTGTCCTTGCCGTCTTGAAAAGAGATTGTTGAATAAATAAATATTTACCCGGGTTCATGTCACATTCTGTTACATTTTTAACGTTATGTCTTTCCTTTCCGTTGTCCGAAGCTACATTTGTTTTAAAGAGTAAAAGATATTTTATTTTACTTGTTATTTTTAGAAGCGAATTCCTCCCAGTCTTGTGTATTCAACCCATGGATGAGTACACCACATAGCGTTGCTTTTTTTCTTCTTTCAAATAATTAATAAATTTTGTACGCGTATAATTTTTTTTCGAACAAACGCTATTTTAATGGTTTTCCAGGATATTTCCTTCAAGCGGTTTCAAATTTTTTCTTGTTATTCATCCACTCCATTCCATTAATTGTTATTCATGGGAATGGAGTGGGTGTATTTCATGGCTGTAATCTAGTATTTCACGGCTTAATCTGATATCTTCGTCGACGTAAAATTCCATTAGGAAATCAATTCGCCTCTCCACATATGGATTTTTTTCTTAACATCCACTAAAATAACACGATGGCGATAGCGTCGTCTTCAACTAACTGGTACCATGAGAGACACAGCAAGTGTTGCTTCTGCGCATGCGCAGTCCCGATGCTTCCACCTGCTGTTGGGGGTTGCATTGGTTGCCAGCAACGGGCCACTAGTGGCACTTGCTTGGAGGCCTACAATTCACGGCGATGCTGCAGGGCCATCAATGGCTCGCCAACTGATAGCGCTGCCGCCAACGGACCACTACCGGGCCGTGAGCGGCAGATTTCAGCCAACAGTGACCCATCACTGCCAGCTGGTGGCCAGCAGTTTCCCAGCACTTGTGTTTTTGCTGGGATAGGAATGTCCCGAACGCGAATGCGTCTGTCACCTTTAATCAAGTCGACAACCCGTTTAATCGTTTCATCAGTCACCGCCTCCTAACACGGCGGAAGATTAAACCGGTTGTCGACTTGATTAAAGGGTTGGTTAAATTTTTTATGCATCTGTCACCTTTAATCAAGTCGACAACCCGTTTAATCGTTTCATCCTACCTCACCGTGCATCATCTTCAAGGCTCTCGTGGCCAGGTTTGAACTTCGTAACCCATTCATAAACACTGTAACGAGACATAGCCGCAACACCATGCAGCATCCGAAGTCCTCTCGTAATGTCCGCGGCCTTTACGCCTTCTTTCGTAAAAAAATTCACTACTTCTTGCTGCTTGAACCGAACACTTAACGTAGCGGCCATTGTTTTTGATCGACAGCGCCACCTAACATCAGTATCAAGCCGCACCGCTTTTACGGCACTTCACTGAAAGTAGTCGTAATAGTTTTACGCACACGTACGATAATACACACGGTTTGGTATCGATAGGAATAAAAATCTGGATACTTATCGGACACCCATCGTATTATTTTACAAAGACGTGTTTCAGTCGAATTCGTCGACGATATTCATATAAAAGCTGTAAAGGAGGTGGAGTTATTTTTGATGCTATGTATCTTTTCCGGCAGTAGTAAAGTAAATCCCAAGTAAAAAAATCGATGTAACGAAAATGGGTAACGGAAGTAGTTGGTGAGCCACCTTGGTTGATGTCAAATATTTGGAAAATTTTGCGCCATTGTTTTTGATCGACAGGGTAGCGAAATTTGGCTGTCTCTTGACACTTCCAAGGGGAAGTTACTTGCTCTTATACAGGGTGTAAGTCCGGAAACAGCCACATAACTGGTAAAATAAGGGTCGTACAAAAACGAAACTGGTGACTAGGGCCATGGCCTATGGAATGGGACCTACAGCGGCGCCCTCTGCCTTATATTTGCGGTACTTACGAAAACTGGTTTCGAAACAAAGCGAGATAGGGTAAAAAAGTCAATTGCAAAGTTGTAGAGCATCCGCTGGTTAGTAGGAAACGTTACGTGGTTTGCCGGAAACCAGGAAGGAAACGCCTGTAATCGCAACGAATGCGAACGTTCGATAGACGCTGTCAGTCGGAAAACCTTGCTTAGAAACCGGCATGCAACACGCACGATACAGCATAAAGGACAAAAGAATGATGGCGTTATTGAAACAGAGTAAGCGTGTTTATGTAATCATACAAAATGCAATTACATACCGATAACAAAGGTCAGACATAACAAAATTCCGACGACTGACACCGTCCGGCGAACGTTCGCATTCGTTGCGTGTACAGGCATTTCCTTGCTGATTTCCTGCTAACCGCGTGTCGTTTCCTGGTGACCACCTGGTGACGAGCCCTATTGAAAATGGAAGAAATGAGGTCAAAGGTCAGGACATAGGAGCCGGATCTACTACATTGCCCTTATGCGTCATAACTTCGTAAAAATGCTTCGATTGAGATAAAACTTTTCATGTTCTTCCGGAAGTATACTTTACCGATTCTGTTGAATATCATCGAAATGGAGTCAAAGGTCAGGGCACACGATCGAGCTTTATTCCATAGCCATTATCCTCATAACTTGACTAGTAATGCTTTTATTGCGAGAAAACTTTAATATGTTGTTCCGGAGGTATACTGAAGCAATTCTGTATAATACAATCGAAATGGAGTCAAAGGAACCCTTAGAAACAGGAAGCTAGGATATTTGGGCTAGAGTGCCCGACAGGAAAGTCACACGGAAGCGAGGCTGAAAGGCGAAGGAAGACGTCCATATTTATAACCGGAAGGCCAGTACCGGGGGTGGGAGGCTCCGATGGATTAACGGGCCCATCCGACGTAAAGCCGATATTTAGTGGTTCGTACCTGCCTGGGATCGATTCTGAGACTTTTCCGTGACAGTCACGAGCGTTGACTACTAACTGCGGCCTTTTGATTGGTAGAAACTTAGGGGATGTTTAACATTCTTGCTGCATATGCCCAGAGAGCTCCTGGAGGGCACTCATGACCTTGGATAGGAGTGTCCAACGGATCGGAGGCTTTGGAGACATCCAATCCGTTGGATACTCACAAAGGGAATGTCGACTGATCGGGTTATTTGAGGGAATCGAAACTGGGGGAAGGCTTACCAGTAGCTAGATATTTGGATTTTCTGCGCTCACTCTCGAAATAGAAGAATTTTTGACTGTCAGTTTTTTAGTTCAACGTGACTTTTCTTTTCTTTCTTTCCTTTTTTTTTTTTTTTTTTTGGTTGAAGGTTTAAATTAACCACCACCGTGATCAACACGATGGGCTATAAGCAGTTTCCCGTCCCAAATTTAGGGCCACTGATTCCAGAGTTGGGAGAGAGCCAGTGCCGTAAGACAAACACAAAATCCATACCTCACTGTGATTCGAACCCGGACCCACAGAGTGACTTTTGACATTATTCGTTGTGAGCTTGCAGTTCTCCTTCAAACAATTGTCGTGTACTACACTGAAGAGGAATTGAATTAGAGACCGCTGGCGTTACGCAAACGCGGCGCTGTGGGCGGCCCTGTAAACGGAAACGACATGTCGTATGCAGCGATACGACAATATAAGGAGTGATGCGACGGGAATCAGTAAGAGTCGGACGCAGTATGGGTAAGACGAATGATCTAAGCACATTTGATTGTGGGCAAATTGTCGGGGCCCGACGAATGGGTCACTCCATCTCGGAAGTCGTGCATACACTAGGATTTTTACGAGCCACTGTGTCACAGGTGCACCATGAGTATATCGAATCCGGTAAAACCATCCCTGCAAGGGCCAACTACCGTGGACAACAGCGTGTGGATGAGCGCGATCATCGTCGGCTAGCTGGCATTGCAACAGCGGATAGACGGGCCACAGTGCAAGAAATCACTCGTCGATTTAACGCTGGTGCACAAAAACGTGTAAACAGGCACACCACCCAGAACCATCTCCTTGCTATGGGGTACAGAAGCCATCGTTCCACGAGGGTACCGCTGCTGACCGCACATGACAGCGTGCAAAGATTAGCATGGGCACGGAAACATCGCCACTGAACCCTACACATGTGGGAAAATGTTGCCTGGGCTGATGAGTCGAGATTCACGTTGGTACATGCGGATGGCAGCATACGAGTACTGCGCAAACCACATGAAGCAATAGATCCTTCTTGCCAGCACGGTGCTCTTCAAGCTGGTGGGGGTGGCATTCTCGTCTGGGGACTGTTTACGTGGAGTGAAATGGGACTCCTGGTACGTGTGACATCGTCCCTCACATGTCAACGTTACCGGGATATCCTGGACGACCATTTGCTCCCGTTTGTGCGTCTTCAACATTCCACTGGGGACCTCATCCTGCAACAAGACAATGCAGCTCCCGAATTGTATCCGAATGGTTGGATGAACACTCCACCGATGTGACCTCGCTTCTTTGGCCAGCTAGATCACCTGACCTCAATCCCATCGAGCACATCTGGGATGCCATCGAGAGAGATGTTCAAGGCTCTGACCCCTCTTCATCAAATCTACGTGAACTGTGGGAGCTTGTTCAGGGGTCATGGATCCGTATGGCTTCCCAACGCTTCTGGTGTCTTGTCGAGTCCATGCCGAGACGAATCGCCGCCGTCATCAGGGCGAAAGGTGGTGCTACACGTTACTAGACAGGTTTTCATAATTCAATTGCTGTTCAGTGTATATGACCATGCAAACCACAAAGCGAAAGAACGGTGGCTGTACGGATATAACAAGCGTTTTTCAAAAGGAAAAAAATACTCATGAAATGAAAAGGGCTGGCGACACAGTCCTTCCTTTCCGGTTCTGGATGACCGTGAACATGAAAATCGTGACATTATCTCTGTCACGGGCAGCCCGAAACAGTGCCATATCAAGCTACCACTGTAGTCTCCAACCAAAGAAGCCCCTCAAGAAGTGCCAGTCAGTATCTGTCTAATACGAGGACGATGAATTGACGTGTGTGTGTGTGTGTGTGTGTGTGTGTGTGTGAATCGAACTCAAGGACAATACTTTCTGGATCTTTTACTTTGTCAACATCGTGTGTGCGCCCTGGAGAGAAGCACCTATGCCTGTGGGCAATGTTCTCCTCCGTTATTTGAGGTATTCCTTGTGAGATCCCGCACGCTCACGGCTTTGGGAAGGAAATCCTAACTAAGAATTACATCATTATTTGAAATGCTCTGAATAAGACAGTACAAACTACAATTTCTTGTGTGATTGCAGTTTTCAACTCCATCATTCTGTTTTCAAAATTGTGACCCCACACCCTTTCCTCGTGTGAAGCTCAGTTTTGAAAATATTTCTGCATAAGGAGGCATGCAGAAATGTAAACCATGATATTTTTGCAGCGACTATGCTAATCCGATTTTCTCTGCTTTGGTGAATTTATATTCCCAAAACGGAATTTCTCAAATATTTTGAATAAAATTAAAAAAATATTTATCCCTGTCCTTCTAAGTTTTAACTTTAATTTACATAAGCCACTGGATTTCATTAAAACGTTTTCCGTAACATCGAAATGTCAGGAATAATATAACTGTTATGGAACCCGCAAGCTTTAGCTCAGTTGAGAAGGTCGACCTCACCATTCAGAGTGACAGAATGCCCGACACTCAGAAAGAGCAACTTTCCCACCTGTTACAGAAACGTCACTAAACAATGTACTGGCAAATTATCAATAAGCAGAAAGGTATGGGTTAACTCAACTTTTCCCAACTTCATTGGTAACGTAACAGCACTAGACACTGCAATGGTAGCATTATTAGAACCACACAAATCTTGCTCTACTGATTCAAGTGGTATCATAGGAAAAGATTCATCATAAGAATCATCCCTGAGCGCTGATAAACCTGAATCAAACTTCGTGGACCCAATAACAGGTAAGCAGAACATCAAATAATTCTGATGCTTTTACAGTAAACAGTTCTTTTTTAAGGTTACTATTAGAAAGGGAGGGGATGAAGTCGATCTTTCATTTATCCCCGACTCTAGTTTAAAAGCTGATTATTACGTTGATTTCAGTGAACTGTAGCCGCATTTCTGGACCTATGTCCCTTATTTGGGTACCTCGAACCATAACTTTGAGTAGGGCCATTATTTTGATATTCTTTAATTGTTTGAGTTATGTTGCTGGAACTCTGTTGCACCTCCAGAGACAGTAAGGGTATCGTTGTTTTGATGTGGTATGGTGTCTTCCGGAGTGTTGTAATTATTACCATTTCCAGTTTCTGACCAGCCCTGGGAAGAAAAAAATATGGCACCTTGTTAGAATTATCATGAAATTTCTGGGGAGGTGAACACTCAACTCGAGCTTGCCGATATCGTGGCACCTATCTTGGCTACTCCGTATATTGGAAGGGAAGCCGATGGAAACTATGGGACTTCTCGTAGATGATTCTTATGAATTGAAGACACTCATGGACAATACGTAAGCATCTCACTTCTAAAAGCACTTGTAGGAATTAATCCAGTTGTTGCAACAAGGTGTCCAGAATGACTTTATTTGAAGCCAGGGGATTCCACAATTTGTATAGTCTGGCTTTTTCCAGTGCAAACTCAACAGGGCTATCATTAGGTTTCTGCATTTTGGAAAACAACTGCTGAGCGATATTGTCCCTATTCGGCCCTTAAGGAAAAATTTCCAAGAAATTTGATTTGAAATAATTATATAATGCCCCTTCCGCGATTTATTCTTCGCCATTGGCGATATAATGTCTTAGCAAAGTCCTTTAAGCCGCCCCCGGTGGCGCAGTGGTCTAAGGCGCTGGCCTCTGATCATTCGTCCGTAAGGGGTCCGGGTTCGAATCCCGGTCAGGTATGGATGTTGTGTTTGTCTTACGGCACTGGCTCTCTCCCTTCCCTGGAACCAGTGACCCTAAATTAGGGACGGGCGACTGCTTATAGCCCATTGAGTTGCTCACGGTGGTCGTTAAACCTCCAATAAAAAAAAAAAAAGTTCTTTAAACAGGTACCCGAAATTTGAACGTTGAATTCTTCGGGTTATTTACAGTGTACAGGTGAAAATGGTCTTCCAGGTCTCCGAAAAGTATGAGGAGTAGCCTACTCCGTTGCTATAGGGCGAGAATGAGGTACTCTAACACTTCTGGATTTTTTTTTTTTTATTGGAGGTTTAACGACCACGGTGAGCAACTCAATGAGCTATAAGCAGTCGCTCGTCCCTGATTTAAGGTCACTGGTTCCATGGAAGGGGGACAGCCAGTGCCGTAAGACAAACACAACATCCATGCCTCACCGGGATTCGAACCCCGACCCTTTCGGACGAATGATCAGAGGCCATCGTTTAGACCACTGCGCCACCGGTGCGGCTTTTCGGATTCCGCTTGTCTACGTAGGAGCTACCTTCTACTATGACACTCCGGATCTACGATCGAAAGCAGATGCCTCGTCAAACAATGGTGCACACATGTTCATCAAACAAAGATGCATAGCGATTAGTCATTCTGGTCTGCGCAAAGGTTCGGGCGCCCCCAGTATCGGATTGTCCACCAGTCAGGGCCTTCGACTTCTGTCTCGTAAGCTTTCCATTCGATCACAAGCAGCTGCTGTACACACACAGCTTCCAAGGCAGAGACTCTGTCAATGTGAACGTTTCGTGGGTGCAGTGACGTCGGCCAGACGGTTTCAGATTTCTCACTACGAAACACTTCAGATGTACTGATTAGTGTGTGATTTATTCTGCTGAGCCTCAACTTCTTGTTAAAATTAATAGCTGTAACTCGTCAGTAGTTTACACTGTATCTGATTACGTTCAAAATATGCCTAACTAATATTCTGAAATCGTAACGCTTGCCTGGTACAAATCTAGGACGACTTTGGGCCCCAGATAAGGAAGCAGATGCCAAGAAAAGAAACAGCGTGCAATCAAACGGTCATTGTAAGTGACTGATCAAGGTGATTGATGAGGAACAGTCAATGAAAGGGATTTCGTGAGATCAATGGATTTCTATGACTTAGTCACCATTTTGCACAAATGAAATAAAGCAAAATGCCTTTTTGAGGTTACAGAAGGGGTATGTTGGTATTATTTTCTAAGTGAGTTCAGTTTCGTACCTCACACTCAAATAATTGTGATTTGGTACAAATGAATTACATTTCAGTTATCTTGATTCTTCCTATTATTATGCTTTGTTCTATGCATTGTCCACTTTTCAGCATGAAGCTCAGCTCTCGAAATAATTATTAGCAACCATAACTTTCATATTTAATTTGTAAAGGTGTTTTACTACCAAAATGCTCTAAGAACATATTCTACTGAAGAGCGCATGTATATGGTAAACTAATTCTCCCAAGTTTTTTTCCGGCTATGACCATTCGCACATTCCATTTTACGCGTATTTGTATATAATATGATTTGACTACTTTACTGCTGCTTATAGGGTTTCTATACTGAAGCCTTAAACATGTCTCAAGTAAATGAAATATTTAGTAAATTTTCATCATTTTAGGCTTGAACTATCGTATAAATGTACCCAACAGCTGGCAATAGAAAGTTTTTATAATTTGCATGACAAAAAAGGTACACTAAAAAAAGTGTACCTGGTAAATCATTAAAATGTCAAAGACAAGATTTAGAAATCTCAATCTTTCAACTGACGTTCTCACGAGAATTGAAAAATAGTGACTCGCTGGTATGGAAATACGTTCATAAATTATTAGTTTGAACGTATTAATCATCATAAGGCATTGCATATTACCAGAGTTTTTATCATCGCATGTTACTACAGTTTTAATGTACTTCATAAAACTTAAAAAATTTTGTGGTAGGTTGCACCAAAAAGTGCTGCTACACCAGCTGCTTCACTTTGAGGAAAGATACACCTGTTTTGGTGAAAAAAAAATTTGAATTTATTTTGAGTATATTGATTTGATTGGTATTTATTAAAAGCGTTATATTTATGTTGGTATTAAAATTCATATGGAAATTATAGAAAATTTAAATTTGGGAAATGGGTGGATGCATTTCGAAACCAAAAATGAAATTTTGAATAAGGCCATGAAACAAAATAGAAAAATAAAATAAAATGCACCACTGAATTTGGTATCTCCCAAAAGTTACTATTGTATTGTTTGCGTTGTTTGCATTTGATGAGTAGATACACCTGAAAGTGTAAGAAAAGGTAACTATTGTTTGCATGTGTACCAAATTTGTAAACAATAAAATTTAATGGTATACAATGTACACGTGTAAATAACCTTTTGGAAGTGGCGATGATCAAATTAGCTAGTTAGGACAAAAATATTGATTTTACGGTTATAACCTCAGATTACATTCCCACCTCAGTCATTGCTGAGGGGGATGCACTTGAACCATGTGATGAAAATTTACACTGAAAATATCTAAAACTTCACTGCACTAAGGTTTAGGTTTTTGAAAGGCCACTTGACCTATATTTATTTTAAAAACTTAACAAGTTAAATTTTTAGGTCACAGATTTTATGCCTGGCCACAGGGCCCAATAAAAATAAACGGATGACAGGTTAGTTTCTTTCCAAGAAAAACTAGCACCAGGGACACTATACTGATAAAAATAATAAACACAAGAATTTCATTGTACTTCAACAGCACCAACACTTGATTTAACATGGTGTACAACTTAAGTATTTGAAGTGAAAATATCTCACACTCTCTCTCAAAAAAAAATATTATATGCATATGTGTACACTATATTGTTCTAATTAAATCGCTCGAACCAACCTTCTCAGACCAGACTTCCGAATCCACTTTTAATTTTAAACTACTATAACAACTGCCAAAATTCTACGTATAATGAAAGTTAATTTAATAAAAGATTCTACCCTTCCAGGAAAATTTGTCTTAAAATCAGCATAACCCTGTCTTAAATCAACATTTGTCTTACAATCAACATTTCTAGCATTACCGGATACTCAACCCATCCTATACACCATACCAAAACCTAATGCACTAGATACCTTATTCAAATTACACAAAGTTATCATTAAATTGCTACACCGACAAGAGAATCTTACTTACACCATCATCATGCAAATCCAACATTTCAAAATTCCATACTATAAGTTTTCCAGTCAACTGGCACCCATGTAATAATCAACTTGGGCATAAAGCCAAACAATCATCTCAACCAATGAGTCCCACATCTCAAGAAAAACACTATTTTTCGGGGAGAACAACAAAGTTTGAGTCTGAAGGCGGGAATGGGTCGTGAATCCATTCCCAGCTTATACAGTGTAGTGGAGCAAAGTGCGACCTAACCCTTTTCTGTTTCTTCACTCTGATTTGGGGACAACCTATATCACTCCCCTCATAGGTACCACCTCCTATGGACCGAACAAGCTTACTTGGGCAGAAAACAAATCCCCCAATTTGTTTCGTGCACCCTTTCAGACCCCGCGGCATTGTCTACATAGGGTAAAGTATCCCACAAGAGTTCTCTTGTCCCCAAAATATCTCTTCGTCCATTTTCCAGAAAATTCAACACATCACCCTTTTTCCCAGAAAATTACTTCTTATCCTATTTTCCCCAGGAACACACTTCATATCCTTATTTTCCCAGGAACACACTCATTTCCCATAAAATCACTTATCTTTATTTCCCAGGAACACTCATTTCCCAGAAAATCACTTATCTTTATTTCCCAGGAACATACTGTACATATTCATTTCCCAGAAAGCTCAATAACACCATACTTGACACACTATACCAAACCTTACTTTATTTCCTGAAAAATCTATACATCACCATACCTCCTAGATCACTCTTTTCCTGAAAAAAAATCATCACTTCTTGAAGAAACACAACAGCTATTCGGGTTATTTTTTTAGTCACACTATACATATGCTCATATCTGCCTGTATGCCCAATTCTTATATTCTTTTCCCCATAAAAACCTGTTTTTCTAATCTACGGGCTGAAACTAGAAATTAGCCCTCACTAATACAAAAATTAAATTTTAAAGAGTAATTTAGCACCTAAATTTACCAAAACACTAAACCAAAATAATTACCAGCCTACAAGAAAAATTCCCAACTACATGGCACCTACGCTAAGTTCATAAATACAAATTCTACTTCACAAATACAAAAATCACCGAGCACAAAAAGAGTTAAATTTCACCTAAGAGAAATACTGGTCTGGAGAGGTGTTCGTTCCGAAATAACTTAATATTCTTATTATATCATCTATCCCTACATGACCCAGAAAATTATCCACTTCCACTACTTTGTTTCGTTTTGTTTTTCAATTACCTATCCACAGAAGATGACATGAAATTTATTTAAACAGCTTAAGATATTAAAACCAACTCGTTTTATAATTTTAAAGAAACCACAACATAATACAAAAAAGAAAATGCCGAGAGAAATTTACCTTTAGGACTGGGGCAGCAACACTTCCTGACAAGCACACTAACCGTCGATAATAATAATAAAAAAAAGGTTTCACAGCCTAATAATAGATAAAATAAATAAATAAAAAAAAAAAAAACTCTCCCTGAGAGAACACCACTGTCCCGGTTGATTTTCACTTCACCTCCAAGGTTGTTTTTTTATCTTTTTTCTGCCACAGTGTGTTTGGCCAGCGAAACAGGAAACGGGCATTTTTGGAACCCTGTTGGTGGACCCCTTGTTGTAATCAGTAGTGGGCCCAGCTCGACAATTCAGCATTCGAAGGCGATGTCATTCACAAGGCCGTCCATGATAGCCATGGCTTTCTCCCCGAAGCCTGGGCGCAGCCCAGCGTTAAAATATGGAGGCAGCAACAACAAGAGGTGGACTTTCGGTCCTCAGGCACGTTGGGCTTGGAAGTAAGAAATCGGGTCTGATCGTTCTCCGCCATCTGCACCCAACACGGCAGTCGACCGCTACTTGATAATTTGGGTGTATCAGCGGTCATTTCATCTCCGGCAATGAGATCCTTGAAAATAATCATTTTTTTGCTGACCGATTTTAGTCACTTCAGAATACGGAAACACAGCTAGCGGCCAGTCATTCTTACTGCCGACCAGGCCAAAGAAAAGATTTTTTTTCCACACAGGGCCAACAGACCCCAGTGCATCTCATTCTGACTGCCCCCTCCCCACCAAAAGGCGAGGAGAAAATTTTGCTTTCTTTTTGCTGTTCACCAGCTAACGCAGCGACCAGAACAACAGTGACTTCTCAACGGATAAAACTCTGGGGTGCTTGAAACCGCTGACCCCTCCCATTGGTCGAAACTTCAGCCTAGCAACTAACGACTCCCCAACGGAATTTTCACTCCCACGCCTCGAGTGACCTCTGACCTTCACACGTGTAGACCAAGCTCTTTTTGACCCTGAGGTCTAAAAATAGATTCTGTTGCTGAATTCCCTACCCCTAGACGAAAAGATGTTACACTTTTGGGTGACTTTTCCACGACGCTTGGAAACAGGAACGCAAAAAATGGCGAATTCTTGCCTTGCAGAAAATCACTAATTTTAATTTTCTTTTTCTCTCGTTCCGTGATGTTAAACTAAAATTAATTTTGATTCTCTGAGCTGCACACCTACTCGCCTTTTCCTATCGCGATAAAAGAACAGATAAAATAATTATTTTCAAAACCCCAAAGTCAGTTAAATCAAATATTATTCTTTTTTTTTTTTTTTTTTTTTTTTTTTTCTTTTCACCAACATGAAATTTTGTTTTCCTGGTTGTGATTAAGACAAGCGAATTTTGCGCACGAATTCCCCTGCCTTTCAACCAGGAATTTTCTTCTAACGTATGTCATGGGAGAAAATTTTTGCATTAATTAATCTCCGATAAACCAACAGAAAGATTGATCAGGTCTCTCTGAAATTCACCAGAGGTTAAAATTTTTGCCATGACACACCATTGTGTGTGCAAACAAAACCCAACAACTTGGTGCAACCTTGTTCCACAGCGGGATATAAAGTCGCACCATGTTGTTGGGTTGTGTTTGCACGCACAATGGTGTATCTTTTCTCAAAAAGTGGTGTAGCACCACTTTTCGGTGCAACCTACCACAAAATGTTTAACAGTGTAAGGATTCACATAATCAGGTGGCCCCACTGAGACGTCTTATCCCAATGGTCCGCTCAGACGTCTTGCCTAGGGGGCTCACTAAGACTTTAATCCGGCCCTGTGTGCCACCAATGGTGTTTTGATGTTTCAAGGTTGGTGTTTTAAACAAATTGCATGTTTGAAAGAGCAACACACTCATAATTTTAACAAAACAGAGAACGGCCAGGGTTCATATGAATGAGAACACCTTACGTTTCAAGTCCAAGTGATTTATTCCTTTTAAATGTGGAAGTCACACGATTGTAGAAACTTTGAAGTAACATTAATATTATGCAGCAGTAATCACATATAAGCTTTTTACACATTCGTTTTTTCAAGTTAGCATTCAAATGTAAATGAATCAATAATCGCCCCCAGTCACACCACCTGTCTCATTACCATCCCAAAACTCTTTTTGCTCTTGACGTAGTTTAGGTTTACACTTTGATTCACTGTTAGTGTTGTGTCGCTCCAGTAGCGTATTGATCTAAGCGGTGGGTCCGGGTTCGAATCCCGGTAAGGCATGGATGGTGTTTTTTTCTTTTTCTGCCTTCCCTGGAACGAGTGACCCTAAATTAGGGACATCATTGTCGTAGTGCATTTAATATATTAGTGACGCCATTGTCGCGCTGCATTTTAATATGGGGTACGACTACAAGGCGGTAACATAGTTCGTTTATCTGTATAGCAGGGGAAGTTTGTCCGATTGTTAAATTATTCGGTTGGATTGGAGGTTCATTTTAGTCATTTTCAAAAATTAACTATTGAGCAACTACGTAAATACAGATTGCTGTTGATGGTTCATGAACGTATTTTTACCGGAAGATACTCCAACTTGATTTGCATTACGGCGTACCACTCACTCCCATGATAATCGTGGTGGGTCGGGTTTTTCTGTTCCGTGGGCTCGTACAGGTTTAATGTTTAATAATAATGTGTTGGGATTGCGTGGGTGGAATGGATTACCACTGATTATTAGATCAGAGGCACATTATCCGATATTTAAGCGAGTGCTAAGGAGTTTTTTGACGGGAAATTGAATATTGGAATTTGTTTTGTGATTTGTGAAAAAAACTTATTGTAAAATCGCTTTCGTTGTCTTGACTGGAATATTTTGTTTTTATTTAGAGGGGATCAGGGGCTTGTCAGGCAATATTTCAGCCTTTTTCCATGGCCCCTTGCTGTACATTTAATTATTATTAACATATGATTCATATTGACAATTGGTTATTAATCTAATTAATTGATATTGATTTTCAATGATATGAGTTTTATTGTTGCGCAGAACTTGTGTTTATTGTGAAAGTTTTAGTGATTTGTCGTATTTTGCGAGTTTCATTGGTGAATTTCTTTACTTTATTTGTACAATTAGTTTATGATTGTGGCACATTGTATTCTTTATCTCAAAGACTACAGTCTTGTGAAGATTATATATAGATTAAGATAATACAACGTAATTGTCACAAATGTTTTTTTTTTCTCAAGCTGACCATGGCTTCGCTGGGTATTGACCTAGCTTTATCAGGAAGAATGTCCATTCGTCCTGATGAAGCTGACCGAAACCATGTCCATTCATCCTGATTCTCAAGCTGACCGAAACCATGGTCAGCTGGAGAAAAAAACATTTGTGACAATTACGTTGTATTATCTTAATCTTATACATATTGTATTGTTACTGAGTATTATATTACTTTTCTATAATATTGTACAGCAGAATTTTTATAAAATAAATAAATAAAAAACATGGGACTGCTTATAGCCCATCTAGTTGCTTACGGTGGTTGTTACTCCCCCCCCTAATAATAATAATGTCAGTGTTTCCACAACACATAAGGGGATTCGAGGAAGTGATGAACCGTTCAGAAAGAGAAATCTGAGAAGTAACATAATTTACATACGAATGAATAGGAACTCAAACGAAAAATTAAATTAGAGATATGCGTCACAGTTGTTATACACCTGAAAGCACGAAATCCAACTTCTAACTCTCCATTCTGGAAAACTGCGCGCTCCTTAGACTGAGGTAGTAACTTTGGTATGAACCGTTGTTTCTTTTAAATACACGGATGTGCTTCATGTCACATTCCACGACATGTACATGGCAGGTTTGTAGAAAACGACATTAACATGGGCTGGTAGACTCAACAGATCACTGCTGCTCAAGTGGCGCAGTAGTCTAAGTCCTGGCTTCTGACTATTCGTTCGAGTTGGGTTCGGGTTCTAATACCGGTGAGGCATGGATGTTGTTTGTCTTACGGCACTGGCTGTCACCCTTCCAGACTTGGAAACGTTTCCAAAATATTTGACCCGGAAGTCACATAATTGGATCCGACTCGACCTGTAACTGAACCTGACAAATCTGCTAAATTCGAAGGCCAGTTTATAATGATACATAATCATGTATAAATATACTCATAGATTTACACATAGCGTTCAAAAAATCTCTCCGCCGTGAATATAGTAGGTTATATAAAAAATCAAATGTATTACGGTGGAACGTACAACTTACTCACTTACAAGAAGTGTTGAAGCTATCGTCCTTCATTTGCAAGACATAACCTAACTGCTTTACACATGTTTTCAAACACATCTGCGAGAGTCAAAAAAGTCCCTTGGCAGCAATGCTTAGGCTGTTCCACTCAATACTGTAGGCGATGCGGTCAAAATTTTAGAATTAAGTAACTTGCTGTATGTTTTATTTCAGTTTTTGTGGTTTTCTTGATAACATATCAAGCTTCAGAATATGTTTAGCAGCAACACCAATTTTCACATGCTTCTGATGAGTTGAAAGTTTCCAAAATGTGGATGTTAATTTTCATAATTGTCCCTCAAAGGGAAGGAACACTCATGAAATCAACATTCACATTTTGGAAACTTTCAATTCATCACAAGCTTCTGAAAATTGGTGTTGCTCTGAAAACATATCCTGGTTCCTTAAATAGACTAAACAACTTTCAGCATTCACTCTTCCCCTTTTTGTTTTCAACAAGCGCGGATTTGTTTGCCTCGACGCCTTTTTCAATCTCCTTTACATTAAATTTACCCATATTAACAAATAAGGCATTATTTCCCACACGACATGTAATAGGAACGGCATGTTAGCAAGTTAAACAAAAACCTCTAAATGCTCAAAGGAAAAGATGCGATGTGAAAAGTAAGTCTTACAATGTGACACGCTGAGTGTGAGAATGAATCATTGAGAAGCAGGCGACAGACGTTTGCCAGTTTCTTGCTCCAGACAATCGCACTGAAAACAAACGCAAAGGAAGTATCGTTTTACGATATAGTGTCGATGTATCTGGCGACGGCGCAGTATCGTCGATCGATGATCTTTGTTGGTTTAAAAAGAAAGACAATATTTTTGCATGACAAATCATTTTTCACTCAGCTGAGACCAGTACCGAGCACAAAATTCCACGGTACGCATTTTTTAAATATTTCTTTTTCTTTTCAAAAATTAAAAAACTGAAATAAAACCGGGTCGAAATCGGGTCAGGAACACCTTGACCCGACCCGTTGGACCCGCAAAAAATTGTCGACCCGTGACTCGTTTCCATCTCTGCTTCCGTCCGTGGAACCAGTGGCCCTAAATTAGGGACGGGTAACTGCTTGTAAACCCATTTTTGTGATCCCCAAACCAATAATTACAATGGAACTGATCGCCTTCGGAGCTCTTTTAGCCGGCCCGGTAGCGCAGTGGTCTAAGCGATGGCCTCTGATCATTCCTCCGAACGGGTCCGGGTTCGAATCCCGGTGAGGCATGGATGTTGTGTTTGTCTTACGGCACTGGCTCTCTCCCTTCCCTGAAACCAGTGACCCTAAATTAGGGACGGGCGACTGCTTATAGCCCATTGAGTTGCTCACGGTAGTCGTTAAACCTCCAATCCAATCCTTCGGAGCTCACTAGAATTCCGAATCGGGCACCGACAACCCCTTCATCCAGATTTTCGGAAGTAGCTTTGCAGAAAGAGTTGAGGAATATTTCAGTCAAGAATTACCAGCATTTAGTAGAAGGCTTGTAATCTACTACTAAAGTAGCGTTTCCTCTCTTTGGAGATTAAAATAGACTGAAGCCAATGTCTTAATCCGTTGCCCTACGATTAACCCTTTAATAACCAAAACGCCAGTACATATAAATGGCCATAGCAGCCCGAAACGCCTGACTAGAGTGAGTAAGATTTCCTACTATTACTTCAAATTTTGTCGACCTATGAGGGATCAGCAGGGGTCACCTTCAGTCACTATTGTTTGTTATTAAACAAAAAAGTGAGCCAGCAAATAGTTTCGGGCGGTTAGGTATTTGTAGTGATAAATTATTTTTGGGTCATGGTCTTTAAAGGGTTAAATGTCGATTTGTCGGACCAAAACGCACTATTTCAATTCGCCTGACGCCTTGTGAATGTACAAAGGTGGAAAATAAAGTAATTCGTACTGCTTTAAAAGCAATGCGTTTATGTAAGATAATTATATTGTTCTAACATATGTTTATAGTTTAGAATAAAAAAATAAAAAAAGTAAATTATACTAATAGTTTTGCTGCTTATACTTTTCGAAACATTCAGGAACGTGGAGAGGAATGTGGCATTGTTTGCATTGCCACACGTGGTTTCTTTACGAATTTTGTGTTTGAAACAAACGTGGCATCTCTTAGCAGGATGTTCCTTTGATGCAGTTGGCGGAATATGTTCCAGAAAATGTCCCCATTTTTTGCTTTCAATCGAGCGGTGTCACCTTGCGAAGGACATCCGCGAACCTTGTATTCCGGCAATGACACTTGCGTCAATATTTCTTCCACAATACTCTAACGAAAGTTGCCAATACCTTTTCGCTTTGTGTCATACATAATTTTGGAATGTAAAATATAGCTGTTGAATATAGCGATGTCTATTATACAGAAAAATATTTTTCTATACCCTTTTATACATTTTCGCATTATGGGAAAACATGCAAGCACCTGATCTTGTCTATCAACGCCACCCGTATTTTGATTGTATTAAACTACACATGCTGGTTTTATCACACTTTCTTCAGCTGTCTAGTGCTTCGTACTTAGCATAAATACTTCCTTTTTATCGCACCATTTTTGAGCCAGTAAACGATTGCTGGACATGGTTCTAACTTCTCCTTTCTTCAGTTTACAGGATACAAGATTACGAGGAATAATCTTTTTGTGTTTTCGTAAAGTCCCTACAGCGTTTGTATAGTTTGCCAATAAATACATAAGTAATTGTGGAGACGAATAATAGTTGTCCATATATAACGTGTAACCTTTTCCTAGAATAGATGGTGCCAATTCCACGACACTTTCGGAAGCAGTCATATTCCTTTGTGCAGATTTATCTTGAAAGACATATATCTTGAAGCATTACATTCGCATACTTTATAAAATTTTATGCCGAATTTTGCTCTTTTAGATGGAATGTACTGGACGTAACTCAGTCGCCCTTTGAATTTCATCAGTGATTCACCAATACACACGTTGTTCTCTGGTGTGTAGAGATCACAAAACTTTTTATTCAGATAACTTACTATATTTTTGATTTTTCTTATTATATTAGAATTATCGGACTTCGCATTATCTTAAAAATGTCGAAATCTTGATATGGTTAGAAATTCTTTGTACGGCATAATTTTTGCAAATATAGGAGTGCGTGTGATTTCCCTTTTGGACCAGTACAATTGTATCTCCATTTTTTACTTGTGACATTATGAAACATAGTGTGTAATATTCTTTCATTTCATCATACGTCACGGCAAACCATTCTAATTGTTGAAGATGACTATCCGATTTTTGGCGTAAATGTGACAAGGATGGTAAGTCAGATAATATCCGAAAACTTGAAAATTTTCATCGTCCTGGAGCGGGACTCGAACCCGCGTCTCCCAGAAAACGCCCAGGTATGCTAACCACTAAACCACCCAGAACGACCAAGTGTCAAGTTTCCGATCAATTTGAATATAACCATCACAGGATTCGCTATAGTCGAAGCAACCGGCATTCATGTTTAGCGAATCTGGAGGTTAAGAATCTTATCCCGTGTTTGCCCGGAGAAGCAGATAAATCATGAAAGAAATACGGGATTACGCCATATAATACAAATTTTGAAGATGACAATCCGATTTTTGGCGTAAATGTGACAAGGATGGCAAGTCAGATAATATCCGAAAACTTGAAAATTTTCATCGTCCTGGAGCGGGAGACGCGGGTTCGAGTCCCGCTCCAGGACGATGAAAATTTTCAAGTTTTCGGATATTATCCGACTTGCCATCCTTGTCACATTTACGCCAAAAATAGGATCTTCAAAATTTGTATTCTATGGCGTAATCCCGTATTTCTTTCATCATTTTTATTGTTTTTTTTATTGGAGGTTTAACGACCACCGTGAGCAACTCAATGGGCTATAGCCGCCCCGGTGGCGCAGTGGTCTAAGGCACTGGCCTCTGATCATTCGTCCGTAAGGGGTCCGGGTTCGAATCCCGGTCAGGCATGGATGTTGTGTTTGTCTTACGGCACTGGCTCTCTCCCTTCCCTGGAACCAGTGACCCTAAATTAGGGACGGGCGACTGCTTATAGCCCATTGAGTTGCTCACGGTGGTCGTTAAACCTCCAATAAAAAAAAAAAAAAATGGGCTATAAGCAGTCTCCCGTCCCTAATTTAGAGCCACTGACTCCAGGGAAGGGAGAGAGCCAGTGACATAAGACAAACACAACATCCATGCCTCACCGGGACGGGATTCGAACCCAGACCCCATCACGGACGAATGATCAGAAGGCATCTCTTAGACCACTGCGCCACCGGCAAACCATTCTTGATCTATCTTTTCCCTTCTACATCTGTCACTGTTCATCACTACATTTCCATAACGATTCGTCTCTTCCACTATAATTTTCCAGAATTCCTCTTCCAATACTGCATGGAAAACGCATAAAGGGGTAGGATTTTTGCCTAATAATCTACGCAAAACTCTGTTATTTATACCAGGGATATTCGTAAAGGGTTTTACATTTGGAACGTTTATGCTTTATTTCCAATTCCATTTTGGCATAATGGTACTGCAAATTTCATCATCTCTTGATAAACATGTCGTACGTTTCCGACGTCTTGGTTGAACATCGCTGTCATCACTCTGTACATCTTCATCACTACTACGTTCTTGTACATTACGCAATTGTTCACTTCTAATACTTTCGACATCCATTGAAACTCACCATGGTCTCGATTGAACAATTTTCCGTACACATCCGTTGAACTCGTCATGGTCTCGATTGAAAAATTTTCTCTTTCGCGCTGTGATTTTCAACTAACGAATCTTTCTACTCCTCAGACTTACATTACATAGTGCCACACAACCTTGTGACGCGTTAACATGCAAGCAAGGCATGTGGTCTAAGCGATAGCTTCTGATCATTCGTCCGAAAGGGATCCGGGTTCGAATCCAGATGAGACATGCATGTTGTGTTTGTCCTACTGCACTGGCTCTCTCACTTTCCTGGAACCAGTGGCCCTAAATTAGGGACAGGCGGCTGCTTATAGCCCATTGAGTTCTTCACGGTGGTCGTTAAAGCTCCCCCCCCCCAAAAAAAAAAAAAAAAAGAAAAGGCATATGCGTCAGACAATCTAATCTACATTTCCACACGTAACAGGATCAGACCGGCGGTTATCGATTCAATTTCTCTGCATATTATTATCCATTTCTTTGGGAAAATCATATAATTTACACAGACGAATAATATTATAATTGGAAAAAAGTATGTGTAAGAAAAAAACGTGATTAATAGCTTTCAAAATCGCATGACTTCTCCGAGGTGTCGTAGCCAGGTTTGGCCCCCGAACACCATGATGTCTCCGAGACTTTATATTAGGCGCAGGGGTTAAGAAGAGTACAGGGAGAAAACCGGGTAAGTCACTTTTTTCCCAAAATGAGGAAAACTAATTTTTACGTTTGACTTGCCTGGTTTTTTCCCTGAACATCAAATCTTAAGAGGGATGAAAACGCTTGACAAGCCCGATTTTTTTTTCCGGTTTTGCACCTCTAAAAGGTGCTTATCTTCTTTCTGAGTTTAATGATACCAATACCTCGATTTTCACAAAATATTGGCTTACCCATCACCCCCCTGCACCCCTTCTTTTGCAAAAGTCTTGCTCATGAAAGTCCGTTTGAGATGGATCGGTGGTCTAAGCGGTGGCTTCTGACCATTCGTCCGAGATGGGCTCAAGTTCGAATCCCGTTGAGGCATGGATACTGTTTTTCTGACGGCATTGGGTCTCTCCGTTCCCTGGAACTAGTGTCCCTAAATTAAGGACGGCAGGCTGCTTATAGACCATCGAGTGGCTCACAGTGGTGTTAACATCCTCTCCTCCAAAGAATCTGTCGAGCTTTTTTCATTGTGTTTTTTTTTACTGTGAAATTTAGTATGGAAATTACTTCTCTTATCTTGAGATAATAATCAGTTCTACAGAGACCCACCGCAGCATGGAACACAGACTGCTGTTTCACACCCACAAGAAAAAGTTCGTCCACAGGAACTTGGCTGTTCTTCCCATACAATAAAGTTCCAGAGAGAGAGAGGGGTAGTGAGAAAAAATGGCAACATGACGTCACCACCTGGTGAACAAAAATGCTAGCATTTTGTAAAAAGGCAGCTGTATGGAAACGCGCACGCACGTAATGGGAAAGGGGGAGCTCTTGCATTCCTGGCATTTACGACCTCTGCGTCTGTCTATACTGCCGATTTTTCATGGATTTCGTGTTAATCACATTTCTGTTGGCTCTGTTTCGACGGGTGGCTTCGAGTGCGTGTGTATGTGTGTGAGTCATACCTATAATGTGCCTGATGAGTCTGTGCGAGGGAGGGAGTTGCATTGATTGTGTGTGTGCAGTCGTAAGATGGATGATTCGCCGGTATTTGGAATAATGTAACTGCTCTCTGCAGGAGAAAGTTATCTGAGTCAACCACCCGGTCAGCGCTGTGAATACACATCCTGTAATGCGCTAGAGAGTTAACTTATTACTTTTTTTTTCTTTCCTTTTCATTTTTCGAACCCCTCTGGTATAGATGTGAACTGCAATAATATCCGGAAATGAGGCATACAGTTATTTATATCCTTCAATAGAAGTCTCCTTTCTGAATAGGTGCCGAACACACAGGCTGTTTCTTTTGTAGAAAATCAATCACTTTTTCTTTCTGTATCTACTTTTCCCTTTTCAATCGAGAACGGGATGAATATAGGGAAAAAGCTGCAATACAGATTTTTTTTTCGCCAAGTCGTCATGCTTTTATGTAATTTTTTTGTTCTATGAACGTGAAGTGGAAATTTTAAAATATAGCTGTGGACATATTTGTCATTTTTTTCTTGTAGGACTTCCGTCCACAGTGAGTAGAGTTTAGGTCCCAGCCACCAGCCACCTACAGCGAGATCGCCTTTTGGGCAGGACACAGAAACTGAAGGAATGTGAGCAATGTCTAACGAATTGGACAGAACAGTTTGTAGTCAGATTAGAGTACAGTAGATGGCGCCACCGTACAGGTACGATGTTGCACACAGAGGTGAGAGAATTTCGGGGGGGGGGGGGCATAGGAAAGGATACCCATTTAACCAGTGGGTCCAGCCTGGGGGCCGTCACTTAACGTGCTCGTCCGATGCACGGCGGATAATCAGCGATTGTTAGTAAATCACACCATCTCTGAAAGATCAGCCCAGACTCCAACCTGAGGACCTTGCATTGACAGTCTGACTCGCTAACCACTAAGCCATCCGCGACGTTAGCTGTGGACATCTTTGAGAATCATTACTTTATCCCATAGATTCCAAAATTAGCTGTCGTCTATGTAGTGTAATTCTTCAGAAAATTTAAATATAGCATCATCCAGTGGTTGGAATTGACAACGCAATTTCCCATTTTTCTGAGGAATTGCTCTTGTAGGTGAAAGCTAATTCTGCTATCCTACATTTTTTAATTTGAGGTTTAAATAAGTTATTGGTTGACAGATACATTGATATATACAGGCAGACAGGTACGGTAAAGACACTTTCGAACATGGTACACAGTATAAGCCATAACAGCTCAATGTACAACTTAATGTCCATGCTATCTCTTAATTCACGTGAATATTATACATTGACACATGAAGGCAACTTACCTTTTTGAGGTTTGCCTCCCTCTTGTAACATTTCTTGCATGTTAATAGATCAATGTACGTTATTAATGTGCACGAAATGTTACAAGAGGGAGGCAAGCCTCAAAAAGGTGGGTTGCCTTCATGTGTCAATGGTACACCATATGTCAAATGATCAATGTGCACAGAGAGAGCCAGTGTTGATCAAGTAACACATAAAGAACTAGTACATATCAAACATGGTACACAGTATGCCAAATGATCGATGTGCACAGAGATCCAGTGTTGATCAAGTAACACATAAAGAACTAGTACATATCAAACATAGTACACAGTATGTCAAATGATCTATGTGCACAGAGAGCCAGTGTTGATCAAGTAACACATAAAGAACTAGTACATATCCAACATGGTACACAGTATGTCAAGTGATCAATGTACACAGAGCCAGTGTTGATCAAGTAACACATAAAGAACTAGTACATATCAAACATGGTACACAGTATGTCAAGTGATCGATGTGCACAGAGAGCCAGTGTTGATCAAGTAACACATAAATAACTAGTACATATCAAACATGGTACACAGTATGTCAAATGATCGATGTGCACAGAGAGCCAGTGTTGATCAAGTAACACAAAGAACTAGTACATATCCAACATGGTACACAGTATGTCAAGTGATCAATGTACACAGAGCCAGTGTTGATCAAGTAACACATAAAGAACTAGTACATATCAAACATGGTACACAGTATGTCAAGTGATCGATGTGCACAGAGAGCCAGTGTTGATCAAGTAACACATAAAGAACTGGTACATATCAAACATGGTACACAGTATGTCAAGTGATGAATGTACACAGAGAGCCAGTGTTGATCAAGGAACACACGAAGAGGTAGTGCCGAAAGACAAACATCCATGCTTCACCGGGATTTGAACCCGGACCCAACTCGAACGAATGATCATAAGCCAGCGCTTAGACCACTGAGTCACCGGGGCGGCGCAATCTCTATGCTGGAAAGTAATGAGACTCGGCGCCCCCTCATGCGAGTTGGGAATTGTTTCATAAGATTTTTGTATTATACTTTTGAGAACCTTCAGATATACTGTGACAGTGGAATTTTCAAATTTTCCTAAGAGTTGTCCACGTAAGTGTGAAAACTACTTCTGCATTCTTTTTATGCCAAAAAGTAATGAGGTGCTTGAGCCCCTCACATGAATTGGAAGTAGTTTCTTTATAGATTTCTAATAGCTTTTGAGAACCATTATACACGGAATTTTCAAGTTCTTCAAAGAGTTTTCCATATAGGTGGACACTGGACAACTCTTCGGAGTAATGAGTCTTTGTGCCCCTCAAGTTGATCGGAGATAGTTTCTTCACAGATTTTTGCATTGTTTATGCCTTTGAGAAAAACTACAGCGCGCCTTTTTATTTTTTTTATAACATTCTATCTGTTAGTTCTAAAGATAGAGACGAATCATTTACACCTTGGTATATATCTTTAAGAGTTGCGAAGTGAATATCCATATTGTGAAGTGCATTGCATGTCTCAGTTCTAAATTTTAAATGTGTGGGAAGGTGAGAAGGCACGCATATAGGACCACATCTGTTATTTGGTCTTCTTATGGCTTCAGTAAATTCTTTACGACGTTCGCCAGTTCATCAAATTCTGTATCTCCACTTTTTACAATTTAGATAACTTTGCATTTAACACAGAATCACGACTTTCAAAATGTGATAGTTGTAGCCATGATTAAGATTACCCATATGTTTTCCGCTGTTCTTGATACACAATTTTTCAGCAAGATGGTATAAATGTATATTTTTATTTGATACAATCTTTCCAATTTTTCCCGCTTCGATACAACTGTGCCATACCAGATTCTACATGTTATACTTATTGTAACCTTGGCAAAGGTTTCGCAATAATTTTCCGCTTTAGCGAATGCAGTTTTCCAGCTAATAAATATGTATTCGTACTATATTACCTAAATACATATTTGTATTTGGAGCAATATTTCTGCTTCCCGAAGTCTAATTGGAAGGAAATATTTTAGTAACGTATTGCTGCCACAGAAAGTTCGAATAGGATCAATATGTTGCGTTTCCTGTTACCAATCAGAATTCGTTTCGTGTCCGCATGTACTTGATCTAGACTCTACCCGTTCAAGACCAGATTTTGAGATGTGAACACTATAGTACACTGAACGAATAATTTATTTTACACACCTACTTAATAACTTGTTGGATCACCTTCGCACTCACAACAGCAGCAACATGCAGCGGCATACCCTATGTCAGGTATTGGAAATGTTATGGTCGTTTGATTCCAGAACAACCGTCCGCGAAACGCCGAGAATTGCCGGTAGTAGGTTTCTGGCTCGAATGCATACGTTTCGTCGTACAGATATTCAACTGGGTTCAAATCTGAAGACTGAGAGAGCCATTCAAGGGTTGTAAACTCACTGGGAAGCTTTTTCAACCAGTTGTTTGCCAAACTGGGATGATGGGACACGGTGGTGTCTGACCGAAAGAAAGTAATCTGCTGTGAAAAATGAATAGCCACGAACGCATGTAGATAGTTGGAGAGTACGTCAATATAGCCTTGTGCGGTTATAATTGGTCTGAAATGTACAAGGGATCCCCAGGGTGGTTTACGTAAACATTGCCCAGAATATTACACTGCTCACCGGCCTGTAACACCCAAACTTGATAATTGTGGTTGCTATATCCCAGTTCTTCACGATCCTGTCGCGATGCTCCTTCGCTTGCATCAGTTTCATAGCCCGATCATATGCTGTTAACCAGGGCACTCGATATGGGCGTCGGATGCCTTAGCCTCGTCCTACCCGCATGATCTTTGCACAAACCTTCGTACGTGCCCTGTACTTGAATGACGGATTTGTGGCCGTTCGTTCTGACTTTACTGAGCCAGAGATGCAGCACTCACTTCGAATATAAACCTCCTGTTTGCAGCCACATTTTTCTCAGGGTGCTGACGTTTTTGATAAACTCCTGGTACATGCGTGCGACTGTCGCACGCGTAAATCCCAGGGTTACTGCAGTCGCGGAGATGAAGCAATACATCTCCCTTTCGCGAATATCCGCCCACGATCGAACATCCCCAAGAACTCCTGCTCATCACAGTCAGTTGTACCCTATACAGCAGATCAGATGTAGAGGATTTTAGGAAGGAGTGTCTGACCCCAGGTAGTAAACAACCCTGGGAAATTGGGAGCTAGGAAATTTGGGCTACAGGGCCCGATAGAAAAGTGCCAAGAAAGCGAGGTAGAAAGGAGGAGGAAGACGCCTTTATTTATTACCGAGATGGGGGGGTACCCGGGGTCCGACGGCTTAAGGTGCCCATCCGACGCACGGCAGATATTTTGTGGTTCGAGCGTTCGAACCAGAGGTTCCCCAGTGGGAGTCACGAACGTTGACCACTTGGCCATCCTCTGCCCATTACTCTATACAGGAGATTGGTATCCGGCATATTTATGGTCCGCAGAATGTTTTGGCTGGACTCATTAGCAGTCGGCTGCCGTTCCGTTGGTCGAAGGTTTGATCCCAACTTGACCGCTGCAATCACTAAAAACCCGCAGTGCTTCAGAGGGCACGTTAAACCGGCAGTCCCTGGTTAAAAATAAGGTCATCTGTTTCTTCCCACTCAAAATACACACTTTTCTTTGGTATAGTTTGCCTTTGAACATCCTGACCTCGGCTTGCCTTCGAGATTTGTCCCCAACATTGAAACGCCGAAACCATTTTTTCGCAGTGTTGCTGTGTACTGTTTATTCGCCTTCAACTTCCCAAATTTGTCTTGCTGCTGCAGCCGCATTTAACCCTGGCTTCCAACCATGCCATTTGAGCACCGGAACAGCACGTTTATCGATCTCCACTGTCTGCTCAATTGATAAAGCTGTGTAGCTTCATGCCAAGTGCATGCTATCAGCATTGTGTGTTCCACGCCATACCTGTACCCATTGGACGCGGGCACACGTTTCGTACAGGAATGGAGGCCCAACATTATGTGAAGCTCAAAACGGGAAGAACTTTCGTCTTACCCTGGTACCTTTGCCTGAAAAGATGAAGCAGCTTAATAGCACCAATTTTTGGTGCAATGTGTCACAACGTTTTTAAGTTAGGCTGTCAAAACCGTAATTTCATGTAAAACTTTCCTAGACTTTGTTGCCCAACGGGTCAACATTTGCCTTAGAGAACCAAAAGGACGACGAATGAAGAAATTAAAAATGGCCGTGAGAACCCTTTGTGAGATCCCTTTTGCGCAGAACTGGAATTACGGGATTGTATTAGATAAAAATAATATAATAGTATACCTAAGTAATGCACGTGTGCAATTCTACATAATTTTATTTTTCTGTAATATAAATACACTATATTTACAAAAGTCACCGGACACCTAGAAAAGAAACATTCGTAGCATTTATTGACATGCATTAGTACGGTGTCGGTACACCCTTGGGCTTAATGCATGCACTGACCCTTCGAGGCATGCTTTCGACAAGGTTTTGGGACACAGCGATAGGTATGCGCTTCCATTCAGTACATACTACTGCCGCTAACTCTTGCTTAGTAGTAGGCCTTGCTTCCAAACTTCTTATGCGGCGCTCTGATTCATCTATATGGGATTAAGATCAGGGAGGGCCCTGTGCTGGCCAGTCCACACACGATACGGAATTATCGTCAAACCACGCCGTAACAGTCCTTGCTTTATGGCTCGGGCGCAATATCCTGCTGGTACCAACAAGGCTCGGTTCCATAGTATTGCCACAGAGTTGGTAGGGCATAATTGTCCAGAATATCAAAGTAGAAGTGCTGGTTAACAGGTTTGTCCACGATACTCAATGGACCGGGACCATACCACGAAAAATACCCCCACACAAGTACACTTCCAGCTCCAAACTTGACCGTAGGAACAGTACACTGCTGTAAATGTGGTAAATAGCGTTCCCCCGGCTGCCGCCATACCCACACACTGCCATCAGACTGATGGATCGTGTATCTGGATTCATCTGTCCATAGGACCCGTTTCCATTGATCTACGGTCCACAATAAATGTTCTTTACATCATGCTAAACCACGAATAGATATCCGAGTGGAGATGAAAGGCTTATGAGCAGCCTCACGACCACGGTAACCCATGGAATGAAGTTCTCTGCGAATGGTACGTGTACGTACCGAGGTTCCAGCATTTTTACTCACCTGTACACCAAGGTCTTTTGCAGCACTCCGTCGATTAGCTGTAACGACTCTCCCGAGGCTTCGACCTCCTCTATCAGTGATTTTCTTTGTTCTGCCGGTACGTTTTGTTGCTTCAGACACGCCATGTGTCTTCCACTTATTCAGTACATCCAAAAAAGTTGACTTGGGTATGTTTAAGCCCCTCTGGGGTTCTCTTATGGACAATCCACTAATATGACACCCAACAATCTTTCCTTTCTCAAAGTCAGTTCTTTCTCCCGCCGCGACATTTTCACTCAACCTCACAGTGCGATATGATTGCGGTCAGCTGCAGGTTTGTTTTTATACCGTTTGCAGCTGTACCACGCATGTTAACAACGCAGCGGATCCGTTCATTTGCTTTTGAAGGGTGTCCGGTGACTATTGTCAATATAGTGTGCATTTAAATTTTTCTTAGCCTCTTCGTGGAAATAGCATATCAGTGTAACTATTTCCTTCTGTAATGAAAGAACTGCTCCTATTATATGATGACGAATGTAGTCCTGACATTTCTTATCCACCTATTTAGTGTTCACATGTCCTTGTTCTGAGGGAAACCATTACATATATCAAAACAGACGAGGGTCAGATATATCCAGATCAAAGTAATATTAAGGTGACTGATCACTTTGTCCTTGTTCATTTTGTCCATGTTCACTTAGTCTTGTTCATTTAGTCAACTGTTCATTTCGTCCGGCGTTCACTTTGTTCACATCCATTTCGTCCACAGAATGGATGGAATACCGTGATAATATTCTGTTTTGATGGAATTTTTGTTACTAGGCAGAAAGGAAAGGTCAGCGGTAATCGCTCAGATGCGATTTTTTTATGGTGTTTAAGTTTTTCGATTCAAATACAACAATTTTAAAAGTTATTTAAAGTAAAACTAAGAACTGAACTTTGAAGAACTTTCTAACTCTTATGTGTAGTAAGATGTCAAACTTTATGACGTAATTCAAAGTTTGGCAAAATCTTTTAATGTTTTGAAATACGACTTGTATATTGTATAGTCCTTAGCTTTTCGGTACATTTACTTTTTATTTGATTATTCCGTTTTACTAATTTTCATACGAATGAACTACATATAATGCTCTTCTATATGTGTCATAGCTATTTAACATGAGAAAAAAAAATCCATAAAAGTATAATGGTGCAAAAAAGTTTAGATTGATATTACTTTGAATTTGCAGTGTGGGAGAAGATAGACATTTTGCGTAAAGAAGAAACGGGGTCTAAAATTTTCCTCTTCAATTATGGCCTTTGGAATAAACTTTGATTCAGGTCATAATGATTGACATCGTACCACACAAGAGTTAAAAAGCTCTTCAAAGTTCAGTTCCTCGTTTTACTTTAAATTAGATTTAAAAACGTTATAATTCAGTCGAAATTTAAACAGGATAAAAACTCGTGCAAACAAAGTCCGCTGAACTTTTTTTCTGACCAGTAGCAAAAATTCCGTCAAAACAGGAAATTTCCATGGTATTTTATCCATTCTGGGACGAAATGAATGTAGCAGAACGTGGCTTCAGTGGGTAGATTAGGCTCAGACGCACAGAAATCCGGGAAATGGACCTCAAAATCGCACGACTGCACGGAATAACAGACAAATCTACCGCATGGCAGTGACCTATCGCACAGCGACATCCGTAATGCAGCAGTGGAGTGCTGTAATAGGTGAGGCTTTGCCCTCCAGCAACGTTAGATATCGTCTGCTTAACGGAGGACTGGTCGCTAGCAGTCCATTTCTGCACATTCCTTTGATCCTCAACCACAGACGTCGTAAGTTGCAATGGGGTTTCGAACACAGACACATCGGCACGCTGATTGACAACAAACAGGTCATGTTTTCTGATTAGTCACGATTCATCTTGGCGTACCATGATGGCCGCATACGTGTTCGAAGACATTGTGGTGAAGGGCATCTTGCAGCATTCATTTTGCAGTGTCATACCGGCCGAACGTCATGGGTGCCATTGGGTTCGATTCCCGATCTCTCCTGATACGAATTGAGGGAACCTTCAACCGCCAGAGATGCATCAGGGATGTTGTAGAGGCAGAGGTGATACTCTTCCTTCAGAGTTGCCCTGGCGCTATATTCCAGCAAGGCAATGCTCGGCCACATGTCGCCTGGAGTATGCAAGACTTCATGCAAGATGTTGTAGAGGCAGAGGTGATACTCTTCCTTCAGAGTTGCCCTGGCACTATATTCCAGCAAGACAATGCTCTGCCACATGTCGCCTGGAGTATGCAAGACTTCTTCCATACACAGCAGATACAGCTTTTCCCCTGGCCTTCATGTTCTTGGGATATGTCGCCGATCGAACATGTCTGGGACATGGTAACTAAGTGACTGGCTCGTCAAGCACCTCCGCCAGTCACCACACATAAACTCTGCTCTCGCATGGTAGGCTATTCTCCAGGACGACATCGAAAACCTCTTCCATTGAATGCCATGCCATCTAGAGGCTGTTATTGTTGCTGGAGGTGGTTGTACACGAAACTAAATTTTGAAGCAACAAATTTTGTGTAACTCTGCAAATGTAATTTATTTTCTGTAACATGAGAAATCTGTGATATAAATTTAATTTGAATAACGCGATTCTTTCTTGGTGTTGCAATTTTCACAAAAAAATAGTGTATGTAACTACAAATGGAGCATCTGTTCTGCAAGAACCTGATCATTTTAATCTCTATTCTTATATAACTATTGCGTACACATTTCTAATTTTATTTACCATGAATTTTGTTTAAGGCAATATTTCTCTGTATTAACAAATGATTCCAAAGAACGAGATATTTAATATCTGCAGCCACTGAACTGAAGTTTAAAGAAAAAGTTACTGTGGAGCCAAAAACATAATGCTTTCCTAGCATTTGTTGCACCTCAGGTCATTCCACACGAGTCTGTTTTTCTTTTATATCTGCACTTTTTTTTTTGTTAAATCAATAATCGTTACAAGCTTCAGCAGAGTGTGAAGCCAAAACTTTTCCTGCCTTTGGCGCACATTAGTATGTTTCTCTCAAACGATATCTCTTGCGGCGAAAACGTGGCAAAAAAAAAAAAGTTGACTCCGACTTTTATCGCGCGTAGTTTTGCAAACTTTTGGACAGAACTGCTTTGCAGTCTATTCTCGAATGATTTATTACAGAAATTCTGTGCTGCGCTTTGGGTATAAAAGAAGTGCAATGGCCTCAAATTTTTGGAATTCTCCCATCCCCCCTTTTCGTGGAAAGATGGTCAAAGATGACTTGAAAAAGAGAAAGCAATTTTTCTGATCGTAAGGTTATGTTATCTTGTGATTTCTGTTGAAAAAATGCCACAAAAATGTCTCTTAATTTTTTCCGTTAGGCTACGTGTGAGTTATGGTATTTCGTAATATTTGATTTTTAAGTCATATCCAGTATCCGGTTCGTCCGTGTTCCACTCCTTAGCAGAACATTTCTTTATGCATGGAAGAGTTTTTTGCGTATCTGCTGGACTATTGATTTTTCTAAGGCAGGACCTTGGCAAGCTATCTTTCTGTCAGTGTGTGGATCTATAACAAGAGCACAGCAAAAGCTGCTGGACTTCTTTCAGTGTTTGCTGTTTTTGGTAATGTGCATCAATTTAACGGCTCGTTACATTTATTATTGTAGTTAGGTTTACCCTTTTTAGAAGTAAGAATAAACTGAAAAAGAGTACAACCTTCGGTGTAATGGGCTCACTTTCTAGACAAATAGAAATGGAATCAAAGTTAGAATGCTCAAAAATATTTCAGAATCACGGAATGTTTTGTAGAAAATTCCGAAGTAATGGCAGTTTCTTGTTCATACTCAAATAGCCGTTCGCTTTTACTCTTTACCTTCTACGTCGCGAACATTTCTTTTTCCGCCAACATAACTGAAAAATCTTAATCGTGTTGAACTGTGAACCAGAGATGGTCAGCGGGTCGACAATTTGACCTAATTCTGTATGCTGATGATGTAACGCTACTTATTCATGGTAATGAAATTGACTCATTGATTCAGATATTACAAAATCATTTTCTCACAGCAGTCAATTGGTTGACCTGTAATTCTCTTGCTATTAATGCTAAGAAAACAAAAAATTTTAATTTTCTGCTATGATCGGAATACAAACCCTCGACATTTTATAATTTTAAATAACACAGGTTGAAGTACAAAGTCTTAAATATTTAGGTGTTTTTCTTCAATCGGCCCTTAAATCCAACTCTCACATTGCTTATCTTATTTCTCTAATTTCTCGAAATATTGGAATCATTGGGAGAGTTATGGATTATTTGTCTCCGAAAATTATGATTTTACTTTATTACACTTTAATTTAGCCTTACTTCTCATATTGCATTTCGGTCTGGGGCCCGACTACCAATTATAACTCAACTAAACTTCAATGATTACAAAATAGATTTTTGAGACTGGTGCAATTCAGACTTTCAGGTTCCTCCTTTTCAAACCCTAATTTTCTCCCAGATTGCAGCCTAATGATGTTCATGTATTAAACATAGATCAGTTATACCGTTTTAACTTGGCAAAACTCGTGTTTTAAAGGGTAAAGAATGACTTATTCTCTTCTTTAACTGTCCCTAACCATTCTTACTAAACTAGATATAAAACCTCACTGATCCCTTGTTTCCTTTCACATGAACGTTCTAGAGCTTCAATTAATTATGCTGGCCCACAGATTTGGAATTCTCTCCCACCACAATTGTTAGCTATTAATAATTATAATTTATTTAAAAGAAAACTTAAACAACACTTATTATCCTGAAATCAGTTTCGTTATGTCCCTATTATCATTTTCACCTCCTTAAACTGGTTGTACGATGTGTCTGGCTTGCTTTGTTTTTGGATATTTTTTACGCTTTCCAACCGTAGGTTGAAGAAGCATATATGCTCCAGCTTTGTCCGTCCGCACGATAACTGGCGTAAAAACGGGTTGATTTCAAAGAAATTTTAGTATGTGGTAGGGGACCACCCGAGGACGAACCCTATTGAAAATGGGACAAGTGGGGTCAAAGGTCACGACGTAGAAGCGGGATCATTCCATTACCCTTATGAGTCATAACTTGCGTAAAGATGGTTCGATTTCAATGAAAGTTTACTATGTGGTAGACCACCTAGGGACGGAACCCTATTGAAAATGGGACAAATGGGGTCAAAGGTCACGACGTAGGAGCGGGATCATTCCATTACCCTTATGCGTCATAACTTGCGTACATATGGTTCGATTTCAATGAAAGTTTACTATGTGGTAGGAGACCGCCTGGGGACGAACCCTATTCAAAATGGGTGAAATGGGGTCAAAGGTCAGGACATAAAATCGGGATGCATTCCATTGCCCTTATGCGTCATAACGTGCGTAAAAATGGTTCGATTTCGATGAAATTTCAGTATGTAGTAGGGGAACACTGGGGACGAACCCTATTGAAAATGGACGAAATGTGGTCAAAGGTCAGGACATAGGATTGTGATCCATTCCATTGTCCTTATCCCATATTATTAAGGTGGACGTCAAGTACTTTTGCTTCCTATACTTCCAATGGAAAAACTTTTGTACACATTTCCTTCACAAGGATGAGAATTTGAACATCGATTAAAATAACTTCATATTATAACTTGGAAAACTTAATATTTTCTAAAACATAACCATAATTATATTAAAAATCAATAACTTTTCCTTTGGTGGTGTTGAAACCAGAGAAAAGATGGCGCGACCTGTACTTTGATGACGTCAGTGGACAAAAAAATGTTCGATTGCGTAATTACGGTTATGGTTTAGAAAATATGAAGTATTCCAAGTTATGAAATGAAGCTATTTTAATCGATGTTCAAATTTTCATCCTTGTGAACCCATTAATTGTCCAGTAAAAAGATGGCGCGACCTGTATTTTCATGACGTCAGTAGAAAACAAATGTTCAATTGCATAATTATGGTTATGTTTTAGAAAATATCAAGTATTGAAAGTTATAAAATGAAGATATTTTAATCGATGTTCAAATTTTCATCCTTGGGAACGCATTAATTGTGAAGAAAATGTGTACGAAAGTTTCTTCATTGGAAGTATAGGAAGCAAAGTTACTTGACGTCCACCTTAAAGTAGCAATTCTTGTATGTATGTACATTTTATTTTGAAAACGGCTCTGAGAATTTTGATGAAAGTCGTTAACCTACCGTTTTGTGGTACTAGAAATCGATTTAGCTTGATCTCGACTTTAGAAGAATTCGTTTAGTGGGTTAAATAACCACCCCGAATTATAACGTTTTTAGTGATGGCGTTGTTCCATTAATGTTACCAATGCTTAGAAATCTTATGACGTCACAACTCGCGTTTGAGAATGTTGGCGCGTGGTCATGCCATCTATCTCATTACGTCACGCGTTGTTTGTGGATCCTATTAAAGATTTATGACATCACACCTTGCTAGCAGATGGTCGCGATTCCCATCTGCCTCATTACGTCACGCGTTGTGTGCGTATGTATGTCCGTCAGCACAACTCACGTAACTACCGTTGGATTTCGATGAAATTTTAGTATCTGGTAGGGGATCACCTGGAAAGGAACCCTATTTAAAGTGAACGAAATGGGGTCAAAGGTCAGTTCATAGGAGAGGGATCCATTCCACTGCTATTATGCGCCATAACTAACGTAAAAAAGGTTCGATTTCGATGAAATTTTAGTATGTGGTAGGGGACCACCTGGCGACTAAACCTTATTGAAAATGGGCGCAATGGGGTCAAAGGTTAGGACACAGGAGCGGGATCTATTCCATAGCCCTTATGCATCATAACATACGTAAAAATGCTTCGATTGGGACAAAACTTTATCATGTTATTTCGGAGGTATAACAAGCCGGTACTGTTGAATATCTTTGAAATGGGATCAAAAGTCAGGGTACAGGACCGAGATTTATTCCACAGACATTATTCTTATAACTTGAGTGATAACTTGAGTAATGATTTCTGTAATGTTGGAAAGCGTATTATAATCAATGCATTGCATGATTTTACTAACTTGTTTGTTTAGTCGTCAGGATGAGAGGGCTCGTCAGATCTCGTGGAAGTCTTTTCCCTGTTATATCCTGGTTGTTACTGTATTGATCTGCTTCACATTTAAATGTCTACTGCGCATTGTAACAACCGAAGTACCAAATAAATGAAATGAAATTTCTTGCAGGTCAAATGGATCGGTCAAGGTGCTCCTGACCCCGATTTCGACCCGGTTTTGTTTCCGTTTTTTTTTTCTGAAAAGCAAAAAGAACTTTTTCCAAATTAAAATACCCACTGTGGAATTTTGTGCTAGATACCGGTGCCGGCGAACTGAAAAATAATTAGTCATGCAATATGAAGGAAGAGAGGCAATGAGGGGCATGACTTTCTGAGGGGCAATGATGAAATCAACATCCACATTTTGGAAACTTTAAACTTATCATAAGCTTGCGAAAATTGGTGTTGCTGTGAAACATACTCTGAAGCTTGATATGTTACCAAGAAAACAGCAAAAACAGAAATCATACATACAAGTTACTAAATTCAAAAAATTTGAAGCTTTATCAAAATTAGGTGGAACAGCCTTAACATTATTGCGGAATGGATTTCTTGACCCTCGCAGATGTGTGTTTTAAAACATAAGCAAAACAGTAAAGTTATGTCTTGCAAATAATGGAAAACAGTGTCAGTACTTCTGTAAATAAGTGAGTAAATTATACTGTTTTATAGTTCAAAACAAAAGCGCCTCTGCTTTAACTGTAAAAAAAAGTGGGGGTTGCGCGACTGCAGCTTTTATGCCGATGGTGTGCGCTTACCCTAAATTTTATTTTCTAAAAAACAGCTCATTAAATAGAAATTATGAGTTTGTCTGTTATATCACTCTCACATTTAATATCTGCGAATTTCTCCTTTTCTAATTATACGTTTATCCCTACAAGGTTACCGAGAACGAGAGGAAGATTCATCACCGCCATTTTTTTTAATTTTCTTTCCCATTTTTGTCATAAAATCTGCACTGAGCAAAAGTTTTACAACACAGTGAAATCTTTCAAAAGTACAGAAATTCAACGCTGTTATTTCACTTAATCTAATATTGATGAGAAGCTATTTTTCGTACTTTGAACGCATTAACACTTTTCCATATATGCAATTCGTTATATAACTTGTCCACAAAAATGTCTAATTCAAATTAATGTAGGTGTAAGAGCGAACGTGCCGTCACGTGACTTTGCGCCGCCTTCCACTTAAGGATCTGAGGCGTCCGCGCTATATGGGCTCTCACAACAACAAAGAGGTGTTTATGCTTCCCAGAAACACTCACTCTGTTCGAGCAAACAAACAAAGCCTCCCCCACTTTAATATGTAATTCTGTGAATCGGGAAGATGGAGTGACAACAGCTGATTATACAGAAATATATTCACCTTCAGATATAATAATTTGAAGAGGACTCTAGTTAAAGGACATACAAATATTTATTCAACATCAATTAGAATTTTGCTGGCGGCTTATTACTCGCTCTTGAATATTAGGCCTCACTAGGATTGGACCTGGCAAGGATCGTGAAACGCGCAAGCTAAGAAATTCAAATTCTGAAGAAATCTCGCTTAGCGTTGAAGTTCTCACTTAGTCTCCTTGACACTAGGTAGCTCTATATCTCGTCGACGCTTAAGGAATAGTCTAAGCTATCCTTCTCTAATCGATCTTTCAGTAGACTATACTTAGTCCGTACTTCAGTAGTGTAATATCCACTACTCCAACCGCAATCCTTGACTCGGGCTGATTCCGCAGTAGCGGCAACCTATCTCTTCTACGATAGATGCTCGCTAACTTCCCGTGAACTTCGAGGGTTCTCAATCCTGGGTCCACAACACAAAGGCAAACAAGTCGCGTTTCCTTTCTCTCGGAGAACTGCTTCCTCCGATTTCCGAACTCAGACTGACGAACAGTTCCTCTCCAAGTGATCTGCTCGCCTCCCCTTCGCTCTGCACCTGTCCTCAAGGACGATGGCGCTGACCTCACGCTGACCGGTTCATGTTGCTCGCTCCTCTGGTCACGTGGGTCACCTCTGGCGCCCTTCACCTGCCACACCCATAGGCGTTGGCTGGGTATCTGGCTACTGGACTTTTAATTCTATCTTGCGCGTTCTCGTTTCTCCCCAGGCCATCCATTAGCGAGTGCCTCCTTTTGAGAAAGTAATCCTACCGCCGGAGTACATCCGTATAGTAATACAATACACATTGCTATATTGATACAAAAGAGTATGTCTGCATTTCAGACTTGTAGGTGCCTGGTCGAAATGAACAATGTGTTGTGAAAGTCGCGGTGTCCTTGACGATACTCTCAGTTCCTCAAAAAAGGCCTCGCCCTTCTAAGGCATGCGAACCTGAAGTCCTTTGTTATAATTCTCTACTTCAAAGAAAAGAAGAAGCATATTTGCGAACTTTCTGTCGCCATTTTGGGAACTTGCGATGTTTCTTTCGTTCGGAAAAAGCCACATAATGTTCATCATTAAAATAAATTAACATCGTTAATGTGTCCGTTCTTACAGGCCCCTACTTCTGAGACGAAACATGTGGGGTGTCATATTTCACATGTAGAGTCTTAAACCAAATAAGCAAAGTTCGCTCGGTAATTTCTTCGGCGTCTATTTAATTAGACACGACCACAAGCTTCTGTTGGGACACACACATATACATTTATACACTGGGTAGTACCACCAAAGAACCTCACTGGGTTACTACCTGAGTGTTGACTCCTCCCCCTTTCAGTTTTCTAGGGTGCGAAGCCCTCCTCCTTCTTCTCTAAAAGCCATTCGTATAGTGCATCTGCGTGGGGAATTAATTTCTCTGCGATGTGCGATATGGTTAGGTTGAATTGGGCTATGGCTAAGCTCCACCTCTGTAACTTTGAACTCTGTAAAGCCGCGCTGGTCAAATACGTTAGAGGTTTATGGTCAGACATAATCTCGATCTGGTGTCCGAAGATCCACCCCTCAAACTTCTGTAACGCCCACATTATCACGTAGGCTTCCTTATGGCTCGCCACCCAGCGTCCCTGCGTGCTAGTAAGCTTTTTACTGGCTGGCGTCCGTGTGCAAATACGTACGGCTTATTAAAGTCTGTGGTAAACATTACGGGTGCCGTACATAATAGCCCCTTCAGAACTGTGAACGCCTCCTCCAGTTCTGGTGTCCAAACAACTTTCTCTGACGCCTACTTTCCGGTCAGATTGCTCAACGGTTTAGCTATCTCTGCAAATTTAGGCACATAATCTCTGTAGTAACTACACAGTCCGAGAAAGCTCCGTACCTGCCTTTTTGTCTTGGGTTGTTCCAAATCTCGTACTGCCTGAAGTTTCTCGGGATCTGGCTGGTGGCACCCAGACCCTGCTACATGTCCTAAACAATGGACGCTCTCCCGGGCAAAACAACATTCCTTCAAGCTGCCCGTGAACCCGGCTCCCTCCAGACTCCTCATTGCCAATCTCCCATGCTGCGTACACAATACACTTCCCGATTTAACAGTAATTATATTCTCCCCTCCGGTAGCAGCTCTTACCTCTCCGTAGAAAAATGTGTCCCTATCCCTTACTGCCTCCGGTCGCTCCTGTAATGGCTCCCGTGTTACCGTTAGGCTTCCTACTCGTGAGTCCGTCGGGTACGGCCACTCTTCCTCCGTTCTCCTCGTTGGCACTTCTTGCATATTCCCTAAATCCTCGTCCGCTTCAAAAATGCCACTTCCGACGTCGATCATGGGCCTGTACTCCATCAGCTTTTCTACGTGCACGTGCGCTTGTGTCCCAGACCCAACTCGATTACGTAGCTGTTGCTCCCTCGCTTCTCTAAAATAAATATCGGACCCGTCCATCTTGCATAAATTTTATTCTTAGAGTCGGGGATGAGTGCTATAACTTGGTATCCTACTTCAAAGGCTTTCGGCATCAGCCGTCGGTTGTGGTACGAGGCGTATCGTCTCTGTTGCTCCTCGGCTACTTCCTCTGGGTCTGGTTCATTTGCCCGACGTTTACTTCACCGAAGGGTCACTTGACCGAAAATCACTTCACCGAAAAGATTGTTTCACCGAAAGATCACTTGATCGAAACGTTCATTTCACCGAAGGGTCACTTGATCGAAAGGTACATTTTACCGAGCAATCAATTGATCGAAAAGTTCATTTCATCGAAAGGTCATTTCACCGAAGGGTCAGTTTATCGAAAACTTTGGATTACATTACAGGATCTGTTGAAACATGGTGCAAGTTCTCCAGACAGACCACCGAAACGTTAGGGGATCATACTCAAATTGCACTTTTGATTTCCCCGTGTCACAGAGAACGCAAAGATTTAGTTTTAATACAATAATAATTAATTTTAAGTTCCTAGGCCTCGGCTTAGGCCTTTTTAGTAAATTTTAATCATGTTCATAAGGTTTACATAAAAGTCATGTTCAGTGCTCATGTTCATAAAGTTTACATAAAAAGTAAAATTTATAATGTTGCACATTTTTTCAGACAAAAAGAATCAACTTTTGTAGGTCCCTAGGCCTTAGCTTAGGCCTTTTTACCCAATTTTAATCGTACGAACTCATGTTCATAAAGTTTACATAAAATGTCAAGTTAATAATGTTGCACATTTTTTCAGACACAAAGAATCAGTTTTAGGACCCTATGTCTCGGCTTAGACCTTTTTAGCAAATTTTAACCGTGCGTGCTTATGTTCATAAGGTTTACATAAAAAAGTTACTTTACATTTTATGTAATGCTTATGAATATGAGTAGGGTTAAAATCTGTTAAAATGCCCTGCATCTAGGCCTACGGTCAAAAAATTTATGTTTTGCGGTTCAGTAAAAGTGGAACATTATTTACTTGATTTACTATGTAACCCTTATGAATATGAGCTCGGAGTATTAAAATTTGACATAAAGGCGCAGATCTAAGCATTATAATTAATTTTGCATTTCGAAAAACCTACTCATGTGGAGGTGTTTCATTCATAGAAATTAAAAGTGTATTTTTTATACAATCCGATAATGCTTAGGTGGCCAGTATTTCAAAAAAACCCACCGCACTCCAACAGATCTCTAACAACCAAATTCTAAGTTTTCGATAAACTGACCATTCGGTGAAATGATCTTTTGATGTAATGAACTTTTAGGTAAAGTAATCCTTCGGTGAAATGAGCTTTTCGATCAGATGTCCTTTCGATGAAATGAACTTTTCGGTCAAGTGACCCTTCGGTAAAATGTACCTTTCGATCAAGTGATTTTCGGCTAAGTGATTTTCGGTCAAGTGACCTTTCGATCAAGTAAACTATACCCACTTCCTCTACCTGCTGCGCCATCTTCTCCATCCACTCCTGAAGGTATTGGGTAGCCGACGCGGTTATCCCCATGGGTCCAATAATTTCTACTTTTCCCTCCTGAACGGGTAACGCTGGCCTCCTAACTGGTTATAGGAACCCTGTCGTCCTGTGTGACTGGCCTCTTAAGTTGGCAAGCTTGGCAGTCATCACAATATCCTTTAACGTCTTTCTTGATGGATGGCCAATGAAATGAGTGGCGGATACGCTCTAAGGTCTCTTCGTGGCCTAAATGAGCCGAACCCACTGAGTCGTGCTCCAACCTCATTACTTCTCCCCTCCTACATTCCGGCACTACTAGCTGATTGACTGTTTGTCCTAACACCTTCTCTCAGTGGTGTAGTACCCCATCTTCCAAAAGAAATCCTACCTTCCCCTCTATGGCTTGGGTAAAGGCTTCTTTCAGCGTCTCGTCGCGTGTCTGCTGATCCTTAAAAACTCCGTAGTCTGAGCTATGACCCTCCCCTGTCTATGGGACTTCTATCTCGGCTAGGGTTTGGCTCGCTCTCCGTCGACTGCAAAATTTCTGTCCCCGGATCTGATTGGCTAACTGTCGCGCGCTCTGCGGATGCCCCGCCTATCTCTATAACCTCGCTCCGTGACGCCTGGGACGACAACGGTCTTCCGATGTTTGCTCCACTCGCTCTCCCCTCGCGACGCAAACATCCTGGGCTTCGTCTAGATCTATTCCCGTAAACTTTTTTCCTTTCTGTAAATCACTTTCATCGCTCTCCTCTCCTGAAATTGTAAACACCCCCTCGGTTGAAACTAACCACTCGGGACTCGCTCGCCTAGCTTCTTTCATTTTAGCATAATCTAACGGCGTAATTAACGCATCGTTACTGAGCTGGGGTACGATAGCACAAATTATTTCTGTCATACCCAATATCTCTTTTCCGGCGTTTTCCAAATTTGGGTCTATTAACCTAACTTGCAGTTGTTTCACGGGGAAGTTGGCAGTCCTCCCGTCAAATTAATCAGCCCGATCTCCTCCTCATCTTTTCCCCCTAGCTTACCCTCTCTTACACAGAAAAATTCGGCCCCGCTGTCTACGATTATTCCGGCCCAAATTCCTTTCGCTCTTTCTATCTTTAGCTGTCCTCCTACGAGTATCTCCATAATCTCGCCTTGGCTACTCTCGGATCCCCGTATCCTTCCAATTTTTTGCATTTAACTTCCTAGGATCCTTTTCGGGTTTCGTCTCTACGTCCCTTACTTCCCTTCTCTCCTCTCTATCCGCTACCCGACTTACTTTCTTATTCCCATCGCTTCTCCAATTGCCTGGAGATGCTTTGTTATCCTGCCCCGTAGTACCTCTCAGCTGGCAGTTTACGCGTCCGTACCCCGCCTTCCCGCAAAGAAAACAGATCACACCCTGATCAAAATTGGGGTTCCCTAGAGGTCGATTAATCCCCCCCCCTATTTTGGAACCCTGATCCGGTCGCTGGGAGTTTCCCTTTCTGGGGTAGCCCGTTATTAGGCGGATTTTCCCTTTTTATCTGGTTTGTTCCTCCTGCATTATACGGACCTCCCCTAAAGTTAGAGCCCGCCGCATAATTGTTTTTGGGTCTCCCTTCTCCCAATTCCATCACTTCCACATGTGTCTCATACAGGTCACATAACTCTCCCAGTTCGCTCGCTGGAACCAATTTCCCTACGGCACCCCTCTGCAGCAGATAAGTTTTCAAACTTGGAGAAAGCAAACCCTTGAATTTATCACAAATGAATAAGTTCATTAATTGCTGGAATTCAGATACTCCGCTCTTCTCCACGTAGTATTGGAGCGCTCGTCCAATACGACCTGCTAACAGCTGGAAGCTTTCCCCTTTATTCCGTTTCATTGTCTTAAACTGTTTGAGATAGATATCGGGGGTCAAGTGGCACTCCGCCAAAATAGCTTCCTTGGCGGTGCTGGAGCAGTCATACTGCTCCAAGGTTAGTCGTCTGAACAAGTGGTTCACGCATTCGGCGTTAAATAAAGCCACGACTAACCGTCCCTGCATCTCTTCTGGAACAGCATGTAACAGAAAGGCCACCTCTATGGAATCGAAGAAATCTAGGATTTCCTCGGGCTTGGAGGGACTCTTTGGAATTGTCCTCTCTATTATTCTCATGTAATCGGCTAGGCGCCCTTGATCGTTCCGTCTCTTCGCCGGGGACGTCATTTCTGAGGATAACTGTATCTTATTCAGCTCAAAGTCCCTTGCTTCCTTTCTATCCGTTAATTGCAGCTGAAGCATCGTCTCGGCCCGTTCGGCTTCTAGCTCGATTTTTCTCAACTCTCTTTCCTCTTGCTTTTCCTGCCATTCCTTTTCTGCTTTCTTTTCTTGCAATTCCCTTTCGGCTTTCTTTTCTTGCATTTTCTTTTCTGCTTCCTTTTCTTGCATTTCCCTTTCCGCTTTCTTTTCTTCAATTCCCTTTCTGCTTTCTTTTCTTGTAATTCGAGCATACGAAATTTAAATTCCAATTCTAACCTAGCGGTATCCCCTTCCATCTTTCTTTGGTTGATCTGTACCTCTTGATTAGAATCTGAGCTGTTATCTATCTCTTTATCACTTTCCCCTTCACTTCCCTCTACACTCTATCCTTCGTACTTCTGATTCTTTTGCCCGTCCAAAAGCTCATCCATATTTCATGCAATATTCAAATATAATACTCATAAAATCAATATACATATAAAAATACAATTAAATTTTTTATATCAGCCTATGCTCTCAAACTGGTTAGCCTATTCACTCCTAACCTTCCTACATGCTTATTTCAACATATAATAATAAGACCCAATTAAATTCCTAACTTATATAATAAACTCAAATTTGACACATAAATACACTTCGACAATTGATAATTTCTTTGACCCTATGGTCCTCATCTGATCGCACCCTAAACGCGAATTCTACTAGCTTTAGGTGGCTAAAATACTACAGGTAGTGCCCCGGAAATGAAATTGCGGTTCCAAAGTGGTACTTACCCGCTGAAGCGATTCGAGCTTCCTTCTGCTTCATTCTCTGTCCTTTGATGGCCGGGCACTTCACTTTGGTTTGAGTTTTTTTTTTTGTAGTTTCACAATTCAGTCCTGTAGCACCGTGAGGCACTCTGGTTACGAGCTCTCCTCACTGTATCCGCTCTCTCGTCGTCCGCTTTCACCGATTGTGTCCTGTAGCACCGTGAGGCACTCTGGGTACAAGCTCTCCTCACTGTATCCGCTCTCTCGCCGTCTGGGTTGTAGGTCTCCTTCGATGCCCTGGATCTCTCTTCCACCGCAGCGTACGAGAAGCGTCCTGGTTGCAGACCTCCTCTAGTCGTTCGTCGTCGGATAAAGTTCTGTCGGTACCTTCTCTTTCACTTGTGGTTACCGGTATCTTTCTCTTGTCTACCTAACCGAATTTTTCCTCAGCCTGTCTCTCTCCTAAAAGTTCGTTTGTTCTATATCCTACCGATGACTGCGCCATTTTTGTCTTTGTTGCTGTAAGAGCGAACGTGCCGTCACGTGGACAACCCATCCTTTGTTTTTTCATGAGAAAGAAGCTTCTGTCTGGTTCTATTCGGTAGTGTGTCGGTTGAGTGTGACTCTGGCGTCGTTCCCTAGTGAACTTCTTAAGCGAACCTTCAACGTATGAGTCAAAAATCATATGAAGGCAACTGTAGATTTCATAATTCTTGTTGATCCGGTTGATGACGTGGTTAGCAAGGTCTGAGCAAGTCTTGATTGTTGGTGGCTTGTCGTGGCTTGTCAAACTTATGGCACTTCTAGAGTCTCTACTTGAGAAACCTCGGGAACAAAACATACCTACAGATGTGGATGAAATCATGAAAACTGAATGGCCAATTAATAGTGTTGCTATTATAGATGGTATGACAGACGTTCAATCTCTTGACAAGCCACGAGCAATCAAGATTTGCGCAGACCTTGCCAACCACTTCATCAACCGGATCAACAAGAAGTATGAAATGTACAGTTGCCTTCATTGGATTTTTGACTCATACATTGAAGATTCGCTTAAGACGTTCACTAGGGAAAGACGCCAAGGACACACTCAACCGAGGCACTTCCGTGTACACAAATGTCCAGTTGTTTTGATGCTGAAGACTTATGTGAAAATACTGTGGAAACCTATGAACCAGTTTTTCGCACTGACGATGAAAGTGAGGACAGTGAAATAGTCTGAAATTTCACTTCTCAAATGATATATGTATATATTTTTAGTTTGAATATTGTTCTTACTGTATGTATAGTTTCTTAATTGAATATAATCCTTATTTTCCTCATACAATACAGGCGTTTAACTTGTATGGTAAACACAAAATTCCTTAAAACTGGATCAAAACAAACAGATACAATGGGGTAAAAAATTCGCTAATTTTTTTTTTTTTAGATTTTACGGGAAAGCAGTTAGGTATACATAGAAATTGGTAATAACACGAAATAAAGAACATAAAACAAGCTTCCATTAAAAAAAGAAATATTTTGCGATCTGATGATAAATAACAGAGTTAAAAGTTAATTGTTACGAGATACAAATGTCCGCCATTTTGGAACGACACCATTTTGAAAATGGCACCAAGGCATTTCGGCATCCCCACATATGTAGAAACAGAAAAAAAAAAAAAAAAAAAAAAAGATCCCCTGCTTTCTTCATGAAGGAGTACACGGGACCTAATTTTTGACCCTATGGCTCCGGACTAATCTCAGAACTATGCAGAAATGTAAACATTTCATCACAGCACTACGCGGAAATATAATTTTTGAATAAATCCATGGCTACTTAGTCTTCATACTAAGAATCAATTTGCCAGCGAGGGATGTAAATCTCCGTTTTATTTTGGAGCGTTTTCAGTTCCCGATAAATTATGTTGACTCCGTAACAATCAACAAATCTCGAAGACAAATTTTCGGAAACGTTGACATGTACTTGAATGAACCTGCTTTTTCTCATGACCAATTTTACGTGGCATTGACAAGATCCAGAATTCCTCACCAAATCAAGGTTTACATTAAGACAAAAGTGCAAAAAGATCTCTTAAGCAATACACATAAAACATAATTTATTGCGAGATCTTCCAAACCCTTTAAAATATATTTTTAAAGCATTTATAAAATCTTGAATAATAAAACTACACTGCTGTCCACCCAAAATCAACACCAAGAAGGACACGAGATTGCAAGGCGCTCTTTGGCCAACCATGGCCCTTGCGCCAATAAAATCAATGAACCACGAGATTGCAAAGCCAGATTTACTGGACACATAACAACAGATACAAAGATGAAACGATTGAGCTTACAGACCCGTGCGACTTGCGGAACACGCAGGCATCAATAGTTTGTGTGGCTTCCATGGCTGGCAATAACGTCCGCTACACGCCGCGGCATCGAACGAAAGAGGCTTTGGATGTGGGCTTGGGGTAATTCGGTCCAGGCTGCATTAACACGTTGCCACAGTTCATCAGGCGTAGCCGCCGATGGTGCTTGCCGGGCCACTCGGTTGCCGATCAGCGAACAGACGTGTTCGATGGGCGACATATCGGGAGAACAGGCGGGCCACGGCAGCAGTGACACCTGATGTGCCGTGAAGAATTGTTGCACAATGCGTGCCACGTGCGGGCGCGCATTGTTCTGTTGAAACGTGGCCGCTAGCAGATCCTGCAGGTAAGGAAGGACTACAGGCTCCAAAACGTCGGAGATTTAGAGTGTACCGGCGATGCGTACCAGAGGCGTGTAGGTGTGATATCCAATTGCGCCCCAAAACATAACGCCAGGCAACGGACCGGTATGGCGATCCATAATGCAGGCGTCATACAGTCTCTCGCCGCGGTGCCTCCACACGCGGATCCGACCATCGTGGTGTTGCAGGCAATAGCGGGATTCGTCGGAGAAGACGGTGTCGTGCCATTCCGTAGTCCAGGTGCGGTGTTCAACGGACCTCTACCGCAGCACTCGCCGGTGGTGTAACGTCAATGGTAATCGGGGCAATGGGAGCCGTGCGACAAGTCCCCGCTCCCGCAGACTACGTCGAACGGTACATGCTGACATAGGTTGTTGCGCAACACACCCTAATTCCTGCGCTAACGTTCGTGATGCTGCGGTGCGAGCCGTCAATGCCCGCCGCACAACATGCCGGTCCTCTCGTTTGGTGGTGTGCCGCGGCTGTGGTAATCGCTCACGTCGGTCCGTCCGTCCGTCCCTCCTGCACCCACCGAATCCACACTTGCCCCACTGTGGCTGGATGTCGTCCCACACGGGCGCCGATGTCTCGGTACGATAAACCGCTGTCGCGATAAGCCACAATTCGTCCTCTGTCGAACTCCGAAACGTGCTGGAATGACTGCCGTATTCTGCGACGAGGCATCAAGAAGCTTCCCACGCATAGGTCTGGCAGCACAACACACTTCCACTACTTACACCTCGCCTTCTGTGCACCCTTCTTATAGCGCTTCTTTGTGGCGTGCCGGGCGCACATGATTTGCATATACCCTGCAATGCTAATCGTTTGCATTTCCTCTCGCGGGCGACGCATGCTGCGAATTTCAGGCCAATAGGATGCTTCCTTCTTGGTGTTGCATTTTGGGTGTGCTGCAGTGTATATCAGCACTAGCAGTATAACAAGAAATGAGAAATATTTTTTAAACTGAAACCCATTCCATCTGAATAACGAGAATATTTTTAGTCACAGATTTTCCACTCGAGCGTTGAAGTGGGTTACGGAAAAGTTTATATTAGTATTTTTGACTCGACTGACTGTTAATCACAACTCAGGGAAGAAGAAACGTTTCGACGTTCAGAATGAAAAACATAATGACAAGCAACCAAAATTTACATAAATCAACAAAAACGGCTATTGTGACGTAGTTTGCGTCACAATAATCACTGGATAGACTCGTCAGCATATGTATTCATCGCTGGATAGAATCGACAGCATATGAATGACATCTATTCAGTTACATATCTGTCAATGTATATGCAGCATGTGCGCATACATGTGTATGTGGTGAGCAGAGTGTGACGTACCTACCTCAGTAGCGCACATGTCAAAGCTGCAAGTTGCAGCCATAGTCTAGGCCGGTGCAGTTCAATTAGTAAAACAGTCTACGCTGGGGAAGATAGATGTGGCTTCGAATGCAATTACCGGAAAAATTTGGCTTTTACGCTATATGAGATGTGATGCATTTACGCAATTATAAACACACAGGACAAAAAATTAGTCACCCCTAACAGAAATTACAGTAGGAACGTACCGGTTGCACAGAGGGCTCTGTGATAGCATTGTTGGGCGATAAATAGCAGTGACGTGGTTTACATAATCATTTCTGTCTCGTGCAGTGGTGAAGAGAAAGGTGTGTGCTGAATGTAGTCTGCAATATGGGTCATAAGACAGACGTGTTACTGAGTGGCAAAAAGGAGCCATCGTGTTTTGCCGCGCCCACGGACACAAAATGAATGAAGTCACCCAATTTGTTGGTGTCAAAGTGTACTGTCCAGCGGGTCTACAAAGAGTGGTGTAATTCGCAGCCAACTAAAAATCGGCGACGTAACTGTGGCCGGAAAGCCATTTTCACAAACAGGGACCGCCGCCATGTTTCACGCCTAGTAACTGCAAATCGTTTTCAAACCAGGCAAAAATTGCTCCTAACAGTCAATGAAAGTTCACTCCAACCAGTTTCTGAAAGGTCATTGAGACGAGAACTGCATGCAATGGACATCTAGAGCAGCATACCGCGGAAGAGGCCTCTTTTAATAGCAAGTCACAAAGTCGCACGTTATCATTGGGCTCAGAGGCACCAAAACTGAACTGTGGAGGATTGAAAACGAGTAATTTGGTCTAGTTTTTGTTTGTACTCCAATGATGGGAGGCAACTAGTGCCTCGCAGGCCCAATGAATCCTTTAATCCTAATTGTGTCAAAGGTGTTCAAGCTGGAGCGGGTTCTGTGATGCTTTGGGGATGTTTTTCATACCACGAAAGGGGCCCTCTAGTTTCAGGGACGATGAATTTGAACCAGCATGCGTACCTCCGCATTCTGAAGGACGAAGTGTTGCCCTTTGCTTTACATCTGCAGGAACAGCATCACATTGCCACTCCTGTCTTTCAAGACGGCAATTGCCGTGTGTACAGGGCGAAAAATGCGTCTGAGTGGCACGACAAACGATCAGCGACACTGTCACACCTCGACAGACCCGCCAAATTCCCACATTTAAATCCTATTGAAAATCTGTGGGATGATTTGGAACAGAAGGTGAAACGCTGGAATAGACACTCACGTACTCTGGAGGAACTTTGGGACCAATTGACGCATGGGTGGCTGTAAATCGATGTTCAATATATCTACAACCTCGTGGAGTCTCTACCACAATGGATTCATGCTGTTATCAAGGCAAGAGGCGCCGTCACCCGTTTTTTTTTCTGTCAGAGGTGACTGTTTCGTCCGGTGTGCTTAACTTTACTTTTTTTAACTAGAGCTTCTCCCAGCGAATGGCTTTTTATTTTACCTTAAACAAAAATTGTTTTCATAGTTCTTCAAAAAGAAAATTTATCTTTAAAGCCTACAGAAACGTCAGCATGCTTTTTTTGTTATTGTCACTGAAAGTAGCCAGCTTTTGAAATACATTGACTTCGTAAATCGAAAAAGTCGATCGTATCTTCTAAAATATTGTTAGCTATTGATTTACTTATGGAAAACGTGAGCAGACAGTCATCGTTCAGATAAAGGTTATGGTCATTTAAATTCTGAAGGGGTCTCAAGTTTGGGACCATATGAATATTAAAAACAGGAGCACAGCGTCACGGTGCTAAAATGCTGGTGATTTAAAGCGTCGATTTTCTCACTGAATGCAAAATCAAGCAAGCTGTTAGAGATTACCAGGCCATTCTTGCAGAATTTAAAGCCTTTGGAAAACTTCTTTTAATGCTTTTTGTTTCTCATCTTCTCTCCTTTGCATGTTCACGAGCCATTATTTTTCCTCTTTTTATCTTCATTTCCCTTTTTTCTTTTTTAAAGGTTGATTGGTATCTCTGATCCTACATTATGATGTAAGGAATTTTTTTTCCCTTTTCTTCATGCCTAAAATCAAACACAAAGAGGAATATATTACGGTTGAGAAGGGCTATGCTTTGGCAGCTGAATATTTCGTATGATATCGCCATAACATAAAAGAGGCGCATTCGAAACAATGGAAAACTTTGAACCATAAACTTATACACTATCTACCAACAAGTAATTGGACACCTGTGACAGCAAAGGAAAACGAAGTTTATTCACTTTCAATAGTTGGTGGAGCCACCACGAGCGGCAATTACAGCTGCGACCCTCCGGGGCATATACTCTCAACCGGGCGTTGTACGACGGCTAGCGGTATTTTCTTCCACTCGGCTTGGAGAAGACAGGTCAGTTCATTCACCGATTTCGGACGATGGGGGCACCCCTTAAGTCGACGCTTCAACTCGTCTCAGAGGTGCTCGATAGGGTTAAGGTCCGGGCTCTGCGCAGGCCAGTCCATTCGATTAACCCCATTGTTACCATACCAAGCCATGGTGGACCTCGCATAATGACAGGTGGCATTGTCATCCTGAAAGTAACATGGGTCCACCCCATAAAACTGCCACAACGTAGGAAGCACATGGTCATCCAAAATGGTGCAGTAGGTCTCGGCGTTGAGTCTACCAGGAATTGCGACCAAGGGTCCCGTGCCATACCAGGAAAAACACCCCCGTAGCATAATTCCACCGCCGCCGAACTTCACAGTTGCCACAATACTTTCCGGCAGGAGGCGTTCTCCAGGCAGGCGCCAAACCCAGAACCTGCCATCCGAACGGTAGAGGGTGAACCTTGATTCGTCTCTTCAGAGAACCTGTTTCCACTGTTCAACGGTCCACTGTCGACGTTCTTTGCACCACGTTAGCCGAGCAGCGCTCTTGGACTCGGTGATCAAAGGCTTGTGGACGGCAGCACGTCCACGATAACCGAGCAGATGATGGGCTTCCTTACGGATGATATTCATCGAAAGAATACTCCCGGATGCCTGTTGAAACTCCTTGCGGATGTGGCACATCGATTTGGTGCGGTTCTTCCGAATTTCTCTGGCCAGCACCCGTCGGTCTCTAACTCCCAGTTTTGTGGGTCTGCCGGGTAGGAGCACATTCCGACAGTCACCTCGCATCTTCCACTTGCCAATCACGTAGGCCATTGTCGCTTTTGGGAACTTCAACTCGCTGGATATGTCACATATGGATCGGCCATTTTTGTGATACCCGATGATTACACCTTTCTCGAATTCAGACAGCTCCGAACTGCGTGGCATCTTGCATGCGACTGGTTGCGTTGTTGTTTTGTTGTTTCCCACACGATATTTGACGGCGGCGGCCTTGGTGTGTATCAGGACCGCAGATATCGTCGATTGCAGGGGTGTCCAATTACTTGTTGGTAGATAGTGTAATATATATAGATATATATATATATATCATCGTCAACCATTATCAATCCACTGCTGGACGAAGGTCTCCCCAAGTTTCTTCCACAACGGTCTGTCTTGTGCCAGTCTCCATGTCACTCCCGCATACTTTCGAATTTAATCCACCTATCTCCCATGTGGTCTCCTTCTGGGTCTTTTCCTGTCCCTTGGAATCCAATCTAAAATTTCGGCTGTCCATCGATGGTCTGTCCTTCTGGCAGTATGTCCAGCCCATTGCCATTTCAGGAATTTAACTCTGATCACGATGACTTCCACTCTTGTCATTTTTCGGATCCAGGAGTTCCTCTTCTTATCTCTCCTGGTTACACCAAGCATACACCTCTCCATGCTTCTTTGAGTTGTCTGCAGCCTTTGTATGTCTCTTTCAGTTAAGGTCCACGTCTCTGCACCATACGTAAGCACTGGAAGGATGCATAGATCAAACACTTTTCTTTTAAGACATAATGGCATATTGCTCTTGAAAATTATGCTGTTTCTTCCAAAAGCTCTCCATGCAAGTTTTGTACGCCGATTAATTTCTTCGTCAATGTGACCCTCACTTGATATCTGCTGTCCAAGATAAACGTACGTGTATGTTATCTCCAGCTTTTCTCCATCAATCGATAAATCTTCATTTCTTGTAAAAGCATTGAACATCACTTTTGTCTTCTGAAAGTTCATTTTTAATCCCACTTCTTTATTCTTGTCAGCAAGTTCCTGGATCATACTCTGCAGCTATGATGGGGTAGTTATATATATTAATACTCCGAAGAGTTTCATCTGGCACTTCTTATTAAAAACGAACATCTACCAGTGAATGCATCAGGTTGTTGTAGATGAAATGTGTTGAAAATACGGTCCGAAATGAATTTTAGTAATCAAATTGATCACTGCCAGCAGCAACAGACTTTTGCCAACGAGATACGAACTTCTATATGCCGTTCTAAAAATATACCGAGCTGTGGGATGCGACAAACTCGTGGAATGTGGTTTCAACTGATGTTTGATTGGGAAACTATTTTCTCTGTAGAGAGGTGTCCATGTGCTTGAAGAAGTGATAGTCCGTTTTTGATAGATCACGTGAATAAGGCGGATGACATAAGATATCGTACCTCAACTGGTGCAGCATCTGGATCGTTTGGAGTGCAACGTGGAGTCTTATGCTGTCACGGAGAAGTATGTGCCCATAGCGATTGACTAATATCGGCGGCTTTTTGGTGGACAGCTTTCCATGCATAATGTCAAGTTTTTGACAATGTCTTGACCCGGATGCAGGAGAAAGGAGTGGACCACACTAGTTGCGGGCCACAGAGCACCATCGTCTTTCTGGGATGGAGTACCAGCATTATTAGGGCTTCACCGCGGTCGAGCATTTGCGCCGAACGCCGGCGATTGTCATGCAATAACCATTTCCCATGACCATGACGAGGCGTTTCAAAATTTCGCACGTTTGGTTGCAAATAAGCAGAGAAGTGCAAACATCAAATCATCGTGTTTTGTACTGTTCAGTCGACTCTTGTGGGGTCCATTTATCCAGCTTCTTCACTTTGACTACGGCTATTAAATGTCGGAGAACGTTAGCATAACGCTCTAAGAGTTTTTCTGGAAGTTACCTTACCGTTTAATGTGGATTCAGTTAAGGCCTCCAACTCGGCATGGTCGATAGTTTCTTCTGGTCTACCGCGTGGTTCATTTTCGAGGCTCTTTTCTCCCAACCGGAACTTAGCAAACCACCGTTGTCTTGCGTTCACCATCGGCGCCTTCCCTAAATAATGTATCGTTGTTGCAAGCTGCCTCCCATGTACAGTATTCAAGTTGAAACTCATATTTCGCCCAGCCTGAACTTAACATACCAACGTTGTCTTGCGTTCACCATCGGCGTCTTCCCAAAATACTGTATTGTTGTTGCGAGCTGCCTCCTATGCACCGCATTTAAGTTGAAACTCATATAAGAAAATAACGCGCATTTGGTTCTGATCTATCATCCTCTTCACTATAGCTCAGTCTGTCGAAATGGCCAGTGATTATAGGCTGCAGCCTTGACACTTTAAATTTATACAGAGGATGTTCACACATTCTTCGAACATTTTTGATAAGACATTACAGAAAATAAAAGAAGTTCAAAGAATTCTAACTGGCAACAGCATTTTAGACGAACACGAAAAAAACGTGCTGCAGTTACATATCGTCTGCTAAGAAAATGGTACACGTAAACAAACTATATGGATGGAAGGTTATGTTTTTGCTCTTTACGAAGAGAAAAAATTGTGTTCTGTAATTAAAAAACGCTGTGAAAATAATGGAATTAGCCTTTCTAAATGTGAACCAAGTTAGCAAAATCATTCAATGCATTGATTAGGATAAGCTTTCCAACATACCAGAAATCATTACTCAAGTTATGAGGATAATGGCTGTGGAATAAATCTCGCTCCTGTGTCCTAACCGTTGACCCCATTTCGATGATATTAAACAGAATTGGTTCAGTATACCTCCGGAACAACATACTAAAGTTTTGTTGCAATAGAAGCATTTTTAGTCAAGTTATGAGGATAATGGCTGTGGAATAAACCTCGCTCCTGTGTCCTGACCTTTGACCCCATTTCAATGATATTCAACAGAACCGATTCAGTATATCTTCGGAACAACATGTTAAAGTTTTGTTGCAATCGAAGCATTTTTACGTAAGTTATGACGCATAAAGGCAATGGAATGGATCCCGCTCTTATGTTCTGAACTTTGACCTCATTTCTTCCATTTTCAATAATGTTCGTACCCAGGTGGTCCCCTACCACATACTAAAATTTAATCGAAATCGAACCATTTTTACGCGAGTTATCGTGCGGACGGACAAAGCCCGAGCACACGCTTCTTCAACCTACGGTTGGAAAGCGTAAATAAGCAATGTTATTGTTAGTAATAGAAGATAAAATAGTCAAGTATTGCTTTTAAAAGTTAAAAGAACACTAAACTGTTATCCAAAGAAGGTACGCACTTTTACGACTATTTCAAAAGTAAGGTCTCTGGTCTTAAAAGAAAATCCACCGACACTATAAAAGCAATTGCTAAGTTGTTAAAAAATCTCCGTATCAACTGTAAACAAGGTAATAAACAAAGATTTGAATCAGAAAAAAGAAAAGACATAATGCTCCTCTCCTTTTGCCTAGGTCGTCTGCTAAGAAATGGCGCAGAACACGATGTAGACTTTTTTATGAAAATCACTTAGCACCAGACAGACGGAAATTTATTGTAACTATTGATTAAACGTGGATCTACCTAAACGACTGTAACGAAAAAGGTCTATTTACTATCGCATAAAAAGCCTTACAAACTTGGTTCCAAGAATCCAAAGAAAGTTTCAGTAAAGGATTGATGATTATTGCCGGTTTCTCGTACAATGGGAAACTAAAGTTAAGGAAAGTTGAAAAGAATGTTGAAACCGATTCTACATATTACCAAAATAATGTTTTAACTCCTATATTTAAAGAGGAAATATTATTTTATCAACAGAGCCTTCAAAGAGTAGAACTCCGTCAGGCTAACGCTACCAGTCATGCATCCAAATGTACCACTCTACTTCTTGCAAAAAAAAAAAAAAAAAAAAAGAAAAAAAAAAGGGTGTCAAGTCTATACCTTTTGCTCATATTTCTTCAAAGTTCCCTGATGTGTCATCAATGGACTATTGTGCCTTCGGACTGCTAAAAGGAGCGCTTTCTAAACGCAGACCTAAAACAATGATTGGATTATGGGAAGCAGTGGAAGAAGAGTGGAAAAAAATATCACTACCAATTTTAAGAGATGCCCCTCTTGGAAATCTAGATGTGGATTCATAGTCCAGAGAATGGACGGGCTATCAGACAGAACATTTAGAAAGAAATAATTTTATTTTAAACATTAATTTCATTGCTGGAAAATCGTTCTAAAAAGCGTGAGCATGCTCTTTATGTATCACAAGTCGTATCGCCCAGTGTGTTTCTCCAACTGCAAGAGTCTTCAGAATCCGACATTTCATCTACAACAACATAATACAGAGTGATTCATAAAGAAGTATACAGTTTCAACGCACTACAAAACAAGAACAATGCAAGATATTTTATGTTACCTGTAACAGAATTGTAGGAGAATGTTTCAAGTTTTTTCAGAGACAGTCACAGATGTTCTATGTGTGCACCCTTAGTTACACAGCACACATCGAGCCGGTAATCCATTTCTGCCTAAACGCGATACCCGCGGCCATTCAGGACTTTTAAGTTTGCACAAACAGCCCGTTGTTTAAAATTTTTTATTCCAATCGTAGATAGATTTTCTGGTTGGAGATCCTTTTCCGAATCGTGATCGAAAATGCCGTTGCACAACAGTTACAGATTCCGTTTTGCTGAATTCAAGAACACAAAACGCCTTCTTCACTGCAGACGCTGCCATTTTGACTGACTAATCACGTGACACGCGCTATCGCCTTCATCACTTCCCTCAGTAGCGGGACAGAGACTTTTTGAGTACATCTACCTAACGGTTTGCAGTTGTGGTCCGTGTCTTCAACTACTAATGTTTTACAGCATCTGGAAACTGTATACTTCTTTATGAATCACCCTGTACCATACTGTTGGTATTTCACCTTTGATCGGGGAACATCAGCTCTTGTTCCATTGTCGTGTCTTCTATGCAATTTTAGGAAGGAGAAAGGTCATATCGAACAAAACATAGCAGTCATAATATATATATCGAGCATTTGATACCTCCAATGCCGCTAATCCTTTGCAGAATCAGGTGTTCAACTGTAACATATCACATCAGACTTCCAAAATTGTGCTTCAAGCGCACGATCAAGGTAGACAAATTCTTTATTAGCTGGGGAGCTTCCGAATAAAATAAAAGGAGATAAGTTAATCCTGTGAGCAGGGGTCAGTTGCATTCACCACAATCTCTGATCCTTATCTGATAGGTCAGTTGCAATCAAAAGACAACACAGTAATCAACTACACTCACCCCGATTTTGCTTACTAGAAGAGGGAATGTTAAAAACCGATGTGTGGAGCCGGAAACCTCCGGTATAAGATGCTTGCTCTCTGCTTTACAATACTCCACAGATTCACCGAAAAATAATAATATTGTATCATTCATCAAACTGCTATTATATAAATCACATAAGTACAGCGAAAAAGGAATAAAAATATTGAAGCATTCAGGATACAAATTATACACAGTCGAGTCACATTATTGTGACCAACTCCTACTTTTGACGTCAACAGCGCATAGCCAATGGAAGAGGCACGTGTCGTCAGCTGGTTTGGAGGGTATATAAGGTGTGCTGTAAGCAATCTGAAAACATATCACTTGTTGCTGTCATGGATAAAAGGAACGATTTATCAGATGTGCAAAAAGGGATGATTATCTGCTTTCGGACCAAGAGTAGCAGTATTTCTGAAACAGAGGAGTTTGTGAACTGTTCGCGTGCTGCTGTAGTTAAAGTGTGTCGTGATTGGAGAAATGGCATCATTGCGAAAAAGCGATGTGGAAACTGCGGAGCACCAAGTGCCATTGATGTGAGATGTGAACGTCGGCTTCGAAGGTGCGTGAGGGCCGATCGACGCGCTACAGTGGAGCAACTCACTGGCCGAATGAACTAGGGGGCTACCGGACGTGTGTCGAAAACGACAGTTCAGCTAACCCTGCTGCGTATGGGGCTGCGAGGCAGACGGATGGCCACTGCACCGATGCTAATGAAGGCGCATCGGCAGAAAACGCTTACATTTGCACTGAAGTATCGGAATTGGACCTCCGCTGATTGGCAAAGGATTGCTTTCTCCAATGAGTCACGTTTTCTGCTTCATCGAACGGATGGACGTTGGCATTATAAGGCGAGAAGCATCGGAGAACAAACACTCTTCAACCATTGCTGGAAAGACACAAGCTGGTGGGGCGAGCGTTATGGTCTAGGTTATGCTTCCGTGGCATTCCTTGGGTCCACTCATACCTGTGGAAGGCACTATGGACCGAATTCGTTATGAATCCATCCTTGAAGACCACGTATACCCATGCATGCTGATTGTCTTCCCTGGGACGGATGGGATCTTCCAGTACGACAATGCGACGTGTCACACAGCTAGAAATGTCCGAAAGTGTTTGGAAGAGCACGATGAAGACTTCAAAGTACTTCTCTGGCTCCCTAATTGCCAGACTTCAACCCAATTGAGCATCTGTGGGACCACCTCGATCGTGTTGTTCGCTCTATGGATCCTCCAACACGCACCCTCCAGCAGCTGTCGGATGCACTGCAGTCAGCATGGCTCCCCATACCTGTGAACACCTTCCAGCACCTTACTGAGTCACCCCCAGCACGTCTAGCTGCTGTCCGTGCTGCACCCGGCTGTTACTTTGGATATTACCTGGTGGTCACAATAATATGACTCAACCATGTATAAAGATCGAGAAACAGGGATAGGATGGAAGTGGCGTTGTTCAGTATGCAGATGCTTGGCAAAACTGTGCGTTGACACTGATGTTTCCATTATTTTACAATCTGATTTGTGTCACAACTATGACCTACCGAAACTGCTGTCCCATCAAATCGTACTAAGTGAAAAGCAACAGATGATATTTCGGAGCTGCAATTAAAATTCATTAGAAAAAGAGATAAAACTAATTTTTTCAGGAGTGCAGCCTTTTTGTTAATAATCGCATCAATGTTTCGAGCACCCACGGCCATTTTGCGCTTAAAGTCTGTCGGATCGCGTCTTTTCCCCCAATATTTCTTGCGCAATGCACTTAGTTTGTGCATGCCTTCAGCGTTCCTTTTCTATACCAATTCAGCCATCTTGCGTCATCAGCCTGTGCTGGATAGCTACTTTGTATAAAATGGTCTGGAGGTCATAATAGTTTGGACACCACTGTATATTATTCTACATATTGTATCCGGAAAGTCTCCCTGTATTAAGGTTAACTTTATACATCAATATTACTTACGTAGCTCAAAATGAACTTCATGCTCAATAAGGTGTTTGATCCACAGCAGTAGAAATGAACAAAAACCTACAAACGAACGGGATCTAAATCAAGCTCAAATCCCAGTGAATTATCTTGAGTGACAGGGGTGTGACGGGGACCTGCAACAATAACACTGTAGTCGTGAGGATAAGAAAAGAATGTAACAATGAAACAACGATTTGTGAAGACTATTTTCAAAGTAGGAAGTGTGATAACGTCTCCTTTGCGGTAATTACAGCCTTGCCTTCTGATCTTGATTAAGGTATTTTGCGCAATCATGTGTAAATGACGGATGCATTGTCCTCGTTTCCAAGATGAGATTGGCGCCTCTCAAGTAATTCACATTGATTTGGAATTTCTACGGTACAACGATTGCAATCGATCCATCATCTTTTTTCGGTTTGTGCCCTGGATAAAGATCCCTCCTACCCTTAAGCGATAATAAAACACTTAATGCTAGGAAAATCCTTCTCGCCTTGCACTCTGAGTTCCGAGTACGGAAAGAAGAAATGACGCCAAGGGAAGGTATCACTGTTCCTCTCTTCTCCTGCTGCGTGTTCTTCTTCTTCAAAGCGGGATATTATATAAGCAGGGTAGCGGGGAGAAAAGGTGGAAGAATGTGTAGCATGAGATGCCTGAGCGTCATGGTACTTATTTACAGAGTCCCTTCTTTTTCACCCTTCAACGGTCTCGTTATTGGATTGAAGGTGGAAGAGTGGGATCAGTCTCTACCCGAGATGCGGGGAGAGAAATTGTCTTTTCCCGGCGTCATCTCAAGCTCAAGAGTTGTGTTTTGAATATTTGCTGTTCTCTTAGAGGCAGTCTTTCCTGAAAAAAAATCTGTATGTATTTGTTAGTTTTGAATCCTTCTTACGAAATGTGCTTCTTATTTCAAGTTTTTGCCTTTGCCTGAATCTCGCTGAAAACTCACACTTGTTGAATACATTAACAGTAAACTTTTCCTGATCGGTCTTCACCTGTCTATCAGCAGTTTTCCTTTAAAATGAATTAAATCTCTATAAATGTAAATCACAAGTATACCTGGATAATTTTCCACACGATGTTTTTTTCTTTTGACGTACTCCGTAAACATGCCAACAAACACAATTCCCTGATACTTTCAAGCAGAAGTCATCGCTCTTTCCCTGTTTATAAGTGAGTTACAGAAAAATTCTCATTGGTCGCCACCGGGAATCGAACCCAGTCGTCTTCCAGTGACGTTCCGGACATGCTACCACTGCACTACAAGGGCCTTGAATTCCTCCAGACTCACATACAACTAACTGACAAACCACATGGTAGGTTGCTTCTTGGAGCCCCGCACAATGCTGGGGATTCACCAAAGATGGTAAGCAGCAACTGAACAAACTAGGAGGGAAAACTGTTCAGCTGCTGCTTACCATCTTTGGTGAATCCCCAGCATTGTGCGGGGCTCCAAGAAGCAACCTACCATGTGGTTTGTCAGTTAGTTGTATGTGAGTCTGGAGGAACTAGAGGCCGCTCTGGGTCTGATACTTCAATTAATTGCTAACTGTACCATTTTAATACGATGGAATAACATAGCGTATGACTTTTGATACGTGACGTACCAAGCATACAAGCAAGCCTGGCGTTAGTACTTCAACGACTTCAGGCAAAGATTGACTTGTTGCAACCCTAACAGCATTTTTAACTGTAAAACGTTAATTTGTTTACATCGAGTCTTGTTTGACTCTTGGTGACTGTTTGAACAAAACACCGCCATCTCGATCTCTTGTCAGAAAGATCTCGCAACTGTTCTATGGTCATTCTACAAGCGACTTTGTTCCCCTCAGTGGCGCAGTGGTCTAAGCGCTGGCTTCTGATCCTTCGCCCTTGTTGGGTCCGCTCAGAGTTCGAATCCCAATGAGGCACGGATGTTGTGTTTGTCTTACGGCACTGGCTCTCTCCATTCCCTGGAACCAGTGACCCTAAATTAAGGACTAACTACTGCTTATATCCCATTGAGTTGCTCACGGTGGTCTTTAATTCCCCCTCAATAAAAAATCTTGCTCTGTCTACCCCTTCTTCTACTTCCTCCAACTTTGCCAAGCATAATTATTTTTTCAAATCCATTATTGGCACGCATCACATGTCCGAAATATGTGTGTCTTTGCTTGCAAATCATTGCCTCAACGGAGCAGTTGGGCTTGATTCAGTCAAGTACTGACTGATTAATTTTTCTTGCAGTCCGTAGAATTTTAAGAAGCCGTCTGCACAGGTCTATAATTCAAAAGCGTCTATCTTCTTATTCTAACTCTTCTTTTTGGATTGGAGGATTAACGACCACCGTGAGCAACTCAAGAGTGCTATAAGCAGTCGCCAGTCACTATTTTTAGGGACACTGACTCCAGTAGAGAGAAACAGTGCTGTAAGATAAACGCAACGTCCGTGCCTCATCGGGATTCGAACCCGGACCCATCTCGGACGAATGGTCAGAAGCCATCGCTTAGACTACTGCGCTACGGGGGCGGCATTCTCACTCTTACTTACTGTCCAGCTTTTACAACCATACATTACCATAATAAAAAAAAATAGTGGGAGGAGGAAAAGCTAAAATACTTCCGACTTTTCATCGTTTTAGTGTTTTGTTTTTCTTTTTCAAAACTAATACTGATAAAAAAATTGGATTATGATAAAAAAACAACAGCATAGGATTAAAATCGACTGCCCCTAGATATAGCGACCCTAGGCAGCTGCCGTGCTCGCCTATGATAAAAGTTCGCCTTGACACATACATGCACGTCTATGTAATGTAGAAATTTGAACTTTTCCGTACCCCTGCATCCACGAAACAGTTTAACTTAACCTAACATACAGACGTCCAGTTAAAAGCTAATCACGAAATAAGAACATGGGCGTAGTTTAAAAAACAATGAACCCATTTATATCAGACTTTATAGCATGACATTGTGATGCATAGGCTATGTCTTCCAAATACGAGGCAGCAGAAACATATTCACCGAAGATTTAAAATATCGTCTTGCCGCCCCGGTGGCGTAGTGGTCTAAGGCGTTGGCCTCTGATCATTCGTCCGAAGGGGTCCGGGTTCGAATCCCGGTGAGGCATGGATGTTGTGTTTGTCTTACGGCACTGGTTCTTTCCCTTCCCTGGAACCAGTGACCCTAAATTAGGGACGGGCGACTGCTTATAGCCCATTGAGTTGCTCACGGTGGTCGTTAAACCTCCAATAAACAACAACAAAATATCGTCTTTGTGCAAATCGAAGAAACTGCAAGAAAACAGCAGCGCATCTGAAGCACCTCTAGTAGTGTCTTCTTTCAGCAGAGTAATGCGTTATACCACACTGCTTGGATTCTTCGAGAATGGTTGGTGGCACATAAGGAAGATTCCCAGGTATTGCCCTGGCTTCAAAATTCCCCAGATATCAATCCAATCTAACATCTGTGGTTTGTGTTGGAACAGCAGAACCGACCTGCTGCGGCTCAACCTCGTAACTTATAAGATCTGTTTAAAGGATCTGTTGGTAACATGTTAGTACCAGATACCACATGACATCTTTAGAAATCTTGTAGCGTCTATGCCTCGCCTGTTGAGAGGTATTTAGGCGGCACATGGAGTACCAACATCATATTAAGCAGGGGGTCATAATGTTTTGGCTATTCGGTGTATACACTGGTGCTCGAAATTGTAGCAACAACTGCAAAAACCAAGTTAACATTGGAACCCTGCCCCGAAATCACACGTGGATGGTACGCAAGAAGCCACTTATGGAAAGCAGAAAATGCTGTGGCCAATAAAAGAACAACAGAAGCTCCAAGACTGCAAAAGTAGCATATGCCACACGAGAGGATCCCGTATATAAGCGATTAGAGTCGAATACCTGGGAGATCTTTGGGTTTGCGCTGTGAAGTACCGTGATAAGACGCCATTATGTCTCATCAGTGGATATATCCGTTGTCTTCCGCCTCTGGATACAATTTCAGGATACTGAAAACATCTTGAGAAGACCTAGGAGATGACGTTGGAGGGTCACTGCTGCTCGACAAGATCGTTTATTGGTGTAAACCGCTCGGCGCCATCCAGGAAACACGGCATGTCCATTGGCTCAGACGATCGTTTCGACAACTGATCGGAATGTATTCCGACATACGGTATACCAAAGATTACACAACAGTTGTCTGTATGCAAGACGGCATGCTACGTGTGATCTCTTGAGCGCATCCCAGTGGAGAGTTTGCTTCGAATTGTGTCGTCAATATGTTCATTGGGCCCACCAAGAATGGGACGCGAACTCTTTACCGATGAAAACAGATTCTGTTTGCAACTAGATTCTTGGAGAACATTTATACGGCGAGAAGGTGGGATATTTCAGCAGATGAATGATCGTGAACAAGACCACTTCGAATGTGGTGGAATAATGGTTTGGGCCGGAATCTGTATCAATAGTTGTTATCCTCTCCATATAATGACCAGGGAAAACTGTCAAGGTGTAAAGGCTGTACGATATACGACTAGTTCCTGTATCCTCATGTTCATGTTTTTAGAGGTGCAGTGGGTACAGATTTCCTGTTAATGGACGACAACTCGTTACATTTGTGTCAGCCGGAGTGGCTTCTATGTCTCAGAACACTATCGGCCAGGCAAAGTGCCATTAAAAGAGTCACCGAGCTAAGAAGGCAAAGCGCGTTTGCTTATATGTCGGAAAATCACCTCAACAAGTGACAGTTATCCAAAGCTCACGTGTTCCCTTTGGGCAAATTTCCAATTCACAACACTTTTGCGTTGTTTGGAATCGAAGTCTGCTTTATGCTCTTCTGTAATGAAGAAGCTACTTAATTCAAGCCATTCCTCGTGAAAAAAGCATAACCGCAACATTAACGTTAATATATATTTTTACATTCAAATATTATTACCTTTGTGCCACATTTTCCTGTAACCATAACCTTGTATTTTATTAAATAATTATTGTATACTTCTGTGTAATGAAGGTGCGTTACGCTACATTTTCTTTTTCCTTTTGGATGATGTGATGTCATTATGATGGATTCACGCTTCGCCGGTTCGCTAGGCTTTTCCCTTCACTGTCGGTATCGTTATCCGTCCGATACTTTGCTTGTCAATGAATATCTTGAAAGCGAATATATTGCACCTATGAATTGGCCGATACGGTCACCAGATCTTAATCCGATTGAGCATATTTCGGACTCTTTAGGTCGAGAAATTGCTGCTTCTTCTCTTCTTACTACAGCTTCACAGGACTTACGGTGTTTTCTGGAAGAACGGAACCTGATCGCAGTCTCTTTTAGACAACCTCAAAGCATGGTTTGCCGCCCCGGTGGCGCAGTGGTCTAAGGCGCTGGCCTCTGATCATTCGTCCGTAAGGGGTCCGGGTTCGAATCCCGGTCAGGCATGGATGTTGTGTTTGTCTTACGGCATTGGCTCTCTCCCTTCCCTGGAACCAGTGACCCTAAATTAGGGACGGGCGACTGCTTATAGCCCATTGAGTTGCTCACGGTGGTCGTTAAACCTCCAACCAAAAAAAAAAAAAAACATGGTTCGGTGCTGTGAAGCTTGCACTACTGCCGTGGCGATCACATTCTATACTGGAACCTGTGGTATCATTGTTGTTAGCTAAATTATGTGATATCTTTTTATGCCTTATTTTACTGATTTTCTTAAGAGTTTCGTAGCTGTGAGACAGCTACTGTGACTATTTGGCACCTAGGGAACGCGATAAAATTCTCAAAAATGAACGTTTACATGCACAGCATCGAGCATTGACAAAGAAAGTCAAATGCGCATTGCTGATGTAAAAAATAGTGGGAGAAAGGGAAACTGAACGCTCGACTTGCTATTCCTTATTGTTCTGAAGGGAGGAATGGTTGTACAGCGTGCACGAAATGGTTTGCTGTTTAACAAAGGGAGAGAATCCGCACGAGATCAGCAACGAACACACATCTTCATTGAAAAAAGGCATTCTTAGTAGATGATGTTGCAATGATTTCTGGTGATTGTGGGATGTTGCAATGAAATGATACTTCCAGTACGTAATGCATTCGTTGGTAATTCAGAGAGCATATTTTCCAATGACTTAGAAGAAAACTAATCGTAGTTTAGACAGACATATGTAACAAAGGACATGTCACCAAGACTCTCTAAATCATTGATGGCCAAATTGCTGCCCACCACCCAAATTCGGCCAATCAGTTTATTTACTACGGCTTGCATATTACTCTTATTTTATCCAATAAATTGTATCATTCAAATTGCCGAAGTAGCCACTATTGCTCGCATCCTTGAACGTGTCCGCTCAATCCTTTTTATATTTGGCCATAAAAGATTTAGAACTTCACGCAGTTTACTTGCATTCCTCAATCATCACCACAAGCATTAATTTCTAATTAAACCTTCCTTTCCATTAACCGCCTTTTTCACTTATTAGGAACGCACAGACGATTTCTCTTTTACAGGAACATTTTAGTAATGCTCCTGCAAGAGAGAAATTTACCTTGAGTGCGTTCTAAAATAATGGTAAAACCATTACCTTGAGACGCGCAGTTGCACACTGCGCAAGAATTATACTCGCCAAGAATTTCCTCCATTTTCTCCTGCGTGACTCACTGTAGGCTGTTCAACCGTGAGTGAGCACAGGCTACATTTTTTGCATTTCTTTTTTTGCGTGTTTGTAACGAAGATGTTTTCAAAATTTAGGAAAGTAGACAGTGAAAATCGTGCATTTAAATCAGAATGGGAGTTCGATTATTTGTTTATCCTCAATAAGGATAACAGACCTCAACGCTTAGTTTGTCTTCAAGTGCTAGCCGTATTAAAAGAATACAATCTTTGAAAGGCACTACATCACAAATCATTCGAAAAACCAGTGCGCAAAAAATTACACTGAAGAATAAAAAGTGCTATTGAACATTAAGGAAGAAAGCGAAACAGCAAAAATATAATTAGTAACGTGAACAAGATTCAAGAATCATCACTCCTGACATCCTATGTGATTAGTTACGAACTTGAAAGAGCAAAGAAACAGTTTAGTGATGGATAATTTGTGAAAATGTTTGCAGTTAAAATGAAATAAGTGTTTAATGAAGAAAAAGTTAGAAACGATTTTTTATCTGCATCTCTCTCAAAACAAACTGCTACTAGAACTGAAGAAATTAGTTTGCATTTTTCTTCCAACTTGTATGCTTTAATTCAAGTTTGTGAGTACTTTTCATTGGGACTTGATGAAAGCACAGACATAATGGATACTAGTCAGTTCCTAATTTTTATTAAAGTAATCCTAGAAGACTCTTCTATTGAAGAGTTATTGAAAGTTTGTTCGTTGAATGCTACAACTATAAAGGAGAAGAAATATTTTTTGCTGTTCGAAATGCAATGGAGGAATGTGGTGGATTTGAAAAGTTGTCTGCTATATGTATCGATGGTGGTAGGGCTATGATTGGTAGTAAAACTGGGTTCTTTGGACTGATGAAGAAAAATAAAATTGACGTGCCTGCATTACATTGCACAATTCACCAAGAAACCCTGTGTAAAAAGTCCATCAAACTAGTTAATAATATGGCTACTCTGACCAAAATAACAAATTTGATCAGAGGAAGAAACAGCTGTATTACTCACTGAAAGTTCTTTTCCTTGCTTTTTCAGAAGTGTATTCTACCTATGGCGATTTTCTGTTACATGCTGAAGTGAGGTGGCTTAGTCGAGGAAAATGTTTAATTAGATTCTTTGAGTTGAAAGATGAAATATTTACCTTCCTATGAGACAACGTACAGCCTTCACTTGATCTTCAAAATAATAAATGCCGCCCCGGTGGCGCAGTGGTCTAAGCGATGGCCTCTGATCATTCGTCCAAAAGGGGTCCGGGTTCGAATCCCGGTAAGGCATGGATGTTGTGTTTGTCTTACGGCACTGGTTCTCTCCCTTCCCTGGAACCAGTGACCCTAAATTAGGGACGGCGACTGCTTATAGCCCATTGAGTTGCGCCCGGTGGTCGTTAAACCTCCAATCAAAAAAAAAAAAAAAATAAAAAAAAATGAATAAATTCAAAAACATTAATTCTTTTCAGGACTTGGCATTTCTTACAGACATTACTCAGCATTTATATGTCCTGAATTTACAACTGCAGGAGAAACGTATTGAGTTTTTCTAGTTAAACTGACTTTGCAAAAATATAATGTGGTTCATTTTCCTCATTGCAAAACGATTTCGGAAAAAGAGCGTTAACTTCATAAAGTATGCAGATCACATTGAACAGCTGATTTCAGAATTTAATCGTAGATTTCAAGATTTTGAAATATTTCGTCCTCAAATAGAGCTTTTTAATAGCCCATTCAAGTGCACAGTGAAGTGTCAGCCGGCAGAACTGCAATTAAAGTTGTGTGAATTTCAACGGAACAGGAACAACCGGATCTGACTTGTGGAAATTACTTCCACAAGAACGGTATCAACTTTTGAGAAAATGGGCTCTTAAACTGTACACCATATTTGGTAATACGTACATTTTGTGAGAAAACCTTTTTCTGTCATGAAGACTGTCAAGTCCAAATCAACAGATTAACTGATTCGGCATTGTCAGATACTCTAAGGATTGCTACATCAGAAATGGAAGTGCACTTCAAATCTCTGGAAAGAAATTTTGAAAAGCCGCATTGTTACATTAAAAGAACAAGTAAAATAATAAAAAAAAATGTCTTATTGCAAATCATGAATAAAAATGTAATCAATAACATTCTGAAAAAAGTTATAATCAATTCGTAACATCTGTGTTTTAAATACTGAATTCCAGAAAGCAGTTAAACTTTTTTTTTTTATATATAAGTCTGGCCCTCTGATGTTATTATTATATGGTGGTCTTCGGTCTAGCAGAAATTGGCTGTCTCTGCTGTATATCACTGGTTTAGTACATTTATTGGAATCATGCTACTGTAGACATGCTTCTATATACAGAAGTTGAGTCGAAAGTTTTTCAATATTTGGATCACTTTGATTTCATACGTACCTTCACGAAGAAAGCTGACTAAAATTCAGAGTATAGGCTATCGTGTTGCATCGTCCTTAACCATCTGTCTGCTAGTTCTTCGATTCCCGCGGCAGTACCGTTCTTGTCCTTCGAGGCAAAGAGCTCCCTCACCCCAGCTAGCACCTCCTGCTGGTTGTTGAAGTACCGCCCGCGAAAGAAGTGGGCCATGGACCGGAACAAGTAATAAACCCACGGAGCATAGTCCGGACTACATGCTGGGTGTGACATCAGTTCGATGCCCTCAAGTTCCTGGAGTTTGGCCGGGTCGTTCGCGCGACATGAAGCCAAGCGTTTTCCTGCTGTAAGAGAGCGCGCTTTCTGATCACCACTGCCGGGTACTTTTCCTTCAAAATGGCATACATCCGCTGCAGCTGTTCAGAGTAGAGGTTGGCGTTGATGGTCCAATCGTCTGGAACAAATTCCTAATGGATTATCCCCTCGAAATTCCACCAGACGCAGAGCATCACCTTATTCTCAAAGCGCCCACGTTTGGCAACAGGTTCTGGAAGCTGGCTCGGGCTCAACCACTGCCGTTGTATGTTAGGATTACGGAAATAAACCCACTTTTCATCGCATGTAACGATTCTCTTTATGAAACGTACATCGCGCGTGTTTTCTAGGAGTTTCGTGCACATTTCCACTCGGTGGTTTGCTTCAGCTGGCGTCAGTTCTTGAGGGACAATGCGGCAGCTCCTGTAGACCTTGCCGAGGTCCTGAAGGTGACGAACCACGGTGGTCTGTGATATGCCCAGCTCGCCTGATAATATCCGAGCATGGTTGTCGGATTTACCCCTACGGCCTGTCGCGCGGCATACTTGACCGTGGCTGATCCTCGAGGTTTCTGTCACCTAAGCGAAATTTCTTGAACCATCTAGTTGCGGTGCTGTGGTCCACGGAACCTTCCCCTTTCGCATGACAAATGTTTCCTGTCACTTGAGCAGCGTGATGCTAGAGTTCAAACTCGTAAAGCAAAAGTTCCCCAATTACCCAGTTCTGGTTGTTCATTTTTTAGGCGTCCCAACCACTGACAGAACGACGACATGCAATGCTGTTCACAGCAACGACAACCACTATATTCCCCTTTCGACAGACTGCAGTGCTCGACTTGAACTACACTGCTGCCAATCAAAATGCAACATCAAGAAGGAAGCATCCGACTGGCCTGAAATTCGCAGCATGCGTCGCCCGCGAGAGGACATGCAAACGATTAGCATTGCAGGGCATATGCAAATCATGTGCGCCCGACACGCCACCGAGAAGCACTGTAAGAAGGGTGCACTGAAGACTGGGTGTAAGTAGTGGAAGTGTGTTGTGCTGCCGGACCTGTGCGTGGGAAGTTTCCTTATGCCGCTTCGCAGAATACGGCAGTCATTCAAGCACGTTTCGGAGTTCGACAGAGGATGAATAGTGGCTTATCGCGACAGCGGTTTATCGTACCAAGACAGCGGCGCCCATGTGGGATGACAACCAGCCACAGTGAGGCAAGTATGGATTCCGTGGGTGCAGGTGGGACGGACTGACCGACGTGAGCGATTGTTGAAGCCGCGGCACACCACCAAACGAGAGGACCGGCATGTTGTGTGGCGGGCATTGACGGCTGGCACCGCCACATCACGAACGTTAGCGCAGGAATTAGGGTGTGTTGCGCAACAACCTGTATCAGCACGTACCGTTCGACGTCGTCTGCAAGAGCGGGGCCTTGTCGCACGGCGCCCATTGCTCCGATTGCCATTGACGTTACACCACCGGCGAGTGCGGCTGCAGTGGGCCGTTGAACGCCGCACCTGGACTACGGAATGGCACGACATTGTCTTCTCTGACGAATCCCGCTTCTGCCTGCAACACCACGATGGTCGGATCCGCGTGTGGCGGCACCGCGGCGAGAGACTGTATGACGCCTGCATTATGCATCGTCAAACCATAACGCGTCGCCTGGCGTTATGGTTTAGGGCACAATTGAATATGACACCCGCACCCCTCTGGTACGCATCGCCGTTACACTCAACAGCCACCGCTACATCTCCGACGTTTTGGAGCCTGTAGTCCTCCCTCACCTGCAGGACCTGTCAGCTGCCAAGTTTCAACAGACAATGCGCTCCCGCACGTGACACGCATCGTGCAACAATTCTTTACGGCCCACCAGGCGTCACTGCTGCCGTCGCTCGCCTGTTCTCCCGATATGTCGCCCATCGAACACGTCTCGTCGCTGATCGGCAACCGAGTGACCCGACAAGCACCATCTGCGGCTACGCCTGATGAACTGTGGCAACGTGTGGAAGCAGCCTGGACCGACATACCCCAAGCCCACATCCAAAGCCTCTTTCGTTCGATGCCGAGGCGTGTAGCGGCCGTTATTGCCAGTCATGGCGGCCACACGAACTATTGATGTCTGCGTGTTCCTTAAGTCGCACGGGCTTGTAAGCTCAATCGTTTCATCTTTGTATCTGTTATTATGTGTCCAGTATATCTGGCTTTGCTATCTCGTGTCCTTCTTGGTGTTGCATTTTGGGTGGCCAGTAGTATATTTCAATAGGATTCAGCTCCATGTCATGTGGATGCTGTGTGCAAAAAGTGGTTTCAAGATATTTATATTCTACTACTGGAATGGCCTGGGAATAGCCCAGACCTTAACCCCATCGAAAATCTATGGAGCCGACTAAAGAAACTTGTTAGTCAGAAGCAACCCAGCAATAAAACCCAATTAATAAAAGTAATAATTCAATATTGGTTTCACATTATAACAGCTGCAGAACTAAAAAAACATTTGTGTATCTCCTTTTTCCTGTGTGTTTCACTTTTCTTCTTTATAACTGCTGTTTTAATACAAAATTCTGCATAAAAGTTATTGCGTTACATTTTTGATGAAATTAATTTCCATTGATACATAATTTTGTGGTGTTACTCCAAAATCCAAAAAAAAAAAAAAAAAAATTTCTTTTGACGCAGAACTACGTTTTTCCCCGCGCTGGGTAGAGGGTAACATTGGGTGCACGGATGCAACGAAAACAGGTAAACATGTCACACTTCAATGCTTATACCTTCGAAACTAATAGAGTAATAAATAATAACCGCTGGCACATGCATGACCCAGTTGGTTAAGTCGGTATGCACTGTGTGGGAGGTGGACGTTTCTGACGGGTGGTTCGAACCCCGGTCCTGCCGGCCATCTGGTCTTCGGTTTTTCCTGGGTTTTCCGCAAACTCCTCGTGTTGGGGACGTGAATGCGTAGATGGTTCCCTCTGAAGTTGGCCCCGGACGCACTTTGTCCCTGGCAACCCCTTTCCCAGCATGCCTTGGTTCACCAGATAAATATCGATGCTTTTGTAGCAAAACATTGTAAGACGAATGAAATTTGATGTTACATGGCTTCAGGCACCTGGTTGTTGTTGATGATGTATGAATAATACATCAGTAGATAATTTATAGAGTCCCATTTGTAACAAAACTAGTTTCAACCCTCCATTCCTTAAACCTTCGATATACAGTAGCGCTAGAAAGTTAAGCTAAATTTCATGTGATTTTGCTTCGCTGCACGCTGTTTTAAGGTTGATAACTAGTGAATAGATAATGATGGCGATGATTTCTGCCCCGCATTCTGTAGCTTGAGGTCAGAGCTAACGGACGTATACGATAAACCGGAATAAAGTGAATTATTTATTTTCAGATTAAAAAAATATCGAAGGGGCACAGTAACTACTGTGCCGCAACCTTTAACGTAGGGCTACGTCAACTGTCCTTCGCTGAATACTTTAAGGACTTAGAACTAGTTCTAGTGGCATGAAGTACTGACAGTTGACGTAGTTCTACATTGTAGGTTGCGGCACAGTTGTTACTGTGCTCTTTGTTTTTTCGGTTCCATATTTTTTTCATCCGCAGTGCATCTTCCTGAGCAATAAAGAGGAAAACCTCAAACGAAATTACACCGCACTCTCACAATGAAAATATTTTACTGTACGGATCCTCTGCGATTTTTAAGATATAAGTACATAATAGTGAAAAGTCAGGGAGTAAAAATATATTTAATGTTATATGGTTTAATATATCTTAAATGAAATACAAAACATTTCAAGATCTTTAAGATTTAATCTTCGCTTCCAGTTTTAGTTATCAATTATCTCTTAATAATAATAATAATAATGACAATGTGGTACTGTTTTGTTCTCTGCTTCGAGTGTGTAATAATCGACTTCCCAGAGCACATTTAAGCAGACTGGGGGCTCTGGGGCTGAACAGTATTTTGGGGCCCCAGTATTAGTAGCACATTTAGGATTTCACTATGTGTGGATGAATACAAATACGCCTCCCGGTGGCGCAAATCATTCGTCCGAGATGGGTCTGGGTTCGAATCCCGGTAAGGCATGGATGTTGTGTTTGTCTTACGGCTCTGGCTCTCCCTTTCCTGGAGTCGGTGGCCCTAAATTAGGGACGAGCGACTGCTTATAGCCCATTGAGTTGCTCACGCTGGTCGCTAAACCTCCAATAAAAAATAAAATACAAATGCCCAGGAAAAACCATTCCCAAAACATAATGAGGAAGCCATAAAAAATCCTCTCCGTATTGAAGTGTTTATCCCATGATTCATGGATGAGAATCAGTGTTAACAAGAAAATATAAAAATGCATGGTTGAAAAATGGCTACCAGTTTAGTTCTGCTTTGTTCCCCCATTCCCCAGCGTTCAGCTTGAAATTGTATCGAAGTAGTAGGCAAAATAATATGATCCAAATATCATGATTCCAACGAATTCTTAATGTATGAAAATTTCTCCCGTTACAGATGTGCAAAAAATAAAAATCATTAATGCTTTTGTAAGATTTGAGGATGGACTGAGGGGTGACTACACTTTTTGCGGACTCCTAAAAAAGCGGAAAGCAATAGAATATTTTTTTTCACAAAGCAGTTTCTTATAGCTTTTGCTGTGCTATCTGCAAAACAAGAAAATAACTGTAGAACTCTGCCAATTCTCAAGCATTGTGCATAATTCTGGGCCCCCTTGAAAATGCGGGGCCCGGAGCTTCACCTTCCCTAGCCCCCTCTTAAACGGGCTCTGCGAGTGCCCCATCTGACACACTTCCTTCCTCCCAAGAAGCACCATAGCTACGCCTCTGGGTTGGACAGTTTTCCATGGACGTTTTCGCGAATCCTAACGCATTAATTTTATAAAAATGGAATTTCATTCGGTAGTTACTCTTTCTACCTCCCTGTTTGCATCTCTAGGTTTTAGTCTGAACTAAACTTTCAGAATAGTTTATGATAAGAGAATCAGAACTGTAATTCACAATCATGGACACCCACAGCACGCTATGCTGATATAAAAGCCGCCCTGCTGAAAGCGTCTGCAACATACAAGCACCCTTGAAAAGAAGAAAGCTTTTGAAGGCATCATAAATTGAGCACGTATTTTCAGTGACTCAACATAGAATCGTTCAGTACCTAGATTTACGTTCAGCTGAGAGGACGTTTTAAATCATCTACGCTTTACGACCCACGCGGTGCATTCCTGCCGTTTAAGAGGGGTTATCTTCATAGGACTCGGCGGATGCAACAGCAGAATTTCAATGACAGTTCCTACATTATAAGTGTGTGAGTGTGCTTGCCGATGCATCCGAGCAAAGGATTAACACATTTCCTACGCGACTGGAATATTCGCGTGCCATCAGCCAACCACCCGCTCGCTCGTTCGACCTCTGTCCTGATTCAGATCGTAATTTTGTTGAAGCTGCCTTCGAAAGGCTTCCAGAATTAAGTAAACAAAGGGAGCAAACTTTAGAGAGGAGGGAAGTTCATCGCCGGTCTCGCGTCAAATAAGTTCACCCCGGAAATCTGCCGCCCGGGAATGATGACGTAAGTGTTCAGCTGCTGTGCGTGCAGAAGCTATAGACGTCACCGCGCCGAGGCTCATCTAAAAATATGCGGGCAATGCATTCGGCTGTGTTGTCACCAGGGAACACGTTCCGGAAGACTTTCCTGCAAACTAATTCATTGCTTTGCAGCTTTCGTTTCTCTGCTATGCGATGCGTTAAAATTTAAAACTAATAGCGAAGAACTGAGGAAGAAGCAGAATGATTAACGTGATAACAAAATAAATTATCTACGCTGAATTTGGTGTTTTACGAAAAACATGCAATGAATTTGTATTTAGGTTTACGAAAAGACGTTTACAAAATCGCCAGTTTTTGGTGAAAAGCAGAAAATCTGCTCTAGGTAGTTTGTCCCAGCAGTCTAAAGTACCGAGTCAATGAGATATCCACCGCTCAAAATCTCAGCGATATTTTCTTCGTAGCCCTTTAAACGGCCGATGTACCTGAACCAAATGGTACATCAAATTTGCTGCTCTCCCCCAAACGGGAATTTAAAACATTTCCTTTCGTACTCTCATCTCAGCTGTACCGACCGTAAACCTGTCAATGATAAACGCGCCATTCTGGGCCATTATTCTCTATTACACAACGTTATTCTCTATTCCAGAAGCTGCTGTGCCCCTATGGTTTTTTTTTTATGATAGGGAAGAGCTAGTACCCCCTTACCTGGACATCATGCCACTCGGTAGAAATGATTGACACAAACATCTCCCTCCATTAAGTTCGTCGCCATTGCTATTGCCATTTTTGTCGGCAGTCAGTCAGAAAACATTAATGTCAATCATTGCCACTAAATGACCAATTTGAAAGCAGATACTGGGAAAGCAATACTTTCTGATGCGAAGGTTCACACGGTTCTAATCTACTTCTTAGCGAATGTACATATTTGATCGATCTATTTCAGCACATTTTTCTTACTCCGTGTTTTCGTCCGAGTAGATAAAGGGTTAAACAAAGTACATGTGCAAATACAGGGTATTTAAAAAGTTTGACTAAATTTTAGGAACTTGTTCTACTGCCAATTCCAATGGAAAGCTTCATATAAGCATAGGGCTGGAAACTTTTTCGTACAGGAAATAGAGGGTGCAATGTGAAGTTGCGCAGCAGCCGCTTCAGAAGCGAATGGAGGCTCCTAACGATGTGGAAGCCTTCCAAAGAATTTTTGCGATGATGATTACGGGAGACACTCCCGCGATACACAGCCCTAAAAATTTTAACCATTATCTCTCACGACGCTTAGAGAAATCTTATGATCAAGTTCTACGAAAAACTCGACTTCTCTAACTAGCTAATCACACAGCGCAATTTACTGTAGTATGACTTATGCTGTGAGCAGCGCTACAAACGCCCTAGACATTTTCTACTAAACTGCCTGTAGAAACAAGGAATAACAGCGCCTTTTCCTACGCAGAAAAGAGCTTTTGTGTTTTCCTTCTTCTACAGTTACATTTTGCCGCCCCGGTGGCGCAGTGGTCTAAGGCGACGGCCTCTGATCATTCGTCCTAAAGGGGTGCGGGTTCGAAAATCGGTAAGGCATGGATGTTGTGTTTGTCTTACGGCACTGGCTCTTTCCCTTCCCTGGAACCAGTGACCCAAAATTAGGGACGGGCGACTGCTTATAGCCCATTGAGTTGCTCACGGTGGTCGTTAAACCTCCAATAAAAAAAACAGTTACATTTTAACTGTAAATTTCAAAGTGTGGTAAAATAATGCAAAAGCCTTGGTCGCTCTGTCTTCGTTTCGGAGTCTGCATCCTGCCATCATTCTCCGTGACCAGTCAGCGTGGAAAAAATTCCCCATTGGCGGGTGGACTTCACCGACCCCAAACAAGAGTTTTCATTGGCTGCTGCGATGGTTACCACAATCCTGTAACGGGATGACATCGCAGAAACGGAAACAAGTGGATTGTAACTCAATTTCCACTGGACCAGTTAGGTAAAAAGAAATTCCCAACTGGTCACTCAGTGTCCGAATCTTAAATAGCTTCAGAAATAATTATGCACAGAATCCATCGAAGCAATCTTCGCACAAACTTCTTCGGCAGAGTGGAATTGCTCACTTGTGTGAATAATAAAGAAGCCTAAAAGGATTCTACAGTCAAAAAGGCACAAGTGCCTGTCGCACGTTCAGCCTCCTGGGGGAGAAAGGAAGGGAAGGGGGGGGCGTTAGGTTAAATTTAAAAAAAAACTTGACTCAAATTATATACATCGCGGAATTTTACATTTTCTGTAGGGCTATAAACCTTTATTCATTTGAGACATCCTGAGCTGCCCGTAATTTTCTCCCATTCGGCCAGAGAGTCATGTATTATTAGTCCGATCTTGACCCGCTAGCGTAAAATTTATTTATGTGGAAGGGTAGGGCGCGTGTTGTAGTTTTTTTAGGTGTTACTAATTTTATTCATTTAATTTCGTCAAGTCCACCCCATTAATGTCAATGCAACGATGTGGAACCATAGGATTAATAATGTAAGTACCAGAGGGCTGATCCAAGGCCATGATATTACAGATCTCTGTAATATCATGGCCTTGGATCAGCCCTCTGGTACTTACATTATTAAGTTCCCTCTTTTAGTGACATTACGCAGAAACCAAGGTTTCCGATTGGTTTTCAACGCTATCGTGTATGACGTCATTCACGACACCGACGTATCAGGCCGTGTAACATGAGAGTGACGTCACAAACGGAAGGAACTCTTCTCTCTAATGTCATGGTCTCATACTTTTCAGATGGCCTTGACTGATCTCATCAGCTCGACGTCAGCGTTCCTGGTGGCGAATTCACGAAATTTGCTCGCGAACTCCGGAAATATGATAGATGGAGCCAAAATGTCAATTAAAAAGGTGGAGAGAATCCTTGTTTTGCTGCGTTGTTTTTAAATCGGTCATAAAATGTGGAGGTCAAAGGGCGAATTCTGGCTGTACACTGAGGTGGCTCAAGCATTCAAGGGTATTTTTAAGCAGTGCAGTGTCATCGGATTGCTCTTTACATCGGAGAGGACTCCTAAACGGAGGAGAGGGTAGATCATGCCATTGAACTCTACCCCCGCTTCAAAAACTGCCAGGTTGCTTCCCTCATTTGCAATTCCATCGGCTACTGTGTGCTAAAAACAATTTCGTTCGAATGGAACAGATTCCAGTGTTAAGATTAATTCTATCCTCCTAACAAAAGGCACGTAAAGGTTCCGTTTTTACGGAACCGTTATTTTCCCTTATTCACTGAATCGCCACGGTCATCACGAATTAACCCTGTTAACAAGACTGCAGTTGTGGTAGAATTGAATGGAGATTTAAGATTAACCAGTGCTCGAATAGTTACCGGAGATGTAGTTTTCCTCCCTAAAACGGAAAGAATGCAAAAGTGCAAAGGGTGGAAAAAGCAAGAAAGAACCTACTACTAATTGGAGCCCAATCATCATCATCTTTGGGGAAGGAAAAGTGGCTCCAATAAAAACTGAACACATCGCGATGTGACAACTACGAGGATCATTTCAAAAGTTTTGCACACTGTGGGTTATCTCTTAAAAAACGAATTTATTTCACAACATACCTTTACAGGCCTTCGAATTAATCTCCACGTTTCTTTATGATAGTGGCGCAACGTTTTTAGGTTTTAACGACCACCGTGAGCTACTCAATGGGCTATAAGCAGTCGCCCGTCCCTAATTTAGGGTCACTGGTTCCAGGGACGGGAGAGAGAGCCAGTGCCGTAAGACAAACACAGCATCCATGCCTCACCGGGATTCGAACCCGGACCCTGTTCGGACGAATGATCGGAGGCCATCGCTTTAGCAACGTTTTGGCAAGTATTGTATTCCAGTCATCACGCCTCCATTATTGAGGCGTCTGATAACTCGGGTCACCTCATTAGAAACATCCTGAATCGTACTGATTGCCGCCCCGGAGGCGCAGTGGTCTAAGCGATGGCTGCTGATCATCCGTTCGAGATGGGTCCGGGTTCGAATTCCGGTGAGGCATGGATGTCGTGTTTGCATTACGGCGCTGGCTCTCTCCCTTCCCTGGCACCAGTGACTCTAAATTAGGGACGAGTGACGGCTTAAAGCCTACTGAGTTGCTCATGGTGGTCGTTAAACAATTAATAATAAGCAAAAAAGAGAAAAAAGGGGAATCGTACTGAATCATTTCCCGTGGAGTGGCTTCTTCCGTTTTGGAAACAAGTCATAGTCTGGTGGGCTCATGTCAGGAAATTCCCATCCATACATTTCCTAAATGCCTCTTACTGAACGGGCACATGCGGCCTCGCGTTGTCGTGCAAAGTGATGACACCAGCTTCTAGCATGTAGGGCCTTCTTTGACGAATCTTTGGGTGCAAAATATTTTGCAGAAACCTTCTGTAGTATTCCGCTGTTGCAGTGGTCCCTTTTGGGTACTCTGTCTGTTGCTATCACTCCAACCTTGTCAATAGGTCATAATCAGCATAAGGAAATTTTTTCTGGCGAGGTGGTTCTGGATGTTTCCACTGAACTGAGCGGACTGACATTTCAGTTCTGATTATAAATCTCGTATCCAGGTTTCTTCTATAGCAACAATTCTGTCCAAAAACTGCTCTACTTCTGTCTCGTACCGCTGCAGCAATTCTTCTGCGATCCCATTGCGAACTGCTTGTTGCTCTTCACTCAATTTTGTGGAACCCATTTGGCAGACACTTTTCTCTTTTGTAATTTACCAATGTTTGCTTCATATGCAATCTCTTCACATGTTTTCCGTCGATCTTCTTCCAAAATGTTATTGACGATAACCACAGAAGTGTCGTCCAACTGCATCTGATGGCCGGTTGCTTCTTGGGTCATCTTCGATGCTTTCCCGACTTTGGCGGAAACGAGAAGCCCACAGTGACACTGTGGTACGATACACTACACAAACTTCACACAAAGCTTTATGAATTTCGGTAGGGGATTTTCCTCGCAGATTTTCAATTTTAATGTAGGATCGCTGGTCGCTACGCGAGATATGACCTGGCTCACTTTCTTCCTCCATTTCTGGGCAGAATTTTTCGGGACAGAAACAAATTAGCCAGCAGACGTAGACACAACTTTGTATACTGAAGTCTGATTCAAAACTGGCGCAACGATTAGCTGGCCTGCGCAGTGTGCAAAGCTTTTGAAATGACCTACGTATAAAGTTGTTCTGCATAAATAAGGATATTGTTGCTGTATTTCATCAACTTGGGTGATTACTATGCACAGAAATATTGTTTCGTATTGTTGTATAGAAAATTAAGATAAATTTGCACAACATGAAACTGAATTTTATTTTTTGAGAAAGTGCTTTGTCGCAAGAAGGTATTTTCATCCCACGTTTCGTACCCTTTCAGTTACAAATCCTTTTGGTGTTTTTCCATAGATAACTTCAGTAATCTGTACATTATTATATATAAGGTTTTTTACCGTGGGTCCTATTTTGAGAGAACGGCTGAACGTAAAGATACGGTTGAGGTATCAAAATAAAGATCTTACCATGTACATGTGCCAGTCGAAGAGAAAATTGAGATTGGGGCAACGGTTCGGGCGTTGTGGGGCGGCAAAGTTCCCATGTAAAGTCTATGGGAGAAATGTGCGGTTGACATTCGATCGCCTGCGGTTGACTCACGCGCTGTTGAAGGCGGAAGCAGAGAGGGACAGATAGTCCAAAGTCTTCTCTTTTCTGAGCGAACCGTTGCGCAAAGCAACGCTAGCAGGCATTTACTGGATTTACACACTTAAAGGAAAAAATTCTCTGAAATAATGACCCCAAAATTAAGGAATGCGTTTTCGTAGGCCTTAAAATAGGGAGTTGATACCGTATGAACATTTCAAAAAGTCAGCCCTCCCCCTTCCTCCGGTGGCGCAGTGGTCTAAGCGATGGCTTCTGATCATTCGTCCGAAAGGGGGTCCGGTCTCTAATCCCGGTAAGGCATGGATGTTGTGTTTGTCTTACGGCACTGGCTCTCTCCCTTCCCTTGAACCAGTGACTCTAAATTAGGGACGGGCGACTACTTATAGCATATTGAGTTGCTCACACGGTGGTCGTTAAACCTCCAATAAAAAAAAAAAAGTCAGGCCCGACGCTACGGGTAGGCTGGGGCCCCTCGCCCATTAGCCCCTCCCCCATTCCGAAATATTTTAACAGAACGCATGGCTGGTGGAACCGTCTAAGGTTTTAGGGAACTTGGATGAACGTACGTGAATTTCGAATTCATGTAATTTTTTTTATATGTAAAATAAGTTTTGTTGTTAGAGAGGGGGAGGGGGAGAAGAGATTCCTTGTCAGGTTACAAATTAAAATTGGTAAACAGCCGTATGACACAAAAGCTAAAATTGCAAAGGCTAAAACTGCAAAGAAATGGTAACTTTCTACAGAGATTTGTATCCATGGTTCCCATAGTACATATTACGTTGTACACTTCTACACCCGAAAACTTTCTTTGACTAGGAATGACATTATCAGCGCCAGGCAAAATCTACACGAACGGAGTTTTTTGTCAAAATGTTTGCCTATCTCTTCAAAATTTGTGCGCCCTCCCCCCATCACGCTAAGCCCTCCTAATAGCCCCCCCTCCCCTCCAAGTTCTGAGCGGCTGGAAACGCCAATGTGAAAAGTTGTCAAGTTAAACAAAGTAGCTTTAAAATCTTTCAAAAGTATTACTAAATACTTTTTTTTTTTTTTGCCGCCCCGGTGGCGCAGTGGTCTAAGGCGCTGGCCTATGATCATTCGTCCGTAAGGGGTCCGGGTTCGAATCCCGGTCAGGCATGGATTTTGTGTTTGTCTTACGGCACTGGCTCTCTCCCTTCCCTGGAACCAGTGACCCTAAATTAGGGACGGGCGACTGCTTATAGCCCATTGAGTTGCTCACGGTGGTCGTTAAACCTCCAATCTAAAAAAAAAAAAAAAGAATACTTTTTTTGAAATTTTTAAGGAAGAAAACTATCGTGACAACTTACTGTGCGAACTCTTGAATTTCTACAAAGCTACCAAATGTAATATGACCCTGAAAATCCTTTTCCTGGATTCTCACTTGAACTTCTTTCCTGAGAATCGGCGCTGTCAGCGAAGGACATGGCGAACGATCTCATTCAGATATTTCGAGCATGTAAAAGTGATATCAGAGCATGTGGAGTCCCAGTGTTTTGGATGACTTCTGCTGGACAATCAAGAGAGAGCAAACGAAATACACCAGGAAGTCAGCAATTGATACGTTTTAACTTTTAGGTAATTTATTTATGATTTGTAAGTGTATGTAAATACATGATTAATTCAAACATAAACTACGTGTCACTAAAGTCTTGCATGGTAGAAAAACTAATACAGAAGTCCCCCTCACCCGCTGGGGATACGTTCCAAGACTCCCAGTGGATGCCTGAAAGCGCGGATTTACTTAGGATAAAGTTTAATTTATAATTGAGCACAATAAAAGATTAACAATAACTAATAAAATAGAACAATAATAATAATATACTGCAATAAAGTTATGTGAAACTAGCATGAATTTCTTTTTCAATCTTTACAATTTCACGGAGAGAAGATTCGTTCTTGTTGTCGATCTTAGCAACCTCAGCATACGATTTTCTTCTACTGTCCTTAATAAGTCGAGAACTCTCACCTTTTCGCTTAAAGGAAGCACTTGTCGACTTCGCTTTGGCATACCCGAATTGCCAGCATCACTATTCTTGAGCTTTGAGGCCATTATTAGGTGAAATAAGGGTTACTTCAACACAAGCACTGCGATACCCGACAGTCATTCTGATCACCGAGACGGCTAAGTGACTAAAGGGCGAATAGCGTATACTGTAGATCGTGGATACGCTAGAGCAAGGGATGGATTCACGTTCCGGGCGGAAAGGAGAGGATCTGCAGAAGTTTTGGTCACGCTACTCAGAACGGCGTACCATTTAAAATTTATGAATTGTTTATTTCTGTAATTTTCCACTTAATATTTTGGAACCGCGGATGGGGGGGACTATTGTATCATATTTGAATTCAGCATAAAAAAATCTTGTTAAAATCACATTTCTTGTGGGATCAAAAAAAAAATTTTTTTCTTTTTTGTAAACCAGTGTTATAAGGCCTCAGGCCTTTTTGGCAATGTAATCCACCGTGCTCATATTCACAGGTTTTATAATTAGTGAAGTTAAGAGTCACACTTTTACTGAATCACAAAACATAATAAAAGAAAAAAAGGCATTTGTCTTTTAAGCAAATTTTTGCCCACATTGTTTCATGTTCGTATGGATTGCATGTCTAGAAAATTTAATAATGCCAAATTTTTACTCACGAAAAAGATTGTCATTACACTGTGCTGGGCCAATTTAGCTCCCGCTGCTTATGTTCGTAAGGCATACATAGGAAGCAAAGTTACATAATTTTGGAGATAAGCGCCGCTTCGGCGTAAGAGCCGCACCAGCAAAAGTCTCCATTTGGGAAATAAATTCTTTGTAAGAGCCGTACCGGGACAGACGCCGCACACCCAAAGTTTTGTAATCTCTTAGCCATTGGCGTAAGACCTTCGACAAATAATATCGTCACACGTTTGAACCAATATCGGAATTCCTGCCCATTTTTATTCATTTTTCCAGATTTTCATAATCTTTTTAAGTTATTTTTTGGATAATTTAATGAATCAATATAAAAATAAAATTGATGGCATTGAAAATATCGAATGTTCCTTCCTTTGTTAGTATATTTATTTTATAGCTGTTAATAGTTGCTCTACAGGGTGATACTGAATATGAATTCCAGTTTGTAAATACAAATTTCACGGCATGAATTACCGGAATTACTTTTAAATTGAAAAAACTGATTTGGGCTATCCGAACGAAAATAACGTGAGGAATATTAAATAGCCATTATTTATAGGGAATATTCATAAAATAAAAGTATAAATAAATGGATGAATGACTGACAAATGTACAGGAAAGAAGCAATAAAAAACAATTCTGTTTCTAGTTAAAACCCTGTTTTGTCCGTGTGGCCCGTTGTCCGGACCCCGACACAGCAACTTTGAAAAATCTACCAAGTACAATTTGTATCTCCAAACGAAAGTACAATTTTTATACCAACCTTGATGCTATTCAACAAAAAAAAAAAACTTTTTCAGTGATATTTCGATGGTTGGCGGAGAATTTAAGGCTGATCCGGAGCTTTATATGCATGTAAACATGTTATAAAAGCTAATCCCTTTGTACACAGTGCGTCAAAGAATTTTTAAGACTGGCGCTAGATTTCAGCCTACGGTGGCGCCACTAGTGTAATCGCGAATGCGTTATAAACCGGGACCACCTGCTTGCTTTCTGCCAAAAGCACTGCGCAGTTGTTAAAGTAACTCAAACGAAACGGCCGTTCCTTAGAGAAGTAACATTTTTTTCATGTTGAATTATTAAGATGGAACAAAGGGCTCTTATTAAATTTAACGCAAAACTTGGTAAAAGTGCCTCGGAAACGTACCAAATGATGAAACAAGTTTACGGTGAGTTTTGTTTAAGTAGATCAAATGTTTTCCTGTGGCACAAACGTGTTTTTTGGACGGAAGAGAGACGCTAGAAGATGATCAGCATACCGGAAGACCAAGTTCATCTAGGACACCTGAGATTATTGAAAAAGTGCGTGATTTCGTGGCAAACAATCGATGTGCGTCACTAAGAATGATGGAAGAGTCTTTAAACATCAACAAAGAAACGATTCGGACCTTCCTGCATGAAGATTTGGGCAAAACAAGTCTGTGCTAAATTTGCTCCACACACGTTAACCAATGAACAAAAATCAAGGAGAAGTGCACATTGCACAGACATCATTTCAGCCGCTGAAAATGATCCAAACTTCTTAAAATCGATTGTTACAGGTGATGAAACATGGTGTTTTCAATATGATCCTAAAACAAAGCGACAAAGTGCGGAATGGAAGTCAAACTCACCACAAGCCAAAAAAAACAAGAAAAGTTCAATCGAAAATCAAAACAATGCTCATTACATTCTACGATAGTAAGGGTATTATCCATAAAGAATTTGTTCCAAGTGGACAAACAATTACTGTTGAGTTTTATTTAAATGTTTTGAGGTTTTTGATGGGCAGAATTCGTCGCATTCATTCAGAATATCTGGATGAAAACAGTTGGTGTTTGTTGCACGATAATGCACCCAGTCACACCTCAATTCTTGTTCGTAGATTTTTGGCGAAAAATAACGTCTGTGTTTTGAAACATCCACCGTATTCGCCTGATTTAGCACCCTGAGACTTTTCTTTATTCCCAAAACTTAAAATGACGTTAAAAGGGTGTTATTTTGATGACATTTCGACCATACAAATAGCTTCGACACGTGCTTTGGAGGCAATTCCGCAAAGTGAACTGGAACAGGCATTCGAATTATTATTAAATCGCTGTAACAAGTGTATTGAAGCCGGAGGGACTTATTTTGAATAACGAACCAAAACCAATTATAATTTCTTGTTTCTATTTCATTTTACAGACCCAGTCTTAAAAATTCTTTGTCACACTGTGTATTAGCTTTTATAGCATGTTTAGATATCCAAAATATTTAGGTTGTAATTTAAAATCTACGGTCGCGGCCTAGGTGCCTTCTGAACACCTAAACACTAATTCGTTGAGTTCTTTTTGTTAGCTTTTATTTCATGCAGTGATATAACAAAAAATAAAATTATGAATTAAGATTTAGTGAGTTGCAAAACTTCTGCGTACACCATTATGTCATTAGAATCTTGCATACCCTTTTATGTCACTAGAAAAACTCTTGCACTTCGTTTTATGCCACTAGGAAAACTCCTACCCGTATACTTTGACAAGATCTCCGAATTAAATGCGAGTTGTGTACATTCCTATATATGAGAAGGTGTAACAGTTTTCATAGCGGTAGAAGGAAGTGTAGTAGTTTGCCGGTGTGGGAGCTTTCCGACATAGTTTTTCCGATCTAGGTTAGGCGCCATACTGCTGCGTTTTTCCGTAATTTTGCGTCCGACATTAAACATGCATGCTCTTATATGCACACACACACATCCATATCTGCTAAATTTTGGAAGGAAAATGACTGAAAGATCGAGCAAATATATATGTATTTGAATGAAATCTTGAACTTCCTGCCTAATGCTAAGTTTGATATTTCTTTCATCGTTATTCACTTTAGTTGCCTGCCGTTTTGAAAACTTAATCCATCGCAGAACTGCAGCACTGTGACGCAGAAAGCATTTACCTAATGAAAAATTCATTACTTTTGGTTTCATGAAAAAAAAAAAAAAAAAGAAAAGAGAAGAAAAAAAAAGCAATAGTAGACAAGAACTGCACACCTGCTTTTCTGAAAGAAATGCCGTGTCATATTTGCTTACTGTGTAAGCATTAGAATAAAGCTAGCTGCAAATGAGCTGCTGAAAATTCACCGCGAGAACACAATGTTTCTCCTCTTGGAGCAACGGGAAGTTCAGTTTTTTTTTCACTCTCCTTCCTCCTTTTTTTTTACTTCTTCCGTAGCACAGATCAAGTTACCAATAACACCCATTGGCATTTTGCCTAATCAATATCTCGCAGCAGGAAACAAGAATGGGGAGTTGCTTGCATTCCTGGGTGGCTCGGGGGACTCCGTAATTGGAAAAGTGTGGCTCGTAGGAAAATTGGCGCAGATTGAAATCGGGCGACGACAGCGTATCACGTGATACCCACGAGGTACGCATCTGCTTTTAGTTGTGGCAGAGTGTACTGCATTTGTTGATTGCGTCGGAAGCGAGGGTGACTTCTCTATGGTGGACGCGCTTTTTCAAAAGGAATTTCCCTTCCTGAAATGCTAGGGCATTCTACTGCACGCTTATTTTAAAGTTGAAGTAAAATTCTGGGGTACATTCCTAATTGTTCAACTGCGCTTTTAGGCACCAATTGTACATAGGATGAACAAGTAGCGACGCACGAATATCGGAAAATTAAAGCTCCTGCTTATTTTCCACGTTTCCCCAAGTCCTGAGTTCTTAGCCGTTTAGAGCATTGGTGTATGTAGATTTCAAAATCTTAAGGGGAGAAAAAACAAACAAACGAAAAAGTTGCTTCCTTGATTTCATAAAAAAAAAAAAAATTAAAAATCTTTTCTTTTTAAAGAGAGCATTCCTCTTATTTCTTAAAAAATAAAGAGCTGCTATTAAAATAAAAAAGAAGCGGTGTAAAAGCTGTTAGTCCGATTTCTTAAAAAATAAAGCTGTTTTAAGACAAAAAAATAGTATTCGGGTGTCTTCCGGGAAAAAAAACCCCGGCGTATTTGCATAGGACACTTCCACGACTCACAGATGCATATTTTCTGCGGGACAGTTTTCTAATGCTGCAGACGTCTGAAAACGCGTTCCGTGGGGAATCGAACGAGGCGTGAAGCACATGTCGTGAACCACGCGTTGAACCAAGGAGGTTATATTACTGGAGACACCACTGGCTCTGCCGACATAGGTCACAACTAATCTGTGGTGTGACGTCACAAGCAGGCAAAAATGAACTAAATTATACCGTTGATGAAACAGTAAGCTTGTGTATCATTGATAAAGATTATTGAATTACTCATTTTATCTGTTTATACGCCTAGAAGCTTCTGTTCCATTGGTTTCCAAGCAGCTTCTCTTCTGCGGCTGCGTCGTGCCTGCTCATGACGTCATTTACAGCACAGACGGTGACTTATGGCGGCCAATGCTGCGTGGATAGGAGTGGTGTCTCCAGTAATATAACCTCCTTGCGTTGAACTTGTACCACTGCAATGGCTACTAAGTTTGAAATACTGTTTCTATTGCGACATTACTGGAAACAGGAGTTTAAAATTACTGAAGAATTCCGAAAAATTAACGAAGGTGCAAGCCTGCCTGTTACTCGGAATGCGCAAACATGGTTCAAGAAATTTGCTGCTAGTGACTTGAAAAGAAAGGAAGTTTCGAGTTGGCCCACTGCTGTTGATTCGGACGCCTTGCAAGCGGGTGTGGAAGACAATCTACGAACAAGCTCTCCCAGATTGTCAGAAGAATCGGGCGTATACATATAAATCTACTAGTACCATTGCTGAGCACCTGCACAAGATCGGAAAGGTTTACATATGATGTCGTGAGGTGTCTCACGAGCTCTCTTAAAAAATCTCTCTTAAAATTTTCTCACGTTGTGAGAAAAAGTTCATGCTGTATATCTGGTGGAATTATGAAGGTGGGAAACTGCTGGTCGCCAGCTGGAAGTGATGGGTCACTACTGGCTAAAATCTGCAGCTCACGGCAGGGCGGTTGCCCACTCAGAATGATCATTCCAGGGGAGTGAATTCATGCTCTGGGGGATGTAAAAATTAGAAATTGTAACTAAAAAGTAAGTTAACCCCTTCAGAATTTTCTTTTTAAACATGCATAAATTTCTTTTAGAGACGTTTCTTGATTTTCTTTACAAGACGTTTATTTTTTATTTCATGCAGTTAACCAGGGTACAGAGTAACATACACCATGAGGTGTGAACATCTCGTATTCATGAAGGGCAATTTCCAAAATAGTGACTGGAGGATAGATAATAAGCCCGGTGGCGCAGTGTTCTAAGCGATGGCCTCTGATCATTCGTCCAAAAGGGGTCCGGGTTCGAATCCCGGTGAGGCATGGATGTTGTGTTTGTCTTTCGGCACTGGCTCTCTCCCTTCCCTGGAACCAATGACCCTAAATTAGGGACGGGCGACTGCTTATAGCCCATTGAGTTGCTCACGATTGTCGTTAAACCTCTAATAATAATAATAATAATAATTATAAAAAAAAAAAGATAATATGTTGATGCTGCCGCGGAACTACTTCATCGTTCGGGTCACATTGTTTGCGTTGCGGCCTAATTAAATACAAAGACCAGGAGTAATTTACCTTAATTTTTTTTTTTTTTACTTAATTTAAATAATTTTTTATTTGCTCCCTTTCTCCTCATAAACCTCGTTTTTCCCATTGAAGCAGAAAACCCAGGTGGTCAAGGTGGTTTGCCCCGGACACCCGTGGAGAATGACCAAGGAATTTATCTTCTTTTCACTCATGTGAGAAGAAGCACGGCATTTACGAAATGGCCCCAGTGCTAGCGTTGCTGGTGGGACAAAACATCCCGGTATTTCAGGAGTGCACATGAAAGAGTCCGAAACGCGGTCAGATGAATAGGCGAGTTGCGGTTTACGACCATCTCCTCGATGAAGGAGGCACCAGCGAAAGTCGTAAAGTACAGCGCGGTGTCACTGGAAAGTCGTAACTCTGTCAGAGGGAAGCCTCGTCCAATTCTTCGCTATTCATCCAAACGCAGAAATTATGTCTCATTGAGTTCGCAAAGGCATCACCTTACCAACATGCCAGCTGCCGCGAAAAGGTAGCTAAGTGGACCAGCGGGCCAACTAATAGCCAATAAGCTCGAGCACTGGTCAGTTTAGCTGACCAATTCAGACCCCAGGCGAAAGAGTTCTTAGAAGGTTGTAAGCACGCCCCTACACGTGGAAAATTAAAGGGACGGAAATATATATGCAGGAAAAAGATATAGTCAGCAGAGATTCACATTCAAAATGAGGGATATTCATATTCGAAACGGTGATCCACGGACAGATATCGACACAGATGTCCATTCACGTATAGTATTCGGAGGACAGTTTCAGAGATATTCGAGAATGAGACGGATGTAGTTTTTTAGTTAGGAAACTGACAGCCCAGTACGTGGTCGCAGCCGTGGCAGCGAAGTAGCTATAGAGAGGTACAATGAAGTACCCACGCGGTCAACAGAAGGATCTCAACGAGCGACAACCCAACCGAAGGAAGGTAAGATGACGTTATTTTCCCCAATTCCAGTTCCAATGTTAACTGAATATATACATATGCATGGTCGCTATGCCTCCTCGAGATAGATTGAGGTATTTAATTTAAAGTTAAGCTCAGGGGTGTAACAGCCTTACGCAGCATTGGACCAGTCAACATGGCTAATTCTATTATTTTAATTTAACGTAACTTTTATTTGGCCTCAACCTGAAGAATGTAAGTGCTTAATTGTACTTTTCTTATAATAAACATTGTTAATTACCTAACCTGGTGAAGCTAACTTTTCTGGGCTGTATATATTTCTTTAATTCATAATTTGCAGCATATGGGCTTGTAACGGGCCTATATGAAACACAACGCGACGTCCGTAAACTTTGAGATTGGGTTCCTTCCTTACATTTATGGGAACGCAACCTCATTGTTTATCCAATTAGACGATGATTAAATATTCCGCGACCACCGCACTACCGGTGGCGTGGTAATATTGATATGCCTAACCTCCATGACCTTTCTCAACATGTCATTGGAATGACGAGCTAATTAATAATTTGCGCTCTGTCGCAAAAAGTTTTCTGAGCGTTTGACCTTGAACAGAATTTTTCCAAGCCCTACCCCTAAAGCTTCTATTCACTTTCTGATACACATTCGTTCCGCGCCGGTTTGTTTTACGTTCTGCATTTTGTGGAGTGTTGTGTTGTTGACGTTCACATAACGTTTACGCTTTACTTGGTATTTACGACTTGCGGTTCTTGGATATTTACCTAGTTTTTACATTTTTAATAAAATTACGATTAACTGAAATGCGGTTTTTGAACGATCATAATACTTTCCTATATAAGGGCGGTGTGAGAGAAAGTAATAAACGACGTACTATTTGAGAGGAACTCGAAGGGGCGTAATTTCAAGTCTCTCCCTCTGAGATAAGAAAAGCTTGCTAGGTCCTGGCTCACGGTACAGTAGTGATCCGTTGATGGTAGCGCCATCTGTTGACAGCATCTCGTATACCGCTGATAGCCGGACGCATCCCGTGAATTACGGGCCTCCAGGCTTGCGCCACGACTAGTCCGAAGTTGGGAATCTCAACACGAGCAAGCAGCAGGACTGCGCATGCGCAAAATCAACACGTGCGCAGTTTCTCATTGTATGATTATAATAACTTCGGCCATGTCATAATTGTAGTATTAATTCTGTGCTGATTCAAAGGCGCCGACTTCACCAAATTATTGGGGTAGGGGGGCAAGCGTGAAATGATCAGACGTGGGAGGGGCATGTGTCTTCCACTGTCAGAAGGAAAATAAAAAAATAAAGGGGGAGGGTGAGATAAACTATGAGATTCGATGTATATTTGTAAACGCTACTGTAATTGTTCATCAGCAAATGAAGAAGGAAAGAGAAGCCGCCCCCGCAGTGGTCTAAGCGGTTAACCAGGGTACAGACTCGTCCAGTGGTCTAAACTGTTAACCAGGATCCTGACTATTCGTCCGTGATGGGGTCCGGATTCGAATCCCGAGGAGGCATGGATGTTGTGTTTGTCTTACGGCATTGGCTCTCTCCCTTCCCTGGAACCAGTGGCCTTAAATCAGGGACGGGCGACTACTTATTGCCCATCGAGTTGAACACGTTGGTCGTTGAACAACAAATAAAAAAAAAAAATAGGAAAAAGAAAATATTTTTTGCAGGATATTAATTTTTTTTAAAACAAAATCAGCCTGTGATTTTATAGAAACATCGAGATTTAATTTCCAAACGTTTATATAAAAAACAAATTAGAAATTTACTGGGTTTCTTAAAGAAAGAATAAGAAGCAAAAAAAAAAAAAAAAAAAAAAAGGATGAAGGCGCTAGAGATTATACGTTTCTGTATTTTTATTTAGTTTATTTTTAATAATTGTTTTAAACATTTACCACATATCACAAGAACATGTCAAACAAAATATGGGGTTGACAATCCAGTTTTATCTAATGAGCAATGTTGAATATCGAAAAAAAGTTTACTTATTTTGTTATTTATTAATTTTTTTGAATTAAATCGCTTTGGCTAAAGGAATTATTTAATTAAACAGGACGAAAAATATTGGGTGGGCACTGCTCCCCAGTAAAATTATTGGAAGAGCAAGATTCACCTTGCCCCCCCCCACATAGGCGGCGCCTATGTGCTGATTATATATTACTATAATGGCTCAAACAAATGAAAGCTAAGAGGATTTTTTTTTTAATCCCCACTATGTCAGTTTCCATCTAAGAATAGTCAAATAGCGTACTTAAAGCTGGGTTATATTTCTTGCCAAAACTCGTTCTGTCTGGTGAGCCGATTATCGATTTATTTTAATTGAAGTAAGAGAATGTGAACATTTTTTCTTTGACATTTCGTTAAGACAAGGATGTTTCAAAGTGAGAGAGGCCCGTGTAAGCTGAAGCAATATGAACCGTCGCAACATCCACGCAGAATATGACATGAACACATAAATGAATGAAACAATCGCGTTTCAGAACCACAAGCACTGCACTAAACTTCGAAAAAACATTTTTTACGTTGTACATCCGTTGAAAATGAGTGAAGTTCTCTCAATTTAAAAAAAATCGTTACGTTGAAAAAATAAATTAAAAAAACTATATGAAATGGACAATTACGAAAAATAACTCGCAATATTGTAAAATTAGAAAAGACATCCTAATTTTACACAGCAAGCAGAAAGAAGTTCGCTTTCAAGCTGACGCCGTCACCAGGAAACGCAGCGTTGTGGTTATGGCATCCACTTTGTAACCAAGTTGTCGTGGGTTCGGTGATAGGCTGACAAAAACGTTTTTTTCAGATCGGTGGAGATAATTTCCTCAACGATGTGTTGTCACGCAGTAAAATTTCCTGATTGAGAAAAGTAACACCGACCGAGTAGTGGCAGAGACCACGTTGTGAGAAAAAATGGCTCTGGCTGACTGCGAAACGTTGAGGTGTTGTGATGTCGTCCAACATGGTGGGACCCACGGAGTGCACAAAAAATGACGCTGTCCAAGAAACTTTGAGGACTTGAGAAACGTCGAGCATTAGTTACCCTGTGGATTTTTTTAAATATTTTTTTCTCCGATGTTATCCTGTGATGGATAACAGATGGCCTTGTTGTGGCATATGACAACTGATGGAATGCTAAACGTTGGCCCGCTGCTGGCCACAAGTGCTGGCCGATGTGTTGGCAGCCTGGACATTTTGTTGACTTTTGGGCACCGGCACAATAGTGCTGAGCCGCTGTTACAGCAAGATTGTTTTTGCTGGGCTACTTTGAGCTCATTATGAATGGTCGGTTTATCGATGCCGAAATGTATTCTCAGCAATTGGACAGAATGTATGACAAACTTCAGCGGAAGTATCCTGCCTTAGTCAACAGAAAGCGAGCACTGCTGCAACAAGGCAATGCAAAACCTCATACTGCTAATCGGACCCAAGTTTTAAACTTCAAGAACTACATGGAATCGAGTTGCTGCCTCATCCACCATACAGCCCCGACGTGGTCCCCTTCAGACTAGCATTTGTTTCGAGCGATGGCGCATTTTCCCCGTGGCAAGCAGTTAACTACTTTATAAGATGTCGAATGCGAGTTCCAAGAGTTCTTTGCCTCTAAACCGAAAGCTTGGTACCATGCAGGAATTGAACAACAGGCAAACAGATGGGTTCGAACTATTGACCATGATGGCATGAACTTTGGTTCTGCCGAGGTTCTGGATAAGTGAAACTGTTGTATTAAAAATGCCGTTATTTTCCCGACACCCCAATATATATACAGGGTGTCCCGGAACTTCGTGTACAAACTTCGAGGGGAGGTAGAGAACAGCGTTAGGAACCAGAATTAAATAGGAAAGCAAGGGCGGAAACGTCACCCTCACGTGAGAAAGAGACACAAATACACAGTAAGCCCACAATACAGAAAGCAGTGTAAAAAGCTTTATTACACAACAAAAGAGTACAATGTAGGACTTACAAGCATCCCAGGAGGTGTTCGAAATTGCGCCCATTGGCCTGGATGCACCACGCATGACACCTACGTGACATGGATTGGCGAACATTGTCGAAGATACTTGGTGTTTCGCGGATCGTAGCAGCAGCGATGGAGATTCGTGCCACTAGGTCCATTTCAGAATTTACTGGCGTGTCGTACTCAATGCTCTTCATGGCACCCCAGAGATAATAACAGAGAGGAGATAAATCAGGTGATCTGGGGGAGGCATTCGACGGGACCGCCACGCCCAATACACTTGGTTCCAAATGTCCGGTCCAAATGGTCACGTACGCACCTTGCGTAATGAGATGGAGCCCCATCATGTTGCAACCACATTCCGCGTCGAACATGTGCTAGACGAAGTGCATATCCGTCAACTCGGCGTGTGTGAAACGATTCATGTTGATCGCAAGCAGTCCGCGTCTACAATGAGGAAGCCACACGTGCTGGCCTTGCGAGCTCGCGTACAGCGACGTCTATAGTTTTCGCCCATGCTTTCCTATTTAATTCTGGTTCCTAACGCTGTTCCCTACCTCCTCCAAGTCCGTACACGAAGTTCCGGGACACCCTGTATATACAAAAACGTTGTCTTTCTGAATACTTAGAGAGCTATTTTTTTACAAAGAAAAGAGAGCAACGAATTTCCTGATTTCTTAAAAAATTAAACAGTTGTCACAAGAATGTCGTAAAGAATTATGAGACAGCAGTTTTGATGTCTCCGCTATTCTTGAAAATCTTGTGACTAAGGAAAGTTGTGGTAAAATAAATTATTATTTCGTGGAGCAGTGAGAGTAGTTCTGCAGGTGTTGAAGGAATATCTCTCCCAGATCCACGATTTTCTTAGCCATACTTCTTGCAGAATGAAGACTTGCTCTCTCGTGCTGGTTAGTAATCTGAAGCCTTTTTCATGTGGTCCAACTGTGAGAGTGCTATTTAATAGCAGTGTTTAGTTTTAATACTTTAAAAATTTTCGCGTATTTGGAGCTTGCATTTGAGGGAGGGTTATGCCGAAATGTCTTTATTTCGTTGGACCCTAGCCTGCCATTGTTTTTTTTTTTTCACCTTGGTAGACTGACAGATTCATGTGTATCGCCATTTGTTCGTACGCTCGGCATCTATGTTTACGGTTCTATTTCTTTTAGGGCAGGAGGTCTGCGACGCGAGCAAGCAAGAGTGCTTCCACGGCCTAGAAGTCCCCAGTTTATGGTGAGATAATAGCTCCAAGGCTTTAGACTATCGCATCGGGATTAGGAAATGTCTCTTGGTTGGTAGAAAAAGAGATGATTCTCGAGAGAAGGTACTGTTTTTTTTTCAAAGGCATAAAGCTTTAGATTTTCCTATCGGAATTATGGTGCTGGCTCTTGGGGATAGCGTAGGTCCGCAAGAAAGGGAGTTCGTAACGGGATGAATAGAGGATGCAGTAAGTGCAGTGAGGTCAGGTGCACGGAAAAAAGTATAGAAGACTTGCGGTCAAGTGGAAGCCTGCTAAAAAAACTGTATTCCTGTGATTACGTTGAAATCAATCGAAGCTATGATAAAATAAGAATAATTAGAAACCTACGTGTTTATTCTTAATTTTATAAAAGCGTCTTTATGCCGCAGCACTGTATAAACCTGCAAGCATTTAGTAGAGGAGCAGCTGATTAAACCCCAACGGAAATCAAATTCTGATACTAACCCATAGCCGCCCATGAGGGGGGGGTGTAGGAGGCACTGGCCCTCTCCTGGAAATCTGACTACGCAATTTCAGTTCTGTTGAGGTACTACAAAGTTTTTTGCGCTAACACTAGTACTGATTGCTAAGTTGATGTTAAAGTTCTGGATGGATGGGTGGGTGGGTGGGTGTGTGTGTGTGCGCGCGCGGTAGAGCAATGAAATAGCAAAGTCGTTCGGAATTTACAATAGAAGGTAACGTTGAAATTTCCTATTAAACGTTAGAGTACATACAGAGCGTATATGTAAAGCATGGAAAAGTATAAAAGGTGAAGAAATGAAAAATATATCACTCTACAACAGCCATTTCAAGAACCGAAATTCCTGGAAGTTTCTTCCAGAACTTTTTCTCAAATATACAGTATAGAGTACTTTTGATGACTGTGATGAATGGGACGCAGAAGGTACAGGACCCAAAGAACAAAAAAAAAATTTCCTTCTTGTTCCAACATGCTGTCTAATTTCATTTAACCATCTCTTTCATGCAGTTTCGGGGTCATCTGATTTTCAATTGCAAAATGTGCGTGGGGGGAAATCTATTAGAAAACAAAGAAATCTATTAGAAAACAAAGAAATCTATTAGAAAACAAAGAAATCTATTAGAAAACAAAGAAATCTATTAGAAAACAAAGAAATCGATTAGAAAACAAAGAAAGTTCAGCGGAAATTTGCGTATGGTGTTTGGGTATGTTATTTGTATTTACAATTTTCGTTTGTCTCCTCTTGAAAGTTAAGCTATGAGCACCCTTGCCCATATCGCTGGGATACAACTGTCAATGGCACAAGACTTTTTCTTTCAAACGCGTTTAATAACTTGAAGTGAATAATTATATCAGGGACCTTTCAAGCTCATAATAATATGTGACGTGTATACATACAGTATAATTTAACGTTTGTTTTGAGTTTGTTTTCTTATGTAAATTTGGTTTCTTCTCGTCAAACGTTTTCTGACTTAACGACGCATCATTTACCTCGACGAATTTTCTAAGTTTAGCATCACTGGCAGTGAGTCAGAAGTAAATGTAACCCAATGACTGAATGTAGTGGAGAGAGCTGAGCTGAGCTGAGTTGAGATGTAATCGAAAGAAAGGGCAGAGTGATGAGATGCTAATGATAGTATAAAGCAGGGTAAGATTGGACGACCAAACCAGGCCTTAAATTTCAGTCTTGAGACTTACTATAAAAACAAATACCTATTGGAAAATACCACATGAATTCCCTCATGGAAAAAAACCCTGTTAGGTCCTATAAGAAATAGAACTGTTGAAATATGCATTGTAAAATTAATTTAGTCGTGGAAAAAAATTACTACAATTTAACGGTGAAATAATTTTAGAAAGCCGCTCACTTTTAACGGCTTTCTAAAAATCTTCACAGTTATATTGTTGTAAAAAATTTCCACGACTCAGTTTTAAAAACAATTTAACTGTGAACGAATTTTAAAAAGCCGCTCAATTTTAAGGGATTTCTAAAATTACTTACCGTTAAGGGGTTGTAAAATTTTTTCACCACTCAGTTTTAAAACAATTTAACGGTGAACGAATTTCAGAAAGCCACTCATTTTTAACGGCTTTCTAAAATTCTTCACCTTTAAATTGTGAAATTTTCATCGACTCAATTTTAACAATTTAACGGTAAAAGAATTTCAGAAAGCCACTCATTTTTAACGGCTTCCTAAAATTCTTCACCGTTAAATTGTTGTAAACATTTTTCACGACTCAGTTTTAACAACAATTTAACGGTGAACGAATTATAGAAAGCCACTCACGATTGAATGTACAGAGGTTGTTCACACATTTTCAGAACGATTTTACGGCAATATAATTAATGCTGAAAATAAAATAATTTATTTCTTAAATGTAGTATTCGATAGTTTAATCTCTAAACTAGGAACGTACATCTAGATTTCCAAGATAACAGGGCATTCCTTAAAACTGGTATTTTACTTCACTCCTCTTCCACTGCTTTGCACAGTTTCAGGTCTGCGTTTAAAAAGCGCTCTTTTTAGTAGTCCGAAGGTACAATAGTCTATTGGTGACACATCAGGGGACTTTCAGGGAATATGACCAAAAGGCATAGACCTCTTTTTAGCACGTCTTTTGTAAAAAAAGATCGTGCTTATGTTACCAGTTTGTCCGTCCGTCTGTACCCACGATATCTCTGCAACTATTAGTCCGATTCGAAAAATGTTTTTGCATTGGGAAGCCTGAAATATGCGAATGATGTTCCTTCATTTCGCTTTTTTTTACGATGTACAATTTCGCCGCTAGAGGGCGTAAATGCAGATGTTGAATTCAAAAATGCGTTTTATTCCACATATCTGCTTCTGAACATCAGATTGAAAAAATCTTATCTTTCGATTCAATTTATGTCTAATAGTATTTCAGATATAGTTACTTTTTCAAATTACGCATAGGTTTTCCGCTAGGGGCGTAAAATAAATTACACTTTTCCCGATAACTTTTCTTCTAAAACTCTGATTTGAAATTTTTTTCTTCAGCGGATACAACTCTTGATGGAAAATCGTTTGCATATAATTTCGAATTTTCGGTAAGGATTACTTTGGCCACCAGGGGGCGTAAGTGTTAATTTTTGCTTCTGATGTATTTGCCATAAAATCTGAGCTTCTAAAATATCGATTGAAATATTTCTTACGTGGACTGATGCCACTCACATCGATAAACCTTTTCGCAATATTTTCTTCTTAAAATATTCCACAGTTTCTTCGCCAGGGGGCGTAAACGTATATCTTATTTTTGTCAATATATCTACTTCTAGGAATCCGATTTGAAAAATTCCTTCTTTGTTGGATAGTGTTTTCAGTGTGACATGTTTTTCATATAATTTCAAAATTTTCAAGTAATTCATAATTCATGTTTCCCCCTATATCTCTGCTTCTAAATCTCCGATTTGAAATATTATTTCTGCACCGGATACGGCTCCTGATGGGAAATCGTTTGCACATAATTTCTAATTTTTGTATTGGGTACATAAATAAGTTTTGAGGGATTTGAGGTGAACAAAACACGTTTTTGGAGAACAGAAACAGTATTTTAATATTAATCGAAGTATGCTCCCTCTGAAGCTACAACTTTACCTCATCTTTCGGGCAGTGAACGTATGCCCCAAAGGAAGAATTCCGGTTCCTTGGAAGAGATCCAGTTGTCCAGCCAATTTTTGATGTCTTCATAAGAACTAAACCGTTCTCAAGAAAGTGCTGACTGCATCGACCGGAGCAAATGGTAATCCGATGGCGCACTATCTGGCAAATATGGCGGTGGGGTAGAACTTCCCAGTCGGATCCTTCTAAATACTCTTTCACAGGTCGAGAAACATGTGGTCTTGCGTTGTCATGCTGTAAGATGACTTTGTTGTGTCTATTCTCCCATTCCGGCCGTTTTTGCGTGAGTGCTCGTTTTAAATGCATTAAGTGGGTTCGATACCGATCACCAGTAATAGTTTCTGATGGTTTCAGCAGTTCATAGTGGATCACACCCTTCTGGTCCCACCAGATACACACCCATCACTTTTGAACCATGGATATTGCGTTTTGGCGTTGAAGGACCTAGTTCACCTGGCTTCACCCATGCTTTCTGCCGTTTAGGGTTATCGTACCATATCCATTTCTCATCGGCAGTAATAATACGATGCAAAAAAACCTTTCTTTTTTTGCCTTTGAAGCAGCAATTCGCAAATGGTTTTTCGACGTTCAAGGTCTCTTTCCCGCAAAGCATGTGGAACCCAATTCTCTTCTTTTTGCACCATTCCCATGGCAGCTAAACGTTGTGAAATGTAAGGTTGACTGACATTTAATGCTGCTGCTAGTTCTTTTGGGTCTGGCACGGATCCTTGTCGAGTAAAACTTCCAATTCGGAATCAGCAATTTTTTTGGGTGGTCCAGAACGTTCTTTATCACTGACATCAAAATCGTTCCTTTTGAATCGTCTAAACCAATACTCACAAGTTTTTATTAATGGAGAATGTTCACCATAGATTTCTGACATTAAGCGATAGCTGTCGGCAGCACTTTTCTTGTCAATAAAGTAATGCACTAACACTTCCCGCAAATGCTGTTTTGTCGGGACGAAATTTGCCATTATCCATCGAGTAAAACAAATACGTCTTTGCACCTTTTTCTTACTTTTCGCGTTTCAATTTAATTTCGGTGATTAGAGGTATTTATATTTAACTTCTTACCTCTTTCGTGAGTTCGTACACGGGCCCTCCAGCAATCAGCATCTTCTTTATCCAACATCTTCTATGCCCACGGTTATATACACAATGACGTATTCCAAGAGAGTTGCACATCCAAGGTATAGACTAATTTATTGCGAATCATTTTATATGAATTAGATGTAAATACACAAACACTCACACACACTGAATATTTCGTAGTTTGTCTTTCGCGTCATAAGTCTTAATATCAGTTTTCACATTGCGGCCTCTGCCGTATCATCTTGTCCGCTCTTTCCACGCGTCCTCACATGTCCGCCATCTTCTCACATCTGGCGTTCGCCTCCTCCGCTGCGCCCTCTGTTGGCGAAGTCCCAACACACCTCAATCGAATGCTGTATACTGACTCTGACAGCTGGCGTCTCGTACTGCGATATCGCAGTGTTACCACCTTAAAATACATGCAAGCAGTAATAAGTACGAAACCGAATGGAAATCTCTCAAAACTTATTTATACGACCAATAAAAATATTGGTTTGGCCACCAGGGGGCGTAAATTTTAATTTCCGCTTCTGATGTATTTGCAGCAAAATATGAGCTTCTAAATTCTCGATGGAAAAACAAACGTCGTCTGTAGACCGATACTACTCACGTCTACAAAACTTTTAGAAACATATTCTTCTTAAAATAATGCATGGTTTCTACGCCAGGGGCGTAGATATATCTTATTTTTGCCAATATCTCTACTTCTAGGAGTCAGATTTGAAAAATTCCTTCTTTGTTGGATAGTGTTTCTAGTGTGACATGTGATTCACAGAATTTCAAAATTTTCAAGTAATTCATAGACTTTCCGCTAGGGGGCGTAAATGTAAATTGTGTTTCCCCCTGTATCTCTGCTTCTAAATCTCCGATTTGAAAAATTTTCTGCACCGGATACAGCTCCTGATGGGAAATCCTTTGCACATAATTTCTAATTTTTGTAAAAAATGGTTTGGTCACCAGGTGGCGTGAGTCTTAATTTCCGCTTCTGATGGATTTGCAGCAAAATATGAGCTTCTAAAATCTAGACTAAAAAAAGCCGTTTGTTGACCGATACTACTCATGTCGACAAACCTTTTAGGAAAATTTCCTTTTTGAAATAATGCGTGATTTCTACGCCAAAGGGCGTAGATGTATATCTTATTTTTGACAATATCTCTACTTCTAAGAGTCCGATTTGAAAAATTCATTCTTTGTTGGATAGTGTTTCCGATGCGAAATGTTTTTCCTAAAAATTCAAAATTTACAAGTAAATCATAGACTTTCTGCTAGGGGGCACAAAAGTAAATTGCGTTTTCTGCGTTATTTCTGCTCCTAAAACTCCGATTTGAAAAATTCTTCCTGTATCGCATACAAGACCTGATGGAAAATATTTTTCACATAATTTCTAATGTTTGGTAAAGAATGGTTTGGCCACCAGGGGTCATAAGTGTTAATTTCTGCTTCTGATGTATTTGTAGCAAAATCTGGGCTCCTAAAAACTCGACTAAGTTTTTTTTTTTCTTTGACCGATACCGCTTATTTGGATAAATGGATAAACCTTTTGAGAATTCTTTCTTCCTAAAATAATGTATGGTTCTCCCACCAGGGGACGTAAAGTCACGTCTTATTTTTGTCGATATCTCTGTTTCAAAGAGTTCGTAAGCTCACGATTCCGTTTACAGCAATATCTGATGGATTAAAAACGCGATTGAAAATCTTCTTTCTTTAGTCAGATTTATTGTTTTAAATACCGGTTCCATTAACATTGAATAGCTTTGATAAATTTAATTTGCGTTAGAACGGATACAAAAGACGTGCTTATTACACCCGAAAATTCGGTGTCATCTGTCTTGTTTTTGATTGTATTTAAAGCAAGTTTTGAATTTATTTCATTTTTTACATTTGACATAAATTATGCATTTTTACGCGTCACGCAGAAGATATTTTTTTTCGCGTAACTTCCCAACCCTGGTGACGGTATAGCTTGAAAAATATTCGGACACCATAAAATAATAATTTGAAAAAAAATTACCTTAGAAACGGGTTCTGGGCCCCCTTAAGGGCACGGGCCCCTGTGTTACAGCACCGCTTCCTCCACTCTCTCGTCAGGCCTGGACGCGACCTTTCACTCCACAAGGTGAAAGGTGTGACGCGAACTTTTACCTGTTATCCTATTGTAAGAAATTAATTGTCGAGTTTTATTTTTAATTTTATCCCCGTTACTGTGTTTCATATGTTTGTATTTCATTCTCGGCCGCTGCAATAATTAAATAAGATGATGCTTCTTTAATGTTTATTCTTTATTACATGCCGCGAATTTTTATGTAAATTATTTTCTTACAGTTGTTGTTATATCATAGTTTTGTTTATTCATATATTTATATTTCTCGCCTCTACCGCTACGCTAATCGGCTTCTTTGTCACACTTGCTCTGTGTACTTTCTAGTCTTTACTGCCGCGTTATGTGACTTCTCTGTTACACTTTCCGCCTGTTCTGTGCACGTTTTCCCTTGAAAGTGCGGGGATTAGCAAACTTTCCCTGTCGTTAATTATTTTATTACGTTGTTTTGGTATTTGTCCCCGTTTGTTAGTGCTTCAACTTTATTACTTTTTCTATACCGATGCACTCACCCATTGTGTTAGACTTTATTTTAAATAAATCGGTTTATGTGTCCCTTCTTCCCTTTGAAGAGTATAGGTCCAGCGTCTTACAATTATTTCAGTTCTGTCACAGCTGTGCTCTGAAATAGTCCGAAAATTGTAATTGCTAGTCAGTCTTGTTATTTTCTATTTCTATTAAACTATATTTTTTAGCACGTCTTTTGTAAAAAAAGATCGTGCTTATGTTATCGGTCTGTCCGTCCGTCTGTCTGTACCCACGCTATCTCTGCAACTATTAGTCCGATTTGAAAAATTCTTTTTGCATTCGGAAGCTAGAAATATACGAATGATCCTTTATTTCGTTTTTTCTTACGATGTACTATTTCGCCGCTAGAGGGCGTAAATGCAGATGTGGAATTCAAAATTACGTTTTATTTCACATATTTGCTTCTAAACATCCGATTGAAAACTTTATTTTATCTTTCGATTCCATTTATGTCGAAGAGTATTTTAGATATGGTTTCTTTTTCAAATTACGCAGACTGTCCGCTAGGGGGCGTAAAAGTAAATTACGTTTTCCCCGATAACTCTTCTTCTGAAACACCGATTACAATTTTTTTCAGCGGATACGTCTCCTGATGGAAAATCTTTTGCATATAATTTCGAATTTTTGGTAAAGAATACTTTGGCCACCAGGGGTGTAAGCGTTAATTTTTGCTTCTGATGTATTTGCCATAAAATCTGAGCTTGTAAAATATCGATTGAAAAAATTCTTTCGTCGACTGATGCCACTCACATCGATAAACCTTTTCGGAATATTTTCTTCCTAAAATATTAGTTTCTCCACCAGGGGGCGTAGATGTATATCTTATTTTTGTCAATATCTCTACTTCTAGGAGTCCGATTTGAAAAATTCCCTCTTTGCTGGAAAGTGTTTTCCGTGTGACATGTTTTTCGTATAATTTCAAAATTTTCAAGTAATTCATAGACTTTCCACTAGGGGGCGTAAAGGTAAATTGCGTTTCTCTCTTTCTCTGCTTCTAAATCTCCGATTTCAAAAATTATTTCTGCACCGGATACAGCTTCTGATGGGAAATCGTTTGCACATAATTTCTAATTTTTGTAAAAATGGTTTGGCCACCAGGTGGCGCAAGTCCTAATTTCCGCTTCTGATGTATTTGCAGCAAAATATGAGCTTCTAAAATCTCGATTGAAAAAAGGTCTTTTGTTGAACGATACTACTCATGTCGTCAAACCTTTTTAGGAATATTTTCTTTTTGAAATAATGCATGGTTTCTACGCCAAGGGGCGTAAATGTATATCTTATTTTTGTGAATGTCTCTACTTCTAAAGGTCGATTTGAAAAATTCCTTCTTTGTTGGATAGTGTTCCCGATGCGAAATGTTTTTCCTATAAATTAAAAATTTTCACGTAAATCAGATTTTCCGCTAGGGCGCACAAGGTAAATTGCGTTTTCTGGTCCTAAAACTCCGATTTGAAAAATTCTTCCTGTATCGCATACAAGACCTGATGAAAAATATTTTTCACATAATTTCTAATGCTTGGTAAAGAATGGTTTGGCGACCAGGTTTCATAAGTGTCAAATTCTGCTTCTGATATATATACTTTTTCGTAAAATTTACAGTTTTCAATTTAGAACCACCAAATTTAGTATACTATCTCATGGTACTCTAACTTAGACGCTAGACGGTTTTTCGAAGGGGTTGGAGCCCGCGGGGTCGGAGCTCCCCCCTCATAAAAAATTTCGTAAAATCTACAGTTTTCATCTTAGAACCACCAAATTTGGTATACTATCTTATGGTACTCTAACTTATACGGCAGACCGTTTTTGGAACGGGTCAGGGCCCGGGGGTCAGAGCCCCACATACAAAATTTTCTTAAAAACTAGTTTTCAATTCAGAACCACCTAATCTGGTATACTATCTCATGGTACTCTAACTTAGACGCTAGACGCTTTTTGGAAGGGGTTGGAGCCCGGGGGTCAGACACCCCCCGAATAAATTTTTTTTTGTAAAATCTACAGTTTTCAATTTAGAACCACCAACTTTGGTATACTATCTCATGGTTCTCTAACTTAGACAGTAGACCGTTTTTGGAACGGATCAAGGCCCGGGGGGGGGTGTCAGAGCCCCCACATACAAAATTTTCTTAAACTGCAGTTTTCAATTCAGAACCACCAAATCTGGTATACTAACGCATGGTACTCTAACTTAGACGCTCGACGATTTTTTGAAGGGGTTGCAGCCCGGGGGTAAGGCCCCCCCCTCATATAAAAATTCGCAAAATCTACAGTTTTCAATTTAGAACCACCAAATTTGGTATACTATCTCATGGTACTCTAACTTAGACGCTAGACGGTTTTTGGAAGGGGTTGGAGCCCGGGGGTAAGATCCCCCATAAAAATGCCGCGTAAAATCTACAGTTTTCAATTTAGAACCACCAAATTTAGTATACTATCTCATGGTACTTTAACTTAGACGGTCGACGGTTTTTGGGACGGGTCAAGGCCCTGGGGGTCGGACCCCTTTGCCCCGCACACACACACAGACATACAACATTTTCTTAAAAACTACAGTTTTCAATTCAGAACCACCAAATTTGGTATCATGAAACTCTAACTTAGACGCTAGACGGTTTTTGGAAGGGGATGGAACCCCGGGGTGAGAGCACCTCCCCTCCTCATAAAAATTTCGTAAAATCTACAGTTTTGAATTTAGGACAACCAGATTTGGTATACTACTTTTGGTTATCTAACTTAGACGGTAGACGGTTTTTGGAAGGGGCCGGGGCCCGGGTCAAGGTAGCCCCATGCAAAATTTTCGTAAAAAGTTCCGTTTTTTACTCTTAAGAATACCCTATTTACGTTCTAAGGCGCTCTTTGGCCCTTTGAGGGCATTGCACCATAAACCATCAACCAACCAACCAACCAACCAACTAACTAACCAACCAACCAACTAACCAACCTACGGTCTAAGTTAGGGACTGTAGATAACAATAAAGTGCAAAAATATGCGTTTAATGGTGTACTAAAAACACAAATCTATATAGTTTAGCTTTCACTACCAACGAACGGCTTATCAGAAAGAAATATAATGTAATGTAAACAGAGTTCCAGATATTCAAAATTCAAAACGGTATGAAAAAGATGATCAATGCCAATGTGAAGTCGTATGCATGCGACATCAATAGGTACATTGCATTTCTGTGTCGCGGGATTCACAGAAGCACACGCCAGATGTACGGCAGTTCTATAGATGTCTCCTAGAAGGTAAATATTCCCATTCCTTTTTCTTTCTTTTTTGTTTCGCAAAATTAAATTAACTAAATCAAAAAATTTAAAATAAGTTTACTGGAAAATTGCAGGAATATCTTTTTCATTCATTAACTTTCACCCGCTGAACTTGGTGATTCCACAAATAGTAATATGTACCTGGCAAATAACTGGTATCCCTGCTAGTACAAATTATATTAATGATTTATTTGCGTCCAGTTCAATCTAGTATGTCCATAAGAGCGTTTGGGGCCGTATGAAAAATACATTTCAACGTGTCCCGCTACGGCGGCGGAGTGATCTAGGCGCTGGCTTCTGACCACTTGTCGAGAAGGATCCTGGTTCAAATCCCTTTGAATCATGGACGTTGTGCTTGACTTCTGGCACTGGCTGTCCCCCTTCCCAGGAACCAGTGGCCCAAAATTGGGAATGTCAGACTGCTTATAGCCCACTGAATTGATCACGGTGGTCTTTAACCCCCCCCCAAAGATTGCGACGTGTCCATTGCTATTTGTTGTGGACCGTACAAAAAGTATGTTTTTGATATCAAGGTGTCCACTTCCATGTAGGCTGGCCATAAAATGTTAGGGGACCGTACAAAATTGCACTTTTGTTTTCACCTTGTCAGCGCTTCGGTATATGGTTGAAGTATACGTATATATAGTTGGGCCATTTCAGCACGTAGTTTGGTTTATATAGAAAATCAAGATAATGTTACATTTTTACTCAGCTACAACACATTAATCCCAAAGGCTATTTGTTGAAATCTTTAATCCGCCGTGCTCATATTCACAACGTTAACATAACATGTCAAGTTATTAATGTTGCAGTTTTACCCTGTCACAAAACTTTAGTTACAAGACCTTAGGCGTAAACTTTTTTTAGGAATTTTTAGTCCGACGTATTCATAAGGTTTCGATAACATGCCAAGGTTATGGTACTGCGTTTTGACTGAGGCACAAAAATTAATAAACAGGCCTTAAGCCTTTTTATCAGTTTTCAATCAACCGTGCTCATATACATAAAATTTTCAGAGAAAGTCAAGTTTACTGTGTTGCGCATTTACTCGAGTACAAAACTATAAACAGCCATTAACTTTCACCCGCTGAACTTGGTGATTCCTCAATTCATCCATTAACAAGTCTTTTGAGTGATTGTATGCTATGGTCATATTGATAATGTTTGATGACAAGTCAGGTTAATGATGTTGCACTTATTAAAGACTTAAAAAGGAGTAGAGGCTAGTAATTATTATTTGAAGTCTAAGTAAAAGCTCATTTTTAACTTGACTCGTCATGAAATCCTTGTGAATATGGCATTTATTTTATTTTGTACATTTTACAAAGCGTATGCATTTTTTTTTGGCATTTGTTTTATTTTGTGTTGTACTTGTTACATAGCGTTTCGCATTTTTGTAATGCTTGTGACTTGTGATTGCATTTTGAATTTTTATTTGTTTCACATTTTGTATTGCATTTTGAATTTTTATATGTTTCACATTTTGGATTACTTTTTGACATTTTATGTTTTTGACATGCTATTTTGAAAATTTTGACTTTTTTAATTTTGCGTTGTGTTTTACATTCTTGCATCTTCGGCGGAATTACATTCTTGAAAAATTCAAATACAAGTTAGTAAAAGGTATAATTCAATTAGTGAGAAATACCAGAACATTTTAGTAAAGGGTAGAATTATATGAAATTCCTCTTAAAATGTCCAGCATGTTAACATTGTTTCTGTGCACCAAAGAAGTTCGAATTCCTTTTTATCTTGCCAGCGTTTCTCTTCTGGGTGTATTTGTTGGAATCTGTGCTATCACTCTTTCGATTTTAGCCATAGTTGTTCTCTGCTCTTTCGCAATTTCACTGATTATTTCGTACAGTCACAGTTTTTTCTCTCCCAGAATTGTATTCCAGCGTCTGTCTAATCTTTCAAGTTCGTTTTGTGTTCTGGGAAAGCGAAATAAATTGTTTTCACTAACTGACCAAATTGTTGGCGGGAACAGCGGAGGGCTTCTGCTTGGATTGTTTCTTCTGCTTCCACGAAATTTTCCAAGAACATAATTTTCCTCAAACCACTGAACTACAGAATCTGCATATTCTAGTAAAATTGATTTCACTTCTTCAAAAGCAGCTGGAATTTCATCAGATGAAAAAATGCGGGTGCTTGCAAATGTCTGACTTTGAGAGCGAGCTCACTGTTTTCCTTATATTCTAAGGCTATGCCAGAGGATGGATATTCCTCAGCACATTTTTTTCCGAGATGAAACCAACAACATTTGTGTGTGCTGCTTCCAAATTCCTTTTTAGCAGCATTATAACGGTAGCTATTTCAAAATCTATAATTATGCGTATATTGTGGTGCAAGCTGAATATCATAGTCTGATGCATAGTATTGTAAATCCTACAAAAATACTTTATAATAGTATTATATTATTTATACTTGCTGGAAAGTAACCCATAAACTAGTGGGACAAGTCTGTGCATCTCTGGATTCGTTTCAACCATAGCATGAATGGAACATAATTGCCTAAAAAGGGTTGGACAAGTTTCAAATGTCCCATCCATAATCCAGAGGGGTGCTTATTTAAGCTTTCGTAAATTATTCTCTGTTAAAAAAATAATAATTCTTTGATGTCCAAATGCGCTATCTCTGCCAAGAAATTTTGCACCATCTTCTCTTGTAAATTTATTGGGGCATCGATCCGTTCTGAAGTCGTAGGCTCCGCAGGCATGTCTTCTCTTTTTTACAACTTGCCTTAGTGCAACCATATTAGGCATGTAAGCTGCATTTACTGTAGCCATTGACGTTGTCACGGTTTGAATAATTTGTGCAGGGGCTTCGTCCGTATTTCTCGCTCGTTCTTTTATTTGCGCTCTTGCAACAGCAACATCACTTTTCTCCGGTCTTGGAGCATGATTATGTGGTTTCTCATTGCGCATCCTGTGTTCATCTCCAATAAGAATAGTACTAGCAAAGCCAGTACAATTTCCATAATTCCTTCAATACAGTGACAATACCGTAAATCACCTCGCACTCTGTTATGGCAAAATAAATACCCTTACCATTTCAGCAAATCATTTTCTTTTTGTGAGTTAACTATTTCTGTTGCATTCTTCATCTGCATAGTGCCTTCGGAAAACAATGCACTTTCTCTTTCCAAAATATTTAGAATGATATATTTCCACTATTATCACTTGACAACGCATAACAAAGGTTTCAACAAGCACGTTCTTTGTTCTCCAGTCAACTACGAACTAATGAGCATCCATTCAATAAAACACTAAGAATACAGACAATCACGTGAAGCTTATTCCTCCAGTTAGGGTTTAAGCGAAGTTCAAGATTTTCGTACCTGCGGTCACAAGAAGTGGTTAATTTTAAGGATCGGCATCTTATCTTTTGTTTTTCCAAAACTCAGAGGTACATGTATTTTACAGCTGGGACGCTCCAGGTGGGGGATCAACAGATGCGAAGAACCCGGGAGCCAGGTTCCGGAGGCGGCAGCAGGCGCGGACTGGGCAGCTGTACTCTGGGCCGGTAGGCGTCATGCTAATTCTCAAAAATAAATTCAAATTTTTTGTGTTGCACCATGCGTATGAAAGAAAATTGTTATACTGAAAAGACAATTTGTTTACCCCGTAACATATTAAACGAAACCTACGTCCCTACGTGCCAAATGATCTGTAAGCCAAACACAGTTTTTCATGCAACACCTTCCCCCGACTTTCTAAGTTCAGATCTGTCTCGTTCGACTTATTTCCTGTACCGCCCCTCTCTTTCGCTAATTGCAGTTAATTGCCGTGAAATTGGTGTTTTACGTTGGGGTGTATTGCCGCCTGTCTTGAAGACTATAGTGAAAGCTGTGAACCCCAGGGGAAAAGTATTCCATCAAAAGCAACAGAAATCCAATGCGAGAGCAAAACTTTGTTCGTTGGCATTACATCCAAGCAGTTTAGGCGAAGTAGGAAGTGTGTTTTTCTACTACGACACCAGAAGATTGTCGCGAATGCTCAGGCAATTACGATACAGATGTGTCCTTAAGACTTCTCTTTCAAGACGTCCAAAGGCCGGCACTAGGGTATGGGGAGGGATACAGTGCGGATGCTCTTTTTTGTTGCAGTTAGAAATTCTTAAGCTCATTCTTCCTTAAAACTTTGCCTGGTTACCAGTAAGTACTGTCTCATGCCTCAACTATTGCACAGATTTGTTGTTTTTGTTTTCATTCTTTGAGTTAACAGCGGGAAAATATCTGAACTGCGTTGTTTCAGTTGGAAATATTTTTTTACTTCAGCAACAGGGCTTCACGTATAATTGCAAAATACTTCGATAGAATAAACATACCTTACATAAAGAGTTTGCATGAGAAAATAGATTAATAATAAGGAAAATATTCTAAAACCAAAAAAAGAAATTGCGGAACCGAAAAAGCTAGGTAGAGGAAACAAAAGGCTCTAAGAAAACGTTCATATTTAAAGAAACCTGTAGTCGCTTAATGAGTAAGTGGTATAACTCAATACAAAATCATGGGCTGTATTTTAAAAAAAATTAGAAGCAAGTAGGCATCGTGACTGTCCACAGTTTCCCCTTTTCATCCTGTCGACATTACAACCACCACAGAAAAGAAAAGAACAAAAACATAACAAAAGCACCCATACAAAGTAAAATGCCCAAAACATAAAAAGAAGTAACCACACAAAATGAAATGCCCAAAACATTAAAAAAACTGCAACCACACGAAACAAAATACCCAGAACATGGTAAGAAAATCTGTTTAAAGCACAATGAAGGTATACGATAGGAGAAATATATGTTTTTAAAACTTAATACAAGTGTCAAAACAGAAATAAAAAGAAAGAAAACAGAAATATTCCAAATTTCATTGTTACTTTAGATATTTTGACCTGTTGACATTTCGTAAATTGTTCTTGCACTCGGTCAAAAAATATTACTTACAAGGACTCTTTAGTAACTTTTAATCGCTGTGGTCGTATTTATTAGGTTTGCATAACAAATCAAGTTAATAATGTTGCGCTTTCACTTACCGTCTCCCGCTAAGTTAGAGTTACATGACAAAAAATTTGGTGGTTCTGAATTGAAAAATAAAGATTTTAAGAAAATTTTGTATGTGGGGAGGGTCTTACCCCCGGGCCTTGATCCGTTCCAAAAACCTTCTACCGTCTAAGTTAGAGTACCATGAGATAATATACAAAATTTGGTGGTTCTAAATTGAAAACTATAGATTTTACGAAAGTTTGTGTGTAGGGGAGGGGGGGGGTAACCACCCTTGCCCCAACCCGTTCTGAAAACCGTCTACCGTTTAATTTAGAACACCATTATATAGTATACCAAATTTGGTAGCTCTAAATTGAAAACTTTAGTTTTTATGAAAAATATTTATGGGCGGACGGACTCTGACCCCGTGCCCGACCCGTCCCCAAAACCGTCTACGGTCTAAGTTAGAGTACCATGAGAGAGTATGCCAAATTTGGTGGTTCTAAATTGAAAACTGTAGATTTTACGCGGCATTTTTATGGGGGGGGGGCTTTACCCCCGGGCTCCAACTCCTTCCGAAAACGGTCTACTGTCTAAGTTAGAGTACCATGAGATAGTATACCAAATTTGGTGGTTCTAAATTGAAAACTGTAGATTTTACGAAAACGTTTTTATTCGGGGGGTGGTCTGACCCCCTGGGCTCCAACCCATTCCAAAACCCGTCTGGCGTCTAAGTTAGAGTACCATGAGATAGTATACCAAATTTGGTGGCTCTAAATTGAAAACTGTAGATTTTACAAAAAAAAAAAAAATATTCGGAGGGGGTCCGACCCCCGGGCTTCAACCACTTCCAAAAACCGTCTAGCGTCTAAGTTAGAGTACCATGAGATAGTATACCAGATTAGGTGGTTCTGAATTGAAAACTGTAGTTTTTAAGAAAGTTTTGCATGTGGGGGGCTCTGACCCCCGGGCCTTGACCCGTTCCAAAAACGGTCTGCCGACTAAGTTAGAGTACCATAAGATAGTATACCAAATTTGGTGGTTCTAAGATAAAAACTGTAGATTTTACGAAATTTTTATGAGGGGAGGGGGCCCGACCCCGCGGCCTCCAACCCCTTCCAAAAACCGTCTAGCGTCTAAGTTAGAGTACCATGAGATAGTATACCAAATTTGGTGGTTCTAATATGAAAACTGTAGATTTTACGAAATTTTTATCAGGGGCTGACCCCCGGTCTGCAACCCCTTCAAAAAACCTTCTAGCGCTAAGATAGAGTACCATGAGATAGTATACCAAATTTGGTGGTTCTAAATTGAAAACTGTAGTATTTACGAAAACGTTTCTATTCGGGGGGGGGGGTCTGACCCCCGGGCTCCAACCCCTTCCAAAAACCGTCTAGCGTCTAAGTTAGAGTACCATGAGATAGTATACCAGATTAGGTGGTTCTGAATTGAAAACTGTAGTTTTTAAGAAAATTTTGTATGTGGGTGGCTCTGACCCCTCCCCCGGGCCTTGACCCGTTCCAAAAACGGTCTGCCGACTAAGAGTACCATAAGATAGTATACCAAATTTGGTGGTTCTAAGATAAAAACTGTAGATTTTACGAAATTTTTTATGAGGGGGGGGGCGACTTCGCGGGCTCCAACCCCTTCCAAAAACCGTCTAGCGTCTAAGTTAGAGTACCATGAGATAGTATAACAAATTTGGTGGTTCTAAGATGAAAACTGTAGATTTTACGAAATTTTTTATGTGGGGGGGGGCTCCGAACCCGCGGGCACCAACCCCTACCAAAAACCGTCTAGCGTCTAAGTTAGAGTTTCATGATACCAAATTTGATGGTTCTGAAATGAAAACTGGATTTTACGAAAATTTTGTATGTACGGGGGGGGGGGGGCTCTGACTCCCCGGGCCTTGACCCGTTCCAAAAACTGACAACCGTCTAAGTTAGAGTACTATGAGATAGGATACCTGATTTGGTGGTTCTGAATTGAAGACTATATATCTTACGAATATTTTGTGTATGGGGGCTCTGACCAACCGGGCCCCTGAGCCGTTCCAAAAATCGTCTACCGTCTAAGTTAGAGTACCAGGAGATAATATACCAAATTTGGTAGTTCTAAATTGAAAACAATATTTTACGGCAATTCTGTAGGGGGGGGGGCACTAACATCCCCCTCTCCAACCGCTTCCCAAAACCGTCTACAGTCTAAGTTAGAATACCACGAGATAGTATACCAGATTTGGGGGTTCTGAATTGAAAACTGTAGATTTTACGAAAATTTTGTATATGGGGGCTCTGACCAACCGGGCCCTGCCCCGTTCCAAAATACCGTTTACCGTCTAATATTTTTAGTGCCAAAGAAAAACGTAATATTCCTATCCTGTCTGCGTGTCCAAACTTTTCAGGGAGCAAGACGTTCGAAATCGTACGTTTTCCTGCATTCGTTTTGTATGTAACCAAAATCTGTAAACGCGACGAATAGTCGTGGTCGACGAATTGACGCATGCGACGAATTGTCGTAGTCGACGAACTGACGCAGGCGACGAATTGACGTAGTCGACGAATTGACGCACGCGACAAATTGACGTGACACCAGGCCGTCCGGACCTGGAGCGGCACCAGAATTCAGAGAAAAGAATGTAGTGTTTAGTTCAGAGGGCGTGGGGGAAAGGAGAAGAGAAGAAGCGAGATAGGGGGGACCTGAGGTAGATTAGAAAGGAGAGAATCCATTGCTGCAGAGGATGGTTGAGGAGGTTCACAGAACTTCATGGAAAAGTACTGACGGACATGGGAACAAAGCGCAATCGGCTCATCTGATACCTCTCCAGAAGAAAGGCGTAGATGATGAAGTATGGTCGAAGCTCGTCGGGTGTTTTCCACCGACTTCAGGAACTCATAGTTGTGAGCATCCGGCGTCAGGTGTTGCAAACGAAGTCGGTGGAGAGCTTGTTGCGGCAGAGGAGTGAGAAGAGATTGAAGCTCTTCTTGAAAGGAGGAGAAGAGAGGATTACTGAGACTGAGCATGGATAACATTGAACGAACATAGTCTAGGCGCATGTTCTGGAGTGTCTTTAATTGGAATGAGTAGTTTCGGACATGCAGAACGAGTTGTTGCTTGATCTCCATCCAATAATTTAATCCGCAGAGTGCGGATTGAAGCTGCGGTCGTCTGTCAATCAGGAATGACCGGACCGAAGAGCATAATGCCGGGTCGGAGAGAAGTGCATCATCAAATGTCCACGGGCGTATTATCCTGGGTTTGAATAGTGCAGTATGTACTATTATGGCAATGGCGCAGTGGTCAGATGAGGCCGTGGGATGCACATTCGATTCTGTCACGGCAGGAAGTAGAGCACTGGAGGCATAAAACCTGTCAAGGCGGGCTAAGAAAGGATTTTGCGCATGAGAGGAGCGCCAAGTGTAATTAGTCGACCATGGATGAATATGCCGATGTACATCATGAAGAGCGTTGTTGGTGACAACTGTCTGGAGCAGGTTCGCCAGGGCATGGCGGCGCTCTCTATTGGTAGAAGACCTATCCAGAAGAGGATCCAGGGTACAGTTATAACAGTTATAATCCCCACCAACGAGAACATGGTCTGACGGTGGGATACGGTCCAGTGGTCTGCAAAGATGTGTGAAGAGAATCGATAAATGAGTTGTAGTGCTTGGAATATAGATATTGAATAAATGGTATCTGGAAGACGCGATGGTAAAAGATGCATGCTGTAAGATATCTGGACAAATATTTTGCACAGAGAGGGATGTGATAATAGAATTGAGGGATATGACTAATGCCGATGGCAAGGCCGCTATGAGATGTTAGTCCATACACGTGATGAAACACAAAGTTCCACTGGCGCCATCGAGAATAGACGGTAGTTGGTTTGCAATTTGTCTCTTGAAGGAGGAGAATATCAGCCCCCAACGGGTTGAGGTCTTCATATGCCAGAGAGTTGCTGTGGGGGAAGCGAATCCCCTGCAATTAAGTGACACGATCTTGAATTGTGGGGTTCCTTGCCTCTAGCTGAAGATCTTTCAGAGCTGGAGGAAAAGAATTGAGACGATTATAGAAGATTTGTGCCCACGGATGCGTGGGAACATTCTGACTGCAGAAATGCGACACATTGAAGATCTGCTCCGGCACAAGTTGGCGAAGCGATGGATTCTTGACTGCTAAGGCACGTGCTATTGCGTAGCTGGTCAGATTCGTTAAGAATGTATGGAGATCCATGTATGAGAGTGGTACGGGAGGTATATTGGCTGTCTGGAGAAATGCTGTGAACTCTTCGACCGTGGGAAAGAAGACTTCGGCTGGCGAGGTGTGTCTAGGAGAACTGCTGGAGAGGGAGGTTGAACGAGGTGAAGTAGAATTTTGCTACTTCGCGACTCGCCTGCTGCGGCCAGAGCCGCGGCGCTTCAGTGGAGACTCGGTCGTCTCATCCTCACACTGCGTCTCTGGACCAACGGACTCCACATCAGCTGTTTCGGAGGTTCCAGTGGTAATAGCTGGTTGTGAACCCTCTGAAAGGGACTCAGTGGTGGAGCGACGACATTGCGGTAGTGAGGTGGCAATTGCAGGAAAGTCCTCTAGTGAAAAACGAGGAAGCGGCTGTGGGAGCGTTGCGTTGACCAAAGTCTGTAAGCGAACTTTTTCATCATATCTTGGCTCCGAGGCCTGCTGTGCTGAAGTAGATGGTGTGGTACGCTTCGAGGTAGGAACAGTACCTGTAGGAGCGTGCCAGTCGGAGTCGGTGGAACTTGATGTGGGCAGTGCACGCGAAGATGGTTTTCGCCATGGCAAAGCGTGCAGTGCAAGGAGGTAACGACGTCGATTCTCCGACGTTGCTGGCCACACCGTACGGTTAGGATCTTCGGGTACGCAAGCAGATGATCGTCCGACGGAAATATGACACGGACACTTCGACGAAACCCTGCAATGGATTTGTCATCGGGATCTCTGGGCGCCGCTGAAAGAGTCGTTATTGGTCCGACCACTCGGCCAAATTTGCTGAGTAAAGTGCATAGAGCGACATCTGAGATTTCAGGCGGGACTGGGTGGAAAGTGACCTGGATAGGTCGCTGCGCCACAGGTTCAGCCAGAAGATGCACATCTTTTATGGATAAGCCATCAGTCATCACAAGGTCTGCTTGTTCTTTACAGGCAAAATACACTAATACGGCCAAAATTATCGTAAAGGCCAAAACTAAGTTAGCCAAAATTATCGTAAAGGCCAAAAAACTACACACAATAGCTGAAACGTTGTTAATGCCTGCTTGTAAAGAGAGGGTGAAAATAATCCTGGGTTCAGAAGCTGCTAGTGAAATTTCAAAATTTCCTCTTTCTGCTGACACAATCAGTCTCCGAGTTAGTGACAAGTCCAGTGATATTGAAGACATTTTGACTGAGAAAATCAACAGCAGTCAAAAGTTCTCACTTCAGATCGACGAGTCCACCGATATTAGCGGTCACGCACAACTTCTTGGCTATATTCGGTGCGTCGATGGAGATGTAATTGCAACTAATTTCTTTTTTTGCAGAGAACTTCCCGAGCGAGATACCGGTGAAGAAATATTTCGTGTGACTAATGAATATGTGCTCCATAATAAATTAAAATGGAAGGATTGCGATAGTGTTTGTACAGACGGAACGCTTCTATGACAGGCCGAGTGAAAGGATTTGTAGCTAAAGTACGCGAAGTAAATCCTAACATATGATGCAATCATTGTCTCATTCACCGCGAAGCCACTGTTTCTAAGTCTTTGCCATCTTTTTTGAAAGTTGTGCTGGACGAGGTAATGAAAGTCGCGATTCTCATCAAATCGCGGCCCCTAAATTCGCGGCTTTTTTCGTTTTGTGTCAGGAAATGGAATCTGAAAACTACACTCCTGCTACACACAGAAGTACGGTGGTTATCACGAGGAAAAGTGTTAACGCAAATATTTGAACTTAAAGAGGAGGTACATGCATTTTTGACTGTTGAGGGACATGAGTACGTGGATTTATTTGCAGATGATGAATGGGTATGTAAGTTGGCATATCTTTCCAATATTTTCGTACACTTGAATGAGCTGAACAGAAAAATGCAAGGTAGGAACGAAACTATTCTGACTAGTATGGATAAGATTCAAGGATTTGTGAATAAGCTGAATTTGTAGATATAGAGAATTGAAAATGGGTCGTTTGAGATGTTCCCGACTGTATGGCCGCTTGCTGGCGGTGATAAAGTGGTGATGGACTTAATTAAATAACATTTAGAAATCTTGCAGCAGAAGTTCAAGAAGTATTTTTGAGAGAGTATTCAAGATTTCGACTGGGTTCGTGATCCATTCGTTGGGAATTCAAAACCTCGTACGATTAATATACAAGAGGAACTCGCAGATTTGAAAGCACACAGAACATTGAAATTAAAACTTCTCGAAGTGGTTTTGGAACATTTTGGTTGGCAATAAGGAGTGAATACCCGGCTGGCAGTTAATGTGTCATTACCATTTTCAACTACATATTTGTGCGAACTGGGCTTCTCGCCGTTGACTGAAATTAAAACATCAGAGGGAGAGACTCAAATCCATCGACGAAGAAATGAGACTTGCATTGTCAACGATTCCGCCACGACTCAGCCGCTTGTGTGCAGCTAAGAAGGCGCAAATATCACATTGAAAGTATGAGTAGAATTATTTACTTTAATAGTTATAGAAAAGTGTATTTTCTGTAGTGAATTAAAGTTCATGAATTGTTAATAAATGCACGAGTCTATTTTTGTTTAATAATATAATAATAATAGGTTGGTTAAATTACGCATTTATATTAATAGTGTCATATCATACGTTTTTGAGAGGATTAACGTTTTGGTGTGCCGTGTTGAATCATGGATAATTTATGGTGTGCCGCGAGTAGAAAAAGGTTGCGAAACACTAAGCTATAACAACAGACGTCCCCTTTGGTTACCACATATATCTGCTAAAAACCGACAAATTCATCCGAAGTGGATATCGAAGCACTGGAACAGCATCTGGATGCCACGAGGTATTTTGACATCACTGCGGACTAAACACAACCGTACACGCACATGTTATTTCCTGTTGGAGGTAGGATAATGCGCCATGCCACAAGGCTCTGATCGTCACACTGTGATCCCACGAGCAAGAGAGTGACTTCAAAGGGCTAAAGTAAAATCCACAGTTCCCACTGAACATCTATGAGATGCGGTTGTGAGAGTCATTAGTAACAGAGATCCTCCTCTAGAGAACATTCGTCAATTTACGAACACCATCGAATCCCCTTCACTGAACATACCTGTTGAACGATATCACCACCTCGTGGAGTCCATGCCACATCTAATCGAGGATGGTTTGAAGGTCAGATCAGATTATATGCGGAGGATTTTAGGAAGGGAGTGTCTGACCCCAGGTTTTAAACAACCCTTAGAAATAGGAAGCTAGGAGATCTGGGCTAGAGTACCAGATGGGAAAGTCACACGGAAGCGAGGTAGAAAGGGGGAGGAAGACGCCGTTATTTATTACCGGGGGTCCAGTGCCCGGAGTCCGACGGCTTAACGTGCCCATCCGACGCACGGTGGATATTTAGTGGTTCGAGCGTTCGTACCTGCTAGGATCGAACCCAAGGACTTCTCCGTGGCAGTTACGAACGTTGACCACTAGGCCACCCGCTGCCCGGTTTGAAGGTCAACGTGTCCCGACACTTTATTAGGTAGAAGTTTCTAATAATTTGCTGCTTACCGTATTTTTCCGTGTATAAGACCATATTTTTTTCCAAAATTTTTAGACCAAAAATTGGGGGTCGTCTTATACACGGGGAGTAACCGGTTGAGAGAACCGAACTCTGCGGTTACCGCGGCGAAACTGCCAGTACCTCTTATCCCCTCTCCTCACTACGATTTACAATCAGTTATTCCTGGTGGACTTACAGTTCAGCTGCAGCCTCTAGATGCTTCCATCAACAAGCCCTTCAAAGACCTGCTGAAGGAAGAATGGAATAAATGGAGGCAAAAAGCAGGTAATAACTTGACACCGACAGGGAGAGTAAAAAAACCAACCATTACTGAGGTCTGCAACTGGGTCCTAAATTCATGGAATGGAATCAAGCAAGAGGTGGGTGTGAAGTCCTTCAAGAAATTGGAATCAGCAATGCCATGGATGGAACTTGAGGATGATCTAATTTACATAGACTGTGACTCATACTACAGCAGTGATGCAGTTGAGGTTGGAAAAAAGTGATATGTCTGGAATTAATAGTGCTGAAGAAAGTGTTTCATAATTTCATAGTTTGTATCTTAAATACATTATTGACAAAAGTCACCGGACAACCCATTCAAAAGCAAATGAACGGATCCGCTGCGTTGTTAAGATGCGCGGTACAGATGCAAACGGTTTAAAAACAAGCCTACAGCTGACCGCGATCATATTGCTTTGTGAGGTTGAGTGAAAATGTCGCGGTGAAAGAGAACTGACTTTGAGAAAGGAAAGATAGTAGGGCATTGTATTAGTTCTCTGTCCTTAAGAGAAACCGAGACACGTTTAAACATACCCAAATCAACTGTTTTGGATGTACTAAATAAGTGAAAGACACATGACGTGCCTGAAGCAGCAAAACGTACCGGCAGACCAAAGAAAATTAGAGATAGAGGACGCCGAAGCCTCAGGAGAGTCGTTACAGCTAATCGACGGAGTATTGCACAAGACCTCAGTGTACAGGTGAGTACAAATGCTGGAACTTCGGTATGAACACGTACTATTTACAGAGAACTTCATTCCATGGGTTACCGTGGTCGTGCGGCTGCTCATAAGCCTTTCATCTCCACTTGGAATGCTACTCGTCGTTTAGCATGGTGCAAAGAAAATCTATCGTGGACCCTAGATAAATGGAGACCGACCCTATGAACTGATTAATCCAAATACACGATTCATCAGTCTGATGGCAGTGTGTGGGTACGGCGGCAGCCGGAGAAGGCTATTTATCACAGTGTACTTTTCCTACGTTCAAGTTTGGAGCTGGCAGTGTAGTGGTGTGGGGACCTTTTTCGTGGTATGGCCTCTGCCCATTGGTTATCCTGGACAAACCTGTTAACCAGCACGTCCACCTCGATATTCTGGACAGTTATGCCCTACCGACTCTGTGGCAATACTATGAAACCGAGCCTTGTTGGTACCAGCAGGATAATGCACCAAGCAATAAAGCAAGGACTGTTACGGCGTGGTTTGACAATAATTCCGTATGGTGTGTGGACTGGCCAGCACAGAGCCCTGATCTTAATCCCATAGAGCACCTATGGGATAAATTGGAGCGCCGAATAAGAAGTTTGGAACCAAGGCCTACTACTAAGCAACAGTTAGTGGCAGCATTATGTACTGAATGAAAGCGCATACCTATCGCTGTGTTCCAAAACCTTGTCGACAGCATGTCTCGAATGGTCAGTGCATACTTTAATGCCAAATCTGGACCTACACCTTGCTAATGTATGTCAATAAATGCTGTTGTCTTTCTCTTCTAGGTGTCCGGTGACTTTTGTCAATATAGTGCATATTATCTAATTTCTAAATAATATAAATTTCCAAACTCCTTTTTTTTATATTACCACATGCTTTGCCTGGGATATTACCTGATTTCTAAATGTACTTCAAATTTATTACCTAATTTCTAAAAAATATCAAATGTGTCCGTTTTTGTAATAAAGATATTGATTTCTCAATTTTTGGTTCGAAAAAGTAGGGGTCGTCTTATACATGGGGGCGTCTTATACACCAAAAAATACGGTAAGTGTATATTTGCAACGCAGACGAATCGCTTGAAAGACTCAATAATGTTACATATTCTGCATTCATAGAAGGGGAAGTACTGGGAGGACGGGTCACCTATAGCAAACCAATTAAATGCTGTAGTTCTATGGAATGAGATGAACATCTTAATCGTGTACCCATATCTTTAAAAAATGCTGGATTTACTTGCCGATTCCATTCGGTGCAATCTGCACAGAACACCAGCTTCGTATTTCTTCATCGCAATTGCACCTTTGCATGTCAGAGCACTGTTTTCTTGCACTATAAGATTACGTCTTTTTGCGTATTCAATACCGGCTGAGAATTAATGAATATCTCTTTCAACTATCTAGAAGATTCCTCTAGCATTTTGCTCTACGTTCTGGTTACGATAGTTGCTTTTTCCCCCACTGCCATGATTCCTCTAGTTTTTTACTGGAATATTGCTTGGTTTTCTTTGGTCTCCTTGCATCCTCTTCATGTTTTCTTTACTACAATATTATGATATATGCTTATGATATATGAATCGGAAAATTGAAAACGTCTTGCGGACATTCAATGGAAATGGTTTAACTTCGTATTATCAAAGCCTGGATGTTCAAGCAAAATGTTTATTTTGCATATTTAACCACTTTGAATAATAAAAACATATTTTCACATTTAGTGCATATTTTTTCATATACAGGATTACAGGTATAGCCCACTTTTCAAAAGTTCGCTTTACGCCACTTTGCTTTTACGAAATACCTACATTAGTACCTGTTTTCGCTAACCGAAAGCAATTTTGTTCATGCCATTAAAGGAAGAGAAGAAAATATCAAGACTCGTCTAAATCTCGTGTTATAATACATTTATGGTGTAATATCTTCGACAATCCATCTACACTGCCCAAAAGAATCAGGGGAGCAAGAGATATTGTAAGGAAAATCTTGTGCGACTGACGTTGTTGAAGGTAAAATATTATTTTTATGTAATATACAGTAGAGTATTCAGTAATATATGTGTGGATAAGAAACGCACTTTAGCGAACTTTTATGCAATATTATCATTTAAAGCATTAGATGAAATATGCTCTATGACGATATGCATATCTGTACAACAAGAAAATATTACTTTTTGAGTGGTAATTGACCTCTAGTACTATCTGTGGTCCCCACTAACGGCTATGAACGCTTCACACTTGTGTGTCATGGAATTGATGAGGCTATCGAGGTGATTTTGGGAGTATCTTCGCCACTCCTGAATGAGAACAGTCTGCAGTTCACGAAGAGTCAACAGAGGTGCAGGCCGAGCAACAGTGAGTCTTCCAAGCAGGCTCATTGAATTTAAGTTAGGGGAGCATGCTAGCCAGTTCATACGCCCGATTTCCTCTTATTGAAGCATGTTGTCCACTAGATGAAGCATGTTGTCTCTATGATTTCGAGAGTTATGATACATGAAAAGGAACAAATCACCGACAGCTGCAGCATACGGTATGAAAATGGGTCTGAGATTCTCGTATCTATATTTCTGGACTGTCATACTGTCGTTTCGTATGATGTACATATCCGTACGTCCTTCGATACTTATGCCCGCCCAGACCATCAATCAGTGTCCGCCGTAATGTAATGTTTCCTGCACAAAAGCTGGGTTATTTCGTGAGGGTTCGCTCCAGATAAGAACACTTAGATTGTTACTCTCCAGACTAGACTCGTCAGAAAAGAGAACTTGACTCCAGTCGTCGTGTCCGCAATCACGACGTTCCTCAGCCTAGTTTCTGCGGGTCGTACGGTGTCGTGTGGTTAAAGCGACACATAGCTTTGTTCTACGAGCATAATGACCAGTTGACAACCTGCGTCCTGTTGACAGGACAAGCTCACGCTGCAGCTGAGTAGCATTTTGCCTCCTGTTCCGACCGGCTTGTTAGCAATAGATAACAGTCGTCCCTTGCTGTAGTCGCTTGTGGACGGCCTTGATTTCTTCGAGCACTTCGCTTGTCTTGGAATCGTGTCCACAGTCAGGATTACACGTCGTGACAATCCAATGGCTTCTGCCATTGGAGTGTCTTTCTGACCTGCTTCTAGCCTGCCAATAGCTCTCCACGCCGTTGATCCCAGTAAATCATGCTAATTTAACCAACTTATTATTATATTATTATATTATATTATATTATTAAACAAAAATCGACTCGTGCATTTATTAACAATTCATGAACTTTAATTCACTGTAGAAAATACAAGAAAATGCACTTTTCTATAACTATTAAACTGAATAATTATACTCCTACTTTCAATGTGATACTTGCGCCTTCTTAGCTGCACACAAGCGGCTGAGTCGTGGCGGAATCGTTGACAATGCAAGTCTCATTTCTTCGTCGATGTATTTGAGTCTCTCCCTCTTTGATGTTTTAATTTCAGTCAACGGCGAGAAGCCCAGTTCACACAAATATGTAGTTGAAAATGGCAATGACACATTAACTGCCAGCCGGGTATTCACTCCTTATTGCCAACCAAAATGTTCCAAAAATATTTCGAGAGTTTTAATTTCAATGTTCTGTCTGCTTTTAAATCTGCGAGTTCTTCTTGTATATTAATCGGAAGAGGTTTTGAATTCCCAACGAATGGTTCATGAACCCAGTTGAAATCTTGAACACTCTCTCCAAAATACTTCTTGAACTTCTGCTGCAAGATTTCTAAATGTTATTTAATTAAGTCCATCACCACTTTATCACCGCCAGCAAGCTGCCATACAGTCGGGAACATCTCAAATGACCCATTTTCAATTGTCTATATCTACAAATTCAGCTTATTCACAAATCCTTGAATCTTACCCATACTAGTCAGAATATTTTCGTCCCTACCTTGCATTTTTCTGTTCAGCTCATTCAAGTGTACGAAAATATCGGAAAGATATGCCAAACTCGAACGCAAGTTTTCAAGAACAGAAACGCCACGGTAAACGCGGAAGACTAAGGAAGCTCTCGGAAAACCATCGTTTTTGTCCCTATCTGCCACTTATGCATTTTGACGCCAGACAGTAATTTGCATAAGGACATGCATGATTCTGTTGTACGGCACACTCGTCTTGCGTTTTCCACTTTTCGGTAAGATTTCCACTAATTAGCTTGAGCAGTGTATATATGTTTTTCATCATTGTCTTCTACCAAAACGCGTGGACGCAAGAATATTTACTTATTGGCATATTTAGGTGTTCGACATATTTTTCTGATACTCGATTAATAATGCTCTGACTACATATACTAATACATCAATGTATGCATATTATGTATTAGATTGTTTTAAATATTTTTGTTGGGAGGAATTCCGCAGGTTTACGGATAGTAAAAGTAGAAACTAATTTACTCTCTTTACTGCATTGCTTCTGAGGCACATGCCACAAAATGCAATTCTAGAGAAATCTGCTGTCCTCCCCCTTTTTATTACACTTATAGGGTCGCATAAGCCTTTTACGCTCATAAAACAGCTACTTGCCAAAACTAGAGAAGTAAACGTATTGTTTCATGTGTTCTTTTTGACGGCAAACGTTGGAAATTACGGATGTAAAGTGCAAAAGATAAGACATTGATTATGTATATGGTAACATAACTGACCTCTCTCTGACGACTTTTACGAGCAAGACTTCTGAAAGAGATTGGGAGCAAGGGCGGGCTCCTATGCTTCGACTTTCCAAAAGTATGAAAAAAAAAAAAAGAAAGCCAGTTTGGTATATTTTCTCTGGTATCTACTCCGGAAGGGAGGACGGCATTGCTCCGGATCATAAAATGAAATGCGATAAATTCAACATTAGAGGAACGATGTTCTCGGAAAAGATTGTTGATGAAGCATTGAGAATTTAGAGGAGAAAGAAGCTGCACAACAGAACACGGATTCTGAAATTTAGAAGATCACTGGTACGGCAAAATTATAAAACGAATATATATATATATGTGTCTGCCACAATATATATATATATATATATATATATACTTAAGAGCAAAACTGAAGACTAAGGAAAAAATTTTAGAATTTAAAACGAAGGGTGCAAAATAACCTGAAAATCAAAACGCGCAACGCAGCAGTTTTGAAAATTCAGAATTCACATACTATAAAGATACCTAAGCAAAAAAATACATATATAATTTTGACTCACACCTAGTACAACATAGAAAAGGTTATGTATCTACCTGCGTGAGTAAAAGGAGAAAAGAAAAAAAAGAAAATAAAACAACTGAATGTAGAAGGTGTCGAGAATACTGAGCCTTGGCTTTATCAAGGACCAGCAAAAACTCTGCATTTTCTCACTTCCACAAAGACCTAGTTGGAAATGGGTTTCTGCAAGGCCATAGATGCAAGTAACATTCCCACCTAAAATAGTTTAAAAAATATATATATAAGTCATGTCCTCCGTAGAGTAGCATGACCTAGCACTAGTTAACAATTTCGCTTGCATCCATTAACCTTCATGGCCCGACCCATGCTCTTCATCTGTTACTATTAAACAGAGAGAAGAAGATTAAAGAGAACTCAAGCTGTGAGAGTGACATAATAAATAGAAATGATTTTCAGCTATAACGAAATTCCAAGTTCGTTTGAGAGAGAATTTAAACCTGAAAAACAAATTTTACATTGCAATTAAAAAAGGAAATGTTAATTTATAACGAACAGATTTTTGAAAGAAAACTTGAGTCTAAAACCCCCTACTCTACAACTTATGACAGCACGAAAACGAGAATAAGTTAAAGATAATAATTAACTAAAGAAAACTTTGTGAAAGTTATATACCTTAAACGGTTAGTTGCAATATGTACAAAGTATTTCAGCAGTGCTTTAAGTGCATAATTAATTAGTTATTAAGAACTTAACTACTTTGAAAAAACAGCGCATAGACAGCGCATAGAAAAGGAACAAGCTTAGCCATCTTCTGTTCCTAGGTACCACAAAAGACGCTCAAAGTTACAAAGAAAAGTAAGAGTTAAAACCTTGCAGAAACCCATTTCCAACTAGGTCTTTGTGGAAGTGAGAAAATGCAGAGTTTTTGCTGGTCCTTGATAAAGCCAAGGCTCAGTATTCTCGACACCTTCTACATTCAGTTGTTTTATTTTCTTTTTTTCTTTTCTCCTTTTACTCACGCAGGTAGATACATAACCTTTTCTATGTTGTACTAGGTGTGAGTCAAAATTATATATGTATTTTTTTGCTTAGGTATCTTTATAGTATATATATATATATATATTTGTTTATGACTTTATGAACACCATGATATTCAATTATATGTGTGTGCCACACATAGCATCATCGAATTATCAGATGTGACGAGTGTAAGACCCGGGGAGTTTTGATAAATGACGACTGCGCATGTGTATTCCCACACCTCTGATAATTAGGTTCGTTCATGGTGAAAATCAGGTATTTTCGTACCTTACATTTTCCATGCAAGACCTGATATCGAGGTAACATTGTAAGAGTTCACACATTTGCAGTTCTATCAGACAGCCCTATTTAAACGTAACATCTTATTATTCTACTAAATTCATTGACTTCCTGGCAATCTTCCTACCCAATAGACGACACAACAGTTCCGGACCCTCTAATCAAAGTAGTCCGATAAACCTTCAAATACTGGAGACTTAAGCTTTTCCTTTGCTTCAGAATTCTCTTCACCGGCCTGGTTTGGAGTTTCTACTACGAAATGTCATTAATGCACGCGTCTGTCCCTAACGGTACAATCAGCCGTCGCCAAGCTTCGTTATTGTTAGTCTCAAACAGTCGCTCGCTCTTCGAAAAAAGCCCTCCGCTTATTTTTCGGCCTTTTATACACTGCTGACCACCCAAAATGCAACACCAAGAAGGAAGCATCCGATTGACCTGAAATTCACAGCATGCATCGCCCGGGAGAGGACATGCAAACGATTAGCATTGCAGGGCATATGCAAATCATGTGCGCCCGGCACGCCACCGAGAAGCACAATAAGAAGGGGGTGCACAGAAGGCGATGTGTAAGTAGTAGAAGTGTGTTGTGTTGCCGGACCTGTGCGTGGGAAGCTTCCTGATGCCTCGTCGCAGAATACGGCAGTCATTCCAGCACGTTTCGGAGTTCGACAGAGGAAGAATAGTGGCTTATCGCGACAGCGGTTTATCTTACCGAGGCATCTGCACCCGTGTGGGACGACATCCAGCCACGGCACACCACTGAAGGAGAGGACCGGCATGTTGTGCGGCGGGCATTGACGGCACGCACAGCCACATCACGAACGTTAGCGCAGGAATTAGGGTGTGTTGCGCAACAACCTGTGTCAGCATGTACCGTTCGACGTCATCTGCAGGAGCAGGGACTTGTCTCACGGCGCCCATTGCTACGATTACAATTGACGTTACACCAGCGGCGAGTGCGGCGGCAGTGGGCCGTTGAACGCCGCACTTGGACTACGGAATGGCACGACATTGTCTTCTCCGACGAATCCTGCTTCTGTCTGCAACACCACGATGGTCGGATCCACGTGTGGAGGCACCGCGGCGAAAGACTATATGGCGCCTGCATTATGCATCGCCATACTGGTCCGTCGTCTGGCGTTATGGTTTGGCGCGCAATTGGATATGACACCCGCACCCCTCTGGTACGCATCGCCGGTACACTCAACAGCCACCGCTACATCTCCGACGTTTTCGAGCCTGTAGTCCTCCTTTACCTGCAGGACCTATCAGCGGCCAAGTTTCACCAGGACAATGCGCGCCCGCACGTGGCACGCATCGTGCAACAATTGGTCACTGCCCAACAGATGTCACTGCTGCCGTGGCCGGCTTGTTCTTCCGATATGTTGCCCATCGAACACGTTTGGTCGCTGATCGGCAACTGAGTGGCCCGGCAAGCACCACCCGCGGCTACGCCTGATGAACTGTAGCAACGTGTGGAAGCAGCCTGGACCGACAAACCCCAAGCCCACATCCGAAGGCTCTTTCGTTCGATGCCGCGGCGTGTAGCGGCCGTTATTGCCAGCCATGGGTGCCACATGAACTATTGATGTCTGCGTGTTCCGCAAGTCGCACTGGCCTGTAAGCTCAATCGTTTCATCTTTGTATCTGTTGTTATGTGTCCAGTAAATTTGGCTTTGCTATCTCGTGTCCTTCTTGGTGTTGCATTTTGGGTGGCCAGCAGCGTATATTGTGAACTTGTAATGCTTATAAAGTTCGTATCCTCTTAAAAATTACTTCTCGCTTATTACAATAATTGTAATAATGGAGATTCTTAATGTTATGTTACGGATAACTACCAGAAAATCCTGAATTATGCAGTGAGCAATATAGGCTTTCTAACGACAAGAAGTGAGTAGTCTTTTTGCTTACAAGAATGGTCTTTATTATTCTTTAAGGCACATTAGAACTATGCTTTAAAGAACTTGAATAGTATTAATAGCACACCTCAAACAAATGCAACAAACTGAACCTCTGTAACGTGAGGCTCTCAATGAAAGATGTCCCATCTGACATAAGGATCTGAATCCTAATATAACTTCATCAAATATACATGGGGTTCATAAAGTCTTTCCGACATTACAAAAATTAATATCAATCTACAGTAAGTTAAAATAAAATGGTTGGCAACCTAATATAGTAGCACTTATAAAGTTCTTTTCCTGTTCTTTGGGTGAGCGCTACTGATGAATAAGAGGAGCATTTCATCGATAATGGCTTCCATGCAAGAAAAAGCGGCGTGCGTGTTGTGGTTCCACGAGACCAAATCGGCGTCACTGTTCAGCGTCATTTCAGAAAAGAGTACACACGATCACCACCGGACCAAAAAAGCATAAAAGCTTGGTATGAAAAGTTTAAAGCGACGGGTAGTGTTGGCGATCTCCCCAGGACGGGCCGACCACCGGTTACACAAGAGGTAGTTGCAGCTGTTTAGGGGACATTTCTGCGAAGCCTCGGGTAATCCATTCGTCGTGTTTCACTCAAAACTGGGATTCCCCGTGCCACGGTTCATGAAATTTTGCACACACGTCTTCATCTATATACTCATAAGGTACAGATCGTTCAGTCTGACGACCGGCTTCGCCGTGCTGCATTTGCGACGGAGATGTTGCAGCGCATACTTCATGATAGTGATTATCTACATTCTGTATGTTTCTCAGATGAAGCCACATTCCACGTCTCTGGTACAGTAAATCGGCACAATGTGCGAATCTGGGGATCACAAAATCTCCATTATGTCATCGAACAACAGAGGGCTACCTTGAAAGTGAGCGTATGGTGAGGCCTGATGCATGTTAGAACCACCGGACCCCTCATTTTTTTACAGAGCGCACTGTAAAATGTAATGTGTACCTGGACATGCTGGAAATTTTTGTAGCGCCTCAGTTGCATGCACCACAACCTTCTGTTATTTTCTAACAAGGCGGTGCCACACCATATTGGTCAATAATGTTTCGTCAGTTCCTGAATGCCACATTTCCGGACCTATGGATTGACCGCGACTGTCCCATGACATGGCCACCTCGATCGCCCGACATAACCCCTCTAGACGTTTTCCTGTATGGTTATGTGAAAGACTGAGTTTACCCTAGCAGTGTTCTGGATGTCGAAACGTTGAAGAGCAGAATAACTGACGTCATTTGGTTCTGTCTCTGCTGAGATGTTAAACAAAACATGGCATGAAATCGAATTTCGCTTAGATGTCCTCCGGGCTACAAATGACGCCTATGTGGAGGTATACTAACACTGGAAAGAAAACTTTACTTGTGCAGCATCATTGTCGTGCAATCGCTTTCTTGTATCTGTAATACATTTTTTTTATATTAAATTTTGTTATGTGGAAAAGACTTTATGGACACCCTGCATGTACGTGTGCTAGTTTTGAAGATACAGCATGCAACGCAAGGCAGCACTAATCTATCCACACTTAATACTACTCACTCCACACATTGTATACATCGTTCCATAGTGTCAAAACATACAGACGACATTGATACCTGATCTCAAGACTGTTGTCAAATAACATTCAGTGAGTGACAAAATATAACGTTAAGGATCGAACAGTTAAAGAGAACGAACTCAAAATTTACACAAGGAAAGAAACTAAAAATGAAACTTAAATTAAAATATACGTCATATCATCTCCCTCTTGAGAATGGGATGGGACGGAATAATTGATTTCTGGATCAGCCGGCAAACCGTGCTTGGAGGAGAGCTCACTGTAGAAGTAATTCTGACAAATTCCAGACGATGTGTGGAACGAACATCACACATTTTTCGAAGAATCCAACGGCCAGGAGATTCACTTTACGTTCGGCCGCCGATATAGCGTAAAAGTCGTTTTACCGGTGGCGGAAATCGGATCCTTCTGCTCCGGAGCAGTAATATTTCCCAATTAAGCTACGCCGACAAGTGCTTATCATTGCTATTTGCCGTCTTGACATATGCGTCACCTCTGTAGTACGTCACAAACTCCCTATTGCGTTCTGCCCTTAGCCAGACAACATCGCATAATAAGAAGTCACTGCATCGCCTTTAGGGAAAGGTCAATCGATTGATGGTCGTACACAATTATGCAGTGCTTGGTGCAGCTTAGTTGGCAGTTCACAAAGGTACTGACATTAACAGTTATAAGTCCGGAGTGTCTACTCCTAACAGAACATATTAGGTATAATGGATCTGGCAGTCATGTCTTTGGTGGAAGCCATTAAAGTGAGTATACATAGCACATCGTGAATACACCGAAACCCCTAATCGCTTTTTCTTAGCGCAGGCATATCTCCGGAGTAGTCTTGGGAATTACTCTCGCAAACAGTTTTTTCCTCTGAGACAAAAAAAATTTGAATATAATAAAATACGGAAAATATCAATATGTAGATATTATCTTGGGGAACTAATTTATCGATTCATACAGTGAGTATATTTTAACATTAAACAATTAAAAATTTGGTGTCTTTAAATGTGTCTTAAAGTGGTTAACCTATAGCTGTAAAAAAAACTGATTTCAATGACCTTGAATTTAGATAGACATCAACAGGGTGCAAAATAATTGCAGACGGGCAATAACAGGATGCTGCAGTTATTTGTACATGAGCATGATGTTAGAATTGAAAATGGCGTAAATAGAAAGCTACAAATATACATTGAAGAGCAATTATATTAGAGATACCTGTCTAGTAACGTGTAGCACCACCTTTCGCCCTGATGTCGGCGGCGATTCCTCTCGGCATGGACTCTAAAAGACACCGGAAGCGTTGGGAAGCCATACGGATCCACGACCCCTGAACAAGCTCCCACAGTTCACGAAGATTTGATGGAGGGAGGGGGGGGTCAGTGCCTCGAACATCTCTCTCGATGGCATCCCAGATGTGCTCGATGGGATTGAGGTCAGGTGACCGGGCTGGCCAAGGAAGCGAGGTCACGTCGGTTGAGTGTTCATCCAACCATTTGGATACAATTCAGGAGCTGCATTGTCTTGTTGCAGGATGAGGTCCCCAGTGGGATGTTGAAGACGTACAAATGAGAGTAAATGGTCGTCCAGGATATCCCGGTAACGTTGACCAGTGAGGGACGATGTCACACGTACCAGGGGTCCCATTTCAGTCCACGTAAACAGTCCCTAGACGAGAATGCCACCCCTACCAGCTTGAAGAGTAGTACCCTGTTGGCAAGAGGGATCAATCGCTTTATGTGGTTTGCGCCGTACTCATATCCTGCTATCCACATGTACCAACGTGAATATCGACTCATCAGTTCAGGCAACATTTTTCCACATGTCTAGGGTCCAGTGAGGATGTTCCCGCGCCCATGCTAATCTTTGCAGCCTGTGATGTGCAGTCAGCAGCGGTACCCTCGTGGGACGATGGCTTCTGTACCCCATAGCGAGGAGTTGGTTCTGGATGGTGTGGCTGCTTACACGTTTTTGCACTGTGGCCCGTCTATCCGCTGTTACAATGCGAGCTAGCCGACGATGAACCCGCTCATCCACACACTGTTGTCCACGGCAGTTGGCCCTTGCAGGGATGGTTTTACCGGATTCGATATACTCACGGTGCACCCGTGACACAGTGGCTCGTGAAAGTCTTAGTGCCTGCACGACTTCCGAGATGGTGTGACCCATTCGTCGAGCCCCGAAAATTTGCCCACGATCAAATGCTCTTAGATCCTTCGTCTTACCCATACTGCGTCCAACTCTTACTGATTCCCATCGCATCACTCCTTATATTATTGGATCGCTCCATACGTCTTGCCGTTTCCGTTTACAGGGCCGTCCACAGCGCCACATTTGCATAACGCCAGCTGTCTCTAATTCAATTGCTCTTCAGTGTATAGCCATGAACATAAATCTGACGCTATAATTAGTGTAACGATAATTTGCAATGGTAACTTCCTGTTCATGGGCATGAAGGTGGCTCAGGCATGAGCATGACAATCAAGGATGGCCATGAACAGGAAGCTACAGTTGTAGATGCGCCAAGAAGTGTTTAGAATCGTAGATTGCCCGGAGCATGACGTTGCAATCAAGTACCGCCATGAACAGGAAGCTGCCGTTATAGATAAGCCAACACTAAGAGTTTAAAATCATAGATGGCCACTAAAATCTGTAGGTGTGATCATATATGGACATTAACACGAAACTAATGTCATAAATGGATTACATTCTTTGAACTTACTTCAAGTGCATAAAATCACCCCGTCCAACTGAAAGTTGCGATTGCCACCAAAGCTCAAAACCTATTTCTATGAGTAAACATTATCGGCCTTAAATTAGGGCATAAGTCTTTCTCATAGACATTTTTATTCGTCTGTTAATTGCTCAAGGATAGAAAGTAAATTTTTCCATTTTTCCAATAAACCGAAAGTTTCCAGGTGGAGTTTTCAGTGCTGTTCAGCATTGAAATATACTAGAACTTTCGAAAATGGTGTTTGAATGTGATTAACGTATTGATTGTATTATATTTTCTTTGGGCAGCATGTGGTCGTGCATAGGAATAAGATTAATTTCCGAACCACCTAAATCTTCTATTCATTGCTTTTCCAGTATTTCATATCATATTCTGCAACGATATCATTCGCATGAAAGTTGCCAGTGCTCTAATATATTATTTAATAGGAAATATTGATCAATTATCTGTGTCCTGGTATCTGAGCTGTCTGAGGAGTTGATTTTCAATCATTTCTCCCGAGCTGGAGCTATATTCAACTTGCCGGGACGGATTGGCTAACCTTGACACTGGGAACTTTCTTGTATTAGTTTTTGTCTGTTTTTTCTGGAACTAAGGAATAGTTGTTTTGGTACCTATATATAATAATCAATAACTCAATTTCCCGTAGCAGAATCGCAGCGACAGGCAATGTAAGTCGCAGATATTATTTTGGTCCTTCAGACAAAAAAAAAAAAAACCGATATCCCCAGAACTCTATTAAATCCTATCTTGCAGACTGCCAATCATGAATGCAAGTTTTTAATCTTTTAAAACTTTCTGAAAACGGAAGTTAGACGGAGTGAAGATTTCACCCGTAACCATATTTTTTTCTCGCGATATTCCGCGTGTCCGGTATTGTTGTTAAATATAATTTTATTGCACGAATGTTTATGTCTCAGTTTAAAAATAGAGGTAAAATTCTAGGTACGGAGGACAGAGTGTTTTTAATCCTAGTTATTGCAATTGCTGTAGTACCCAGGTTAAGCTTCTTTTTTTTTTATGTAGAAAAAATAAAAGATTTCTCTTTCTCTCTCACTTTTTAATCTCTACCAGTGCAAATGTTTATCTTGCCAAGTGGCCACCTGCAGATTCATTGTGGCGGCATAATATCTGTCACAGACTGATCAGGAATTTTCTGCTGTGGGGACTTCGTTAAAGCTTTATTTTTGTCTGAAGAGTTATTTTCTTAAACAAAAAAGAAAGTTTCTATCTATGTTATGTTTATTTCTGCAATGACATAATTTTCTCTCTACTTACGCGAGAAAAGTGCCGCTGGATCAAGCACGCTGTTATAATTACAGAGAATGTTCACACATTTTTAGAACGATTTTGGAGCAATATAAATGCTTAAAATAAAATTATTTCTTTCCTAAATGTTCTATCTCATAGCCCTTTCTCTGGATATGAACTTACATCAAGATTTTCAAGATAACGGGGCATTTCTTAAAATTGGAAGTGGTATTTTGGTGCACTTGTCTTCCACTGCTTTCCATAGTCCAATATTTTTTTTTTAGGTCGGCGTTCACAAAGCGCTCTTTTTAGCATTCCGAAGGCACAAGAGTTCATTGGTAACGCATTAGGGTATTTTGTAGGAATAGGAGAAAAAGGTGTAGACTTGACACCAGTCTCTTTTCATTTTTTCAAAAAATAGAGTGGTAGATTTGGATGTATGGCAGGTAGATGGAGTTCTACTGTTTGAAGGCTCTATGGATGGTATTTCCTCTTTAAATGTAGGAGTTAATACATTATAAAAAGTTTGAAGATAATCCGATTTTTGGTGTAAATGTGACAAGGATGGAAAGTCAGATAATATCCGAAAACTTGAAAATTTCTTCGTCCTGGAGTGGGGACTCAAACCCCCATCTCCCAGATAGCGCCTGGGTATGCTAACCACTACACCACCCAGAACGACCAAGTCTCAAGTTTCCGATTAAGTTTAATATAACCATCATAGCATTCGCTAGTCGAAGCAACCGGCATTCATGTTTAGCGAATCTGGAGTTTAAGAATCCTATCCCGTGACTGCTCTGAGGAGCAGACAAATCATGAAAGAAAATCCTGTGATGGTTATATTAGCGAATCCTGTGATTGTTATATTCAAATTAATCGGAAACTTGAGAGTTGGTCGTTCCGGATGGTGTAGTGGTTAGCATATCCGGGCGCTATCTGGGAGACGCGGGTTAGAGTCCTGCTCCAGGACGATGACATTTTCAAGTTTTTGGATATTATCTGACTTTCCATTATTGTCACATTTACCCCAAAAATCGGATTGTCATCTTCAAAATTTGTATTATATGGTGTAATCCCGTATTTTTTCATGAGTTAGTATATTATTTTGTTACTTCGTAGAATTGATTTTACTACATTTCTTTCAACTTTTCTTAACTTTAAACGAGAAACTAGCAATAATAATGAATCCTTTACTTGAAACCCTTTGGATTCTTGGAACCAAGTTTGTAAGTCTTTTTCTGTTCTTTAACGGTAGTAAATTGACCTTTGTTAGTCGTTTTAGGTAGATCCATGCTTCATCAATAGTCATAATAAATTTCCATCTGTCTCCGGCTAAGTGATTTTCATAAAAAAGTCTACACCGTGTTCTGCGCTCAGCCTAGTGCCTAGGCAAAAGGCTGTGAAATTTTTTTCTTCAGATTCAAATCTTTGTTTATTACCTTGTTTACAGTTGATAAGGATATTTTCAAAGATTTAGAGATTATTATTTGAATCGGTGGATTTTCTTTTAAGACCAGAGACCTTACTTTTGAAAGTCGTAAAAGAAAGCATCTTCTTTGGATACTAGTTTGGTGTTCTTTTGCCTGTTAAAAGCAATGCTTGACAATTTCCTCAATAATATTGCTTATTTTACGTTTTGAAATGCTAATTCCATGATTTTCACAGGTTTTTTTAATAACAGAATACGAATATTTCTCTTCGTAAAGAGCAAAAACATAACCTTTTATCCATAGCTTGTTTACGTGTGCCATTTTCTTAACAGACGATATTTAACTGCAGCAGATGTTTCTTTCGTGTTCGTCTAACACGCTGTTGTCAGTTTCAATTTTTTGAACTTCTTTTATTTTCTGTAATTTCATATAAAAATGTTTTAAAAATTTGTGTGAACATGCTCTGTATTTAAGCAAAGTTAGAAACATCCTCTGTATTTAAGCTACAGTTAGACATAGATCGTTGGAATTAAGGCCTAGTAGATTAGTCTAGGTATTTCCTACCTTACATTTGTAATCTTGAAGGAGACATTGATACACATTGTAATGGCGTATCATCCCGACATTCACAGGCTAAAGCAGAACACAAAACCATTCCCTTCAGATATATTCCGAAATCTGTGTCCCACCCACATTTGTCTTAAACAACGACTTGCCAGTACTATTTCACATAGGGCAAAATGGAGGTTGCGGGGCAAAATAATTAGTTGACTTAAAAAAGGCGTCTACCAGTACCATTGCGCGGTAGGCGATTAATAACAAAATAAATTAAAAAAAATAATTGCATGGGAATAGGGAATATTGCCAAGTAACATCTGCACAGCAATATTTCCACGCAATTATTGGTGCACCCACACATTTCAAGTTTAGGAATGAATTTCATGATTTAGTTGCAATACAGTCATCAAGAGACTCGTATATTATTATTTTTTTGTCAAACCAAATGTTTCAAAAGAAAATAATTATCTGGTATAAACACCCCGTTTAGAGTGTGGTTTGATGGTACATTCAATCATGAGAGAATTTTTAAAATTCTTTCAGCGGAAAATTGTCAAAATTCTTTCAGCGGAAAATTGTCAAAATTTGTTCACGACTGAATTGTTTTTACCATTCATTTTTCACCTGGTCAATCACGTTGCCATTTAGATTAATATTACATTCAGTATTACCAGATCCTCTCTCAAAAACCATAACTTTGGGTTTTTCCTTATTTATACTCAGTCTGAATTTTATACAAACTTCGTACATCTGGGACAACATGCTCTGGAACTAACTTTTGCTCTCTGCCAAAAGTGAGTTGCACAGCATGTTGTCCCGGATGTACGAAGTTTGTATGAAATTCAGACTGAGTATAAATAAGGAAAAACCAACGTTATGGTTTTTGAGAGAGGAACTGGTAGTACTGAATGTAATATAAGCCTAATAGGCAACGTGATTGACCAAGTGAATGAGTTTGTATATTTGGGAAGCTTATTTGACAGAGAGAACATATTAGATGGCGAAATTAGTAGGCGACTGAATTCTTCTTTGAAAGTCATAGCTGTTTTAGGAGGTTTTTACAAGAATGATGGATTCTCAAGAGTCCGGAATGGCTGTATATGAAAGTATAATTGTTCCTACTCTGATGTACGACAGTGAAACCTATGTAATACAGAAGAGACATAGGAGTCGTTTGTGTGCCGGAGAAATGAGTTACTTAAAAGGGTGTGTGTGGGGGAAGACACGTTCAGATCATGTGAGGAATAAAGACGTGTTGTAGTTGTGTAATGTGAAGCAAAATATTGTTAGTAAGTTGGAAACTAATATGATTTGGTGGGTTTGGCCATGTTGAAAGAATGAGTGATGAGTTGCTTACTAAGAAATTGTTTTCGGCCCAAGTGGCAGGAAAGGAAGGCAGAGGAAGGCTAAGGAAGTCATGGGAGGATCAGATTCAGGAGTGCCTGAATGAGATAAAGATTGAGTATAAAGTATAGACGGTCTTGTGTACGCCGTGTGAAGGATGTCACTGAAGCCCGTGTTGTGTGTGAAGATCGCTGTAATTGGAGGAGTTTAATATGGCAACAGTAAGTAAATAATCAGTTAAAAATTAGTCTGGTGGTTTGTATTATCTGTTAAATGTTTATTTGTCAGATGGTCTTTGTTTGAGGAGCTAACTTGTGTGTGTGTGTGTGTGTGTGTGTGTGTGTGCGTGTGTGACATAATTTATTTTCGTGAGGAAACTTAGGGGTGATCCCCTGTAAATAAGCGTGCTCTTTTAATGCACGGTCAAAAGACTTGGCCTAGTTTGGATGATGCACTTAAAACTCCTAAATAATCAAATATTTTATTATAATGACATTTCACATGACCTCATCACAACAAGTAATTACTTAAGTTTTAGAGAAAAGTAACTATGTCTAAATGGTGAAGATAATTTTCGTTATCTACATATGAATATGAGGAACAGATGAATTTTCTATTTGATGCACTATTTCATACTTTCTCCAAAGTTTTCTCCTCATCAGTTAAACAATTGGGCATTGTTTTTTTCTTATTTCCCTGAGGAAATCGACTAGCGAGTTTTCTTTTTTTCTTCTTCCTTTTTTATATCCTTGGAGTATCTTCAATTGTCCCGTAATTCTTTGTTCTTTGTGTTCACAAAACGTTTCCGAACAAAAAACATGCAGGGCCTAAGAACAATTAGATTAAAAGCGCCCTTAGCAAATGTATAAAAAGGGTTCGTCAACATAAGAACATTCATTTCAAGAGGAAATATAATTCAGTATCAGCAGTTTCCAGCCCATGGAAATAAAAAAAGGTTAGGTTTCGTAGAAAAAACTACTTTCGCTTTAGCAGGAATTATTCTCATCCAATTACTTACTTATTATAAATGAACTCGTAAATACACAAATAAATTAAATTTATTCCAAAAAGCTATAGTCCGTGTGTGGGTAACAGCTTGATTTCACACATGGTCCGTTAAAAGATGTCTTATAAGTTCATTAGCTTTAAAAATAATGGCTTTAGAACGGAGAAAAAGTATCAAAAGAAACTTCTGGTTGTTTCCAAGTCCTTTCTTCTGGTTGTTTCCAAGTCCTTTCTTCTGGTTGTTTCCAAGTCCTTTAAAGTGAAATAATTCAAGGGGGAATTTTTTGTCCTACGAATTCGCTTTCCAGGTGTTTTTAATAGTTTAAAAAATACATCCAAAGGTCTCTCTATCCCTAATATAAAAGCTGAATCCTATTTTCTCATTTTTTATGAAACTTTCTAATGAGGAAGCTATATGCGAATATGGGCTTAAAATGATACTTCAGAATGATGCGAAATGTTGCAATACTTCCGCATTATACACATATTCAGAAAGCAAGTACCGTTTGGATGTTAATGTTAAATAAGAATGTATTTGCAAAAATGTTTATCAGATTCGCCATACCTTAAACTACTTTTCTGCGTAGTTTCCGCCATTATTATGGGTCACCAGTTTTTGTATTCCCTCCTCGTAGTACGAGGCCGCCTGTGAAGACAGCCACTTCTGCACTGCTCTTATGGCTTTTTCATCGTCGAAGAAACGTCGACCAGCAACGAACTTCTTCAGATGCAAGAACAGGTGATAGTCACTTGGTACTAAGTCTGGGATGTAGTGGGAAGGGGGAGGGGAGGTGATCCATGCATTGGTTTCCAGCCAAAATGACGTGTGAATGCTGGAGTCTGCAAAAATGTGAGGCAGAGTGTTGTCATGAAGCAAGAGATTGATGCGAGTAAGCATGCAAAGTCTTTTGTTCTGGTTCGTGCAACGCTGTTTCTTCAGGGTTTTACAATAGGCTGATGAAATTACTATTTTGCTGCACATGATCGTGTGGCCTGATATCATCTGTTTGAACTTCTTCCTTTTCTGCGATGAGGTGTTCCGCCACTCGATGGGATTGCTTCTTTTATTCGGAGTCACATGAGACCCAAATGTCTCTTCAACTGTGACGATATGGCTCAAGAAACCATTAGCTTGATAACTGTTTTGTGTGAGAAAAATCAACGCATTGCCAGTCCGCTTGCTTTTGTGCTCCTCGGAGACCATCTTCAGCCTACAGAGTGAGTGTAATTTCCGAAACCCCAAAACATCTGTCACAATTTCATAGAGAACAGTCCTTGAAATCTGTGGGAAATACGAAGAAAGCGCCGAAATTGTGCAACGTCTGTCCTCATGAATCTTTGCGTCGACCACACGCACCAAATCATCCTTCACCACAGATGGTCTGCTGCTCTGTTCCTCGTTGTGAACGTTCTCACGACCTTCATAGAACTGTGTGACCCTTTTCTTTATTGTTCCACCACTAATGCCAGTTTGACCATAGGCCTCACAAATCTGATGATGGATGTCAGCTGTTTCCACATTTCTTGAATTCAAATATGGAATTACGGAATTTATCTCACAGAAGGCGGCCCGCTCGATCTTCTTAAACATGTTAAACGTACAGAAAAACACTTAAACACGATCTGATGTTCTTGTAATGGCGTCTGTGTCTTGCCCACGAATGAGAGAAGTCAGCGCGATATTGGACCGCAAGGCTGCAGCAGAAATACTTGCAAACAGTACTTACTTTCGGAATATGCCTTGTATAAAATGTGAATATTTTTCATGACGCCGTAAGTCTAGAACTCCGAAACGCCAACTGATATCGACGGAATCCAATATCAGAGATTTTTTCTAAGCTCAGTGCAGTATCTGAGCAATACTGCATTGAGCAATTTTTGGTATGCTACACCGTCAAATGAGTCTAATACACAAGAAAAAGACAAAAAAAGCTGGAAAGCTGTCTAACGATTTCCTTGACACAATTGGGAGCCATCACAAGTGATGACATCCGAAATGGCACGACAAAAATTGCTAAATCACGCACTGCACGTTAATGGTGCATTACGCCTAATAATGCAATAAAAGAAAAGAAAAGAAAGAAATCGGGAATGCATATGGATAGTGACCTCGGTGAATTTGAAATCCTACAAAAAAGTCCAATACACGCCAAAAACATTTCGGAAGGTATGCAGAAATTTCAGTGAAATCTTTTCCAATAAGCCCACTCCCCAAAAAAGACCACAACGCAAGTATAAAATGGTATTTTTGAACCTCGTAGCGTCACTTAGTGCTGAAAATATACCTCTATTGCGATTTGAAAACGTTTGGGCAGTTTTGAAGTTATTTGCATCTGTGTTTTTATCGTCGAATGGTCCAGGCTGAATTACTGTACTGATGAGCCTAGGTTCGAATCGCGAAACAAAAACATACAGTAGCACTCAAAATTAAGGAATTGTCTACAAAAACGTATTTGGTTGCCAATGTATGTGAAACAATGCACTGAAAATCGGCAAGCATGCAAATTTCGCTATGCGGATCCCTTGTTTACTTTTACCGCAGGTAAGCTGCAATATGTAAATTGAGATAGCGTTATAAAGACGCGCGAGTCTACTTGCATCTCATTTGTTTTTTCTTCAGTACAAATAGAGCTGACTACGTCACGAAGACATTGTACGGAGGATTATCAGGTTTTGAGATCAATTGGTGGAATGGAAGCAGGTCAGACCCAGACGGAAGTTTCCAGAGCATTGAAAGTTCCACAAAATGTCCTATCAGGTCTCCGGAGACAGTTTCAGCCGACCAGAAATGTTTGTTGTGGACCAGGATAAGGCTGGCCCAAAGTCACAACTGCTGCAGACTCTCGCATCGCTATATGAGTCTTGACCTTTAGAAGAATCTGAGTGATATCCTCTACGCAACTCTGTTTGGAGCTGGCAGCAGTTACAGAAACAAGGATGTTAGGACATACTGTTTGCAGAAGACTTCGTGAGTAATACCTTTATGCAAGGAGACCAATTATTTGTTTCCTCTTAACTTCTGCCACCCGGCAAGCTTGTTTGACGTGGCACCACACTTGACATCTAGACCAGTGGGAGAATGCTCTTTTCACAGATTAATCACGATTCAAATTAAGTACTAATTCATGACTTATTCTTATCTGGAGAGAAGAAGAGACCTCTCTCTGAAGTCAAAGGAAGGAACTACTCTGGTAGCGGCGGGGTAATGTTCAGGGCAGTAATCATGATGAGCGTAATCACAGACCTGTACATCTTTCAGAGTCACTCTGTTGCCACCCTGAGGGGCAGAACCAAGATCCTGAACCAATATGTCAGGCCATTTAGGGGAGCCATCGGTCTAGGTTTTATTTTAATGGACGATAATACCCACTCTCACCGAGCTCATTTTGTCGACTCTTTTCTCGAATAGGTAAGATATTCGCCGAATGATGTAGCCGTCCAGATTCCCTCACCTCATTCCCATGGAGCATGTATGGGATATCCTAGGAGGCGAACACTTCAAGAACTCAGAACAGCTCATGTTGAGGAGTGGTCATTATTCCCTCAAGACCTCGTCAGTATGCCCTGACGAACAGTATGAGTCGTCGTTGCTTGAGCTGTATGGCGGTCACGAGTGATCAGACTCCATATTAAAATACCATATGTCTTAAGCAAAAAAAAAATTGTTCCATTGACTGCTCTTTCATGTAAATTACAAGAATATGATATTAAGGTGGTTTCACCTAAAATCTTTGCCTTTTGTTTCCAATGGTAAAATTTCTTTACATATTTTCTTCGCAATTAATGTATTCCCAAGGATGAAAATTTGCACATCGATAAAACTAACTTTAAGTTATATCATGGAATACTTAATAATTGCCAAAACATAACCATACTTATATTAAAAGATCCATCACTTTCTTTGAGTGATGTTCAGACTTGTTAACAGATGGCGCAACCTGTACATTGATGACGTCAGCAGACAAGCTAATGTTGGATTGCTTAGTTATGGTTATGCTTTAGCAATATTAAGTATCCCATGCTATAACTTAAAGCTAGTTTTACCAATGTGAAAATTTTCATCCTTGGGAATACATTAATTGCGAAGAAAATTTATAAAGAAGTTTTACTATTGGAAACCACAAGGCAGAGATTTTAGGTGGAACCACCTTAGCACATACAAATTTATAAGACTATGATTTTACTATGTTTGAGTTACATCAGTGATGTAATAATAAACCTTTTTATCAAATTTGATTGAGTTTCCTCTGAAATACTTCGAGTTATGTATGAATTTATAAATAATCCTTTAATTTTGAACAGCATGTAGATGCTGTGGTTATTATTTCGGTCCTGTTTTCCCAACCTTCTCTGGAATCAATGGTTCTAAATACAGTACGGGCGGGTCCTCATACACTTAATATTTACGGAAATCGTTGAACTCAACGTTAAGCTTCGTCGGAGACTCATTATGGATTTCGAGCAGATAAATCCGAGCAAAAAAATCAACTTGTGCTGAAACATATTTCATTTTGTGTTTACCAACTGCAAGTAGTTTTCTCTTGCATGGGTGAAATTAATATTTGGCCGTGAATCATCGTACGGATAGGGAAAAACATTATCGTTAATTAGCTTGAAGGTAAAAAGGCCTAATTGTTTTTTTTTATTTTAGGAAAATTGCTGGAGAAAAAAATGCATATTAAGCCAATGCTTCTTGGTAAACAATGTTTTGAGTTCTCCCATGTGGCGATAAAATGAAGAGATTTTGCTTGCTGCCAACTCTAGAGCATCCAACGTAAAGTTGTCCGTGAGAAAAGCAAGAGCTTTTCTAATTTTTTTTTTTTTTTTGATTGGAGGTTTAACGACCACCGTGAGCAACTCAATGGCCTATAAGCAGTCGCCCGTCCCTAATTTAGGGTCACTGGTTCCAGGGAAGGGAGAGAACTAGTGCCGTAAGACAAACACAACATCCATGCCTGACCGGGATTCGAACCCAGACCCCTTACGCACGAATGATCAGAGACCAGCGCCTTAGACCACTGCGCCACCGGGGCGGCTTTTCTAATTTAAGCCAACAACTTTGAGCGACTGCCCTTGAGCCTTGTCGATGCTCATACTGAAGCACAGGCGCACTGGAAGCTGAATTCTTTTTAAATTTGAATGGCACATTAGTCGGAATGACTGATGTGCCCTTCAAATTTAAAAAGAATTCTGGGAATGAATACATCTTGCCCCGCTACCTGGCCAGTCAGAATCGTACCTTCTATGGCGTGCGGCATGAGACGTTTGAAAGTATCAGTTTAGAAAAATGAATGTTTTCAAGCATTTATATGTACGTTGAAACTTAACGTTGGCTAATTAAAATAAATCTTATTTCTTATTATTTGAAATGAATAAATATACGTAGTGGCTTACCGCAAAAACTCTCCCCCTCCCCCGCAAAAAAAAATCTTCGAGGCCCTTTTATGAAAATCTATTAGCTTTAAATTACTGAAATTCTTTAATCCACATTATAACTAGGTTCTATGGGTGCTGTAATGTTTCAAATATTTTGGAACCTACAGATATTTTTCTTAAAACCAAAACTATTGTTCTCTATTGCGTGTGACACAAATGTGCAAGTAGTAATTAGATCAGATCATATGTAGAGGATTTTAGGAAGGGAGTGTCCGACTCCAGTTCTTAAAAAACCCTTAGAAATTGGAAGCTAGGAGATTTGGGATAGAGTACCCGATATGAAAGTGACACGGAAGCGAGGTAGAAAGGGGGAGGAAGATGCCCTTATTTATTACCAAGGGACTAGTACCCGGGGCCCGATCAAGAAGGTTAGAATAAGGTATCTGGAGATGTCTTTGTTAAGCAGCAGTACCATTTTGTGTGAAGCCTTTAACCACGAGCGACAGCCGTCAAAGTGTGGGAAAGCTGATGATTTCCAATGCTATTGCAATGCATTGTGTGTTGGCAGAATCGCCTTCTTTCATCGCAGATGTTTCGAATTTTGCATCATAACTTGCTTCTGATCTGTGAGAAAATGCTAAATTTATAAAATTCTTAATTATTTTGAAACCCATTCCCATTTTTATTTTAAAATGAAATACACGAACATTAGTGCGAATCCAAAACAAAATATAACGTTAAAGTTGAAAACTTTACTCGTCTATGAAGCATAATTCATTCCGGTTTGATATTAACACGATTACTGCAACTAAAAGCCACCAAATTCCAAAGTACACTCGTTGAAATTATGTGGGTATCATGCAAACAACGTCAAATTCCCACACCTGGCGGCTTCACGGTTAATAAGCTCAGGGCATCTCCAGAAGTATTCTAACCTCCTTGGGCCCCGACGTACGGCGGATATTTAGTGGTTCGAGCGTCCGTACCTGCCTGGGATCGAGCCCGAGGCAAAAAATATCTAACGCTTAAAGAAGGTCAACTCTCATAAAGATAACGTAAAACAAGCGGCAACAGCGCCACCACATCTTAAGAGGTAATATGCGCTGCGGGAAAGTTAGCATTCAGGAGAAAAACACGTTAGGGGGACTACGGCAGTGAAGCTTTTCTTTGATCCACGATGGTTTCCTTCGATCTGATGACCATTTGCTTAGAGCAGTTTTTCGTTCTTGCTGTTTTCTGATATCCCGCCCATCCCTTATTTTAGTGAGAAAAATATGCAATAACATTAGTATTACTATTTAAATTAAATTTAAGCAAATATTACAATTAGGCCTAAGGATCCGTACAAAATGCAGACATTCCCTAGCATTTGGCATTACTAAAAATGTTTCTGAAAAACTGAAGAACAAACATTGACTAACCCGATTGACGTAACAAAACTAACGTATCCGATTTACGAAGTGATTATGCTACCGAGAAGGTAACAATCACGTGCTGTGAGTAGCTCGGCTGACTATCCTTTACCCAAATAATTGAAGTCAAAGATTGAAGTCAACAGAAATACTCATGCGCAGTCTGCTCCGGCATCAGCCTGTATGTTGGCTTTTGTGCACTGCATTTTTCTCTGAAGATATGGTGGCGCTAGTTACGTCTCGTTGAGCCTTAACTTCTCGTTAGATATTCTTTGCCCGAGGTCTTCTCCGTGGGAGTCACGAACGTTGGCCACTAGGCCACCCGCGGCGCAATGTAGTAATTAAAATGATTGTCCTAGTTTTATACTAATACAAAGTACTACTAAACACTTACACTTAAGTTGAACATATCATGAAAATTTTATACTTTTAGATAAGGTAAGGCCAACCTCTTTGAAATGTTTTAAGATTACACACACAAAACACAACTGCCGTGTGACTGTGTCTGACGACCTTTTCCGAATATTCAGACAAAGCAAACTGAATTTGCTGGTACCACGTACTGGTCATACATGTAACACTTCTCAGAAAACTGAAAATTTCATCGTTCTGGAGCGGGAATCGAACCCCGCATCTTCTGATTAGCATACTTGACCGGTAATCGGGAGATGCGGGGTATTACCACGCCCCCGGTAGTACGGTGGTCGCGGAATACTTAATCATCGTCTAATTGGATAAACAGTGAGGTTGCGTCCCCATAAATGTAAGGAACCCAATCTCAAAGTTTACGGACGTCGCGTTGTGTTTCATAAACGTAGGCTCTTTACGAGGTATTCGTAAAAGACACATATGCCGCAAATTGTGAATTAGAGAAATATATACAGCCTAGAAAAGTTAGCTACACCAGGTTAAGTAATTAAGTGTTTATTATAAGAAAAGTATATTGAATTAAGCAATTACAGCCTTCAGGTGGAGGCCAAAAAAAAAAAAAAAGTTACGTTAAATTAAAATAATAAAATTAGCCATATTGACTGGTCCACTGCTGCGTAAGCCTGTTACACCCCTGAGCTTACTTTTAAAATAAATATCTCAATCTATCTCGAGGAGGCATAGCGACCATGCATATGTATACACACTACTAGCCACCCAAAATGCAACACCAAGAAGGACACGAGATAGCAAAGCCAGATTTACTGGACACATAACAGATACAAAGATGAAACGATTGAGCTTACAGGCCCGTTCGACTTGCGGAACACACAGACATCAATAGTTCGTGTGGCCCCTATGGCTGGCAATAACGGCCGCTACACGCCACGGCATCGAACGAAAGAGGCTTTGGATGTGGGCTTGGGGTGTGACGGTACATGCTCATTCCACATGTTGCCACAGTTCATCAGGCGTAGGCCGCGGGTGGTGCTTGCCGGGCCACTCTGTTGCCGATCAGCGACCAGACGTGTGTGATCGGCGACATATCGGGTGAACAGGCAGGCCACGGCAGCAGTGACAACTGGTGGACCGTGGAGAATTGTCGCACGATGCGTGCCACGTGCGGGCGCGCATTGTCCTGTTGAAACGTGGCCGCTGGCAGGTCCTGCAGGTAAGGGTGGACTACAGGCTCCAAACGTCGGAGATGGTGCGGCGGCTGTTGAGTGTACTGGTGATGCGGATCAGAGGAGTGCGGGTGTCACATCCAATTGCACCCAAACCATAACGCCAGACGACGGACCGCTATGGCGATGCATAATGCAGGCGTCATACAGTCTCTCGCCGCGGTGCCGCCACACGCGGATCCGACCATCGTGGTGTTGCAGGCAGAAGCGGGATTAGTCGAAGACTACAATGTCGTGCCATTCCGTAGTCCAAGTGCGGCGTTCAACGGCCCACTGCCGCCGCACTCGTCGGTGGTGTAACGTCAATGGTAATCGGAGCAATGGGCGCCGTGCAACAAGTCCCAGCTCCTGCAGACTACGTCGAACGGTACGTGCTGCACGGTTGTTGCGCAACACACTTTAATTCCTGCGCTAACGTTCGTGATATGGCGGTGCGAGCCGTCAATGCACGCCGCACAGCATGCTGGTCCTCTCGTTCGGTGGTGTGCTGCGGCAATCAATCAATCGCTCACGTCGGTCCGTCCATCCCTCTTGCACCCACCGAATAAATACTCGCCTCACTGTGGCTGGATGTCGTCCCACACGGGCGCCGATGTCTCGGTGCGATTAACCAGTATTCGTCCTCTGTCGAACTCCGAAACGTGCTGGAATGACTGCCGTATTCTGCGACGAGGCATCATGAAGCTTCTCACGCACGGGTCCGACAGCACACTTCTACTACTTACACCCCGCCTTCAGTGCACCCTTCTTATAGTGCCCCTCGGTGGCGTGCCGGGCGCACATGATTTGCATTTGCCCTGCAGTGCAAATCGTTTGCATGTCCTCTCGCGGGCGACGCGTGCTGCGAGTTTCTGGCTAAACGGATGCTTCCTTCTTGGTGTTGCATTTTGGGTGGTCAGCAGTATATATAGATAACATTGGAACTGGAATTGGGGAAAACATCATCTTATCTACGGCCGGCTGGGTTGTTGCTCGTTGAGATCTCCGGTGACCGCGTGGGTACTTCGATGGACGTCTATCTACTTGGTTGCCACGGCTGGTACTGCGTACTGGGCTTTCCGTTTCCTAGATATGCCTACATCAGTGTCCTCGTATGTTCATCTATAAGACTGTATATCTAAGTGCTCATAACATCCAAGTCCCTTGTATTTCGTAACTAGCATATCTTGTATATGCGTCCATAACTTTGTGCTTAAGTGTCCTAGTATCTGAATATCTCTATATGAATATCTTCTCTCCGAATATCCTTGCTTACGCTTTTTGTGTGTATATATTTAAGTCTCTTTAACTTCCCACGTGGTAGGGGCGTGCCTACAGCACTCTAGGAACTTTCCGCCTGGGGTTTGGATTGGTCAGCCGGGTTGACCACCACTTGACCTTAGTGGTTATTGGTTGGACCTCTGATCCACTCGGCTACCTTCTTGCGGCAGCTGGCGTGTTGGGCAGGTGAGGCTTCCGCAGTTTAAATGGGACATAGCTTCTGAGATCTGATGAATAGCGAATAATTTGCTGGGGCTTCCCTCTGACTAAGTTACGACTTCCTAGTGGCACCGCGAAGTACTTTACGACTTTTGCTGGTGCCTATTTGTAGAGGAGATGGTCGTAAAACGTAACTCGCCTATTCATCTGACCGCGGTTCGGACTTTTTCATGTTCATTTCTGAAATACCGGGATGTTTTGTTCTACCAGCAACGCTAGCAGTAGGGCCATTTCGTAAATTTCGTTAATGCCGTGCTTCTTCTTACAAAAGTGAAAAGAAGAGAAATTCCTTGGTCATCCCCACCGGTGCCCGAAGGAACCGCGATAAGCCGCCTTGACCATCTGGGCTTTTTGCTCCAGTGGGGAAAGGAGGATTTATGAGGCAGAAAAGGGAGCAAAAGAAAGATAATTTAAATTAAGTAAAAAATAATTAAATGTAAATTACACCTGGTCTTTGTAATTAATTAAAACGCAAACGATGTGGCCCGAACTACGAAGTAGTTCCGTGGCAGGGGTCCGATTCCCGCTCCAGGATGATTGAAATCTTCAAGTTTTCTGAGAAGTGTTACATGGATGACCAGTAAATGGTACAAGCAAATCCAGTTTGGTTTGCCTGAATATTCTGTTGATTATGAAGAATATTCCTTCATTGACCTTTTCCGATTTATAGGAAAATTCAGAATATAAGTCAGCAAATAAGAGTAACAATTAAGATGTGAGACACACAAAAAAAGTAAAACTATTTAAATTATTTACTCTTGAATATAAAAAAACATGCTTAACATAATGCCACAACGTTTTGCATATGGTAAATATGTTTCTCTTGACTCTGTTATAAACAAATGACACAGGTCTTTGTGTTTCCGTCTCCGCGAAGAACACTTTTTAGTTCATTATATTCTGAGGGATGTGTAGTTACGTGAAAACAAGTGTAACACATAACACCTCATCTTCATTGGTATACAAATTTCATTCATCGAACTGGTATTTGTTTTACAATCTCTGGTTAATATAGGAACTATTGCTATGGCTGTGAATGGCCTCATAATATTGGGTTGTCGGAAAACACATGGAGTATTTTAGCCATGTTTTGCAAATGTCATTTATTGATAGAAAGAACAAAGATCAATCAATGATATAATGCCCGTTTTGTTCGAAAACCTTTTGCTGTCTTTCAGTGAGCTGCAGAATGCCTTGTTCATAGAAGGACCTGTCTTTCGTGGCGATAAACTGTACAAGGTGCTAATTTACAGCCTCATCTGAATTGAACGTTATACAGCGCAAGGACTGTTAAAGAGAGCGAAACAAGTGGAAGTCTGACGGCGCAAGGTAAGGTGAGTATGCTGGGTGTGGCAACACATCCCACCCAAGCACCAATAATTTTTGGCGGGTGATCAAACTTGTGTATGGTCTCGTGTTGTCGTGATGGAACACAACACCTTTACGATGAACAAGCTCTGGATGTTTCTGGATGATGGATTCGTTCAAACTGTCCAATTGCCGACAGTACACATTCGAATTGATTGTTTGGTTCCGTGGTAAGAGCTCGAAAAACACACCTTTAAAAAAATCCCACCACACTGAGACCAAAACCTTCCGCTGATGAATGTCTGCTTTGGATGTCGTTTGAGGCGAAGCAGCACGATAGGACCAAGATGGTTTGCGCAGCACATTGTTGTACACAATCCACTTTTCGTCACCAGTTATCAGACGCTTCAAAAAAGGATCGTTTTCCTCACGTTTAATAAACATATCGCAGATGTTTACACGCGCCGTCAATTGAGCTTCCTTGAGTTAATGAGGAACCCACACATCGAACTTGCTTACGTATCCCAGCTTCGTCAGGTGGTCGTAAACGCTTGAATGATGGATGTGCAATGTGTCCGCAATCTCTCGTGTCATGTAACATGGGTTTGGCTCCATCAATGCCTTTATTTGGTCGCCATCAACCTCGGTTGGCCTCCCGGACCGAGGAGCATCGTTGAGGTCAAAATCACCAGCACGGAATTTTGCGAACCACTGCTGACACTGACGTTCTTGTAGAGCATTATCACTTTGCACTGTACGCAACTTTTCACAAGCTTGACGCGCGTTCTTCCCTTTACGGAAGTAAAATATAGCAAAACTGCACAATTTGGTCTTCCATCTACAACTTGATGTCAAATCTTCGCAAATCAACCAAATCGCTCACTATTCCTTTTAGACTGCAGCTAGAACTAGCACCTGTCGAATGCCATACCGATAACAGAGTTGCGCATGCCTCTAGTACTTCCAAAACCGCCCAGCCGCCCCGGTGGCGCAGTGGTCTAAGGCGCTGGCCTCTGATCATTCGTCCGTAAGGGGTCCGGGTTCGAATCCCGGTCAGGCATGGATGTTGTTTGTCTTACGGCACTGGCGCTCTCCCTTCCCTGGAACCAGTGACCCTAAATTAGGAACGGGGGACTGCTTATAGCCCATTGAGTTGCTCACGGTGGTCGTTAAACCTCCAATCAAAAAAAAAAAAAAAAAACAAAAAAAAAACCGCCCAACCACTATCGGGTGCCAAAATACGTCATGACTTTTCCGCCAACCTAATAGCTGCTTTCCCGTCATCCAGTTGTTTTAGACTAAAATGGTTTCTAAATATTTTACTTATTTATTGGAACAAATACCAAATATTTATTTTCTTTTTAATATTTCGTTTAAAGCTGCAGTCAAAATTTTCTGGGTACTTTTTTTAGCCCGTTTCATAAGTTTCCTTGAAAAAAAAATGTAGCCGCCCCGGTGGCGCAGTGGTCTAAGGCGCTGGCCTCTGATCATTCGTCCGTAAGGGGTCCGGGTTCGAATCCCGGTCAGGCATGGATGTTGTGTTTGTCTTACGGCACTGGCTCTCTCCCTTCCCTGGAACCAGTGACCCTAAATTAGAGACGGGCGACTGCTTATAGCCCATTGAGTTGCTCACGGTGGTCGTTAAACTCCAATAAAAAAAAAATTGTAAAATCTTTTTGCTGAGAGTAAAGGCCCACTTAACCGTGACCCCCCCTCCCCCACACACACAGTGCGGGGATTGCGGATGCTATCAGTAAGCCCCTGATTATACGTGAACTGTAATTTGGCCGCGCCGGGGGCGCAGTGGTCTAAGCGATGGCCTCTGATCATTCATCGGAAAAGGGTCCGTATTGGAAACCCGGTGAGGCATGGATGTCGTGTTTGTCTTTCGGCACTGGCTCCCTCCCTCCCTTCCCTGGAATCAGTGACCCTACATTAGGGACGGACGACTGCTTATAGCCCATTGAGTTGCTCACGGTGGTCGTTAAACCTCCAATCAATCAATGGATGTTGTGTGTGTCTTACGGTACTGGCTGTCTCCCCTCCCTAGAACCAGTGAGCCTAAATTAGGGACGGGCGACTACTTTATAGTCTATTGAGTTGCTCACGGTGGTCGTTAAACCTCCAAAAAAAAGAACTGTAATTTGATGAAACGCAGTCAAAAGAGCTTGTACACGCCATCTTGTGAGAACATGTTGAACGTCATTTTTTAAGCATTTCATCACCATAGCTAGACGTTATTAGATATATTTCTCTCATAAAACGTATTTACAAATAAATATAGTCATTAAGGTGTCTATTTTAACGAAATTCTAAAAAAGAAACTCGTAAAATTTATCGTGAACTACTTTCCTTCACGTTCGGTGTGATCAAGTTAAAAACAATGCGGAATGATACACTAGAAATTGGGAACCACGTTTTTCTCAAAAATTCGAAAATCTAATCCCGAGGTGTACATTTTTGGTATGTAAGCTACCTTCGTGCAAAATTTCAGGTTTCTAGGTTGAGTAGTTTTTTTGCACCGCGAAGGACACACACACACACACACACAGTTCGTTTTATTTATTTATTTATTTATTTTTTTTTGATTGGAGGTTTAACGACCACCGTGAGTAACTCAATGGGCTATAAGCAGTCGCCCGTCCCTAATTTAGGGTCACTGGTTCCAGGGAAGGGAGAGAGCCAGTGCCGTAAGACAAACACAACATCCATGCCCGACCGGGATTCGAACCCGGACCCCTTACGGACGAATGATCAGAGGCCAGCGCCTTAGACCACTGCGCCACCGGGGCGGCCAGTTCGTTTCATTGATATAGAAGAAGATATACATTTGGATAACCTGAGCAAGTGCAGAAATTTTGTTCACTGAACGTAGGGACGTCGCTAGACTTCGAAATCAGGGTGGGAAGGTATTTATTTATTTATTTTTTGCTGGGGTAAATTTGCTACCAACGTTATTTACGAAATACTAAAACAATTGTTACTGCTTTTTACTACGGGCTACAAATGAATTCGTGCAATCCCCCTCCTGGATGTATATTCATCAATTTTGGACATTTTCCGCACTGCTCAACCACGAGAATTACAAGAGTTAAAGGTAACGTGTTGGTATAGATACCACAGCTTGTAACGTGTTGGTACCAGATACCACAAGACGCCTTGACAAATCTTGTGGCATCCGTGTCTCGTCGGGTAAGAGCTGTTTTGGTGGCATGTGGAGGACCAACCTCATATTAGGTCATAATGTTTTGACTCTTCTGCGTAACTGTAAAGGACGGCGCAAGTTGGATTCCAGAGGGGAACGATGGGTGTATCGTTTTGTAGACTGCAATCGGCGCAGCACAGTTTCGCAGTTGACCGCCCAGTGCAATATGGGTCAAGCAGACACAATATTCATTCGGGACTAGGCGTCGACCGCTTGCACAAATTGGTTACAAGAGAAGACCTGTGTACCACCATATTCTAACAATGGTATAACGGCGTAATCGACTCTCCTACAAACAACATGCGAATTGGGCAATAGAAGATTGTAGCACGTGTACTGGTCCGATGAATTACGATATGTACTCCATTCTACCGTTGTTTGTGCCCTCATTTGGCGTCAGCAGCATGAGACTATGGATCCCTCACGCATGGCATCGACTATCCAGGCCAACTGGGACGGTTGTGTGATATGCGGCACGTTTAGCTGGTATGAACTGGGACCCCTGCTGCGTGTGGAGCAACACATTTATACCGGATACTACCATGGACTGCTTTCGGACCATTCGCACCCTAAATTGTCACCACTCAGAAGGAGATAGGTTTTTCCAGGATGATAATACCCTATGTCTGTCTGGCCCGTTTCGTGCAGGAATGGTTAGACGAAAGATGTGATAATATGGGGCATTTCGAATGGTCTTTAAATTCTCCTGATCTCAACCCAAGTGAACATTTATTGGATGATGTGAAACGCACCCAGGTCAGGCAGTTGGACACAAGACACCGGTGCCTATACTGGAACTGTGGTCAGCAATACAAACAGCTTGGTTGCAGATTCTCGCAGAAGCGTGGGAGTCGATGCCACGGCTGGTGGAGTCCGTTGTTCTAGCGAGAAGAGGGCACATGAAGTATAAGTGGTCGTAATACTGTATAAAGGTGTCAATTTCTAAGCACACCCCTGATGTTTCTCTCTCCCTTCTATGACCGACACCGGCTTATACGGTGACGCCATCTACTGTCATCAATCTGACCTACAAACTGTTCTGTCAAAGTCGCTAGATTTGCTCTCATTCTTTCAGTTCATGTACACCGCCCGATATGCGGTACAGCTGTAAGTGGATGGAGTCTAAACCTTCTCTGTGGACGTACGTAAGTCCTACATGAAAATGGATAGTTGAGTCGGTGATGGTGCTCAATTACCGCGGGCAGGGTAGTACATTCACGGCATGTCGAGCATAATTGAGCAATACTAAGAGTGTTTAGTGTACTTTTGTCACAGGGCTTAGTGCTGAGTTATTTTTCAACGCCCTGTGTGAAGGGTTCGTTTGTTGTTTTGCTTCCAGGGTTTTGTTTCTGGACCTTAACCCGTATTTTTTCCGACTTGAGCAGATAAATAAAATATAAACAAGATATCAAAGTATTAGCTCGCTCTTGCAGTGAGGAAGGTGTTCATTCAGATGTTATGGGAAATGTCTCAAAAGCATTGTCCTGATCTTCTGCCCTGTATTATCATCAACAAGCTGATCGCCTTTTTCCCGTTCGGCCAGTATTCGCTTCCTACTTTCTCATTCTCCGTCGATTCTCAGCATTGTTCTCAATTCCCACTGACCGGGAAGATTTCCCACCTCATCTCTCCACTAATTTCCACCGAATCCCCCGCAACCGAGTGCAGTCCACGCTTTCTTCACACCAGAGTTCCACACTTTCCAAGAAGACGCGGACACTCCTTGAAAATGACTTCTCTTTGTCATCCCTCACAGATCGTTATTCCAGGTTCATTTTGCTCTTAGAAGGCGCAAAAGTTCCTTAATTGGCTTCTTTGTCCCTCTTCTCGCATCCACGAAACCATAAATCGAACTTTCCTTCTGTTGCGGTGCTGAGAAACTAAGACCAGCCCGCTGACCAACGCATCAAAAATGGCGGGAAAAATTCTTACAACTCGCTATCTTCAATTTTCAATTCAATTCAGTTTGTTTAGCTGTTGCATGAAAACAAAATGCAATGCAGCACAACAACAATGTAAGTAATTGTAACAGCAAGGAAGATCTGGGAAAAGGCCACAAGAGTCCTGACAAGGCCCTGATCTCTCTATACAAATGCAGGCAAGTCAGAGTTACACCTGAAAGCATGGCGCATAACATTCAAAGGTGTTAATAGAAATTAGTATTAGTAAAATTGTTTCCCGTCCCCAGTTTACCCACCGTCCTCCCAACTTTCCCTACTTCACTACTACTTTGCCGTCTTATTCCCATTTTCCTAATGCATCCGTTTGACCTTTTAGTCGCTTCTTCTCTCCAAAAATGGTTACGGAACTTCACTTCTGATGAAGATGGATGCCTTGGTTACACTTTGTGCCACCGAAACGGGTTACAGCAATTGCTCGACTGCTGCCCAAAACTCTGTTTTTGAACATTTTAGGCCAGAATTGCCCTATAAAAGGTGTTGAGTTGGCTGTACCGCTTTGCAGATTCAGAAGAGGTTAACACCAGGTAGGAAACTCTATCTTTTAAGATTTTCCTTCGTTCTTGTAACACTAGCTTGTTGGCGGTTATTTTCAAATTAGCCATCTTTCCTCATATCTAACTGGTAGCTAGTTATTCTGTGGGTGCAAACCACCCATTCCTTTGTACTTTTGTCTAACAGACATCAAGTCTTGTCATTTCATGGAATGCTTCTTTCGGGTTTGAAGAAAGATAATACACTGTTTGTAAAAATTGCAGCACTTAGAAAGAATCGCGCTTTTCGAATGAAATTTACATCACATCACAGATTCCTTTTTACAGGAGATAGCTGATTACATTTGTACAACAGCTATACACGATTATTTTTTGCTTCAAAACTCAGTATCGTGTGAAGCCACCTCGAGCCACAATAACAGCCTCTACACAGGGTGGCATTGAATGGAAGAAGTTATTGATACCTCGGGAATAGCCTGCCAGGCTGCTTCTATGCGAGACCAGAGTTCATTTGTGGTGACTGACGGAGGCGCTTGACCGACTAGTCGCTTAGCTATCATGTACCAGACATGTTCGATTGGAGACATATCCGCCGAACGTGCAGGCTAGGGAAGAAGCGGTATCTGTGCATGGAAGAGATCTTGGACTTTTGTGGTCATTGTGCTGCTGGAATGTAGCTCCAGGGCAACTCTGTAGGTAGGGTATCCTCTTCCTTTAACCCTTTAACGACCATGATCCAAAAATCTTATGTCACTCTAAATACCATAACGCCCGAAACTGTCTGTTGGTTCACTTTGTTTAGTAACAACAATAGTGACTGAGGGTGACACCTGCTGATCCCTCATAGGTCGTGCAAATTTGAAGAGCAGGTAACTGTAGGAAATCTGACTCACTCTAGACAAGATTTTCGGGAGGCTATGGCCATTTGTATATACGGGCATTTTGGGCGGTATGGTCGTTAAAGGGTTAAAACGTCCTTGATGTATCTCTGGCTGTTGAGGGTCCCCTCAAATCGCATCAGGCGAGATAGCGAATTGAACTCAATGGCTCCCCAGACCATGGCGCTTGGCGATGGCCCGTATGACGCTGCAAGGTGCCTTCACTACGATGTTTTCGAACATGTATATGACCACCATGGAGCTTCACCGCGCCATAGTCTGTGTTCGAGACTCCATTATAGCCTGAGGCGTCTGCGGTTGAAGGTCAAAGGAATGCGCAGCAAAGGGCTGCGAAAAACCAGTTTCCTGTTAAGCAGGCGACGTCGAACTGTGCTAGTGGACAAAGCCTGATCTGTGACAGTGTCCGCTGCTGCGCTAACATCGTGGATGTTGTTGTGCGATAGGTCATTACCATGCGGTACAGGTGTCTATCATCAGTGCAGGCATGTGATTTTGCTGTCCATTCGCAGTCTAAAAAGTAGGCCTAACATAGCTGGAACGAGTGAACATGCGCATCAGAAAGCGTTGTTTCTTGTCTCCCCTGAGCTTTGTTATTTGAAGTGTTCATTTAAGGATATGATTAACATTAATCTTTCTGACTGATTACCTGTTAAAGGGAGACGAATTTAGAAAAGGATGAAAGGTGAGAGAAATTACCCCAGTCACATACACGTGTTTCTACCCAATGACATGATGTCAATGTCAGGAGGACTATCATTTCTACATCACGCCTTGGGTCATAAGGAAGAGAATAAAGAACTAAAAAAGAGCTCTTGTCCATAATGATATGTTTCTCATCAGTAGAGAAGGTCCAAATATGGGCTAGGGTCTAAATACGGGCTAGTGGCAGCACAGCGTTTGATTGTTGCTGTAACCTTGTGGAAATAGTGTGAAACGGTGCCTCACGAACATACGACGTGTATGTGGTTATTTTGTTGTTAGCAGGCGAGCGATCGAAAAGCAATATTTGATAACGTGTCATTTTGCCTATTGCATCACAGCGGAAGTTTCGACAGGTATGTGTATTCTATTTTATGTACAACACTTCTTTAACCTTAAAGCTGTTTTAGTATGGGCACAATGTTAAAGATATCTTGAGCTTGTTTTAGCATAGATGGTTCACTCAATAGTAATGTACGGTACTGGTTGCCAACCCTCAAATAGTCCGTATGCAATGGGTGTAAGTACGGGCTAGCCGGTGGGTCTAAATACGGGCTACCCGGTGGTGTCTAAATAAAATTATCACTGAAGAACCGTACAAAGCAGCATTGTCTCTGTCTTTGGAAACATGTGCAGTAGGGTGGAGCGAAAAACACTTTTTTTTTTAATTTGAAACGTCACCATGTGCAATAGTTGCGATTTTATTACTGAAATGATCCCCCGAAATATGGATGCCATTATTTGATATCTTAGGCTGCCCCCAAGAACCTCAAAGTTTGAAAGTTAGAGGGGAAAATGGTTTAAAAACACCCGCTTTCTCCATTTTGTAAATATAAAAAAAACTGTGTCACCATGTTATTTAATATCACCTTTGAGTGTATAAACACGGGTAAAATTTCAGCAGACATGAGTAAATTTCTTAGCTTCCCCAGATCCCTTAAAGTATGTAATTTTTGGCAAAAATGGCATGATAAGTTGCGTAAGCATTAAGTTCGACAGCAGACTTATTGTTACCAATTTGGGCTTAACATTAACAATCTTCCCCTCTCTCATACTTTCTGGAAACCTCTTGTTGATTTTCAGAAACATAGCTTGCTGTTTTGCGCTCTGCTTTGTTTTTGTTACCTTTTTCATCTCAGCCCATCCCCTCTCTCACAGCGGAGTTCTGTTTGCGAACTCGCTGAGTCATCTCATCCCAGTTGCACAGGTCTGTTTGGGAGAGTGTGTTGGCGGGTTTGCGTCATAATGATGCAACAGTTTCTTTCACTCCTAGTGACTTTAATTAGATCGTACCGGCATTTTCGTTTTGTCGTCCAACTACTTAAGATGGCTGAAACAAGAAATAAAGCTGATTGCCCTGTCCTCGGAAGTTATAAGGAGATGCATGAAAATGTGTTGCCTATGTACGAAAATGCGATGCGACATTTACTACCTTGTGAGGAATACTCTTAGGCAGGAAGGTGCAAGTTATGAGCCTGCTGCAGCAGAAATAGCAAGTATTGTCGCGGACAAAGTGCTAAGTATATCGAAGAAAGAATCTCTTCCGACAGCTCTGCACAAATCTGTTGCAAAGCGTATTACCGCATACAACACTGAAATCCGAAAGCTGAAAAAACACGCTGCAAGAATGGATGAAACCTACCGAAAGAAGATTGAACAATTTCGTGCAGATTCGCAACGTATCTTTGACATATGCTCATGCAAGTGCAGATGTTTTAGAACCTGCAAATGCAGCTCTGCAAAAAAGGTACCCGTCAAAGAGAGAGACTTTCTGATGGACCAGAGAACAAACAGAAGAATGATAGTAGATGGGCTTGACGCAAAAATCACCAGTGTACTGAAGAAAAGATCAGGTCGGAAGAGTGATAGGGAAGAGCATGTCCGTAGGAAATTACAGAAAACTGCATCAATGAAATCGGCCCTGCGAGTCGAGGATGATCCTTCAGAAGAGGATACAAATACTAATTCTGCAGGAAAACCAGACGAGCCGGGTCTTAGTCATTTGTTGGCCTCGGAGAAAGATTACGATTTCACTGCACGTCATTTTTCGAAACCTAGGCGTCAGATGACACTGTCTTCATTTTCTAGAAAGTGCGATAGGCGAGGCATCAGCGACCGAGCGGCAGTTGATCTTGCGTCGGCGTTGCTTCATGATGTAAGTGAACCGGTTCATTCGAAAGAATGTAATGTATCTGTTATTGACCGGCATATAAAGTACGACGAGAAAGGAAAAAGACCCGTCAAACAATTCAAGATGAGGTAAACTTGACTGGTCGCAAGATTGTAGCTTTACTTTTGGACGGAAGAACGGATGAAACTCTTACGAATACACAGACAGATGATGGCAAGTGGCACAAGCGAAAAGAATGGGAGGAGCATATTACATTAGTTGTAGAACCGGGTTCAGTCTATTTGGGATATTTTGCACCGAAGAGCAAGAGTGCAAGGGAAATTTCCGACGGTATCTTCAGCTTATTGAACCAGAAGGCATTTGACTTGTCGGAGTTAGTTTTTATTGGAAGTGACTAATACCGGCACAAATGCAGGTGTAATTAGGCGCCTTGAAGAGATGCTCAATTCTCCCGAATACGCTGGATTATATGTCAACTTGATTTTAATGAACTACCTTTACGCCACCTCACTGAAGCACTTGATGGGAAAACATCAGGTCCAAGAGGATTTAGTGGATTGATTGGAAAGCCCCTGAAGACGTGCGTAAACCTTCCTATCGTTAATTTCCAGAAAATTGAATTTTCGCTTCAGTCCGACATTAACTATGGAGATCTTAGCTCGGATCAACTTTATTTGTGGGAAATTCGTAAGGCAGTCTCTGCAGGTGATTGCCCACAAGATCTGGCAAATCGGGATCCTGGAGCACTTGCACATTCCTGTTGGCTGACCCTCGCAAATCGCATTCTGCGTTTGTGTGTTGGAACTAGTGATCCAACACCACAAATTGTCTCATTAGCCACCTTCATAATGAAAGATATGCACCATCGTGGTTCACGATCAAATGTAACGGTACCTGTAAAGATGTTCCAAGAAATTTGCAGCTTTTTATAGCTAGGTTTCAGTATCTTCCAGATAATTTAAAGGATATTGTAAAAAGAGTCGTCCAAGACAACGCGTATTTTGCCCATGCAGAAAACTTGCTCACTGCAATGTTGTTTGACGACAGAAGGTATGTCCGTGAGCTTGCTGTTCGACGTATCATGAAGGCCAGGAAATCTTCCGAACAAACAACTACCATTAGGAAGTTTTGGATTCCTAAGCTGAATTTCCAGAGCAATGATTACATCGACCTAATCGACTGGCAATAGTGTAATGTGACTGAGCCTCTCATCACACGGAAATGGAAAGACGATGAGCTTCTGGAATTACTACAGTTGGATAAATATCCAAGTTCTTGCCACGGATTTACAAAAATACCCTGCCGTTCTCAGGCAGTAGAGAGGATGGTTAAGATTGTAAGAGATTCTTCTGCTCGTGTGTGCGGCCTTCTTGCAAGAGATTTATTCATAAGAGCAAATATTTTGGATAGGAAGCTGATGCCAAGTTTTGAAAAAAGTCAGATTTTCAAGTGAAATAAACTCACTCCAAGTTATGCTACTAGGTAAGCTTGGTGTCTATCATATTTACATAACTTATGCCATTTTTGGAGAAATATGACAAATCGTGAGCTCTTTGGGGAAGCCTAAGAAATTAACTCACGCCTGCTGAATTTTTACCCGTGTATATACACTCAAAGGAGATATTAAATAACATGGTGACACAGTATTTTTTTATATTTACAAAATGGAGAAAGCGGATGTTTTAAAACCATTTTTTCCTTTAAATTTCAAACTTCGAGGTTCTTGGGGCAGCCTAAGATATCAAATAATGTCATCCATATTTCGGGGGGTCATTTCAGTAATAAGATCGCAACATTGCACATGGTGACGTTTCAAATTAAAAAAGTGTTTTTCGCTCCACCCTAATGTGCAGCCAAAAAACGAAAGAAGAGGGTGAAATATGGACCTACTCATCAATATAAACGATCGGCTGCTTCAAAAACTCCAACTGCAGGTATAATAGCGTCAACTAGTGAAACAGCGCCTACTAGAGGAATACGGTCTTCAAAACGAAAACAACTCTGATCGGAATCAGAAGATGATTTTGGCCCTATAGATCCTCCTCTGAATGACAGTGACAGCAACAATTGAAATACCTCAAGGGGACTATCCTAACGACAAGGATGCGAGCTGCATATTTTGCGGTGGACTGTTCTCCCAAGACTCAAAGAGTGAACTATATGTGAATTGTGTACAATGCAATTTGTGAGCGCACAGTGATTGTGCAGGTGCCGAAAAGTATCATTACATCTGTGACTTTTGTAAATAGACCTTTAACATCGAATGATAGTATCTTTTTTCCTGCAATCTGATTTTTTGTACATTTTTAAAATGACATATGTGAATACTTTTTATGTTCGAAACAGCAGATGTTTGGATTATCAAGTTCATTTTGTTATTCAAGTGTATTCTCACGCATTTATTTGCATTAAAAAAAGGGTTTCTCTCTTTATTGCTATTTTTGCATTTTTTTCATGGATATTTTGAGGGTAGCCCATATTTGGACCCTGCTTTTAAAAGTCATCATTTTGCCTCTCATTGTTAAAACCTTCATTTCCAACACAACCGATATTTTTAACGATTACGTCAACCCGATACCACACGGGAAACAAGTCTCCGATATATAGTAATGTGTTCAATCTAGAAAATCTTTAACGGGTATGCCTCTTGTAGGTCCTCAAATGAAAGTGGTAGCCCATATTTAGACCTTCTCTTCTACTTCTCAGATAAGACGGTTGGAGGAATTGTTTGGATACATGTTTCGTAAACACCGGCCGTTATATAAACATTTCTGCTTGGAGCGCAGAGAAAATTTTGAGCACCATATCATTCAAGTGCAACGGCCGCTTAAAGGGTTGAACCGGCTGTTTATACCAAAAATCGGACAGTTCAGAGGGCGTTGAGATTTAAAAGGAAAAAAGATACTGAAATTTTAACTGTTTAGGAGTCCCAGCCTGTTGTATATCCAGTAAATTTCAAGTTAACACCAGCAATCCTTCAATCCTTCATGTTGTTGCAGTTTTCACAAACAGTAGAGTGTACTACAGCATAGCGGAAATATTGGGATCAGAAGCAGTCTGTGTTATTGGAGCTAACCGGACGGTGAACTAGGTCTCTCATTGTTCGAATCCCTGTGACATTTGGGTGCTGTCAAAATGTCACAGGGCTTCAAACATTTGTTCTTCCTATGAGATACCTAGTTCACCGTCCGACCAGCTCCAATAACAAAGAGACTGCTTCTGATCCCAATATGTTTATGTATTCTTCCTCACTGGTTACCATCTTTCTGTGAGCATATGGGGTCTTTGAACTAACAACAACAAAGAAAAAAGCACAAAGAAAAATAAGTTAAGTAATGCAATGAGTTATTAGTTCGTTTTGAAATGCGAACTGCAGGAGAGATGCTAATCCTGGCTATTTCCATAAGATCAACTGTTGCATTATGAAAGCTTGTCCTTGGTAAATTTCGCCACTAAAAGGTGAGGTTGTTTCTACTCCCGGAATGTTAATCCTACAGCGCGGAGCTCATATGCCTCAGTTTCCATGCTGCAGGACCATCTCTTTTCGTGTGTTTTGTTTTTTATTTAATATGCGGTTGTGATATTTTGTAATCAACAAAAATTGCAGTGAAAGTGATGTTAAAAATGAAGTTTAAACAGCGCGGAAAGAACAGCATCAGATTTACGAGGCAATCCGTTTCGTATTTTCTACATAATTTACAGGGCATTAGCATTTAATGAAAACACTTCTACCGCCAAAAGCCAATTTTGATCTTTGGGGAGCGGAAAAATATGACTGCATTAGAGGGCGCTGCTCAATGAGCATATTTCTGAGCCTGGAGCATTAGTATTCTCCTTCCAGATTAATAAAGCAGCTAATGGTGTTTCGCTGCATTGTAAATGGCTCACTTTAGTGATCTCATTAGATTCCATATATCAAGAGCAAACGCCTGTGCTTAGAGAAAGACTCTTACGCTGAATTCAAAGCCAATTACGTTATTCTTTGTTACAGTGATAAATGTGGCATATAAGAGAGGGAATTGCACCGAAATGTGTCTATAATAATGTTAGTAATAGTATAAACGGAGATTATGGTAGCTCGTCACGATTTGCTGCCTCGAGGGACGAAGTTTTATAAGAGAATAATTATTGTAAGTTCGATCGATCGAACCAGAATTGAGAAATCCGCTGGATAAACAAAATGGATAAATAGATATTTCGATCAACGAACCGATTTTTCGACCTTACACTGAGATTGTGTAGTTAATATCAGGGGCGGATCGGGTCGTCCAGATCAAACCGAAAATTTTAGTTTTGTGGTCCACTTTAAAAAAAAAAATAAAACAGGCTTAACTACAGAAGAATACTTCTTGAAAAACCTGCTTGATTCTGGGTGAAAAAGAACGACAGAAATATTAATTTTAAAACAAATCCTGTCGTGAGCACATTTTTAACAATTTAACGGTGAAATTTTTTTAAAAATTCCCTCATGATTGAATACAGCATAAATCAACGCCCAAAACGAGTTGTGGTACCAGTTAATAATTTTCTTTTTGGAAAATATGGTTTTGATAAGACAAAAATCACGCGTCTCTTGAAGGTGCCATTTCCAACTAAATTATAATGGTATCATTTCGAAAGTTCAGATGTTCAATGCCACGCAGCAGTTTTCCTACACAATTAGTTTTTATATTTATTGGGTCACTCATCGCTATCTGCGCAATAGTATTTGGTATTTGCACTTCCTCTATGAGCAGACGCATTTTTGAAGTAGACCCATTATTTTGACCCATGGGCCGGTACTGGTAAACAGAAGCGTAGCCGGGTGTGTGTGTGTGTGCGGGGGGGGGGGGTCCTCCGGTTCGGACCCCTTCTTCAGGGTGGATGGAGTATGAATTTGTAGTGATATATATATGTTTGGGGCTTCCACCAATGAACCAAATACATGGATCTCCCCTTAAAAAAATTCTGGATACGCCATTGCTGATAAATCAATGTTCCGTTTGAGATAAAAATGGTGGTACAGAGATTTCCGAATATTTTTGCTGGAGATTCGATCTGTGTTCTGTCTCAATATGCGGGTAAAGAGGTGGGAATGATGGTCAGTCATAATGGACACTAGAGTCACAATGATGACTATAAAAAGGATTTTGGACCAGCCCATGACCCTGGCCTTAGTCTAAAGACTTATGTGTAGCTGTAATTAGTTTCAGCTTCATTAATTTATGACAGCATTCTTGGTTTTGTGGTACCCTTTTTCATATAAGTACAGAAAATTTTGTTATTGCATTTCACAGACGATACCTAACAAAAATAGAAGGAAAATACAAATTTTGAAGACGAAAATCCGATTTTTGGTGTAAATGTGACAAGGATGGTAAGTCAGATAATATCCGGAAACTTTAAAATTTCATCGTTCTGGAGCGGGACTCGAACCCGCGTCTCCCAGATACCGCCCGGGTATGCTATCCACTACACCACCCAGAACGACCAAGTCTCAAGTTTCCGATTAATTTGAATAATTAAATCTTTCCAGGATGATGAAATTTTCAAGTTTTCGGATATTATCTGACTTACTATTTTTGTCACATTTACACCCAAAATCGGATTGTCATCTTCAAAATTTTTATAATATGGTGTAATCCCGTATTTCTTTCATGATTTAGGAGGAAAATGTTTAAGAAAATACCCTTTTAGAGAGATATATAGCTCTAGTGGAATTGACGATTATGATTCGTAACTACCTAACTAATAATTTGTCCGTTCCAAATAAAAAGAATGCCAGGAGGGTTGTGGGAAGGGGGGAAGGATCTGGCATTTCTCGGATGGTACACCGGGAAATGTCCTGGTGGGCCAATCCGCCCCTGGTTAAGATATTTATTATCTTGCAAGCAGTGGGCGTGAGTTCGGATTCCAGTGACACATGAATGTTTTCATATTTTTCGTGAAGTTTTTGCGAGTCTATGGGTGTATGTGGCCACACAGACATTATCATGAAACAGGAAAGCTTCAAACTTCAACAAGCTTCGGCTTTCTTACAATAGAATGTCAGCACTATTGAAAATCCACATTGTCCAAATGCCTCAATATTGACAATGTCGTTAACAATCACGGAATCAACCAAAATATATTCTGTGCTGTGCTGTGCTGTGCTGTGTTGTGTTCAAGGGAGCAGCCAGTGGTGGGTACTCAGAGGCTTGATCCTTCTCCAGGAGCACTATTTTGCGCCCCTCTTCGGCATAAAACTGATCCAACTTAACGTCGAGTGGAGCAACCCAAAATTTACCCAAATAATTATTTAAGAAAATGACCACCATGTGTTTATACCTAGTTTACGGATTGTACTTTTTTTAAATCATTTTTTCTTATTTCGGAGCGTTGGTGCTTAATGCTGTAGTGCCTTCATTCAGTTGCTTTACGTATACAAGGTAAGAACGAAAAAATAAAAAGAAAGCTGTCAAATCTAGCTGCTGTTTTATAAAGCAGAAGGGAATGCCTCTCCATTCACGGGATAATACGTTGAAAAGCGCCATGAGATGAATACTTGTCATTTGTGGGATGCTTCTCTTTACATCAGCAGATGAAAAATGGGGTTTAGCATTTTAATGTTTTACAATCAACAGATGTGCGCCGACAAATGGAAAAGGTTATGAAAACTTTGGAAGTTTTGGTTATTTTGATCAGATGCAGAGACTGGGGAGCACACGCAGGAGCAGTATAAGGCTGGTGTGAACTTTTCTTCCTTTGACTCTCGTGCTGCTTTCAAAAAGAAACTTTCTTTTTCAGTTCCATATTTTTTCATTTGCAGTGCAATCCTCCTGATTAATAAAAAGCAAAAGCTCAAGTGAAATTTCACCTTACCCTCACATTAAAATATTTTACTATATGCGTCCTCCGTGATTTTTGAGATTCAAGTGCATAATAGAGTAAAGGGTCAAAATCAATCTAATGTTGTATGGTTTAGTATACTGTAACGTTTATTCTATTTTAACTTTGCTTTTGAGTTTCTTTTTCCATGTAAATTTGAGTTCGTTCTCTTAGACATTTTCAAACCTTCAGTTATGTCTTTTCCCTCAAACGAGAATGATGTTGGTAACAATCTGAGGTCGGAACAAGAGTGACGTATGTATGTGATAAGATCGTTAGATAAAAAAACGATGCAAAGGTTGCTTTGTGTGTGTGTGTGGAGATGTTAGATCGTTGTTAAGATAGATTATACGACAGATAATTAAGATGTGTGAAGTGGTGTGTTTTGGATTTCGTCTAATGTTGCTGGATCAATAAAAAGTTGACGTAAGTTGGGCTTCTGTTTATGTTTCGTCTGGCCGTTGTAAAAGACGTGAACTATCCGGCATAATTATTGGGTTGTCGGAAAAGTCATGACGTATTTTGGCACCCGATGGCGGTTGGACGGTTTTGGAAGTACTAGAGGCATGCGCAGCTCTGCTATCGCTATGGTATTCGACAGGTGCTAGTTCTAGTTGCAGGTTGCAGTCTAAAAGGAACAGTGAGTGATTTCGTTGATTTGCGGTGATTTGACATCAAGTTGAAGATGGAAAGCCAAACTGTGCATTTTCGCCATATTTTACTTCCGTAAAGGGAAGAACGTGCGTCAAGCTTGTTGAAAGTTGCGTAAAGTGTACGGTGATATTGCTCTACAAGAACGTCAGTGTCAGCGGTGGTTAGCAGAATTCCGTGCTGGTGATTTTGACCTCAACGATGCTCCTCGGTCCGGGAGGCCAACCGAGGTTGATGACGACCAAATCGAGGCATTGATCCAGTCAAGCCCACGTTACACGACACGAGTGATTGCAGACACATTGCACATCCATCATTCAAGCGTTCACGACCACCTGAAGAAGCTGAGATACGTAAGCAAGTTCGATGTGTGGGTTCATCATGAACTCAAAGAAGCTGAATTGATGGCGCGTATAAACATCTGCGATATGCTCATTAAACGTGAGGAAAACGATCCTTTTTTGAAGCGACTGATAACTGGTGATGAAAAGTGGATTGTGTACAACAATGTGCTGCCCAAACGGTCTTAGTCCCGACGTACTGCTTTGCCTCAAACGACATCCAAGGCAGACATTCATCAGCGGAAGGTTCTGGTCTCAGTGTGGTGGGGTTTTAAAGGTGTCGTGTTTTTCGAGCTCCTACTACGGAACCAAACAATCAATGCGAATGTGTACTGTTGGCAACTGGGCAGTTTGAACGAATCCATCATCCAGAAACTTCCACAGCTCGTTCACCGTAAAGGTGTTGTGTTCCATCACGACAACGCGAGACCACATACAAGTTTGATCACCTGCCAAAAATTATTAGAGCTTGGGTGGGATGTGTTGCCACACCCAGCATACTCGGCTGACCTTGAGCCGTCAGACTTCCACTTGTTTCGCTCTCTTCAACAGTCCTTGCGTGGTATAACGTTCAATTCAGATGAGGCTGTAAATCAGCACCTTGTACAGTTTTTTGCCACGAAAGAGGTCCTTCTATGAACGAGGCATTCTGCAGCTCACTGAAAGATGGCAAAAGGTTATCGAACAAAACGGGCATTGTATCATTGATTGATCTTTGTTATTTCTATCAATAAATGACCTTTGCAAAACATGGCTAAAATACGTCATGACTTTTCGGACAACCAAATAGTTGCATCGCATTTATCCTTATTTTAACATCTATTCAGCCGGAAATATTACATAACATAAAAAGGGTTACGTTACAATACCTAAAATGAATTACAAAATATTTCAAGATCTTTTAGATTTAAACTTCGCTTTCGGTTTTAGTCATAAATTTTCTCTTAATAAAAATATGATCCAAAAAGCCAAACTTTATCCCGGATTTCCTCACACAGGGAGTAACTATACTAAAGGCTAAAGATGAGAACACTAGAAATTCAGTCAACTATCGACCAACAGCGTGTCTGCATACGCTGTATAAGATCCTAACATCGTGCATCGCCAATCAGATAATGAGGCACATAGAAGGACAAGAAATTATGGCAGAACAGCAAAAGGGATACCAACTGGACTGTAGAAGATGCAAGGAACAGCTTACCATCGACGCTGTTGTAATGAACCACGCTTTCAAGATGCACCGCAACATGTACACAGCATACATCGATTACCATAAGGCTTACGCTTTGGTACCCCAGAGTCCTTGAGATCTACAGAGTAAGTCCTGTAGTCATCAGCTTCCTTAAGGCGGCCATGACAGAGCGGAAGACAACAATCAAAGTCAAGAGGATAACGACCAAGCTCATTCACATAAGGAGAGGCATCTTCCAATGAGATTGTGATGTATACTCTAATTTAACTTTCATTTTCAGTTTCGTTTTCTATGTAAATTTGATTTCTTTCTCCTTAGCATTTTTCAAACTTAACGTGATATCTTCTCTTTCGCACGAATGGAGATTTGGCAACACCCTGAGGCCAGAACGTAAGTGACGTATGCATGTTGACAGGAACGAGAAAGGATATATTTTGCGACGCAGTTGTTTAGTGTGGATATGTTAAATCTTTGCTCAGCTTATTGATTTTACAACAGCTAATAACGTATGTGAAGTTATATTTTTATTGCTGTCTGCATAAGTACGTTGTGAGTGTTATACTACTGATTGATTACCAGTTGTGGATTAACGACGTTTGAATATGCCAGTTGGATACAAATAAAGGATTTGTAAGTACCAAACTTTGACGTTATTTCGAGTGAACTCCTATTTTATTACTGGTGAACTTGACATTTAGCACATGTAGTGGTTAGCTAATTCAAACCTTGGGAATAGCTATTGCACTAAAAGATTCACTTAGCCCACTATGGTTCTCTCTAGCACTCAACCAGCTGTCAACCATGCGCAACGAAAGCAAGTACGGGTTACCATCAAGTGCAACAAAACCAACAAGTAAAAGCTCTCTCACCTCATGTATAAGTGGATTACATCAAGCTGTACGGTGCGTCGCAGAACCAACTCCAGCAGCTAATCTGGATCACCGAGGGCTTCAGCAATGACATCGGGATGTAATTCGGCCTAGAGAAATGCAAGACACAAGGTATGAACCAAGGACAGCATAATGCACGTAGCTACCAATTGAAGATCGGAGAACAGATCGCAGCTATGGAGGAAGGAGAAGCCTACAAGTAGCTTGGTATGCTTCAAGCACAGCGCCTAGAACACAAAGAAAAAAATTAATCTACAACCAAAGGCTGAGGAGACTAATGGAGACCAAGCTCAACGCTCGCAACATCACTTGGGCTATCAACACATACGCAGTTTCAGTCCTCACGTATTCCTTCGGAATCATCAAGTAGACCACAACAGAGCTTGAGGAAATAATGTGCAATACCAGAATAACCCTCACTAAACATTGCCAGCACCATCCGAAGTCAGCAGTACAAAGACTGACCATTGGACAGGAAGAAGGAGGACGGGGATGATTGATCTCCTGGAACACCGAGACAAAGAAATCAACAGCCTCAGAAAATACTTCCATCAGAGCAGGGGACCCCTTCACCAAGCGATAAACCAGAGTGACAAGAAGTACACAACCCTAGATCTCTCTACTCAGAACATCGAGATTGGAACAAGAGAGTCAAAAGAAAATGCTTGGGGGCAAGAAAGTCCTACACGGAAGGCACTACAACGATCTGCATTCCAAAATGTGGATAAGACTGCCTCCAATGCATGGCTAACAAACGGATCACTCTTCCCCGAGATCGAAAGGTTCCTGATGGCTATACAAGATCAAGTTGTAAACACCAGAAACTACCGGAAGTATATCCTGAAGGATAAGTCGGAGGAAAACAACCCATGTCAGCAATGCCATCAAGCGCCAGAGACCATCCAACATATCACAGCAGGGTGCAGAGTCCTTACACAAACAGAGTACCCAAACAGGCACAATCAAGTCGCCAAGATCGTCCATCATACGTTGGCAAGAAAGCAACGCCTCATTACAACTGAGCCTGTCCCCTACTACAAGTATGAGCCAACAACGCTTTTAGAGAACAAGACCCGCAAAATGTACTGGGGCAGATCGATCAGAACAGATAAGACCATCCCCCACACACGGGCCGACATTGTCCTGGTCGACAAGGAGAATACGTCAACATACCTCATTGACATAGCCGTGCCCAACACGTGCAACATCCAGAAGACGCACGGAGAGAATCTGTCAAAGTATAAGGACCTACGATACGAAGTCAAGGAAATGTGGCATACGGAGAACGTCACCACCATTCCCATTGTAATATCAGCCACAAGTGTTGTACATAAGACCATTCACAGCTCTATGCAGAGACTAGAACTTCAATTTAACACATACAGGAAACTACAGAAGGCAGCTATCCTGAACACTTGTAGGATAGTAAGGAAGTTCCTGGACAACTGAGAGAAAGAAATACCACTTCCCAGACTTTGTACGTCGTCCCCGTCTCGGAAGGAAGAGGTGGAATCATCCTTATAATAATAATAATAATAATAATAATACATCTATTCACGGTCGAGTCACATTACTGTGACCACCGGCTAATATACAGAGTAACCGTTGTGTGCAGCGCGGACAGCAGCTAGACGGGCTGGGTGTGACTCGATAAGATGCTAAAAGGTGTTCACAGGTATGTGGAGCCGTGCTGACTGCAGGGCATCTGACAGTTGCTGGAAAGTGCGTGGTGGAGAATTCATAGAGCGAACAATACGATCGAGGTGGTCCGACAGATGCTCAATCGGGTTGAAGTCTGAGGAATTAGGGAACCAGGAAAATAATTTGAAGTCTTCATCGTGCTCTTCCAACCACTCTCGGACATTCTAGTTGTGTGAAACGTCGCATTGTCGTGCTGAAAGACCCCATCTGCCCCAGGGAAAACAATCAGCATGCATGTGTGTACGTGGTATATGCAAGGATGGATTCATAACGAATTCGGTCCAAAGTGCCTTCCACAGGTATGAGTGAACCCAGAGAATGCCACGAAAACATTCTCCAAACCATAACGCTGCCCCCACCAGCTTGTGTTCTTCCAGCAATTGTTGAAGAGTGTTTGTTCTCCGATGTTTCTCGTCTTATACACCAACGTCCATCCGTCCGATGAAGCAGAAAATGTGACTCATCGGAGAAGGCAATCCTTTGGCAATAAGCGGAGGTCCAATTCCGATACTGCAGGACAAATGTAAGCGTTGTTTGCCGATGAACCTTCGTTAGCATAGGTGCACTGACCATACGCAGTAGGGAACTGTCGTTTTAGACACACTTTTGGTAGTCCCCTGGTTCATTCGGCCAGTGCGTTGCTCTACTGCAGCGTGTCGATCGGCCCTCGCGCACCTTCGAAGCCGACGTTCACCTCTCACATCAATGGCAGATGGTGCTCCGAAGTTTTCATGTCTCCTATTTGCAATGGTGCCATTTCTCCAATCACGATACACTTTAAGCACAGCAGCACGCAAAAAGTTCACAAACTGCGTGTTTCAGAAATACTACCACCCTTGGCTCAAAAGATTATAATCATCAGTTTTTTGCAAATCTGATAAATCGCTCCTATACACACACTGCTAGCCACCCAAAATGCAACACCAAGAAGAGTGTTCGGAGTCGGAACGCCGCCTCAGAACTACGATCTCGGAAACTGCGCGGCTTGTGGGTTGTTCACGTGCGGCTGTAGTGAGTACGTAACAAAAGTGTTGCACAGATGGCCAATCGATGAACCGCCGTCTAGCCGTGTGTCGTCAGCAGCTCATTAATGCCAGAGGGGAGCGGATACTGTCCCACATTGTTCAAAGCGACCGCAGGGCCGCAGTACGATAAATCACCCACAGCTATAACAGTGGTGATCAGGGCAATGTGTGACAGCACGCAGTTCATCGCAGACTTCTGCGCATGGGCCTGCGTAGCCAAAGACCCAGCCGACTCCCCATGCTCATTGCACATCATCGCCAACAACGCATGAAATGGGCTCAAGATCATCGAGATTGGACCGTTGAAAGAAAGTGCCTTGGTCTGACGAATAAAGATTTCTGGTGCATCACGTAGACGGCCGAGCGCGGATACGCCGATTATCACAGGAGGCTATGGCATCTGGATGCACTGTTGGGCTGAAAGATGCCACCGGCGGCGGTGTTATGCTGTGGGCGATGTTTTCTTGGGGGACATTTTAGGCACCATTATCACAACAGCACAATCCCTGACAGCTGTCAGGTACCTGAAAATCGTTGCGGACCTAGGTCACGCAATCATGGGAACTGTGTTCCCTGGCCATTACCAACAGGATACTACGCCATACCACACTGCTGCAATCGTCAAGGAATGGTTCGAGGAACATGTTAGTGACTTTCTTTTAATACCCTGGCCTCCGAATTCACCTGGCATGAACCCAATCGAACATTTGTGGTTCGATTTGAAAAAGGGGATTCGCGCTAAATCACCACCATCCCTAAATGTACGGGAACTGAAGGACCTTCTGTTGACATGATGATACCAGATACCCCAGGATAATGCCGTCCCGGTGGCGCAGTGGTCTAAGCGACGGCTTCTGATCATTCGTCCGCTAGAGGTCCGGGTTCGAATCCCGGTGAGGCCTGGATGTTGTGTTTGTCTGACGGCACTGGCTCTCTCCCTTCCCTGGAACCAGTGACTCTAACTTAGGGATGGGCGACTGCTTATAGCCCATTGAATTGCTCACGGTGGTCGTTAAACCTCCAATCAAAAAAAAAAAAACTGCGTGAGCCAGAGTTGTTATTGTGACCCACGTGACATTGAAATCTGGTAATATCGGACTTTCATGGTGAGTGTACAATTATAAAGTTGCAAACACTCTTTATGCAACGTTTCCAAACGTTCTTGACGTGTTTAAATGGCCAATAAGAAAAACTGAATCTCCGATAGTGAAGAATTATTTTAGCACCTAGTAACGAAGTTCGATTTTCTATAGCGTTGAATTATTTTAGCTTATCTAGAAGCTAGTAACATTTGCTGTTTAAGGAGGAGGCAAGGAAACTTGGAAGAAATGAAACCTCTGAGCGGACCAAAATGAGACTGGAAAGCAATTTCTTTTTAAAATAGTGTAACGTAATTTATAACATCGTCCTCGAAGCAAACAACCTAGCGTTGCAGGGATAAGCTCCAAATAGCTTCTGAGAAAGAGATGCTGACAAAAAGAACAAACATCATTTCAGGCCAAGTACGAAAACCGTTTATGCCTGTCCAGATATTTTGGTTCCAGCGGCTGCTATCAACAAAACAATTTCTCCAACGACACAGAGCATGACAAATAAATTTTTCCTTCTCTCTTTTTTATCTTCATTCATGGTCCTCACGAGACAGCCAAATCTCAAAAGGAAATCCAGTTCGGTAGTAAAGAAAATAACGTAGCGAAGGCTGAATCTTCACCAAGGACCGTGAGGCTTTATTTGGTCGGAAAAAGAAAAATGAGAAAAAAAAAAGAAAGATACACTTTCATCGCAGAACTCTCTCTCTCTCTCTCTGTTTATTGCTGAGATAATTCCTTTTTCAACGGTCCATCCACGCGGGAATATCGAAGAATTTTGACGCCCCCCCCCCTCGCTGTTACCATTGAGTGGGAAGCCGGTGACAGTTCGTAACACTCCTTCACAGCTGCAAATCCCTATGCCGCTCCATTGCTGTTGACAACAGTCACCCGAGAGAGAACTTTTAAAGCGTGAAACATGGCGTTCCCGAAATTACTTGGCTCCAAATACAATGGCTCTTTTTTTTTTTTCGCCAGGAATCTTGGCTTGCAAGAAAATGAAGGTTTTATAGGAAATATTTCAAGCTGGGTTTTATAAAAAGAATCGCGTAATATTCACATATATTCCATGCATCCTTTGAGATCTCTTCCCATAAGAAACGAATAGCAAGATCAAGTATATCACTAAAATGCACCTAAGAATTTTACAGAAGCGTCTGATAGCGCTGTGTCGCTTATTTATTTTTCAAAATGGCGTTTTGAAAGCATATCCCTAGAAATGTAAATATTATCTGAAATTTTTAAGACTCACGAGGTATGAAATTTTCTTCTTTTTTCTTGTGAAGGTAACGAAAGTATAAACCAGAGCCACAGGGAAATCACTGTTAACAGCTTTATGTTTAGAAAAGTACGTATTAAGACACCTGGGGGAAGCAACCAAAAGATTATTTTTTTCCAATAAAATAAACACCCAGGATGTTGTGCTGGAGATAATACGAAATTTTTCTCGAGAACAGTATTTTTTTACTCCTTCAACACACAAACGTCTTTCTTAAGAGCCACCTACTCTGAAATGTAAAGTTTTAGTCTGAATAAAAAACTCATCCCCAAACACTATTTGACACATGCAGGATACCTCACTGAAAACCTTAGCTGAGATGAAACGCTTAACTTAACGGACTACAAAATTCTGCATGGAAAGGAAAGTTGTGCACAATATCAATACCTCATCCTTCATTTTAATACATGTTGGAATGATTTTTACAAAACCATTACAACAAGTTTATTGAAAGTTTTTAATTTTAATGAAATTAAAAAAAAAAACGGTGTTTGATTTACGTCAGAATTTTTAGGTCAGTTACACAGACAGATTTTGTATGAACCCAATTTGTAGTTGGTCCCTCTGAAACATAGAGGAGCCGTGGTCTAAGCGATGGCCTCTGATCATTCGTCCGAAAGGGGTCCGGGTTCGAATCCCGTTGAGGCATGGATATTGTGTTTGTCTTACGGCACTGGCTCTCTTTCTTCCCTGGAACCAGTGACCCTAAATAAGGGACGGGCGACTTCTTATAGCCCATTGAGTTGCTCACGGTGGTCGTTAAACCTCCGATAAAAAAATAAAAAAAACATTGAGGAATTCAAGTACTCCGAAGGAATCAACGTGTCGGGAGTCCACGTGTGGAAGAAACGCTAACGCACTCATGGTTTAGATACAGGGGTTGGACAGAGTAATGTTAACAGGAAAGAAGGTTTTACGTACTTAATAAGTTATAGGACCACCTTTGGCATACAAAACCGCATGAATCCTCCTTGGAATAGACGCATACAAATCCTGGATAGTGATTAGTGGCGTGTTTCACCATTCTTCATGCAGAAACTTCTCCAGTTCTTGAGAGATGCAGGTGGAGGATAACGGGATCTTACTCTGTTTTCCAACACAGATCGCAATGGCTCGATGATGTTTAAGTCTGGTGATTGGGGAGGCCAAGGAAGGTGTGAGAGTTCGTCCTCGTGTATTTCAAACCATGATTGGACATTCCGAGCTCTGTGAATTGGGGCGTTATTATTTTGATAGATAGCATACCCTGCAGAAAACAATGCCTGAGCTATTGGATGGACTTGGTTGGCCAATATGGCTTCGTACGCCCTGCCAGTCATCCGTCCTTTCAAGGTGATCAGGATACTTAATGAAAACCACGACATGACTGCCCAGAGCATGACAGATCCACCATCATGCTGCACTGTTGGGGGCAGACAGTCTGGGTTGTACGCTTCTGACGGTGTTCTCAACACGTCCTGCGGTGGGGAATAGTGTGAACGTGGATTCATCCGACCACATTACACACTTTCTTAGAGCAGTTTTTGAGTCGGATAGTAATCCGAACTGCTGATAAGTGATGTGCTGAACTTATGCTTATCCTTTGGCCAGTTTCAAACCCCCAAGTACAACTGTGATTGACGCACTCTCTTGAATATTCTTATGTGTTAAGTTACATTTGTGTCCTCGAAAGGCTTTATATCCAGTGAGTACTACTTTTCTTAAAGAAGTTGTACACATTTCCGCTCTGTACTGTTACATTTTGTTTTCCACAGGTTATGGTTACATGTGCACTGAATGCAAACTGAATTACGACCACCCCTAGGCAAAGTGAGTTACACCAGATACTGACGTGACAAGGAGGAAGGCGTGGTCTGTTGACAAAAGCAATGTGCACAAGAGGTTGGTACTGAGGAAAATTGTGAGAGCACGTAGGGTTGGTGCGTCCATTTTCGAAACGGTGACACCTGTGGGTCATTTGACTGCCTCCGTGGTTAAAGTGTACTCGAGGGGGTGCCAAAATGGCGATGCAACTAACCGGCGATGCAACTGTAAAGGGCGGAGAAAGTAGCATTCCAGAGACGAACGACGGGTGTGTAGCCTTGTACAGGTCAATCAGAACAGCACAATTTCGTATTCGACGGTCCAATACGATATGGACAACCAGAAACAACATCTCACGTGACTGAGCGTCGTAATCTTTCACAGATGGGCTACAAGAGCAAGCGACCTATACGGGTCCCTCACACGCACACACACACACGAGTCAATCGTCTTAAACGATTCTCCTAGTACATATTATCAGCATGCAGATCGGACGACAGAAGATTGGAAGCTGGTGTAACTGGTCCTATGAATCACGATATGCACTCCATGCTGCCGAAGGTTGAGTTTATACTTGGCGTCAGCAGCTTGAGGCAATGGATTCCTCGTGCACGGAATCGATATCCAGGCTGATTATGTACGATACGGGGAGTGCTTAGCTGGTATGAAATGAAGCCCTTGTCGCGTTTGGAACAGCGTATAGACGCCGGCTACTAACAAGGACTGCTTGAGGTCCATGTAGACCCCACGATGTTGTACCTCTACTCAAAGGGGGATGGTTCTTCCAGGCCGATAATGCCTCATGTTATCGGATTTGCCTCTTTCAGGAATGGTTCGACGAATACGGTGCAGTTATGAAACATCTCGAGGAACCACCAAGCTTACCTGATCCCAACCCAATTGGACATGTGTGGCGTTTTCTGGAAAACCAGGTGAGGTAGTTGGGCACACCACCCAACTCCCTACTGGAACTTAGGATAGCTTGATTGATTGCAAATCTCCACACGCCTGTACGGACACCTCTTGCAGTCGATACCACGCAGATTGAAAGCCGCACACCGGTTAAAAGGAGCGGACACGAAATATTGCGTCCGTGGTCGTAATTCTGTGAGAACTCACTGTATGAGTGCATATATTTCTTGTACTTTGTGGTATATTAATATACACACATTCGGTTTAGTGTTATTCTGTTTTTCCTTTAGCCAAACCCTCAAAGTAACCGTTGCCGCCCGGTGGCGTAGTGGTCTAAACGATAGCTTATGATCTCTCGTCCGAGATGGGTCCGGGTTCGAATCCCGGTGAGGCATGGATGTTGTGTTTGTCTTACGGCACTGGCTCTGTCACTTTCCTGGAGTCAGTGGCCCTAAATTAGGGACGGGCGACAGCTTATAGCCCATTGAGTTGCACACGGTGTTCGTTAAACCCTCAATAATAATAAAAAAAGTATTCGCTGTGCCTGTATATAGTGTTTTAACTCAATAAATACACTTTCTGTAAAACTAAATAAAATGCTAGAAACTTGCGTTTAAACTTGAGTTACAGCACATCATTTGAGAAAATAGCACGTACTCACGGTATCGTTCTGTCCATCCTTCTTAATTACTGATACTCTATCTCGGCTTCGTTAAATACGAATGAATGTAAGGTATGGTGAATACCGTTTTGATAAGTGCTACCATTTCAATATTACAGTAACGTGCCTTTCCCTATTTCATGATATTTACAGTAGACTTCCAAAATTATGAACCACCAAATTTGTACGTCTTTCATAAATCCATTTGCATTTCGCAGTGCAACTTTAGCCTGAGTAGACATTTGAAACGCAATGGGATCACTTGAGTTTCAGGAGGTGACATTTTCCTCTTTAAGTGGACTTCTAGCGATTTTGCTCCCTCTACATCCAATGAAAAAAAATTCGACCCCATATTCTCAGCAAAGAAAGATTTTCCATACATTAAAATTGGTCCACTGATAAACATCCTATCTTAGCTTGGTGTTTTTCGCCAAAAAAAAAAAAAAAAAAAAAATTCTGAAAAATATTAAATAAGTTTACTAAATCGAAGTAAAGTTATTGATTTTTAATATAGTTCAGGAAATTGTTTTTGCAAAAACACCGATTGTACAAACTAAAGTTAGGATGTTTTTTTTATCAGTAGGCGAATTTTGATTTATGAAAAAATTTTCTTCGCTGAGGATATAGGGTCCAAAAATTTTTTCTATTGGAAACAAAATTTATGGGTCTGCTAGTTTCTTGATGAACCCATAAATCTTTATGGATCTGCTAGTTTATTGATGAACATGAAAATCTCTATGGATCAGTTTATTGATGAACATGGAAATCTTTTTGGATCTGCTAATTTATTGATGAACCCGTAAACCTTTATGGATCTGCCAGTTTATAGATGAATACGTAAATCTTTATGGATCTGCTAGTTTATTGATGAATACATAAATCTTTATGGATCTGCTAGTTCATTGATGAACCCGTAAATCTTTATAGATCTGATAGTTTAAGGATTAACACGTAAATCTTTATGAATCTGCTAGTTTATTGATGAACACTTAAATCTTCATGGATCTGCAGGTTTATTGATGAACACGTAAATCTTCATGGATCTGCAGGTTTATTGATGAACACGTAAATCTTTATGGATCTGCTAGTTCATTGATGAATACGTAAATCTTCTGCTAGTTAATTGATGAAGCCGTAAATCTTTATGGATCTGCTAGTTTATTGATGAAGCCGTAAATCTTTATGGATCTGCTAGTTTATTCATGAACCCCTAAATCTTTATAGAATTTTTGCTAGTTTATTCATGAACCCTAAATCTTTATAGATCTGCTAGTTCATTGATGAACACGTAAATCTTAATGGATCTGCTAGTTCATTGATGAACACGTAAATCTTTATGGATCTGCTAGTTCATTGATGAACCCGTAAATCTTTATAGATCTGCTAGTTTATGGATTAACACGTAAATCTTTATGAATCTGCTAGTTTATTGATGAACACGTAAATCTTCATGGATCTGTAGGTTTATTGATGAACACGTAAATCTTTATGAATCTGCTAGTTTATTGATGAACACGTAAATCTTCATGGATCTGCAGGTTTATTGATGAACACGTAAATCTTTATGGATCAGCAGGTTTATTGATGAACACTTAAATATTTATGGATCTGCTAGTTTATTGATGAACACGTAAATCTTTATGGATCTGCTAGTTTATTGATGAACCTGTAAATCTTTATGGATCTGCTAGTTTATTGATGAATACGTAAATCTTCATGGATCTGCTAGTTTATTGATGAAGCCGTAAATCTTAATGGATCTGCTAGTTTATTGATGAACACGTAAATCTTCATGGATCTGCAGGTTTATTGATGAACACGTACATTTTTATGGATCTGCTAGTTTATTGATGAATCCGTAAATCTTTATGGATCTGCTAGTTTATTGATGAACCTGTAAATCTTTATGGATCTGCTAGTTTATTGATGAATACGTAAATCTTCATGGATCTGCTAGTTTATTGATGAAGCAGTAAATCTTTATGGATCTGCTAGTTTATTCATGAACCCCTAAATATTTATAGAATTTTTGCTAGTTTATTCATGAACCCTAAAGCTTTATAGATCTGCTAGTTCATTGATGAACACGTAAATCTTCATGGATCTGTAGGTTTATTGATGAACACGTAAATCTTTATGAATCTGCTAGTTTATTGAAGAACACGAAAATCTTTATGGATCTGCTAGTTTATTGATGAACACGTACATCTTAAGGGTCTGCTAGTTTATTGATGAACACGTACATCTTAAGGGTCTGCTAGTTCATTGAGAACCCGTAAATCTTTATGAATCTGCTAGTTTATTGATGAACACGTAAAATTTCATGTGTAGTAGTAGGTTACACGAACTTTTTTACATAAAACAGACGAAGTTTTTTAATTACACAGAAAATAAGGAACTACTTTACACTACAGGTCTTCAACTCGTGTCCCGCTGGCTATATAAGTAGCACTCGAAGCTCTTTGTATGACACATGTGTCAACGTTTATGACTGCCCGGGAGGAACCTCAGGTTCGATCCCGGGCAGGTACGAACGCGCTCGAACCACTAAATAACCGCCGTGCGTCGGATGGGCACGTTAAGCCGTTGGATCCTGGGTACTGGCCCCCGGTAATAAATAAGGGCGTCTTCCTCCCCCTTTCTACACTTTGTTATCAGACATTCTAGCCCAAATCTCATAGATTCCTATTTCTAAGCGTTGTTTAAGACCTGGGGTCAGACACTCCCTTCCTAAAAGACTCTACGTATGATCTGATGTGATCTGTATGATACAAGTGACCTTTTCCACATATGAAATTCTAAAATGGAAAAAGAAATATAAAAAAAAATATAGTAAAATAATTGTTACTCTTTTCATTCATTTCAGTTCAATCGTTTTTACCCTGTATATTCAAAAATGGTGAATTGTGCACCATATTACCCTGGGTAACTTAAATATCTGGGAAAATTTTACCTGGCGTGCGCGCTCACACGCACACTCACACATGCAAGCGCGCACGCTATCGTAATTTTTATGTTAAAAATTACTTTGAAATGTCAATGATAGTATGGACAGACGGTGAGACAAATAGGATTTTCCAATTTTGATGTATTTTAAATAATGTGACCACTGGTTATCTGCATTGTTTAAAAACAATTTCTCAGCTCTTCCCCTGGAAACCGAAACATCGTAAAAAATGCTAACAGAGACATATGTCGTCTGAGTTTCAAACTGTCCACCAGGTAGTAATGCAAACATAATTTGGGATCTGCTTAGCTCCCTAGGTCAGGGTTAGCAAACATATGGCACCCCAAAATACTTTGTTAGCACGGGACATAGAATGTTGTCCCTTGATTCTTCAAACTGCACCCAAAATAAAAAGATAAATAAATAAATGTTAATGATTATTAGGACTGAGATTTATATGTAATAAAAATTTCAAAATATGTACTTCAAATGTTTATTAAAAATGAGGAGATACGTAGGAAAAAAAAGAAAATTAAGTAAAATATGTGACATATTTCTTTTATGTTTTTAATAACTTTCTATAATTTCTTATACAGTCTTAACAAATTAAAAAATAGGTAAAAATATTCCAAATACGTGGCGACAGTTAATAAATAAATACATCGCTCTTTCCATGTTCCAGAAACACACAGCAACCGAAAAATTGTTGTTCAGCCGCCGCTGTGGAAACGAACCAACAGAACTCTCGGTATCGCGCCGAGTGCGTTACCTTTACGCACTCGGCGCGATACCGAGAGTTCTGTTGGTTCGTTTCCACAGCGGCGGCTGAACAACAATTTTTCGGTTGCTGTGTGTTTCTGGAACGTGTGGAAAGAGCGATGCATTTATTTATTAATTAAAAAAATACTTTGCGAATTTTAAATTACTATACTCAAGCCAGGGTTTTTTAAACTAATTTACTACTATTACAACTAGCAACAACATGTCACTTCAGGTTGTCGAAAGCAAAGCTCGTGTTTTCTTTCAAAATAACTTTAAATTGGCCGACCGACCTCTCAACGTCACATATGATGATTAGCGAGAAAACTTACCCAGCTGTATACGATGGCAAGAATTCCTTACCTTTTAAAACAGTACAACTGCCAGTTGAAGTTTCTCGGAGAATGTTTTTCTTATAGTTGGAATGATTTCTAGGCTTGGATATTTTTTACAACGCTATTCATCTTGTGTTTCATAATTTCTCCAATGTAGCCGGGCACCTTTCCTGATATTTCAATTGTCTGGAATACCACAAAACAAAATATTTCCGTCAGTTCTCAGTCCTTCATCGGGAAACTCGTTAATAAGTGTCTTTAATTTGGATGATATAATCGATTTAATTCTGGGCATGATTTACTTAACAACTTGAACAGGAAAAGCAAACTTTTAACAATGACGTGAACGAAATGATTTAGGAAGAAACAGGACTCGAAAATACACATTAAATGACAGATGATTCCGTCCTTAAAGCAGTCTGGTGCCGGTGTAAAGCTGCCATCTGTCGGCTTTGATGTGTTGCGAAAGTTGAAAACGCGAAACATGCCATCTGTCGGCTCACGGGTTTCTACAACTGAAAATATTGGGATATTTTGCGTAAGAATTGACGATTTATTTAAAAATATCTTTAAAAGATGTGAAAATATGTAATATGTAGTAAAACAGTAAATATGTATAATATAAAAAAACACGTCAAATTTGTAAAAATATTTAATTACATATTAATCCTAGCCCTCATGATTATTATTACTGCCAAATGAAGCAGCTGTAACTAAGAGGTGTTTTCGAGTTTTGAGTGACGTGGATAGGTAAAATAATTTCAGTAACGGCTTAAGAAGTTGATTTGTTTCAGCTAAATGTGTCTTACGAGCGAACTGCACCAAAAAAAGGGTCTCCAGTCCTTATAAGATGAACAACAGTTATCTGCGTTCATCTTATAAGGAGCGCTAAAAGATTCTCCATGGACGTAACTCGAAGAAACATTAATAATTCAGAAGAAAGCGGATGCAGCAACGATGATGGTAGCACGCCCGATTATATATTTATATATCTCTCTCTCTTCCCCTGAATCAAGAGGAAGAAGAATCAGCTGTTTTATATCCGCTCCTTGCAAGCGCCTCCAAAACTGCCGACTTAGCGCCAGCCAGTCGGTTGCGAGAACACGTGACATCGTATGACACTTTTTGTAATCCTCGCAGATCCAGTGTACACAGCAGTATTTGGGCAATAATCAGGGAAGTTTTAAGAACCTCTGAGGCATCCAGCACGTCGAGACATGGGGCACACCCCGACATGCGCACGCCCACATAAAATATTGTTTTGTACATCTTTTTTTTCTTTCACACGGGCGTATTGATGCCCCCCCCCCGCGCAAACCCTGCCGTGTGTGTGCCCCCACGTCTAAGAGGGCCTTCAGCCTGTGCAAAAGGATTATCCAAAATTTTTGGTGGAAACTTCACATGAAACTAGTTAAAGATATAGCCAGGAATTTTTAACGCCTGCTTTGAACGAAGTATTAAAAAGAAAACATTCTTTTTTCAGTAAATAAGTAAAATCTTCAAGAAATCAATCTCACTTTAGTTTACAAAAACTGGGTGGCGAGGAAAATAGCCATTCCAGAGGAATTAAGGCCCCTTTTCACAGCCATAGCAATAGTTTCTATGCATGTGAAATATGGTGTGTCATCGAAAAGTAACCCACACTTTTTTTTTTTGGCAACAACTTAATAGACAGGCAAAACGAAACATATGCACAGTGAAACTCCATTTCTTAGCTATTTTTCAATATAAGAACTGAGACGCTCGAGACATTTATCCCAGCGTGGTACCAGTTTTAGTCCCCGTTCATAAAAGTACGTTTTCTGGGCGTATAGCCAACTACGGACAACCGATTTGACTTCGTGAACCGAATCGAAGCGTTTGCCGCCCAGGAATTTTTTCCAGGGACCAAACAGATGAAAGTCCGAAGGAGCTAGATCCGGACTGTACAGTTGCTGCTGGGCAATTTTGTCACGAACGTGTTGTGCAACATATGGGCGAGCGTTGTCGTGAAGCTGTCTGACATTTGCGGCGTCTCTGTTGGGTCTTTTATCACGAAGGGCACGACGCAACTTTGTCAATGTGTCAGCGTAGGAACTCTTTTGGTGGCGGGGAGTCGGAATAGTTACATACCGTATTGGACTTCTTTGTTTCGGGACTGTAGTGGTGTGCACAGGACTCATCACCCGTCACTGCACCAGCCAAAAATTCATATCGTTTTTCTGCGTAACGCATCAAGTGGTCCAAGGATGACATTTCTGGTCGTCTGTGAAGTTTCTGGGCACCCATTGCGCACTGAACTTGCGAAATTGCAATTTGTCATACACAATAACGTAGAAATGTTGAACTTCTCTGCCAATGGGCGCAGATGGATCCGTCCGTCACTCAAAATTGCCTGTTCAATGCCTCTTATAGTAGCAGGTGATGACGCTGTTGCAGGTCCACCGGAATGACGAATCGGTTAGGTTGCCATGGCCCTCAAAGAAACTGCTCCATCTGGACATGTTGCTGCAGTCCCGGCAATCACCACCATACACTTCGATCATTTCTTTGTGAATTTCCGTCGGAGTTTTCCGTTTAGCCCACAAAAATCGGACTACACCGCGTTGCTCTTCCTTCGTAGACAACGCTAACAAATGCGACATCTTTGTGCCGTCATTCACACTGTTTTCCACCACAGCAACACGTGATCCAGTCCAACCGGTCTGTAGCGTAATATTCAAACTCGTTGTCTGCCAAACTGCAACCTGCAAAGAGAAAAAAATTGCTATGCGTTATTTTCCGTTCCTTCCTAGTAAATATACCTTGAATAAATGAAATTTTATATCAGCAACGATAAGGCGTTATGTATTGTTTGTTTTTTTGTACATAACTACGCATCGTTCAGAATATACTCAGCTAAAAGGGGTTCTTCGTGGGAAAGAAAAACAGAGACCCGTGTTATTTTTTTGTAACAGTCCAGACAAAAGATTCTTACTACAGGTAGATCTCTGTATACCGAATAGATACGTTCCGAAAAATCACCATGTATACCGAATTCGCATAAAACGAGAGGCATTTTATACAAACAATGTAGGGTAAGGTTCTCACTAATTCACAAATTCAGTTTAAAATAATCGGGTTATACAGTATTTAGATTACAAACAAACATTATTATATTTCTGAAACTTAATTTTTATGCAGAAAATCAAAATATAATGCGTACATACTATGTAAATATGTACGCAGTACCCTTCAAATACAGTGTGTACGTAAAGTACTTACGTAATGTTAATGATGAATAAACGTGTAACGTAACAGTCCACTGTTATTTTAGAAAGTCCAATTTCACGTCTTAAATACAGTAGTCATCACATCGGAAGATTCTGATGACGTTGCAGCCAGTCCAGTTCCTCTGATGGATTTCTGAAGAGACAAATCAGTTGCAGTTGAAGTGTTTCCGCTGCACGCTTGCCGTTCATTATTTAAAGTGTCAAGCTGTTTTGTATCGCTGGACGCTTGACGTTCGTTTGAAGTGTCAAGCTGTTTTGTATCGCTGGACGCTTGACGTTCGTTTGAAGTGTCAAGCTGTTTTGTATCGCTTGACGTTCGTTTGAAGTGTCAAGCTGTTTTGTATCGCTTGACGTTCGTTTGAAGTGTCAAGCTGTTTTGTATCGCTTGACGTTCGTTTGAAGTATCAAGCTGTTTTGTAACGCTTGACGTTTGACGTTCGTTGGAACTGTCAAGCGGTTTTGTAACGCTGGACGTTTGACGTTCGTTGGAAGTGTCAAGCGGTTTTGTAACGCTGGACGTTTGACGTTCGTTGGAAGTGTCAAGCGGTTTTGTAACGCTGGACGCTTGACGTTCGTTTGAAGTGTCAAGCTGTTTTTGTTAATATCAATGTTTAATTGTCGACTGTGAAGTTTTCTTCACCATCTGACTGTACAACTGTTTGTAACATTTCACAACATGTTCGACTTCTCTCTTCACTTTAGTACTTCTCACTATCTCAAGATCATGGTCTTCAAAAATTGTCATTGCAGCGTCGAACATTCGGAAGGCCTCTGCCATTTTTTTGTTGTTGTAAGCTTTCTTGCAGGCGGAACTTCCTCGACTTCTGTTCCTTCGTTGTTATTGTCCTCGGTGATAGCCGTCAGATCTTCATTGCTCAAATCCTCTGAATGAGAGTTCAGAACCTCAGACACATTCTCTTCATCAACATCAGTGAAACCAATCTGTCGTGCCATGTCCGCTATCTCTCTCGTTGTACCGGTGATGTCAACAGATGGCACCACCGAATCGCGAAATCCGAAAACGCCGATAACGAAACCGCGTCTACCGAAATTTACCTGTATGTGCAAAACTTGTGGTATTATTAGAACAAAACACTATGGATAAGTTTAAATCAAAAAGCACAAGACTTTATGGGGAAAATGTCCTGTCTATGCTGTATATACCGGTGTGTTCATACAATATTTGCCAAGCTTTCACTCGCTAACGGGCGACTTTATCAAGGCACTAGAACAAATTTAGACTTAAACTTTAAATCATAAATAGAACAAGAAGCTAAAGAATTAAAATTGACAATGGCCACGTAAAATTACGTATACATGATGCCTAACGATATACACTGGAGTGCAAAAACTTAAGGACGAGACGGTTTTTCGAATGTAACGTCGTGCAGAAGTGCTCCACATCGACTCAAATCATACCATAAGATCCCCAAGATGAAAGAATATGGGACAACTGAGCAATACCGTCCAAACAAGGAATCCAAAGGATACAAAGGCACTTTATTGAAAAGGTAGCTTCGAGCGCAACTGGACAGAAGACAGAAACGTTCATGTGACAGGCGGCTGCCAAGAAAAATCCAGTCTTTAGTAAGGGATATGATCACCCCTGACTGCGTTGCAGGATTTACAACGTCTATCCATGCTGAGGACGAGGTTGTCAAGGAACTGTTGAGGCATCGCGGCCCATTCCTCCTGTAGCACCAATCGCAGCTGCGGAGTCGTTGCTGGCGGCTGGTGACGTGCTGCCAAGCGTCTCCCGAGAAGGACCCACACGTGTTCGATTGGTTTAGGTCCGGGGACCTTGCGGGCCAATCCATGCGTTGAATATCTTCACTCTCCAACAGCTCTGCGACAGCCACTGTAGGATGAGGTGTAGCGTTGTCGTCCATGAAGAGGAACTCAGTACCCACAGCACCTCTAAACAGACGTGCGTGAGGCAGGAGAACCTCGGTACAATAGCGGACACCAGTGATTGAACCTCCTTGGAATATGTGGAGGTCAGTACAGCTACCAAGCATGATACTGCCCCAAACGAAAACACCGCCACCTCCAAACCGGTCCCTTTCGATGATGTTGGAGGTGTGATGGCGTGTTCCCTGCTTTCTCCAGATGTGTATACGCCCAGAATTGCTCGTCAGACTAAATCGGCTCCTATCCCAAAAGAGAACTCGACCCCATTGCTGATGTGTCCAGTTCTTGTGTTCCTGGCACCACAGAAAACGCCGTCTCGATAAACAGGCGTTTAAGGTACACACCGTACTGGTCGTTGTGCAAATAGACTACCTTTGTGCAGCCTGCTGGCCACGGTAAAACGCGATAACGTACGTCCAGTTGTCTGTCGCATGTGCCTTGCGATTTCTTCCGCTGTCTGCCGTCTCTTTTCTCGCCTGTAGGACAATATACCGGTCGTCTGCGGAATTGGTTGCTCGTGAACGACCATTGCTAAACTCTAACATCTGTTCCTGTCGTTTGAAATGCTCTCCAAGCTTGTGAAACGATGCTGTGAGCGATCCCGAACTCCTCGGCCACACTAGTCACACTTCGACCTTCTTTAAAATTCCCTATGACCCAACCTCGGGTAAAGTCATCCATATGTTGTCTACTGGATTGCCTGTCTGCCATATCACTCGGTGGCAGCAACTCGACGTCGTTCAAATTGATGTACACCGTGCAGTAGCTTCCACCGTATTGCTGAGCGTACACCGCCCGTGTGCTTTATACCCTTCCGACACCCCCACCTACGTCATACTGCATATATGCGCATGCCCTACCGTACCGGACCCTAATCTATCTCCTGAGTGGTCTTTCGGTCCGTTCTGCGTGCTCGTTCCGCCGCTGTTCTAATTTCTCCCCTTCGTCCTGAATTTTTACACACCAGTGTTCATAATGAGCTACTTTTTGTTTAGATTTAAATTTAAGAGAAGTGTCCATGCGCATGGTATGTCTGTTAAAGCAGTCATTACACGCGTCTGTATGAGATAGGATTTCAATAGTCTTTCTGAGTAATGTTCCTTTCAGTGTGGTGCAGTGTCCTTGATTTCGCACCAGGGTGGCGTCGCCTTATTATCTGAAACTTCCCTGGACAGAGCAATTGTGACTTCCCCATTTTTGACGTCCCTTTATGCTGTTCTATTCTCGTAGCAAAAGATCCTTTTATCATTCCTATGTGTATTTTTCAAAATAGAATCTCGAGTGAACACTCACCAAAACCATCAATATGGCTGAGATACGTAGATGGTATCTTCTTCATATTGAAACACAGAAGAAAGGACCTTCAAAGTTTCCTAGATAAAATCAATTCCATATACCTTTCAATTCACAATGGAAACAGAGATGGATAGCTCTCTGCCATTTCTAGATGTAATGAAAAGGAAAACAGTTGATGGTCACCTGAGCACTTTTGTTTACTACAAACCTTCTTCAGTCAATAATATGAACCCAAGATCCTTTTACCCTGAAAGTTACGTGGAGGCTGTCATCAGAGCACGTTCAACTCGGGCGTTTTCAGTATGCTCTGAACGGGAAACAGTAAGAACTGAAATTGAAAGTCTACGAAACTTAGCTGTTTCTTCTGGATATGAGCAGCATAAGGTTCTTAAGATAATTGTAAAAGCAAGAAACACATATAACAAAGATGCTATGCACTATCAGCCCAATCCCGATAAATTGCAAAAGATTAATCGGATCTATCCTGTACATACCGAGTTTCTCGTTCTGGTTATGAAGAACCCTAAAAAAGGTGAACTCTGACGTTTGGACTAAGTCACCTAGATCAATATTTGAAGTAATCATATGCCATGTCCTCCAACGTATCACATCTGATCGTGCTTGAGTGTATTCCATTCCATTAACGTACCCTGATGGATCTAGAAAGATATATATTACGGCAATTAATTATATTATAGTTTTAGTTTTGTGTAGAACGATTTCCACTTGATCACAAACAGAAGCTGGAAGATAAACATATTTCAAGGGAGTGACTCACTAAGGGTAAACGTTTCATGTCGCTGTGTGCGGGGTCGGTGGTATAGTTTCAACTTGTTCGTTAACATCCATTCACACGTCCCAACTTGCACCTTTTAATGGTCCAAGCCCACAGTGGCTTCACATTGCATAACGAAAGAGGCACCAAGAAAAGTATACAGTGGTAAACCTTTAAAAATTCCAAGCCGAAATATAGGAATCCTAAGCTTTTAACTCATGTTATTGTGAGAACTACGAAAACACGAGCACTCTGTTCTTTGGTGAAAAAAAAATAAAAATACAGTGACTTGTTATGAAAACTCTGCAGAGAATTTATTAGTATGAAGAATGTAATACGTATTAATTATCACAAGCGTATTGTAACGACCCTCGCTCCTTTCTAGCTCTTACTCAACATAGCTCCGATTCAGCGAGAGCCTTCACATCATTTTGCTGGTTCGTTCCATAGAATCAAATACTTGAAACAAATATAGAGTTCGGACCCTTTTTGTAACAATAACAAAAACGCTTTTTATTTCTCTAAAGCTGTAGTGTGGGATCTCTCGAAGGTAGGTTAATGGAATGTTTCATTTTACTTGGTCTCCGTTCGTGTTATCGACACTAGACCCGAACTTCGTGTTATCGACACTAGACCCGAACTTCGTGTTTTCCGTTCACCGACGTCGCTGCTAATGCCGACGCCAAAACTCCCATCCCGACCTGTCTGTCCAAAATTCCTGTCCCGTCTGACTAGCTTCCACTACCAAAATAAAAAGTACCCGTTCCCTCTCAAAACTTCAGAAAAGCTCCTCTATCGGATTTCCGAGTTAATCTCACCTACCTGGGGCTACCTGCAAACACTCTTAATCTTGTGTTTCACTCATTAACGCGCCTTCGAGATAATCCTATTTTCACACAAGACACAACACACTTAACATAGTTATGTACTGAGCCGATTTTAATGCAGCAAATCGCGTGTATCTGGCAGCAACAACCTTAAACATGCTGATTTCGTCCGCTCTGCCCGAAAATGGTGCGAACAAAGAAATTCCACGTGGGAATGTACATAAGCATACATATATACAATTATTTTTTTTATGACCTGGGGGCTATAGTGAATCTAACAAATATTGCTACAATTTCTTGTTTTAACTAACTCATAATGATTCTCCATCATAAATTCTTTGGGATGCTTACTCAGATGTTCCAGCCTAGTGGCCCCCTCAAATATCTTAGCCTAGTGGCCCACTAAGACCTTAATCCATGTCCTGCGCTTAGATACGTAGATGAACAGACAACATGAGCAATGTTCGTGACTGCTACGGAGAGGTCTCAGGATCGATCCCTGCAGGTGCAGATCTTCAGATCTTATGTACAGAATTTTTAGGAAGGGAGTGTCTGACCCCAGGTATTAAACAACCCTTAGAAATAGGAAGCTAGGAGATTTGGGCTAGAGTGCCCGATAAGAAAGTGACACGGAAGCGAGGTAAGAAGACGCCCTTATTTATTGCAGCAGGTACAAACGGTCGAGCTACTAAAATTATTCGCTGTGCGCCGGATGGGCACAGGCACGTTAAGCCGTCGGACTCCGGGTACTGGCCCCATGATTTTAAATAAGGGCGCCTTCCTTCGCCTTTTTACCTCCCTTCCATGTGGCTTTCTTGTTGGCACTCTAGCCCAAATATCCTAGCTTCCTACTTCTAAGGGTAAAAGCTAAGGTCAGACACTCCCTTCCTAAAATCCTCTAGATATGTTCTGATCTAATCTGACATGAGAAAGGAGATTAAGAACGAATATCCATGTGTTTACGTATATGCATAAATTTCCTAGAAATATTTATATATAAAATATATATTTTATGTATATACATGTATATGAAAGGGTTTTATTTTTTGGTAGAAAGGTATTTTTTCATTGGTAGTTCTTGCCTTCGTGAGGTTTCTATTCCACGCTTTTACTTATTACCATCGGCATTTTATTTCTAATTTTTTTTGTGATTTTTTTGTGTGGAGCAAAGAGAAAATTGCAAAGAAACAAAAAGTACCTTTTAGTTGATAATGATCTTCTTCAAAGAAAAATCACCAGTGAGTAGGTTACAAAGATTTTTTTTTCTTTTCGGGGGGGGTCCCCTCCTTCTCAGTTGAATGCTTTCATCTCTCTTTCATGTACTATTGTCCTTCCCAAGCCACGTTATCTTTTTCCTTTTATTCGGAATAAAGTTGTAACTTTAGTAGCTCGCTGAAGTAAGAACAATATCAGAAGTGCACTTTGCCTAAGTAGATTGCATAAGTAGCGATCTCTCCGGACCACTTGGAGATGCTTTCGTGAAGAAAGAGAAGCTTCGTGTAAACAGAAATGTCGAGGCGCAACCAACGTACTTGGTAATTGTAATGAAAGAAGCCGAGCAAGAGATGCATGTATCTCTGAAGGATTCCGGAAATATGAGATTCAATAAACTGGAACCAGCGCTCTGACTTTATAAAGCTTTGAGCAAAGGGCTGCTGAACAATTAAGAACCTGAAAGTTAAGACGTACGTCCGATATTCTTTCAGGAAGAATAGTTCTCAGATAGATGGATGTCGCTACTGTTGCTTTATTACCATATTTTCTTAAGCCTCGTTACTCTCATCCTTATCCTCCTTAGGGAAACGGAGTTCTAAGCATCCTGAAGCACTCTTTACGTTCTTATTACTTTCACCTTCAAAATGTTACTCTAATCCCTATTAGAACTCGTTTGCTCCTTTAGTGGCTAAGTGAAAGTTTGCACTTTGGAGCAATTCTCAATTTATCTTGAATCTCGTGATATTCTGCGAGAGCTCTTCACAGAGATCTGTGTAAACAAGTTTGAACAAGATGAACAACGGAAAGGAGATTAAGAACGAATATTCTTTCGCAGTCATCAGTCCATTTATCTCAATTCGTGAAGTAAGCTTCTGTTGGTAAAATCAGTATGTGCTGCTTCTCATTAGAAGGATGTTTCCCTACATTACAATGAAATTCTGTCAAAAATTTAAACAGTTACCTCTCTCTATATTATAATGAAATTATTTCCTACAAAGACCCACAAAGGCGGGTGTTTCATTTCGAAAGTGAATTTTACCTTAATATAAACAATAAGAATAAGTTATTTATTACTATCAGCAAGAACAAGTTTCCTTCATTACTACAAGAAACAATAGAAAACTGTTCACTATTCGATTTAAAAAACAGTAATAATTCATGATTTAAGGCTGCAAATACATGGTTTAATGTGAATCAATAATAGTGAGTATTTAATTACTTCTAGTTATAATCAGTCATCCACAGTTAAAAAGTAAAAATGGCATTCATCTGAAAAAAGGAGCGAAAATAAACAACAAAGTTGTAGCTAGAATCTCAGGCGCTTACAGCCATAGATTAAAAACACGCCTTAATAAAAAAATATTAATATAAAACGCAATTATCATAAAACATAACAAAAGTTAAATTATAAAAAATAATGCTTTTGAAAATATTACTTGGGGGCATTCAGGAATGATTGAGACAGATTTGGTAGCAGAGTTGGGCAAAATCGTAATTGAATTAATCGGTAATGCATTACATAGTAATGGTAATGGGAACAAGAACTTAGCGTTGTCATTACATAGTAATGGTGAACTGGTCACTAGAATTACATGGTAATTGTAGCAGTTGACCATTATAATAGTAATGGTTAACTATATGTTGGTAATTAACCAATAACTTATGGGTAACAATACAACGCGAATAAACCAGTACACCCTTACACGTTGTGTAAGTTATGTGACAATTGTTCCACACCTCGGACCTCAATGCGTGTATGTATGTGTTGGAGATTGTACGTGTATGACATGAGTAGTTGCCCCGTCTTCGCCGCAAGTAAAGTGGCTTGAACGAAATAATACTTACATATGAAGTAAGTACCAATGGGATGTTTATTTCGGTTAGAGATACTCATTTCGTTCATCTCCAGTACAGTATTCTTTCAGCGGCGGAAGGGTAAGTGGGCCAAAAAATTTCTCTTGTTGCATGACCGTACTCGCCCACACATGGCCACACAGACAAGGGCTACACTGGATGAAATTGGATACACGGTCTTCTCACATCCTCCTTACTCTCTCGACTTAGTTCTTTCCGATTACCCTTTAAGAGGCCAGATATTCACAGACGGAGATGCCCTGCACGAGACTGTCCACCAGTGGTGTCGCACTACCAAGTGATTGGTTTAGGGAGGCCATCATGAAGCTCCCATAACGGTGTCGTCGCTACATAGAACTGCAGGGAGACTACGTCGACCATTCTTTACGCTGCCATATTTCCACAGTTCGCCATCACTAGTACATGAGGTAAGTTTCAATCATTTTTGGATGACGTAAATATATTAAGTTTTCTCTTAAAAACAGTCTTTTGTAATGAAAATACTTTATTATTATTTTCAGTGTACGTTACAAAAAATAAATAGCCATCTAACCTATCTACAGATAAAATTCTCCGGACTTTTCGTACCTTTAATTTTACAGATTCATCAGTAACATCGTCCAAATCTATTTCTATACAATAAACATTTTAAGGGCCATCTAAAAATCCTGCTTCTGTCTCTGTCACGCGCATAACCTTTCCACCAGACAAGTGCCGCTTGTCGAGAAATATAAAATACAGTGAAACCCCCTTTTACGGTTTTCAGGGCACCAACATAAAAAGTTGTACGATGCGGGAAAACGTAAAACTGAGGTCGAGGTAAAATAAACTTTACAAGCATACATATAATGTGTACGAAAATAGAAACCAATTTACACTAGTAGTACAGTACTGTACTAATGTATACGAGTATGTATTGTAAACATTTATGTAAGAACTAAACAGGAAAGTTGACACCGAATTTTCGGGTGTAATAAGAACGTCTTTTGAATCCGTTCTGACGCAAATTAAATTTATCAAAGCTATTCAAAGTCAATTGAACCGGTATGGAAAACAATAGATCTGACCAAAGAAAGAAGATTTTCAATCGGGCTTTTAATCCCTCAGATATTGCTGTAAACGGAATCGTGAGCTTACGAACTCTTAGAAACAGAGATATCGACAAAAATAAGATGTGACTTTTCGTCCACTGGTGGGAAAACCATGCATTATTTTAGGAAGAAAGTATTCTCAAAAGGTTTTTCCATATGAGCGGTATCTGTCCAAGAAAAAAAAATTAGTCGAGTTTTCAGGAGCCCAGATTTTGCAACAAATACTTCAGAAGCAGAAATTAACACATATGACCCCTGGTGGCTAAACCATTCTTTACCAAACATGAGAAATTATGTGAAAAATATTTTCCATTACGTCTTGTGTGCGTTACAGGAAGAATTTTTCAAATCAGAGCTTTAAGAGCAGAAATAACGCAGAAAACGCAATTTACCTTTGTGCCCCTAGCAGAAAGTGTGATTTACTTGAAAATTTTGAAATTATATGAAAAACATGTCACACGGAAAACACTATTCAACAAAGAATTTTTCGAATCTGACTCCTGGAAGTAGAGATATTGACAAAACTAAGATGTACATCAACGCCCCTGGCGTAGAAACCATGCACTATTTTAAGAAGAAAATGTTTCTAAAAGGTTTGTCGACATGAGTAGTATCGGTCAAAAAACAACTTTTTTCAATCGATAATTTAGAAGCTCATATTTTGCTGCAAATACAACAGAAGCGGAAATTAAAATTTACGCCCCCTGGTGGCCAAACTAGTTTTTTACAAAAATTAGAAATTATATGCAAACGATTTCCCATCAGGAGCTGTATCCGGTGCAGAAAGAATTTTTCAAATCGAATATTCAGAAGCAGAGATAAAGGGGGAAACGCAATTTACCGCTACGCCCCCTAGCGGAAAGTCTATGAATTACTTGAAAATTTTGAAATTATATGAAAAACATGTCATACGGAACACACTATCCAACAAAGAAGGAATTTTTCAAATCGGACTCCTAGAAGTAGAGATATTGACAAAAATAAGATTTACATCTACGCGCCCTGGCGGAGAAACTGTGGAATATTTTAAGAAAATTTTCCAAAAAGGTTTATCGATGAGAGTGGGATCAGTCCACGAAAGAATTTTTTAATAGATAATTTATAAGGTACGATTTTATGGCAAATACATCAGAAGCAAAAATTAACACTTACGCCCCCTCGTGGCCAAAGTATTCTGTACCAAAAATTTGAAATGATATGCAAAAGATTTTCCATGAGGAGATGTATCCGCTGAAGAAAACATTTTTCAAATCGGAGTTTTAGAAGAAGAGTTATCGGAGAAAATGTAATTTATTTTTACGCCCCCTAGCGGAAAATCTATGTGTAATTTGAAAAAGTAACTATATCTAAAATACTCTTCGAAATAAATGTAATCGAAAGATATAAACTTTTTTTAATCGGATGTTTATAAGCAAATATGTGGAATAAAACGTATTTTTGAATTCGACATCATCTGCATTTACACCCTCTACCGGCGATATTGCACATCGTAAAAAAAAAAAAAAACGAAATAAAGGATCATCATTTGCATATTTCAAGCTTCCCAATGCAAAAATAATTTTTCAAATCGGACTAATAGTTGCTGAGATATCGTGGGTACAGACGGACGGACGGACGGACAAACCGATAACAGAAGCACGATCTTTTTTTACCAAAGACGTGCTAAAAAAGGCAGTATAACTACGTACGGACTTAGAGTTTAGCTCAAGCAAATCTCTCTGAATAATTGAAAGGCTTTCAGAGTGTTTTTCTTGAGAAACATGACCAAGGAAAAAGTGTTAAACAAGTTTCAATCCATTTAATGCCGCTTTGAAATAAGTCATAGTTTCCGAAATTTCGGCTACCTTGTCGTCGCCATTTTCTTCTTCCGATGAACAATCCATTACATCGGAGATTGTTTGAACCTCTGAAGTTAGCACATTTTCATCACGTGTAGAATGCTCTTTAAAATCGGTTGCAAGTTCATTGCTATAATCATCGTCTGGCCCAATCGGAACGTCAAGTCCATCTGAACCATCCTCTGTTTCCATGGGAGCTTCCATGTGATGGAATTCCGTCTTTCCCAAAAGGATGAGAAATGCAAGTGCTTGTCATGCTATTCCATGAGGAAGATATGAAATGTATCGTTTCCAATACGTTAATTTTCATTCTTCCAGGCATTTTCAAGGTTTTCAGAATTAAGTTGGGCCAGTTATTTTTTCACCAAATGTTTCCGGTAAAACCCTTTGAAGCAGCACAGCTGAAGTTTGCTTGTGCAGTGTGGAGTAAAAAAACTGTATGTGCACATTTCGAAGTCTCAAATCATCATGGGACGAACACTGATCAATAAAGAAGATAATGTTTCGCTTTTGCAGTATAATTTTCTTATCTAGATTTTGCAAAAAATCTTGAAATGCAGTTTGCGTCACCGAGGCCTTTTTGTTTGCTTCATAACTCGTAGGAAAACTCTTCACATTTTTGAAATAACTTTGTTTCTTAGAATTGCCGATCACCAGAGGTGCTAATTTTTCACTCCCGTCGGGTTTCTTAGAATTGCCGATCACCAGAGGTGTTAATGTGGTTTCTTAGAACTGCCGGTCACCAGAGGTGTTAATATGGTTTCTTAGAATTGCCGGTCACCAGAGGTGTTAATTTTTCACTCCCGTCGGCATTGCAACATAAGATAGTCAATCGCATTTTTGAAATTCTACCACCGTTGCATAATTCTCATTTCACAACTGTACACTGAAGAGCAATTGAATTAGAGATACCTGTCTAGTAACGTGTAGCACCACCTTTCCCCTTGATGACGGCGGCGATTCGTCTCGGCATGGACTCTACAAGACACCGGAACCGTTGGGTAGCCATACGGATCCACGACCCCTGAACAAACTCCCACAGTTCACGAAGATTTGATGGAGGGGTGTCAGCGCCTCGAACATCTCTTTCGATGGCATCCCAGATGTGCTCGATGGGATTGCGGTCAGGTGACCTAGCTGGCCAAGGAAGCGAGGTCACGTCGGTGGAGTGTTCATGCAACCATTCGGATACAATTCGGGAGCTGCATTGTCTTGATGCAGGATGAGGTCCCCAGTGGGATGTTGAAGACGCACAAACGGGAGCACATGGTCGTCCAGGATATCCCGGTAACGTTGACCTGTGAGGGACGATGTCACACGTACCAGTCCACGTAAACAGACCCCAGACGAGAATGTCACCCCCACCAGTTGAAGAGTACCCTGCTGGCAAGAAGGATCCATCGCTTCACGTGGTTTGCGCCGTACTCGTATCCTGCCATTCGCCTGTACCAACGTGAATCTCGACTCATCAGTCCAGGCAATATTTTCCACATGTATAGGGTCTAGTGGCGATGTTCCCGCGCCCATGCTAATCTTTGCACTCTGTGATGTTCGGTCAGCAGCGGTACCCTCGTGGCACGATGGCTTCTGTATACCATAGCAAGGAGATGGTTCTGGATGGTGTGGCTGCTTACACGTTTTTGTGCACCAGCGTTAAATTGCCGAGTGATTTCTTGTACTGTGGCCCGTCTATCCGCTGTTACAATGCGAGCTAGCCTACGATGACCCCGCTCATCCACACGCTGTTTCCCCTTGCAGGGATGGTTTTACCGGATTCGATGTACTCAAGGTGCACCCGTGACACAGTGGTTCGTGAAAATCCCGGTGCCTGCACGACTTCCGAGATTGAGTGACCCATTCGTCGGTCCCCGACAATTTGCCCATGATCAAAAGCGCTTAGATCCTTCGTCTTACTCATACTGCGTCCGACTCTTACTGATTCGCTTCGCATCACTCCATATTGTCGGATCGCTGCATACGCCATGTCGTTTCCGTTTACAGGACCGCCACAGCGCCACTTCTGCATAACGCCAGCTGTTTCTAATTCAACTACTCTTGAGTGTATTATATAAAGAGTTTTTTCTCAGTAGTGTTTTTTTTTTTTTTTCATTTTTTTACTTTTAGAGATTTTGGGCTTATTCTCATTTGGAGTATTAACGATACACTCTTCAACCATTGCTGTAAGAACACAAGCTGGTGGGTCAGCGTTATGGTATAGGGAATGTTTTCGTGGCATTCCCTGGGTCCATTCATACCTGTTGAAGGCAGTATGGACCAAATTCGTTATGAATCCATCCTTGCAGACCACGTACACATATACATGCTGATTCTCTCCCCTGGGGCGAATGGGATCTTCCAGCACGAAAATGCGACGTGTCACACAGCTAGAAATGTCCGAAAGTGGTTGGAAGAGCACGATGAAAACTTCAAAGGAGTTCCCTGGCCCCCTAATTCCCCAGACTTAAACCTAATTGAGCCTCTATGGAACCACTTCGATCGTGTTGTTCGCTCTATGGATCCTCCACCACGCAGCCACGAGCAGCTGTCAGATGCACTGCAGTCAGCATGGTTACACATACCTGTGAATTCCTTCCAGCACCTTATTGAGTCACTCCCAGCCCGTCTAGCTACTGTCCGCGCTGCACACGGTGGTTACACTGGATATTAGCTGGTGCAATGGCGTACCCAGAGGGGGTGCAAAGGGCCATATGCACCCCCGAAAATAAATTTGGCTAGTTTTAAAAATTGATAAAAACAATTGTCGGTGGCTTTATTTTGCTAGTGTCGCCATTCTGGTCTTCCTTAAATTGCCGTTAGTTACTTCTTCATTTGGAATGGTCAGACAAGGTCACATATGCCTATTGTTAATGCCTATCAACCACCTACTCTCAGTGCGCATTTCCCACTTGCATGCCACCAAAGACAGAAAACTGGTGTTATAGCGGTCAGGGCGTCAGGCTAATGAATTATGGGGTCTGGGGGAGGCAGGAGGTAAGCCTTTTATTTTAAGTGCATGCCATAGCAAGAAAACAAAACCGTAGAATAAACATACTTTGTAATCAATAGCATTTGAGAAAAATTAAAAATGCCAGTTCTCATGCACTTTTTTTCATCACTTTAGGAAGGAATGATATCGTAGCTGCAGTGATAAAACCAAAAAATGCGAGAATTTTCCCTTTGTTGACTTGACATCATGTAAAATTTTATTCACTGATGCACAATATACAAATGCAACTTGATGTAAATGTTATGTATAGTGCTTGAACAGTCTGTAATTGCAAAAGTAATTCTTTAATCAAATTTAATTTTTAAATAGCGATAATTCGAACTACAAAATTTTGCATTGGTGGTTTTGACATTGCGAAGACGATATGCACCCTCCAAAATTAATTTCTCGGTACGCCACTGAGCTGATTGTCACAATAATATGACTCGACCGTGTATATATATAAATATAGTACTTTTTTTTTAGTAAGTACTTTGTGTGGCACTTTTGTTTTTTATAACGGACAGAATACGTTGTGGCATACTCTCAATGAGGAATTTGGAGTAGTCACTTGAAATGTCTTTGCACCACACGTACTTTATCGCGTTTATCAAAGCTTCGGAATTTGATGGCCGTTTTTCTGCTACCTTGTCTTTCAAAATGGTCCACAAATTTTCGACGAGGTTAAGATCGGGACTATTACTGGGTCACTTAAGCACAATTATGTTTTTCTTCTGCAGGTATACTTTTAGCGTGTGACGTACCTGTACCACAGGACGCACATGAGATAAAGGCGGATAGCAGCGAGAGCATACGTCCGCGTAGCTCAGTTTTAAGAGCGACTCATTCCGGAGTGAGGGGACCCAGGTTCGATGCCCGGCGTGGACAAAAATGTCGGAGAAATTTATTTCGTCATAACCGTCTTTGATCTGTTGCATGGAGCAGTGATACAGACAGTAGCTGACGCAATCGACAGAAATCTTCTAACAACAACAGGTGGTCTTAAACTTTTACAAATGACTGTATATATATTTATATATATATACTGAAGAGCAAAACTGAAAACTAAGGAAAAACTTTAGAATTTAAAACGAAAGTTGCAAAATAACCTGAAGATCAAAACGCGCAACGCAGCAGTTATGAAAATTCAGAATTCACATTCTATTAAGAAGAGACCTAAGCAAAAAAAAAAAATATATATATTGTTGACTCATACCAAGTACAACATAGAAAAGGTTATGTATCTACCGGTGTGAGTAAAAGGAGAAAAGATAAAAAAATAAAATAAAACAACTGAATGTAGAAAGTGTCGAGAATACTGAGCCTTGGCTTTATCAAGAACCAGCAAAAACTCTGCATTTTCTCACTTCCACAAAGACCTAGTTGGAAATGGGTTTCTGCAAGGCCATAGATGCAAGTAAAAAGCCCACCAAAAATTGTTTTAAAAAATATATATATATGTCATGAACTCCGCAGAGTTGTATGACCTAGCTCTAGTTAACAATTTCGCTTGCATCCATAACCTTCATGGCTCGACCCATGCTCTTCATCTGTTACTATTAAACAGAGAGAAGATTAAAGAGAACTCAAGCTGTGAGAGTGACATAATAATTAGAAATAATTTTCAGCTATAACGAAATGCCAAGTTCGCCTGAGACAGAATTTAAACCTGAAAAGCAATGCAAAAGAAATCCAAATTTTTTCATTGCTATTAAAAAAGGAAATATTAATTTTTTAAAACTCAGATTTTTGAAAGAAAACTTGATTCTAAAACCCCCTACTCTACAACTTCTGACAACACAAAAACGAGAATAAATTAAAGACAATAATTAACTAAAGAAAAGCTTTGTGAAAGTTATGACATAAACAATTAGTTGCAATATGTACAAAGTATTTCAGCAGTGCTTTAAGTGCATAATTAAGTAGTTATTAAGAACTTAACTACTTTGAAAATACAGCGCAAAGTAAAGGAACTATGCTTAGCCAGCTGCTGGGCCTAAGTTTCCTAAAAGACGCGCAAAGTTACCAAGAAAAGAAAGAGTTAAAACCCGCAAAAATGTTAACAGGCAAGCCAGTGCCTAAAAGCTAAAAAGCAAAAAACAACAGAAAAAAAGGTACAAGAAGTACAAACATTGAACTTATAAAACCTAAAGACAAGGAAGAGAGCTTACCTCTTATGCAACTAAACTTTCTCCACACAAGAGGAAACATGGCTGACCTCTTCCCCAAACGTCCTAACACTTCTGCCACTCCCTAGTCGCTGGGGGGCAGTGTGGGTGGGGCTGATGGCCTCCTCATACTGAAAGAAACCAACTCGCGGAGATTTTAACCAGAGAAAAAATATACATATACTTAAGACTGTGGACCTGTATGATCAGAAAGAGCAGAATTAACTCTCCAGAATACATGAGAAATATTATAAAATACACAAGTGGTGTATTTAATAATCTTTGCATGTTTTAAATCACCTTAGTGAGCTTCTATAGATTATTCAGAATCTTATTAATTTTAATGTTAGTTTTACTATTTTTAGTATAGCTACTCTAGTGATGAATAACTAGTTTTCTTTTTCATGTATTCTGGAGAGTTAATTCTGCTCTTTCTGATCATACAGGTCCACAGTCTTAAGTATATATATATTTTTTCTCTGGTTAAAATCTCCGCGAGTTGGTTTCTTTCAGTGTGAGGAGGCCATCAGCCCCACCCACACTGCCCCCCAGCGACTAGGGAGTGGCAGAAGTGTTAGGACGTTTGGGGAAGAGGTCAGCCATGTTTCCTCTTGTGTGGAGAAAGTTTAGTTGCATAAGAGGTAAGCTCTCTTCCTTGTCTTTAGGTTTTAGGTTTTATAAGTTCAATGTTTGTACTTCTTGTACCTTTTTTTCTCTGTTGTTTTTTGCTTTTTAGCTTTTAGGCACTGGCTTGCCTGTTAACATTTTTGCGGGTTTTAACTCTTTCTTTTCTTGGTAACTTTGCGCGTCTTTTAGGAAACTTAGGCCCAGCAGCTGGCTAAGCATAGTTCCTTTACTTTGCGCTGTATTTTCAAAGTAGTTAAGTTCTTAATAACTACTTAATTATGCACTTAAAGCACTGCTGAAATACTTTGTACATATTGCAACTAATTGTTTGTCATAACTTTCACAAAGCTTTTCTTTAGTTAATTATTGTCTTTAATTTATTCTCGTTTTTGTGTTGTCAGAAGTTGTAGAGTAGGGGGTTTTAGAATCAAGTTTTCTTTCAAAAATCTGAGTTTTAAAAAATTAATATTTCCTTTTTTAATAGCAATGAAAAAATTTGGATTTCTTTTGCATTGCTTTTCCGGTTTAAATTCTCTCTCAGGCGAACTTGGCATTTCGTTATAGCTGAAAATTATTTCTAATTATTATGTCACTCTCACAGCTTGAGTTCTCTTTAATCTTCTTCTCTCTGTTTAATAGTAACAGATGAAGAGCATGGGTCGGGCCATGAAGGTTATGGATGCAAGCGAAATTGTTAACTAGAGCTAGGTCATACAACTCTGCGAAAGTCATGACATATATATATATTTTTTAAAACAATTTTTGGTGGGCTTTTTACTTGCATCTATGGCCTTGCAGAAACCCATTTCCAACTAGCTCTTTGTGGAAGTGAGAAAATGCAGAGTTTTTGCTGGACCCTGATAAAGCCAAGGCTCAGTATTCTCGACACTTTCTACATTCAGTTGTTTTATTTTCTTTTTTTCTTTTCTCCTTTTACTCACACCGGTAGATACATAACCTTTTCTATGTTGTACTTGGTATGAGTCAAAAATATATATATATATTTTTGCTTAGGTCTCTTCTTTATATCATCATCATCATCATTGTCAACCATTATCAATCCACTGCTGGACGAAGGTCTCCCCAAGTTTCCTCCACAACGGTCTGTCTTGTGCCAGTCTCCTCCATGTCACTCCCGCATATTTACGAATTTCATCCACCCATCTCCCATGTGGTCTTTTTCTGGGTCTTTTCCTGTCCCTTGGAATCCAATCTAAAATTTCGGCTGTCCATCTATGGTCTGTCCTTCTGGCAGTATGTCCAGCCCATTGCCATTTCAGGGATTTAACTCTGATCATGATGTCTTCCACTCTCGTCATTTTTCGGATCCACGAGTTCCTCTTCTTATCTCTCCTGGTTATACCAAGCATGCACCTCTCCATGCTTCTTTGAGTTGTCTGCAGCCTTTGTATGTCTCTTTTAGTTAAGGTCCACGTCTCTGCACCATACGTAAGCACTGGAAGGATGCATTGATCAAACACTTTTCTTTTAAGACATAATGGCATATTGCTCTTGAAAATTATGCTGTTTCTTCCAAAAGCTCTCCAGGCAAGTTTTGTACGCCGATTAATTTCTTCATCAATGTGACCCTCACTTGATATCTGCTGTCCAAGATAAACGTACGTGTCTGTTATCTCCAGCTTTTCTCCATCAATCGATAAATCTTCATTTCTTGTAAAAGCATTGAACATCACTTTTGTCTTCTGAAAGTTCATTTTTAATCCCACTTCTTTACTCTTGTCAGCAAGTTCCTGGATCATACTCTGCAGCTCTGATGGGGTAGTTGCAAAAATGACTACGTCATCAGCAAAACGAAGGTGGGTTAGATAATCTCCATTAATCTTTATCCCTTTGTTTTCCCAGTTCAGTGATTGAAAGACATTTTCCAATGTGGCATTAAAGAGCTTCGGAGATATGGTGTCACCTTGTCTCCCTCCCTTTCCAATTTTTATGTGTGTTGTATTTTCAAACAGCCGAATCTTTGCACTTGCATTTTCATAGATGTTATTAATAATATTAATGTATGCATCTTCAATACCGCAGGATTTCAGAGCCGTGGTAACTGCTGATGGTTTCACCGAATCAAAGGCTTTTTCATAATCGATAAAAGCCATGCACAATGGAAGTTCATATTCCCTCGCTCTTTCAATTAGTTCTCTCAGTACGTGGATATGATCTATTGTGCTGTAGCCACTCCTGAATCCAGCTTGTTCTCTCGGTTGAGCCATGTCCAGTGTTACCTTCAAGCGGTGTGAAAGAACTTTAGTGAAGATTTTATAAACCACTGATAGGAGGCTGATAGGTCTGTAGTTCCTGAGATCCTCAATGTCACCTTTTTTATGTAGCAGGATCATTGTAGCATTGTTCCAATCCTCAGGAATCTTCCCTTCATTAAGGCATCGAGTGAAAATTTGGGCGAGTACTGTTTCAATTTCTCCACTTGCTTCTTGTATGATGTCTATAGTAATTCCATCTTCTCCTGGAGCTTTCCCCCGCTTCATGTTCTTGATTGCATGAGCAACTTCTGCTGGGAGGACTGGAAGAACTCTGGTACCTTTCATGATGTCTGGAGTACATGTATCATCCCTTTCATATAGTTTGGAGTAGAAATCTTTCACTCTTGTCAAAATTTCGCCTCTATTTCTTGTTATAGAACCATCTTCTTTTCTCAGAGCCATAATCTGTTTTCTTCCCTTACTGAGATGTCCCTTTGCTATCTTTAGGCTTTGGTTGTTTTCAATTGCTTTCCTCACTAGCTCACAGTTGAATTTCCTTACGTCTTCAGTGATACTTTTTCGTGCTGTCTTGCATAGCTCTATATATTCCACTTTAGAAGTCACATCTTCTTTAGTTGTCCTCATCTCTCTTCTTTTTTGCATCAACATTTTGGTTTTTCCTGATAATTTGTTTACATGCAACTTGTTCTTAGACCCAGCTAATTTTGTTGCTGTTTCCATAAGAGCTTTGGTTACTTTTCTGTTAACTTCAGAAATATCCACTTCTTCCGATGTTAGGCCTTCTAAAGCAGAGAATCTGTTCTTCAGTTCCAACTTGAAAGTATTATGGTGTTTTTTAAGGTTGGTTATGTCAATACATTTTGTTTGTCTTATGAGCTTGCCACGTTCCAGTTTAGTGTTGAGGTGCATCTTACATCTCACCAATCTATGGTCACTACCTGTGTTGAACTTGTTTAGCACACTGCAGTCTTCGATGACGAATTTTTTGTTACACATAATAAAATCAATTTCACTTGTCGTCCCAATTGGATGTCTCCATGTCCATTTCCTGTGTGGCTTTTTCTTGAAAAAGGAATTCAAGATGAAAAATCCTTCTGCCTCTGCAAACTCAACGAGAGTATTTCCACGCTGGTTTCTGTTGCCGTGACCGAATTTACCTACTGAAGTTTCATTCTGTTGCCGTTGCCCTATTTTTGCATTGAAATCTCCCATAATTATCTTCAAGTGCTGCTTACCTTTATTATTTAGATGACGAATTTCCTCATAAAATTCTTCAATTTCTTCTTCAGGATGACTTGTGGTGGGTGCATAAGTTTGAATAATCTGAGCCTGGTATCTTCTCGATAGTTGGATAACGAGTCGTGCAGCTCTGTCAGAGGAACTTTCAACTTCTACCACTTTATCCTTCAGTTTCTTGTTTATTATAAATCCAACACCACTAGTTCTGCCAGTATCTGTCCCACGATAATAGAAGAGATGTCCACTTTTCAGTTCAATGAGATCTTCTCCTTTTCTCCTTACCTCACTCAGCCCGACGATGTCCCACTTGATCCTTTGTAGTTCCTCTTCCAATTCAAGAAGCCTTGAATCAGAAGATAGGGAGCGTCCGTTGTAGGTAGCCAAGGTCAGCATCAAATGGCAGCCTAGTCCGGTCCTCCGGGGATTCTTAGCACCCTCTGCCTTCATGTCGCACTGGCCGCTGCCTTGGCCAGGTACATTCCAGCTGCCGGAGACTGAGGGCCAAGATTTAAGTTGTAGAGTCATTTTGGAGGTGTTTGGCCATAACTCACCACGCTGGCCAAGCGGGTTGGTGAGTGTGGGATAGCATTTCCTCTGATCCCGATGGTATAGTTATACCGCTATTTGCGGTCGTCAGAGCCCCTTTAGTGGGAACAGGATGCACCACGAGAAGGCGGGGTTGACATTTGTCAAGGAGAGGCTGTGATGTTACGCATCACCTGACCTTACATCCCCTTCTTTATATATATATATATATATATATATATATATATATAAAATTCATAAACTCGACGTGGTTCAGGAACACCAAACAGAAGTCATCGCTCTTTCCACGTTAACAAGTGAGTCACCACTGCACCACAGCGGCCTCGAATTATCCAGATTCCCATGAGATTAACTGCTAAACCTCATGGCAGTTAATCTCAAACCTTACTTATACGCCTCCTAGTTATTTGTTCTGTTGCTGCCTTTCATCTTTGGTGAATCCCCAGCATTTTGCGGGGCTCCATGACGCAACCTGCCATTAGGTTTGGCAGTTAATCTCATGTGAGTCTGAAGAATTCGTAGCCGCTGTGGTTCAGTGGTAGCATGTCCGGTGTGTAACTGGAAGACCCTGGATTCGATTGCCGGTGGCGGCCGATGATAATTTTTCCGTGACTCACGTATTAATGTGGAAAGAGCGATGACTTCTGTCGGATATACACTATCTACCAACAAGTAATTGGACACCCCTGCAATCGACGATATCTGCGGTCCTGATACACGTCATGGCCGCCGCCGTTAAATATCGTGTGGGAAACAACACAACAAGTAGCATGCCAGATGCCACGCAGTTCGGAACTCTCTGATTTCGAGAAAGGTGTAATCGTCGGGTATCACAGAAATGGCAGATCCATACGTGACATATCCAGCAAGTTGAAGTACCCAAAATCGGCAGTGGCCTACGTGATTGGCAAGTGGAAGATGAGAGGTGACTGTCGGAATGTGCCCCGACCCGGCAGACCCACAAAACTGGGAGTTAGAGACCGACGGGTGCTGACCAGATAAATTCGGAAAAACCGCACCAAATCGATGGGCCACATCCGCAAGGAGTTTCAACAGGCATCCGGGAGTGTTCTTTCGATGAATTCCATCCGTAAGGAAGCCCATTTGCTCGGTTATCATGGATGTGCTGCCGCCCAAAGGCCTTTGATCACAAAGTCCAATAGCGCTGCTCTGCTAACGTGGTGCAAAGAACGCCGCCAGTGGACTGTTGAACAGTGGAAATAGGTTCTCTGGAGCGACGAATCAAGGTGTTCACCCTCTACCGTTCGGATGGCAGGGTCTGGGTTTGGCGTCTGCCTGGAGAACGCCTCCTGTCGGAATGTATTGTGCCAACTGTGAAGTTCGGCGGCGATGGAAATATGCTATGGGGGTGTTTGGCCTTGTATGGCACAGGAGCCTTGGTCGCAATTCCTGGTAGACTCAACGCCGAGACCTACTGCACCATTTTGGTTGACCATGCGCTTCCTACGTTGTGGCAGTTTTACGGGGTGGACCCATGTTACTTTCAGGATAACAATTCCACCTGTCATGTTGTGAGGTCCACCATGGCTTGGTATGGTGACAATGGGATTAATCGAATGGACTGGCCTGCGCAGAGCCCGGACCTTAACCCTATCGAGCACCTCTGGGACTAGTTGGAGCGTCGACTTAAGGGGTGCCTCCACCGTCCGAAATCGGTGAAGGAACTGATCTGTCTTCTCCAAGCCGAGTGGAAGAAAATACCGCTAGCCGTCGTACAACGCCTGGTTGAGAGTATGCCCCCGAGGGTCGCAGTTGTAATCGCCGCCCGTGGAGGCTCCACCAACTATTGAAGGTGAATAAACTTCGTTTTCCTTTGCTATCACAGGTGTCCAATTACTTGTTGGTAGATAGTGTATATATATACACATATATATGTCTCAGGAATTTTCATAGAAGCCAGCGTGCAATCGTAACGCGAATGTTCTGACAAAATAAAAAAAAAATAAAGCAAAGCAGGACCTAGACGGTGAACAGCATTTTTGAAATTTTTGTGTACAGAATTGTGTGAATTTTTTAGATTACTTTAATGCTACGTTTTTGTCTGACTAAATATAGTAGGACTACTTGGGCTCTAAATATAGAAAACAATAAAATAAGTGTACTTCTAATGAACCCTTTCACTTTCGGCAAGTCACATGGCACGTATTTTACTTTACAACATATTTAAACATTCATTACGTTTCGATATGGATATTATAGGGGAGAGAAATATTTCTTCAAATAGGGGAAAGGAATATTTCTTTCAAATAGAAAAAGCTGACCAGAGTTCTTCACGCAGCTCCAGTTCCTTTTCATCCACTAAGAATCTATTGACAGACGAGGGCGTTTGCGTATGTTACGGCTCCAGATGTTGTTTTTGTTATTTTAATCATTTCATTTTTTTTTTTTCGGTAAACAGGTGACGATATTGACATAAGGTGTTTCGTCTCACGTGAAGGGACTGCGAAAACAAAATTCAACGCTGTTTACTGAACTTAATTACGTAAATATTTACCAGAACGCAGCTTACTTCAGATTTTGTCTGATCAATTCTGTGTCTTGTACTTTTTGTTTATAGTGGAAACTCAGAATAAAGAGAAAAAAAAAACTATTTCGCTCGCATCAAAACTTTTGCTGATAAAGTTATAAACTTCTACGTAAGGATATCGCCATCCTACGTAGTTCATTAACCGCAGTCTCTCTGCTTGTTCACTGAAGATTTGAAAGCATTGTCACGTTTAGTATTACATATACAGGCATCGACATCGCCGGCGGCGAACGGGAGGGAAAGGGGGGGACGGCTATGTCCCCTCCAATATTTCTGAGTAGCCTCCATATTTCTGATATGGCAATGCATTTAGATATGCACTTATTCAATAAACTTAGAAGATTTGCTGTCCACAGTACACTTTAAAAAACTAAAAAAAAAAAAAATGACTACTACTACTGCAGGCTTGCGTCCCCTCCAATTCCTATTTGCCAGCGACGTCTATGGTTATAGGAGCTGGACTTAAAATAAGGTAAACATCATAATTATAGGTTTCAATGTTATTCGTGTAGGCAACGCGAAAAAAAAATGTTTTTTTTTTTTTTTTTTTTTTTCCAATCTTTTCTTTGTATATATCCTCTATGTTCTGTACCAGTGCAGTACAAATTGTGTTCAGCAACAGTTTGTACGAGCGGTTTGTAAATGGGTGACCTGTCTGACTTTTTTTTTTTTTATTGGAGATTTAACGACCACCGTGAGCGACTCAATGGGCTATAAGCAGTCACCCGTCCCTAATTTAGGGTCACTGGTTCCAGGTAAGGGAGAAAGACAGTGCCGTAAGACAAACACAACGTCCATGCCTCACCGGGATTCGAACCCGGACTCTTGCACGAATGGGCAAAAGCCAGCGCTTAGACCACTGCGCTATCGGGACGGCGAGTCGTATTAGTGTATTTTGTACAGTAATAAGAAATTCTCAAGGTTTTAATTGATTTGTAAAAAATATTCTCAATGTTTTAATTGATTCGTAAAAAAAAAAAAAAAAAAAAAAAAATTTCCTCACGTCAATGCAGTCTGTCCCTGTAGGTTAAAAATCATTTTCCTATTTCGTCAGTTCATGGTGAAATACTGAGTTGATCCCCTTTCATTACTTTTCTGCCAGCTATGTTAATGAGATAAAGGAGATGGACCTCACCGGTGGCGCAGTGGTCTAAGCGATGGCTTCTGATCATTTGTCAGAGATGGGTCCGGGTTCGAATCCCGTGAGGAATGGATGTTGTGTTTGTCTTACGCCACCGGCTCTCTCTCTCTCTCTCTCTCTCTCTCTCTCTCTCTCCCTCCCCCCCCTGGAACCACATGCCCTAAATTAAAGACGGGTGACTGCTTATAGCCCACTAAATTGCTCACGGTGGTCGTTAAACCTCAAAAAAAAATAATAATGGCCACTCCCTCTACGCTTATTTTCTGCTGTCCATCTTCCTTTCAGCTTATGAAGGATATCCATAAAGTCTTTCGCACATTACAAAAATTAATATAAAAAATGTATTACAGGTACAAGAAAGAGATTGCACGACAATGATGGTGCACAAGTGAAGTTTTTATTTTTCACAGTGTCAGCACACCTTCACTTGGGCGCCATTTGTTGCCAGGAGGACATCTAAGAGCTATTCGATTTCACGCCATGTTTTGTTTAACATCTCGTCAGAGACAGAACCAATGACGTCCGTTATTCTGCTCTTCAACGTCTCAACATCCGGAGCACTGCTAGAGTAAACTTGGTCTTTCACATAACGCCACCGGAAAAAGTCTAGAGGGATTGTGCCGGGTGATCGAGGTGGACATGTCATTCGACCGTGGCGGCCAATCCACATGTCCAGAAATGTTTCATTCAGGAACACACTAACCATCATTGACCAATGTGTTTGGGCACCGTCTTATTGGAAAATAATCGAAGGTTGGAGTGCATGCAACTGAGGCGGTGCAAAAAGTTCCAGTATGTCCAGGTACATGTTACCATGGGCTCTGTAAAAAAGAAGGGGTCCGGTGATTCTGTCGTGCATCAGGCCGCACCATACGTTCACTTTCGGGTTAACACTCTGTTGTTCGATGACATAATAAGGATTTTCGGATCCCCAGATTCGCACATTGTGCCTATTTACTGTACCAGAGACGTGGAATGTGGCTTCATATGAGAACAGACACGGTGCAGATAATCAGTATCATGAGCCATGCGCTGCAACATCTGCGTCGCAAATGCAGTACGGCGAGGCCGGTCATCAAGCTGAAGAGCTTGAACGATCTGTACCTTATAAGTATATAGATGAAGACTTTTGTGTAAAATTGTGAACCGTGGCACGGGGAATTCCATTTTCCAGTGAAGCACGACGAATGGAGTTCCCGGGTCTTCGCAGAAGTGTCTCCTGAACAGCTGCAGCTGTCTCTTGTGTAACCGGTGGTCGGGGCGCACGGGGGAGATCGCCAACACTTCCTGTTGCTTTAAACTTTTCATACCAAGCTTTTATGGGGGTTTTTTGGTACGGTGGTGATCATCTGCACACTTTTCTGAAATGACGCTGGACAGTAACCGCCGATTTGGTCTCGTGGAACCACAGCATGCACGCCTCTTTTTCTTGTATGGAAGCCATTATCGATGAAATGCTCCTCTTATTCATCAGAAGGCCTCACCTAAAGAACAGGAAAAAAACTTTGAGTGCTGCTATATTATGTTGCCAACAATTTTGTTTTAACTTACACAGATTTTTTATATTAATGTTTTAATGTGGGAAAGACTTTACGGACACCCTGTTTTATTTGCGTTAAATGCCGCCAGCTGTTGCGTTAAATGCCACCAGATGACGCCATATCAGTTGCTGAGACCATCAATACGTATTCCTGTAGTCAGATGCTGACTGATAAACCACGCATGGCGCTGAAAATTGTTGGCGCCGTAGCGTAAATTCGAACGCACTCGACTAGTTATCGAGAGTTCTGGGGTTCGATTCCAGCGGTGCCGGAATACAATTTTTCAGTCGCTATGCGTTGTTTAAAAAATAAGGTGGAAAGAGCGATGACATCGTCTATTTACATTATCTCCACGTATTTGATATATATTAACTGTTTTACTTGATTGCTTTGGAAATTACACTGGCAGAAAGTGAAAAAGAACACCAAGAAGGAGACTTCTGATACCAACGAAATTTATACAGCATAATAACTGAATACAGAGGATAACGTGATCAAAACATTATGGCAAAATACAGCTGTATTTGCTGGTAAACTGAAAAATAACATTTCCATGTAACATGGTTAGTACGAGGTTGAACCGCCATAAACTGCGTCACACTGTGCAATTCTGGCATGGAGTCTGTCGTACAGATGTTGGATGTAAGTTTGGGGTATTGAGTTCCAAGCATCCTCAACCTGGACGCGTAAATCGGGGATGGTCGTGGCTGGCCGTGGAAACCGGATAAGTCGTTGTCCCATAAAATCCCACACGTGCTCAATGGGGGACAAATCCGGTGAACGTGCAGGCCATGGAGTGCATGTTGCATTAAACGTGCCGTGTGTGGGCGTGAGTTATCTTGCTGGTAAACACCACGATGGACCGACATTACAAATGGCTCAACAACGGGCTGAATGATGTTGTTGATGTAGGAGGTGCGGTTTAACGTACCCGGTACAAACACCAGTCTTGTACGGGAGTGATAGGTGATCGCTCCCCACACCAGGAGACCAGGTGTAGGCCCTGTGTGTCGCTGGCGGATGTAAGAAGGGTGGAGACGCTCCCCTGTGCGTCTGCAAACACGCATACGGCCATCGGAGGCTCCCAAGCAGAATCTGCTTTCATCGCTGAACACGACAGATCGCCATTGCGTTGTACAGTGCAGACGTTGGCGACACTACTGCAGCCGTTCCTGACGGTGGGCTGGAGTCAGAGATACACATGCCAGAGGCACACGTGCACGTAGTCCTGCATCCAGTAGACGGTTGCGGATTGTTCGCACAGTCACCTCAGGTGCAACGGCAGCTCGGATTTGCGTCGCAGTGGATGTTCTGCTTGACAACGCCGCTCTCCTTATGCGTCGATCGGTTCGCTCGTCAGTCCGTCTGTGACTCCCGGTTCCACGTCTTTTCGTGTGGGAATGTTCCTCGGACCATCTACGCCACCATGGTACCACTACCAATACTTCCCCGTCCAATTCGCTCCGCAATACGACCACCCGGCCTCGCGGAGTCCGACTAGACGACCTCGCTCAAAGTTCAGTAATTGTTGAAATCGTACACGTCTTCCATGTCCAGGCATTGCAGCTTCTTCAGGGTCTTCGCACGTGTCCGTACGCCGACGACTGATTACATTCACTTCGCCGTACTCTTTAAATACCACCGACGATAATTTGCATATTTTGCCGTGCTGTGGTGTAAGCGCTCACCGGTTGGTCCCGAAATTAACATCACACCTACGTAAACTCGACCCCATTAACATATGTTAATTTCATGATCGTTCGCCAATTCCTTCTTGGTGTTCTTTTTTCACTTTCTGCCAGTGTATTTTACGTCATATCGTCCGTGATATGTCGTAAGGGAGAGATTGAAACGTATGATTTTTTTCTTACAATTTTATAGTTTAGTGAAGTATTTTTCACGCTGGGTAAGAGTAGCGTTAGTGAGCCTTCAGCATCTGCTGACCAGGTGGTCCGAAGAAGGAGTTAGAGAAGGGTGAAAGTGACATGGAGCTGACTTGGTAGTCGCAAGAGGGGTACAAGCCCTGCTGTTATCAGAGACGAAAGAAAATAGTGAGAGGAAGGGGATCTGAGTTTTGAAGGGGTGGGTGGGGGGTTAGGAAGTACAGCTTGGTTGATGGTACTCCCTTTTCCTTTGGAGGAATGGGTTTCGGTTCCTCGAGGGAGAGGGAAAGATTTTCGTGACGTTCAAAACGAAATGAGGAAGAGGAGATGAAGCTGGAAAGGATAATTTCGAAACAGAAAGGTAAGTAACGAAAGATGTCTGATAGAAACAGTAGAAATAGATATCTGCGCGTGCTAAAAACGGAATAATATAGAAATCAGACAAGTAAAATTTGTGACCTTTTCAAGAAATTGATTCGTTTCATCATCGGGGGAAAATATGACTTAATCCCCGAAACTTCTAAAGTTCCTTATAAGCGAAGCCCTGTTGAACCCACGCTGCAGGGCACTGAAAGTAACTTAGTGGACAGATCTGCAACAGAAGCAAGCATTGCTCATTTGAATTCAGTATCCAAATTTGTAAGTCGAACTCGGAAAATTCTCTTTTACTACGAGCAACTGTAGCTACCAATAACACTTTTCACGGGTTCTCTTCTTTTTTCAGAAGCACAATTTTGTCTCCAGCTACCGCAACATTATTTTTGTACTTTATCCTATTCCTTGCTTATAGCAAAAGCAAAAAATAAGGTTTGCTTTCTGAAAGATAGCTATCATACGGGCCAAGATTTTCCACACATTTTCCACCTGTTCTAGAGGTAAAGTTGTCCCGTTATTTGATGTAGGTGCGAGTTTGTGTTCAGCATATCTTCCCTTCTATTTGGTCGTTTGGGAAGTACGCGAACTCTTCCATTGACGCACTTTTCGGAAACCTGAAGTGGTAAAAGTGGCGATGTCTAGAGGTTGCGTAGTAGATAATTCGGGCTCAGATCGGCTGGTGAAGGTTGTAACAACGATTGAGGAGCTGAGACGATCAGTGACAGCGGAAGAACAATGAGAATTTTCAAGTTTTGTATCTTACACAATGCGGCAATGAAGTAAAGAGACTGTTTTTTTCTTTTTCTTTTTTTTTTTTTTTGAGTCCTGGTAAAACACAAGGGTCGGAAAACCATGGTTTTTTTTATAAGTCACTTATCAGCTATGCACTGGCAACAGCATTTGCGTGAGAACTGCGCAGATGATATTTACCCTGTACATGACGTCATACGGTAGAAGAACATTGTCACTGCTCTGTCATGGAGCAGAGAGCAAATATCCAGTTCTCTTTGTAAACCGGTAAAATGTTGCTTACCTCCGACTTTATCAGACAGATGTTTTCAACTTCAGTTAACCATTAACTCGCATTACTTAGTTTAATCTAACTTTCTCGCACATGAAATTAATCGTGATTTATTACATTATTTTAATAGTGCGCTGCCTTGGTGTCACCTTGCATCGGCCTGTTACTTCAAGGATTGTACTTATTGGATTACTTACTCAGCACTTACCGATCATGAGGGCTAATTTTGATTGTCAGAGTTTGCTCTAATGGTATGGACTAGGTGCTCTAATGGTATGGACTAGGTACATTAATTGTTTACGCTTAAGTTCAGCTCTACAGGCTGGGCTGCTCTGGGTGGTATATTATGTTAGTTTTTAGCATCAATTGTGGTTTGTGTATGCTAGTTCCTAATTATTGGCATTCTGGTGTGCCTTGCCTTTCATTTTGTCTGACTAATATTTGGGCTTTTACTGGTTGGGACCCTTTGTTGGCTTATTCTTTCTGCTACGGTATATACCACTTTACGTTATCTACTGCTATCACGCATCACTACTTCTACTACCATTGGGGTTATTTCAATAACTGTCTATTCTTTGGAACAATGGTTTTGGCTGCTTACGGATTTATTATTACATGGTTTTGAGCGGTGCTCCCTGGACTTTTGGGTTCTTCAGGGATTATACCAATACTTGGTTCGCCGTGATCGAGGTGGTTTTTATTTATTTTGTGTTTTCTGGGCTTCTAATTGCTTACCGGGTGAATGGTAGCAATTACTCTGGGTTATTTAACACGAGGTGGAGGCATTAATGTTGATTGGGGGTGGGGGCTGACTAGATTATCTGCTGCTGGTCATTCTTGAGACATCCTTGGAATGGATTTGTACTTTTCATAGTTGTTTTTCATATTCCCTTTGGCTATTTAGATTCCTCCACCAATTATTATTGTGGATTGGTTGTTACATCTTTTGGCTTGTTTTTTTGGGCACTACGCCTTTCAGCTTGGATGTAATTCTACCTTTACAGTACTGTGTACTTCAGAACACATATTTGGGCACTTAGGTCCTAGTTGCCTTCCACTCTCTCAATATCTTGGACTAAAAATCTGGGGCCCTCAACACATCAGGACTAAAACTGGGTCTCCATGAGGGTTGGTCTACTGCTGGTGGCACATCGCGAACCAGTTGTGACATGGTGTAGTGGTATATCATCAATGATGATTACTTCTTTAAATATACTTAATAATCACAGCATATATTTTGATTGAATTATTTTTTGGATTATTATTTGGGGGGGGGGCTTCATTTGCACTATATTACCCATTGTTGACATTGCTAATGCATTTTACTATTAATTTTCAGCTGTTAAACCCTGTTCATTCTAATTCTCCTTTATTGATGTGATATCCCCGGTGTTAATATTGTTCATATTGATTTGTGATTTTTACTTATTCTTCATATTCATTTTTGCTGAACTTTTTCTTTCCCCCTACTTTTTACGTTTACTTCTCTTCTTATCAATACTTGAATGCAGTGTGACTACCATTTATCAGAAACTTTCAACTACCTATTAACGACTTACTCACTCAATAGCCTAAAATTAATTCATATCAATGCTAGATCATTAATTAACAAAATCACCTTATTGGAATCACTAATTCAACTGATAAATTTAAATCTTGATATAATTTGTATTTCTGAGACTTTGTTTCCTCCATATTCATTACAAATTACTAACTACAAAAATTTCCACTTAAATAGAACTTACTCAAACGGTGGAGGGGTCGCAATTTATGTAAAAGACATTAATAATGATTTTTCCATTATTCCAAATTTTACAGTATCGAATGAAAATGCCAAAATTCTAACTATTCATAATCAATCTTATATAATTATTGTTTGCTATAGGCCACCTAACTCAAACCTTACAGCTTTCTTATCATTACTTACTGAATTATTTAACTACTCTAACCTATAAAAAAAAAAAAAAAAACGTTTCTTATGGGGGATATGAATGTCGACTTATTGCAAAACACCAATCACTCTTTTCAACTTTTACAATCTTTAAATGCGTCTGGACACAAAAACATGATTTCAGTCCTAACTCGTATAACTGCTACCTCGCAAACATTGATTGATCTGTCTATCACAAATGTATTAACTGAGACTACTATTTCAGGGGCCTTAGAGTACGATTTTATTGATCATCTCCCTATATTTACAATTTACCCTCTTAAACAGCAAACCACTACAACTGAAAACTACTACATTTTTAGACAAATTAATAATATAAATATGGAAAGTTTTAAAACTCAATTAGCTGACATAAATAACTGGAACACTATTTTGGTTCATGGCTATGCAAATAAAAATTACGAGTCGTTCATCACAATTATTGCAGAGCTTTATAATCAATCTTTTCCAAAAATTATAAAACAACATAAACTAAAGAAAAAAATTCGTAAGCGATGGATTACCAATGCTTTATTAAAAAGAATAAAAAAAATAACCTCTTTTTCGAAATTCATAAAAAGTAAACTACCTCAGGACTTCCAAAACTTTAAGACTTTTCCAAACAAACTTAACAGTGGCATTCGGTGCACTTAAACGTACCTACTATCTCAGCATAGTTTCACATAACTCCCCAAAACTAACATGGAAACATTTAAATTTGCTAATGGGCAAAAATACAGCTCCAACGGTTCCTCAGTACTTTAATAGATTCCAATAACTTTACGCTAACAGACAAACAAGAAATTACAAATGCATTAAATGAACATTTTACCTTATTTCCACAAATACTAAAAAATAATTTAACTACCCCAAAAATTCATTTCACTACCTACCTAGGGAGCACACACAGATCTAGTAATTTTCAACTTACTGAAATTAGTGAAACGGAACTTATAGAAGAACTTAACCACATAAATTCTAGCTCTGGCCTTGGATATGATAATCTTCAACCATTTTTATAAAAAATGTCGCTAATCTCATTCTTGATCCTCTATTATTTATATTTAATGATATATTTCAATCTGGTGAAATTTCTGATCTACTTAAAATAACAAAAATCATCCCAAAATACAAATCTGGATCAATAAATGATGCAAACAATTATCGCCCTATATCCAATTTATCAATTTTTGCTAAACTTTTGGAGAGATTAATTTATAATGGATTAAACTTGTTTATTCATAATCTAAATATTATCCATCCGAATCAACATGGTTTTCATTCTGGTAAGTCAACTGAATCAGCCTTATTATATCTACAACAAACAGTCCAACATAATTTTGATCTTAACTTAAATACTATCGCTTTATTTTTGGACCTGTCAAAAGCTTTTGATACCATAAACCATAATATCTTACTACACAAATTACACACTATTGGAATATGGAACAATGAACATTCTCTTCTTAAAAGTTATTTATCAGGTAGGCAACAATATACTCACATTAAACATCAGTCCTCTCTTAAATCCGTACCAACTGTTGTTCCACAGGGCTCAATTTTAGGACCTCTACTATTCAGTATATACATTAACGATATCTTTATTTCCATAAATGATATTGATCTCCTTAATGCTGATGACATAACCATTCTCATGTCATTTAATTTAACGACTAACACTATTTTAAATATTAATACTCAACTTAATAACATCTCAGATTGGCTAAATTCCAATGAACTAATAATAACAAATACTACCAAAACAAAATCTTTAATCTTTTCAAAACAAAATATTTCAGAACCACATTCTATCACATTATCTATCAATAATACAAATACAGAACAGGTTAATTCCTTACTTTATTTGGGGATTACTTCAAATAGGGACCTTAGGTGGAACCAACATGTGGACACTCTTCTTTTCAAACTCTCTCAAAACATTGGCGTTATCAGTACGGCTTTCACAAAATTTACCTATAAAAATCTAATTCAATTATATTATACCATGTTTCAGAATCACAATAATTATGCTATCTTATCGTGGGGACAAACGACTAAATATAATTAAAAAAAAACTTCAAATTCTGCAAAACAAATATATAAGATTATTTGACCTAAAATTTGGTAGAAATACACCACTATCACTATATAATAACACAAGAGTCTTTCCAAATAAATACAACATTCTTACGATTAACCAACTATATAACTTTAATGTTGGGAAAATTATGTTCAAGCGAATTAAGAATAATTTACACACTGACATCATACAAATTGTACCACAGATACACTAACATGACACACGTACTAAATTACATATTCGGCCCATTCATCCGAAGACTGAGACCATGAAGCAGAGTATAAATTACACTGGCCCACACTACTGGAATTCATCACCGACGGAACTGATTTCTTTAAATAATTTTAACCTTTTAAAAAAAAATTAAAAGAACTACATAATGACTTGCGACTCTTCAAAGTGATGATTGCACTGGAGAGGAACTGTGATTATTACTATGATTAGTATACCTCAATGTAAATTGATTTTCAATGGTATCACTGTAATGTTTATCATTTCATATGTCATTTTTTTTGAGACACTGTTTTGTATGTAATTTTAACTCCTGACTTAAGTGTATAATTTGTGTGAGGAGCATGGGACCCAGTCAGTCTTTGCTGGCCTTTTCCCCCTTGCTTCCTTGCTGTGCTTTTTTCATTTGATATTTTTGTAACACTGGTTTTCTGCTCAGCAAAAAAACAATGAATTGAATTGAAGTGTATGGGACTAATTGCCTATCTCGCGCACAAATATTCTGATGATATGCATGTTTTTTAGATGGGCAGGAAGATTTCGAAAATGACGAAAGACCCGGACGCCACATTTCAGAGCACACATCTGAACTCATTGAGAAAGTTCGCGATAGCATAAAAAAAGTTATCGTTGTTGGGCCTTGAGGATGCTGGAATGTGAGCGAGGTGCTAATAAGGAGACGATTCGTCAAATTTTAGGGTAAGATTGGGGGGGGGGGGCGGGAGTTTGTGCTCATTTAGTTCTGCATGATTTGTCAGACGATCAGGAACATGCACGAGTGGAGTACGCAAAAGACATTAGACATCAGCAGACTACAGAAACATTGCAAAATCTTCTCCAAAGCCAGATGATGAGACAGGGTATTTTCGTTATGATGATCCTGAAACGAAGCGTCAGACTGCTCAGTGGAAGTCGCCATAGTCACCCAGACGAAAGAAAATCAGGTTACAGAAGTCCAAAACCAAGACAATGCTTGAGTGCTTTTATGAAAGCAAGAGAATTCTGCATAACGAGTTCATTCCTCAAGGTACGACTGCCACTGGCAATGCTTACATATCCATTTTGGAACGAATGTGGAAGAGGATTGTTCGTGCCAGGCATGAAAACAAGAAAAGGAATTGTTTCTTCTTCACAATAGCTCAACCGCACCAAGAGCAGTTAGTAATGTACAGCAATTTCTGACACGAAAACAAGTGTGTGTACTCAACCATCCTCCCTATTCTCCAGATTTGTCACCATGTGACTACTTTCTATTCCCGAAATGAAAGCTGCCCTTAAAAGGAAACGTTTTTCAAGACATTGAAGATATACAAAGAACTGTGACATCAGCTCTTCACTCGACACCAAAGAATCTTCACTTCACCTCAGGAAGCGTCACCAAGCTCTTCACTTCACCTCAGGAAGCATCACCAAGTTTGCCTATATGTTTTCTAGGAAAGTTTGGGGTTTATTGACTGAAGTTTGTAAAATACCTTGAAATACTTTCATCCTGTGTACAGCGTGATTGTAAACTCCTTCAACAAAACAAGAAGGGTGATAGTACACCTCAAGACGAACAATATTTGCAATGGAATCTAGGTTCGCATTCCACTCCTAGTGCCAGAAAGGAGTAAAGTTACCTATCCACGTTAAGACTTCAACAGTGAAAACAAAGAGCCACACCTAATTTATGAGTTGCACAATTCCAATCAAATGAGAGAAAGACTCAAAGGAGCTGCTCAAACTGGCGTCTAGGGCGTCATTGCACAGCCCACACCGCGAATGAAGGACTATCGCACCCTCCCATAGACTACCGGTGTGGTGTTGATCTTGTCCGCAGCGACAGCGATTCGTGCTACAAGATATTCCAGGAAGTCCACAGGTGTCTCTTACACCAATGTTTTCATGTGCCCTCAGAAGAAGTCCAGTGGATTAAGGTTCGGGGACCACCGCGTCCAATCCCCCGTCAGGGATTTAGGAAGTATCGGACCTCGGTGGCAAAGTGTGCTGGGGCCCCATCATGCATAAACCACATGTCCCTCCGAGTGGTGAGCGGAACATCCTGCAAAAAACCAGGAAGCACTTGCTCCAGGAACACACGGTACGCTGCGCCTGTCAGACGTATACGCCAATTATCATGTGATGTTCGCACGGCAATATCGCTGAACGGGTTCAGCTGCGTTTTTAAATATTTTCTCCTCATCTTCTACACACATGTCAGCGCACCTGATTTGCATCTTGTGCTTCTCATGCACTTGTTGGAGCTCCGTGTGCCTGCTGGACGTTTTTCGAACGTGTTCTTTATAACGGGTTCCCGCTCCTGGGCTTCCCTGTAAATTGGCTCCTGATGGAAACAGATACTGTGGAAAATGCAAATATACGCCTATGTCAAATGTAAGAAAAATTGCAAATCTGGAATATACAGAGTTATGAACAGTCGAACTAATAAATTGAACTAGAAAGTCTTATGATAATACTGTTAGAAGTTTTGTAGTAGGTTGCACCAAAAAAGTGGTGCACTACTTTTGGTGCAAAGGTAAACCATTGTGTGGTGCATGCAATACACAAAAACATGGTGCAGTGAGTGCAACTTGTCATAACTCTGGTTGGATACCATACCATGGTGCATCATTGCATCATGGTTTTGTGTATTTCATGCGCTACACAATAGTTTACCTTTGCACCAAAAGTTGTGTAGCTGGTGTAGCACCACTTTTTGGTGCAACTCACTACGAAATTTTTAACAGTGTACCTAAAAGAAATTTTACCCTTCATGATGGCAACATCACTCATAACAAGCACAGTTGCCTATGTATTTGTTCCACTTAGCGAGAAAATTATGCACCTGGAAAAGCTAGAAAAGATATATACAAATCTTGGTTCACTTTCTTCTGGCTGACAAAAGGTAGGTCCAGTATGTTTCATCGTATGTATCAACGCCACAGATAGAAAGCAGTTACATGAGTACACCTTCATATCTGTGTATATAAAGTGACAAGTTGTAAATGCATGGCAGTTGGTTGTATTTCGTTGGAGAGCTCTTAGTGTGCGATTTACGCGTTATTACGCATGAATGTGAGTCCGGAATCAAGCGATTTCAGGGCGTTGCAGAAGAACTTAAATTTCCAACGTTCGAGATCGATGAGGATATTTTATTCCGCCAGCATTAACTCACGGACAGGAAAGATGTCTGAAACGGGAATAATTTGGTTATTGAAGGACTGCAGCGCTATCAACCGTTCAGTTATTAATTTGGTTATATGTGCAATCCACATATTGTTGAATTCTGACACTTGATTTTTTTTCCACCGGTTAGAATCGACGTAATATACACTGGCGTACAAAAATTAAGGACGAGACTGTTTTTCGAATGTAACGTCGTGCAAAAGTGCTCCACGTCGACTCAAATCATACCATAAGATCCCCAAGATGTAAGAATATGGGACAAGTGAGCAAAACCGTCCAAACAAGGAATCCAAAGGATACAAAGGAACTTTATTGAAAAGGTAGCTTCGAGCACAATTGGACAGAAGACAGAAACGTCCATGTCACAGGCGGCTGCCAAGAAAAATCCAGTCTTTAGTAGGGGATGATCACCCCTGACTGCGTTGCTGGATTTACAACGTCTGTCCATGCTAAGGACGAGGTTGTCAAGGAGCTGTTGAGGCATCGCGGCCCATTCCTCTTGTAGCGCCAATCGCAGTTGCGGAATCGTTGCTGGCTGCTGGTGACAGGCTGCCAAGCGTCTCCCGAGAAGGTCCCACACGTGTTCGATTGGATTTAGGTCCGGGGACCTTACGGGCCAAATCCATGCGATGAATATCTTCACTCTCCAACAGCTCTGCGACAGCCACTGTACGATGAGGTTTAGCGTTATCGTCCATGAAGAGGAACTCAGGGCCCATAGCACCTCTAAACAGACGCACGTGAGTCAGGAGAACCTCGATACAATAGTGGACGCCAGTGACTGAACCTCTTTGGAAGATGTGGAGGTCAGTACGGCTACCAAGCATGATACCGCCCCAAACGAGGACTCTGCCACTTCCAAACCGGTTCCTTTCGATGATGTTGGAGGTGTGATTGCGTGTTCCCTGCTCTCTAGAATGTGTATACGTTCAGAATCGCTCGTCAGACTAAATCGGCTCTCATCCGTAAAGAGAACTCAACCCCATTGTTGATGTGTCCAGTTCTTGTGTTCCTGGCACCACAGAAACCGCCGTCTCCGATGAGCAGGCGTTAATGGCACACACCGTACTGGTCGTCGTGCAAATAGACCACCTTTGTGCAGCCTCCTGGCCACGGTAAGTCGCGATAACGGACGTCCAGTTGTCTGTTGCATACATCTTGCAATTTTTCCCGCTGTCTTCCGTCTGTCTTTTCTCGCCTGTAGGACAATATACCGGTCGTCCACCGCCGTGGTTGCTCGTGGACGACCACTGCTAAACTCTCTGACAGCTGTTCCTGCCGTTTGAAATGCTCTCCGCCGCCACGGTGGCGCAGTGATCTAAGGCGCTGGCCTCTGATCATTCGTCCGTAAGGGGTCCGGGTTCGAATCCCGTCAGGCATGGATGTTGTGTTTGTCTTACGGCACTGGCTCTCTCCCTTCCCTGGAACCAGTGACCCCAAATTAGAGACGGGCGACTGCTTATAGCCCATTGAGTTGCTCACGGTGGTCGTTAAACCTCCAATCGAAAAAAAAAAAAAAAAAAAAGAAATGCTCTCTAAGCCCGTGAGACGATGCTGTAAGCGATCCCGAACTCCTCGGCTACACTAGTCACACTTCGACCTTCTTCCAACCTCCCAATGACGCGACCTCGGGTAAAGTCATCCAGATGTCGTCTACTGGATTGCCAGTTGGCCATATCACACGGTGGCAGTAACTCGACGTCGTTCAAACAGATGTACACAGTGCGATAGCTTTCACCGAATTGCTGAGCGTACACCGCTCGTGTGCTTTACACCCTTCCGACACTCCCGCCCCCTACGTCATGCTGCTGCATATATGCGCATGCCCTACCGTACCGGACCCTAGTCTATCTCCTGAGTGGTATTTCGGTCCGTTCTGCCTGCTCGTTCAGCTGTTATGCTAATTTCTCCTCTTCATCCTTAATTTTTGCACACCGGTGTATGAGGGTTGTACCAAAAGTAATGCAAAAGTGGGCATAACTTTTCATTAACTAACAGAGGTCCTTCAAATTGCACATATTGCTGGAGTAACTCTTCCTGTATTCAAAGGTACTACTCAACATAGTCTCCAACACTAGCGGTCCATTTGCGCCACCGTTGAACCCAACTCTCCAATCTTCTTTGAAAAAATTCAGGTGTGGACTGTTGTACCCACTTCATCACAGCCACTTTCACCTCGTCTGTGTCATCAAATCGTTGTTACCCGGAGACTGTCATTGGACCGAACAGGTGGAAGTCAGAGGGCTGCAGATCTGGGCTGTATGGTGGATGGGGGACCACCGACCAACCTAATTTGCTGATCGCCTGATTTGTTGCCAAAAATGTAAATGGTCTCGCATTGTAATGATGAACGTGGACCCTTTTTAGATTCTTGGTCGATATCTTCCTCTTTATGGCTTCTCTAAGCTTCTTGAGTGTTTCAATGTACCGCTCGCCAGTCACGGTACTGCCCCGTTCCAGAAACTCAAGGAGAATGGCACCCTTGTCATCACAAAAAACAGTCAGCATAACTTTCAGTGCTGATCGCTGGATCTTGAATTTCTTAGGCCTTGGTGAAGAGGTGTGACGCCATTCCATGGATTGATGCTTCGTTCCGGATCGTAAAGATACGCCCACGTTTCATCCCCTGTTACCAGATCGAAAAAAAAAACGCGTCTTCATTGACTTCAATCGCTTCCATCAGACTAGAGCAGACTTTCACCCTTCTCACCTTCACATCGGGTGTCAACTGCCGAGGTGTCCACTTTTGCACACACATTCCGATAACTTGAATCTTCCACCATCTTTTGTATGGTATTGTGACCACAGTCCAGTTGTGCAGCAAGCTCACGGATTGTGACTCGTCTCGTCGCGCGAATCAATTCATCCACTCGCGGACCACTCTTCGGACGTCAGTGGTCGCAGACGATGGTCTTTCACTGCGTGGTTTTATTTCAATGCTGGTTTCTCCTTCTTTAAACTTCTTCATCCATCTGTGCACATTGCACTTGTAGTGGTGTTATCTCCGCAAACATTCTATGGTCTTCTGTGGATGTCGGACAACCTGCGCTCTTCCTTCGTCAAGAACTCAATGCCGGCACATTTCTTCTACTTGGAATCCATTTACTTCCAATGAAGGAGGAGGATTACTGTAGAGGAAGAGTTATTCTACCAACATGTGCAATTTGAAGGACCTCTGTCAGTTAATAAAAACGTTATGCCCACTTTTGCATTACTTTCCGCTCCGCCACGGTGACGCAGTGGTCAAAGTGATGGCCTCTGATCATTCGTCCGAAAGAGGTCCGGGTTCGAATCCCGATGAGGCATGGATGTTGTTTGTCGTATGGCTCTGGCTCTCTCTCTTCCCTGGAACCAGTGACCTTTAATTAAGGACGGGCGACTGCTTATAGCCCATTGAGTTTCGCACAGTGGTTGTTAAACCTCCAATCAAAAAAAAAAAAAAAATTACTTTCCGTACAACCCTCGTATCGATTATTTTCAGTTCGAAATTTTTCTGGTACAGATGAATATAATCGATTATACACTATCTACCAACAAGTAATTGGACACCCCTGCAATCGACGATATCTGCGGTCTTGATTCACGTCACGGCCGCCGCCGTTAAATATCGTGTGGGAAACAACAACGCAACCAGTCGCATGCAAGATGCCACGCAGTTCGGAGCTCTCTGATTTCGAGAAAGGTGTAATCGTCGGGTATCGCAGAAATCGCCGATCCATACGTGACATATCCAGCAAGTTGAAGTACTTAAAATCGACAGTGGCCTACGTGATTGGCAAGTGGAAGATGAGAGGTGACTGTCAGAATGTGCTTTGACCCGGCAGACCCACAAAACTGGGAGTTAGAGACCGACGGGTGCTGGCCAGAGAAATTCGGAAGATCCGAACCAAATCGATGGGCCACATCCGCGAGTAGTTTCAACAGGCATCCGGGAGTGTTCTTTCGATGAATTCCATCCGTAAGGAAGCCCATCTGCTTGGTTATCATGGACGTGCTGCCGCCCACAAGCCTTTGATCACCAAGTCCAATAGCGCTGCTCGGCTAACATGGTGCAAAGAACGCCGCCAGTGGACCGTTGAACAGTGGAAACAGGTTCTCTGAAGCGATGAATCAAGGTGTTCACCCTCTACCGTTCGGATGGCAGGGTCTGGGTTTGGCGTCTGCCTGGAGAACGCCTCCTGTCGGAATGTATTGTGCCAACTGTGAAGTTCGGCGGCGGTGGAATTATGCTATGGGGGTGTTTCTCCTGGTATGTCACGGGACTCTTGGTCGCAATTCCTGGTAGACTTAACGCCGAGACCTACTGCACCATTTTGGATGACCATGCGCTTCCTACGTTGTGGCAGTTTTACGGGGTGGACCCATGTTACCTTCAGATGACAATGCCACCAGCCATGTTGCGAGGTCTACCATGGCTTGGTATGGTGACAATGGGGTTAATCGAATGGACTGGCCTGCGCAGAAACCGGATCTTAACCCAATCGAGCACCTCTGGGACGAGTTGGAGCGTCGACTTAAGGGGTGTCCCCACCGTCCGAAATCGGTGAAGGAACTGACCTGTCTTCTCCAAGCCGAGTGGAAGAAAATACCGCTAGCCGTCGTACAACGCCTGGTTGAGAGTATGCCCCGGAGGGTCGCAGCTGTAATCGCCGCTCGTGGAGGCTCCACCAACTATTGAAGGTGAATAAACTTCGTTTTCCTTTGCTATCACAGGTGTCCAATTACTTGTTGGTATACAGTGTATTTCACAGTTACAATCATCATCATCATCATCATCATCATTGTCAACCATTATCAATCCACTGCTGGACGAATTCACAGTTACAATAGGGAATGGAAATTAAATATCAGTCGTCACGACATCCACGTTATCAGAATTAAAGGCTGAATTTTAGTTTTTGTACAGCCACTGACGTTTTTTAGGCTCTCTTTCTCAGACTACATGAGAAGAAAAATCCGAGAGATCAGTGCATCGCATCGGTGTGTGTGTTTGGTGTTATCTAGCATTTCTCCCGTTCATTCTGCTGCCATAAAAATAGATATTAGGAACCGTCATTTTACGAGTAGCAGCAATCAGCATAAAGGTTACGGCTGTCATAGCATTACTCTGCTTCTGATATATTCTCAGCTTTAACCTGCAGTAAAAGTGTTGTAGAGCGTGTCCTTTTGTGGCTTTATCGCTGACATAAGAGCTCCTCCTTTTGAGTATCCGCGAAGATTTCATGAGACGAACTTTTTATTGTACTTGTGATCAGAAGTTGGCAGGCTAGAACGTTTTTTATGTAGTAATTGATGCAGTCTCAATCCTTTACTGAGCATCTTCCTATGAAATGAATATCTTTCAGTATAAATTGCTATTTCTTCTTCATAAGTTATTCAGCGATCGTTTTCTTAGCTTTGGCTCAGAATATCTTTTTTAATAAGCGAAAGATAGCTTTTTAGGGTAATCAGTACACAACCAATTCTGCTGAAATCGATAAAACGTTTAAATTTTACAAGTCATACAACCATAGCTTCTCCTATATTACGATTATAGCGAAGAAACTGCCATTTCCTTTTGAGAACCAGAAGTTGCCAAATAAAATGTTTCAATAGTATTAACCAGTAAGTACTAAGCAAATCTTCATTTCATGTTTACGTTGACTTTCTATGTTGATTTCCGCCGTCTTTACACGATCATTATTCAAATAACAGATTCAAATAAAACATTTGACTGTTTAGATGATTTAATGTGATGAATTTAATTATTAAATTCATATAAGAAAACATTAGAACTTTCAGGCCTGCAACGGATCCATCTTCAGATGTTATTAGCAGAATAGAACTGAGTATGATTTAAATACATTAATGTTATATGGTTTTCTTGATATTGTGACCTGCTCGTGATGGACATCATATCTCGTGAAAGGTTTGTTAACATCGATAAATATATTACGTGTCAAATAACGTATTACAAACTATGTTTGAAGGAAATAATTAGTGTAAGTCTCTATATGTTATAACTCATTAAGCACTGTTTTCCATAGTAAGCTGAAATTTCCTTTTATATTCTAAAGTGATATCTTATTTACAGACACATAATATCGTGTGTGTTTTTGCTCTCTATCGCACTATAAGCTACTGTCTCAATATGAGGAAACTGAAGTTGGACAACTGTATGCCCAATTCTAATATGGCATTTCTTGTGCAAACTCAGATTGCGTTGCAAATATAAATACAGTCGCGCCAGGCCGCTCCTGGGGCACAGTGGTCTAAGCAATGGCTTTTGACCGTTCTTCCGAGATGGGTCCGGTTCGAATCTTGGTGTGGCATGGACACCGGGATTCGATCGCGGACCCACCTGTTTCGAATCCCGGTGTGTCCATGACTAGTCACGGTGAGACACGGACTGCAGCTGATACTGCCATGAAACAACTCGGTAAACCTCCGAAGGTAACAGAACGTGTGCGATGATCTCTGCTTATGACTGTCAGTAAACCCGGCCCCGGTGGCATAGTAGTCGAAGCGCTGGCTTATGACCATTCGTCCGAGAAAAGGTCCAGGTTCGAATCCCATGAGGCGTGGATGTTGTGCTTGTCTAACGGCACTGGCTCTCTCCTTTCCCTGGAACCAGTAGCCTTAAAATATGGACGAATAACTGCTTCTTGCAAATTCCGTTGTTTTTATTGGAGGTTTAACGACCACCGTGAGCAACTCAATGAGCTATAAGCAGTCGCCCGTATCTAATTTAGGGTAACTGGTTCCAGGGAAGGGAGAGAGCCAGTGCCGTAAGACAAACACATCATTCATGCCTCACCGGGATTTGAACCCTTTCGGACGAATGATCAGAGACAATCGCTTAGACCGCTGCGCCCCCATTGAGTTGTTGTTTTACTCGTTCGTCCACCACAGCTCTTCGAAAGCAAGAAATGGATACCATTTATAATATCACCCGTAATCACGGATATCTAGATTAAACCATACATAGGATAGTAGCCAAGATTAAAAGAAACAGGACTACAATATTAACATCTGTATATGAAGAAAAACATAGGAAATATATTTGTTCTCTCCCCTTTGTACCGAAATTGTGCTATTCCATGAAAACGATATGTCATAAATACGATTTTGATATTGGAATAAACACAACCAACATTAAGTCCTTACTTCTGAAAGACAGAGACCCTGTACCTTTTGATGTGAAACATGGTGTATATGTTATTCCTTTTAACAGAATAGAAGAAAATGAACAACAGAAAGTGTACATAGACTCCACTTTTCGTTCAACATCAGCTAGATTAAAAGAACATAAATATATGATGTTAAAAAAATAGAGATACAACAACAACAGCTTTACCACGACTTGTAAACCAAGGTTCCTGCCTGGAACGAGATTAAAATTCTCAACACACCAAAATCTAGATCAACTTTAAGATTTGTTGAGAGTTTATACATTATGAAATATGGGAATATAGCATGTAATGATAAATTACCAGAATTTATACCCATACCGTGGAAAACATACTTGGGTTTGTCGGGTTAGGTATTAATAAATCAATAAACTCTATCACTTTTATGTTTGACCAACAACAAATGTAGTCCCATACTCTCTTTGGTTAAGCCCATTTTATACTAGTTACATCATCACGACTGTATGTCTTATATAAATAACACAGTGTTTGTCACGTTCGTTTGGTGAATTTTAACAGTATCTGAAGATGGTACCCACTTTGGGTACCGAAAGTTTTCATGTGTGTACATATTTTATTATATCATCTTTTAAATGTATATATTAAATATTTTAACATTGGAGTTAAATAGTTATCGTGTCATTTCGGTAGTTTTTCATTTATGTAGTTATCGGCACGAGTTAAAGTCACAGTATATGTAGTGGACCGTAATAGTGTATTTGAATCCTGTTTACGAATCACCATTCGACGATGATAACAGCTTTTAAGACCTTTGGTCGACCAAGACGAAAATGGGCTATAGAGGAAACTCACCTATCCTTTCTGATCAACTGCAGAGACTTGGGACTCATACCTACATATCTTAGAATACGTTGAAACCCATACTCTCGAAGGGACTTTCACCTGTTAAGGGGTTGCGAACGAAAAGGCTCCTGGCAGAAATATGACGTAAAAGGAAATATGTGGACTATTTACAAAGAGTATCATATTCATTATACTCACAAGTAACAGGCCACTATCATCAACTAATATTGGACATATCATATGCTACCTTATCATCCGCTATTTCCTCAGAGATACAACGTTATAATCAACGACATGTTCATAAATTATGCTTACTTGTTGACCAAGATGTGACATGAAAGTACCGTAGACAACCTCGGAAGAAAATCATGACATTAGTTTCAAAGCCTAACTATGTCAATTTAAGTAATATACATCTCAATGAGACCCAATGTCGAGCCCTTCAATAAGGCTTAAAGTTTGCGTACCCACAAGATAAATATAAAGACTTCAATATTGTGCCTCAACTAGAGAAAATTGTTGGATCCTTTCCACTTGCGACTCAACAACAGACCGGGTATGAACTTTTAAAAACTTGGAAATCTAAGAACTATGGTATTCATAATGAGGTAACTTTAAACAATAGAGAAGAAATCAAACAGTTATGAACATTGCACAACGAGGCAGAACTTGCGATAATTTCTGCGGACAAGTCCCCACAAATTGTTATTATGAATAGAGGTGACTATGTTGACAAAATGAAACGTTCTATAGAATCCATACTACACTGTGTTATCCCTAAAGACCCAGTACCTGCTACAATCACAGCTGTTACCAGATTAAAAAATCATTCACTACTTCCCACTTCCATTACATCAAACATTTTTAATCCATCAGGACCTAAAGTCCCAGAACTAGGAAAACTTAAGTTACAAAAGACTGGACACCCCCTTAGATTATTAGTTGTATCTGAACATAGACCTACCCGCCCACTGGAAAAAGCCTTAGCTCAATATTTGCGACCTCTCATTAATAACTCAACTTTTTCTGTTACCAATTCCACTCAAGTATTAGATCGAATGGAATCAATTTCTCCAATCACACAACCTTTTACCAGGCTTTCCTTAGATGGTGTATCTCTGTTCCCGAGTGTTCCAGTACAACAGGTACATGACATCATAAAATCCACTCTTTTGACATTGGGCACCCCATCTCCTGAAGCACTATCCCTAGTTTACAAGATATCTTACTTTAAGTTCGGATGGATAATATATCTGGAATGTGAAGGGGCACCAATGGGATCTCCTCTTTCCCCAACCCTTGCGGAAATCTGCATGCAAAAATTGGAAAACAAAGTTCTTCAGTCAACCAGTTACAGACCTATACTATATCTCAGATATGTAAATGATATTTTGGTATTCTGTAACCATCCTTTGGAATACCTACCAACATTTGTATCTGAGTTATCAAATGTATTTAACACTATAAAGTTTACTGTAGAATATGAAAGTAATTATAATTTACCATTTCTAGAATATCATGCTATCTAAATCAACTATTAATTCTTCAGTGTATATAAAACCAGAATCAGATACGATACTAATACTTTGGGCATCGGCACACCCATGGAGCTACAAGAATCATCGATATCTTTTCTTATAAGAAGAGCTTTTACTCGTTCGTCCACCACAGCTCTTCAAAAGCAAGAAATGGATACCATTTATAATATCACCCGTAATCACGGATATCCAGATGAAACCATACATAGGATAGTAGCCAAGATTAAAAGGAACAGGACTACAACATTAACATCTGTATAAGAAGAAAAACATAGGAAATATATTTGTTCTCTCCCCTTTGTACTGAAATTGTGCTATGCCATGAGAACGATATGTCATAAATACGATTTTGATATTGGAATAAGCACAACCAACCTTAAGTCCTTACTTCTCAAAGACAAAGACCCTGCGCCTTTTAATATAAAACATGGTGTATATGTTATTCCTTTTAACAGCATAGAAGAAAATGAACAACAAAAAGTGTACATAGGCTCCACTTTTCGTTCAATATCAGCTAGATCGAAAGAACATAAATATGATGTTAAAAATAGAGATACAACCACAGCTTTATCACGACTTGTAAACATTATCTTCCTGTCTGGAACGAGATTAAAATTCTCAACATACCAAGATCTAGATCAACTTTAAGATTTGTTGAGAGTTTGTACATTATGAAATATGGGAATACAGCATGTAATGAAAATTTACCAGAATTTATACCCATACCGTGGAAAACATACTTAGGTTTGTCGGGTTAGGTATTAATAAATTAATAAACTCTACCTATCACTTTTATGTTTGACCAACCCAAATGTTGTCCTGGTTAAGCCCATTTTATACTAGTTACGTCATCACGACGTAACATATAAATAACACAGTGTTTGTCACGTTCGTTTGGTGAATTTTAACAGCATCTAAATATGGTACCCACGTTGGGTACCCAAAGATCTCATGTGTGTACATATTTTATTATATCTTTTAAATGTATATATTAAATATTTTAACATTGGAGTTAAAATAGTTATCGTGTCATTTAGTAGTTTTTCATGCATGTAATCACTTCAACTAATGCGATTTGCGTTGTGTCAGGAACTTCGATCTTGGACTGAACACCAATGGGAAAACTGTGCTTTGACTGACAAGTCATTGTACACGGTCTAACAGTAGGTTGGTAATTCCTGTGTGTGGCGGTTGCTAGTAGAAACCTACATTCCGAATTGTATCTTCCCGAGAAAGAAGTTTGATGGAGGTAGCGAGATAGTATGGAACAGTTTTTCGTGGTTTGCGTAAGCGCAGTAGTCGTTTCTGGCAAAACACATGAATGATGAGTTGCACTTAGGCGCCCTGGACAGTTATGCATCACCAGCGTTGTTGTAGTAATGCTTGTATCAGTAGGACAACTCACCGTGTCATACTGTTCTCGTTGTTATACATTGGTATGTGGACGTGAACGTCGAAAAGTTGAACTCGCCAGACTGACCTGAACCCTGACCCCCCCCCCCCCCCGATACAGTAGGACTTCGCGCCGACGCCCCTGGAAGACTCTGACGTCACACCCGTGGATCAACCAAGAATCACCGGGCGGACGTGGATCCACCACAGCGATTGAAGACGTTGTCGTAACGCCGGTACGAATCTTTGTCGATGCTACACGTTTAAATTAGTGTACTAAATGGTGCTAGTTATTTAATAAGGTTTATTTAAAAACTTGTGCGGAGAGATCGTGATCGAATACTTCTGCATAAGAAATGTGGTGTGTGCAACGTACCGCCTTCCTCAAATGTACCAGATCTTACAGATTCATGTTATATCGGTTCTACCCTCCGCAATTAAGAAATGCCACACGCGTTTTGTCCAGGAAATGGCTGAATGCCATAAGAAGAGAAAACTTCAGTATCACAAAATACAGCGAGGTAAGAAATTTCATAATTGCTGCCCCAAACAAAAATGCTCATTAGGAGGGGAAATGTGTATTTAAATACATGGATGTATCGATGTTTATATACGTGCATATGTCGAACGCAGCGCATTTCCAAGTTTGGTTAAATTTAAGGGTTTGTACTTTGGATCTTCAAGTATTTACTCTGTTATTTGTCATTGCTTTAACTTTAAACAAAGTATTCTTCTGGTTTCTGATCTCAAAGACTACACGAGTCTTGTGACGATTATTTGTATTAAGAGAATGCAACGTGGTTTGTCACAAATATTTATTTTTTCAAGTCGACCATGGTTTCGCTGGGTATTGTGACCTAGCTTCATCAGAACGAATGGTACGTAAATATTCAAATTGTATATTATATTATAAAACTGTGTTTACAGTCACGAGTTTTGATTAGTTACTTCCATGGGTTGGATGCCATGTCATTAACAATTTGCGAAGACTTCTGATATATATGGAAAGCTTCCAAAATATCAAGTATGCTGGTTGAATCTGGCTTGTCAATTAGTTTTGCTTCTTCAAAGAGAAATTTATGGTCCTTTTCGTAACAGTGTTTAGCCATCGATGACTTCTTTAGGTCATAGTTCGGAATGTAGGTCTTGTACTCCTTCAATCGAAAACGCGAGACTCTGCGGGTCTGTCCTACATAGGAAGCGCCACATTCATATGGCATTTGATAAATTCTCCACGAGTTTTTGTCTTCAACATAGTCCTTTGATCCTAAAAAGTTCATTTTGTTTATGGGTTTAAAAATTACTTTAAAATTAAAAGTTTTGAGAATTTTTGAAATTTTGAAAGCAATGTCACGGGGAAATGGAATAAGGGCAAAATTCTCTCGCAATGGGCGTGTCACCACGCCAAGTCCCGGTGGGAACTTGAGGGGCATAGATTTTGTTAGTGAATTCCGATCATCTAGATTGGCAACAATGACATTGGGTTTCCTAGTATAGGCGACCCAGTCTCATCGTTGGGACTTAAAAGCGTTGTGTTTCATATGAGCTCGTACGAGGTTGTCGCAAGAACTCATATGCCGCAAAAGAAATTAAATTTAAAAAAGAACTAACGTTTCGGTTATATGCTTGAAATAGGGTGAAGGAAGAAAAACTATGGCTTGGTTTAAACTAATACAGACACTCTTACCCATTTGCAGAGCAGCGTGAAGAAAAACACGTTGATTTAAGAAAACAAATATAAAATTTATTTGTTGTATAATGCTTAATTTTAGAACAATTTAAATGGTGGGACCGGTTTAAATTATAACACATCTCTAAGAAAGGAGGTTATGGTTTACTTGAGAAAATGTAAAAACTACCAATATCCCTAACCATCCAACCAGTGCGGGGTGAGCAATAAGGGGTCATTACTAAAACTTAACTGAATACTCAGCATGCAAGGGATTGAAATATTAGGATGATGTCTTACCCTATGTAGAACTTCGGGGTTAATCGATTTGTTGGTTGAGGAAAACGCTGGTGGTCTGGTGTCCTCCGTGGATACAACACAGCCAATGGTTTCTCGGAACTTTACTGTTCTACAGTTCTTGATTTCAAGTCGACGGACTTCTGGCACTCCGCATAGTTTGGCATTTCTTTCCCTACCCCGTCTCTCCCTCTCTCTGTCCGTTTTTCGCTCCTATATTTTTCTCTCCTCTTTCACTTTATTTCCGTTCTTTTTCGTCCTTTTTCGCTGTCATTTTTTCTTCCGTTCCAAATTTTAAAGTTTCAGCTTATATTCTAGTTTTTGCTTTCCCTTCTCGCCCTGCGGCTAGGCGTGTCCTTACCTCGAGAAAACGTCCCTCGCACCACCATTGGTTCTGGATTTCCTCCCCTCGTACGCGAGTGGACCGCTTGTCCAGTGGCGACTGACCAGTGGCTACATTGGGACAGATGTTCCCTGGCCTGCTGACCATCTGCGGAGCTAAGCCCTTTAAAAATTTATTTGGCCGTAACTGTCACCCCGTTGTTGGGTTCTATTATAGTAGACTCCGAGCAAACCCTTTTTAAAACTTGAAAACTGCTCGAAGTCACGTATGCCTGACTGAAATATGTTCTCCGACAACGCTCTTGGGTGACATTTATTGCCTAGTCTTAGCTTCTTACCGCTTTAAGATTTCTTGCTTAAATTTTCGTCCTGTAGCCACCGCAATGCCATTGTTGTTTCGGAAGCATTGTGCAATTCGCAATGCTGTTGCTTCTCACATGCCGGGAATGTAAGAAAATGCCCTTCGCCTAGTTTCCGAAATTTTGCACCTGGCCTGGCGCTTGCAACTTAGATCTTCTTTACCCCGTGGAAGGGAAAAATGGAGAAAAGAGAAGAAACGAACCCCGCGACTCCCTATGCGCCTGGGTTGGGATGACCGCTCGTGCACCTAATTAAAAATTACTCCAATTAGGCGGTCCCGTAATTAATTATGTTAATTAATTAACATAATTAAAAACAATTAATTTTGTACTTGAATACCAAATTGGAGAATTTCTATACTGAAGGCAATGTGCCCGAAATTAGAATAATTGTCGCGGCAACAGGCGCATCACGGGAGTTAACGTGGAGATAGGCTTCAGTTTCCGGAATTTTGTTAGATCCTTGTCTATAATGAAAGGGTTGTATCCTCGTTGTATTGCAGCACGTTTAAGGAAATAAAGTTTCCAAACTGTCTTTATCTGAACATATATGTATTCAAGGGACAGCAATCAAGGGACTTCTATGAGAGTGGAATCACCAGGCTCGTTAGTCAGTGGGACAAATGCTTCAATGCTGGTGATGACTTTTTTTTTTTTGGACATAAAAGTAATGCTTTCCGACATAATCGCCTTGGCTCGCTTTCGTTTGACTCGCCCTCTTAGATAGCACGAAAACGAAATTTCTCTCCCCTACATCTATCTACGCGTCAACTTCTGCTAATTTTATTGAGCATCTTATTTAGACTGCAGAGCCGCTTGATATTTCCAGTTGTCCAGACCCTGAAGCATTTCAGGAGGAAACGAATGGTAAAAGGATATGATGAGGTTATATTACAGAAACAGAAGTCCCTTCCCTACTCCCCAGTTGAGAAAGTCATCGTTTAATTTTAGGAGGAGGATAGAGAAAAGGCCAGGAAGAGGAGATTATTTTTTAATACCTAAACATGTCAGTCAAAGTTTTTTGACCTCGGGCTGTCACACTCAGGGCTCGGATATGCCAGAGATCTTAAAATTGAACCCGGACTCTGCATTGGTGCACAAGTACAAAGATTTAGAAAAATCATCAGGACAATAAAGTTTCAGCTAGCCTTCCTATTATCATCAGCGCATCAAGTAGTTCAGTTAAAAGGGCAAAGAAACTACCAGTAAATACACCGAGTGATCACTGAATTGGTATCACCACTATTAGAAATGGATGAGGCCTGTTGACCACGTGATTTCCGAGAGGGGCGCGATTAGTCGGAAAGATTTATCGGACTTTGAGGAAGGAGAAATTGTGGAAACTCTGAGAGCGTGTGCTTCTATTTCCTAAACGGCTGAACTAATTGGTTGTCCGCGAACCGCCGCAGGACCGGCGTGGAAGTTGTCAAAAACGACTCTGAGGCAAAACTGTATGGGGCCGCGAAATGTTGATATAAAAGGTGAGCGCCGCCGGGCCCGACGACTTACAGGTCAACAGACACAGCACCGTTTAACAGTTGACTACTCAACACAACAGAGGTCAACCCGGAGCAGAATCTGTCGCGACCGTGCATCGCACGTATGTGCTATAACAGCAGACTGCTTCTCTTAACCACGGTTCATCAGCGCAAAAGACTCGCCTGGTGCAAATATTAGGTGTGCAACTTAATTCTCCGCCACAGGCACGACACGTTTAACAGCAAATTATAGCAAATCGAACACGTACGTAATCAGGGAAATAATCCCCGTCGGGTTGGATACATTTGAGCCATCGGCCAGGGAACTGCCGAATGCCACTGCGGAAAAAAAGAGTGCTGTTTCGAGTTGATAAAGTCATCAATACATGTGTGGACCTCCTTGACAGAAGTGAAGTGCGTATCACTCATATGATGTTGCAGGGAGCGAAAGAGGTGAAAATCCGACGGGGCGAAGTCTGGAGAATACGCAGAGTGGGACAAAATCTCCCCATCCCAGGTCGGTGTGAGGACGCTCGTTATCCTGCAGCAACAGGTCTGAATTGCTGCCCTTGTCGGTGTATGGCCCTTTTCGCCTCCATTGCGTCACTGACAAATAACGCTCAACATTGACCGTTTCACCAGGTTTGAGCAACTCATAGTGTACGACACCGCGCTGATCCCACCATATGCAGAGCAACAACTTCCTGGCGTGGATATTCGGTTTGGCGGTACTGGTGGTTGGCTGACCTGGATAAACCCACGATTTGCTCCGCTTAGGATTATCGTAGAGGATCCACTTCTCATCACAGGTCAAAATCATGTGGAGGAAATCCTTTTTCTTGAATCTGGAGAGCAAGGACACAGCAACATCGTAGCGCCTAGACTTGCTCGCAGGTGTGAGTTGGTGGGGCAACCAACGGCCTTCTTTGTGAATACGTCCAAGCTTGTGCAGGCGCTTTGCAATGGCTTGCCGTGTTACTCCGAGTTCCTGGGCAAGCTCTGACTGTGTGTGACAGGAATCCGCGTCCAACAGCTGTTCCAGATCCTCATCGTCAACTTTCTGTGGCTGTCCCGGACGTTCTGCATCACGGAAATCGAAATTTCCCTGCTTAAACCACTGAAACCACTTCTTACACGTACTGTAGGACAAAGCAGCCTCACCCAAAGCAGCACAGATCATTTGCTGGGCTTTCGCGACACTTTTGTTCAGCTGAAACGCGAACAGGAGGCAGTCCCTCAAATGTTGCTTCTCGAACGACATTGCTTTCACCGTCAACTTTCGTCCCTTCTGTCACTACAGCGGTGACTGTTGCCTGAAAAGCTGTTGGATGGCGCTGCAATCAGCCATTATTGTACACAGCTATTTGCGTTTGCCGACGTTCTATGATCGCTTGCGGTTAGGGGCCAAGAATTAAGTTACACCTAATATCATGTTGGACGTCGGATAACTGAAAAAAAGTGTACTGGTCTAACGAATCGCGTTTTTTACTCAACTCTGAGTACAGTCGTGTAAGTATTTGGTGCAAGCAACATGAGGCACTCGATCCATCCTGCATGGAATCCACAGTGCAAGCCGGTGGAGATGGTTGTAAGGGGTGGGACATATTTACCTGGCAGGAACTTGGACCCTTGGTGCATGTGGCACAACGTATAACTGGTGCCCACTATCGTGAATTGCTTGCTGAATCTGTACACCCAGCACTGTTGCACTTTTCCCCGAGTGGCGACTGTGTCTTCCAAGATGACAATGCGCCGAGCCACAGCTCCAATGTTTTGCAGGAATGGTTTCAAGAACACAGTTCAGACTTCCAGCATATCCATTGGCCTCCGAACTCCCCCTGATAGAGCACTTGTCAGACACAATGAAATGGCATATCAGGCGTCTGGATACACCAATAACCTTCATACCTGTATTGAAGGCTGCATTACACAAAGCTTTGGAGGTCATACCTCCCAACTGCTTCCGGCATCTTATTGAATCGATGCGTGGATTGCTGCTGTACTTGACAGCCGAAAAAACTTGAAATATTAGGTAGGTGGTCATAATTCAGTGTTCACTCAGTGTAATTGTATTACAGTCAACTTCGGTTAACTGAAACACATCGGGGCTTGGAACACTTTGGCTCAATTAAGCAGCCGTTCGAAACTTTATCCCAAAGGGCTGATTTAAGATGTTCTTCAAGAATTGCCCCAACTAAATAGCTGTCCGGATTAACCGGTGGCCCAATTAATCGGAATATACTGTATTTATTATTTAACATTTACCCTCTCTATAAAACAAATCTTATTTTTTTCTTAGAAAAATTTCTACTTATTATCTTTCCAAATGAAACGAAAATTCGCAGGAAACATGTGGAGCAAACTGATGTGCTGAGCCTAGCCAAAGTTTCGTGAATATTCATATTTCGAACAGATCTATAGAAATGTTAGTTTTGTTTTTGTTGTTTTACGTGCAACTAAAATTTTATTTTGGCGTTAAGACATTCCTTTCCAAAAGAAAACATTGCGTTTTGAATATGCTTTACCACATTCAAAAAATGCGACCGGTTCTGAATAATTTTGCTATAGGAAGCACTAGAAAATTAACTTGGAAAAATTTACTTGCTTTATACTACATCAAATAAAATGTCATTTCATCGCACTGCCCCTGTGTGATCGCTGAAATTTCGTCGTGTGCGCTTTAAAACGAAATAGTACGGAAATGCAGTCCGCTGAAAGAGGAAATTGCAAATGAATCTCTTGAAGGAATGTGTGGTCTTCTATTTTTGCCTAGACAAACGCTCCGCGTCTGAATCGTTGAGGATTGCAGTAAACAACATTTAGCTTTCTCGTGAAGGAGCATGAATCTTTTACAATACCTTGATTTCCCAGGAGTCAGCCATTGTCTTAAAACACTTGCAGAGATGCATTCGTTGCCCTAAGAACCTCACCACTCGATAAATGGCCGAAAGCCGCGTGTTTCTGCCGAGCAAACTGCTGAGTGTCGATTGTTCGTTCCGTCGTTTATACGGAAGAAAAGGGGTTTTCTGGTAGTTTACGAAGTGTGCTATCCCGCTGGGGGAGTTGAAATACGTAAGTATATTCGATCAAGCGAATCAGTAGCTCGTGAAATGTCCAGACATAAAGTAAACTGAAAGCTTGATTTTCAGCACGTCTTTTGACATATCAGATATCACATGCTTGCAACATTGTTCACATCATGCAGCTACCACATTGCAAAGATTATCCTTGTTTGGAGCAGAGTTAAGCAAAATCGTAATGAATTAATCGGTAATGCATTACAGCGTAATGCTAATGGGAGCAAGAACTTAGCGTCACCATTACATTGTAATGGTGAACTGGTCATTAGAATTACATGGTAATTGTAATGACATGCAGCAGTTACCCATTATAATCGTAATGGTTAACTATATGTTGGTAATTAACCAATAACTTATGGGTAACAATACAACGTGAATAAACTACCAACCAGTACACTCTTACACGTTGTGTAAGTTATTTGACAATTGTTCCACCCCTCGGACCTCAAATGCGTGTATGTAGGTATTGGAGATTGTACGTGTATGACATGAGTAGTTGCCCCGTCTTCGCCGCAAGTAAAGTGATTTGAACGAAATAATACTTACATATGAAGTAAGTACGAACGGGATGTTTATTTCGGTTAGAGACACTCATTTCGTCCATCTCCAGTACAGTATTCTCGTCCATTACATACGTTTCACTGTCCAAAATAATTACCCCACTATAGCCACAAGCACATATTAACACTACACTCACAGTTCAGCAACTCAGGGTGCACTGCCGAATATTACAGAAGTTGGCGAACTCTTGACATTTTTGCCGTACTTCTGATGTGTTGTCCATTACTTCTCAGATACGAACACTGGACTAGCGAGCGACTGACTCCTTTATATATACTTCACGACAGGACCTGAACCTTCTAGAATATTCTTGATTTACCTAAAGCTCTCCAACTTCCCACTGCGCGATCATTCTGGAACATTCTGCAAACTTCTAACCCATTCTTGCCGCTTCTAGAACATTCTACACGACACTTCGGTCTCTGTGTGCTATGTTACATGGCCGACTTTTCTAGACATAGCTTTGGCACACGTACATTTCTATAAACTAATAGCATGTAATTATCATTGAAAATTGTGTAATTTCATTACCAAATAATTCCATTGCGTTTGAATGGCATTATTAAATAATTTAATTATATCCTCTTCATTGTAATGCATTACAGATTAATTCCATTACTTTGTGCAAACCATACTTGGGATTACCTTGTAATGCATTACTTTTTACTGCATTACCTTGCAACGCATTACACGTTAATTGTAATCTGTACTTCCGTATATTGTTATGCATTCCTGCCCAACTCTGGTTTGGAGCTATCAGCGTATTTATGCCATTTGGTGGCACATTCTGGAATAGTAAAAGTCGTCGTTGTTCTGCTGGGGACAAAGCTAGGAGTGGCATTAGAGTTCAAATACTGTAACAGTTAGTATAGCTTTGCCAAAAGCAAGCGTCAAATATCAGAGTTCTGAACTCTCAACCATTTTTTGTGAGAAAACTTCTCACTTTGCCATGTCGACGTTATTTAGCAGTGATGTAGGTACCGTAAGAGATCAATACGTTGTAACGTACTACGTAACATGAAGTAGATGACATAGTACTGCAGTGACGTATGAGTTAAATCGGCAGTGCTACAACGATAAGCCAGTCGGCATGGTTCAATTAGGAGAACAGCCGTTCCGGTGAAGCAAGATGTGGTTTGGAAACTCACCACCGGCGGAAGGTTATGTGTTATAACGTGCCGTATGCCTTTGGTTTCTGAGCATACTGAAATAAAGTAGTGTGTTTGGTGCTTGAGGTGTTTCTGTAAAGAGGCGCAAAGGATACCAGTACTTTTAAATGAATATACCGTACTATTTATTACGCAAAATAACTTTATAACGACCAAAAGAAACCGTATTTTAAATTAATAAATTAATAACGAGGAACTATACACCGATTATGTAGAAAATAGTAACACTATGCTAGTAATCCGATTTATTGGCGTAGGAATATATAAACAATCATTTCCCAGCTTTCGCACATCAACCAAATGGCTTTTTCAAGGAAGATGGACAGAGACTGCCATCTGAATAATAGTACGCTTTAACAATTTGAACGCGGAGACTTGACAATAAATGGATACGACCTTTAAATATACGAGGTATTACGTTGATTGTGCACAGCGCACCGTATCCTAGTAGGAAGAAGGCGTTACTTGAAGAACTGGCTGGAAATTCGTGGCAACTCCAGTGAGACGCTATCATTGAAAGTGTCACTGTTGGTAATGATCTCCAAGGTTTCCCGAAAGGTTGTACATTTAGGGGTAGAGTAGGTAGCGAATTCCTTTACATGATCTCACATAGGAGTAGCGGGCTTGAATTTGATTTCTCTGGATAGGGCCGTGGTTCCTTTACCGTATTTTGTGTCCCTTCTAAGCTTGTTGACTCTGATTTCTAAACGAATTCCGATATTCGTTGACTCTGATTCTAACGTGCCCATGGCAATAGGTAGTAAAATTCAGGGCGTGATGGGTAAACCGAAGGATTTATCGGACTTTGAGAAAGGACAGATTGTAGGAGCTCTCAGAGCGGGTGCCTAATTTTTTTAATTATTATTTTTTTTTCAAAGTGATTTTTAAACCCATAAACGTTTTTTGGAACAAAGGACCATGTTGAAGATATATATCCATGGGTCTATCAAATCCCATGTGGATGTGGTCCTTCTCATACAGGGCACTCGTAGGGCTTTGCGTTGCCGATTGGAGGAGCACAAGTACAGAACAGTCATACAAAGAAATCATGGAAGACTAAACATTGGCTTGAAGAAGCTGGGCCAAAACAGAGTAAATCCTTTGTCGATAAGAAAAACAAGAAAGATGACAGCGAATTTTCGGGTGTAATAAGCACGTATTTTGAATCTTTTCTGACGCAAATTAAATTTATCAAAGCCATTCAAAGTCAATTGAGCCGGTATGGAAAACAATAGATCTGACGAAAGAAAGATGATTTTCAATCGGGGTTTTTAATCCCTCAGATATTGCTGTAAACGGAATCGTGAGCTTACGAACTTTTAGAAACAGAGATATCGACAAAAATAAGATGACTTTACGTCCCCTGGTGGGAAAACCATGCATTATTTTAGGAAGAAAGTATTATCAAAAGGTTTATCCGTATAAGCGGTATCGGTCCAACAAAAAAAAAATTAGTCGAGTTTTCAGGAGCCCAGATTTTGCAACAAATACTTCAGAAGCAGAAATTAACGCTTATGACCCCTGGTGGCTAAACTGTTCTTTACCAAACATTAGAAATTATGTGAAAAATATTTTCCATCAGGTCTTGTATGCGATACAGGAAGAATTTTTCAAATCAGAGCTTTAGGAGCCGAAATTACGTAGAAAACGCAGTTTACCTATGTGCCCCCTAGCGGAAAGTCTATGACTTACTAGAAAATTTTGAATTTATAGGAAAACAATTTCGCATCGGAAACACTTTCCAACAAAGAAGGAATTTTTCGAATCGGACTCCTAGAAGTAGAGAAATTGACAAACATATGATGTGCATCTACGCACCCTGGCGGAGAAACTGTGGAATATTTTAAGAAGAAAATATTTCGAAAAGGTTTATCGATGGGAGTGGCATCAGTCCACGGAAGAATTTTTTAATCGATATTTTAGAAGCTCCGATTTTATGGCAAATACATCAGAAGCAAAAATTAACGCTTACGCCCCCTGGTGGCTGAAGTATTCTTTACCAAAAATTTGAAATTATATGAAAAAGCTCTTACATCAGGAGATGTATCCACTTTTTCAAATCGGAGTTTTAGAAGAAGAGTTATCGGGAAAAATGTAATTTACTTTTACGCCCCCTAGCGGAAAATCTATGCGTAATTTGAAAAAGTAACTATATCTAAAATACTCTTCGACATAAATGGAATCGAAAAGATAAAAAAAAAATTTCAATCGGATGTTTAGAAGCAAATATGTGGAATAAAACGTATTTTTGAATTCGACATCTGCATTTACGCCCTCTACCGGCTAAATTGTACATCGTAAAAAAAAAAAAAGGAAATAAAGGATCATCATTTGCATATTTCCAGCTTCCCAGTGCAAAAATAATTTTTCAAATCGGACTAACAGTTGCAGAGATAGCGTGGGTACAGACGGACGGACAACCCGATAACAGAAGCACGATCTATTTTTACGTGCTAAAAATGTGAAGAAACGTTGTTCTTCTCAATCTTATAGCCATTACAATGGATATCATCATCATTGTCAACCATTTTCAATCCATTGCTGGACGAAGGTCTCCCCAAGTTTCCTCCACAACGGTCTGTTTTGTGCCAGTCTCCTCCATGTCACTCCCGCATACTTTCGAATTTCATCCACCCATCTCCCATGTGGTCTTCTTCTGGGTCTTTTCCTGTCCCTTGGAATCCAATCTAAAATTTCGGCTGTCCATCGATGGTCTGTCCTTCTGGCAGTATGCCCAGCACATTGCCATTTCAGGGATTTAACTCTGATCATGATGTCTTCCACTCTTGTCGTTTTTCGGATCCACGAGTTCCTCTTCTTATCTCTCCTGGTTACACCAAGCATGCACCTCTCCATGCTGCTTTGAGTTGTCTGCAGCCTTTGTAGGTCTCCTTTAGTTAAGGGCCAAGTCTCTGCCCCGTATGTAAGCACTGGAAGGATGCATTGATCAAACACTTTTCTTTTAAGACATAATGGCATATTGCTCTTGAAAATTATGCTGTTTCTTCCAAAAGCTCTCCAGGCAAGTTTTGTACTCAGATTAATTTCTTCATCAATGTGACCCTCACTTGATATCTGCTGTCCAAGATAAACGTACGTGTCTGCTATCTCTACAGTTTTTCTCCATCAATCGATAAATCTTCATTTCTTGTAAAAGCATTGAACATCACTTTTGTCTTCTGAAAGTTCATTTTTAATCCCACTTCTTTACTCTTGTCAGCAAATTCTTGGATCATACTCTGCAGCTCTGATGAGGTAGTTGCAAAAATGACTGTCATCAGCAAAAGATCTTTTTTTGCGTGCTAAAAATGTGAAGAAACGTTGTTCTTCTTAATCTTATAGCCATCACAATGGATATCATCATCATCATCATTGTCAACCATTATCAATCCACTGCTGGACGAAGGTCTCCCCAAGTTTCCTCCACAACGGTCTGTCTTGTGCCAGTCTCCTCCATGTCACCCCTGCATACTTTCGAATTTCATCCACCCATCTCCCATGTGGTCTTCTTCTGGGTCTTTTCCTGTCCCTTGGAATCCAATCTAAAATTTCGGCTGTCCATCGATGATCTGTCCTTCTGACAGTATGTCCAGCCCATTGCCATTTCAGGGATTTGACTCTGATCATGATGTCTTCCACTCTTGTCATTTTTCGGATCCACGAGTTCCTCTTCTTATCTCTCCTGGTTACACCAAGTATGCACCTCTCCATGCTTCTTTGAGTTGTCTGCAGCCTTTGTATGTCTCTTTTAGTTAAGGTCCACGTCTCTGCACCATACGTAAGCACTGGAAGGATGCATTGATCAAACACTTTTCTTTTAAGACATAATGGCATATTGCTCTTGAAAATTATGCTGTTTCTTCCAAAAAGCTCTCCAGGCAAGTTTTGTGCGCCGATTAATTTCTTCATCAATGTGACCCTCACTTGATATCTGCTGTCCAAGATAAATGTACGTGTCTGTTATCTCCAGCTTTTCTCCATCAATCGATAAATCTTCATTTCTTGTAAAAGCATTGAACATCACTTTTGTCTTCTGAAAGTTCATTTTTAATCCCACTTCTTTACTCTTGTCAGCAAGTTCCTGGATCATACTCTGCAGCTCTGATGGGGTAGTTGCAAAAATGACTACGTCATCAGCAAAACGAAGGTGGGTTAGATAATCTCCATTAATCTTTATCCCCTTGTTTTCCCAGCTCAGTGACTGAAAAACACCCTCCAATGTGGCATTAAAGAGCTTCGGAGATATGGTGTCACCTTGTCTCAAACCCTTTCCAATTTTTATGTGTGTTGTATTTTCAAACAGCCTAATCTTTGCACTTGCATTTTCATAGATGTTATTAATAATATTAATGTATGCATCTTCAATACCGCAGGTTTTCAGAGCCATTGTAACTGCTGATGGTTTCACCGAATCAAAGGCTTTTTCATAATCGATAAAAGCCATGCACAATGGAAGTTCATATTCCCTCGCTCTTTCAATTAGTTCTCTCAGCACATGGATATGATCTATTGTGCTGTAGCCACTCCTGAATCCAGCTTGTTCTCTCGGTTGAGCCATGTCCAGTGTTACCTTCAAGCGGTGTGAAAGAACTTTAGTGAAGATTTTATAAACTACTGATAGGAGGCTGATAGGTCTGTAGTTTCCGAGATCCTCAATGTCACCTTTCTTATGTAGCAGGATCATTGTAGCGGTGTTCCAATCCTCAGAATCTTTCCTTCATTAAGGCATCGAGTGAAAATTTGGGCGAGTACTGTTTCGATTTCTCCACTTGCTTCTTGTATGATGTCTACAGTAATTCCATCTTCTCCTGGAGCTTTTCCCCGCTTCATGTTCTTGATTGCATGTGCAACTTCTGCTGGAAGGACTGGAGGAACTCTGGTACTGGTATCTTTCATGATGTCTGGAGTGCATGTATCATCCCTTTCATATAATTTGGAGTAGAAATCTTTCACTCTTGTCAAAATTTCGCCCTCTATTTCTTGTTACAGAACCATCTTCTTTTCTCAGTGCCATAATCTGTTTTCTTCCCTTACTGAGATGTCCCTTTGCTATCTTTAGGCTTTGGTTGTTTTCAATTGCTTTCCTCACTAGTTCACAGTTGAATTTTCTTACGTCTTCAGTGATACTTTTTCGTACTGTCTTGCATAGCTCTATATATTCCACTTTGGAAGTCACATCTTCTTTAGTTGTCCTCATCTCTCTTCTTTTTGCATCAACATTTTCGTTTTTCCTGATAATTTATTTACATGCAACTTGTTCTTAGACCCAGCTAATTTTGTTGCTGTTTCCATAAGAGCTTTGGTTACTTTTCTGTTAACTTCAGAGATGTCCACTTCTTCCGATGTTAGGCCTTCTAAAGCAGAGAACCTGTTCTTCAGTTCCAACTTGAAGGTATTATGGTGTTTTTTAAGGTTGGTTATGTCAATAGATTTTGTTTGTCTTATGAGCTTGCCACGTTCAAGTTTAGTGTTGAGGTGCATCTTACATCTCACCAATCTATGGTCACTACCTGTGTTGAACTTGTTTAGCACACTGCAGTCTTCTATGACGAATTTTTTGTTACACATAATAAAATCAATTTCACTTGTCGTCCCATTTGGATGTCTCCATGTCCATTTCCTGTGTGGCGTTTTCTTGAAAAGGAGTTCAAGATGAAAAACCCTTCTGCCTCTGCAAACTCAACGAGAGTATTTCCACGCTGGTTTCTGTTGCCGTGACCGAATTTACCTACTGAAGTTTCATTCTGTTGCCGCTGCCCTATTTTTGCATTGAAATCTCCCATAATTATTTTCAAGTGCTGCTTACCTTTATTATTTAGATGACAAATTTCCTCATAAAATTCTTCAATTTCTTCTTCAGGATGACTTGTGGTGGGTGCATAAGTTTGAATAATCTGAGCCTGGTATCTTCTCGATAGTTGGATAACGAGTCGTGCAGCTCTGTCAGAGGAACTTTCAACTTCTACCACTTTATCCTTCAGTTTCTTGTTTATTATAAATCCAACACCACTAGTTCTGCCAGTATCTGTCCCACGATAGTAGAAGAGATGTCCACTTTTCAGTTCAATGAGATCTTCTCCTTTTCTCCTTACCTCACTTAGCCCCACGATGTCCCACTTGATCCTTTGTAGTTCCTCTTCCAATTCAAGAAGCCTTGAATCAGAAGATAGGGGAGCGTCCATTGTACGTTGCCAAGGTCAGCATCAGATGGCAGCCTAGTCCGGTCCTCCGGGGATTCTTAGCACCCTCTGCCTTCATGTCGCACTGGCCGCCTGCCTTGGCCAGGTACATTCCAGCTGCCGGAGACTGAGGGCCAAGATTTAAGTTGTGGAGTCATTTTGGAGGGGTTTGGCCATAACTCACCACGCTGGCCAAGCGGGTTGGTGAGTGTGGGATAGAATTTCCTCTAATCCCGATGGTATAGTTATACCGCTATGGGCGGTCGTCAGAGCCCCTTTAGTGGGAACAGGATGCACCACGAGAAGGCGGGGTTGACATTTGTCAAGGAGAGGCTGTGATGTTACGCATCACCTGACCTTACATCCCACAATGGATATATCAGGTTGTAAAGCAAGTTTCTAGAAAAAACTCGTATGTGGCGTGTGTAATGTAAGATACTGCTGGCTTGCGGTGACGTAATCATTCCAGAGTGCTGTGCGCGAAAGAGTAGATTCTAAGGACAGAACGTGCGCTGTTATGGTGAAGATCATTTGCATATGATGACGGTACGATGGTAATACCGAAGGAAGGCCTGCATGCAACTTTGCCTAAAGGATATTTGAATGGCGTGAAAGTTACGGAACCTCTTGGAAAATTGCGAAACGCATTTGGTGACTATATTATTGGACGGGGTACTTGCTATAGCTGGTGCAGGAAATTCGACACCAGTGTACAGGATCCGTTTTTTTTTGTTGTTTTTTTTAATTGTAGGTATAACGACCACCGTGGGCAGCTCAGTGGGCTTATAAGCAGTCGTCCGTCCCTAGTTTAGGACTACTGGTTCCAGGGAAGGGAGAGATTCAGCGCCGTAAGACAAACACAACACCCATGCCTCACCGTGTTTCGAACACTGACCCATCTCGGACGAATAATCATAAGCCATCGCTTAGACAACTGCGCCACCGGGATGTCTACAGGATCTGTCTGATGTTCACAGAAGTGACAGAGCCAGTATGGTTGAAGATAATGCACTGCAACACGTGTTATCGACCAAGCTTGTAAGAACATTACATAAAGATGCAACATTACGTACGACCATTAACACCCGACATTGGAAGTTAGGATATTCATGTAAATAGTGCAAATGGGTACCCCGTAGTTTGTCTGACCAGACTGCTGTTGCTCTGTGTGAAAGAGAAAGACGGGAGGGACAACCTCCACAGAAGGTAGCTAAGCCACCCCTTCGTGGATGGATGGCGATGCTGAGTTGCTGATGGGGTTGTAGCGATGCGATTCATTAGGAACTCTTACCGCGGAGCAGTACGGTCACAGCGGACGCTTACATCCAATAGCTGGACCGTCTCCATGCTGCACTGCAAGAAAAGCTCACAGCGTTGATTCATCGCCTTGGAATTGTTTTTCACCAGGATAACGCTCGTCCACATGTCGCTTTACGGACGCAGCAAAATTGCCCGAGGTGGACTCTGAAATATTATCGAACCCCCCTTATTTCCCGGAGCTTGCCCCGTACGACTTTCATCACTTCCGGTCTTTGTCGAATTTTCTCGCTTAGAAAAACTTTGCTGATGAAGATGACATCACGTCATCTTGACGTGAAATATTGCATGGATGACTTTTTCAACTCCCGCTTGCCAGACTTTTATCGCATGGAATAACTCGTAGATTATTGGAACAAGGTCATCAGTTCCAATGCAGGCTACCTTAAGCTTGAAATACATGCTTCTTTATTTTCCTGATACAGTAGACTCTCGTTAATCAGGCAATTCGTTACACAGAGGGGTGCCGGATTATTGAGAGTGCATAAAAATTCAGTTTAGTTCTTCATTAAATTTAATGTTAAAATTACAAGTTTACTATGTGTTATGTATTAAAAATACATAAATAAGAGACAAGCATGTGATAATCATAAAACACGATTAGTACGTACTATAACTGTCTCATGTACAACAATGAAATGATCTTTTCATATCATCAGTACAGTAAAGCACAATATGTATGTGTACGTACTATACACAGTAAAAGAAACGTACAATTGCAATACAGCACAGATGAAATCTTGCATTTTTTACTCAGTGTGGTCACTTCGAAACATGTCCCAGATTTTTGTCTGCTTTAACGAATATGCTTTTTGTAATATTCTTAATTATTTTGAGGATCCTTTCTACTTTTATTTTAAATTGAATTAAATGAATGTTATTGCCAGTTCAAAACAAAGCATAACGTTAAAATTGAAACCTTTACTGGTGTAAGAAGTGTAATTCATTTCGGTCTGATATTAACACGATTTTTGCAACCAAAAACCACGCAAGGTGAAAGAGACCGGATTATAGAGAGGCCGGATTAGCGAGAGTCTACTGTACTTTCTTTACAACCTGATAGTTTGCAATTAGTGAAATCCTATGATTGTGCCACGTTGAAAGTCACTGAGCTCTTTCGTACGGCCCATTCTACTGTTTGTCTGTGATGTTTGCCAGGATACCTGCTTCTTTTTATACCTCTATGAGATTTAGAGTGGTTTGTGTAGGTGATTGTAGGAAGAGAGTATCTGACCCCAGGTCTTAAACAACCCTTAGAAGTAGGAAGCTTGGAGATTTGGGCTAGAGTACCTAACAGGAAAGTCACACGGGAGCGAGGTAGAAAGAGGGAGGAAGACTGCCTTATTTGCAACCGGGGGGAGAGGAGGGTCAGTGCCCGGGGTCCGACGGCTTAACGTACCCGTCCGACTCACGGCGGATATTTAGTGGTTCGAACGTTCGTACCTGCCAGGGATTGATCCTGAGGCTTTTCCGTGGTAGTCACGAACGTTGACCACTAAGCTACCCGCTGCCCTTATATCTGTATGCACCATGGCTGTGACGTATATGAGCAAATATACTATTCAAAAGGGGTGTCATCATGCTCATTACATACACTCTATGGACAAAACATTAGAGATACCTACGCATTAGTGTGTTGGTCCGCTTCTAGCGCGAATAACAGCGTGTATACGCCAAGACATCGACTACACCTGATACCGGAGAATTTTCGGAGGTAATACCAGCCATTTCTGTTGCAGTATTGTCCACAACTCGTTGGTTCAGGATCCATGGATCTGATGTTCCGCTTGCATAGGGTTTAAAGCCGAAAACTTTGGCGACCACTGGATGGTTACACACTCTGGCGAGTGTTTCTCAAGAGTGGGTGGTTGCGGCACGGTGTGGTGTCGCATTGTCCTCCTGGAAGTGACCATCGGTCGCAGGATACGCGTAGGCAATGAAAGCATGTAAGCGATCAGCCTGCACATGCTGCAAGCGAGCAGTGGTTAAGGACCTCTTAGATACACTAAAGGACCTAAGGTGTCTCATGAGAAGGCTCATCAAGCCATCAGAGAGCCACTACCGCCTTGGGCAGAGCCGACCTGGCAGGACCGGGATATGGCCTCAGGCTGTCGACACCACACTCACCCATCAGCTCTGTGCAGCTGAAAAAGAGATTTATCTGGCCACACGATGCGGCTCCACTCTTCGAAGTTCTAGATTTGATATTCCTTGCACCAGACGAGGCTAAACTTTTCCGATGGCGAGCAGTGAACAGTGGTGCACAAGTGGGGAAGTCTGCCCCGGTAGCCCACGATATGCAACGTGTCCTGTACCGTTTGCTCGCTGACGCTGCTTGGGCTTTCGACTTTTAACATGGATGTGATTTCAGCGGCTTTTGCCAAGCGGTCAGTCTGTACGAGCCTGGATAGTCTACTTCGACCCTGGTCATCAATGGCGGGTGGTCGGCCTCCGCTTGCCGTTTGGGCGCTGGTACGTCCGTCTGTGGTATTCTCGCGGTACACTCTTGATACAGTTGCCGTCGGAATCCCTAGGGCCGCCGGTGGCGCAGTGGTTTAAGCGATGGCCTCTGATCATTTGTCCGAAAGGGGTCTGGGTTCGAATCCCATGAGGCATGGATGTTGTTTGTCTTACAGCACTGGCTCTCTCCCTTCCCTGGAACCAGTGACCCTAAATTAAGGACGGGTAACTGCTTATAGCCCACTGAGTTGCTCACGGTGGTCGTTAAACTTCCAATCAAAAGAAAAAAATCCCTGGAGTTATTACCACTTGGGTGATAGAATGTCTCATTTGTCTTGCGCTGACAGTGCGTCAACGATCAACGCTCAGATCACCACGTTTAACCATTTTCGTCAATTGCGGTACACTGTTGGGAAGATCAGATCATATGTAGAGGATTTTAAGGAGTGTCTGACCCCAGGTGTTAAACAACCCTTAGAAATAGGAAGCTAGGAGATTTGGGCTAGAGTGCCCAATAGGAAAGTGACACGGAAGCCAGGTAGAAAGGGGCAAGAAGACGCCCTTATTTATTACCCGGGTGGAGGGGGAAGTACCCTGGGTACGACGGCTTAACGTGCCCATCCGACGAACGGCGGGTATTTAGTTCTTCTGAAATTCGTACCTGCCTGGGATCGAACCAGAGGTTCCCACGTGGCAGTCACGAATGTTGACTACTGGGCCATCCGCGGCCCCTGTTGGGAAGCTCTGCTGTTGGCCCAATTTATCGCCTGCGCTCGATTTTGGCCTGTCTGCATGGGGATATACCCATCATGTCAGCTGCCCATCACCCCTATCTATAATGTTTTGTCTGCTGAGTGTACTTACTGCAGTAAGTGGAGTACAGATGATTGCCTATGATAAGTTGTAACTTAATTTTCATCGTTCTATTGTTTCGAATGAACAGTTATATTAATATATTAAAGTGCGAAGTTAGATTTAAGCATTCATTAAGTAATTAAAACACTACCCCAGCGAATATGATTTGAGATCATGTTTAAAGGATTAGGGATTAGTTGCATAGGTAAATGCCAGCCGTTCCTGATATTTTACATGTTTTACCCGCCTAACAATCTCGCTCTTCCTTCATTTCTGGATGCTTTATTATTCAGCTGCTAACGTTATTCTTATATACTGTTAAAAATATTCTGCCCATTTTGACAAAAATGGCTGCAAGGAAAATCTTTTGTTGCCATTTGAAGAATACTTTGAATATAACTTCGGGGTGATTTTTATGCTCACATTTCTTCCTAAAAGAATCGGAAATCAGACAAAAAAGAAAAAAAAAGTTCCGAAACTACATTTTTAATAAAATTGATGGAAGGTTTTGCTGAAAGAATTATTCAACATACTTTGCGGAAGTTCTTTTAAGAAAGTGCTCGTAAAAGCTATTCTTCAGTTCAGTATTTGTTTAATAATTTCTTTCAATTAATTGCAACATTTGAATATTGCAACCAAAAAATAAATGCGACAGCAAGCTCTTGTTAATGTAAATGGTGCTCGTAAAGAAAGAGAATTAAAAAAAAAAAAAAAGACTAAAAATATGCTTTCGCTGTTTCCATCTCGTGAAATTACATTTAATAAAGTAACCATTTCCTATGAAAAGCATGGAAGGTTGTTTTGCTGCTCGTAATTTTTCTCAATGAAGCCTTCATTTCGGAGAAACAGTTTTTCTTGTACTAAAACGCTGTTAATGTTTGGACATTAGCTGCTGCGAGTTATATGAAAGGTATCTGCTAGTAGCATGTGAAATGGTCATAAATACCTGTTAAAAACCAGTTTACTTCTTTGGGTCGTAATTACTTCATGAAGAATTAATTGCGCAAAACATTGAATGAGAATAGACTTAGTAGTGCGGAAAGCAGGAAAGTGAGAAATACTCAAGTTTGTGCTTAATCCGAAAGGCAAGCAGGAAGGGAGGTAAATATATTTCTCTCTTTTTTTTTTTAATAACGTCCGTCTTTTGCGCTGCTGCTAGCAATGTTCAACAATTAATGGCGGTTCATATTAAGTATCCAGGTATGCGGCAATTTTTTGTTTTGTTTTTGTTGCCTATTCACTGAGTAGTTATGAGAAGTATTTCTCACGCCTTATATATAAAAAAGAAAGGAATAAATAATTATTTCGACGACAAATGAAAAAACGATTGTTAGAAATCAAATGGAGATTAATTTGCGTACATATGTGTGTTAGGTAGTAGCGTTTCGGAGGGTTCAATTAGTTACCGTAAATAGTCGCGTATAAGCTGAAAAATTTTAGAATTTTTTTAAAGAGGGTGTCCTCTCATACTCTTACTTTTACATGCGAAGTAACAGCGTAGAAGAGTGGCTTCATAATTTTTAACGAATTTTCTGAATAGAATGATGCACGTTTTCTCATTTCTTACAGTCATCCTGCTATATCAATGAATTGAGCAGAAATTTTGTTATTTTCAGCAGAATATAAATAAGTACTTTTCTTATCCTCCGCTTTCTTCTTTTCCCTGTAAAGTTGCTTTTGCTGCAAAGTGCTAACTACCGATTTCTAAGCCTTGAAGGGTCTGGTGCATCTGAATCAAATGGTGCCCCCAATTTTTTTTTCCGCCCCAAACAAAGACGTTCACATAGCTGCCGGGATTTACGACGAAAGTTATCCCCAAACAACCCCCTCCCCCAATCTCTGCAGAAACGAACATAAACCTGCCAAAGTTGATGAGCGCTCCCTTTTTGTCTTTTATTCTCTGCTTCATGTTGCAAGGCATTATAGGGAAATGCTAGTCCTCCTTTAACGGACATCATGCCACTGTGTAGAAACAAGTGAATTAAGAATCTTCTCTTTCTTTTCTTTGCCCAATGAGTTGCTTACTGTGGTCGTTAAGCTTACACACGAAACAAGTACCTTGGGTATGAGAAGCGTACCGACGCGTCATTAGAAAAATTCATCATGCACGGAAAGCTGCAGTGAGTAAATAGGAAGGGAAAAGAGAGAGTAAGATGAACGGATTGCATCAAAAATACCTGTGAAGAAACTCGCAAAGAGCTACGAGACCATGTTAGGGAGTGGCGAGCTTTTGTTCAACAGTCGCCACACAAAATCGTAGTAAAATTTATCCTTTAATCGACTGGGACGAAATAACTGGGGGTGAGCAAATTCGGAGCCATGTTGTCACACTTCCAGCAATAATCAGAGAAAATAAATGCCTATCATACCCCTAAATGACGGTTTTTAATAACAAAGCTAAGAGGAAAGCAACGCTTTGCAATACGTAGGTTCACTCGTTCCAGCCGCGTTTGGCCCAGTTCTCAAACAGCGCACATATTTGTTGGAGCTGATTTCTGCCCAATTTACTCACCTAGAGTTATTTTGTTCCAGTCGATTAAAAGGTTAAATTTTAGTGCCATTTTGAGTAGCGACTGTAGGAACAAAAGCCGCCACTCCCTAACATGGTCTCGCAGCTCTTTAAGAGTTTCTCTACAAGTCCATTTTTAATTCATTCCGCTTTTATTTTACTCTGTCTTCCCTTTCTGTTGCTCATTACAACTTTCCGTGCATTACGGGTCGGTACGCTTCTCATACCCAAAATACGACTTGTTTCCTTGCGTGTGTGTGTGGGGGGGGGGATTTAACGACCACCGTGAACAGTTCATAGTCACCATTCCCTCATTTAGAGCAACTGGTTCCAGGGAAGGGAGATAGTCAGTGCTGTAATACAAACACAACATCCATGCCACACTGGAATTCGAACCCGGACCCACTGGGACGAATGGTCATAAGCTAGCGCTTACCACGGCGCCACCGAGGCGACAACTCGTTTTTTTGAGACCACTTCCCTAAGAAAACAGAATGGCTGGATTTGATTCAGTTCTGACTGATTTGTTCTTTTTGCACTTCACGAAATTCTGGGTAACCGTCTTAAAGTCCATAATTCCAAGTCATCTACCGAGTGTCCATAATTAAAGTTCATATTTCGAAGGGCACTACAGGCGGGACTATTGCTCGGAGTGACTTGACATTTGACATGAGGACATCTGAGGCGATGGAATTTTGTTTGACGAAAAAAACAAAAACTAGTATCCACGGGGATAAGTGACGCCTTATTACAGTAGAGAAAAACACAAAATTAAAAAAAAATGTACAGTACAGAAGACGTATTTTATGTTTACACAATAATTTGTTCGATATGTTGCCCTCCGTGTTTTACAACAAGCTGAAATCGAAAAATGGCATGCTCAGGTATATCGAAGTGTTTCACTGGAAATGTGCATATGGCGCGTAATACATGCCTTGCAGCTCACCAAATTTACTATGTGACAACGATACTAAATATTCTGTAGATGTCCCCAAAGCCAAAAGTCGTACAGGCTCAGATCTGATGAGTGTATTCGCCAAGTTGTAGGAAACTGGCTGCTGATTATTCTTTCTTTGATGAAATGTGCCTGCAGCAACTGACAAGCGTTGCAATTAGAGAAGCAGCGTTCTGCATAAAAACTGTCGAATCGAGGCACGGACGGTGTTGAAATCTTGAATGACCTGGTTCAACAAAAGAGATGCATATCGCTGGCCACTGATAAAGTATGTAACGAGACCCGCAGGACCACGTTGTTGAAACAGAAGGGTTCAACGTTAAATTCCTCTGTAAAACTAAACCAAATTGTGACTTTTGGAGAATGGAGTGAAATCTTGCGCACGTTAGGTGAATTTTCTGTTACCCAAATTCTTCAGTTACGAGTATTAAGTGCATCTTGCAGATGGAAATGGACTTCTCTATTTATAAAATGTTCCATGGGCATTCGTTGTCCAATCCAACCCGAAGGAGAAACTTCGGTGCGAATGCTTCTCGTACACCCTGGCAGGTGGAAGCACGTGCTGAACATGGAAAATCTTGTATTGATAACAACGCAGTATTTCTTTTCGAACTTTGTGAACCGTGCTGCTTGACTAAAGACTGAGCAATATGCCGTGTGCTATTGTTTTCCACGACGTTTAACTCCCTGCCTTTCTCTAACGCTGTGCCTACATCCTCCACGGTCTGCTGTATGACTAGCTTTCGTCGTCTGCCAGGTTTGACGTCCAAGGAACTTGTCTTCAAACTTCTGGATCATTTTACTCAACAATTTGAGCTCATTTGCCCGGATTTTTAAGCTCTTTATCGTTCTGAACTTGTATAGTGCTGTTGAGGCACAGATGTTTTTCTGGTGAAACAACTTTACGAGAAGTGCACGATATTTGGTTACAGTGTCATTACGCTTTAAAACGTTGCCTACTCACCTGCAGTAAAATGACGCATTCAGCCTATGCCTGCTTTTTGTAGCAGTTTCTTTTCAGGCATTTCGTATTGCGGGCACTTGAAATATGCATAATTTCGACTTTAGCAGCTCATATGAATGCAGTTCCTCTTTGTAACACCTGATTACCGCGCTACTTATAGCTCTGGAGGCCACGCGTTTTTGCAACAAAATTCCATCGCCTCAGAATAAATCCTTATATCAAATTTGAAGTTATTCCGAGCAATGTATATTAAGGAAATACAACGTTACTCACAATTTTTTTGTTTCAAGTCGACCAAGGTTTCGCTGGCTCAGCTTCATCGGAACGAAAGGCACATAAATATTCAAGTCGTATAAGATATCATCAACGGTGCTGATAGTCACGGGTTTTAGTAAGTTGCTTCCACGCGCTTAATATGTAGAAATGGCGTGGATGCCATGTCGTTATTATTTTTTTTTAATTTAAGATTTAAGGTGGACGTCAAGTAATTTTGCTTCCTATACTTCCAGTGAAAAACTTTTGTACACATTTCCTTCACAATTAGTGTGTTCCCAAGGATGGAAATTTGAACATCGATTAAAATAACTTCATATTATAACTTGGAATACTTAACATTTTCTAAAACATAACCATAATTATATTAAAAAAAACAATAACGTTTCCCTTCGTGGTGTTGAAATCAGAAAAAAGATGGCGCGACCTGTACTTTGATGACGTCAGTAGACAAATGTTGGATTGCATAATTATGGTTATGTTTTTAAAAATATGAAGTATTCCAAGTTATAAAATGAAGCTATTTTAATCGATGTTCAAATTTTCATCCTTGGGAACGCATTAATTGTCCAGAAAAAAGATGGCGTGACCTGTACTTTGATGACGTCAGTAGACAAACAAATGTTGGATTGCATAATTATGGTTATGGTTTAGAAAATATTAAGTATTCCAAGTTATAAAATGAAGCTATTTTAATCGATGTTCAAATTTTTATCCTTGGGAACGCATTAATTGTGAAGAAAATGTGTACAGAAGTTTTTCCGTTGGAAGTATAGGAAGCAAAATTACTTGACGTCCACCTTAAGACACTCAATGGGATATAAGCAGTCGTCTGTCCCTAATTTAGGATCACTGGCTCCAGGGAAGGGAAAGAGCCAGTGCTGTAAGGCAAACACAACATTTATGCCTCACCGGGATTCAAACCCAGACCCCTTTCGGACGAATGATCAGAGGTCATCGCTTAGGCCACTGGGGAGGGCTCCATGTCGTTAACAAGTTGCGAAGCGGATATGTATGGAAAGCTTCCAAAATGTAAAATTTGGGGGCTGAATCCGGCTTCTTGATTAGTTTTATTTCTTGAAAGTGAAATTTATGGTCCTTTTCGCAACAGTGTTTAGCCATCAACGACTTCTTTAGGCCACAGTTTCCAATGTATGTCGTATGCTACTTCAATCGAAAACGCAAGGCTCTACGGGTCTGTCCGATACGCGAAGCGCCACATTGACATGGAATTTAATAAATTTCCCACGAGTTTTTATCTTCAACATAGTCCTTTGTTCCCAAAAAGGTCATTTATTTTTATGGGTTTAAGAATCACTTTAAAATTAAAAGTTTTGAGCATTTCTGGTATTTTGAAGCCACGGGAAAATAGAACAAATGGCAAAATTCGCTCATAATGGGCGCATCACAGGATTTAACGGGGAGATATTCTTTAGTTCCGGAACTTCGTTAGAGCCTTGTCTGCGTATAATGGTCAAGGCTTTAACAAAATTCCTGGCTTATTAACGTATGTTTGCTGTAGTGCAACACGTTTAAGGAAATCAAGTTCTTTTTCAAACAGTCATCATCCGGTATGTTTCGCGCGATATATCTAACTTTAAAAGGTGCTGAGTTTTTGTTGCCAAGGGCCATATTGAAAATAAAAACTCGTAAGGAATTTATCAAATCGCATGTGAGTGTGGCGCTTATTATATAGGATAGAGCCTTGCGTTTCGATTGAAGGAACACAAGACCTACATTCGGAACTGTGACCTAAAGAAGTCATCGATGCCTAAACACCGTTACGAAAATGACTATAAATTTCTCTTTGAAGAAGGGAATCTAATCGACCAGCCGGATTCAACCGCCAAACTTGCTATTTTGGAAGCTTTCCATATATAACAGAATTCTTGTTGACAACATGGCATCCACACCATTTTTATCAAGCGCGTGACCGTAAACACCATTGATAATGTCATATACGATTTGAACATTTACGTGCCATTCTTCTTGATGAAGCTCAGCCAAAGCTCAGTGAAACTTTGGTCGACTTGGAAAATAAATGTGTGTGTAACGTTGTATTTCCTTAGTGCATGGTATATTATCATCACAAAGACTGTAGTCTCCAATTTATGGAATTCCAAGCAATAGTTCTACCAGTAGAACTCTTGAAAATGTAAACTTTAAGTATGGATATTTTGTATGTTTTCTCTGTCTCTCTTCTTCGACATCCAGCTTTCTCAACCCTACAGGGAAGATGATCACAGCTTTAACCCTTTAACGACCATATCGCCCAAAACGCACGTCTAGAGTGAGTCAGATTTCCTACAATTACTTGTTCTTCAAATTTTCTGGGCCTATGAGGGATCAGCAGGAGTCACCCTCAGTCACTATTGTTGTTATTAAACAAAGAAGTGAAACATCGGACAATTCCGGGCATTATGGTATTTAGAGTGATACAAGATTTTTGGGCTATGGTCGTTAAAGGGTTAACAATTGCGGTCTTTGCATTCAGTGAAATGTATTTATCCTTCGATAACTTTGCAACGTGGTTTTCGCCATTCTACTGGAGGGGAATGTTTCCTAACCCATTCACTAGAAAGCCAATCATTTTCTATTTTGAAACGCCGGAGCATGAAATAATTTATCATATCCACTCTCTCTCCGTCATTGGTAAAATATTTTAAGGCAGAATTTGACGTGATCTATGACTTCATAACATTCAGCATCTGACGTGGTTTGCACTCTGTAATATCCTCTCTTATTGAGATTTGCTCTCTGCCAAAAGAGAGATCTCATTGATGATTGCCCTCCAACATGAATAAGGTGTCTTCTCATTCAATTCTGTTCCTCTAAAAATGTGCTAGCTGTAGAGGCTAAATGAATATATGCATCCGATCGCACTCATTTCCCCAATCTAAACCATTGTCTCCGTCCAAAGCATGTTCTCAAGATAGTAACTCATTGTCAAGATTACTCAGAACATACATGAGCTCAAGCACATTGAGAAGCTTCAGGATGTTTCAAAACCCGATAAAAAATGGTGCATAAATACAAAATTAATTTCAGAGGGTTGTAAGAAAAAATGCGAACTCAATATAAAAGCTATGCAGCAATTGAAAAACGATGGCTTCTCAAAATGGACTAGTTCTTTTATTAATTTTTATATAAATGTACGCACAACTAAATTGCTGCATAATAACTATGCAGTCAAAATATTAATAGTTCCATAATCATTGCCACATTTACATTAAAATGCAAACGTAAGCTAAAGCAGGTAAAAAAAAATTCACGTCGATAAAGTGTGGGATTAACCTAGGCAACCACACAAACTCCCACTTCCAGGAGTATCGCCAATTAATTCAGAAGGCATATTGCACTAAAATGCCCCTTCACAAGATTGAGGGGCATTTATGAAAAGGCCTTAAATTCGCAGCATATCTCCCTAACGCATTCAGATAGAGATATCGGAAAAGATTTCAGAAAAACTTGAAGGCCAGTCTGTACGTTTAGTGGTTTCATTTTCAGATTCAAGGTCCCTCACGTCAGTCCTAAGTGCTCGAGATTAACGTCCTCTAAAAATGAATTTCAAACTCATTGCACCGGAAAACTGTCGAGATCTGCCTCGCGATATCTGAAAGCAATCAGAATTCTTCTCCAAACTTTGTAAAAATAAGTGCGGCCTTTAAAATTACATTGCTCGACATAGAAAATGCCACACCGTGAAAGATTGCACGAAATGAGGTGAAACGTATCACAATTTAATGAAGTAGGTGAAAAGAAGCCATTTAATTTCTGTGGAAATACGATGGGCGAAGATACAGTGTAATGTGGCCTGAGTCAGTAGGTCGCATGACCGCTGACTCAGGCCACATGACTTGGCATCTAGTGGAAAAGTCCCCGGATGATGCTCTGAGGTATCACTGGCCATGTGTATGTATCAACATTGCGGAGACATCGTGCAGAGAGTTAAGTCGTCTGCCAATGACATTCCACACATTCTCTATTGGGGAGAAGCCTGGAGATCGAACTGGCCAGGTTAGCACCTGGACACTTTGTAGGCACTGTCTGCTGATGTTGGCAGTGTGCGGGTGGGCGTTATCTTGTTGAAACTGGGCAATAGGAATATCACGAAAACACGTCAACCAAATGTGCTGCAGATGTACCTCATCGACGTATTGTCATGCTGCCGTTGTACCCATTGTGCGTAGGAGCGATTAACGGCTGTTTAAACTGATAGCGCACGAATCATGACACAAAACTGAAGAGCCATATGACGCCAACGTATGGCAACAAGGTGATCACGTCACCTCCAGAATCTCGTTCGGCGATCATCGACGCCGAAACAGAAGCAAGACTAGTCGCTGAATACGACGTAGTTCCATTCGTCCTGTAACACATGCCTGATACGGCAACACTGCAACCTTGCATAACGATGTGATGCGGTGCGTGGTAGTCATCACAATGGCTTCCGACAGCACAAACTAGTCTCAGCCAACCTGCGATTTACATTCTGTATCGAAACCAGGATGTACATAGTTGTGTGTAAGACCTCGTTGAATGTGGTCCGCTTTAGATTGTGGGGATTCTACGGTTTGCCGTCGAATGCGGCGATCGAGATGTTCGGATGTCCTCCTACGTGTGCCAGTCCCACTACGGTGACTCATCCAACAACTGTTGCAAAATTCGGCCTACATTTGTTGCATCCCGAAGCGTTTCACAGCGATGCGACGTAGGGAGTAGCCAGCCATACATATTGTAAGTCTACGGTGAAGCTTCTGATAAGAATCTGCGTGCTGGTAGGATTCCACACGACGCCACCTAGGAATTCTCACACGTGCTTTCACGTCTGACATCACTCCATTGTAGTTGCACACGCAGATGTGAGGACAAAAAAGTTACCTACGCCGAGCAGTTTTACCATTTTATCTCACTCTATCACGTGACTGGTTCACAAGTGCAATTAATTTTATAATCCACATGATCACAAATATCCACCGATTTGCATGGAGCTCCGACAAGTACTTCTTTGTAGTGTGGCATTTTCTATGCCGAGCAGTGTATACGCAAACCGTCAACCATCACAAATCCTAAAGTTGCAGGCATGATAGTATGTTTTATGTTGTGTCTATATGAGTGTCTCTTTAACTTCAGTGTGAAAGCTCAAGTTAGAAAGTCAGACAGAGAGACAGACAAAAATATATAAATAGAGAGAGTACGGAAACATACCGAGAGAGGGAGACAGAGTGAGGGAGACAGAGAGAGGGACAGAGAGAGAGAGAGAGAGTTTGCGCCGTACTCATATCCTGCCATTCGCATGTACCAACGTGAATCTTGACTCATCAGTCCAGGCAACATTTTCCCACATGTCTAGGGTCAAGTGGCGATGTTCCAGCGCCCATGCTAATCTTTGTACCCTGTGATGTGCGGTCAGCAGCGGTACCCTCGTGGGACGATGGCTTCTGTACCCCACAGCGAGGAGATGGTTCTGAATGGTGTAGCTGCTTACAGGTTTTTGTGCACCAGCGTTAAACTGCCGCGTGATTTCTTGCACTGTGGCCCGTCTATCCGCTATTACAATGTGAGCTAGCCGACGATGACCCCGCTCATCCACACGCTCTGGTCCACGGCAGTTGGCCCTTGCAGGGATGGTTTTACCGGGTTAGATGTACTCACGGTGCATCTGTGACACAGTGGCTCGTGAAAATCCCAGTGCCTGCACGACTTCCGAGATGGAGTGACCCATTCGTCGGGCCCCGACAATTTTCCCACGACCAAATGCGCTTAGATCTTTCGTCTTACCCATACTGCGTCTGACTCTTACTGATTCCCGTCGCATGACTCCTTATATTGTCGGATCGCTGCATACGTCATGTCCTTTCCGTTTACAGGGCCGCCCACAGTGCCACATTTGCATAACGCCAGCTGTCTCTAATTCAATTGCTCTTCAGTGTATATCAGAAGTCTTCGCAATTTGTTGAAGACATGGCATCCCCGCCATTTCTATTAAGCGCGTGGAAGCAACTAACCAAAACTCCTGACTGTAAGCACCATTTATTATATTATATACAATTTGAATATTTACGTGCCAATCGTCCAGATGAAGCTAGGTCAATACCCAGCGAAACCATGGTCTACTTGAAAAAATAAATATTTGTGATTCTCTTAATAGGTATTCTTTTTGTTTGTGATGTCCAAATGTGAAAGTCTGTTTCATGAACATTACAATAATAACAAAAGTACTTCGTCATTCAGATGTTACATCACACGCTGACATAATTCGAAGTTTCTATTCACGGAACCACCCGTCCAACAAAACGAAAAGCTGAGCGCGATGACACAAATATTTCTTTCTCAGTTGTTGCTATGGTAATGACATCACATGATTATATCCGAGAAGCAGTTTCAATTCACTGAACAGGCCGCGGGTGGCCTAGTGGGTAACGTTCGTGACTGCCACGGAGAAGACCTCGGGTTCGATCCCAGGCAGGTACGAACGCTCGAATCACTAAATATCCGCCGTGCGTCGGATGGGTAAGTTAAGCAGTCGGACCCCGGGTACTGGCCCCCGGTAATAGAAAAGGCCGTCTTCCTCCCTCTTTCTACCTCGTTTCTGTGTCACTTTCCTATCGGGCACTCTAGTTCAAATCTCCTAGCTTCATATTTCTAAGGGTAGTTTAAGATCTGGGGTCAGACACTTTCTTCCTGAAATCCTCTACATATGATCTGATCTGAATTCACTGAACACCTGAACGAAAACACGATAACTAAGTGTGTAGTCACAAATATTTTTTTCTCAGTTGGTGCTAGGGTGATGACGTCTCGTAATTTAAGTCGGAAAGCAGTTTCCATTCACTGAACACCTACACAAAAAGGTAAGTGATATTGTTTGTGATTCTTCTTCCATATAAGTACTTAAAAATCTGACTGCTATCATTGTCACTGATGTGATAAGATAAAGAAAGGAGAAATGGAAAAAGAAGTTTTAAAGTATGTGTTAATACAGGGTATCCCAAAATATACGTACCAAGTGTAAGGCGATATGACTGAGGAATGAAGAAAAGAAAGAGAAACCTAAATGTGTAGGAATCTGTAATGCTAGGAATTTACATGATGACATGTTCAGTGTGCCTGCCTTCGACTGCAATGACATTACGTAACCGTAATACAAAATTGGAGCCCACACGGTTCACGATGTCAGTGGAAATGGCGCAGATTTCATGTTCAATAGCTGTTCGGAGCTCCTCCAATGTCCGTGGGTTGGACCGGTACACCTAGCCTTTAAGATAACCCCATAAGAAATAGTCGCACGGATTGACGTTCGGAAAATAGGGTGGCCAGTCTACTCTGGTGCAATAGTGTTTGTGATAGTCCAAGTCAATGACACATTCTTAAAAATGTGTTTGGAGCAGTGAAAATACCGGTCATGTATGATGCGGCTGTGCACCGTCTTGCATGAAGAAATCACCTTGTAGGTCACCACCAGTGAAACTCTGCTGACATGGAATGAAAGCCGTTTCCAACACTATCCGATATATCGCAGATGTTGCAGTTTCATTGATGAAGATTGGCCCGAAGGTTGTACTTCGTGACAAGGCATACCACACAGTCACATGCTGTGGGTGAAGGGTTGCAGCAATGGCAAGATGTGGGTTTTTTGACCCCCCAAAACCACCAATTCTGTTTGTTGACAAAGCCGTCTAGGTGAAAATGAGCCTCATCTGGAAACCAGATGAGCCCTTTGTCGATGTACTATTTTGTCTCAATTCTGTTGAACACAGTCTCCGCAAATGCCAGACTTGCACCTGTATTCCTTGCTGTAAGAATCTATCGGTGTCGCACGATTGGTCGACAGCACGATCAGTCTACCGTAACGACTAGGCGACCGCACGATTGGTCGAGATAACCATTGGTTCAGATGATTATGGTTTACATTCACAGCGGTACCTCTCAGAACGTACTGACCTCTCAAAACGTAACGTTCCTTTTTGGAAATAATATCTCTTAGAATGTAGTCCTCAGAACGTACAGCATTATAACATATTATTTCCAAATAGGCCCCCATGTCATCTTTTGTACTCTAAGTGAAATCTGTAATAGAGGGCCTTCTGAAGGATGTTATTTCCGAAAGGTCCCCGGAGTACTTTAGGTATAGGCACCTTGGGGAAACTACCACACACAATTCGGAAACTCGGAAAATTGCCCCACCGGAAAATTGCCTCACATTCAAAGCGTTTCTCAGACGAACGGCGATTTGTGCTCGTCCCCTTAATGAAAACCACATGGCAATTTTCCGGTGGGGCAATTCTTCTGTGTGTGGCAATTTTCCGGGTTGCTGAAAGATGATGGCAATCTTTCGGTGGGGCAATTTACCGCCAAACTGTTTGCACTTATTCAATTTTTTTCTAAATTCCGTTGACCATTTTATGTCGACCAATGCCGACTAATCGTTATATCGACCAGTCGTTACTGTCGACTATTGCCGACTAATCGTTATATCGACCAATGCCGACTAATCGTTATATCGACCAGTCGTTACTGTCGACTAATGCCGACTAATCGTTATATCGACCAGTCGTTACTGTCGACTAATGCCGACTAATCGTTATATCGACCAGTCGTTACTGTCGACTAATGCCGACTAATCGTTATATCGACCAGTCGTTACTATCGACTAATGCCGACTAATCGTTATATCGACCAGTCGTTACTATCGACCAATGCCGACTAATCGTTATATCGACCAGTCGTTACTGTCGACCAATGCCGACTAATCGTTATATCGACCAGTCGTTACTGTCTACCAATGCCGACTAATCGTTATATCGACCAGTCGTTACTGTCTACCAATGCAGACTAATCGTTATGTCGACTAATCGTTACTGTTGGCAGATCGGTATGTCGACCAACCGTTTGTCGACCAATCGTTACATACCCAGAATCTATTGTGTCTGGATCTTGTGCGGGAACAGATGCAGATCTGTTGTGAGAATGAGATGAACACTGCTGCGGTCAGCCCCAACTGTTGCGCAGACGGTCATAAACTTTTTCGGAATTCTATCAAATGTTTTTTCCAAAGTTGGTTTCCGTCCTTGATGTGGAGGTCCTACCACTTTGGGTCCAATCGCCCAACACCGACCCTGTTGTCTAAAGTTTGGTGAAGATGTTCCTTACTTTATAGTGTCTGTCTGGTCCGATTTTGACGCTGAACTTTTTCTGGAATGTCTTCCTCACCTTTTCCGGATTCTCCAATGATCGACAATACTCTTTCACGATGAAGATTCACTACTCTGTGGTATACATTGTCATTTTCTCGACTCCTGCAAAGAAACAAACACTGGCGTATCACAAATTCCAACTATCTCTGAGTACAGTGTCAAAATTTCCTTACATTCTCTGCAGCTGTTATTGTGTTATTTCCGTTTAAACTTGGTAGGTATTGTGAGGTACCTGCCAGCAGGATGCACACGACATAAAGGCAGATAGCAGTCAGAACGAATGTCTGCGTAGCTCAATTGGTAGAGCGACTTATTCCGGAATGAGGGGACACGTGCTCGAGCTCCGGCGTGGACCAAAAATGACGGAGAAATTTACTTCGTTATAATGGCTCCCGAACTTTCCGGATGGCCCGGCCGTTCAAAATCTCGCAATGGTGTGATGTTCTTTCCACACCGCGAGGTAGGAAAAATCAGAGAATCCCTTCTCCAGCGCTTCGAAAAATATATGTGTGTGACGTTGCATTTCACACACTAGATTGACTGGGAGTTCTCAAGTACGTTCTACAGGCGATGGCTGCCTGCAACGATTCATGGTCACGGCTGATCCGTGGGCCATGCCCCCGGCCCTCTTTCGGGGGGGATGTGACGTACCTGCCAGCAGGGCGCGCACGACATAAAGGCAGATAGCAGTCAGAACGAACGTCCGCGTAGCTCAATTGGTAGAGCGACTTATTCCGGAATGAGGGGACCCGGGTTCGAGCCCGGCGTGGACCAAAAATGACGAAGAAATTTACTTCGTTATAGTATCTTTTGGGACACCTGGTACGAATAAGTTTAAACTTCACTGCATTTATATGTGTGATCAGGACAAAATACAATTGGGTTAACTCCGTTTCGTGTTTCCGTTCTTTTTGTTCTATAACGCAGTAATTCTTTTCACGGTTGGACACTTAATCTCTCCGGAGCACTGGTCTACTGTTTTTTTTTTTTGATTACTTGTGTGTATAGACATTAAAAAAAGCCTATTTACAACCCAACACTTCCCCAAATGTAGCTCAGTGAGGTACTTTAAATTCGTTCGACGGGAACCTCCTGTCTTAAGTAGCACAGAAGTTATCCAGAAAAGCGAATTAAAAGAAATTGGAATGATAACTGTGATAAAGATCTGCTGATTGAAAGTGCAGATTAATATTCCTGGCTTAGTTACATACATGGGCAGTAAATTAATAAATAATCAGGGAATCTCTACCTCCTTCCAATCTACACATTTTTTTAGTAGAATAGCATTTGTTGATTAAAAGAACGCACAATAAGAAACGGGTTGTTATATTAAATAAAAAAAACATTTCTGTTAAATCACGTAATCCTCGAGAACAAACAGATGTGATGCTCCCAGTATCAACGTATCTTCAATTGTTTAATTGCCATTTAAATATAGCGGAATAATCCTTCTAAATAGCACTGAGCTTTTATATTCATCCAAAACCATTAAATCTTAATTTCTTTAATAATTTATTCTGCAAATTTCCATATGTAAATATTGTGCAGTTGTCTTATTTGATGAACTTCATTACGCAGCATGCTTTAATTGAGTTTATCAAGGCTTGTTTGCTACTCTCCGTTCCTTTAAGCGCAGCAAAAGAAAAGGAACATATTATGCTGAATGGCATATTCTACAAACATCCAACAAAATATAAGAAAAATTCACAAAAAAGAAAGGAATGCTGGAAAGAAATGGCTTGAAATTACCCGCCGATTGTGCGGAAAAAAACAGCAGAACATAAAAAAAACAAAAAAACTCAGACGTTCTAGAATAGTCCCCAATCCAAACTAGTAAGTTTTTAGTGCTACAAGTTACTTACTAGCACGTGGGAAGTTCTCGGCTAATGAAAACCGGAAAATCCATAACGCACCTCCCACCGCTCCCCCCCCCCCGACCCCCCAAAAGAAGAAACAACGAAATCTCCGAATTTCGTGCAATAAAAACATTAGAAAAAACATAGATATTAATTCTTGGGATTTCTTAGTCCCAAGCGAACTAAGAAGTATTTCTCGTGTTTGTCTAGAAACAGACGTATCTTGATATACAGTATATCAAAAATGTGCACTCGAAAAAGTTACAAAAGCCGTAGAATTTTTTTTTTTTTTTGATTGGAGGTTTAACGACCACCGTGAACAACTCAATGGGTTATAAGCAGTCGCCAGTCCTTAATTTTGGGTCACTGGTTCCAGGGAAGGGAGAAAGCCAGTGCTGTAAGACAAACACAACATCCATGCCTCACCAGGATTCGAACCCGGACCCCTTACGGACGAATGGTCAGAGGCCATCGCTTAGACCACTGCGCCACCGGGGCGGCGTAGAAAATTTCAGACAGGATTACTGTTACTGGATCCAAAACAGCAACTTTTTTTTTCAACATCTCTAAGGAACAGGAGGCGTTATAAAAAGCTTCATTTACAACCTTGGTTAAATGTGCAGTTTTACTAAATACGCGTATTTAATGCCAGTGAACGAAATTTACTCTTTCGTTAACAAGGGAAACTGATCCTTCTACTATACTTTTCCGTCTGTTTTCGATATGCTACCCTTGTTCATTTTCTACTGTGAAAACTTTTCCATGCTGCCCCGGTGGCGCAGTGTTTAAAGCGATGGCTTCTGAGAATTCGTCCGAGATGGACCAGGTTCGAATCCCGGTGAGGCATGGATGTTGTGTTTGTCCTACGGCGCTGGCTCTCTCCCTTTCCTAGAATTAGTGGTCCTAAGCTAGGGACGGTCTACAGCCCTATGAGTTGCTCACGGTGGTCGTTCAACTCCCAATCAAAAAAGACTTTTCGACGAAAACCAGGGCCGACTGGACCATACGCGTAACCTGGTCTGAAAAAAGACCCCGCAGTTCAGAATAAAAAAATCATTTTCGGTAGAATTTTTTTATAATTTGTTTTGTAAGTTTTGCGGCGCGAGGCCTATAAAAAGATATTTTTGAAAGTTTTTCTCTTTTGTTTCCGATCCTCCCATTTTTGAACAGGCTATCGCCCTTCGCCACACAGATACTGAGATTTACAAATTTCAAATGATTATTATTGTAAGTACCTGAATATTCTCCGCATTCATTAACAAACAAATTAAATTTCGTTGTTTTGTAGTCCCTCCTTTTATAAATTAAACGATTTGTGTGTAAAGGTGATCCTTAAATTTAACAAAATAAAAAGAACAATATCAAAATTTTGCCTTTCGGCTACATATGGAGGCCAATTATTCAGACTGAAAAACATTATTATAAATTTGAAAAAAAAAGCAATTTTCATATGCATTTTCATATGCAATTTTCATATGCCTCCCCCCCCTTTTGCCCGCAAAACAGCGGCTACTCGACAAGGCATCGATTCGATGAGAGGGCGATCGGTATCCTGGGGTATCTGGTACCATAATGTCAGGTCTTCCAGTTCCCGTACATTTAGGGGTGTGGGGATTTAGCGCGAACCCGTTTTTCCAAGTTGAACCACAAATGTTCAATTGGGTTCTTGTCAGGTGAATTTGGAAGCCAGGGCATTAACAGAATGTCACCGTCATGGTCCTCCAACCACTCCTTGACGATTCTGATAGCGTGGCATGGCGCATTATCCTCTTGGTAATGATCATCACCAGCAGATAACACTGCTGCCATGAATGGGTTAACTTGGCCCGCAACGATGTTCAGATACCTAACAGCTCTCGGGGATTGTGCAATTGAAATAATGGGGCCTAAAGTGTCCCAAGAAAGCGTCGTCCACAGCATAACACGTCCGCCGCCGGCCTGTTTTCCTGCAAACGGGGCCTCCGTTGGTAATCGGGATTTCCGCGCTCCGCAGTCTACGTGATGCACCGTCATGCATCGTTTGGCCAATTGTGCACCTCTTTTGGTACGTACTCACTACAACGGTACGTGAAAAACCCACAAGCCTGGCCGTTTCAGAGATCGTAGTTCGGAGGCACCGTGCCATCACAATTTGTCGTTTATCAAACTCCGATAAATCGGCAGATTTTCCTATTCTGACTCCGAACACTCTACTAACCGAAAGCTGGGCCCTGGGTTGTATATGTACTACTCTGTGAACTTCACTTACACTACCTTTTGGTCTCCAGGCGCGCTCACGTTTCTAGGTTGGGGATGGTCATAATGTAATGACTCAGCGGTGTATGAACACGTGTAAAAGTTTAAAACATCGCTAATTTGTCAGTTACTCCATTTTGCTTTAAAAATCAATCATTGAAACATGTATATAGGGGGATAATACATTTATTCACACCTTTTACTCTCTCTCTTTCTCTCTCTCTCTCGGAACTTTCAATCCATATCAACGTCTTTCTCTTAAGCTCAAAGCAAAACTTTTTTGAGATAATCGTTTTGTCTTTATGACTGTTTGCGTTTGTGTGTTCTTTTCGGACACCTTTTTTCTCGAAACGATTTTATTAAAATATGAGATTTATTTTATAGTGCCCGCAATGAAATTTTATCCCGGGACCCAAATGAACTCCATCCGGCCCTGATGAAAATGCTAACGAACATTATTATTATTATTAAAAATATGATGAAATCAATTATTATGGTGATAAATGACTTACGCAAGATTATTTAAGTGCTGTAACTGAAATAATTGGCAATGGTTTGCTTGCTGTAAATGCATTTTGAATTTTGTCTTGTTTTGATATTCGGCTTAACGAAATTGGTTGACATGAAAGTATGAAAAGAATCTTATCAGTCATCTTGCCGGAGGCTTCTCATTCATCAACACGGGCTACAATTTTTTTTTTCTTGTTCGATTTCTCTTGGTTCTTTATAAAGGAAAATAAATCAATTTGAAAATTTTGGTGCTTCAGACAAAAGAAAGAGAAGTTACTTAAAAATATATTAACAAACACGATCTAAAAGTCTCATCTTGTATTATGGGCCCGAGAAAGCTATGCAAATGTGTGTGGAATTAAATCTGCCGGAAAATTGATTTCTCTGTCTTGATGGCATGCAGAGGGAAAAACCTGTTGTTATTTATTATCATAAAGGCAACTGTTTTAAAGGCAGCAATAAATTAGCGGCAGCAGATAAGACAAGCTGTTTGATTTAAAATGACTTTAAATCTTCCCTCGGCAAGACAAGCGAGAGAAAAAAACAAAATAGGACATTCGTCCTTTAGTATCTAGGCAAACAAATTTATTACTCCTAACTGCGCTTAAATCTTCCTTCTTGAGATTAAACCTAGCTGATTTATTGCCCTGGCGTTGTTTTGTGTCAGGCCGAGAAACAAAGTGAGCAAGTCCTACTCTTATCACGTGATCAAGAGCAGCACGTGTTGTTTTACTTCCGGCGACCCCATCAGAGGCACCCACTCAGGCACTTCTTTTATGCCTCGCTTATTTATTAATATGTCCTCTCTGCCCTACGTTAAAACGATGTAGACGAGGGAACCGAAGAATTAGATCGTTAATATATTCAACATCGTTAGCATTTTGAATCAAGCATGACATTTTCTGTAACGACAACGAAATAACTGGTGCACTTAATTTGTGCTCCAGTTAAACAAAACCAAACGCTCAAAAATACCTGTATGAAGAGAAGGGCTTGTTTCATTAGGTGTACAAATAAGTTTTAAAGCGTTTTTTGTGTGACGATTACCGCTAATTCACCTTTCTGACATTCCCCAGTGTTGTTCTCATGTGACCGCAACTGGTCCAGAGTATTAAATGTGACACAGAAGTTTGCCCAACAGTCAAACGAACGCACTTGCACATAGGTGGGTGAAAAATGACAAGCGATACTGCACTTATTCGACACTGCATTCGTTACGAATTTCATCAAGGAAAAAGTGCTGCAAAAGCATGTGCATCGATCTGTTCTGTTCAGGGGAGAATATTATGTCGAAAACTACGTGTGAGTTTTAGTTTAGACGGTTTAAAGCAGGTGATTTTGATGTTAGCGATCGAGGACGTAGCCGCGCCTCGCAGAAGGTTGCACATGAGGAACTGCAAGCATTGCTGGATGAAGGTTCGTATCAAACGCAAAACGAACTAGCTAAACAACTGGGGGTTACTCAACAAACCACATTGTAATTTCATTTCATTGTGTGTGTGTGTGTGTGTGTGTGTGTGTGTGTGTGCGCGCGCGCGCAAATACATAGTTTCGTTTCCTGGATATTTGACTGCGTGCATTACTTCTCAGTCTACCGTCGTACTTTTCACCAGGAACGTCGTTCAACAGCGAGAGAAGTTTTCAAATCTGGCTGTTAGAAGCAAGAAATATAGAGAAAAATAAGATATGCACCCAGTTTTAGCATAAATACTGTTACAGAGGTTCGACAGATGGTGCGCAACCGGTGTGCAACGTCACCAACCATTCAGGAGGCATAAAGCAGCTAGTGAATTATTGTGCCTTCAGCCACAGAGGAGATAACGTGTTTCGTGAAGTACTTGCCATGGAGTAGGGCGATTATGAAAATCGTGTTGCTGTAATAGCGCTGCACAAAGTTGAAAAATCAGCTTCCGAGATTTTCAACATACTGAAGAAGTTGGAAAATCAGCCGAATGTTTGTCTAACGGCCCATAAAAAGGTTCCTTTGGACTGTGTCCGTCGCTGACATCCCGAGAAAGGGTCGGCCACGTACATTGATGACTGCTCGCCTGGTAAAGCAGTGGCACCCCGAATTCGTCGAAATCCTGTCGGGAAAACAGTCGGTGATTGCTCGTGAGCTGAACATTCCAAGAATGTCGATGTCACGCGTTCTGCGGAGTGAGCTAAAGACGAGAGCTTACCGGCGGCTTACAGGACACTTTCTCTCTCTACAACTGAAGCAACAGAGGGTTATAAAAGCGAAACGTCTGCTGCAGCATTACGCAGACAATCTCCACAGACAGGTACTTTCCTATCATGAAAAATGTTTTACTATTGAAGAGGCTTTCAACTGCAAAAATGACAGGCTGTATGCTTCAGCCTCACGAGAAGCTCAGGAGAAAGCCCCAAGAACCATGAGGGGGCCACCATCCTGCTTCTGTCATGGTTTGGTGGAGAGTCTCCTACGAGGGTACCACGAAGCTCCATTTCTGTGATAAAGGAGTGAAAACATCCGTCAAAGTGTAACAGGACAGGGTTTTGGAGCCAGTGGTCAAAAATGTGAATCACACACTCTTCCAAAACCGACAGTGGCGCTTTCATCAGATTCCACACCTACCCACAAGGCCAAGTCAACCCAGGAGTGGCTTTAGGCGGATTTGCCAGACTTTAGTTCTCCAGCTGATCGGCCTTCAAGCAGCCCAGACCTCAACCCATTGGATCACAAGTTGTGGGCCACACTAGAGGGCGTGGCCTGCAGAAAGAGACACCCCAGTATTGACAGTCTCAAACGCTCATTGGTGCTGGCAGTTGCAGTTTTTCCTGTGGAGACCCTGCGTAAAGCTATTGAGTGGCCGCAGAAACTGGAGGATTGTGGGAAGGCAAAAGGATGCCATTATGAAAAGCGATTGGTGCCATGTATTCACAAGTGTACATCACAGGTATATTAAAATATCTTTAAATTTCTTTTGCTATTTCATTGAATACTTTGTAACAGTATTTATGGTAAGACTAGGCATATGTTTACACCCCCTGGAGGAAAAACTACGTTATTATGAGCAAGAAATATGTGCAAATGGTTTTTAGATGTTAGCGGCATCAGACCGAAAAAGGATTATTGTTCACTCAAGTTCGATAGAGCACAGAGATATTACCGCAAGTACACCGGAAATGGAGGTACGCGCTAACACCCACTAGTTGCAGAACTTTTTGTTAGAAGTCAGAAATTATGCACACAACATTCTTCACTATGAACTCTATCTGGTGCAAAAAAGTTTTTAGAATCGGATTAGACGCAGAAACTTCGTGCAAAATGAAATATACTTTCGCGCCCCCTAGCGCGAAAATCGTGTATCATTTGAAAAAGAAATTGCAGCCAAAATTGCCGCGTCCTAAAGGTATCGAACGAAAAGGAATTATTACAATAATATTTTTACAAGCAGTGATACGGAATTAAATGCATTTTGAAGTTTATAGTTTCTGCACTTACGCTCCTTAGCAGTGAAGTTATGCTTTGGGAAAACACCAAAACTCAAGGACTGTCGTTCTCGCAGTTATGCTTCCAAATGCAAAAATAATTTTCAAATCGTTCTAATAGGTGCAGACATGGCGTTCACAAGAAAACGGATATAGTAATAACAGAATTACGTCGTCCTTTTTTTAAAGCATGTTACAAATTCCTTGCTTGTTTTCACAATTTGTCGCTTAGTTCTCTTTAAAGAAAAGATTAACCACTGCTTTAATGAAAGCAATTTAAAACAAATGAAATTGAAAACAAAAACAAAATTTTCATAACACCTTTGACGTTGATTGCGTACTTTCAACGCCATGACACCAAGTGCAGAAAATTGTTGGAAATACATTATTGCTTCAGCTGTTCTTTACCTATCCCGAACTGTGCGTAGCAGTGCTATGTCATCAGTAAAAAGTTTGCAAGTACTTTATGATGTGCTGTCTATAGCTAAAGTAATTATTGGCTGGAAACTGCAGAAGAAGAAAACTATTCAAAAAATATGAAAGCAGAGGCAAACTATTTATTGATTTCTCGATAGTTCTAGGCTTTCTTGCTTGCATAAAAGAAAGTGAATTTCACGGATTACAGCAACGATAAATCCAAATTCCTTTGTCTCAGCGTTTTGATTATCGAAGGCAAAACTTCTCTCTTCAGATAGCTACTCATCGTCAGATTTTTTACTCCTCAACTTTTTCGAGAGTTATGTAGCCGATGAACTGCAAGAACAATCAATATCCTTTGCATGAGTACATTCTAAAAATAATGAACTCAAAGCGATACGAGATGGAGCCGAAGTTCGTGATGCTTTCACGTCATTAATATTTTAACGTTTAAATGGATATTTATGTGTCCTTACTTTGAAAGCACTTTATTTGCCAAGGGAGTGTCTTGTCAAAAGTGATTGTTTGCTTTATGTTGATGCGCGTAAAGTTAGAAGAAGGCTCCTTCAAAGATGTGGAGTGAGCGTCGTTTATGCTTCGTTGTAGCGCCGCTAGAAGGAGTTCATTTATCTTACGAAAGTGATAAACACCATCATCTTCTTTCGGATCCTTAGGGGGACAGCCTGTCGTCCATGCCCAGCTGATCGTTTATCATGCTGTTGTTTCACCTGCATCTTTCTGGAATACTCAAGTATAGCATCCTTTAAATAACGGGCACGCAACATTTATTCGTAGTAACATCGAAGCTTCATATTAAGCAAACATCTGCATAAACTATTCAACGATGTCTAACATACGATTACAATGAACGACTTCCATGGGCGCTCAAATGAAAGCTTCAGTCAAACATCCTTCATGAGCTCATGTACACAGTTCAGCAAGAAAGTTATGAGACTGAATCAAATGTACATCGAGTGATCACTGAATTGTGACCACCACCTATCAAAATTGGATGCTGCCCGTTGACCACGTGATTTCAGAAAGGGCGCAATTAGTCTACCCACTTAGATATATAACATATGAATGGAGCAGTAGGCAGTAAAATTGGGAGTGTGATGGGTAAACTGAAGTACTTATCAGACTCTGAGAAAAGATCGCTTATGGGAGCTCGGAGAGAGGGTGCCTCGATTTCCCAAAAGGTTGAACTGGTGCGTTGTTCGCGAGCTGCTGTAATTAAAATGTATCAGGACTGGCGTGAAAATGCTCAAACAACGACCCAGAGGCAAAACTGTATAGCACAGCGAAAGGTTGATGTGAGAGTTGAGCGCCGGGTTCGATGGCTCTATTATCGCGCGGGTTCCTAATTGGGTTCACCCGGCGTAATATTGGGAGCCGAGTAGATTGTGATTCTGCGATTCCCTGATTTAGGGCTGACGCAGCTTCAGGATCCACTGACGGTTGTGATTCACACAGCAGATTTTCCTTTGGGATTCAAAGTGTCCGCTGTGTGCCGCAATGTTTTCGTGAACTTCTAGTTTAAAAAAAAAAAGCATAAGTGAACGGATTTTCTAAGTCCCAGTCGTAAAATTATATATTCTCCGAAAATCCAGGGCTGAGCACCCAATTTGTAACTAATGAAACACTCATGATAGAACGTAGACCAATTAACAAAGTAAACAATTTATTGGTTATGATTTGGCATAATATAATAAAGAAATACTCACGATACTAGCAAAAAATGATTTCGACTCTCTGACAGGAACCTGTATTCAATTAACTACTCGCTTACGAGAACCTTAACTCTGACGGAAAACTTTCGTATTGACTGATCCGATAAACATTTTATGAGGGGACACCAAAAGAAAGAATAGGATGGATTTCCTATCTTAACATCCGAATCTGGCCTGGCGATCCCATGGCGGCTGTGGTTTCATCCGGGGTATGACGTCCTGGCGGTTACACATAAATGGAAAGATCTTTGAACGATGTGGGCTATGCCTCTAGGTAGTCGCATCTTAAAGTTTCTGGGTTCGCGCCGCTGACTACTCCTGACCCGGGAGAATTCTCATCCAGTGGGTGTTATCTTCCATCCGCAGCTACAACCGTCGTATGGGACCTAATGGTCCTTAGTAGGGTCCGTTCATCCGAAAACCTCGGTTCAGATCTTCCATCCGCAGCTTGGAAAATTGTATACAGCTTACGGTTGGTTGTCCTGCCGTAATATTTGGCAGCTCCTAGGTGACAGTCATGGAGGAAAGTGCCAGTGATGCACGCCGCGAAACAAACAAAGTAAAGTGACCAAGTTCTTCTCTTCACTTGGAAAAGTTTCGACGACCCCCAAGAAGACCCACATTACCTCAAAATATCCCATCATCCAATCACCAGCTGGCAAACGCAAGCTAGTGATTGGATGATGGGATATTTTGAATTTCGAGCGCCGTCACAGCTCGTTCAGGCCAACAGACGCAGAGCACTGTTCAACAGTTGACTGCCCAATACAACAGAGGTCAACCCGGAACATTATCTGTCATGATCATGCGTCGCACACTCGCACGTATGGCCTATAACAGCAGACGACCCCGAAGACATCGGCTTTTATCCACGGTTCATCGGCTCAATAGGCTCGCCTGGTGCAAAGATCATACAAGCTGGACGTTGAATGACTGGAAGTAAAGTGTGCTGATCTGACGAGTCGCGCTTTTACTCCCCTCCAGGGATGGGCAATGTACGTATTTGGCGCAAACTAAAATACATGAGGCACTGGATCCATCCTGCATGGTCTCCACAGTACAAGTCGGTGGAGGCGGTTGTATGGTTTGGGGGCATGTTTACCTGGCAGGAACATGGACTCCTTGCGCATATGGAATAATGTATGGCTGGTGACCACTATTATGAATTGCTTGCTGACTCTGTACACCCAACAATGTGGCACTTTTTTCCGAATGGAGATGGTGTCTTCCTCCAAGATAAGAATGCGATAAGCCACAAGTCCAGTGTTGTGCAGGAATGGTTTGTGGAACACAGTTCAGACTTCTCGCATATCGATTGGCCTCCGAACTTCCCCCTCCCCCATATCAATCCCATAGAGCACTTGTAGGACACTAAGAAACAGCACATCAGGAGTCTGGATACACCCGTCACTTCCGTACCTGCATTGAAGGCTGGTTGGCCATACCTTCGAACTGCTTCCGGCATCTTATTGAATTGATGCCACGTTGGATGGCTGCTGTACTGTGGGCAGAAGGACAAACTAAGGACTATTAGGTACGTAGTCATAATTCAGTGATCACTTGGTGTATATCATCATCATCCACCATTCTCAACTCGTTTCTGGATGAAGATCTCCCAAGCCTCTTCCACAACTCTGTCTTGAGCCAGTCCTCTGCATGTCACTCCAGCATGCTTTCGAATTTCATCGATCCGTATCCGTCTTTGTCTTCTTCTGGTTGGTCCCCCTATATAACCAGTCTAATATTTAAGATGTACAACGATGGTCAGTTCTAGAAGTGTGTTCAATGCATTGCCACTTGAGGGTTTTTCTTTTATCATAATGTCATAAACTCTTGTTATTTTCCTTCCCATGAGTTCCTTTTCCTCTCTTTCTAGATTACACCAAGCATGCAAAGTGCGGATCTCTGATTATAAGTAAAAAACTTGGACAGATGTATTGATTAAATACGTTTCTTTTGAGACAAAATAGTAAACCGCATTTGAAAATTTAGCTAATTCTTCCGAATGCTCTTTAACCAAACTTTATTTGCCTATTAATTTATTCTCGATGTGGCTCTCGCTTGATAGCTATTGTCCAAGGTCCCTGAAATAGCAATGGACTGAATATATTGCTAGAAGAACTGACCATCGATGGATAACTGAAGTAATAGATTGGATACCATGGAACAGAAGACCACGTGGAGGATGGGTGAACGAAATTCGAAAGCATGTTGAAGCGACTTGGATGAGATTTGCTCAAGACTGGCAGTTGTGGGAGAAACTTGGGAGGAACTTCATCCGAGCAGTGGATTAGAGGGAACTTCATCCAACATATATATATATATATCATCATCATCATCGTCAACCATTATCAATCCACTGCTGGACGAAGGTCTCCCCAAGATTCCTCCACAACGGTCTGTCTTGTGCCAGTCTCCTCCATGTCACCCCTGCATACTTTCGAATTTCATCCACCCATCTCCCATGTGGTCTTCTTCTGGGTCTTTTCCTGTCCCTTGGAATCCAATCTAAAATTTCGGCTGTCCATCGATGATCTGTCCTTCTGGCAGTATGTCCAGCCCATTGCCATTTCAGGGATTTAACTCTGATCATGATGTCTTCCACTCTTGTCATTTTTCGGATCCACGAGTTCCTCTTCTTATCTCTCCTGGTTACACCAAGTATGCACCTCTCCATGCTACTTTGAGTTGTCTGCAGCCTTTGTATGTCTCTTTTAGTTAAGGTCCACGTCTCTGCACCATACGTAAGCACTGGAAGGATGCATTGATCAAACACTTTTCTTTTAAGACATAATGGCATATTGCTCTTGAAAATTATGCTGTTTCTTCCAAAAGCTCTCCAGGCAAGTTTTGTACGCCGATTAATTTCTTCATCAATGTGACCCTCACTTGATATCTGCTGTCCAAGATAAACATACGTATCTGTTATCTCCAGCTTTTCTCCATCAATCGATAAATCTTCATTTCTTGTAAAAGCATTGAACATCACTTTTGTCTTCTGAAAGTTCATTTTTAATCCCACTTCTTTACTCTTGTCAGCAAGTTCCTGGATCATACTCTGCAGCTCTGATGGGCTAGTTGCAAAAATGACTACGTCATCAGCAAAACGAAGGTGGGTTAGATAATCTCCATTAATCTTTATCCCCTTGTTTTCCCAGCTCAGTGACTGAAAAACACCCTCCAATGTGGTATTAAAGAGCTACGGAGATATGGTGTCACCTTGTCTCACTCCCTTTCCAATTTTTATGTGTGTTGTATTTTCAAACAGCCGAATCTTTGCTCTTGCATTTTCATAGATGTTATTAATAATATTAATGTATGCATCTTCAATACCGCAGGTTTTCAGAGCCATTGTAACTGCTGATGGTTTCACCGAATCAAAGGCTTTTTCATAATCGATAAAAGCCATGCACAATGGAAGTTCATATTCCCTCGCTCTTTCAATTAGTTCTCTCAGCACATGGACATGATCTATTGTGCTGTAGCCACTCCTGAATCCAGCTTGTTCTCTCGGTTGAGCCATGTCCAGTGTTACCTTCAAGCGGTGTGAAAGAACTTTAGTGAAGATTTTATAAACTACTGATAGGAGGCTGATAGGTCTGTAGTTTCCGAGATCCTCAATGTCACCTTTCTTATGTAGTAGGATCATTGTAGCGGTATTCCAATCCTCAGGAATCTTTCCTTCATTAAGGCATCGAGTGAAAATTTGGGCGAGTACTGTTTCGATTTCTCCACTTGCTTCTTGTATGATGTCTACAGTAATTCCATCTTCTCCTGGAGTTTTCCCCCGCTTCATGTTCTTGATTGCATGTGCAACTTCTGCTGGAACGACTGGAGGAACTCTGGTACTGGTATCTTTCATGATGTCTGGAGTGCATGTATCATCCCTTTCATATAATTTGGAGTAGAAATCTTTCCCTCTTGTCAAAATTTCGCCTCTATTTCTTCATACAGAACCATCTTCTTTTCTCAGTGCCATAATCTGTTTTCTTCCCTTACTGAGAAGTCCCTTTGCTATCTTTAGGCTTTGGTTGTTTTCAATTGCTTTCCTCACTAGTTCACAGTTGAATTTTCTTACGTCTTCAGTGATACTTTTTCGTACTGTCTTGCATAGCTCTATATATTCCACTTTGGATGTCACATCTTCTTTAGTTGTCCTCATCTCTCTTCTTTTTTGCATCAACATTTTCGTTTTTCCTGATAATTTATTTACATGCAACTTGTTCTTAGACCCAGCTAATTTTGTTGCTGTTTCCATAAGAGCTTTGGTTACTTTTCTGTTAACTTCAGAGATGTCCACTTCTTCCGATGTTAGGCCTTCTAAAGCAGAGAACCTGTTCTTCAGTTCCAACTTGAAGGTATTATGGTGTTTTTTAAGGTTGGTTATGTCAATAGATTTTGTTTGTCCTATGAGCTTGCCACGTTCAAGTTTAGTGTTGAGGTGCATCTTACATCTCACCAATCTATGGTCACTACCTGTGTTGAACTTGTTTAGCACACTGCAGTCTTCTATGACGAATTTTTTGTTACACATAATGAAATCAATTTCACTTGTCGTCCCATTTGGATGTCTCCATGTCCATTTCCTGTGTGGCTTTTTCTTGAAGAAGGAGTTCAAGATGAAAAACCCTTCTGCCTCTGCAAACTCAACGAGAGTATTTCCACGCTGGTTTCTGTTGCCGTGACCGAATTTACCTACTGAAGTTTCATTCTGTTGCCGTTGCCCTATTTTTGCATTGAAATCTCCCATAATTATTTTCAAGTGCTGCTTACCTTTATTATTTAGATGACAAATTTCCTCATAAAATTCTTCAATTTCTTCTTCAGGATGACTTGTGGTGGGTGCATGAGTTTGAATAATCTGAGCCTGGTATCTTCTCGATAGTTGGATAACGAGTCGTGCAGCTCTGTCAGAGGAACTTTCAACTTCTACCACTTTATCCTTCAGTTTCTTGTTTATTATAAATCCAACACCACTAGTTCTGCCAGTATCTGTCCCACGATAATAGAAGAGATGTCTACTTTTCAGTTCGATGAGATCTTCTCCTTTTCTCCTTACCTCACTTAGCCCCACGATGTCCCACTTGATCCTTTGTAGTTCCTCTTCCAATTCAAGAAGCCTTGAATCAGAAGATAGGGAGCGTCCATTGTACGTTGCCAAGGTCAGCATCAGATGGCAGCCTAGTCCGGTCCTCCGGGGATTCTTAGCACCCTCTGCCTTCATGTCGCACTGGCCGCTGCCTTGGCCAGGTACATTCCAGCTGCCGGAGACTGAGGGCCAAGATTTAAGTTGTGGAGTCATTTTGGAGGGGTTTGGCCATAACTCACCACGCTGGCCAAGCGGGTTGATGAGTGTGGGATAGAATTTCCTCTGATCCCGATATTATAGTTATACCGCTATTGGCGGTCGTCAGAGCCCCTTTAGTGGGAACAGGATGCACCACGAGAAGGCGGGGTTGACATTTGTCAAGGAGAGGCTGTGATGTTACGCATCACCTGACCTTACATCCCATATATATATATATATATATATATATATATATATATTACGATTAAAGCTTTTTAATGGTACTTCCGTAAATTCTATAATATAAGACCAATCTGTTGATGCGTTCTGAAAACAAATCGATCAAAAATTAATCTTTGGATGTAAAGAATGTATACTGTTAATTTGTAAGACATTTTACAAATTAACATATTTTACAAATTAGCATATGTAAAGAATGTATAGTGTTAGTTTTGTAAAAAAACATTTTGATAATCTGCTGTCTTTTCAAAATCATGAAACTAATTTCAAAATTCGTGTTTGTAACATGCTACCTTCTAAGCTTTGAAATAACCATTCTTAGGACCACAATAAAAAGATGCTTACTCCGAGTAGTCCCGGTGAAATTTAACACTATACATTCTTTACATCCAAAGATTAATTTTTGATCGATTTGTTTTCAGAACGCATCAACAGATTGGTTTTATATTATAGAATTTACGGTAGTTTCATTAAAAAGGTTTAATCGTAAACTATCAGTTTGTTTATAAATCACTGGGGAGGATGGATTTGATTATTATTTTGTACTTGCTATTTCATATCTTTAGGGAATTTTAGGTATTTGATTTGTTATTGGTTTTGCGTTTGAGTTCAGGTAAGGAAAGCAGTGTGCAACAAAATTTAGTTTTGTGTTACTACATTTTGAAAATATAATTTGGGAAATTATAAATTAATGAAGCACACTCATGAAACCTGAACTCATATTTTCTCAAGTGACACAGATGCTTTTCCCTGAACATTAGTCTGGGTGGCTTAAGTGTTTTAGTTGATGGATGTGATTAATGTTTTTATTTGTACTTTTGTATATCAAGTTTGAAAAGTAGGGAGTTTTGTCATTTTTTGAAATTTTAAGTTGCGTGTTGAATTTTGGGGAAGTTGAGGTCGGGGTTGTCGGTCTGTTTAGAGTGTTATTTATTACTATATTATCTTCTTCTAGTGTAGGCAGCTGCAAAGCGTAGCACTGGAATGGATATTGTACATATGAATATGATTTTATTTCATTTATTTCATAACTGTATATATATATATATATATATATATTCCTGAGGATTGGAACAATGCTACAATGATCCTGATCTAAAAAAAAGTGACGTTGATGATCTCACCACAGAATTTCACGCTAAGGCTTTGAAATCCTGTGGTATTAAAGATGCATACATTAGCATTATTAATAACATCTATCAAACTGCAAGTGCAAAGTTTCGGATATTTGAGAATACAGCACAAATAAGAATTGGAAAGTGAGTTAGACAAGGTGACACCATATCTCCCAAGCTCTTTAACGCCACATTGTAAAATATCTTTCAATCACTGAACTGGGAAAATAAAGGGATAAAAATTAATGGAGATTACTTAACTCACCTTCGTTTTGCTGATGACGTAGTCATCTTTGCAACTACCCCTTTAGAATAGCAGAATATGATCCAAGAACTTGCTGACAAGAGTAAAGATGTGGGATTAAAAATGAACTTTCAGAAGACAAAAGTGATGTACAATGCTTTTGCAAGAAACGAAGATTTATCGATTGATGAAGAAAAGCTTGAGACAACCGATTCCTGCATTTATCTTGGGCAGCAGATATCAAGTGAGGGTCACATTGATGAAGAAAAAAATCGGCGTATAAAACTTGGATGGGGAGCTTTTGGAAGAAACAGAATTTTTTTAAAGAACAGTATGCCATTATGTCTCAAAAGAAAAGTGTTTAATCAATGCATTCTGCCCGTGCTTACGTATGGAACAGAGGCCTGGACCTTAACTAAAAAAGACATAAAAAGACTGCAGACAACTCAAAGATCATGGAGAGATGCATGCTTGGTGTAACCAGGAAAGATAAGAAGAGGAACTTGTGGATAAGGAAAATGACAGGAGTGAACGACATCATAACCAGAGTGAAATCAATGAAATGGCAATGGGCTGGACATGTTGCCAGAAGAACGGACCACCGATGGACAACCGAAATTTTAGACTGGATTCCGTGGGACAGGAAAGGACCCAGAAAAAGACCCCATGGGAGATGGAAGGATGAAATTCGAAAGTTTTCTTGAGTGACATGGAGGAGACAGACCCAAGAAAGGCAACTGTGAACGAAATTTGGGGAGACCTTCATCCAGCAGTGGATTGATAATGGTTGATGATATAAATGTATATATATATATATAGCAACTAAATATAATATGTAAGATAAAAAATCCCTAGATATTCTACCGGTCTGCGCTAAGCTGTTTGGCTAGATAATACTGTTGCGATCTCGTGGGTCGTTATAAAACCGTTGACCACCAAAATGTTACGGTACCGGGCTGAGCTAGGTTATGCATTCACCTCTCGCCACCAAAATGTTACGACAGTGGGTCATTATCCCACCACGGTCAATCAATTTAAAAACCGAACCCGAGCAATTAGTATATTTCTTCACTGAGATCCTTCGACGTAGTTCTTGGCGCGAAAACTGTATTATATGGGCATACACTTAAACAATTTGAACCAATCACCTGCGTACACGTAAATAATGTGTTCATGACTGTGCTGACTGCCGAAACAAATATTTAATTGGCTATAAAAACATAACAATGCCACACATACGAATAAAACTTAGCTGTCTTCTGAACATAAGTATTGGGTCAACTTTGACCTAAATCAGTTCCCGCGAGATAGTTTTAATGAACTTAAATTCCACAGTTCAGTCTTACTATTTCTCAGTTTAGTTCTTGCAATATATCTTTCAGTTCCTCAACTAATTGCGTAGCAGATGTAACAATAAAAACAAAACGTTTCTACTTACATGGATGCTGTCAAGAATAAATCCAAATTGTGATTTAACTTTTCACCTGTATATTTCTTAGGTATCCAAGCCACCGCTCTTACCCTCATATTTTTCTTGCGCCGGCTTTATCCCGTCGCACTTACACGTAGTGGCTGCGCTGCTTACGTAGCCACATACATACACACACACACACACACACACACACACATATGGGGCCTCGCTTCGCCCCGCAGGACCAGAGCGCTTCCTTCGCCGCTTCAGGGAGAGGATGGTGATTGTACACTGCCGTAGTTGGGATCGAACCCGAGCTTCGCTTGGCTTCGCTTCTCATTGGAATGACCACTGTCCACTCGCAGACTTCTTAATTCCTCTGTAACTTTGCTTTCATTGGGCCAACCAGTTGCTAATTTCCATTAGGCTCCCAGCCTAGAAATTGCTGTTTTATCACGCAGATTTAGGCATTCCGCTGTCTTTAGGGCAAACTAGCATATACAGCTGCCTCGAGTTGACTTCTCCATTTCTTACCAAATGCAGGGAGTTTCGCTGCTTCATTGCCCAATTCATATAGCAGATCCAAGGCATCCAGCCCAGCCGTTCACATCGAAGAGCGTACAGACAACCGAACTTTCTTCCTTATTTTCACGCTAAGTGCGAAATCTTAATTTTCTGCACAGACCACACAGAGAGCAACTGCTCTCGAAAATGCCCCAAACAATAAACGAATTTACGATTATCAACTAAACCTTTTGTTCCTCATCTTCGTTCATTTCTACTCAAGTGGCCCCTCTTCGAAATGTAAATCCTTCCCTGTTTAGACTGGCCGTCAGCTGCGCCCTAATATTTATGGCCTAACAGCGCGCTAGGAACTCTAGACCACCCAGCCAGAGGGAATGTTTCTCCTCCTTTCTGTCCTATCCCCAGATAAAACTTTCTCTGCTGTTTACACTTTTAAACTCCAAGCCTCGATCATAATTAATACTTAATTAATATCATACATCTACCCAGCGCATTAATTACTAAATCTATGGCGGGGGTAGTTCGTAACAATACTTTCAATATGCAAAGTTAGGTACTGAAAGGAAGCATTCACGAAAAGCATTCACGAAATGCTTCCTTCGGGACAAAGATTAAAATAAAAAATAATAAACAACAAGTAAAGTGAAATTAAAAAAAACACACCCTTAAAAGGCGAGTAGATACGTAAAACATACTTAGAAATAAATACATCACTGGAGATCTGCTTCTGGAGTTATTGAAACCATTAAGTAGAAATAGTTAAAAATCAAAGTGCGGAAAAGGACACAAAATCTCACTTTGGGGCTCAGCTATACACATTAACCAAAGCCTAATTCAAAGGCAGTACAATTCAACGAAAGTCCGAAAAACATAATAAGACTATTCTCTTCAGGGGAATGCCAACCTTTAGAAACCTTAAGGGCTTGCTAAAGGCTAGTATTCTCCTTGAATTGATAAGTGTTGACCGAAACTGCGATTTGATGACAAACGGAAAACTTGTGCAAGTCGGAGAAACTATTAGTAACTGCCAGTTAAACGCAAATGGAGGGATCATTACCAGTGGTTCAAGGAAGAAGAGAACTATAGTAGGTGGCCATCGAAGGAAAATGGTGGATCTCAGTTCAAGTGCAGCCAACAGGTGAAACTCTACTCTTTTTCGTTAAAAAAAAGTCCTTCCTGAAGATCCTAGTCATTTTCGTCAGTCACAAAAAAAGACTAGAGTTTTCAGGGCACCTTTTGCAAGAAAACAAAAAAAAACAATCTGAGTTCTGGGCTTGCCAGCACTTGAAACACAAAGGAAAATAAAAAGAAACTCACGGTTAGATTATTAAGGTGATGTTACACATCAAGCGAAAAACAAAGTTTTAGGGAAAAAATCTGCTCTGAAAATAACAGTTCATGAAAAAAGGATATTAAGTTTCGCTGTCATTGATTTTTTTCTTTTCAGACACTTGAAAACGGAATCTTGTTTGAGCAGTTTTTTTATTTTAATTTATCGCCTTTTCTTCTCAATCGTTTTCCAGATTTCATATAAAGTTTTTGTAATCGGAATGCATTCTAATTTACTTAGAGCATGGAAAGAGTATTCAATAAGAAAAAAAAAAGAAAGATTAGAGAATCGTGCTAATATTTGAGTAATTTGCTGTTTCGAAGGCTTCATCTTTATTTGAACAAGTCAAATAAATTAATAAAAGAGTTTTTTTCATTTGGCTTTTGATTCATTCTTGCGAATCTGGGAACAGTTGCTTTCAGTTTTCTACTTTCTGTGCAACAGAAAAAAAAATCTTAATTCATGCTATTCTTTAATTCACGTTTTCATTTCTTTTCTTTTCGAAGTCTCGTGTTGGAAATGAAATAATAAGTAGAATCTGGCATCATTGGGAGATGAAAATGTGTATATTACAGGCATCTAAGTACCTCCCTCCCCTAAAGTGTAAAAAAAAAGACATGCTGGATTCTGGAAACTTTCTAATTTCACTCTATCCGTGTTTCCTAATCAAAATATCGATCCTTGATGTTTCTTTAAAATGCGAACTCATTTTCTTTTCGACAAGAGAGATTAATAATAATAATAAAAAGGGTATATTTTCACTTATCTTTCCGAAGAATGAAAAGACTGAGATCGAGATATATATACACAGATTTCCATTTTTTTTCTTATCTTATTCTTTAAAGAAAAGGACAAGCCAAAACAGCAGCAACAGAAGCAATAAACTAGCAAAAACTTAATCCTTCTAATAGGGCAACTCGGCATGAAACTCAAGTCTTTTCCCACTCTTTTTTTTTTTTTTTTTATTTTCCTGCTTTTTCTTACTCCTCTTCGGCCAAGAGATCATGGACCCCCTTGCCTTGCGGCGTGACTTGGGATGATTTTGCGTAAGTGCATGGAGGGTGGCAGAGGAATCGAAAATTCTTCTCGTTTCTTTTGCCTCTAGGCCATCATGCTCAAGAGATAGAACAGATCTCCCCAGATTATGTAATCTGCGTCCGTTCTGGTGAAGAAGCACGAAGCGTTTAGGAAGTCCATTTCAATTTGATCTTTCCCCTCCCTCGCCTGTTACGCGGGGAATTTACTTCCTAAATTGTGATATCTCTTCAGTTTAATATTTTTCTGGTTCCGATAGGTGAAGAATTCTTGCTTTTGTACTCAATATATATATATATATTTATTTATATTCTATAAAGAAGATACCTAAGCAAAAAAATACATATATAATTTTGACCCACACCTAGTACAACATAGAAAAGGTTATGTATCTACCTGTGTGAGTAAAAGGAGAAAAGATAAAAAATAAAATAAAACAACTGAATGTAGAAGGTGTCGAGAATACTGAGCCTTGGCTTTATCAAGGACCAGCAAAAACTCTGCATTTTCTCACTTCCACAAAGACCTAGTTGGAAATGGGTTTCTGCAAGGCCATAGATGCAAGTAACATTCCCACCTAAAATAGTTTAAAAAATATATATATAAGTCATATCCTCCGTAGAGTAGCATGACCTAGCACTAGTTAACAATTTCGCTTGCATCCATTAACCTTCATGGCCCGACCCATGCTCTTCATCTGTTACTATTAAACAGAGAGAAGAAGATTAAAGAGAACTCAAGCTGTGAGAGTGACATAATAAATAGAAATGATTTTCGGCTATAACGAAATTCCAAGTTCGTTTGAGAGAGAATTTAAACCTGAAAAACAATGCAAAAGAAATCCAAATTTTACATTGCAATTAAAAAAGGAAATGTTAATTTATAACGAACAGATTTTTGAAAGAAAACTTGAGTCTAAAACCCCCTACTCTACAACTTATGACAACACGAAAACGAGAATAAGTTAAAGATAATAATTAACTAAAGAAAACTTTGTGAAAGTTATATACCTTAAACAGTTAGTTGCAATATGTACAAAGTATTTCAGCAGTGCTTTAAGTGCTAATTAATTATGCACTTAAAGCACTGCTGAAATACTTTGTACATATTGCAACTAACTGTTTAAGGTATATAACTTTCACAAAGTTTTCTTTAGTTAATTATTATCTTTAACTTATTCTCGTTTTCGTGTTGTCATAAGTTGTAGAGTAGGGGGTTTTAGACTCAAGTTTTCTTTCAAAAATCTGTTCGTTATAAATTAACATTTCCTTTTTTTAATTGCAATGTAAAATTTGGATTTCTTTTGCATTCTCTCTCAAACGAACTTGGAATTTCGTTATAGCCGAAAATTATTTCTATTTATTATGTCACTCTCACAGCTTGAGTTCTCTTTAATCTTCTTCTCTCTGTTTAATAGTAACAGATGAAGAGCATGGGTCGGGCCATGAAGGTTAATGGATGCAAGCGAAATTGTTAACTAGTGCTAGGTCATGCTACTCTACGGAGGATATGACTTATATATATATTTTTAAACTATTTTAGGTGGGAATGTTACTTGCATCTATGGCCTTGCAGAAACCCATTTCCAACTAGGTCTTTGTGGAAGTGAGAAAATGCAGAGTTTTTGCTGGTCCTTGATAAAGCCAAGGCTCAGTATTCTCGACACCTTCTACATTCAGTTGTTTTATTTTATTTTTTTATCTTTTCTCCTTTTACTCACACAGGTAGATACATAACCTTTTCTATGTTGTACTAGTGTGGGTCAAAATTATATATGTATTTTTTTGCTTAGGTATCTTCTTTATAGAATGTGAATTCTGAATTTTCAAAACTGCTGCGTTGCGCGTTTTGATTTTCAGGTTATTTTGCACCCTTCGTTTTAAATTCTAAAATTTTTTTCCTTAGTCTTCAGTTTTGCTCTTAAGTATATTTATTTATATATTTTTGTTAACTAAGCTAATCGAAACTGCAATTTCATTAAGTAAAAAGTTCTGCTTCTGTATAATAAAGATAACAAGCATCGACGAATTTCGACGGAGTTTTTCCTTAATTTGTAACCAAGATTGTTTTCCGTAAGAGAACTGCTATAATAATTTCCTATTTTTGTAACGATTTTTTTCCGTAAAGAGAACTGCTATAATAAATAAATTTGAAATATTTTATTTCAAATTACAGGACATAAACTGGATTCAATTAAATTTTCTCTGCACTTTAACTTCCGCTAGAGAACTTGTGGAAAAGTTCATTAAAAAAACAAAAACAATCGAGATTTCTTCATTTTCATAGTATCAAGTTTAGTGAGTCAGCTGAGCGGATTTTCCTTCACTCAGTTCTGTCTTTTGCCAACTCAGTCTTTAATTTCTCTCTTTTGTGCCATTCTTTCTATAGCCCTTGCATGCCATTTCAAGTTTTTTCTTTGTTTTCGGGTTAAACGATCACATTTCTACAGTCCTTGTATTCCGTTTCAGGTTTCTTTTTTCTTTGTTTCGGGATTTAAAAACCACATTTTTGCAGTCCTTGTATTATATTTCAGGTTTCTTTGTTGTTGTTTTGGGGGTTTAAAACGCACATTTCTAGTCTTTGCGTACCATTTCAAATCTCTTTCTTCTTTGTTTCGGGGTTTGAAAGTCACATTTCTACAGTCCTTGTATCCCATATCAGGTTTATACTTTATTATTTCGGAGTTTAAAAACCACATTTCTACAGTCCTTGTATCCTATTTCAGGGTATTTTTGTTGTTGTTGTTGTTTTGGGGGCTTAAGAAGGACATTTCTAGTCCTTGCATACCATTTCAAGTCTGTTTCTGGTGGCGCAGTGGTCAAAGGCGCTGGCCTGTGATCATTCGTCCGTAAGGGGTCCGGGTTCAAATCTCGGTGAGGCATGGATGTTGTGTTTGTCTTACGGCACTGGCTCTCTCCCTTCCTTGGAACCAGTGACCCTAAATTAGGGACGGGCGACAGCTTATAGCCCATTGAGTTGCTCACGGTGGTCGTTAAACCTCCAATCAAAAAAAAAAAAAAAAAAAAAAAAGTCTGTTTCTTCTTTGTTTCGTGGTTTGAAAGCCACATTTCTACAGTCCCTGTATCCCATACCAGTTTAAAAAACCACATTTCTGCAGACCTCATATCCCATCTCAGGTTTCTTTTTCGTTTGTTTCGGAATTTAAAAACCACATTTCTACAGTTCTTGTATCCCATCTCAGATTTCTTCTTTGTTTCGGGATTTAGAAACTACCTTTCTACAGTCCATGCATCCCACGTTTCTTTTTTTCTTTGTTTCGGAGTTCTACGTCTACCACGAGCAACTCTGAAGGCCATAGCAGTGGCCCGTCCCAAATTTGTGGTCACTGGTTTCAGAGAAGGCGCAGAGCCAGCGCGATTGGACAAGCGCCCCATCCACTGGTCATCTGAGCCCGAGCCCATCTCGGACAAATCTCCTGAAGCCAGAGCCTCAAACGCACTCTACCACCTGGACGATCATCTCAAGTTACCTTTCCTCATAATTCTGATGTTGCTCTGCCTTTACGTCTCATGTACCAGAGTGAATCCCAAGTTCGTCCAGTTTGCAGCTAAAACGTTTATTGATGCAAGAAAACCAAACACGCTCACTTCATTCTGAAGAGCACAAGCCGTTGTTTTCTGTAGTCCTTTGCTAACTTTCAACCAGAGCCACGATCCCACGACAGCACCACTCTGCAGGTTTCAAGGACAGAAACTCAACGGTACCAGATTGCATGTCCACCACTGAAGCGAAGTACTACCATTATGGGAAATGAGCCATGGAACTAAACAGGTGTAGTGGGATGGGGCATGATTGGTACTGTATGTGGGATCTGACAGGATCTCATCCTCTTTAAAGGGCCACTTTGACGGTGTGACTTGGGTAGCAAATGGCTGCCTTCTACTGATGAGTAGTGGGTAACGCCGACGCACAGCATCATGGTTCCGCTAGAGTTGTGCGGCATAGCAGTTCCTGTCCACAACCTGATCATTTGGTACGCTTCCAGTGGACAAGAACTCCACAATGCTACCAAATGCACAGCATGACTTTCTTCTCGAGCTGCTCTGTTCGGACCACTGGCTGTACTTCCCAGCGTGACCTAATCCACTGGTACCCAGAAACAGAATAATGTAGAAATAACTGATTTTCATCATCTATGACAATACGACGCCAAAAGCCATCGTCATGTGGATATGACAGTTACTTACAAAAGAGAGAAGCATGCTGTACCGCCTACTGGAGTGTAAATTAATGGCTCTCGATGGCTCTTGGAGATGAAACCAAGCTGGTGGTGTTGGCAAAAATTGGTGGATTGAGAAGACCCCACATCAGCTGCCAATGGTCATTTACTCATACCCGGCTTCGCTGTCACAGCAACTAGAGTTCAGTGTTTATGGTCATTGGACGTCTTGAACTAGTCTTGTCTTCAGGTGTCCCCAGCATTGAAAGGCCGGAACCGTTTTCATGAAGTGTTGCTTTTCGCTGTTTCCTCGCTTTCAGCTGCACAGATTTCTCTTGATACTGCTGCCGCGTTTAACTTTCTTTTTTCAATAATAACGTGTAGCATCCCAACAGGACGTTTATCTGCCTCCAATCTGTGCTCACCTAATGACTCAGCCTGGTGTGTTCCACATCATCGCGGTAGCCAGTCGACGCTAGCGTCAGTTTTGCGAAGGAACAGAGGCCCAAATTTATGTGTAGCTCGGAACGGGGCGAACTTTTGACTCACTTTAGTATTCTTTGTTTGTTCTTAATGAGTCATAAAATTATGATCATCTACGTAAAATTGTATTTGTTGAAAGGCATTTCACCGCACCAAGCATCCAGGGGTTTCATTGATTCCTCTAGACAGCATTAGGTGTCTTTAGTTATTCTGATAGACACAATGACGTCCTGGCATTCCTCGACGATACGAAGCATTGAGCATGAAGTGCCTCATGCTCAATCCTATTGCATCTTACTAATGTTCGATGGGATTTAAAGTGTGGAAATTTGGATGTCAGAGGATTAGATGTAATGGTTGGATCTTATGCTTGAACCATCTCTGCACGCGCGAGTCTTGTGACACGGGCGTTCTCTTCCAGAAAGACTCTAATACAACTGGACACACTGCCATTATATAACACAAAATGTGTTCTAAAACAAAGCCTCTGGCAGTGAGAATGTGTTCAATGGGGATAAGAGGGACTCAGTGATGTCCATGATAACAATCCCTGTCCATGTCACCACCGCCACCGACCTGTTTGTGCTACACCTTGAAGTCAGGATGCAACTGTTACCATAGGCATCGAATATGGACCGGTCCATCTGCATGTTTGAGATGGAACCTGGATTCTTCGCACCAGGCTGACTTTTTTGCTTCTCGTCCAATGACAAGTTACTATGCTCTCATTCCCATTGCAAGCAGAACTGTCGATAGTGGTCGTTCAACATGGGTAGATGAATGGGCCACCAATTGCTTAGGCCCATCCGGAAAAGTGCTTGATGAGGAACGTTTCTATATGCATCATGGTTGTAATGTGACGTTAAACGAGTGACTCTTTGCTGCTTTTTGACCCAGGCAGAACGTACGAAATAACGTTCATCAACCAGTCGTGGTCTCTTCCCTTTCTGGCATGTTTGGAAGGATGTGCATTCCTCTTCGGAATATTTCTGCCATACCTTCAACATGGCGGACTTCGAACAGTCAACAATGCCTGCAGCAGCTGATATACTGGTCTTCCCTTTTTCTTGCGCCGATAATAATTCCTTATTCAAACTCCGAGTAATCATTCTGTTTCCCCATTGCACGGGCTTCGTACTGAAGAATTGACACGCCATGCTTTAGACGCCTATATATATTTAGCACCGGTCAGGGGTGTTAGTGGTACATGTTGTGCTACGCCTCTGCTCGTGGTGTCAGTAGTGGTTATAATGATCAAGTCAATGGTGGTTATAATTATCAAGATCACGAGCGTATATCCGAATCAAATGAAATCTTTGAAATGTCTTCGTAACTTCCACACTGAACTTTTGTTTTTATGGTCTCATTTCTCACACTATACACTGAAGAGCAATTGAATTAGAGATACCTGTCTAGTAACGTGTACCACCTTTCGCCCTGATGACTGCGGCGATTCATCTCGGCATGGACTCGACAAGACACCGGAAGCGTTGGGAAGCCATACAGATCCACGACACCTCAACAAGCTCCCACAGTTCACGAAGATTTGATGGAGGGGGTCAGAGCCTCTAACATCTCTCTCGATGGCACCCCAGATGTGCTCGATGGGATTGAGGTCAGGTGACCTAGCTGGCCAAGGAAGCGAGGTCCCGTCGGTGGAGTGTTCATCCAACCATTCGGATACAATTCGGGAGCTGCATTGTCTTGTTGCAGGATGAGGTCCCCAGTGGGATATTGAAGACGCACAAACGGGAGCATATGGTCGTCCAGGATATCCCGGTAACGTTGACCTCTGAGGGACGATGTCACACGTACCAGGAATCTCATTTCAGTCTACGTAAACAGTCCCCAGACAAGAATGTCACCCTCACCAGTTTGAAGAATACCCTGCTGGCAAGAAGGATCCATCGCTTCATGTGGTTTGCGCCGTACTCGTATCCTGCCATCCGCATGTACCAACGTGAATCTCGACTCATCAGTCCAGGCAACATTTTTCCAGTGGCGTTGTTCCCGCGCCCATGCTAATCTTTGCACCCTGTGATGTGCGGTCAGCAGCGGTACCCTCGTGGGACGATGGCTTCTGTACCCCATAGCGAGGAGATGGTTCTGGATGGTGTGGCTGCTTACACGTTTTTGTGCACCAGCGTTAAATATCAGAGTGATTTCTTGCACTGTGGCCCGTCTATCCGCTGTCACAATGCGAGCTAGCCGACGATGACCCCGCTCATCCACACGCTGTTGTCCACGGCAGTTGGCCCTTGTAAGGATGATTTTACCGGATTCGATGTACTCACGGTGCACCCGTGACACAGTGGCTCGTGAAAATCCCAGTGCCTGCACGACTTTCGAGATGGAGTGACCCATTCGTCGGGCCCCGACAATTTGCCCACGATCAAATGCGCTTAGATCCTTCGTCTTACCCATACTGCGTCCGACTCTTACTGATTCCCGTTGCATCACTCCTTATGTTGTCGGATCGCTGCATACGTCATGTCGTTTCCATTTACAGGGCCACCCACAGTGCCATTTTTGCATAACGCCAGCTGTCTCTAATTCAATTGCTCTTCAGTGTAATTGCTAATGACATTGCACATTCACTACAGTTTTACCTTCTATGCATTTCCTATCGTGTTATGTCAGAGCATATAACTAAAGGTGAAATGCATATAATGCTTTGCATGAGCATATAACTCAAGGTGAAATCATATGATACTTTGCATAATATTAACTGAAGGTTAAATGCATATGATACTTTTTTTTTTTTTTTTTTCATAAACTCATTTTATAATGAGCAATTATTCACGAAAGGTGAAAGTTTAAGCGTCTAGCAGAATGATTAGAAAATGTAAAATTGTTCAACAGTACTAAATCTGGCTTATGTTAGTTCTTGTAGTTGAAGGTTGTAATGTTCAGGCGAAATATAGGAAGGTAAAAACCTCCAAACTTTTGACATAGCAGGAATGGTTTCGTTGAAAAGGCAATTTACTGTAGAGCTTATTCTGCTGAGCAAAAAAAAAAAAAATTTGGAGAATTTTGCTTCTTGTACTGTAGGAAGTGTTAAAACGAAAAACAATTCCTGAGAAAGATGTCCATAACAGTAACAGACATGCCCGAATGTCATAAAGAAATCCTTGTGTGCAAATGTTTCAGTTATTGTCCTCTCTACACAGCATCAGGAAGATTACATCGAGTTAAAATAGATGCACTACCACAAATGAACAAACAACACTGAAATAATTTTCGAGTTACATTATATCAAAATGTAAAATATCGTCTAGCTGGGATCAAAATCAAAGATTTTACGAGACGTTTTTACTTGAGGTAGAAATTTGGATTTAGCTGCGAAAAATATTTCGGTAGCTGACTTTTCTCAAACGCATTACAGAGGTTTCTTCAAGCCTGAATAGCATTCCCCAGTCTTAGGCGCGTATTGCAGAAAAAAAAATTAATTTTACCGTTTTTTATGTTTTATACATTTATTTTTCTTTACACAGAAGTATTTCTTATTTTTAACCGCAATAAATAAAGCCAGATGCTTTTCTTCTATAGCGATTGCTTAAACTACGTTAATTTATATAAGGCTGACATATAATTTCTACCCATTTACCAGCCGCTAGTTATTCAAAGACTGAGTGAATATTTTGTCGCTTTTCATGTATATTCTAGGAACAAAGTTTTAGCATTGCGACTTTTCGATTATGGTAGTGAAACTGTAAGAACCTTAAAATCTAGAGAAGTTAAAAATTATTGAAAGAAAGCTACACGGTCGCATCAAAATAATATGACCACTCCCAGTGTACCTACCCAGGCGCGTCAGAGTGCACGTGACAAGGTCGATCACACAGGGATATAAGCGGCCGGCCATAGTACGTTACGTGAGCTTAATGGGCCGAGGTAGTGAGTTGATGAACGTTCAAGAAGGAATGATCATCGGCTACCGCGCCAAGGGTGGAAGCATCTCAGAAACAGCAGACTTCGTGGGCTATTTGCGAAGTGCTGTAATAGGGGTGTGTGACGTACCTGCCAGCAGGACGCACACGACATAAAGGCAGATAGGAATCAGAACAAATGTCTGCGTAGCTCAGTTGGTAGAGCGACTTGTTCCGGAATAAGCGGCCTCGGGTTCGAATCCCGGCGTAGACCAAAAATGACGGAGAAATTTACTTCGTTATAGGTGTACCAAGAAGAATGGACCGTCATAACTGTAAACTTCGCCTCCGTCGACTTCTAAAGGGCAATCGACGCGCAGCTGTGCAGCAATTGACCACGCAAATGAACGCTGTGGCATCCAGGTACGTGTCCCCGATAACAGTAGAGCGAACCCTGTTACGCATGGGTCTCCGGAGTCTACGGTTTCCATGTTAATCCAGGTCCATCGGCAACTACGCCTGCAGTTCGCATGGGACTACCGTCATTGGATAGTAGAAGAGTGGGAAAAGGTTGCCTCCACCAACGAATCGAGGTTTCTACTCCACAGGTGTGACGGGCGGTGGCAGATATGGCGTCATACACACGAAAACCAACACCCGGACATGCTTCTCGGTCAAGGACAGGCCGGCAGTTATAGCAGTGTGCACGGCTGAGGGGATGTTGTCCTGGTATGACCTGGGACCGCCGATACTTCTGGATGGGTCCTTGAACACCAATAGCTACCTGCCCATTCTCGCTGACCACATGTATCCCTTCATGTTGGACGTTTACCTGGTGTTGATGGTGTCTACAAATTGGACAATGCGCCGTGCCACATCACTAAGGGGATGAGTGACTGGTTCCAGGAACACGACAGCGACGTCTCCGTTCTCCCTTGGCCGGCGAAATCGCCTGACTTCACTCTCATAGTGCACTTGTGGGACTCGTTGGATCGAGAGGTGTCGACGTGCCGAGCAACAACCACGTCATCTCCGGGACCTCCGTGCTCTGCTGCAGTCCGAATGGGCCTGTGTGCCTCGAGCAACCTTCCAGGGCCTTATTGCGTCCATGCCACGCCGTCTTGCCGACATCCGGGCCAAGTAGTCTGGTTATTATAATTATTATGTAGGTGGTCATATTATTCTGATACGGCTGTGTATTTGAATTATGGAAGTTTTATTATACTGATATTGTTGGCAGTTAATTGAGCCGATTTACATTTGCTAAACGAAATCCAATGGAAACTTCTATAAAATGATTGAGCCGATTTACATTTGCTGTTGGTGAAATCCAATGGAAACTTCTATAAAATGCTCGTGAAACGCAAACATATCTGATTCGGAGACATCCAGTAAAAATTGGTTCCCGAAAAAAACTTAGTCCTGCTAATTTGTACAAGATGCAACTAAGGAAAAATTTTCGAACCTTTTTTCCGTTTCCTAGAAAGCGAAACTTCAGAACCAAATGAAATAACGATATGCGGCAAATAGTGGGGGAAATGCCAGCTTAAGGTACCTGAAAATTGTTCAAGACAACATCGAGCGCGCTGCTTGTACCTCATTCAAAATAAATTTTCTTTTTCCCATCATAGAGCAACAGATCTGATAAATACCGAGGTACAATACATTTGTTTCCTTTTTCGAAAGAACTGCGCTAATAGAGAGGCTGGAAACATAAGTGGAAAGGTTTGTTCGGGTTACATGTGACTGATCCAAAAGCATAATTTCCAGTCTGTGGCTTGGTAAAAACTAGAAATTACATAATCGATTTGGTAAAAACTAGAAATTACATAATCGATTTGGTAAAAACTAGAAATTACATAATCGATTTGGTAAAAACTAGAAATTACATAATCGATATGTGATGTTCTTTTACGGTATATACAAACGGTTTTAAAATAATTTTTGAAATCCTTTATCTAGAAGTAAGGATATTGAGGCAAATAAAACTACAAGGAAACTTCCTTGCAAGGTCGTCCACGGTTCTGTGCAAAATTCACCATCTTGACACTTGATCACCAAAGAAATTGGTTCAATTTGCCAAATATCTTCCCACCACACCTATAAATAAAATAAAGAATACTTCCTCTTTTTAATGCAGCCCGATGTGAAGTGCTTGTTTTTTCTTTCCAGCCATTTTGTAAATTAAGAATGTTATTCATTTTATTTCTCACACTAAGGACCAGAAGGTTGTTTGAAACATACGTAGGTTGTCGCAAATCGAGTGGTCCTACCACATGTTCTCGCTTAGGAAATGGAAGGGAAGGAGTTGCCGAACGCAATAGCAGTACTACTTTGGTTGAGCTTCAGCCACTTCCACTTATCCTTTCTCTTCTTTAAAGTCAGTGATGTGTTCTTTTGCCAACTGAAACGGACCATCCAGCATGTTCAAACAATACGGCTGCTATGCAAGAAGGCTAGGTTTGCAGAAATGAGTACGATGAACTCTTCTGCGTGGGCTTCATGCTCTCATTTAGGACAATTAAAGATTTAACATGCGTACCCTATTTAACAGAAAATCATACTGTGCAATGCAAACAAAATTTTAAGAACTTAATAGTACCCGAGGACCACCTACCATTAACATTCATGTGAAGGGTGGTGTGACAAGGAGAGAAACAGGTGTTTCATGTTTTTAAACTCGAGGCCTTTTTGTTATCATTCTGAACTTCCTAAACAAGATTTTTTTTAAAGTTCCTCATGTTGGTGACCGCGAAAATGGCTGCTTCCTGCAGGTGGCCGCCAAATAAAGGTATCGTATGTATTGCTTTTATTGGTGATAACATTTGTGCCAGATGAAACTACCTGCTTTGGCAGATCACTGCGAAATGCGTGTGACAGTCAACACAGGTGTCACCGTATTCTGAAAAATTATGGCATCAGGAAAAGAAAAACATGTGCAGACTTTTCTCGTCTAAACCAACTGCCTAGTTCAAAAATAAGTTTTCCACAACGAGTTCTAGAAAATGACAGATGTCCCTCCCTCTGTCCTAACCCAGATCTCGAATGCATGTTTTATTCTTCTTCCGTCCTTCCTATCTTCTACCTTTTTGCTTTTTCTTTCTTTGAAAAGACGTGTCGTAAAATGCCGTAGATTCACGCATATTGAAAGCTGACCAACTTTCTCGTTGAATTATGCCTATTACAATTTCAGTTGTACTAATTATAATGCAAGATCCGTCTTACTGAATGAGTGTGCCCTACTCTTGAAGACATAATGTAGGGGCCTCTGTAATACGTCGCAAAATGTAATTCGAACATCATTGGTTATTCTCTTTCTAATATGTAAGCTATGTTTTTTTTGGTTATCAACCTCAACAGCAAAGGTGCGTTGTTAGGTTTGGTGCCCATGTGTTCCTGCTCTGTTTGTGCTTCCCTGTGCATATTACCAGCTTCTGAGTACTTGTATTTGTGTGTGCTGTGATTATGAACGCTTAGTGTTTCCATTTATCCAGGCAAGTTGCCCGGTAAACCTTTAATTTGTTCATACGAACCGTTTTATTTTTCGTAGTGGTTCCACGCGCTCATGGGCCAACTACTGTGGCTGACATTTTCTTCAAAATGCCTCTTCTAGTGCTTTTATCAGCGTTAATTGCATTTACTTGAGGTCCGGTGCATTCTCCTTGCCGATTTACTTGACAATTTCCTTCTGTGGCTGCGTATGTTTGCTTGTGGATGCAGAATTTGCCTCATTCAAGGCTTGTTTACCTTTTTCACGAGGCCTATCTACTCCCCTGGCTGCTGATGCTTCGTTTGCTGCCACGTTAGCTGGGTATTGCTCGGCCTCTGCTTCCGATGGACAGCCTCCCCCGGTGCCTTCTCCTTGCTACTCAACTGCTTCCTGTGTGGATTGAACGACCGTGCCCATGGATACTTCTTTAGCTTCTGAGTTTGTTTCTCCGAGCGGTGCTGAACTCACGTCCTCTACTTTGACCCCCCGAGTTGCCTGGCGGTGTGTCGGTGCCTTCTCCTTTGCTTACGTCACGTGCTCCTAGAGATTATGCTTCAGTCACTTCTGGACGGCATCGCTCTTCCTTTACGTCGAGTGCCTGCTCTGATGTGGATTCTGGAGTCTCCTTTTCTCGTGTTAAAGATGTCTTGCGTGTGACTATTCAAGAAGATTCGTCTACGGGCATGGATCTTTTGCTTCTTCAACGTCTCGCGCTGGTATTTGAAACTCTACCAGACACCCCCTTTCAACTCTATTCTTCAGCATTGAAACGTGTCCTTCCTCTAGGTGTTGAAACCCATATGGCTCGGAAGCCGCGCTCTGTTCTTGTGTATCTTTCCACGTCAGAATATGATGCCCGCTTTCAATCCAATGGCATTGTTGTGCGTGATCGCACTCTGTTTGGAGTGCCGCTTATTCAGAATCCTGTGCTCGTTATCCTCCATCCTCTGGCTCCAGAAATATCTGACGCTTTACTGATACGAGCCCTGTCGCAATCCGTTGTTCCTGCATCTACTGCTCAGATGTCTGTTTTTTCTCCTTTGCAAGATGTGCTTTCTTCTTTGGACATTACCCAGTTCGAGCAAACTACTCCTGTTGCTACTGAACGTCCGGGTATTCCAGAGCTTGAATCCGCTTCTGGTTCCTCGACCACAGAAGCCCTTGATGATGACGTTGCTCCTGATTCGGGATCCTGTGCTCTTACGGTATCTCTACTCTATCAAGTTACTACTTCAGTTTTTGAAGCCTATGAAATTGCTGAGTTTGCTACTATTACTGATTATCTTCGACTAACTTGTTCATCACCTGAAGCTGTTGGGATCCTCCCTTTAGTTGAACTCGCTGTTGGTCCGTCGGGCTTGCCCACTGCCCCTGTTTCAACTTCCTTACCGCCACTTGCAGCAGACCTCATTTCGGCTGACTTAGTCCTTCTACTCTGTGCTGTCTTCCACTTGAGCTAGCGGGATTTTCCTAGTGACAAAGTATGTTATGATGAACCTGAGAATCGTGTTGATATTTGTTCTCACTACTCTTCACGACGATATTTGCGGGCACATCCGCTTTCTCGATCTCAACTCCCTGAACTTCCTCCCTTTTGCGTTTTGATATTCTGATGTCTTTCTTGACAACTGTAATTATGTTTACAATCGCGATGATAACGATCATAAATATTTCACTGTTAATGTTGAGGACGATGACCGTGTCTCTGCCTGGCCGAACTTTTGTAACTTTCTGTTTACATTCCGTTGACTTCTCATAGCATGCACCTCGAGTGCTCCTTTATCAGCCTTGTTTGTTGTATGCAAGTCTTTTCACAGCAAGTATTGCGTACGTTATTTTGCTCTACTGTAGACAATTCCTGGGCTCATAGACTTTTGCCGTATCATTTTGCTGTGGTGCTCCCAGCGTAATTCCTACTACACATTCACACGGTTTTTATTAGGTGTACAAATAAGTTTTAAAGCGGTTTAAGACAACGCAGTATGTAATTTGAGAGAAAACAACAATACCTTTACGAATCAAAATATGCGCCGTCGTTATCTATCACCTTCCGCCATCGGTCGGGAAGCTGACGGATTCCAGCCATGAAGAATACTTCGTCGTGTGATGCGAAGAAGTCGTCAACCCCTTTTTGAACATCGTCACATGTCCGGAACCGTACAGAAGAAAAACCATGTTGCATCGATCGGGAAAAATGATAGTCTGAAGGAGTTATGTTGGGACTATACGCCGGGTGCTCCAGATCCTCTCAGCCAAGCGTCAATAACGTTTCCTTGACCGCTTTCGCGACATGCGGCCTAGCGTTGTCATGCAGTAATTTCACGGGAGCAATCCTTTGTGTGTGAATGGACGTTTCCGACAGATTTCCTGGTTCAATCGCAGTAATTGTTGCTTGTAGCGATCTGCAGTAACAGTTTGACCCTGTTCCAATAGTTCATAATAGATCACACCCTTCATATCCCACCATATGTACAGCAAAACTTTCTTGGAGTGAATATTGCGTTTCGGTGTCGAAGCCTTTGCTTCACCGGGGTCTACCCAGTGTTTTTTGCGTTTGGAATTGCCGTACCATATCCACTTTTCATCACCCATAACGATTTTGTACAGGAAAGACTTTCTGTGTTTATTCAACATACTCAAACACTTCATGACACACTCATCCTTGTTACCCTGGCTCAGGTCATGTGGCACCCATTTCCCTTCCTTCTGAATCTTTCCCATTGCGCGTAAACGATTGGAAATGGTTTGTTCAGTTACCCCCAGTTGTTCAGCTAAAATCTTCATCCAGTAATGCTTGCAGTTTCTCATGTGCAAGCTTCTGCGGGGCGCCTCTACGTTCCCGATCGCTAGCATCAAAATCACCTGCTTTAAACCATCTAAACCAAAACTCACGTATGCTTTTCGATACAATATTTGCCCCCAGAATAGAACAGATCGATTCACATGCTTTTGCAGCACTTTTTCCTTGATGAAATTCGTAACTAATGCAGTGTCGAATAAATGCAGTATGGCTTGCCATCTTTCTCCTACCGATGTGCAAGTGCGTTGACTGTTGGGCAAACTTCCTTGTCGCATTTTATACTGTGGACCAGTTACGGTCACATGATAACAACACAACAACACGAGGGAATGTCGGTAGCGGTATACGTCACACAAAAAACGCTTCAAAATTTATTTGTACACCTAGTATATGTTTACCTGTATTTGCTTTCTCCATTGATATACCTATTTTAATTTCTCCCGTGCAGGGTATTGCGTACCCCTCTCGGATGCTAATGTATTGTTAATCAGTTGTGTGTTACTATTTGTTTTAAATGGTCTTGTGTTGGGCGCTCTTTGGCCAAATATGTCCCTTGCACCATTAAAATCCGCCAACCGACCAACCATATTGTAAGTTTAAGGTAACGAGTTAAACCCATTTCACCGTTAGTTTACACCTATCAAACATTCCTGCTCAGTTACATCGAGGATTTCATCAAACTCTGATTCGAAGAAAACGACTTAACGGCACCAAAATCTCCAACTTTACAAAATACTATTATAGGAATTGTTAAATGGAAAATAAATTAAGGACCGTTATACACAGCAAGTAAGTAACGTTTGCGAGATTTGGAAAAAAAAATGTATGCTTTTGACTCTAGTCCTAATCAATACTTTGTATCACAGGGATTGATTGTTTTTGATCTGACAACTAAAAAAGTGCTTATGCTGTTTGAACAACTTTCTTTCAGACTTTCAAACGAAAGAGGGAAAGTCCTGTTTGACTTAGCGTTTTGCTGTTTCTTGAGCAGACTCTCCAATAAATGAGAATTATCGATTTCAGGGAGTTTACTTCATTTGCCAAAGAAACTTCTGTTATAAACGGAAAGATTAACAGAATTTTTGTAAAAGTTGCTCTTGTTTCCTAATATTGCAGCAATGAGATTTTCTACTACTGCATACAATTCAAACTTGCTGAGCAAAATCATAAAGCCTTCGCTAATAAAATTCGGTTCATCTTTAAATGAAAAGTACTAAGGTGATAATTTCTTATCGAGAAACACTGCAAAAACTGGGACTACTTCATATTGAATGACACTTAGAAGAGTGAGGTCCGTACATTTGCGCAGTGGTATGAGATGTGGTTAATCATTTTCACACGAGATACCAGAATCAGAACTTGGTGCATCAAATGCACTTAAAAAATTGCAGATTGCTTTCAGGCTAGTTGTCTGTACTTATATTCTAGTCTAATAACCATAAATAGTGAAATATCATGATCTTCTTCAACCTTCTCAGTCCACTGCTGGATGATGGCCTACCCCTAAGTCTTTTTCATAACTCAGTACCTTGAGCGGTTCTCTTAATTCTCTTATGTGTCTTTCCAGCATGATTTCGAATTCCATCCACCAATGTGGACTTTTTCTGAGGTTTTTCATAACCCTCTGAGTCTAGTTTAATATTTCTGTTGCCCAGGGTGCTTGGTTTTTTCTAGCAATATGTCCAGATCATTGACACTTGACGGTATTTACTCTGATACAGATGTCATCAACTCCTGTCAGTTTCCTTTAACTGATAAGAGTTGTTTCCTTTTTTCCTTCAACTGTAAAGACAGCCTGTAGCTGTCTTTTACACTTGAGGTCCATTTCTCTGATCAATAATTAAAAACCAAATGGATGCATTGATTAAGCACTTTTATTTTAAGACCTAGTGGCAAATGATTGTTGAAAATTGCTGTTTCTTCCAAATGCACTCCAGCCAAATTTTAAATGCCTCTATATCTTCTTCGATGTGATCCTCGCTTGATATTTTTTGTCGAAAGTTAGGCATCACTTCCTTACAAATTTGCGCCATCATCCTCTGAAAATACAGAGTTTTTCAAGGCATTACTAACATAAAAATGCTATGTCTATTATTTCCTTGAAAAAGCCTCCCATTGGAGTGCGAAAGCTTGGCGAATCTTTGTGCTTGTTACACCACAAAAATAAACGGATATATGTGTTTCTTGAGCACTCACAGTTTGGTGTATTTAAAAGAACGTTATGTGTTGCCAAACTATACCGAGAAAATTCGGGCTAGCTATTCATTTACAAATATGGATTCGATTCCTAATTTGTGTAAGAATTTTATGTCTCTGATTTTACAGTTGTCAGAGCTTTTGCCCTGAGACGATATATAATTTATCCTTCAGATTCTTAGCTACCGACGCGTAGGTGGAGGAGATTCTCGCATTCGACTGTTTTGCTTTCGTATTACCCCGTACGTTCTCTAGCAGGGCGGAATCTTGAATTAGTAAGAGTGTTGCAGACTGGATTTAGAACACCGTACTCAAAGGTGAGAGTAATTAATTAATAGTGACAATTCGGTGCATAGCCGCTGACCAATGCAGCACTGACTTTTGGAGGAGGGCATTCTCTGATTGTTTAAAGTAGTAACTAACAGCAGGGGTTACTTTGGATACATAAAATTAGATAGGAAAACAATCTGAGGAGAAAAACAATGACATCAGCTGTTCTGAATGAATCCCGTTTTGGCCTATATAAAGCTATGAGACAGTATTGTCTTCCCCTCCTTCATTTTCTTTCTTTTGTGTGCGTAAATTCTAAACACTGCGCTCCCTCAAAACAAATCGTCTACTTTCACCACTGTATACAATCCTACTTCTTTACTCTCGTCAGCAAAAACTCAGAAAAAGAACTATGTCGTCTTTATAACAATGGTGAGTTAAACTATCTCTATTAATCTTTGTCCTCGTCCTTCAAGTTCAATGACTGAAATGAAATTTGCATGTTAATTTAAGAGCTTGGGATATATGGTATCACATTGGCTCTCCACCTTTCCAATTTGTGCAAGATCAAGTCGAACCTTTGAATTTTTATTTCCATAGATGTTATTATATGCAATTGTATCTCAAAGGCATTTGCTGATAGTTGCACGGAATCAAGCCTTTTTATAATCAATTAAAGTCAAACATAATGGAGTTAATATCCAGTCGAAGTTTCGCTTAGTTCTTTCATTGCATAAATATGGTCTATAAGACATACATAATGGAGTTCATATCCATTCTCTGTTTCAATTAGTTCTCGCAATACATGGATATGATCTATATTGCCGTATCCACTCTTTAAACGTGGATAATAATATATCACGGTAACTAAAAGTTAAGTTTTCGCTTGTAAAGGTGGGAAAAATATTTTTTTAAAATTAAAATTCATACTTGGGATTAATAAGGAACGGGCGACTGCTTATAGTCCTAAGAGCTGTTGATGAAACAAACAATAAAAGGAATACTGTTAGCATGCATTTCGTTCCCACAGACAAAGAGACCGGCCCATAATATTAGCAGCATGTTTATTATTTTATCTGTATGACCTTAAGAAATACATGACAAAAATATTTCTAAAATAAACATTGTTAGAACTGTTGCCCATGTAATGTGGTGAAGGGATATAGATATTTTAGGATCCCATTTTTGCGAATTTTTCTCTGTGCCAATTAACGTGATAGAAAGATCAGACTCAAGATTCAATTTTAAGCGAAAATACTCGTTATATTTCATAGAGAAAGTAGATGAAAATCTTTCTTCTGAAGAATAAGTGAAGCAGACTGACAGAGGGAAATGGCTTAATATTACCAAATCCACCGACAACTTGTTCAAAATTTTCTTTCGAGCCACATGAGTTTAACTACACAAAATATGAAATCTGTATAGGAGGGCAAGTATTTGTGTAATTTATTGGGAAATACACTCTTTGGAAAAAAAAAGCACTTCGTGAAAATAGTTCGACCAATGAAACTCCTCATGCAAATACCGCAGGGGCGAATATGCAAATGATTAAAAAATGACAATTAACGAAATAGTGGCCCGTCACAGCGCATTGGAACGGCGCATTGAAGAGGGTATATCAAGCGCAAGGCTCGCACGCAGAGACAATTGTGACAGCGGATTGAGGTTGCATTAACGTCCACGGATTGTGAGGATGCTTCGACACCGGACACGTGCACGAGCATTTGAGCAAGTTTGAGAGAATACGTATAGCTGGGCTGAGAGAGGTCTGCTGGTCAAGTCGCCGTATCGCTAGGCATTTGGGTCGGAGCGGCGCGGCAACCGAGCGATGTTGGCGCCAATAAATCAAGGAGGGAACAACCCATCGGCACGCGGGAAGTGGACTACCGAGGACAACGACAGAACGCGAGATGAAGCCATTGTGAGAGCCGCACGAACAGAACCGAATTCGTTGCTCTCAACCATTCGTCGCCATGTTGTGTCGTCTGCAACTACGGAAGTAGCCATGCGGACCGTTGCCAGACGACGTGTTCGGCGCGGATTGTAACTACTTTCAAGGAGGCCACTCCGCTGCCTGTCACTGACCAGAGAGCATCGCAGATACCGATTGCAGTGGTGTCAGGCCAGGTCAACGTGGGATGATGTCCAGTAGCGTCATGTTGTCTTCAATGATGACCAGCGCATAGGTGTCTGGACACGAGCCGGCCAGCGCACGGGTCTTACCTTTACCGTGGAACGACACACGCCTCACACACCTATAGTGACTGTCTGGGGAGCCACTTTCAACGATAGCCAGACACCCTTGGTAGTCCTCCGTACTACCCTCACGGCTCAACGATACGTCGACGACATTGTACGATCCGTTGTGTTTCCATTCCTATCGCAGCATCACCGAACAACTTTTCAACAGGGGAATGGCCGTCCACACACGGCACGGCTCTATCAGACCTGCTTTCGTAATATCGGCACTATTCCATGGACAGACCGGCTTCTCACCGATCAAACATGTTTGGGATATGATGAAACGTCACCAACGCTCATCCCGGAATGTCGGCGAACTGGCCCCCGCAATTTCCACACTATCTGGCATGCTATACCTCAGGACAGTATCCGTGAACTGTATGCGTCTATACCACGCCGGGTAACTGCTTGTATCCGAGGCAGAGGTGGCGCTACAACGTACTGACTTGTTCCACTTGTGTAATTGTTTTATCCGAATAAATGGCCCAACTACTTTGAAATTGCAATAATTTCCTTTCCTATACATGTACATTGCACATATCAATTTTCATCTCGATTGGATGATTCGTTCTGGATGCTTCGTTTTTTTTTTACGCTTTAAAACCGTAGGTTGAAGAAGCGTATGTGCTCCAGCTTTGTCCGTCTGTCTTTCTGTCCGTCCGCACGATAACTCGCGTAAAAATGGTTCGATTTCGACAAAATTTTAGTATGTGGTAGAGGACCACATGGGGACGAACCCCATTGGAAATGGGGTCAAAGGTCAGGACAAAGGAGAGGGATCCATTCCATTGCCCTTATGCGTCATAACTTGCGTAAAAGTGGTTCGATTTCGATAAAATTTTAGTATGTGGTAGGGAGCTACCTGGGGACGAACTTCATTGAAAATGGGAGAAATGGGGTCAAAGGTCCGGACATAGAAGTGGGATCCATTCCATTGCCCTTATGCGTCATAACTTACGTAAAAATGGTTCGATTGCGACAAAACTTTATTGTGTTGTTCCGGATGTATACTGAACCAACTCTGTTTAATATCATCGAAATGTGGTCAAAGGTCAAGACACAGGAGTGAGATTTATTCCACAGCCATTATCCTCATAACTTGAGTAATAACTTAAGTAATGATTTCTGGTATGTTGGAAAGCGTATAATAATCACTGCATTGCATGATTTTACTAACTTGTTGTTTTGTCTTTTTCACAGAGTGTACCATTCGATCCGTCATTTTTCTTTTTTAATTCCTCTGTAAAGAGGCACGGCTACTTTTATCCACACTACATGTCTTTTCCCTTGAAGTTCACTTCATGATTTCTGAACGACACGTAGTTTTGGTGTTTGTCACACACTACCTACAAAGCCATGAATAAGCTGGCTTTAGATCTGAATTTTTAGTAGCAGCTGTTTTTTTTTTTTTTTTGTGTTGGGTTTTAACAACCACCATGAGCAACTGTAAGGGCTATAAACAGTATCCCTTTCCTAATTAAGGGTCACTAGTTTCAGGGAAGAGGTAGAGTCAGCACCACCCAAAAAATAAACTACTAATACCTTATTCGGACTAGAACCCTGATAGTTTCAGATGACTGATGTGAAGCCCCTGCCTCAGACTATTCGCCTACCGGGGAGGCTATCAGTTTTCCGTATGCATCGCTCATATTACGTGTTCCTCACTTGTCGACTATCAATACCAGAATGTTTACTTGGAGGAAATTTCACGGAATCGCTGAAATGCTCCATCACTTCTTCTGTCAGGTTTTGTGGCTTTTGATAATAGTGTAATTAATGGATACTGAATAGATTAAAAGGGAACTCAAAGCAGAATGAATGCTCTGTCTTAAAATAAAAAGAGGAGAGTTTGAAGTTGGAAGTTGTTCGTCCGATTTAAGAACCGGTGAGGAATTTTGTGCTTTGGGTCTAATTTTCGGTTCGAAATGTGGAAAATGCCAAACTACGTAAGTCAAACCACAGTGACGCAGTGTCCTAACGATGGCTGCTGATCATTCGTCCGAGATGAGTCCGTGTTCGAATCCCGGTGAGGCATGGATGTTGTGTTTGTTTTACAGCGCTAGCCGTCTCCCTTCCCTGGAACCAATTGCCCTAAATTAGGGACGGGAGACTGCATATAGCCCACTGAGTTGCTCTCTGTGGTCGTTAAACCCACAATAAAAAATAAAAATAAACTATGAAAATAAAGAGTATAATCCTAAAATACGGAGCGAAACATGAACGGCCATCTGAATATACACTGAAGAGCAATTGAATTAGAGATACCTGTCTAGTAACGTGTAGCGCCACTTTCGCCCTGATGACAGCGGCGATTCCTCTCGGACACCGGAAGCGTTGGGAAGCCATACGGATCGATGGCATCCTAGATGTGCTCGATGGGATTGAGGTCAGGTGACCTAGCTGGCCAAGGAAGCGAGGTCACATCGGTGGAGTGTTCATCCAAACATTCGGATACAATTCGGGAGCGATGGCACGGTGCATTGTCTTGTTGCAGGATAAGGTCCCCAGTGGGATGTTGAAGACGCACAAACGGGAGAAAATGGTCTTCCAGGATATCCCGGTAACGTTGACCTGTAAGGGACGATGTCACACGTACCAGGGGTTCCCTTTCAGTCCACGAAAACAGTCCCCAGATAAGAATACCACCCCCACCAGCTTGAATAGTACCCTGCTGGCAAGAAAGTTCCATCGCTTCATGTGGTTTTCGCCGTACTAGTATCCTGCCATCAGCATGTACTAACGTGAATATCGACTCATCAGTTCAGGCAACATTTTTCCACATGTCTAGGGTCCGATGGCGATGTTCCCGCGCCCATGCTGATCTTTGCACCCTGTGATGTGCGGTCAGCAGCGGTACCCTCGTGGGACGATGGCTTCTGTACCCCATAGCGAGGAGATGGTTCTGGATGGTGTGGCTGCTTACACGTTTTTGTACACCAGCGTTAAATATCCGAGTGATTTCTTGCACTGTGGCCCGTCTATCCGCTGTTACAATGCGAGCTAACCGACGATGACTCCGCTCATCCACACGCTGTTGTCCACGGCAGTTGGCCCTTGCAGGGATGGTTTGACCGTATTCGATGTACTCACGGTGCATCCGTGACGCATTGGCTCGTGAAAATCCCAGTACCTGCACGATTTCCGAGATGGAGTGACCCATTCGTCGGGCCTCGACAATTTGCCTACGATCAAATGCGCTTAGATCCTTCGTCTTACCCATCCTGCGTCCGACTCTTACTGATTCCCGTCGCATGACTCCTTATATTGTCGGATCGCTGCATACGTCATGTCGTTTCCGTTTACAGGGCCGCCCACAGCGCCATATTTGCATAACGCCAGCTGTCTCTAATTCAATTGCTCTTCAGTGCATATATGCATCATCGATTTCCTCACAAGTGATATTTCCTTTATTCAGTTCCTCACTTTTCACACAAGTACAGTAAACAGATTAGTTCTCGATGTACACATTCATGCTCTTCGTATTTGATTCTGTGTGTTACGAATTTAACAAAGATATTGCATTTTGTGTATGATTTTCCAAGTGCATGTGTTTATGAGACGTGCTAAAGTAGTTCTAAGTCTGACATACACTATATGATCAAAAGTATCCCGAAACCCCTTTCGAGTACTGGATTTGCCCATATACGTTAGAGCCATGGCCTATACCGGTATAAAAACACGTACGTTGCCTGGCCAACGTTATAGACAGACATGAACAATAGAATGAGCCCTACTGTAGAGTCAGTGACTTTCAACGTGGCACTGTCATAGGATGCCCCCTTAGCAACAAGTCAGTTCGGGAAATTTCTCTCAGCTGTAGCTGCCCTGATCAGCTGTAAGTGATATTATCGTGAAGGGATAACGCCTAGGAACAATAGCAGCGCAATCGTGACCTAGTAGGCAACGTACAATGACAGAAGGTGAGTGCTGAAGCGGATGGTGTTACAACACCGCATGTTCTCGATTGCAACACTCAGCACAGAGCTCCCAAATTCATCTGAAAGAAACTCCAGCACAATAAAGGTTCTTCGAGAGCTGAAGGGAGTGAGTGTTCATGAACGATCAGCCCCATACAAACCCAACATTATACAAGATCAACTCTGAGCGTCGAGTGAAGTGGAGTAAAGCTTAGCGCTAGTGGACTTTAGAGCAGTGGAAACGAGCTCCCTGGAGTGATGAATCACTCTTCACAATCTGGCAGTCCGACGGACGAAGCTAGGTGTGGAGGATACCAGGTGAACGCTGCCTGCTCGACTGTGTTGTGTCAACAGTGAAATTTGGTGGAGGTGGCGTCATGCTCTGGGGCTGTTTTTTCATGGTTTGGACTGGGCCTACTATTTCCAGCGCCCGGGAATCTTAAAGCTTCTGCCTACAATGGCATTTTCGACAGTTCTTTTATTCCCGCATTGTTTCAACAGTTCTGTGAAGGCTCCTTCTTTTAGCAACAGACAATGCTCCCGTCCACAAGACGAGGCCCGTGCAGGAATGTTTTGATGAGATAGTTGTGGAAGAATTTGACTGGCCTACACAGTGTGCCAATCTTAGCCCCATGGAACACCTAGGGAATGAATTGATACGCTGACTACGAGCTAAACGGTACCGCCCGAAATCGGTGAGCGAACTGACAAATTCTCTTGTGACAGAATGGAAATCAGTTCCTCCTGCACCGTATCTAGGGGAAAACTTTCTGAGCAGAGTACACTCAGTGATAGCAGCAAACGGTGGGCCAACTCCATATTAATTCCTTTCCTATTGCACGGAGTTTATGGCTATGCAAGTGTCCATTTACTTTTGATCATATAGTGTACTTGTGCCTAGCGTTCCGGCAGCACTGAGGGCCATTATTTAACGACGTACCGTAGTATCAGCTGTGTTAGTGCTTGGTAATACACTCGTTGTTATGAAAATCCGTGCACCAAGAAAAAACCGTGCGATTAACGCGAAACTCGGCGAATGGCTACGGAAGGGCAGACATGCAGATAATTAAAGTTTTGTGCGATTCTGCATGACAGAGCGTTCATGACCGGTGGTGCAATCGCATTTCGTGGGGCTTATAAGGCGACGCCGCGGCAGGGGACTCCACATTCGTGCCGAAGTGCACTGTAAGGGTCAGGTGAGATCCCTGAGCGATAAACATGCCGAGGAGTCGCCATAGATGTGCGTACGGGCAACTGACGGAGTGTAAACGAGGCCGTATCATTGAGATGAGAGAGGCAGGTTGGCCGGCGCGCCGAATTGGCCGCCATTTAGGCCGGTCGAACAGTACGAGAGCAATGGATATGGGAAGGCACCCAGACACACCACCAGCAGAGGGGATCGTAAGATCATTAGAGCGGCCCGCACAGATGCAAATGACGTCCTTGTCCTATATCCAGAGACATGTGACGGCTGTACAAGGGACTCCTGTGTCCGCCAGAACCATTTCCAGACGCTTGGCAGAGGCGAATATGCACTCTTGACGTCCCTTACGTTTTATGCCATTAACACATGACCATCGTCGGCGTCGATTGCAGTGGTGTCAGCAGCGAGCAACGTGGAATGCTACGGACTGGCGACGTATAATGTTCAGCGACGAATTCTGCTTCTGTATGGGAACGGACGACCACCGTGTCAGAGTGTGGAGCACTACCTGCAGCGTCATACGTCCCGTACTGCAGGCGTGATGGTCTGGGGGAGCCATCGCGTATGACAGCCGCACTTCCATTGCAGTGATCCGAGGGACATTCACAGCCCAGCGCTAGGTACAGGAGATCCTGCAGTCCCATGTGTTGCCTCTCCTGGGAGCCCTTTTTCAACAAGATAACGCCTGTCCGCACACGGCTCGGGTTTCCCCAGGACTGTATACGTTATGCTTCGACGTTTCCGTGGCCTTCCAGATTGCCTGATCTCTCTCCCGTCGAGCACGTGCAGGACCAGATGGGACGTCAGCTTTCTCCATGTCCCAGTGTTCGTGATTTAGAGCGTCAGTTGCAAGAAGTGTGCGGGAATCTGTCCCAGGATAACATACGGTGTCTCTTTGACTCTATGCCGGACAATATCACCGCATGTTTCCGAGCACGAGGTGGTCCTACGCGGTGCTAACGCTGACCGGACTGTGTACAGTATGTCCGCGGGAAATCGTCCTGCTGCTGTGATATTGTAATCACTTCTGTCCTTGATATGTACCATCTCACTACTAAAATCTCATTTCAATCCGACGCCTCCTTCTTGGTGCGAGGATTTTTTGGCAATGAGTGTATAATTGTTTGTCTTGCTCTGTAACCCTTGCTTTTCCAAATATCTGAAGCCCTTTGTATGACACTGAAATTATGGAACTCGTTTCAGTGATCATGAAAGTCCAGGATGAAGTAAAATGGTGCAGTATCTTTATAAACTCTATGCAGGCACTCGTGATTATTGGTTGGCAAAATACCCCTTCTTTTGCTAAAAAAATCTACTCTGCGCTTCATGTTTATAATTTTACCCCACCATTGCTGATTGATTTAAGAAATTGCTTTACCGAACTCCATCTGGTGCAGAGGTGTAAGCGCCTGACCGTTCGTGCAGGCGAGATATTGTTGGTGTGTTTGTCTTACGGCACTGATTGTCTCCACTCCTTGGAACCAGTGACACCAAATTAGGGAAGGGAAACTGCTTATGGTCCATTGGGTTCTACGTCAATTCGTCGCGTGCGTCAATTCGTCGACTGCGTCAATTCGTCGCGGACAAATTCGTCGACTACGTCAATTCGTCGACTACGTCAATTCGTCGCGTTTACAGATTTTGGTTACATACAAAACGAATTCAGGAAAACGTACGATTTCGAACGTCTTGCTCCCTGATCAAATTTATAAAATTTGGACACGCAGACAGGATAGGAATATTACGTTTTTCTTTGGCACTAAAAATATTAGACGGTAAACGGTTTTTGGAACGGGGCAGGGCCCGGTTGGTCAGAGCCCCCATATACAAAATTTTCGTAAAATCTACAGTTTTCAATTCAGAACCACTAAATCTGGTATACTATCTCGTGGTATTCTAACTTAGACTGTAGACGGTTTTGGGAAGCGGTTGCAGAGAGGAGGGGGGGTTACAGCCCCCCTACAGAATTGCCGTAAGATATAGTTTTCAATTTAGAACTACCAAATTTGGTATATTATCTCATAGCGCTCTAACTTAGACGGTAGACGGTTTTTGGAACGGGTCAGGGGCCCGGTTGGTCAGAGCCCCCCACACTACAGTTTTCAATTCAGAACCACCAAATCAGGTATCCTATCTCATAGTACTCTAACTTAGACGGTTGTCTGTTTTTGGAACGGGTCAAGGCCCGGGGAGTCAGAGCCCCCCTCCCCCATACATACAAAGTTTTCGTAAAATCTAGTTTTCATTTCAGAACCATCAAATTTGGTATCATGAAACTAACTTAGACGCTAGACGGTTTTTGGAAGGGGTTGGAGCCCGCGGGGTCGGACCCCCCCCTCTCATAAAAAATTTCGTAAAATCTACAGTTTTCATCTTAGAACCACCAAATTTGGTATACTATCTTATGGTACTCTAACTTAGTCGGCAGACCGTTTTCGGAACGGGTCAAGGCCCGGGGGTCAGAGCCCCCCACATACAAAATTTTCTTAAAAACTACAGTTTTCAACTCAGAACCACCTAATCTGGTATACTATCTCATGGTACTCTAACTTAGACGCTAGACGGTTTTTGAAAGGGGTTGGAGCCCGGGGGGTCAGACCCCCCGAATAAAAACTTTTTCCTAAAATCTACAGTTTTCAATTTAGAACCACCAAATTTGGTATACTATCTCATGGTACTCTAACTTAGACGCTAGACGGTTTTTGAAAGGGGTTGGAGCCCGGGGGTCAGACCCCCGAAAAAAACTTTTTCGTAAAATCTACAGTTTTCAATTTAGAACCACCAAATTTGGTATACTATCTCATGGTACTCTAACTTAGACGCTAGACGGTTTTTGAAAGGGGTTGGAGCCCGCGGGGTCGTGCCCCCCCTCATAAAAATTTCGTAAAATCTACAGTTTTCATCTTAGAACCACCAAATTTGGTATACTATCTTATGGTACTCTAACTTAGACTGCAGACCGTTTTTGGAACGGCTCAAGGCCCGGGGGCAGAGCCCCCACATACAAAATTTTCTTAAAAACTACATTTCAAAATTGCCTTTATTCTTCTGTAAAATAACATTTCTATGTACATGACAATGGAATTCTGCCAATAAATACAGCGGTATATACATCAGCTGGAAAGTTCCAGTGAAACGTAAAACAAAATATTGTTAAAATCATAAAAAAAACTTATTTCGCCACGTAGGGCGAAGGAGAGTCAGACAATAAAGCACGAGCGATACAAACGAAAATGTTTACCTACAGTATTGTAGACAGGGCAAGACATGATTCTATACTATGCACAAATTCCAATTAAGCATTACTACCATACTAAAGATTAAACATTAGGTACTAATTCACAGAAATGCAACAGTGATGCTACATTCAAAATTTACAACATATGTACAGAAGTATTCAGTGACAAGGGGAAATAACGCTAAATGTACTCAGAAGGGCATCTTGTTACATTAAATTATACACACAGTGACTAAAATTTTAAAAAAATATTCAACAAAATGAAGGGGACATTGCGTGGGCAGTAAACTGTGCAGAAGGATGAATTATATACAACAACATAAAACCCAACATTATCGAAGAGAACATGGGAAACATGGTGAGCTATCTTCAATGGCACATTAAAACAGAAAAATCACAAATAGCGAAGCACCAAAATTAATACGTAAAAACATGATTTGTTACAGTGAACGTGGGCGACAACAAAAATCCCACTTATAGGTTGAGATGTAACTGCAAATTGTGGATATGGAACCACCCAGCCGATTGGGCCCAAGTGGATTGAAAAACGCTATCGGTGTTTGTTGAGGCAGCACGAGAGTGCTCCATTTGGAGGCGAGTGGTTAACCGTGCTAGGAAGCGTCTCCGAATGATAGCACTTGCCTCCTGAGGAGGTGGAATAAGAGCAGGGAAGCGTTGTTGAAGATGGAAAGCATAGACAGTGAACTTCACAAGAAGAAAAATGTAACGGTACACAGGAGGCAAGTGAGTAGGTGGATGCTTTGTTTGGAGTAGCCAAGCATATGCAAGAAATGGTAACGATCGAGCACAAATTCGATCAGCAAGACGAAATGCTGTGTTTAGGACTGGCAGGAGAACGGGGCAGAATAGGTATTGATGTTGGACGTCGCTGACTTCAGGGCAAAAGGAGCACTGCGGAGAGGTGAGAAGGGTCATGCGAAACAGTACTGATGGGGCGGGGAGACGAAGGTGAAGAAATTGCCAATGGACATTGAGTTCAAGAGGGGAGGAAAGGGCAGAGGTAGATGCTGTCCAGATGGCGGGGAGAAGAGAAGGAGGAGCAGAATGAACAGAAAGTGGAAGTGCGGGAGGGGAAAGAAGAAGCCAATAAAGAGAAGAGGAGGAGAGAGAAGTAACTAGAACCGGGGAGCTACGAATGAGGAGAAAGAACGGTAGGGAAAGAGGAGCAGAGGGGACCGAGAAGAGACCATCAGGTGAAGCGAGGAGTGGAAAGAGGCTCCAAAGCGCTGTGCGAAGAAGAAGATATTCGTTAGCAAGAGTAATGGTTGGAGATAGAAACAGGGAAGAAAGAGGTCTCCAGGTTAGATCAGAAGTTACGAGAGAACGGACAGTTATCACACCAGAGCGGATCCAATGAGGAAAGTAAAAGTAAGGGAGGTTAGGAGGGTGAATAAGAGAAGAGAAGAAGAGAGGTTCATCTAGGAGATCAAGAGTTGAAGAAGGAAATGAACGGAGAAGAGGAAGCGAACGAAAGAGAGAAAGGCCCTCTCGCAGGACAGGAGGGAGGTGGGACGGGAGAAGAGAGTATGCATCCATCTTCAGAAACAGTAGGAAGGTGAAAGATGGGTCACGGGAAGAAGCTAGAACATTCAAGGTAGTGGTAAGGGACGGAACAGTTGAAGTGGCAAGGCGAATGAAATGAATAATGCGATGTGTTTTATAAAGGAAAGCTGGATCAGGAAGCTGGATGCCACCCAAAGAGGCTGGCAGATGAAGCGTGGCAGGTTTAACCCAGTGATGTGAAGACCAGATGACGGAAGTTGAGAGGCGAGTGATGGTCATCATTTGTGACACGGGCACAACCGTCGACATCCAAGAGTATTCGCATAGAGAGATAAGTTGACGACGAACAACGGCTGCTCGTTGACGGAACGATGTGAAAGGGCGGGCCTTACTCCAGTAGGCAGCAGTCCGTTGTATCCGGGGAAGAAGAGCAGTCCAGGTGGCAGATGCAGAAGCCAAGGGCAATCCGACATACGCACCGAGGATCTTCTGTGTAGTGGCTGTCCACTGCGCACTCCAAGGAGCATCGGTGCGGGCAGCCCATGCCCCGCACCATAAGCCAGTACTTTTAGTGGCATTCAGCGCTGCTCCAGATAATGCAACATACTGTTGATATACAGAATACAGGCGATCAAATTGCGTAAAATCTACAGTTTTCAATTTAGAACCACCAAATTTGGTATACTATCTCATGGTACTCTAACTTAGACGCTAGACGGTTTTTGGAAGTTGTTGGAGCCCGGGGGGTCAGACACCCCCCGAATAAATTTGTTTTGTAAAATCTACAGTTTTCAATTTAGAAACACCAACTTTGGTATACTATCTCATGGTACTCTAACTTAGACAGTAGACCGTTTTTGGAACGGATCAAGGCCCGGGGGTGAGAGCCCCCACATACAAAATTTTCTTAAAAACTGCAGTTTTCAATTCAACACCACCAAATCTGGTATACTATGGCATGGTACTCTAACTTAGACGCTCGACGATTTTTTGAAGGGGTTGCAGCCCGGGGGTAAGGGCCCCCCTCATAAAAATTCGCAAAATCTACAGTTTTCAATTTAGAACCACCAAGTTTGGTATACTATCTCATGGTACTCTAACTTAGACGCTAGACTGTTTTTGGAAGGGGTTGGAGCCCGCGGGGTCGGAGCCCCCCATTAAAAATTTCGTAAAATCGACAGTTTTCATCTTAGAACCACCAAATTTGGTATACTATCTTATGGTACTCTAACTTAGACAGCAGACCGTTTTTGGAACGGGTCAAGACCCGGGGGTGAGAGCCCCCCCACATACAAAATTTTCTTAAAAACTACAGTTTTCAATTCAGAACCACCTAATCTGGTATACTATCTCATGGTACTTTAACTTAGACGCTAGACGGTTTTTGGAAGGGTTGGAGCCCGGGGGTCAGACCCCCCCGAATAAACAGTTTTTCGTAAAATCTACAGTTTTCAATTTAGAACCACCAAATTTGGCATACTATCTCATGGTGCTCTAACTTAGACGCTAGACGGTTTTTGGAAGGGGTTGGAACCCCGGGGTGAGAGCCCCTCCCCCTCCTCATAAAAATTTCGTAAAATCTACAGTTTTCAATTTAGGATAACCAGATTTGGTATACTACTTATGGTTATCTAACTTAGACGGTAGACGGTTTTTGGAAGGGGTCGGGGCCCGGGTCAAGGTAGCCCCATGCAAAATTTTCGTAAAAAGTTCCGTTTTTTACTCTTAAGAATACCCTATTTACGTTCTAAGGCGCTCTTTGGCCCTTTGAGGGCCTTGCACCATAAACCATCAACCAACCAGCCAACTAACTAACCTACGGTCTAAGTTAGGGACTGTAGATAACAATAAAGTGCAAAAATATGCGTTTAATGGTGTATTAAAAACACAAATCTATATAGTTTAGCTTTCACTACCAACGAACGGCTTATCAGAAAGAAATATAATGTAATGTAAACAGAGAGTTCCAGATATTCAAAATTCAAAACGGTAAGAAAAAGATGATCAATGCCAATGTGAAGTCGTATGCATGCGACATCACATAGGTACATTGCATTTCTGTGTCGCGGGATTCACAGAAGCACACGCCAGATGTACGGCAGTTCTATAGATGTCTCCTAAAAGGTAAGTATTCCCATTCCTTTGATGATCAATGCCAATGTGAAGTCGTATGCATGCGACATCACATAGGTACATTGCATTTCTGTGTCGCGGGATTCACAGAAGCACACGCCAGATGTACGGCAGTTCTGTAGATGTCTCCTAGAAGGTAAGTATTCCCATTCCTTTTTCTTTCTTTTTTGTTTCGCAAAATTAAATTAACTAAATCAAAAAATTTAAAATAAGTTTACTGGAAAATTGCAGGAATATCTTTTTCATTCATTAACTTTCACCCGCTGAACTTGGTGATTCCACAAATAGTAATATTTACCTGGCAAATAACTGGTATCCCTGCTAGTACAAATTATATTAATGATTTATTTGCGTCCAGTTCAATCTAGTATGTCCATAAGAGCGTTAGGGGCCGTATGAAAAATACATTTCAACGTGTGCCGCTACGGCGGCGGAGTGATCTAGGCGCTGGCTTCTGACCACTTGTCGAGAAGGATCCTGGTTCAAATCCCGGTGAATCATGGACGTTGTGCTTGACTTCTGGTACTGGCTGTTCCCCTTCCCAGGAGCCAGTGGCCCAAAATTGGGAATGTCCGACTGCTTATAGCCCACTGAATTGATCACGGTGGTCGTTAACCCCCCCCCCCCCCAAAGATTGCGACGTGTCCATTGCTATTTGTTGTGGACCGTACAAAAAGTATGTTTTTGATATCAAGGTGTCCACTTCCATGTAGGCTGGCCATAAAATGTTAGGAGACCGTACAAAATTGCACTTTTGTTTTCACCTTGTCAGCGCTTCGGTATATGGTTGAAGTATACGTATATATAGTTGGGCCATTTCAGCACGTAGTTTGGTTTATATAGAAAATAAAGATGTTACATTTTTACTCAGCTACAACACATTAATCCCGAAGGCTATTTGTTGAAATCTTTAATCCGCCGTGCTCATATTCACAGCGTTAACATAACATGTCAAGTTATTAATGTTGCAGTTTTACCCTGTCACAAAACTTTAGTTACAAGACCTTAGGCGTAAACTTTTTTAGGAATTTTTAGTCCGACGTATTCATAAGGTTTCGATAACATGCCAAGGTTATGGTACTGCGTTTTGACTGAGGCACAAAAATTAATAAACAGGCCTTAAGCCCTTTTATCAGTTTTCAATCAACCGTGCTCATATACATAAAATTTTCAGAGAAAGTCAAGTTTACTGTGTTGCGCATTTACTCGAGTACAAAACTATAAACAGCCATTAACTTTCACCCGCTGAACTTGGTGATTCCTCAATTCATCCATTAACAAGTCTTTTAAGTGATTGTATGCTATGGTCATATTTATAATGTTTGATGACAAGTCAGGTTAATGATGTTGCACTTATTAAAGACTTAAAAAGGTGTAGAGGCTAGTAATTATTATTTGAAGTCTAAATAAAAGCTCATTTTTAACATGACTCGTCATGAAATCCTTGTGAATATGGCATTTATTTTATTTTGTACATTTTACAAAGCGTATGCATTATTTTTTTTGGCATTTGTTTTAATTTTGTGTTGTACTTGTTACATAGCGTTTCGCATTTTTGTAATGCTTGTGACTTGTGATTGCATTTTGAATTTTTATATGTTTCACATTTTGGATTACTTTTTGACATTTTATGTTTTTGACATGCTATTTTGAAAATTTTGTCTTTTTTAATTTTGCGTTGGTTTTACATTCTTGCATCTTTGGCGGAATTACATTCTTGAAAAATTCAAATACAAGTTAGTAAAAGGTATAATTCAATTAGTGAGAAATACCAGCACATTTTAGTAAAGGGTAGAATTATATGAAATTCCTCTTAAAATGTCCAGCATGTTAACATTGTCTCTGTGCACCAAAGAAGTTCGAATTCCTTTTTATCTTGCCAGCGTTTCTCTTCTGGGTGGATTTGTTGGAATCTGTGCTATCACTCTTTCGATTTTAGCCATAGTTGTTCTCTGCTCTTTCGCAATTTCACTGATTATTTCGTACAGTCACAGTTTTTTCTCTCCCAGAATTGTATTCCAGCGTCTGTCTAATCTTTCAAGTTCGTTTTGTGTTCTGGGAAAGCCAAATAAATTGTTTTCACTAACTGACCAAATTGTTGGCGGGAACAGCGGAGGGCTTCTGCTTGGATTGTTTCTTCTGCTTCCACAAAATTTTCCAAGAACATAATTTTCCTCAAACCACTGAACTACAGAATCTGCATATTCTAGTAAAATTGATTTCACAAAATGAAATGCCCAAAACATTAAAAAAACTGCAACCACACGAAACAAAATACCCAAAACATGGTAAGAAATTCTGTTGAAAGCACAATGAAGGTATACGATAGGAGAAATATATGTTTTTAAAACTTAATACAAGTGTCAAAACTGAAATAAAAAGAAAGAAAAAAGAAATATTCCAAATTTCATTGTTACTTTAGATATTTTGACCTGTTGACATTTCGTAAATTGTACTTGCACTCGGTCAAAAAATATTACTTACAAGAACTCTTTAGTAACTTTTAATCGCTGTGGTCGTATTTATAAGGTTTGCATAACAAATCAAGTTAATAATGTTGCGCTTTCACTTAGGCACCAAATGCTAATTATTGGCCGCTAGGCCTAGGCCTTTTAAATAATTTTTGATAAGCGTAACACTCTTAAATTGATTTGTCATGCAAACCTCATATAATCACAGCATTATAAAAATTACTGTAAATGCATATGCCTAGGTCTCGGGCGTAGCTATTAATGCTTTGTGCTCGAGTAACATTTAAACAGAATTCATTTTATTTTCTATGAAAACTACATAAATATCAGCTCGGAGGACTGAAAACTATCAAAAATCTCTAGGCCTAGGGTCTGCTTAATAGTTCCAACCTCAGAAAAGCGCATTGCAAAAATCTTGGACTTCTATGAAAACATTATGAAAATTAGCACGGCACACTGAAAATTGCTAAACAGGCCCAGTCCTAGGGTTTTCTAATTATTGTTTTGTACCTGACTAAAAGTGTAACATTATCTTTAGTTCTTACTAGCAGGGGTACCCGGTATTTCCCAGGTAAATATTACTATTTCTAAAATCACCAAGTTCAGCGGGTGAAAGTTAATGAATGAAAAAGCTATTTCCGTAAATTTCCAGGAAACTTATTTTAAATATTTTGATTTAGTTAATTTAATTATACGAAGCAAAAAAGAATTTACATTATTTATAGTACATTGTATTTCTGCCTGATAAGGCAACCGTTGGTGGTGAAAGCTAACGTTTATTAATTTGTGTTTTTAATACATCATGAACCGGATATTTTTTCACTTTATTGTTATCTACGGCCTCTAACCTAGACCGTAGGTGCGGTAATGGAGTGCTGTATTGGGATGCAGTTCTTAAGAGTAAAAATTGTAATTTTTACGAAAATTTTGAATGGGCCCCCTTCACACCGGGCACCGACCCTTTCCGTCTGCGGTCTAAGTTACAATACAATGAGGGAGTGTACTAAATTTGGTCGTTCTAAATTCGAAACTGTAGGTTTTACAAAAATTGGCATGGGGGGAGGGCTCTGAACCCCTGTCTCCAACCGTTTCCAAAAATCGCCTGCATTCTCAGTTAGAGTACCATGACATAGTATACCAAATTTGGTGGTTTTAAATTGAAAACTGTAGATTTTACGAAAAATTTTTATGGGGAGGGCTCTGACCCCGTGCCTGACCCGTTCCCAAAACCGTCTACCATCTAAGTTAGAGTACCATGAGATAGTATACCAAATTTGGTTGTTCCAAATTGAAAACTGTAGATTTTACGAAAATTTTGTATGGGGGGAACGATCTAACCCCCGGCCCCCAACCCGTTCCGAAAATCGTCTACGGTCTAAGTTAGAGTACCATGATATGGTATACCAAATTTGGTGGTTCTAAATTGAAAACTATAGATTTCAAGAAATTCTATATGGGGGGGGGGGGGGCTCTGAACCCCGGGCTCCGACCCTTTCCAAAAAACCATCTACCGTCTAAGTTAGAGAACCATGAGATAATATACCAAATTTGGTCGTTCTAAATTGAAAACTAGTTTTTACGAAAAAATTTTATGGGGGGGGGCTCTTACCCCGTGCCCGACCCGTTCCAAAAACCCTCTACCGTCTAAATCAGAGTACCATAAGATAGTATACCAAATTTGGTGGTACTAAGTTGAAAACGGTATATTTTACGAAAATTCTTTGGGGGGAGGGGGGGGGGTGCTCTTACCGCCCGGGCCCCGATCCGTTCCAAAAACCGTCTCCCGTCTAAGTTACAGTTTCATGATACCAAATTTGGTGGTTCTAATGTGAAAACTATAGATTTTACGAAAATTTTGTATGTGGGGGCTCTTACCCCTCGCGCCTTGACTTATTCCAAAAACCGTCTAGCGTCTAAGTTAGAGTACCATGAGATAGTATACCAAATTTGGTGGTTCTAACTTGAAAACTGTAGATTTTACGAAAATTTTGTCGGGGAGGGCATTCTAACCCCCGGGCCCCGACCCGTTCCAAAAACCGTCTACCGTCTAAGTTAGAGTGCCATTATATAGTATACCGAGTTTGGTGGTTCTAAATTGAAAACTAGATTTTACGAAATTTCGTATGAGGGGGGGGGGGGGAGCCTCTGAACCCAGGGCTCCGACCCTTTCCAAAAACCGTCTACAGTCTAAGTTAGAATACAATGAGATAGTATTCCAAATTTGGTGGTTCTAAATTGAAAACTGTAGGTTTTACGGAAATTTAAAATTTTGTACGGGGAAGGGGGAGTAGGGTTTGCTCCGACCCCCGAGCCCCGACCAGTTCCAAAAACCGTCTCCCGCTAAGTTAGAGTTTCATGACACAAAATTTGGTGGTTCTGAATTGAAAAATAAAAATTTTAAGAAAATTTTGTATGTGGGAGGGGTCTTACCCCCGGGCCTTGATCCGTTCCAAAAACCTTCTACCGTCTAAGTTAGAGTACCATGAGATAGTATACAAAATTTGGTGGTTCTAAATTGAAAACTATAGATTTTACGAAAGTTTGTGTGTAGGGGGGGGGGGTAACCACCCTTGCCCCGACCCGTTCTGAAAACCGTCTACCGTTTAATTTAGAACACCATTATATAGTATACCCAATTTGGTAGCTCTAAATTGAAAACTTTAGTTTTTACGAAAAAAATTTATGTGCGGGGGTCTCTGACCCCGTGCCCGACCCGTTCCAAAAACCGTCTACCGTCTAAGTTAGAGTACCATGAGAGAGTATGCCAAATTTGGTGGTTCTAAATTGAAAACTGTAGATTTTACGCGGCATTTTATGGGAGGGGCTCTTACTCCCGGGCTCCAACCCCTTCCAAAAACCGTCTAGCGTCTAATTTAGAGTTTCATGATACCAAATTTGATGGTTCTGAAATGAAAACTAGATTTTACGAAAATTTTGTATGTGGGGGCTGTGACCCCCGGGCCTTGACCCGTTCCAAAAACGGTCTGCAGTCTAAGTTAGAGTACCATAAGATAGTATACCAAATTTGGTGGTTCTAAGATGAAAACTGTAGATTTTACGAAATTTTTATGAGGGGGGGCCCGACCCCGCGGGCTCCAACCCCTTTCAAAAACCGTCTAGCGTCTAAGTTAGAGTACCATGAGATAGTATACCAAATTTGGTGGTTCTAAATTGAAAACTGTAGATTTTAGGAAAAAGTTTTTATTCGGGGGGTCTGATCCCCGGGCTCCAACCCCTTCCAAAAACCGTCTAGCGTCTAAGTTAGAGTACCATAAGATATTGTATACCAGATTAAGTGGTTCTGAATTGAAAACTGTAGTTTTTAAGAAAATTTTGTATGTGGTGGGCTCTGACCCCCGGGCCTTGACCCGTTCCAAAAACGGTCTGCCGACTAAGTTAGAGTACCATAAGATAGTATACCAAATTTGGTGGTTCTACGATGAAAACTGTAGATTTTACGAATTTTTTATGAGAAGGGGGGGGGGGCTCCGACCCCGTGGGCTCCAACCCCTTCCAAAAACCGTCTAGCGTCTAATTTAGAGTTTCATGATACCCAAATTTGATGGTTCTGAAATGAAAACTAGATTTTACGAAAATTTTGTATGTGGGGGGCTCTGACCCCCGGGCCTTGACCCGTTCCAAAAACGGTCTGCCGTCTAAGTTAGAGTATCATAAGATAGTATACCAAATTTGGTGGTTCTAAGATGAAAACTGTAGATTTTACGAAATTTTTATGAGGGGGGGGCGACCCCGCGGGCTCCAACCCCTTCCAAAAACCGTCTAGCGTCTAAGTTAGAGTACCATGAGATAGTATACCAAATTTGGTGGTTCTAAATTGAAAAGTGTAGATTTTACGAAAAAGTTTTTATTCGGGGGGAGTCTGACCCCCGGCTCCAACCCTTTCCCAAAACCGTCTAGCGTCTAAGTTAGAGTACCATGAGATAGTATACCAGATTAGGTGGTTCTGAATTGAAAACTGTAGTTTTTAAGAAAATTTTGTATGTGGGGGCTCTGACCCCCCCCTGGGCCTTGACCCGTTCCAAAAACGGTCTGCAGTCTAAGTTAGAGTACCATAAGATAGTATACCAAATTTGGTGGTTCTAAGATGAAAACTGTAGATTTTACGAAATTTTTATGAGGGGGGCCGACCCCGCGGGATCCAACCCTTTTCAAAAACCGTCTAGCGTCTAAGTTAGAGTACCATGAGATAGTATACCAAATTTGGTGGTTCTAAATTGAAAACTGTAGATTTTACGAAAAAGTTTTTTTTTCGGGGGGGGGTCTGACCCCCCGGGCTCCAACCGCTTTCAAAAACCGTCTAGCGGCTAAGTTAGAGTACCATAAGATAGTATACCAAATTTGGTGGTTCTAAGATGAAAATTGTAGATTTTACGAAATTTTTTATGAGAGGGGGGGTCCGACCCCGCGGGCTCCAACCCCTTCCAAAAACCGTCTAGCGTCTAAGTTAGAGTTTCGTGATACCAAATTTGATGGTTCTGAAATGAAAACTAGATTTTACGAAAATTTTGTATGTATGGGGGGAGGGGGGGGGGCTACGACTCCCCGGGCCTTGACCCGTTCCAAAAACAGACAACCGTCTAAGTTAGAGTACTATGAGATAGGATACCTGATTTGGTGGTTCTGAATTGAAAACTGTAGTGTGGGGGCTCTGACCAACCGGGCCCCTGACCCGTTCCAAAAACCGTCTACCGTCTAAGTTAGAGCGCTATGAGATAATATACCAAATTTGGTAGTTCTAAATTGAAAACTATATCTTACGGCAATTCTGTAGGGGGGGCTGTAACCCCCCCTCCTCTCTGCAACCGCTTCCCAAAAACCGTCTACAGTCTAAGTTAGAATACCACGAGATAGTATACCAGATTTGGTGGTTCTGAATTGAAAACTGTAGATTTTACGAAAATTTTGTATATGGGTGGCTGTGACCAACCGGGCCCTGCCCCGTTCCAAAAACCGTTTACCGTCTAATATTTTTAGTGCCAAAGAAAAACGTAATATTCCTATCCTGTCTGCGTGTCCAAATTTTATAAATTTGATCAGGGAGCAAGACGTTCGAAATCGTACGTTTTCCTGAATTCGTTTTGTATGTAACCAAAATCTGTAAACGCGACGAATTGACGTAGTCGACGAATTGACGTAGTCGACGAATTGACGCGCGACGAATTGACGCGCGACGAATCGTCGTGGTCGACGAATTGACGCATGCGACGAATTGACGCATGCGACGAATTGACGCATGCGACGAATTGTCGTAGTCGACGAATTGTCGTAGTCGACGAATTGACGCAGGCGACGAATTGACGCACGCGACGAATTGTCGGGACACCGATGCGACGAATTGACGCGCGACGAATTGTCGTAGTCGACGAATTGACGCAGGCGACGAATTGACGCAGGCGACGAATTGACGTAGTCGACGAATTGACGCACGCGACGAATTGTCGGGACACCGGTCCGTTGTGTTGCTTACGGTGATCGTTAAACCCCTTCCAAAACAACAACAAAGAAACAAACTATCTAACATCTAGTGGCTTCTTCTCGCTTTTATGCTACCAAATGATGTTATAGTGCTAACAAAGAATGCCAAAATCCATATAGTTTTTGCATGATGCTAGAACTTACTGAAAAACCCACATTCCTTACACTTAAATCAGGGGTTTTCAAAGTGTGGCCCGCAGACTCGTGGGTATCCCAGAGACCCTTTCAGAGGTTTCACAGAGTCAAAACTTTCCTGTGACGTATGTTCTAATTTAACTTTCATTTTTAGTTCCTTTTCCTATGTAAATTTGAGTTTTGTTCTCTTTTGCACTTTCCAAACTTAACGTGATATCTTCTCTCTCACATGAATAAGGTTGGCAACACCATTGAGGTCAGTCAGAGTGACGTATGAATGTGATAAGAACGTCAGAAAAAAAGCACGGTACAGCAGTTGCTTTGCGTGTGTGTGTGTGTTGTTCGATCGTTGTTAAGATAGATTATACGACAGATAATTGAGAACAACTGAGTAAATCTCTGAAAACGCACATATTTATAACCTAAACCTACTACCTTAAAAAATATTTAGAAAACCTGAAAATTCTGAAGCACACATTCTATTAGCCGTCAGATTGTTGACCTCATCACGCGTCGTTAGACTTTGGAGGGTGCAAAAAGCACATAAAATTATTTTTATGGAAATACGTACTATAACGTACCCCTTTTTCGTGTGCGAGATTGGTGTTACACTATGTCTAAAACCATGATTAAGGAAATGCTGAACTAAATGAGAATACGATGCAATAGTTGCACGTTTTATGGCCAGACGAAAAAAAAAATATGACCTTTCAAAAGAAATATACATCACTAATACTTTCGAAAGAAATATGCATCACTACTATATTTACTTTTTCCTCCTGCTCGCAAGCCCCTGACTTTGCTTCGTACACGAACCTTCAGTTTTGCATAACACTATTTCAGGTTTTTGTGTTTTTCTTCTTTTCTCTTAACTAAATATCTGAAAATCTCTAAAACCCTTCCTCGTTAATTAATTAATTAATTTAAACGTAGCTGTTTATTTTCCCGCACCATTCCTAGTTATGTGATTTAGGTGACAACTGGTTTTGGATAAAGAGTCAAAAATCGTGATATAGACACTATAATTATTTTATGCATTAGTGTGCTCCTTCAGAATGTTTTTTATGGTGCAAAAAAAGCATGAGCAAATTAATTTTGACAAAACTTTTTCAGAATTATTTTAGACATCATTTTCAATTCTTCAGAATTTGCTAGTCACTGCAAGCTGATATGATGCTGTAATTAGTAGTCTAAAAACTGAGACTGAAGTGGGTAAGGTGATCAAGACTCACTATAGTAGCTGCACACTTGTAGGTATGTGTATTATGAATGCACAAAAAAATCATAAGGGAAACTGATTGTGTTTATACAACATTTTTGCAAGAATGAAATCTTTAAATTCATTTATCTCTCTCCGCATTTTCCCGACAAGTCACTCCATTAAAAGTACTAAAACTTGAACATAGATTTATCAAACCACCAGAAAAGTTTTTGGTAGTATTAGGATTTAGGGATGGTATTTGCAATGAATATAGTATATAGATTTAGGGATGGTATTTGCAATAAATAAAAACAAATTAAAAAATTTGAAAGTAAAATATACTTACGTTTTTTCTGATTTTGCGCATATATATGTGGGTTTTATTGTTTTTCTCCTAAACTATTTTGAGGTGATTATTAAGAAATTAATCGGCGTACAAAACTTGCCTGGAGAGCTTTTGGAAGAAACAGCATAATTTTCAAGAGCAATATGCCATTATGTCTTAAAAGAAAAGTGTTTGATCAATGCATCCTTCCAGTGCTTACGTATGGTGCAGAGACGTGGACCTTAACTAAAAGAGACATACAAAGGCTGCAGACAACTCAAAGAGCATGGAGAGGTGCATGCTTGGTATAACCAGGAGAGATAAGAAGAGGAACACGTGGATCCGAAAAATGACGAGAGTGGAAGACATCATGATCAGAGTTAAATCCCTGAAATGGCAATGGGCTGGACATACTGCCAGAAGGACAGACCATAGATGGACAGCCGAAATTTTAGATTGGATTCCAAGGGACAGGAAAAGACCCAGAAAAAGACCACATGGGAGATGGGTGGATGAAATTCGTAAATATGCGGGAGTGACATGGAGGAGACTGGCACAAGACAGACCGTTGTGGAGGAAACTTGGGGAGACCTTCGTCCAGCAGTGGATTGATAATGGTTGACAATGATGATGATGATGATGATTGGCATCATCAAATAGTTCTTCCCAAGTACGTAATTTTTTTCGGTGAAATATTCGTGCTAGATAGATAGGTTCTCAATGAGGAGGAAACACTTCTTTTCCGTCGTTATAAATATTTAACAACACCTGAACTATTCACATTCCGTAAAGGCCCTTTCAAGGGCCAGCCGTATTACCAAATAAACCCATTCCTTTAAAAAAATAACCAACGCCGCATATTTCTCGTCCTTAACCGTCACACCACACATCGATTACGTAACGCAGGCAGCGAAGGAGAAGACAAAGCCGACGCAGCTGCTGCGCCACCTACCGTGAAACGTTTCTTCCGTGATACCAGGAGCGCGTTGGTTGAAGCAGACTACGAGGGCCGAACTCTAAAGTGCATCCCTATTTTGTTTATTTAAAATCCAATCCCTCAAGCTATAGAATATGTACTCCTAAAAAATATCATTGCAAAATGATTAAAAATAAAGTTTTTTTTTTAAATAACTTCAATTTTTTTTAAATTTTAAATTTCAGAAATTGTAAACACAATATGTTTTTTATTTTGTCAAAATCAGTTCATAGTATCGCCCTACTTATAAAATTGTATGAAAAGCAGAAGTTAACTTCTTAAACAAACAAACAAAGTTTTAAGGGTAGTGAGTCCTCTTAATACAGAGTGCTTGATAAATCCGTTCTTGTCACCATGTAAAAATACACTGAGTTAACTTTGCATTAGGAACACCTACCTAATAATACGTTGGTCCACATTTCTGTGCAATCACGGCTAGCAGACGCCTAGAAACAGATTGCAAGGTGTCGAACATCCTTCATGCGCAACTTCAGTCATGTCCGCTGCAGCAGTTCACTCTCATTCCGTGGAAAAGGATTAGCAGTTCTCACACTCCGATCTAGCATGTCACACAAATGTTCAATTGGGTTATGGTTAAGGTGCTAAGGCAATGTGGCGAAATCGTCGCCATGTTTCTCCAACCACTCAGTAATTATACGAGCCAGAGGACACGGTGCGTTCTGCTTCTGAAAGATGGCATTATGGTCGGAGTAAACGTCCTGCACATATGCATGGAGATGGTCGGTTGAAAGGTCCCTGTAGCTTCCACCATTCGGTGTTTGTGGGATGACAACCAACCAACCAACCAACCAACCAACCTAGGATCACCAGAAAGCTCCCCAGACCTGAACACCACCTTCATCGATATGTTGAACCCCAAACTGTGCAGCCAGGGGCTTCATGCTGTTAACGCCGTAAGTGAACCCTGCCATCAGCATAATGCAACAGGAAACTGGACTCATCAATGCAGACGACCTTCTTCCATCTATCGAGGGTACATTGACGACGATCCTTGGCCCATGCCAAGCGTTGTTTGTGATGACTGGGCGTCATCACGTGTACCCTCATTGGTCTCTGGCTGTGGAACCCTAGGCCAATCAAGGTACGACGCATGGTGCATGTGGAAATTGGTCGAACTGCACCGCTGTTGTGCTGGTGGGTGATCTGAGTGACTGTTGCACGTCGTTGCTGAGATACCAGTCTTGACAACCGACGCTCAGCTCGAGGATCAACCGCGCGTGGTATGACCAAAATCCCTTCTGCTGGATGTCTGTGCATGGTTACCACAGTCTTGGTACACTTTTGACAGTACCATAGTACGGGGGTAGCAAACAAGTGCGGCTATTTACAAAATACTGTCATCTGCCCTCCTGGTTGCAACTACCTGGCAGTGAAATTACCTTATGTTGCCACATACTGGAAAACGTTTACCGATTACATGTAGGGTATAGGTGTGAACAATTTATAATAGCCGCACGTAACGTTAACATCAGGTGGTACTTCGTTATCGCTCCAAATATGTAAAACGGGGGTGTTCCTAATGCAAAAATCTAACTCATTATATGCATACGTGATAATATGCATATACTTCTGTGATGTGTATTAGAGCTGAGTTCGGGGTCAATGTTTGGAGCCCGAGCCCGTGGTGTATCATCCCGAACCCACCTGAGCCCGAATTTTATATTGCAAGATAAAGCCCGGGCCCGAACGAGCCCGAAAACTGACTAACCTGCTCAACCATTAATAAAAAACTTCTCCTTTTCCACACTTCCACTCTCTCCTCCTCCTGAAACGAATCAATGTATTTCTCAAACGGAAAGTGGGGAAAGCACATCTATCTATATTTACAGTGTAACTGTACGATTTTCTTTGACAGTTCGTTTCCACCTGAAGTACTTCGGACGGACGGGTATCCAAAAGGATCGGGCGGTGCTGCAATTGTCACGTTGCTCAAATAATGCTAATATTATCACGCCATAATGCGCTGCAGTATGTACGTTGCTAAATAGAAATACCAGGGAGTTACTCCGTGGAGATAGGGGCAAATTGTCGCCGGCAAGCTATCAACTATCCAATATCTATAGTTCTTGATAAAGCTTTTTCTTCTCTGCAGGAACACACTAATTCGCGGCCTATGGCATTTTCTACCCAAGCCCGAAATAAATAGCCATCTCGAATGCCCGCTCCCCAACCAGAACCAGTTGCCGAAGAATTCCCTTACCAACTATAAAGTGTCTCATTTGCTAAATCATATAAAATCACATTTATATGTATATATCTAGCCCTCCCTGTCTCTAAGAGCCCGAGCCCAAGCCCGAACCGTAGTAAATATTTTACAGCCCGAGCCCAATTCGAGCCCGGGCTCTGCTTCGGGCTTTCGGGCTTTGGCTCAGCCCGTCTGAGCTCAGATATGTATCCATAATAATTGAATATACTTGAAAGATTTAATTTATTAACTACATTAATATTATAATCAATAAACTAAATCTTTCAAGTATATTCAACTTGACAACCACGCGAAACGGACTGCTCTTTAACTGCACAGCACAGATAAAGCAAAAGCAGCACCGATCCTCCCAAAGCAACGCCCACTTGGAGGGTGAAAGCGACAATGGACTGTGACGTATATTCTAAATTAACTTTCCTTTTAGTTTCTTTCCCTATGTAAATCTTGAATTTATTCTGTTATTCACTCTTAACGTGATATCTTTCTCTCAAACGAATACGTTTGGAAACACAATTGAGGTTGAATGCACGTGACGTATGCCTGAGTTTTGATAAGAACAAGAGATAAAAACGACTACTAATCTATTGCTTGAGCGCGTTGGGTTGTGAACTGATTATTGAAAGGAGCGTTGTTTTAAAGAGGTGTGTGGTGTGGAGAGAATTTAGTGCAATATGCTATGCTACGATGTGTTTGCTACATCCTGAATAAAGCACCTTTTCCGTAAGTATGACTTCTGTTGTTTACATGTTTCGTCTGGCCGTTAAGATTTTCTTTCATTTAGGAACTATTTCTTAGTATGTTGATGTTTTAAATTAACGTAGAAGTAAGACAAAACTTCTACGTCATAGAACACAATTTAAAGAATTATTATCTCCTATTTCTCTTCCGGCACGGTATTCACATTCCATTACTCCCCTATTCCTCTCTGCAATTGTCGCTCAGAAATCCACTTCCATGTGAGTGAGCCCCACCCATCCTCTTTTTGTTTAGGGAAGATGTTTTCAACTCTCCTGACGCAATAAACCCAAGGCATAGACCTTTGGAGTGACTGATAGATTCCGTTCCCATTGCTTTTCTATCAAAATTCTTCCACAAGCACCCAAGGATTCCTCTGCGCTGCTGCAATTTCATGCTGTATGCCATCATTTACATTCTTCTATTCGAAGACAGTGCGCCGAAATTTTCTCTGCCTCATTCAATATGGAATTTCATCAAATGTTACTGTCTGCAATAAATGATCGTTTTAGCTTTTCTCTCCTTTGCTAAATCTGGAAATTTCATTAAATATTATTCATTAAAACGGGCAAATTAGCTTTGAATTAACATTACACTAAACAAATGTTCTAGCTTTGCTCGTTAAATCGGAGATCTTGCTAAATACGGGATAGTTATATGCGGGTTCTACTCTATCTGAAAATGAAAGACATTAATGTAGTGGGCAGTAAGCGGAAAAACTGCTTCCAAGTCTTGCTAAGATGGTTTATGATCTCGACGCATTTTACTTAGTAAGTTGTTTGGAATATGGACCCCTTTTTTTCTTTGTTACACGCTCAAATTACACAGCACGTACTGTCAGATGATGTAAAAACTACACAATCACTGAATGAAAGGTCTGGATTTACTTTCGTTCGCATAATCACGGTTTTGAATTACGTCTTTCCAAGAGAAACGAAATTGAGAAAAAGCAACGCTAATTAGCAACGCGATCATAGACTAGGATATTCTTTTCCTTTTCAGTTACTCTTCCGTATAAAACCATAAAGAAAAAGAAGGTAAAAGACGACAAATTAAACCTTAAATCAAATGGATTAACCCTGCAACCAGATACTACTTTTGGTCGCTAGGCGGCGCTAATGCGTTAGGGATCCCAACACCACTTGCTGCACTTCATAATAATCGTTAAAATTCCTTTTTATCGGTTTTTATTTTCACACCCCTTTTTTATTACCACAGTGAAGGCGTATTCGGTTTCAGCTGAAACGAGAAGGACTGGGCGGGATAAAAGTCTCTTGGCATGGATGGATTCTGGGGAAAGCAGGGATGTGAAATCACGGGTACACGGGGTGTGGTGGCTGGGGGGGAGGGGGTGAGAGAAGTCTTCGTGGTTTGTGTGCTAAGAGTTCAGGACTAATTGAAGTTTAGGACGATGTCAGGTCAGGTAATCCGGCCGGAAATGGCTGTCAACCAGCCTGGATTTTCAGCTTCTTAAGTGTCATTGATTAATTGGGACTCCCTGACACGGGCGAAATCCTTTTCTTGTATAAGTCTTTTTTTTTTTTTTTTTTTATTCTCTACTTCTTTTTACTTTTTATAGTACCCTTTAGATACAGCTTCTTAAGTCGTGTGCATATCCGTGCAACGTGTGCGAGGGAATTTTCATTATTCCGGCTTCTTTCAACGTTCTAAAAGAAAAGAAATTGGCTGAACGGTGAGGATCTCTGGATAATTTGTAACACATTTCATGCCGGTATCACACTGTCCTAAATTAAATTCCTATCGTGTCGAAACAAAAATCCATATCGTACCTCTTGTTTCCGCTTGTATTTACGAAACAAATGCATCCATTTTGGCCCTGTCGGGTGTAACTTTTTCTTTCTTTTCCTAGTTGACAAATTCTTCTTCAGCAGCACACCCAGATTTCTGTTGTTCAGAAAGCAAATTCAAAATACTGCACAATCACGCTTCAAAATGCGAACGTGAATGGCTTCGAAGCATAAAGACCTGCAAAGGATTCAAGTATCACTCATCGTCAGAAAAATTGTTGCGCCCAGAAGGAAGCAACCAACAGGAATGACACTTGGTGGGTAGGTTTGACATCGTAAGACATGCAAATGATGCAAGTATCACGCTCGGCCACGCATGTGATGCAAGGAAGGAGGAGTCGTAGCGCTGTGCCTGACCAGCTATATAAGGTCGTCCCGTTGCGCGTGATTTCCATTCTGACTCGTGCTGTTGTGTTGGTTGGATCCTTTGCAAGTGAAGTATACCTCGGAGAAAATTTCGGAAGCAATTCGAGGAGTTCGGGAGCGGCCACATCGTCGGGCTCCGGGAAGAGAGATAGTCTTATCGCCGTAATGCGCGCCATACTGGTTGTGCGGATATCTCCATAGCAAGCTATTGTCGGCAGTTGATAGAACAAGGCACACAGCAGCGACAGGAAGGGTCTGGGAGACCTAGACGAACCACAGTGAGAGAGGGCCGACGGGTTGTCTGACATGCGCTGAGTGACTCAACAGCCACGATTGCGGACATTCAGCGAGCAGTGGTGCCCTCCCATGCATCGTCCGATTAGTGCCAGCACCATTGGCAGACGGCTGCACGACGTAGGACTACACACAGGCAGACCGTTACGACGACTGCCTTTAACACCATTGCATCGTCGCCAAAGATTGCATTGGTGTCGTGCCAGACTGTCATGGAGCCACTCAGAATGGCAGCGGGTGATCTTCAGTGACGAGTCCCGCTTCCATCTTGGAGGAGACGACCAACAAATCCACGTGTGGAGGCACCGTGGTCAGCGATAAGATGAACGGCCTGGTGTCATGGTGTGGGGTGAAGCACTTCGACAGTCCAACGTTACGTTAATGAGGTCCTGCAACCAGTGGCCCTACCTTTTCTGAATGCACACTCCGATGCGATTTTTCAACAGGACAACGTTCGTCCGCGTACTGCTGTCGTCTCGAGAGCTTGCCTTCAAGGCACTGACACTCTGCCGTGGCCAGCTGCATCGTCAGACCTATCGCCGATTGAAAATGTGTGGGATGCTAATGGACGCACTATCCACACTCCACCCCTACCGCACAATCTACAGGAACTGCGTGAGGAGATTCAAGCTGCATGGGATGGCTTATCGCGGGACGCCTTTAGGAACCTATAAAACTCCATGCCGAGGCGTCTGACATGCTGTGTGAGTAAACATGGCTGCCAGACGCCATACCGAGAGACACTATTGGCGTGTAGCTCAAAACATATTGCCCATATCAGTCACAATGTTTAATCATTTATTGTTCCTGGTAACCTTAACCTTCCTTCCGAATAGCATTGCAATCCGTTACGTCCTTATGGGTGCAACTATTTTTTTTTTTTTTGACGATGAGTGTATATCCGGGTGCCACACTTCGTTTCTTACAACTGTAGTGTTTAATATTCAGACTTCTCATTTATATTATGGGTGCCAGTCTGTCTGGAGCCACGATTTTGTAAAAGGCAGAACTGACTGGTTTCTTAAAAGGTGAGATATCCCAGCTTTAATCAATCGAAAAAAAATACTCATTTTTTGGCGCAACAACAAACTGTCAGAAATGAGATCGCCTTCGCCTCAGAATGCTTGTACAGAAAAACATGACTTCCTGTATGCAGCAATTAACCGAAGCATTTAATGAAGGCTAATCCTTACCTATATCTCAGCGAACTATGCGTAGGGAATTGAAGAGGATCGGTATTGGCAGTCGTATGCCTGTACAGACACCACTGCGAAGAACCAGAAAGTTCGTCTATAGTTGTTTCAGAAAATCTGGTTGGTTGGTTGGTAAGTAGATTTTAATGGCGCAAGGGCCATGTTTGGCCAAAGAGCGCCAGACACAAGACAAACAAACAGTATTAAAAAACGTGGCATAAATCCCAAAATCTGGCTGACCAAGTAAAACCGAACCATGAGAATGATGGAAAAGCCAAAAAAGACAATAAAACAAACAGTATTAAAAACATGGTACAATGGTTAAAAACTAGCTGATTAAGTAAAACTGAGGAATGAGAATGATGATAGGGCCATAATCCAGATACGTTTACAAAAGTCAATTTGTTTAAAAAAAAAATGAAAACACGGCAGCAGTATCGCAGTGTTCATTTAGGAGCCGCTCAACAAATGAAAATGAGCGGCGTCCCCGATCAACCAAAAAAAAAAAAAAAAAAAAAAAAAATGAAAACACACATCACGGAAACGAACACAACTACACATAAGACGAGTCACAGGAGAGGGACGAACTGTCACTCTCCTCCCCTTTATGTTTCCCCATAATGTTTGTTGGTTGAGGGTGGGGACCTCGCTGAGTCCGGGACAGTTGCAACGTTGGTCAGTTGGATCGCGACAGTTGGATGGACACTGCACACCTTCGTGGATTTAGGGCCAGCTCTTCCACACGTGCAAGCTTTCTGCTGGGAACTGGAAGAGTCGGTCGTCTTCAAAAGAGAAGGTGCAGAGTCGGCTGGTCGAATAAGCTGGAGCTCAGAGAAATCCACCTGTGTCGCTTGTTCAGCTGTAGATCTTTTGGCAAGTACGACGAGAGCTACAGTGCGCGGCACAAAGGGCTGCACGGGTTGTGGCAGAGACTGAACTACTGCGGCAAAAGTACGCTGTCGGTTGTTGGGAATACCCAACTTGGCCTTGGCAGCAGGGTACGAGAGGCCTTCCAGGGTCTTAAGGCGCTGGATCGCCATCTCGTCCTTCCATTTCATACAGTTGCGTGAGTAAGCTGCATGGGCCTCACCACAGTTAACACAGCAGGCCACAGAAGTGCAACCTTCCCCGTCATGTTCACTGGAGCCGCAATTTGCGCAACGAGCGGAACTGTTACATGAACGTTGTGAATGCCCGTACCTCTGGCACCTGAAACAGCGCAGAGGATTGGGAATGTACGGGCGAACTTCACAGACCAAGTAGCCAGCCTTGATTTCGGTCGGAACTTTCGGGGAGTTAAAAGTCAAGATTACATTTTTAGACTTAATCAAAGAACCATCACGCCTGAACATCATACGACGTGCAGCAATAACACCCTGATCTTCTAGTTCACTCACCAATTCCTCCTCACTGCATGCCAAGAGATCAAACTCCGAAATAACACCCTGAGAGGTGTTCAGAAACGGGTGAGGTGCCACTTTGACAGGAATGCCTTGAAGACTAGTGAGGTGCAGAAGAGTGTTACTCTGAGAAACACTGCAAGTTTGGAAAAGCAGGTCCCCAGAGCGAAGCTTCCTCACAGACTTCAAGGAGCCAACTGCAGCGTCCAAAGCTTTAGAAATGAAAAAGGGAGATCTGGTGGACAGTCTCTCATTCGGATCGATGGATTCCACAACTAAGTGTGTAGCATGCGTATTCACAGCAATCGAAGGGAGACGACGCTTCAGAGCGACTGGTACAGCTGCCGAAGATCGTCCGAAAGGGGTCCGGGTTCGAATCCCGGTGAGGCATGGATGTTGTGTTTGTCTTACGGCACTGGCTCTCTCCCTTCCCTGGAACCAGTGACCCTAAATTAGGGACGGGTGACTGCTTATAGCCCATTGAGTTGCTCACAGTGGTCGTTAAACCTCCAATCAAAAAAAAAAAAAAAAAAAAAAACAGCTGCCGAAGACGAGGTTCCACGTTCTTGGTTCTGGTCATGATCTAGAGACCGTTTAAGGTTATGGGACTTGGTAAGTTGAGAAGACGAAGGGGAGTCGTTGTTAACTATCATTTTCTCAGGTGACTTGAGTTTGGAGTTTTTGTTTTTACCCATGGAAAAAAGGATTCGTCTGCAGACTACTCTACCCACCACCGAGCCCTACAAGGGAGAACTGGAGGTCTGCAAACCAAGAAAATGACGCTGGACACAGTTATGGAGCTTATACGCTGCAGATATAGTCCGTTGGCTGTGATCACACGCATTCTGCGGACACTTCAGCCTCCAGAGTTCCGTCATGCCAACGCCTTTGGCATGATCCCACAGCCCCCGGGCTTACCCTGCCATGCTATACGACAATAAAGCCGCTAAAACCCTGTACACAACTTGGTACAAGACTTCTGACTAGAGGTGGGTTAGTCTCTAGCCTCCCGTTTACTACGAAGCCTTGGTCGAAGAGGAGTGTTGGTACACAGGAGGCACTTCTCCGGTCTCCTGCGACCTCAGCCGCCAGACATCCCATTTCCGCCTCACGGGTCTCCGCACGCGGCAAACTTGCAGGTAGGTCTAGCACCCAAACCAGCTAAAAGGGAAAAAGTAATCCAAGGAAGACAAAACCTTGGAGTGGAACCTAAACGGAATCTCAGCAACCTACGAACTGAGCGGTTAATATAAACAGTTAGTAGTGGAGGGTAACAAAACCACAAGACCGGGGTGTTAGTACATAGCGTGATAGCGATTAGGTAGAGTGTACAACACGGGCAACTTGCCAGTGCAGAAAATAAATAAAAACGAAAAAGCGAGGCACAAGACCAGCTGGGGATCGTGGGGGCGCGACTCCCCAACAGCTGGATGAACAGCCGTCCCTGCAAACTCCAACAGCACCGAAAAAAAACAAAAAAACAAGCGATGGTAGGACACCAGATGTTGACCAGTCACAAGGTCAGCTCGGGCCGTGGGGGCGCCGCTCCCCAAATAACTGGAAAACCAGTTATCCCCGTGCGGGGCAGAAAATCTGTGACTGGACACTGGAAGATTGTAGAAAAGTTGTGAGGTCCGACTAGTAGCGCTACTTCTGTACTGTCGGTAGGCAGAAATTTTGGCTGGTGCCCCATGAAGGAATTAATCCAGCTTGCCTTGTAACCACAGCTCAAGGTTCTGGAGGTACTGTCATTGTGTGAGGCACGTTCTGTTGGTACTGAATGGATCGCTTGATATTGCTGACAGGCCGAATGTCTTCCGAGAATTATCTGATCATTATTGGCTGTCAAGTCCATTTTGCAATGATGCAGCATTATCTTCCATTAAACAGTCGTCATCTACACAAGATGTGTTTGGCAGTAGTTCAGCGAGCATGATAGCGACTTCCACCATCTTTCCTGGCCACCAAATAGCCCGAACCTGAACCCCATTGAGAATGTATGGGATATATTAGAAAACCAGATCCATGAGCAAAGTATTCTGTTGCCAAATATCAGCCAGTTAAAGTACTGTCTAGCGAACGTCTGACATGCTGTTTCATGTACTACACCTTGTGGAATTTATGCCGAAACGCATACGTGCTGTAAATTCGGGCTAAAGGAAGTCCAACTAGGTATTGAATAAAAGTTCCCAATTCAGTGGCTGGTATATGTGTATAAAACCCTGTTCCCACACCCACACGTAGAAGGTCGTTTAGAACATTTCTGTCAAAAATTTGTATTCCGGTTTTAATAACGCTTGTGTCTGACATCAGCAGACATGGTACAAAACATTTTCAGTAGAATACAAAAATAATTTTATCTTCAATTTCGCAATGCTCTCTCTCTCTCTCTCCATCTATCTATTTATCTGTCTATCTATAACAATGCGTATAACGGAAAATAAGCTTTTGTTAAAAAAAAATTTCACCAAAAGTAAAACGTTATTATTTTCTCAGTCTTTCGTGACACGAACTCATTAAGTTTGTAAGCTTGACGTTAAAAAGGTCTTAGATGTGGTTCATCTCTTTTGGAATTTTAAGTTAGATGTTTACTGTAATTCAAGCTTCTGATATTTGACGTTTTTACGCTGAATTCAGTTCTTAGAGCATATATTCATCTCTTTCTATAATTAATTAACAGCTAACTGCGGGAGAGATAAAGGTCAAATCAGCTGATACACCAAGACTTCCAGGTCTTCTTTTGGAGTTTAACGACCACCGTGAGCGACTCAATGTGCTGTAAGTAGGCGCCTGTCCCTAATTTAGGGCCACTGGTTTGAGAGGCCTTAAATTAGGTGCACAAAATTTGAAGCCAGAAAACACTGGTTGTTATTGTTACTAACCACACAGGTTCGTCTAGTTGAATATGGCTGCTTTAACAGATTACCAGACTGAACAAATCTGCTCAAAAAGGAAGGGTCTGCCTAGTAACTTTTTAAAACATGAGTAGGTAAGGACTGAATGAAAGATACATATAATATGAAATGTGAAATAAAATCGATTTTTTTTATCAGTGACGGATTAGTAAACGAGTTTTAACTACATCTTTGTTGTTAGAAATTGGTGCAGCAGTTTTTTCAGCAAGACTGCAGGCTTTTGCTTTTGCCTTGCCCGTCTTCAAACATAAATTCTTACTAGGAGAATTAGAAGTGACCTGGAATGTGGGAATTAGAATTCAACTTGTAAGTCTTATCAGAAAAATTATTTTTGGATTTGATAGTGCTGGTATGACCAAGATTTTCCAGTTGTCTCTCATTTACTGGTACATGCTTCTTCCTCTACGTGGCGGAAATGTATTTTATATTTTTTTTATGACAGCTCTGTTTCTACTACATAAATTGGAAACGCAATTGTTGAATGCATACATGAAACATGCCAGTGGTGTTCCGTATACGTTACAGTTTCTCTTAGAGCAGAATTTTCTTGCTAGGTGGCATAAATCGGCATCATAAACCATTTTCAATCCACTGCTGGATGAATGTCTTCCCAAGTTTCTTCCAAAACGGTCTATCTTGGGCCAGTGTCCTCCATGTCATTCCGGCTCTTGTCCTCTGGTGATTCTTAGCACCATCTGCTTTCATGTCGCACTGGTCTCTACCTTGGTCAGGTCATTGGGGAAAAAGGGAAGGGGGATTTGGCCGTAACTCACCACGCTGGCCAAGCGGATTGGTGAGTGGCATAAATATACTGCTGTATATTCCGAAATACACTGCTGTGCAAAACTTATGGACGAAATGAAAAGAATAAATAACGCCCTAAATAGCAGCAGCACCCGAATAAAAATTAATTCAGGGCCATGTCTGGGAACAGAAGCAACTGCACATGCCATGCGTAATATTGGAGCGAGACGTGTGGTTCGCGTAACGTGAGAACAAAATGAGCTTACGCAGTCCAATAGCGTCAGTTAAACGGAAGTCACCAGAGAGCGTGCATAAGTGTTACGGACGTTCAATTGGGTTTTTCTGCTAGAGACTACGAAATGGCCCGTCGGGAACATCTTGATGTTTTTACTTGTGGGCGAATAATTGAATAGGGAGCTAACTGTAATGAGTGTTGCCCAAGAGTTTGGCATTGCCCATATCATCGCATCGCATCGTGTGCTGTGCGATACGATGCTATCGATACAGCTGTGCGCAAGACCGGTGGTGGTCGTCCACCGAAAGCCACCCCCAGTGGGGTCTGCTATCTGCTCCTACAGGCGAAGAGGGATCGACACCAGACAGCAAGTAATCTCGTAAAACTACTAAATATGAGCACAGGAAGCACATCATTATGGTCTACAGTAACCAGGCGTCTACACGAAGGTGGACGTTTTGACCAGTACGCTGTGTTCCATTAACAACTGCTCACCTGAGGCACCGTTTACAGTAGTCCAGAGATCATAAGGACTGGACGGCAGAACAGTAGGGTACGGTACTGTTTGCTGATGAGAGTAGATTTAGACTGTCTAGGGGGGTTCTGACTTCAGCTAATCTGGCGTGAAGTAGGCACTCGGTATCTCCCCGAAAACATCAATGAAATAGATAGATATGGCGGCCGCGGTGTTCTCCTATGGGAAGGCATTCTGATCGATGGATATACGTAACTCCAGATACTGGAAGGAGGTACTGTAACCGGTGCGCGCTACTGTGATGAGATAATCCTTTCCCATATTCGTGTGTTTCGAGGTGCCACTGGCACACAGTTCGTGCTACTGGACGATAACGCAACACTCCAGCGTACGGTGGCTATTGATGAGATGTTAAAAAGTGAAGGCATTCAATGGATGGATCCGCCAGCACGTTCCCCCAACCTATAAATCCCATTGAACACATGCAGGACGCTCCTGGGAGACGCGTTGTGGCACGTCAACACACACCAGAAACAGTTCAACAGCTGAAGATAGCGCCGACCGGGAAGAATAGACGATGTTCCCGCAAGAACTCGTCAGCAATCTAGTGCAAAGTATGAACAGCCAGTGCAAATCCTGCATCGACGTTAGAGGTGAACATATCCCCTACTGAGGCACTCCTCTTCCCTTCGTATCGTCTTTGGTAGTAATGCATCTGTATCATGGCACCCAGTGTTATGTAGCCACCAAACAGAAGTCATAGCTCTTTCTACGTTAATAAATGAGTCACGGAAAAATTCTCATTGGCCGCCACAGGGAATCGCACCCAGGGTATTCCAGTTACGCGCTGGACACGCTAGCACTGCACCACAGCGGCCTCGAATTCCTCAAGTGATTAACTGCCAAACCACATGGCAGGTTACCTCATGGAGCCCCGCACAGTGATGGGGATTCACCGAAGATGGAAAGCAGCAATTGAACAAATAAATAGGCGATTGAATAATTAATTAATACACTCGACGTGGATCAGGAATACCAAACATAAGTCATCGCTCATTCCATGTTAATAAGTGAGTCCCGGAAAAATTCTCATCGTTATTTTTCAGTAGCTGCTTTCCAGCCTTTGGTGAATCCCCAGCACTGTGCGGGATTTCATGAAGCAACCTGTCATGTGGTTTGGCAGTTAGTAGTATGTGAGTCTGGAGAATTCAAGGCCGCTGTGGTGCAGTGGTAGCATGTCCGGCATGTAACTGAAAGACCCTGGGTTTGACTCTCGGTGGCGGCCGATGAGAATTTTTCCGTGACTCACTTATTAACGTGGAAAGAGTGATGACTTCTGTTTGGTGTTCCTGATCCACGTCGAGTGTAAGAATTAGCTATGTAGCCTATTCTGAATAAAATTCTACGATATCCTTTAGTATCTGCGCTTGTGTCGGTGTTGTTTTCAGTCATCATTCTGGTAAGTAATGGAATTCCTATGATTTGAATTTCACATATACAGGCCACACCTGTGTGACACGACAGGTCAAAACCTGGCTCGTCCTTAAGTTTTGCACACCAGTGTATGTTCTGGAAGAACAGAGTGACAAAGTTCATTTCGGATTGCATTTTGGATTCATTTTGGATTCTTAAATTCACAACCCACTTTCCGTCATTTCTCTCGCGAATTAACGAAACATGTTTCTGATACAATCTTTTGCGTGAAATGACCGAAAGAAACCTGAATTTCATTAATTTTTCATACCACGGGAAAATTCTGAATTTTCAGAAACCTTTCCGCACTTTCCTTCTTATAATGACGGTAAATTGCCGTTTTAGAGATGTATTAACGGAAAATTCTGAATTTTCAGAAACCTTTCCACAATTCCTTTCGTACATTAACGGAAAAACTCCGTTATCACTTTTTTCGTATCCGTATGAAGAGAAATTACCGGTAATAGGAGCGATTGATGGGAATACTTGAGGTTTGAATAATTTTTAAATTTCAGTCGTCTGTCAAATTTTGAAGTTTCGTATCGAGATCGGATATTGTAGATAAAATATGGCATGAATTTTGTTTATTGTGGCACAGGATATTCTCTCCCTTATTTTGTGCACCAGCTATTTATTATATCCCAGCAAAAACAGTCTTGCTGGGCAGTCCTGCTGCCAGCAATGGCCCAGCACTATGTCGCCGCTGCCGAACCGTCAATAAAATGTCCGGGCGGCCAACAGAAGGGCCAGAAGTTCAGACCAACAGTTGGCACCCCATCAGTTGTCATATGCCACAGCAGGGCCATCAGTTATCCATCACAGTCAGTAGCTGTCACAAGTGGCCCTTCAGCGGCCCTGCAAGCACCTGCCATAAATGATGGCTAGCCTAATGTGGTCCGCTAGTTTCCCCGTAGTGGCAGCCGGCAATCACGTATTGTATCTGGTGGCTTGCCGAATCTTGTCCGCCAATTTCCCAGTAGTAGCCATAAAAAAAAAAAAAAAATCAAGGATAACTGCAGTTTCCCAAAGCTACAACTTTTCTTTTTTTTCTCTCCCCTTACGAAACTTGTGAATTACAGCACTGCACTGGGGTACTTTTCTCAACAGACCGGAAAAACGCCCGTTTGGATCAGGGTGGATACGAACCAGGGCCGTCGGCGTGGGAGCTGGGCTCTCTACCGACCGGACTAATTTGCCACGTACGAGCGTGTGATTGAAGCTGTCTGTTCCGTGCGGAATGTGTAATCGAATGGTTCCCTCTTTCATTTTTACGATATTGCAAGGTACTTTTAATAAAAGTCAGTTTCATATAATTCATAAATTTATTTTTTCAACGTAACGATAGTTTTTTTTTCTTACCTTAAGGGAACATCAGTCATTTTTAAGGAGTGTACCAACTTAAAGTCGCTTTCCAAAGTTTTGTACTGTCCTTGTCGTCTTGAAAGGAGATTGTTGAATTAATATATACACTGCTGGCCACCCAAAATGCAACACCAACAAGAACACGCGATAACAAAGCCAGATTTACTTGACACATAACTACAGATGCAAAGATGAAACTATTAAACTTACAGGCCCGTGCGACTTGCGGAACACGCAGACATCAATAGTTCGTGTGGCCCCCATAGCTCGCAATAACGACCGCTACACGCCGCGGCATCGAACGAAAGAGGCTTTGGATGTGGGCTTGGGGTATGTCGGTCCAGGCTGCTTTCACACGTTGCCACAGTTCATCAGGCGTAGCCGCGGGTGGTGTTTGCTGGGCCACTCGGTTGTCGATCAGCGACCAGACGTGTTCGATGGGCGACATATCGGGAGAACAGGCGGTCCACGGCAGCAGTGACACCTGGTGGGCCGTGAAGAATTGTTGCACGATGCGTGCCACGTGCGGGCGCGCATTGTCTTGTTGAAACGTTGCCGCTGGCAGGTCCTGCAGGTAAGGGAGGACTACAGGCTCCAAAACGTTGGAGATGTAGCGGTGGCTGTTGAGTGTACAGGCGATGCGTACCAGAGGGGTGCGGGTGTCATATCCAATTGCGCCCCAAACCATAACGCCAGGTGACGGACCGCTATGGCGATGCATAATGCAGGCGTCATACAGTCTCTCGCCGCGGTGCCTCAACACGCGTATCCGACCATCGTGGTGTTGCAGGCGTAAGCGGGATTCGTCGGAAAAGACAATATGGTGCCATTCCGTAGTTCACGTGCGGCGTTCAACGGACCACTGCCACCGCACTCGCCGGTGGTGTAACGTCAATGGTATTCGGAGCAATGGGCGCCCTGCGACAAGTCCCCGCTCGTGCAGATGACGTCGAACGGTACGTGCTGGCAAAGGTTGTTGTGCAACACACCCTAATTCCTGCGCTAACGTTCGTGATGTGGCGGTCCGTGCCGTCAATGCCCGCCGCACAACATGCCGGTCCTCTCGTTCAGTGGTGTGCCGCGGATGCAGCAATCGCTCACGTTGGTCTGTCCGTCTCTCCTGTACCCATCGAATCCATACTCTCCTCACTGTGGCTGGATGTCGTCCGACACGGGCGCCGATGTCTCGGTACGATAAACCGCTGTCGCGATAAGCCTCTATTCGTCTTCTCTCGAACTTCGAAACGTGCTGGAATGAATGCCGTATTCTGTGACGAGGCATCAGGAAGCTTCCCATGCACAGATCCGGCAGCACAATACACTTTTACTACTTACGCCCCGCCTTCTGTTCACCCTTCTTATAGAGTGCTTCTCGGTAGCGTGCCGGGTGCACGTGATTTGCATATGCCCTGCAATGCTAATCGTTTGTATGTTATCTTGCGGGCGACGCATGCTGCGAATTTCAGGCCAATCGGATACTTCCTTCTTGGTGTTGCATTTTGGGTGGCCAGCAGTGTGTTTACCCGGGTTCATGTCACATTCTGTTACATTTTTAACGCTGTATCTTTCTTTTCCGTTGTCCGAAGCTACATGTTTTTTAAAGAGGAAATATATTTTATTTTACTTCTCGTTATTTTTAGAAGCGAAAGATATTTTATTTTATTTCTCGTTAGTTTTCAACCCAAATCAGGATGGAAATTACTTAATTTGTGAAAAGTCCTACTATAGAAAAAAAAAATATTACAAACCATTTCAGAAAAAAATAAGCTCCAAAATAAAACAAAATATGCGAATCACTCATATTAATGACAAAAAAAAAAAAAACATTCTCGCACAATTTGTATTACGATGTACGTGATTCGAATTTCAAAGTGTCTGTGGCTCAGTGGTTAAAGGCGTGTGTTACCTGTTCAGCCAACCCAAGCAGCGCAGGTTCCGTCCTGACGGGAGCGGAAGGATTATCTTAGGAAAGGGCTGGAAAACGCTGGGTCGTCGGTTTTGCGGAATTTCAGTTTAAATACGGAAAAACCTGAAATGGATTTTTCTGAAATAAACGGAATTTCTGACTACGGAAAAATCTGTAAAAATGCGGATGTTAAAATAAACGGAAATTTGGAAATTTCTGAAAAACATGGATACCTACCGGAAACTTTGCTGTGCGTTATTTTCAGAAATTTTCCTTGAATTCGCACCACTTATATTTTTTAGTGTAGGAGACCCATATTTGTGTTTCTCTGTTTTGAGTTTTAACTGCTCCCAAGGGAATTTAAAAATGTAAGAGGCCGTGCATCCCTGTTTTAGAGCTTTTGGAATTGCTATTAATTTTGCTTCGAGTTGAACCACCACTTTCAGCAACGCTATAATCTATATGCAGTCACCCGTCCCTAATTTTGGTCCACTGGGTCTGAGGAGAAAGTACAGCCAGCGTCTTCAGACAAGCATACTACTCTCTTCTCACCAAGAACTCGAACCCAAGCCGATGTTGGACGAATAATTATGGCCAGCAGCTCAGTCCACTCGGTCACATCGAACGAGCTTCTGGAATTAGAATTTCGTTTTCAAAAGTCTGACAAGAGAGCATTCCAGGCACTGGAAGACCAGAGAAAAAGTGAAGAGCATGCATAGCTTTTCCCGGAATTCCTACTCAGATCTCAGCGACCAAGAACCCGCAACCTAGACTAGAGATCTGCGCATGCCCAACCACGCCCATAAGTCCCGAACCCAGGCTGGAAAGGATCAGCGATTTCGACCAGCAAAATAACTTCTCGGATCAGCTATTTCGACCCGCAAAATAAATTCTTGGATCAGCGATTTCGACCCGCAAAATTAACTCTTGGATCAGCGATTTCGACCCGCAAAATAAATTCTCGGATCAGCGATTTCGACCCGCAAAATAAATTCTCGGATCAGCGATTTCGACCCGCAAAATAAATTCTCGGATCAGCGATTTCGACCCGCAAAATAAATTCTTGGATCAGCGATTTCGACCCGCAAAATTAACTGTTGGATCAGCGATTTCGACCAGCAAAATAAATTCTTGGATCAGCGATTTCGACCCGCAAAATAAATTCTTGGATCAGCGATTTCGACCCGCAAAGTAAATTCTCGGATCAGCTATTTCGACCCGCAAAATAAATTCTCGGATCAGCGATTTCGACCCGCAAAATTAATTCTTGGATCAGCGATTTCGACCCGCAAAATAAATTCTCGGATCAGCGATTTCGACCCGCAAAATAAATTCTTGGATCAGCGATTTCGACCCGCAAAACAAATTCTTGGATCAACGATTTCGACCCGCAAAATAAATTCTTATATCAGCGATTTCGACCCGCAAAATAAATTCTTGGATCAGCGATTCCGGACCCGTAAAATAAATAGTGAGAAGTGGCATATCAGTTTCCACATATTTCGTCCCTATGCTACTGATTTAAATTTACAAATAAAATGAAATAAAATTTAATTTTGTCAAAGAAATGAAATTTGATTTTTATTCCAAAGGTGATTTCCTTCAAATGCATATTTTAAAGAGATATTTGATATACACTGCCTGCCAGAGAAAATGCGACGCCATGAAGGAATGCTCGAAAACAGACCAAACTGCACACACAGATAGCCAAGTAGGTCCTGAACAAATAATTTTATTGTCACTTACAGACTAGGCTCCAGTGGCCGAACATACAGGATGATCAATAAGGAGTGCGGCCCCCATTTTGGGCGATACGGCGTTGAATCCGACGTGGCATTGAGGCAATGAAAGTCCGAATAGAGTGCTGGGGCATCGTGGACCATGTGGTGTTGATCCGAGTCCATAGTTCATCTTCATTTTGCGGGAGGTGGGAAGGTACTCAACCGACGTCCAATTGTGTCCTACAGATGTTCGATGGGTGAGAGGGGAGGGAGGGTAGGAGGATCGTGCTGGCCACGGAAGTCCCCGCACACCGTGTAAAGCTTTCGGGCTGATTCTATGCGGCCGGGCGTTATCCTCTTGAACAACGGCATTTGGGATGGTCTGCAGATACGGAAGTGCCACAAGCCGCAGCACCTTGTTAACATAGCGGCGTGCCTTCAATGTGTCCGTAATGCGTACCAGCAGTGAGCGGCTGTTGGCGCTGACACACACGCACACCATGTTTCTACGTTGCCGGGCCGTGCGGCGGAGGAATCCGCCCGTTGGCCACGTCGCCTCCAGGCTCTCACATGGCGATCATCCGTGGTGAGACAGAATCGCGAATCGTCGCCACACTGTTCCATTCGGCGTTCCACGCAGCTCTGGAGGGACACCACGCCAAGCGGTGACGAAGATGTCTCGCTGTTAAGGGTATCCTTCGCAACGGACGGCTGGACAGCAAACCAGACGCAGCCAATCGGCGCGACACTGTCCGCGTAGATATCGGAGCATCTAAGCCTCCCCGTACACTTCGCAAAATGTTGCACGTTGTGGCCTGTGGGTGCACTACGGCATGACGTCGGATGCGACGATCGGTGCGCTCGTCTTCGTGCTCCTGTACCCCCTACGGCGTTTCACAGATCCTTGCTGGGACCAGTGTCTCCAAACGCGACCGACGGTAATGGCATCACGCTGCGTTTCTTCCGCAATACGACGCAAGGACCATCCGCCAGTACGAAATTCTGCGATGACACTTCTCGTGAACACATCAGTTTGACGAAATCGCGTACGACTGCGTCTTAACTGCATTGACACCCCTTGTTCGTTCTCCAGACATGGTTACAGCAGAACCACTGGCTTCTCGCGGCCGATGTCTCGACTGATGGCTCACGGGCTGGTTGTCCGCTTATATCCAACGCGCCGTTCGTTGCGATTGGCCTGCAAATGCAATCGTTTGCATAACTTGAACATATGGATCCACCCTGCAATTTGCGTGGCGCTGCGTTCACGTCTTCATGGTGAGGCATTTTGTCTGTCAGGCAGTGTAAATATTCTTATCAGAATTGTTATAATCTCTGATTTCCACTTCTCCACCGTAGATACCCTTTCATTTCATTCAAAATTACAGTTTGAAACCAAAAGGAAATCTGAAAGCGAATGACGAACCGCGACGCGTTCATTAATTTTAGCTGAAGTCAACGCGCCGCACTTTTGCAAATCTCAAACAGGTAAGATCTTGAATATTTAAGTTTAGGCCGGGAAGTATTGAACTTTTCGAATAACGGATCGCGAAGATTTGGATACTGGTCGACTCCCAAAATGTTCTTTTTTTTTTTTTTTTTTTTTTTAATTTCACTGTAGCGCTTTTCTTTATGTGAAGTAAACGTTTACAAAGTGCGTCGATAAATTTCGGTGAGGACTGTTGTAACGCGCTGAACAAAAGGTTGAGAAAGGAGTGTTAAATTGCATAACGCAGTCAAGTGTATGAACGAACATATTCGGAACCGCCACGGGGCTGTGAGAAAGGATGTAGCCCTAGAGAGGGTGTCACACCAGCTGATGTAGGTGCACGTTGATAGAGGCAAAAATGGAGCAAGGAACCATTATCAAAGTCTTTTACCTGAGCGAACCATTTGGCCCATTGCTGTTTTGAATCACCCGCTATATTCACCTGATGACTATTTTTTATTTTCCCAGCTGAAATAAGCTCTGAAAGAGAAGAGATTTGCATACATTTCGGAAATCCAAGCGAACCTGGCGACACATCTACAGACGATAACAAAGCAGAATTTTTCCTATGGCTTCCAGCGGTTACGTTGCAAAAAGTGTTATTATATCCGAGGTGGGATTATTTTTGAAGGTCAATAAAATAAGTTTTCTTAAATATTACCTGTTTTTCATTGAACTTTATTGACGCACGTTGTATGTAGTACAGGTTTCTCAAGAATTCGAGAATATCTGTTTACTATATGGCTCTATTGTGGCAGATCTTTCACATCATTTTGGTCTATTGTGGCTCTAAATATGAGCTACTATTACAGAAGACATGTGCTTTACTCACGACTACGCAGTGGCATCTTCACTCTTGTTATATTCTTGATCACGTTACTCATTCCTTTCAGGATTAGTTGTCCATGGAATTTAGACCTCTCGACCTCAATAATCGCACAGGAAAATGCCCTTTGTGGCATTATCCTCTGCCCTTTCGACGTATATGAATGGCAGGGTTTCAAAAATGTGTAATACATACCGCGAAACACTCATGGTCTGCCGCAATTGCCAGCTGGAGTCAAGAAGGCATTTGGACTCGTGAATGACAGAACGATCAGGAAATACGAAGGGAGAGAAGGAGAGAGACGGAAAGGGAGGGAGGAGAGAGAGAGAGAGAGAGAGAGAGAGGTGTAATCTCTCGTACGTCAGACAGAAAATCCTTCTAAACCTTTGGCGAACGAAAGTCCCTCCGCCCCTCCCCGGCTCTCCCCACATGTCCTCATCCCTTTGACCACAGCCATATCTCACCGCGTTGGTCATTTATCAACTTCACAGGATCTGGAGCAAATCTTGCTGAAAAAAAGAAAAAAAACGAAAAAAAAAAAAGAAGTAGGGAAAGATTGATGAAAAGGATTTCTGTAAAATGTCGCCTATGCCGGTTTGCTGTTTTGCTTGACCCCGGAGAAAAAAAAAGGAAGGACAAAAAGTGTCCACGCTGATGAGTTCCTTGGACAAAGTAAATTAGACTTCTCAGGGTTATTATCTATGAGTAAATTTGCATAGTAATTTATTTTGAAAGAAGTGCGCGATGATCAGAGGGGATTGAATACCTGCTGTAATTACAGGACAAGCGCTACGAGGGAGATCTGATAAGTAACAGGTTCTACGACAGAACGAACCGGCGTAATTTCGAGAAGACTGAAATAATTTGGGGCAGGAGATTCCATGAATTTGTACAAACGTGTATCGAATTAATGTTAGACCCCGCTGCAAAATTAGTTTTTTTTTTTAAAGGCTTCAAATTAAACCATGACAGCACATATCCAATTAAAGCAAGTTTTAGGTTTCAAAGTGATAGGTGAAAAAATTCACTGCCAAGCAATGATTTTAAAAATAAATGGAAAATGAACCTCATTAAATCCAGAACTTCTCAATTGACAAGTTTTCCTCATTAATGTTTTCTTTATTTAATCACAGGGTTAGCAAAAGCCCATTGATTTGGCTCTTATACAGTAAGAGCGAATAAGTGTCAGGTTGTTTCGCATAGACAAATGTGCTACTGCCATATTTTGGGGCATGCATTTTTAAAATTAACAAAGAATAACTTAAAACTCTGCTTTTCTCACAGCGGAGGGAATAGAAGCCTCCACTGCAAGAACCGTAAAGCGCTACAGGGCTTGGCTCTGAGTTACATTACAGCACCCTGTGTGAAGAGTTTGTTCGATGATTTGCTTCCAGAGTTTTGTTTCTGGACTTGAACCCGTATTTTACCCGGCTTGAGCAAATTAATAAAATATGAACAAAATATCAATCAAAGTATTAGCTCGTTCTTGCAATGAGGAACGTGTTTATTCAGATGTTATGGGGAATGTCTCAAAACATTGTCCTGATCTCCTTTCCTATATTATCATTAAAAAGCCGATCGTCTTTCCGCTCGGCCCATGTTCGCGTCCTACCTTCTCATTTCCGTCAATTCTCAGCATTTTCCCCCGATTCCCACCGACGGGACAGATTTCACACCTCCTCTCTCCACTCCGTACCACCGCAACCGAGTGGAGTCCACGCTTTCTTCTAACACCAGAGTCCCACACTTTTCAAGAAGACGCGGTCACTCCTTAAAAATGCCTTCTCTCTGTCACCCCTCACAGATCATTATTTCAGTTCCCTTTAGCTCTTAGAAGGCGCAGAAGTTCCTTAATTGGCTTCGCTGTCCCTTCGCGCACATCCACGAAACCATAAATCTAACACCCCCTCATTAGAACAGACGCATGAGAAAGAGAGTACGTTGACGGTTGCCCAGCTCATCAAAATGCTATCCTAAAACGGTTAAACTTCATTTCTGATAAATATGGATGCCCAGGTTACAAAAGCCAAATGTAACTTTGTCGATTAAGTTTTAAGCAGGGTCAAAGCGTGCTAATACCCGATGTTAGCAGTCTAAACAGTTTTAAATAAATGAATATAATTTATTCAGAGAGGTAACAATACTTCACTGTATCTTAAATATGAAGTCGTTTATTCCGCACTGGCCACTCAAAGATGTTGCGCGCCCGTCTGCCTTGTGAAAGAGCAGATAACGGGGTCCATTGGCAAGATTGTGCATGTCCAATTTGAAGTTTTTATTCAATACCTTCTTGGACTTCTTTTTGTCAGAATTACAGCACGAATGCGGTTGGCATACATTCCACAAAATGTTTGTCTGCATCTACTGTATGTCTTTAGCATAACAGGCGTTCACCAGACAGTCCTATAAATGGGTCATCTTTGACTGTAGAAGATTTTTCTCTAGGATTTGGTTTTTTAACGTGTCCAATACATCCTTAATGTTGTTCTGATAAGGGTTTTGTGGCGGCCGGGGAAGATGGCGGAAGTTGCTGTCATGCTTGCTGAACCACTGCTGAACGCATCTTGCACGATGGACGCATCGCCGTCCGTGAATCACCCGTTACCTGCTGTATAAAAGTCAAAATTGTAGGGTGGCACTTGACTGGTAACAATGCTAAGATTATCAATGGAGGACACCCGACCTTCCAGCAATATCAGAGGGCTCCATTCCTTACCAACAGAACGTCCCCCACACCATGACACCATCACCATAACCTTGAGTTGTTCTTAGAAGGCAAGCTGGGTCCATTGCTTGATGGGGATCGCACCAAACTCTCTGCCTACCGTCTGTACCGCACAAGGAGTACCGCAACTCATGACTTTTTTCCAGCCTTTCAGTGTCTGGATCACGGGTTTCTGACACCATTGTAGAAGAACTTTCTGGTACTTCCAGAAATCAGTGGTTTCCGTATAGGTATGCGACTGCCAATACCGATTCTTTTTAATTACCTGGCCGTAGTTCGGTGCGATATGGGTTGGGAACGGCCTTCATTGAATGATTCGGACAATTGTTGCACGCAGAAGTCCTGTTTCTCCGTACAAACCTTCTCAGACGACGGCGATCTCGTTTCTGACAGATTTTCCTCTCGCCACAGTTACCCCTAATACATAAGCAATATGCCATCCCCCCCCACTAATCAAAGACCTGGGATATCTTTCTTACCTTTTGAGAAACCAGTCATCTCTTCTATTTTCAAATCCGTCGCTCCAGCCACACGGGCACCCATGATAAGCTCTTTATCGAACTCCGAAAGATCTTTTTGTTTCTTTTCATTGTGATCAACAACGATCACTGTCTACACTGCTGGCCATCCAAAACTGCAACACCAAGAAGGAAGCATCCTATTGGCCTGAAATTCGCAGCATGCGTCGCCCGCGAGAGGATATGCAAACGATTAGCATTGCAGGGCATATGCAAATCATGTGCGCCCGGCACGCCACCGAGAAGCACTATAAGAAGGGTGCACAGAAGGCTGGGTGTAAGTAGTGGAAGTGTGTTATGGTGCCGAACCTGTGCGTGGAAAGCTTCCTGATGCCTCGTCGCAGAAAACGGTGGTCATTCCAGCACGTTTCGGAGTTCGACAGAGGACGAATAGTGGCTTATCGCGACAGCGGTTTATCGTACCGAGACGTCGGCGTCAGTGTGAGACGACATCCAGCCACAGTGAGGTGAGTATGGATTTGGTGGGTGCGGGAGGGACGGACGGACCGACGTGAGTGATTGCCGCAGCCGCGGCACAACACTGAACGAGAGGACCGGCATGTTTTGCTGCGGTCATTGACGGCTCGCACCGCCACATCACGAACGTTAGCGCAGGAATTAGGGTGTGTTGCGCAACAGCCTGTGTCGGCACGTATTGTTCGACGTCGTCTGCAGGAGCGGGGACTTGTCGCATGGCGCCCATTGCTCCAATTACCAGTGACGTTACACCACCAGCCGCCCCGGTGGCGCAGTGGTCTAAGGCGCTGGCCTTTGATCATTCGTCCGTAATGGGTCCGGGTTCGAATCCCGGTTAGGCATGGATGTTGTGTTTGTCTTCCGGCACTGGCTCTCTCCTTCCCTGGAGCCAGTGACTCTAAATTAGGGACGGGCGACTGGTTATAGCCCATTGAGTTGCTCACGGTGGTCGTTAAACCTCCAATCAAAAAAAAAAAAAAAAGACGTTACACCACCGGCGAGTGCGGCGGCAGTGGGCCGTTGAACGCCGAACCTGGACTACGGAATGGCACGACATTGTCTTCTCCGACGAATCCCGCTTCTGCCTGCAACACCACGAAGGTCGGATCCGCGTGTGGCGGCACCTCGGTGAGAGACTGTATGACGCCTGCATTATGCATCGCCATACCGGTACGTCGCCTGGCGTTATGGTTTGGGACGCAATTGGATATGACACCCGTTCCCCTCTGGTACGCATCGCCGTTACACTCAACAGCCACCGATACATCTCCGACGTTTTGGAACCTGTAGTCCTCCCTTACCTACAGGACAATGCGTGCAACATTTCTTCACTGCCCACCAGGTGTCACTGCTGCCGTGGCCCGCCTGTTCTCCCGATATGTCGCCCATCCAACACGTCTGGTCGCTGATCGGCAACCGAGTGGCTCGGTAAGCACCACCCGCGGCTACGCCTGATGAACTGTGGCAACGTGTGGAAGCAGCCTGGACCGACATACCCCAAGCCCACATCCAAAGCCTCTTTCGTTCGGTGCCGCGGCGTGTAGCGGCCGTTATTGCCAGCCATGGGGGCCACACGAACTATTGATGTCTGCGTGTTCCGCAAGTCGCACGGGCCTGTAAGCTCAATCGTTTGAACTTTGTATCTGTTGTTATGTGTCCAGTAAATCTGGCTTTGCAATCTCGTGTCCTTCTTGGTGTGGCATTTTGGGTGGCCAGCAGTGTAATATCGATACACAAGAAGACGGACCGAAGGTTCAAACATTGGGGCAGCCCCAATCGGTCAGAACCTTGCACACTGTTATGCGTTCTTTCCCCTAACCAAGGTTTAGTCAAACATTGGGGCAGCCCCAATCGGTCAAAACCTAGCACACTGTTATGCGTTCTTTCCCTAACCAAGGTTTAGTCAAACATTGGGGCAGCCCCAATCGGTCAGAACCTAGCACACTGTTATGCGTTCTTTCCGCTAACCAAGGTTTAGTCGACTGAATGATCACCGATCAACGGTTTTGTCAGCCGGGAAAAACGTGACGCCGTAGGTCCAGCCGCTTTTGAAAAGAGGAAGGAACAGGTGTTCCATAGAAAAGATCAGACAGAAAAAGGGGATGAAAAATTAAACTGATAGAAGCAACGAGCCCACAAGGAGCCTGACGCTCAGTGATGAATCATACTAAGTCATCTCGGGTGAATTATGCCATTTTGTAAGGTATCTTTCATTGCAAAATTTGAGTAAAATAAAATACTTCTGGCATCATGTTAATGAAATTATTTTGATGAAAGGTAAAATTCGTAATATTTTCAGTGAAGGATCAATAAACTGATTCATATTCTTTGCCAATTCGTTAGTGTGATGCAATATGACTAGGGTATAGTTTAACAATTCTGATAGTTATATGCGGTCTTGCAGGAGTTATATAAATGATATGTCTATTGGTAATTGATATCCTAGGGGAGAATCATATGGATATTATTTTCGGGATCATTTATTCAGTTGATTTGTTTGATTTTGACTTAGTTTGACTTGATTTGATTTGCATAACTTATTAACGGAGGTTAATGAATTATCGATGTATTTAAAATAATACTGTTTCATTCTCTTTTATAAAGGCCAATCGCTGTTAGTTGCACTCATTTGTTTTATAATTATAAAGAATTAGTTAATTCAGCTAAAATATTATTTCAGTCTATTCTTCTGTGTGAAGAACTATGTATTATTATATACACTGCCGGACAATTGCTAAGGACGGATGACAATAGCAACGATAGCAACCATGAAATGGAAGGCAGAAAAATGTGGAAATTAGCATAAGTGCGGGATACAGTAAGACGTGTTGTGCGTATGCAAATTTTGGATTGCCGAACTTGTTCGTGACGTCATAGCTCTGATAAGAGATATAAAGGATTTGACGCGTATTGACCGTTGTTGTTCAAACGCAAAGTTGAAAAGGAAAGAATCAATTGACGAACTTGCAATTTTCAGTATGTCTTCCCGACATCACCTAGATGATTTTACGCGTGGCCGTATTATTCGCAAGATTGAAGAAGGGCGAAAAATAACAGATGTTGCCAGGGAGTTCGACGTCAGCCACAGTGTTGTTTCAAGGCTTTGGAAATCATTTCAAACAAATGGAGAGTGTAGCAAACGTCACGGGGGAGTCGTGATCGCAGTACGACACCTGCAGAAGATCGGTAGATAGTGCTATCAACAAAAAGACACCGGCGCAGCACAGCTAGTGAGGTAGCAAATCAGTTTATGGCTGCTACTGGCAAACGGATCTCCCAAAAAAACTGTCGCCAGACGTTTGCATAAAGGAGGACTATACGCCCGCCATCCTGTTGTGTGCATCCCATTGTCCAGAAGTCACCGTACCGCCCGTTTGCAATGGTGCCATCAACATCGCAATGGACTGATAACGACTGGTCTGATGTCCTCTTCTCAGATGAGAGTAGATTCAGTCTATCGTCTGATTGTCGACGACAACTGATCTGGCGTCATAGTGGTACTGCATATTGTCCAGCAAACATACAGGAAAGGGACCGATATCCAACATGTAGTGTCATGGTAGGGGCTGGCATCATGATCAATGGCCGTACGTCCGTCTATGTGCTTCCAACTGGGACTATGACTGGCCAACGATACATTAATGATGTTCTGCTACCTCATGTTCGCATGTTCCGTGGTGCTGTCGGTGATAGATTCATTTTCATGGACGACAACGCAACATGTCATCGAACAGTCGCTGTCCAGGAGTGTCTTGAGAGCGAGGATATTCAACGCCTCGTATGGCCAGCACGTTCTCCAGATCTGAATCCCATTGAAAATGTGTGGGATGCTTTGGGGAGGAGTCTTGCTGGTCGCCAATGCCCTCCAATAAACAAGGACACCCTCATCCGTGCACTGACAGAGGAATGGGATAAATTACCCCAACAGCTGCTTGATAATGTTGTGCAAAGCATGACACGACGTGTGGAATCTTGCATCGCCCTCCATGGTGGCCATATCCCGTATTGACATCTTACGCCGGAACGCCTGCGGACGGTAATTGCATTTTTTTTCACGTTTACGTATTCTGCACAAAATGGCCTGTTTGTCCCTCGAACACGTTCCAAAGCCTTCTGGATTTCAGAGCACAATAAATTGTCTTTCTTGTAATGTCCTGGCATTCTGACATTATTTTATTTCACTTGGCATGCAACCACACTTACTTTTTTATGCGCTATATAGCCGTTTATGATCCGTCCTTAGCAATTGCCCAGCAGTGTATTAGCTGTAAAGCCCGTTGAGATAAAAATACAACGGGTTCTAGAAATCACTCATTGCCATTCAAGCTTTTATTAACGACGGTGGAAAACATCTTTGTGCACGATATTTTTTTGAAATATCTTTTTGAAATCTGAAAGTAGTTTTCCTTGTTCTTGCCCATGGACAACTTTAACTGTGACATCAAACCGTCAAACTGTTGACAATGCAACATAAAGTTGTCTATGGCAAAACACTGGTCCAGGAAGGTAGATACCTACTTTCTCCAGTGTTTGAACTTGAGACTTATCAATGGTCATAGCAAAGGCGAGTTTTACAGGTAATTGTTGTCGTCTTAATGTGAATGGAGGTCTATATCAGTAGGTGCGAGGTCAATTCGCGGAATACAAACAGTTTTACCACATGCTGAGCCTGTGAGTACTTCTGCAATGATCAAATTGGGTTTTAGTTCCTTAATTCCATTGCATAAACCAATGTCTTTTTCCATTGGATAAACCTCGTTGTGTATTGAGGTTTCTCAGGAGCATGATAATAGCTCCAATCTTCAGCTTGAGTCTGTGAAGTGGCATTCCCGATGGAGTTTGTTCATTTTGAAACTCTATAGGATAATACTGTTCAGTATTTTCTTCGCCATCGGCATCAATTGAATCAGAGTTTAAGTATGTGCTTGCTGTCCCCTCTAAGAGATCATGAACATTCTCATTTAATTTGTCAACATCAGAGTTTTGGGGACACAGGATGGCTTTCTTTGCAAATGTTTTAAAATTAGAAATTTTCAAGTTCTCGTGTGTGCGAATTCTTTCCAAAGATGGGATTTATATTTTTTAAACAATTCTTGTGCATTGGGTGGTGAAACAAAGATAAGAATGTATGCAAATAAATCTCGTAGTTGTCGAGGCATGCTGCAAAAGGATGCTTCATCTAAGGTTTTCTCCCATATTTCATCATTCTTAATTAAACCTTTCTGTGTTGCAGATTCTTGGAAGGTATGATATGAAATTCCATTGACTGTTCTTAAATCTGTAAAGCTTTTCGCTCCATACACATAAAGCAGCAGAAGTCTCAAACAATATCTTTCTGAATCAGAGCCAAGGTTGACTGAATATATTCTTCCAATCACATTACCTCCACCACGTTTTCGTTGGACCCATTGTCTTACTTTTTGATTAACACAAAATGTTTTGGCATGTCGCTATATGAAATGGATTGCGCACCTTCATTGCCCTCATTTAGTTTGAACCATGCTGTCAGCTTCTTTATCTCAAAGACTACAGTCTTGTGACGATTATATATAAATTAAGATAATACAACGTAGTTGTCACAAATGGCTTTTTTTTCAAGCCGACCATGGTTTCGCTGGGTATTGACCTAGCTTCATCAGGACGAATCTGATGAAGCTAGGTCAATACCCAGCGAAACCATGGTCGGCTTAAAAAAAAAACATTTGTGACAACTACGTTGTGTTATCTTAATCAATACATGCTGTCAGCATTGTATGGCTCTGAGCATTACGAACAACTGCATTTCGATCATTGTTTAACCGTTCCGGATTAAAGGTAATGTTCTGTTCTTCAGGAAATTGAACAGGTAATCTAACTATTGTATGAGGTTGCTGATGCATATCATAACCAAGTATTCGCCACATTGCCTCAAATGCGCTAACGTATCGGGAATCAACATGACTTTTTACTTCGTCATATTTGGTGTTGTGCTCTGTTATATGCACATTTTCGCAGTTATGACCTTTGTATACGTACTTGAAAAGGTATTTCACGCTTTTCACAGTAGCGCACACCTCGACATTAATGTGGCAATTTTACTTTAACAAAAGATACGGGTTATAAGGGACAATCCAGCTGTTATCAATCCTTTTACCACGTACAGTTGTGGTTGCACCATTTATTCTACGGCGATATAAAGGATACCCGCCTTTGTTAGCTACTGTTTCATTTTGAAAAGACTTCGAAAATTGCTTGGTACATTTGCCAGCTTCCATACAGTGTGAATTGTGATTATTTCACCACACGGGGTATGAACCATGTATTTCGCAACTGTTGCATGTAAAACTGGTAAATGTTCTTTATCTGGTAGTTCTGCCGATATAATTTGGTCTGTTTTATCAGGCAATGTTGGTTTGTCATCTTCTTTCAAAATCAAGAGCATATGAGCATGAGGAAGCCTTCTTTTTTGGAATTCGATTGCATGAACTTTTGCCACCGGAACTCCAAAAATATGACTTTTGGTTATATCATCCATTAATTCTTTCAACTTTAATTGGAAGACTCGTACAACTAAATCTATACGGTTAATTGACAGATTGACGTTCAAGTTTTCAGTAATTTCTTCCCATTTCGGGTTGCGAGTCATAGTAAGGAAAATATCAAGCTTGACATACTTTCTGACTATCGCCATTGCATCCTGATAATTTTGCACCATATTTCGTTGACTACCTTGAAATGAAGATGGCAAAATAAGAGCATTTCCAGGAAGAAACTCATCGTCTCCAGCATTCTGAATTTGGTCCATCAGACCTTTATACTTTTCGACTCTTAACTGAGACTGATTTTGTCGTATGTAATTCAGTGTATTAGCTTCCATTTTTACATACGCATCAACATTGTATCGCTGCGTAAGCTTTCCTTCGCTTAATAATGGATTGAATTCGTCACGGATCGAAAGACGATGTTGATAGTATTGCATTTGTGTGACCCTTGGCCGTTGCTTTGTACATTGGTTAGCAACACTTAGTAAAGACGTTGGTTTTTGTTTTAATGGAATGTTAGTTGACCTTGTGACGTAACGCATCTGTGACGTCATGTGAGAATGTTTTAGATAAGATGACGCCACACCAGCAGCTGTGTTCTTTGTTGTTATGACAACAGAACAAAGTGATATACGTGTAAACTGTACACGTGTAGCTGATCATGTCACCTGCACGAAAACATGAAAAGCTAATCGTGACGTCATAAGCATTTATTTCTCGGTTCTTGCTATGTCAACTTAAAACGTGATCCAGGCCGTCAGCAACTTAGCCTTTTATATATTAGGATGTGTAATACAAACGCTTATTGTAGTGTTTTTAGAACAAAGTGTAATGTTATCGTTTACTATAATTTTTTCAAATTATGATCACTGATGAGCAGCAGTTGTAAATAGTTGCCTAGATCACGTAGCGACGCACATGACCACATTTTTCGCACACACGCTGCTGCGTAAGTGACGTTTACATCCGTCTGCGTAAGAGAATGATCAGGTGAGTGATGTTAACGTACATCCTGAAAAAAGGCATGATCATTCATGCGCGTCTTGCAGGGACTTCAGTAACCAGATCGGCAGAAGTAATAGGTGTAACATGAATTGTATCGAAGGTTATGTCTGCCTATCAAAAGGGACACGGCGTCGTTGCCTCCAAATGTGCAATTTGTGGGCGACATACGAAGATGTCAGACAGAGATAGGCAAACGCTGCCACGGATTGAACAACGGAAGCACAAGACCACGTGACCGCAAATAGCAGCAGAGTTGAACACCAGTCGGAATGATCCCATTTCTGTCGTAACAGTTCTTTGGGGATTCCATCGGACCGGTATTTATGGCCGAGCTGCATTCCACTGAAAATCCTTCAGATACGTGGCGTCAGTGAATAAACAATGACATCGATCGCTCTTTCCACGTTTTAGCAGCACATAGCAACCGAAAAATTGTTCTTCTGTCACCGCTGGGGATCCGAATCCCAGATATCTGGATATTTAGCCGAGCGCGTTAGCCTTACATCACGGTGGCCAACAATCATGACGCTATGTGTGTGTTTCTGTCAGCTTCTGACATCATAAATCCGTAAGATGTGCTCAGCTACTGAAACGTCTCCATCTGGTGGACAGTAACTGCACTGGCTATATATTAATTTTAGCAGTTAAATCCAAAGTGAAAATTATCGCTCTTTCCACGATTTTGCAACACATAGAAACCGAAATATTGTTATTCGGTCACCGCTAGGGATGTAAGGCTAACGCGCTCGGCTGAATATCGAGACATCTGGGATTCGGATCCCCAGCGGTGACCGTATAACAATTTTTCGGTTGCTGTGTGTTGCTAAGACGTGGAAAGAGCTATGTCTTTACTTATTCTGCATTCCACTATAATCTCTGATTACTAAAAACAATTCAACAAAACGTATAAAGAGGTGCAAAGCGAATAAAAACAGGGATGCTAAAGTATTAATGAAGATGTCGTGCATATACAATACATTAAAAAACTTACACCGCCTTTGCACGAAATATTTAATTTAAAAAACGATAGATATTTTCATATTTAAAAGATTAAAACCCATTAGTGATTTCAGGCCGACAATCGACCCGTCGTCAGATGGAGGAGAGCCACTGCTGCACGTGTGCTCCCATATATACACATGTATGTCCGAGTATGATGACGTACATGATGTAGATTGGCGTCGCCAGGGTATCACATGTTGCCATCATTTCATTGCTAAATCACATATCAGACGAGGTCCATGTGGGAATATGACAAACAGGTACAAAATATATGTATTTGTTATATATCACATATTTAACAAGAGAAGATGTTATGCAGGTTCATAGCTGAAATGAGTCTTTTCTAATTCCCCAACTGCATTGCACAGAATTTGGAAAATACTCATTTCAGCTATAAACCTGCATAACATCTTCTCTTGTTAAATATGTGAGGTATAACAAATACATATATTTTGTATATTTTGCACCTGTTTGTCATATTCCCACATGGACCTCGTCTGATATGTAATTTAGCAATGAAATGATGGCAACATGTGACACCCTGGCGACGCCAATCTACATCATGTACGTCATCATACTCGGACATACATGTGTGTATATATGGGGGCACACGTGCAGCAGTGGCTCTGCTCCATCTGAAGACCGGTCGATTGTCGACCCGAAAGTACTAATGGGTTTTAATCTTTTAAATATGTAAATATCTATCGTTTTTTAAATTAAATATATCGGGCAAAGCTGTGTAAGGTTTTTAATGGGATGCTTAAGGCTGGCAACGTATTATCTGGTCTGATAAATCGCGCTTCACATTACTTTCCACCGCTCCTACACTGTAAAAAAATAGCTGGTGTGAATTCAGAGAAAATTTCTGAAAATAACTTGCAGCAAAGTTGCCTGTAAGTGACCGTCTTTAAAAGTTCCCGTTTTTTTTTTTATAACTTCCATATTTTCACAGATTGTCCGTTATCAGTAATTCCGTTTATTTCAGAAAAGTCGGTTTCAAGTTTTTTCCGTATTTAGACAGAAATTCCGCAAAGTTCATCATGCTGAAAATTTCAACCCTTACGCGAGAGAATCCTTTTGTGCCGGTGGTCTGGATCTCGGGATCGAGCTCCGCTCGTTTGGGTTGAAGCCGCGCGTCTTAACCACTGAGCCAGAAAGTCACAGGAATCAGACTCACGTTCAAAGTAAAACTAATTGAGCAATGATGATTTTTTTTTTCATTAATGTGAGTGATTTAGTCATTTTATTTTCCATTAAAGTTTGTTATTTTTTTAATACATTTGTAATAATATGCTTTCTGTAGGAGGTCTTATTACAAATTAATAATTTTTTTCATCGTTATTTTTCGAAGCAACAGAATGATTTGGAACTTGAGATTTTTTTTAACTGACAATAGCTTTCAATTATCTTTAAGAAATGGCAAAATGTATTTTATATTATAGTATTATTTCACAATCTTCTAAATATAAAATATACTCTTGATAGCTTTTGCATTAAGGAATCCACAGACTGATAACATAGACATCGTGCAATCACCTGTACAATAAATTAAATACCCGGTTTCTTACGGTAACACAATATGAGTTCCGATCAAAAAGTTCGGAGACTAGACCGATACACAACAAAGTACTTAAGTCTGGATATGATCTCCCTCAAAGTAGTCTCCTTGGGCAGCTAAACACCGCTGCCAGCGTTTTTGCCACTGTTGGAACGCTCCCTGGAAGTCCCGTTCGCGAATTGTGTCAAGCACCGTCTGCGATTCGCACTGGATTTCGTCCACGGTTTCAAAAGGGCGAACTTTGAGCTTCAGCTTCATCTTCGGGAACAGAAAGAAGTCGCAGACAAGTAAAAACGGCGACCTTTCAGCTTCATCTTCGCGAATAGAAAGAAGTTGGGTGAGGAAGGGTAGTCATGCTATTGCGGCTGCAAAACTGGCGTGTTGCTAACGCTCTGTGAGCTACTGCATTGTCGTAATGGAGCAGGAAATCGCCCCTGCGCCAAATTTCAGGTCATTTTCGGCGAATCTCCTCCCTAAGATGTCGCAGAACATTGCAGTAAAAAAGGGCGGTGACGGTCTGGCCCCTGGGGGACGAATTCACGGTGCACAACCCCACGAATGTCGAAGAACACGATGAGCATGCTTTTGGTTGAGCTCCAGACCTGTCGGGCTTTCTTCGGTCGTAGAGATGCTAGGCTCTTCCACTGCGACGATTGTTGTTTGGTCTCCGGGTCGTAACTGTAGACCCAAGTCTCGTCCCCAGTGATGACCCGCGACTGGAACGTTGGTTCATTCACCACCTGCTGACGAAGATCTTGACAGAGTTCGACGCGGAGCGCCTTCTTTTCCGGGTTCAGAATCTTTGGCACAAACTTTGCAGCAATGCGGTGCATGTTCAAATCCGACGTCAGAATTTCTCGCACTGTTACGTATGAAACATTGACAATGGTATCAATGTCTTGAAGGTTCTCCGACGACCCTCATGCACCAGTTCCCTAATTTTGTCCACATTTTGGGGGGTTTGCTCTTGGACGGTCGCCCTGACCTCTCGTCGTCTTCCAGTGCCGTTCTGCCGCTCTTGAAGCGCGAGTGCCACTCAAAACACCTCGCACGACTCATTGCTTCAATGCCATAAGCCTGCTGCAACATTTCATGCGTCTCCGTTCCCGATTTGCCGAGCTTGACGCGCTATTTGATGTTCGCTCGCTGCTCTAGTTTGCAGTCCATATCAAAATCGCAGCTATGTTCTGCATGTGGTCACCAAATATCATGTAGCACAGCTCCCGATGTTCACAGAACGACACCACTCTGCACAATGACTCCTGAAGGTCACTGCCCTCGATTGCTGCTCGTGCATCTTCATACTACCATCTATTGACGTGCTACGTACCTAATCTCGAAACTTTTTGATCGCACTATGTATAATATCTGGTGCGCAAAATGAAGAAGATAAGAAACTAATATCCTGTGATACAGTAACAAAAATTCATGCGATGTACTATCCACAATATCCGATTTCGCTACAGAACCTCAAAATCAAACACTTTGGCACACTATTGGAATTTAGCAGCTAATCAAGCCCCTAAGTATTCCCATAAATCTCTCTTATTACCGGAACTTTTTCGTCATATGGATATGGAAAAAAGTCAGAACGGAGTTTTTCCGTTAATAGAAGAAAAAAATTGCGGAAAGGTTTCTGAAAATTCAGAATTTTTCTGGCGTAAGAAAAATCCGTGAAATTCAGAGTTTTAGCGGTCATTTCATGGAAAAAGTTGTATTAGAAATACACACACTTTGTTAATTCACGAAAGAAATCACGGAAAGTGGCTCTTGAATTTCAGAAAGCTTTTTATAATGTAGACTGCAGAGCGTACTTCTGGCGAAAACCTACAGAAGCGCATCGTTCCGATTGTTTGGTTCTGACTGTGAAGCATCAAAGTGGATCCCTGATGCTGTAGAGTGCCATATCATGATATTCCTTTGGGTATTTGTTTTTTCTACAGTGTCGTGTCACAGCTGAAAAGTACGAATCCAATCTTGGTGGCCACCTGCACCCAGTGCTGCAGGCATCGTTCCCTAATGACCGTTGCTGGCTTCAAGAAGATAATTTACCCGTGCATTGTGCGAAACGTGTGAAGTTGTCTTTTTCAGAGCATGAGGATGAGGTATAGTTACCCTGGCCACATCAATCTCCAGATCTCAATTATATTGAACATTTGTGGGAATATCTGAAGCGAAAGGTCAGATTACACTTTCCACTGCCAACATCACTGGCACAGTTGGGGCGTATTTTACAGGAGGAACGGTCCCAAATTCCATTACCTTATGTGAATGACGTGTATAACTCTATTCCAAGCCGAATTGCCGCTTTTCTGAAAGCGCAAGATGGGCCTACAGCTTGTTAATAAAAAGTTCTCTACAAACAATAAGTGTTTCCATTATTTTGACACACTCCTGTAGTTCGAAAGAAATTAGTTGTAATAATTGTTGGTGTCACAGAGGAATATGTAATTGGTACAATACGAAATGAACGTTGACATAACGCGCAGGAACGTAAATACCAAAAGCATCAGCCCCAACTGCGCAAATTATTTTGATATAACTCCGTATTATATCCACAGGAAAAGCAATAAAGGAGGTGCAACATGTTGCGCTTTCAGAGAAGAACACAATAAAAGTGACGCGAAGAAATGGATTTCAGAAAAAATATGAGACAATAGAAGTGCCAGAATTAGGTAAGCAATCATAACCTTTCTGAGGAAAAGCACACTTAATCAAATTTGCTGAGATTTTTTGTGTTGAAACGGGTACAAACGAGCCAACGAATCACTCTAGACAGCAGCTGACTTGAAACCAATTTTTATTGAGAGATCCAGAAGTGGGATCAGTAAACACTGGTCCATACCGAGATTTATTGCGTCTCAAGCACGTATATTTTACAAAAGCTAACAACAAAAGAAAGACGTCCCGGTTTTGACTCAATTTTATGGACCTTTCATTTTGCAAATTATTTAAATATCTATAGATAAATAAAAAAAATATCCGCCAAATTTCTTGAAACTATTTTTTCATGGGCTCTCTTTCGACGTTTCTTTAGTGGTGTTTCGGAAAGCCCACATTTTCTAGTGACGTTATTAGTTTATCACATCAGAACATTGTTCCATGTGCTTTTGGAAAATAAGATCATGCTTATTGATTTTGATATTAATGGTACTGTTTATTTAAAAAATGCGCCAATTTAACATAGAGGCTTCAGGCATTGTGTGACGTAATTGTATTTTAACTTTAATTTTTAGTTCCTTTTCCTATGTAAATTTGAGTCTGTTCTCTTTTGCCCTTTCCCAACTTAACGTGATATCTTCTCTCTCTCACATGAATGAAGGATGGCAACACCATGAGGTCCGTACCTAAGTGACGTATGTATGTGATGAGAACAAGACAAGATGTATAATGGCTACGCATTAGCCGTGAGAAGGGGAATGTTGGATGGTGAACATTAATGCTCTTTTTGGATACGAGACAGCTTATCTACCGTTTAAGTATTTCTGAAGGCTGCGTGTTCTATTTTAATAAGTGTTGTGTTCTTGAGGATATTAATTCAAGTTCCAGTGTTGTGTTTCATAGTTAATTAATTCTGGATATTAACCCAAGTTTTCGTTGATCACATTGTTAATCATCAAGTGCCTATGGACAGCAATAAAGGATTAGCTGTAAGTAACTTTCTGACTTTATTTGAGCGATTCGTATTTCACCGTAGGTGACGTTTTGGATCTATGTAGTGTTTTAGTAAGTCAGTTACACATAAACACTACAGTTGCACAATTCGTTTGTTATGTGAACTAATATACACTGCCGGACAATTGCTAAAGATGGATGACAATAGCAACGATAGAAACCATAAGATGGAAGGCAGGAAAATCTGGAAATTAGCATAAGTGCGGGATACAGTAAGACGTATTGTGCATATGCAAATTTTGGATTGCCGACCTTGTTCGTGACGTCATAGCGCTGATAAGAGATATAAAGGATTTGACGCGTATTGACCGTTGTTGTTCAAACGCAAAGTTGAAAGGGAAATAATCAATTGACGAACTTGCAAGTTTCAGTATGTCTTCCCGATATCACCTAGATGATTTTACGCGTGGCCGTATTATAACAGATGTTTCCAGGGAGTTCGACGTCAGCCACAGTGTTGTTCAAGGCTTTGGAAATCATTTCAAACAAATGGAGAGTGTAGCAAACGTCACGGGGGAGGTCGTGTTCGCAGTACGACACCTGCAGAAGATCGGTACATAGTGCTATCAACAAAAAGACACCGGCGCAGCACAGCTAGTGAGGTAGCAAATCAGTTTATGGCTGCTACTGGCAAGCGGATCTCCCGAAAAATTGTCGCCAGACGTTTGCATGAAGGAGGACTTTACGCCCGCCGTCCTGTTGTGTGCATCCCATTGTCCAGACGTCACGGTACCGCCCGCTTGCAATGGTGCCATCAACATCGCAATTGGACTGATAACGACTGGTCTGCTGTCCTCTTCTCAGATGAGAGTAGATGCAGTCTATCGTCTGATTGTCGACGACAACTGATCTGGCGTGATAGTGGTACTGCATATTGTCCAGCAAACATACAGGAATGGGACGACATGTAGTGTCATGATATCCGACATGTAGTGTCATGGTATGGGCTGGCATCATGATCAATGGCCGTACGTCCCTCTATGTGCTTTAAACTGGGACTATGACTGGCCAACGATACATTAATGATGTTCTGCTACCTCATGTTCGCATGTTCCGTGGTGCTGTCGGTGATAGATTCATTTTCATGGACGACAACGCAACATGTCATCGAACAGTCGCTGTCCAGGAGTGTCTTGAGAGCGAGGATATTCAACGCCTCGTATGGCCAGCACATTCTCCAGATCTGAATCCCATTGAAAATGTGTGGGATGCTTTGGGGAGGAGTCTTGCTGATCGCCAATGCCATCCAATAAACAAGGACACCCTCACCCGTGCACTGACAGAGGAATGGGATAAATTACCCGAACAGCTGCTTGATAATGTTGTGCAAAGACGACATGTGGAATCTTGCATCGCCCTCCATGGTGGCCATATCCCGTATTGACATCTTACGCCGGAACGCCTGCGGACGGTAATTGCATTTTTTTCACGTTTACGTATTCTGCACAAAATGGCCTGTTTGTCCCTTGAACACGTTCCAAAGCCTTCTGGATTTCAAAGCACAATAAATTGTTTTTCTTGTAATGTCCTGGCATTCTGACATTATTTTATTTCACTTGGCATCCAACCACACTTACTTTTTTATGCGCTATATAGCCGTTTATGATCCGTCCTTAGCAATTGTCCAGCAGTGTAATTTATTACTTTTGTGTCTACCTGATCATTACTTCAGTAGCTTTGCATATATTGTCCATATGCCCACGTGAGTACTGTTAAAAGATTGCTTTTTCTATAATAGAAGCAACTGAAATGATAGAATTTGTGTAATAGAATCACTGTGCTAATAAATCACTGATATAGTAAAGCTGCCCCGATTAAGTTACAGGTTAACAACCCAGGCAAATTTTTATCGAGTCCTGTAATTTTTCAGTGACTGTCCAATATTGCAGTTAAAAATGCCATGAACTTAAAAGTGAATACTGAAGTGAAAAATCTGTATTTATGTTTTCACTATTTTAAAATACTTTCATGACAAAATGAGGATTCTCTGTTATTCATACGAATAACGAAACAATTTCTAAAAGTTCTTTTCCAATTTTCAGGTAAGAATTTGTGGCAGTATGAAACTAATTCCTGGTAATCTTTTTGAAAGGAGCATTTCAGGTTTTTATGACTAGGTACTTCAAATTAGGTAAGTTCGTTCAAAACTTTATAAATATTTACATGTATTTCATCACCAAAATTCTGTGCTCTTTCATGTGCGTTTTTGTGTTTTTCAAACGCTCATCGCAGAAATATGCAAAGATATAATGCTAATCTTAACTTATTATCTACATTGTTACCTACAACATTTTGTATCGTTCACCTTATCATCTACAACATAGTACATCTTCTACAGTAGGCAGCCCCGGTGACGCAGTGGTCTGAGCGCTGGCTTCTGACCATTCGTTCAAGATGGGTCGGGTTCGAATCTCGGTGTGGCATAGATGGTGTGTTTCTCTTAGGGCACTGGCTCTCTTCCTTGTTTGGAACCAATAACCCTAAATTAGGGACGGGCGACTGCTTATAGCCCATCGAGTTGCTCACAGTGGTCGTTAAACCCATAACAACATCAAGAAACTGCATAGTATTCGTAGCAAGAACTGGATTTGTGAGAAACAATAAGTGGTTGATGGGCTAAAGTCTGACTGAGGTAGTTGACAGCAGCGTTGTATTCAGAGAGTTTCTTCCGGTGGGGGAGGCAATTACAAATTTTGAGGGGGCTGAACTTATTGACTGATTATATACTGTATATAATCTTAATGTTATTATTTATGTGTTTCATTCATACATATAACAAAATTTTAAATAGAGTATAAACATTTTCTTATGCTCGTATATCGCAAATGCAAATTCCAAGAAATCTACACATACGAGTGATTAAAAATGCAAAAATGTTACACCCTAACATACGAGTGATTAAAAATGCAAAAATGTTACACCCTACAGTGCTGGGCCATTGCTGGCAGCCAACACTGCCAGCAATGGCCCAGCACTATGTTGCCGCTGCCGAACCGTCAGTAAAATGTTCGGGCGGCCAACAGAAGGGCCAGCAGTTGGCACCCCATCAGTTGTCATATGCCACAACAGGGCCATCAGTTGTCCATCGCAGGCAGTAGCTGCCATAAGTGGCCCTTGAGCAGTCCTGCAAGCACGTGCCAGAAAAGATGGCTAGCCTAATGTGGTTCGCTAGTTTGCCGGTATTGGCAGCCAGCAACCACGTGACGTAACTGGTGGCTTGCCGAATCGTGTCCGCCAATTTCCCAGTAGCAACCATAAAAAAAAAATAAATAAAGTATAACCCGCAGTTTCCCAAAGCTACAACTTTTTTTTTCTACTCTTACGAAACTTGTGAATTATAACATTGCGATGGGGAAATTTTCTCAACAAACCGGAAAAACGACCATTTGAATCTGGCTGGATACGAACCTGGGCCGTTGGCGTGGAAGCTGAGCTCTCTACATACCGGACTTATTTGCCACTCATGAGCGAGTGCGTGAAGCTGTCTGTTTTTTTATCTTAAGGGAACTTCACTCATTTTCCAGGAGAGTAAATACTTAGAGTCGCTTTCCAAAGTTTTGTACTGTCCTTGTCGTCTTGAAAGGAGATAGTTGAATTATTATATATTTGCCCGGGTTCATGGCACATTCTGTTACATTTTTAACGTTGTATCTTTGCTTTCCGTTATGAAGCTACATTTGTTTCAAAGGGGAAAGATATTTTATTTAACTTCTCGTTATTTTCAAAAGCGAATTCCTCCCAGTCTTGTGTATTCAACCCATGGATGAGTACCTTATATTCACATAGCGTTGCTATTTTTTTCTTTCAAATAACTAATAAATTTTGTACGCGTATAATTCTTTTTTTTTTTTTTTTTCCAACAAACGTTTTTTAATGGTTTTCCAGGACATTTGTGTCAAGCAGTTTCAAATTTTTTACTGTTATGCACCCACTTCATTCCATGAATTGTTATTCATGGGAATGGAGTGGGTGTATTTCATGGCTGTAATCTAGTATTTCATGGCTTAATCTGATGTCTTCGTCGACGTGGAATTTCATTAGGAAATTAATTCCCCTCTCTACATATGGATTTTTTTCTTAACATCCACTAAAACAACACGATGGCGATAGCGTCGTCTTCAACTAACTGGTACCATGAGTTACTTCTGCGCATGCGCAGTCCCGTTGCTTCCACCTGCTGCTGGGTTTGCATTGGTTGCCAGCAACGGGCCACTAGTGGCACTTGCTTGGAGGCCCACAATTCATGGCGATGCTGCAGGGCCATCAATGGCTCACCAGCTGATAGCGCTGCCACCAACGGACCGCTACCGCGCCGTGAGCGGCAGATTTCAGCCAGCAGTGACCCATCACTGCCATCTGGTGGCCAGCAGTTTCCCAGCACTTGTGTTTTTGCTGGGAGCTTTACTTTAATTCAGTAATGCACCACGGATTTCACCATGGGGTTGTGTAAAATATCGAGGATGCTAGTAAGATAACGCTGTGCTGGGAAAAAAATCCCCGCTAAAGCATTAGGAGTGGTAAACATGTCCTCGCCTTACTACAAGCGTGTTTCTGATTATTAAGGAATCACTACAGTGTTACCTGGAAACGTATGGTGTAAACCATTCCCCTGTCACTTGGTTTCCTCCCCTTTAGATTATTCAGATTAGGACATACGTAGTAGTAAAAAGCAAAGTAACAAGCTAACCGTTTGGGTACCAGTTTCAGGTGCCTCACATTTTTTTTGTCACATAGTGTAAACCACCCACTTCTAAGGAAAAAAAAACTTTTTATAGGAGCAATTTTTAATAATTTGATATTGTTAAAAATTAGGTTGCAAATATTTTGTTATATTGGAAGGAGTTTAATGTTTTACTGAAGGATGATAGAAATTTCAGATTGAAGTCCATGTGGATGTGTTTTTCTTTTTATTATACTTTTCCTCATTTTCTTAATTTTTTAAATTAATTTCTCCAAATATTCAGCTATAAACGAAAATAATTAGACTAAATACAAAGGGAGATCTCCAAGAAACCTACGGGGTGGGGTGGGGAGGTGCTAAGCCTTCCTGAGAAGATGTCTGAATACAACACTGGTTGAGAGAGATTCACAGCTAAGCGTTGACCTGCTACGTCAACAACTTCTGTATATAGTCAAAACTTTTGGACGAATTTTGTGATGGTGCACTAGCAAGCCCAGTGACTGACAGTTCTTCCTGCTTATGAATTACTTTAGGTTTAAAAATCAAGAGCTGTAACAAGTTTTTTTTTAAACATGCTATTGTGACGTCAAAAAATTGTTATTATGTAAACAAGTTAGTAAAATCATGCAATGCATTGATTATGATAAACTTTCCAACATACCAGAAACCATTACTCAAGTTATGAGGATAATATCTGTGGAATAAATCTCGCTCCTGTGCCCTGACCTTTGACCCCATTTCGATGATATTAAACATAATTGGTTCAGTATACCCCCGGAACAACATGCTACAGTGTTGTCGCAATAGAAGCCTTTTTAGTCAAGTTATGAGGATAATGAGCGTGCAAAACAAATCTCACTCTTGTGCCCTGACCTTTGACCCCATTTCGATTATATTAAACAGAGCCGGTTCAGCATACCTCCGGAACAACATGAACTTTTCTCGCAATCAAAGTATTTTTACGCAAGTTATGACGCATAAGAGCAATGGAATGGATCCCGCTCCTATGTCCTGACCTTTGACCCCATTTCGCTCATTTTCAACAGGTTTCGTCCCCAGGTTGTCACCTACCACATACTGAAATTTCATGGAAATCGAATCATTTTTACACGAGTTATCGTGCGGACGAACAGATAGACTGATAAAGCTGGAGCATACATGCTTCTTCAACCTACTGTTTGAAAGCGTAAAAAAGCTTCTACCTTTTCGAATTATTTTCTATCTCAATTAATCACCCTAATTGTTTCTTACGTTCGGGGTTGGTAGGTACTCATCTCAAGACACTTAAATCAGTTTCTGAAGATCGTACACATTAAGTTGGTGGATGGTTGAAGAAGAGTTGTAGATGTCCTCTGGTTTAAAATCTGCCAGAAGACGATCAACAGCGGCAGGATTACTATTGCATTTGGTGCGGGTAATGTAGATTTTGTTTCCATCAATAAATATTAATTTGTTTATTAGATGACCAGTCCTTAGACGTAATAGAAGAGTGAAGTCGAAACTGAAGATATTGGTGTTAACCCTTTAACGACCATAAAGCCCGAAACTCCATTACATCCAAATTGACGCCCAAAAATGCATGTGTGTAGAGTGAGTACGATTTCGTACGCCCACCTGTTCTTTGATATTGCACAGTCTCTACGGGATAGGCAGAAGTCACTCTCTGCCACCATTGTTGTCTCTAAACAAATAAGTGAAGCAGGCGTTGCTGTCTTCCGGGGGATATTATTTAGTCTTATGATCGCATGCTTTCTACGTGAAAGAATAGGGCGATCACCCCCGAGAAACGTCTGAAGGTCCATGCATATCAAGTCTACAGATCGAAGTTCCGTGTGGTGACCGAGCGCTAATCCTTCTTTCGTTAACTTGTATATATGAGAGCGGTGAAATTCTTAAATGGAGCAACAAACAGTTTCGGGTGTTATGGTATTCTAAGGGACACAAGATTTCAGGCCCTGTTCGTTAAAGGGTTAAATAGCTCGCTAGGTCCAGAAGTTTTTTACCAATGATGCTGAATAGCGTTTTTTCAGGTAACAAGTATTTTAGATCTCAGTGAGCATATGTAATCTGTTTCAAGACTAGTGGAACTCAGTTCAGTGTCAGGTTTTCCGTGATATTTTGAAACGGTAAATTATTCGGCGTTGTTCCTGAATTAAACAACGTTCCCGAAAAGTTCAATTTCGATTTCTTTGCGAAGTGCGATTTTGTGTGAATTTAATTTGGAGCGTCATAAATTCTGTGCTTCTTATTTTTTCTATGAAGTTAAACTTTGCTGCATTAGCTCATTGAATTGTTACGACCGTTTCCGAGGTTTGTACTTCAACAGAGATTCCGGGAGCATCCAATACTATCAGGAGCCACCTTTCCCGTCTCTAAGGTTTATGATTCCAGAGACGGGTGAGACCCAGAACTGTGAAATGAACACACAATCCATGTCTCATTTAAAGCTGGGACTGTTTTAAGCGCTGAATAGTTAAAGTTACGTGCTACGACATCAATTAAAAAACGGCCAGAAAACTTTAAACAGAAATTTGACCTGTCTCAGTCTTCTAGGTTCTAGAGTTTGGTAGAATCAGCACACGGCAAACTCAAAACCTGTGCATTGGTTGGCACGTATCCAGGGAGAGGAACCTGGGAGACCGTACCCCCCCCCCCAATGTTTAAATATGCATCTTATAGCATATCGTTTATAGAAGTAGCACAAATGCTACTCTTCAATAATCGCAAAACCAATGCATTTCAACATGAGCTTTTGCATATTATTAAAATGATGAAAAAAGATATATGGTTTGATGTAAAGGTTTGCACACGTAATGAACCCGAGTGGAAGATAAGAGGTAGTTTAAAATAAGTTTTGTATTTTATAAAATTATTAACATTAATTGAATTATCTGTAGGTAAATGAGCAGTGCACGCATTTTATACGTAATTATTGGTTACTATTAAAAGCAAGAAGTCGTTTTGAAAACAAATTAAACAACTCTTAATCAACCATTATCAATCCACTGTTGGATGAAGGTCTCCCCAAGTTTATTCCACAACTGTTTGCCTTACGCCAGTCTCCTCCATGTCACTCGGGCATGCTTTCGAATTTCACCCACGCATTTACCATGTGGTCTTCTTCTTGGTTTGTTTTCGTCCCCCTGGTATCCAATCTAGAATTTCGGTTCTCTATTGGTGGTCCGTCCTTCTGGTAAATATGTCCAGCCCATTGCAATTTCAGGGATTTTACTTTGATCAATGATGTCTTCCACTCTTATCATATCCCCTATCCACGAGTTCCTCTTCTGATCTTTCTTAGTTACATCAAGAATTCATTTCTCTATGCATCTTTCCTTTGTCTGAAGCCTTTGTATGTTTTCTTTGGTTAAGGTCCATGTCTCTGCTTCATAAATAAGAAATTAAAGGATGCATTGGTTAAACACTTTTCTTTTAAGACATAATGGCATATAGCTCTTGAAAATTTATACTGTGTGTATTGGGCACGCGACGCTACTGATGTATATTATTTAAAACACGTAAAATTTATATAAATATATTTTCCTTATCATCATCATCATCATCATTGTCAACCATTATCAATCCACTGCTGGATGAAGGTCTCCCCAAGTTTCCTCCATAACGGTCTGTCTTGTGCCAGTCTCCTCCATGTCACTCCCGCATACTTTCGGATTTCATCCACCCATTTCCCATGTGGTCTTCTTCTGGGTCTTTTCCTGTCCCTTGGAATCCAATCTAAAATTTCGGCTGTCCATCAATGATCTGTCCTTCTGGCAGTATGTCCAGCCCATTGCCATTTCAGGGATTTAACTCTGATCATGATGTCTTCCACTCTTGTCATTTTTCGGATCCACGTGTTCCTCTTCTTATCTCTCCTGGTTATACCAAGCATGCACCTCTCCATGCTGCTTTGAGTTGTCTGCAGCCTTTGTATGTCTCTTTTAGTTAAGGTCCACGTCTCTGCACCATACGTAAGCACTGGAAGGATGCATTGATCAAACACTTTTCTTTTAAGACATAATGGCATATTGCTCTTGAAAATTATGCTGTTTCTTCCAAAAGCTCCCCAGGCAAGTTTTGTACGCCGATTAATTTCTTCAACAATGTGACCCTCACTTCATATCTGCTGTCCAAGATAAACGTACGTGTCTGTTATCTCCAGCTTTTCTCCATCAATCGATAAATCTTCATTTCTTGTAAAAGCATTGAACATCACTTTTGTCTTCTGAAAGTTCATTTTTAATCCAACTTCTTTACTCTTGTTAACAAGTTCCTGGATCATACTCTGCAGCTCTGATGGGGTAGTTTCAAAAATGACTACGTCATCAGCAAAACGAAGGTGGGTTAGATAATCTCCATTAATCTTTATCCCTTTGTTTTCCCAGTTCAGTGATTGAAAGACATTTTCCAATGTGGCATTAAAGAGCTTCGGAGATATGGTGTCACCTTGTCTCACTCCTTTTCCAATTTTTATGTGTGTTGTATTTTCAAACAGCCGAATCTTTGCACTTGCATTTTCATAGATGTTATTAATAATATTAATGTATGAATCTTCAATACCGCAGGATTTCAGAGCCATTGCAACTGCTGATGGTTTCACCGAATCAAAGGCTTTTTCATAATCGATAAAAGCCATGCACAATGGAAGTTCATATTCCCTCGCTCTTTCAATTAGTTCTCTCAGTACGTGGATTGGATCTATTGTGGTGTAGTCACTCCTGAATCCAGCTTGTTCTCTCGGTTGAGCCATGTCCAGTGTCACCTTCAAGCGGTGTGAAAGAACTTTAGTGAAGATTTTATAAACCACTGATAGGAGGCTGATAGGTCTGTAGTTCCTGAGATCCTCAATGTCACCTTTTTTATGTAGCAAGATCATTGTAGCGTTGTTCCAATCCTCAGGAATTTTCCCTTCATTAAGGCATCGAGTGAAAATTTGGGCGAGTACTGTTTCGATTTCTCCACTTGCTTCTTGTATGATGTCTACAGTAATTCCATCTTCTCCTGGAGCTTTTCCCCGCTTCATGTTCTTGATTGCATGTGCAACTTCTGCTGGAGGGACTGGAAGAACTCTGGTACTGGTACCTTTCATGATGTCTGGAGTACATGTATCATCCCTTTCATATAATTTGGAGTAGAAATCTTTCACTCTTGTCAAAATTTCGCCTCTATTTCTTGTTACAGAACCATCTTCTTTTCTCAGTGCCATAATCTGTTTTTTCCCCTTACTGAGATGTCCCTTTGCTATCTTTAGGCTTTGGTTGTTTTCAATTGCTTTCCTCACTAGTTCGCAGTTAAATTTTCTTACGTCTTCAGTGATACTTTTTCGTACTGTCTTGCATAGCTCTATATATTCCACTTTGGAAGTCACATCTTCTTTATTTGTCCTCATCACTCTTTTTTTTGTATCAACATTTTGGTTTTTCCTGATAATTTGTTCACATGCAATTTGTTCTTAGACCCAGCTAATTTTGTTGCTGTTTCCATAAGAGCTTTGGTTACTTTTCTGTTAACTTCAGAAATATCCACTTCTTCCGATGTCAGGCCTTCTAAAGCAGAGAATCTGTTCTTCAGTTCCAATTTGAAGGTATTATGGTATTTTTTAAGGTTGGTTATGTCAATACATTTTGTTTGTCTTATGAGCTTGCTACGTTCGAGTTTAGTGTTGAGGTGCATCTTACATCTCACCAATCTATGGTCACTGCCTGTGTTGAACTTGTTTAGCACACTGCAGTCTTCTATGACGAATTTTTTGTTACACATAATAAAATCAATTTCACTTGTCGTCCCATTTGGATGTCTCCATGTCCATTTCCTGTGTGGCTTTTTCTTGAAAAAGGAGTTCAAGATGAAAAACCCTTCTCCCTCTGCAAACTCTACGAGAGTATTTCCACGCTGGTTTCTGTTGCCGTGACCGAATTTACCTACTGAAGTTTCATTCTGTTGCCGTTGCCCTATTTTTGCATTGAAATCTCCCATAATTATCTTTAAGTGCTGCTTACCTTTATTATTTAGATCACGAATTTCCTCATAAAATTCTTCAATTTCTTCTTCAGGATGACTTGTGGTGGGTGCATAAGTTTGAATGATCTGAACCTGGTATCTTCTCGAGAGTTGGATAACGAGTCGTGCAGCTCTGTCAGAGGAACTTTCAACTTCTACAACTTTATCCTTCAGTTTCTTGTTTATTATAAATCCAACACCACTAGTTCTTCCAGTATCTGTCCCACGATAGTAGAAGAGATGTCCACTTTTCAGTTCAATGAGATTTTCTCCTTTTCTCCTTACCTCACTTAGCCTGACGATGTCCCACTTGATCCTTTGTAGTTCCTCTTCCAATTCAAGAAGCCTTGAATCAGAAGATAGGGAGCGTCCGTTGTACGTAGCCAAGGTCAGCATCAGATGGCAGCCTAGTCCGGTCCTCCGGGGATTCTTAGCACCCTCTGCCTTCATGTCGCACTGGCCGCTGCCTTGGCCAGGTACATTCCAGCTGCCGGAGACTGAGGGCCAAGATTTAAGTTGTGGAGTCATTTGGGGGGGGTTGGGCCATAACTCACCACGCTGGCCAAGCGGGTTGGTGAGTGTGGGATAGCATTTCCTCTAATCCCGATGGTATAGTTATACCGCTATTGGCGGTCGCCAGAGCCCCTTTAGTGGGAACAGGATGTACCACGAGAAGGCGGGGTTGACATTTGTCAAGGAGAGGCTGTGATGTTACGCATCACCTGACCTTACATCCCTATATTATATATATATATATATATATATATATACACACTGAAGAGCAATTGAATTAGAGATACGTATCTAGTAACGTGTAGCGCCACCTTTCTTCCTGATGACGGCGGCGATTCGTCTCGGCATGGACTCGACAAGACACTGGAAGCGTTGGAAAGCCATACGGATCCACGACCCCTGAACAAGCTCCCACAGTTCACGAAGATTTTATGGAGGGGGAGGGGGGGTCAGAGCCTCGAACATCTCTCTCGATGGCATCCCAGATGTGCTCGATGGGGTTTAGGTCAAGTGACCTAGCTGGCCAAGGAGGCGAGGTCACGTCGGTGGAGTGTTCATCCAACCATTTGTATACAATTCGGGAGCTGCATTGTCTTGTTGCAGGATGAGGTACCCAGTGGGATGTTGAAGACGCACAAACGGGAACAAATGGTCGTCCAGGATATGCCGGTAACGTTGACCTGTGAGGGACGATGTCACACATACCAGGGGTCCCATTTCAGTCCACGTAAACAGTTCCTAGACGAGAATGCCACCCCCACCAGCTTGAAGAGTACCCTGCTGGCAAGAAAGATCCATCGCTTCATGTGGTTTGCGCCGTACTCGTATCCTGTCATCCGCATGTACCAACGTGATTCCCGACTCATCAGTCCAGGCAATATTTTCCCACATGTCTAGGGTCCAGTGGCGATGTTCCCGCTCTCATGCTAATCTCTGCATCCTGTGATGTGCGGTCAGCATCGGTACCCTCGTGGGACGATAGCTTATGTACCCCATAGCGAGGAGATGGTTCTGGATGGTGTGGCTGCTTACACGTTTTTGTGCACCAGCGTTAAATTGCCGAGTGATTTCTTGCACTGTGGCCCGTCTATCCGCTGTTACAATGCGAGCTAGCCGACGATGACCCCGATCATCCACACGCTGTTGTCCACAGCAGTTGGCCCTTGCAGGGATGGTTTTACCGGATTCGATGTACTCACAGTGTACCCGTGACACAGTGGCTCGTGAAAATCCCAGTACCTGCACGACTTCCGAGATGGAGTGACCCATTCGTCGGGCCCCGACAATTTTCCCACGATCAAATGCGCTTAGATCCTTCGTCTTACCCATATTGCGTCCAACTGTTACTTATTCCCGTCGCATCAGTCTTTATATTGTCGGATCGCTGCATACGTCATGTCGTTTCCGTTTACAGGGCAGCCCACAGCGCCACATTTGCATGACGCCAGCTGTCTCTAACTCAATTGCTCTTCAGTGTATATATGGGAAAAAACGCGTAAAAAGTTTATTAAGTATCCCGTGCTGAAAAATTCGCGCCTTTTTTTGAACATACGAAAGCATTTCTTTTATTTAGCGGTCGTCTAATAACTTACAGTAAAGATCTTTACATACACTCCATTGTAAGAAAAATCTGAATTTCCTGTGCAAATACTAAAGTGATGAACGAAGTTTCGGTATTTTTTTTTTTTTTTTTTATATATATAAAAGTTTTAAATACATCACGAGGCTTACTTTCTTTAACCTGCTTTACACAATCTGCAAAACCTCTGGCCGAAAATGGGACACTTAGTGCATCGTCAACCTAGATGGATGTCAAAATTCAAATTGTATATTTAAATCTGTACTCATAAACACACCGATTCACACAGCGACGGAAAGACAGAAAAACAGTAATTTGTAGCAGAAAGTTGAAGTGTGTTTATGACTTCACGCTATTCAAAACGCAAAGAAGTATGACCAGTGGGGCTTTTTTAAGCACGCACACCCTGGGAATTTAAACCTCTGCGTTGGGTCCACAAGGAAATAAAAACATGACCTGTAGCTCCATCTGGAGAGTTTTGAATTACAGTTGGTTTAACGGCTGAGGGTGTCAGCTGGTAAAATAGCACTTCTGCCGTTGCAAATATCATTTACTATGTTTCGTTTACTGCCCAAAGGAACAAACCTTTTCCTCTTCACGAAAGCATTGCACAAGAGAATTAAGTTTAGCGGACAAACTTCAGCGAGTCTTATTGGAAGCACACAAAAAGAAAAAACAACAACAATGTAACAACAACTGGTTGCACTGCTCCGTGAGAGTCAAGCGGTGCTCATTTTGGGTAGCACACCTTGAGAGTTCCGCTGTTACGTTTGAAACCACAGGGAAATAAGAAAGTGACCTGCAGCGCCATCTGGGAAGCGCTTGTACCACAGCTGCTTTAAGGTCGTCGGATGTGCGCATGTGAAACAGCACACCCCAGGATTCTAGCCCAAAAGGAGATATCCTTACTGAACGAACCTTTTTTTCTTAATGAAAGCAGTATGAGGAGAAGTTAATTTTAACCACTACTCGAAGCTTTAAGACGAACTCTGGCGAGTTTTATCAGAAACGAATCTGAAAAAATAATATCGATAACATAGGTTAAATTGGGACTCTGTGTGGGTGTGCGCAGCACACCTAGCACATCCTGAATATTCGCCCCAAAGCGAATATTCGGAATGTGGTAGGTATAAGAGATTCCATATCTGAATAAAGCTTTATGACTACTTTTAAAATAATAATGAAATAGAGAAACATTTCCAAGGGCAAAAGTGATCGAATGGGATTAATGTTCAGTATTGTACAGCAGTTAAACAGAAAGCATCTGTATTTCGTTTTCCGATATAAGCATCTTAATCCAGTTTAGAATTAAATAGCTAAATGCTACTGCTTCGAAAAATGCAGGTGCATGATTCATACCTGCTATTTTCTGGAAATTTAAAATGCTTTTAAGCTGGTTTTCCAAATAAAGGCTCTTTACGAGGGTTTTAAGCAAATATAAAATTGCACTGCCGTTAAGAAACATTGACGAAACCTACAGGAGAGCTTCTGCTAACAAAATAGTTTTTATCGTGTGTCCTGAATAAATCTTATTTATACTGCTTTTTAACAGGTTGTGCAATAATATAACCACGGGGATAAAAGGACTAAATGTTACAGAAAATCTACCATCATTCAACGAAAAAAAGCTATCGATCTTACTTTTTTCTGGACGACGCTTATTAATGTGGTTATATAAGCTTTTAGGAAACACCGCAGTGATTGATGCAGTGATGTTTTCTGCTGCTCAGTAAAATAGAAAATCAGGAGAGTACCCTGGTACTCTTTGCAGATATAATAACGGCCGTTCCATAAAACTGAGAGTGAAATCACACAAAATGAAAAAATATAAGTGCAGCAAAATATGTCATTTTTTCACAAAGTATATTCCCTCAGATGATATGCAACTGTCCCATCGTTCAGTCCAATTTTCAAAGCATGTGGCGAAGGCATTTTGTGGAAGCTGCTTTAACGACCCCTGTACAGCTTGAATAAAATCAGCATCTGTGTTGAATGTTGCGCCACAGAACTTCTCCTTCATTGTTGGAAACAACCAGAAATCGCACGGAGCGAGGTCAGGGGTGTAGGAAGGCTGTGGCATGATTTCAATACAGCATTTCGTAAGAAACTGTTGAACACAAGCAGCCACATATGGGCGGACATCATCGTGGTGTAGGGTCCACTTGTCCACCAGTTCCGGTCACTTAATCTTTATGTGTCGTCGCAGACGCTTCAAAACTGAAATGGAATACTTACTATTGACAGTAATTTATGGAGGAACGGAATGCTGGTAGACTACACTTTTGTGATAAAAAAAAAAAAAATTATCATCATCACCTTCCCAGCTGATTTGGTTTGGTGGACATTTTTCGGAGGAGGCGAGTTTGTGTGTTTCCAGACATTGGTTGCGTACTTCGTGAGGGGGTCGAAATAGTAGACTCATGTTTCATCGGCAGTTATAACTATGTTTAGAAAGTTTGGATTCTTTCCAATAATTTGTTTCCACTCATGACACACCTGAACTTTGGATAAAAATTCTCTCGTCAGGTGATGAGGTACCCATCTAGAACACACATGACACAATAGTAATTTGTCGCGTAGAATGCTGACGTTTTTAAAATATCAGTTGACGCCGTTATGTCTTCACACGTTATTCGTCGATCTTCTTGCAGGATTGCCCAAACAGTCTTAACAATACGTTCCGTAACAACACTTTCAGATGTACCAGGCCTAACAGCGAGTTCTGCCGACAAACGCCCTTTTTTTAAATCACGGTGCCATCTAAAAATCGTTGACTCACCCAAACATTTATCTTTGTAAGCTTTTTTAATTAAATCAACTGTTTCTGGAGCCGTTTTTCCCAAACGGTAGCAAAATTTTATCGTATAACGCATTTCACTTCTTAACTCTGAATTACTCACCTCCATAGCTGTATGGCGAAATGCAGACGCACGTTAAACAACTGCGCAACAACAAAACCAGAATCGTCTGCCACAGCTAAGAACTGTTGCCAGAGATACATTCTTTATTCAGTTAGTCGTCTGCGTAGTTATTTTCCCCGTTCGCACTGTTGCCAACTTATAAAAAAATACTCTGTTTATATGGAACGGCCTTGGTATCTCTCGCGCATGCCAAGATCTTTGTGGGTGTGAAATAAAACAAGTGATTCCAGAGTATATAGTTATTTACGTACAAAACATTGCATTTATTCGCGTCACTCACGGCTGCATCGGCAATAAGGTTTACTTATTGCTGACATTGGGCGGTGCTCAGGTACGTGGATTACTAAATGTTATTGCAGTAAAACGAATGAAAAAAGATAAGTGAGTCATAAAAATAAATAATTACGAAACTTTGGTGGCGGCAATGGTAAGTATTTCGATTGTTCAGTTTTTCAAAAACTTTATTTATTTTAATTATTATTATTACATATTATTCTGATTTAGATGAGCGTCAGAATCAACTCTGACATTGATGAAGGAAGTGTGATGTAGCTACAAAGGTACATCTGCGCATGCACAAGCTAAAATCTGACCTCAAGATAGAAAGTAAAACTTAATCGCAAGTCTGTTAGTGAGAGGGATTGGTAACTTGGTCTAGGATATCTACAGGTTATACCCCAAACCTGTAGATATCGTAGATCAGGGGTTCCCAAACTTTTTGAGACCGCGCCGGCCTTCACATGTCACATTTTCCGTGGGACGCCGCTGTACCCAAAATTGAAACAAAAATTACCCAAATTCGAGTTTGTGGTATTTTTTTAAAGAAAATTGCTTGTATTCAGACAGATTACACACTGGGGACGTTCTTCGTCTTAACAACAGTGCACGTGAAACCGAAATTCAAGTACGTGTCATAATAATTTCGGGACTTGTTCCTTCTCGCCTGTTTAGAACTACTTGCAACTTCTTCCACACCACTGTTTTTATTTAAAAACTTTTCCGTTATCATAAACCAACACACGCTCACACAGAAATAACTACGTTCACAGTTATTAAAACACAGCAGTTTATACACGCTACACGTGTATCGAAATAAGACTGCGTAGTAAACTAAGAGCCTAACAATGCGGCGGCAGAACGTTATCGGTTGACCTTGCCTGTCTCAGTCCATTTTCAGACTGCAGGGGGAGCGAGATCCGCACGGCGTCACGCCAAGTTTTCAAAGAGCATTATAGTCCGGAACTCAGATAAAAGTAGCGCTTTCACAACAAATAAAATTGTGTTATAACGAAGTAAATTTCTCCGTCATTTTTGTCCACGCCGGGGCTCGAAACCGGGTCCCCTCATTCCGGAATAAGTCGCTCTTACCAATTGAGCTACGTGGATGTTCGTATCGCTGCTATCTGCCTTTATATCGTGTGCGTTCTGCTGGGCAGGCACGTCACATCCTCCCCACCCCCGGAAAGAGGGCTGGGGGCATGGCCCACGGGTCAGCAGTTACCATGAATCGTTGCAGGCACCCATCCGCTGTAGAACGTGCACTTGAGAACTCCCAGTCAATCTGGTGTGTGGAATGCAACGTCACACACTTTTATTTTTCGAAGCGCTGGAAAAGGGATTCTCTTATTTTTCCCGTCTCGTGGTGTGTAAAGAACAGCACACCATTGCGAGATCTTGAACGGCCGGGTCATCCGGAAAGTTCGGGCGCCATTATAACGAAGTAAATTTCTCCGTCATTTTTGTCTACGCCGGGGCTTGAACCCGGGTCCGCTCATTCCGGAATAAGTCGCTCTTACCAATTGAGCTACGCGGACGTTCGTTATCGCTGCTATCTGCCTTTATATCGTGTGCGTCCTGCTGGGCAGGCACGTCACAGTGTTTTCTTTTTTCTTTAACATTCTTTCTTACAATTCATTCTTTTCAATATGTACACGTTTTGAAAATTTGCATGTTGCGTTTTACTATAAATTATAAGTTTTAGTTTTTCCTTATAGTCGCGACGCACTGATTTGGGGACCTCTGCCCTAGACCGAGTTACAACGCACCGTTTTCAGAACGTTAAAAATGCATTTTTGTAATGGCTTTTATCACATTTAGCATTAGGTTCTCGTAATTGAACCAGATTGCAATGAAATATTGTTACGTTTATGTAAAACGTGATGAAAGAATGTTCGGCAGTAGTTTAGTAAAATATATTTTTGAGTAGCAATGAAATTAACTATTGTGTCCCTCCGTGGGACACAACAATAGATTTAAAAAATAAGATTTCAACAATGAAATCTTTTTTTTTCATGGAAAATAAGATTTCAAATTTTTGTGCATGGAATTTACGTTTCTGCTGTCTTGAAAGATGGATGGTATCAAAACTGCTAATTTCCGTTAGCACAGACGTGAAAAGCTTTCGCTCTCGGGTGTCGATCAAGCGTCAGCATCGTGTATTTGAGACAACCGCGGAATTATTCAACGCTCGTCTCCCAATTAGATACGAATTAGGCCAATGACTTGCTGTCACGAAACACTAGTACTTCCTCTACCCATTACATCGACATATTTTGCATGGGATTTATTTTACTGCGGTCATGAAAGATGCATTGCATCATAAAAAGCTTTTGATCTTGTTTTCTAAACGTAATTTATTAAAGAGGCTTCTATGCTAATAAGCTTGGAATATGAAGTCATTGTCGTTACGATTTGAAAAACTACTGTGTTTAAGTGATACAAAAGTCACCGAATTTATTCAAGTCAGTTCTCAAACAAAAATTAGATTTAGAGAAAAAAAAAAAGAAAAACCTATATACCACAATTTTAGGATACGCTTAAAAACAGAGAACTTGAGACGAAAGCTAAAGGGAATAAGAGATCGTTCTTTCCAGTGCCGTTGTTCTCCTTTCCTCTGGTTGCTGTCGATATCATGCAGCTGGCAGCAGAACTGGAGTTAGGTGGGAGAAATAAAAAAGAAAACCTTTCTAAGATATCCATTGTACCCCTTTCCTTCGGTAGAAGTGTATCGGTTTTTTTCTGGCTGTATTGACGGGGAGGTACGACTTAACTTCCAATCGATTCTAGAACCAATAATTCAGTCACAGAGTGAGGTCAGCTGGTGTAAATAGAAATACTGATTCATGGTGCATTTTTTTTTCATCTCTCTATTTTATGCCCGTATAGAATAAATAAACATGTTACGATGGAAGATATACATCAATACAGTACATTTATTAGTTCGGTGAGAAGTACCGTAATGCTATTTAACTAATGAAGAACACAGAGATTCTTTCTTGACGTATGCAAACAATGTTACTTATGTAAATTCTCTGCGACTTGTGTTTCAGATATTTAAAGAAACATACATATGAAATAAAGTGTTTTTCTAAAACTTCCAACTGACTATATTGATCATGGAAGGCGCCAAAATATTAAATGAATAAAAATATAAAAAAATATGGATAAATGCAAAACAATGCCAGAAGCGAAAAATGTTTAAAACGCTAGAAATGCGAACAAAATTTTTCAATAGTATTTCAATAGAATTTCTTGTACTCGTATTATTTATCCTTGTGCATGAATTTGTCAAAAGACACCAATTCGTGTAATGGTTCTACGAAAATAAAGCACCAGAATGTGAGATAACGGAAAAATATCTAATCAGCAAGCTCCAACAACTTTTTCCTTGCAGTAGAAATTCATTCAGTGATTAATTTTTCGTCCGCTTCTGGTTTTTTTACTGTTTCACGGTTATTTAGGCGAGCAACACGTAAAGTAGCTCACCTATAAATTTCCCAAGGGGGAGGGGGGCCCGTGGGCCGTGGCACACAGAATGTTCCCAAGGTGGGGGCGACCCCCCTAAATTTACCGGGAAAACTAGTCAGGTGTCGTAACAATTAAGGAGGTTGACTTTTGTACATTTATTCTTATCCAGTTACTAGTAATGTTACAGTACGAGAAAGTTAAATAATTAGATGAAGCAGTAGACGAAATTCTTTTTCTGGTTAGATTTTTCTAAATTTATCTGACAGAACTACTTCCTTATAATGGTCGTATGTTACAATTATACGGTACATGATTCAGAAGTATATGTAGATCGTTTATCGGGACTTTTTGTTTCAAACTTCGACGTAATAATTTTCCGCTCTGTCGGCCCCGTGGGTGCCACTGAGCACATAGTTCATATGCCCCCATTGAGAAATGGTCTCAGTAAAACCTATGAGTAGAACAAAATAATAAAATGTATTTTTCATATATACTAATTCACACAAGAGATGTTTCTGTATTTCGGACATAACCGGAGACTGAAATGCTTCGGAACGACTTCACGTACACTGTAAAAAATAAATATTATGTATTCACGGAAAATTCCTAAAAGTAACATTGCAGATAATTTGCCAGTAAGTGTCAGTCTTTTACGGAAATTTCCGTTTTTCAAAGTTTGCTTTTCTTCTAACTTCCGTATTTCGATAGATTTTCCATAGTCAATTATTCCGTTTATTTCAGAAAAGTCAGTTTCTGGTTTCTCCGTATTTACACAAAAATTTCGTAAACTACTCGATTTTGACTTTTTCAGATCCTTTCTGTTTGTCCCTAGTAGAGATCGAGCAGGACTCGTCTTCTAATGCAGACGGACGTGTTATCGTTGAGCAAGAAAGACACATAAAGCACAGTCACGTATCAGGCAAGAACTCTGTTAATGCAAAGATGAAATTGTTTTTGCTATTAATGCGGGTGAATTAATCATTTTATTTTCTGTTAGAGCTCATCAGTTATCTGAATAGGTTTGTAATAATTTTTTTTTTTTAGGAGGACTTACTACAAATTACATATTATTCTTATCGTGATTTTTCAAAATACACTGAATGCTTTGGAACTTGAGATCTTTTTAAACTAACAACAACTTTCAGTTTTCTTTAAAAAAAGGTGCAGTATACGCGGTATATCAGAATAATATGGCCACCCCGGGAATCAGAGTGCACCCGCCCAGGCGTGTCACAGAGTGCACATGACAGGGTCGATCACACGTAGATATAAGCGACCGGCCAGGACAAATTGGCCATAGTTACGTTAGCACAATGGGCAGAAGTAGTGATTTGACGGACGTTCAAAAAGGAATTATCATCGGCTACCACAACAAGGGTGGAAGCATCTCAGAAACAGCAGCGTTCGTGAGCTGTTCGCGATGTGCTCCAGTAAGGGTGTACCAAGAACGGACCGCTGGCAAACAGAGTACCTCGTGACGTCATACTGTGGAGTCTCAAAGGCCATCGACCCCAGAGGAGAACGTCTCCTCCGTCGATTGGTAAAGGGTAATCGACGCGCAACTGTGCAGCAATTGACCATACAAATGAACGCTGGGGCACTCAGGAACGTGTCCCTGATAACGGTAGAGCTAACCCTGTCATGGGTCGCAGGAGTCAACGCTGAATCAAGGCTCCCATGCTAACCCAGGAGCCAACGACGCCTGCAGTTCTCATGGGACTACCGTCATTGGACGGTTGAAGAGTGGGAAAAGGTTACCTTCTCAGACGAATCGAGGTTTCTACTCCAGAGAAGTGACGGGCGGTGGCGTATATGACGTCAAACGCACGAGAATCAACACCCGGACACGCTTGTTGGTCACGTACAGGACGGCGGTGGCAGTGCGCATGTCTGGGGGATGTTTTGCTGGTATGACCTGGGACCGCTGGTACAACTGGATGGGTCCCTGAACGCCAATGGCTACCTGTCCATCCTCACTGATTACATGCATCCCTTCATGTTGGACGTTTACCTGGTGTTGATGGTGCCAACCAACAGGACAATCCGCCGTGCCACGTCGTTAAGAGTGTTAATGGCTGGTTCCAGGAACACGACAGTGATGTCTCCGTTCTCCCTTGGCCGGCGAAATCGCGCTACCTCAATCCCATAGAGCACTTGTGGGACTATTTGGATCGACAGGTTCGACGTGCCGACCCACAACCACATCATCTCTGGGACCTCCGTGCTCTGCTGCAGTCCGAATGGGCACGTGTGCCTCGGACAAACTTCCAGGGCCTCATTGCGTCCATGCCACGCCGTCTCGCTGCTGTCATCCGGACCAAGGGTGGTTATTCCCATTATTAGGTAGGTGGTCATATTATTCTAATATGACTGTGTTCTGCTTTATAATATTATTTCACAAAATTCCTAAATATAAAAAAATTACTTTTGATAACTATAACAGCTTTTGTCTCAACGGGTCCAGAGAAAAATACATAGACATCATACAGTCACTTGTAAAATGATTTAAGTGTCCTGTTTCTCGGGTAACACGAAACAATACTGATGCGCAAAATGGGGGAGAGGGGAAAGAATATCTGGTATTTCTGGTGCCACAATAACCAAATTTCATACAATATGTTGTCCACAATATCTGATCTCGCTACAAAACTTCAAAATCAGATCCTCCGATAAATGATTGAAATTTAATAGTTTATGAAACCTCAAGTATCCCGCGAATCTCCTATTACCAGAAATTTACGGAAAAAGTGAGAACATAATTTTACCGTTAACACACGAAACAACTTGCAGAAAAGGTTTCTAAAAATTCCGAAGTTTTCGTTAACACCTCTTAACAAGTTAGTAAAATCATGCAACGCTTTAATTATGGTACGCTTTCAAACATACCAGAAATCATTACTCAAGTTATTATTCAAGTTATGAGAATAATGGCTGTTTAATAAATCTCGCTGCTGTGCCATGACCTTTCGCCCCATTGCGATGACATTAAGCAGAATTAGTTCAGTATACCTCTGGAACAACATACTAAAGTTTTGTCGCAATAGAAGCATTTTTAGTCAAGTTATGACGCATAAGGTCGATGGAATGGATGCCGCTCTTCTGTCCTAACCTTTAACCCCGTCTCGCCGATTTTCAAAAGGGTTCGTCCTCAGGTTGTCTTCTACCATATACTAAAGTTTCATCGAAATCGAACCATTTTTGCGCGAGTTATCGTACTTAGAGGCAGATAGACGGACAGAGCTGGAGCATATACGCTTCTTCAACCTACGTTTGGAAAGCGTAAACAAGTTAGTAAAATCATGCAATGCATTGATTATGATATGCTTTCCAACATACCAGAAATCACTACTCAAGTTATTACTCAAGTTATGAGAATAATAGCTGTAGAATAACCTCGCTCCTGTGCCCTGACCTTTGACCCAATTTCGATGATATTAAACAGACCCGATTTCGATGACATTTTGAGTACATCTCAAGAACAAGATGCTAAAGTTTTGCCGCCATCGAAGAATTTTTACGTAAGTTATGACGCATAAGGGCAATGGAATGGACCCCTCCTATATACGTCATGACCTTTTGACTCCATTTCGCCCATTTTCAATAGGGTTCCTTCCCAGGTTGTCCCCTATCACATAATAAAATTTAATCGAAATCGAACCATTTTTACGAGAGTTATCGTGCGGACAGATTAGAGACAGACGGATAGAGAGACAGACAGACAGACGGACAAAGTTGGAGCATATACGCTTCTTCAACCTACGGTTGGAAAGCGTAAAAAACGCCGATTTATCGTTAATATACGAAACGAATTGCCCAAATGTTTCGGAATATTCAGAATTTTCGTTGTGTACAAAAAATCCTTGAAATTCAGATATTTTCCCGTCATTTCACGAATAAGGTTGCTTCAGAAATTTGGAAATTTCAAAGCCCTGTTGCACTGAAAATGACTAATAAGAGATTAAACAATTCCCTATTTTTAATACCAAGTTTAAAGCATAAGTATTTCACAATCAAAATTTTCATCCTTCCAAACATTTACTTTTATCAAATCCCCTTTCTCCTAGTTTTTTTTCAACATACCCCTATTTAAAGTTCCTGGACAAAACCTTTGCATGGAACCTTGAAACCCTGCTGTTTACGCGCCAAAGACAGTCATTGTTTCTGCATACATATGGTATTTAAGGTTCGTTTTCACCTGAAAGAAATGCGGTAAGAATATAAAAAGGTTTAAAGGGAGGGACGAAAAAGCATTAAACCTTGCCAGCAAAGGCGAGCTATAAAGCTGGAATGGGGGTTGAAGTCTCAGTCTGAAGAAAACAGCACTGTGCAGTTGTGTCGCAGTGGAGAGTCTTCTGGTGCTTACATAACTTAATGGAAAATCATCTAGCCGCTAGTGAGTAGAATTGCAGTTGTTTATGCGAAGTAACATAAAATGAGAAGATCAGGGGTAAAGTAACTGAATAAAATGCCATTATAACTTTAACAATGTTTACGTCTAAACTCATAAAGAGTTACTAGTGCAACTCATCCTTGACGCACGAAAGAGAACTTAGAATTTTAATGTACTAACAGCCTGACCTATTACTGGAAATGAAGTGACAATAGAAAAGTTTTTATCTATTGATCACATTTGTTAAAAGAGTCACAATGACCTTCGTTGTTTAAAATCCAGAGAAATTAATTAAATGGAATAAATATATACTACCTTAAGACAAACGGGTTTTATTATATTCGCAGTGGCACTTGGTGCTTGTATGCAAAAGGAAAAACGATAGTCATATTAAGAAATCACTTGTTTTTACAAATCAAAAGAGCCGGGACAAATATAGTCATTGTAACATTGGAGTGACCACTGAATTACGACCACCCCTATGCAAAGTGAGTTACGCCAGATACTGGCTGACGAGGAGGAGGGTTTGGCGTGTTGATAAATAGGTGCATATAACAGGTAGGTGGTTCAATCGAGAGCGAAGATATGAACGTGAAGGACAAAACCTAGAATTTATTAAAGTTTACGAAACACAAAATCGTGGGCGTACTAAGGATTGGTGCGTCTGTTTCGGAAACAGTGACACCTGTGGGATTGTCCGAGGGCCTCTGTGGTTAAAGTGTATTAGGAGTGGTGCTAAAAGGGCGTAACAGCCGACCGGCGGCGCAACTCTAAAGGGGTTGCGGAAGGTGAATTTCAGAGGGAAACAACGGCTGCGTCGTCGCATGGAAAGTAATCGGGGAAGCACTGTTTCGCATTTGGCAGTCCAGTACGATATGAGCCAATCGGAAACAAAATCCCGTTCGACTATGCGCCGCACGCTAGCACGGATGAGCTACAACAGTAGACGCCCTATACGTCATCCTCACCAAATAAGAGTCTATCGACGTAAACGACTGTCCTGGTGCCAACAGCATGCGGATTAGACGATAGAAGATTAGAAGCAGACGTGTTGGTCCCATGAATCACGATACGTACTCCGTTTTGCAGATGGTCTAGTCCATATTTGGTCACAGCAGCCTGAGGCCATGAATCTCTCATTGATCTTTGGGTCGGTTGGGGGCAATTGAATGGTATGGGCTAAGTTTACTTGGCATGAACTGGGACCCTGCACTGCTACTGCTAAGGATTTCTTGCGGACCATGAGCTTCCATTTTGCGCCGCCACCCAGTGGGAGATCGGCTCTTCCAGAATGATAATGCGTCGGGCCCGCGTCGTTCAAAAATAGTTCGAAGGGCACGGTGCTGTTTTGAGACATATCGAACCCAGACTCGCCTGATCTCAACTTAAAATAAACACCTGTGAAATATTGTGGAACACCAAGCGAGGTAGTTGGACACACCACCGCGCTCCATACTAGAACTGTGGACCTCAGTACAAACAGATTAGTTGCAGATCCCCCACACAACTTCACAGATACCTCGTGAGGTCAGTGCCACGCCGGGTGGTGGTCATTCTCCAGGAGAATGGAGGACTCACGAGGTATTTTGCAAGTGTTCGTTATTCAGTGATAGCACATGTTCCTAGCAGGTGACGTAAGTTTTTCACATTACTCAGCAAGAAAGATGACACCGAATATTTGGGTGTAATAAGCACGTCTTTTGAATCCGTTCTGACGCAAATTAAATTTATCAAAGCTATTCAAAGTCAATGGAACCGGTATGGAAAACAATAGTATCTGACGGAAGAAAGAAGCTTTACAATCGGGTTTTTAATTCCTCAGATATTGCTGTAAACGGAATCGTGAGCTTACGCCCTCTGGTTGCAGACTTGTGCATTAAGAAAAACATGAATTTATATGAGAAACACTTCGAACAGGAAACGCTCTCCAACACAAAATGAATTTTTCAAATGGGACTCTTAGAAACAAAGATATCAACAAAAATAAGAAATGAATCTACGCTCCCTGGCGGGAAAACCATGCATTATTTTAAGAAGAAAATTTTCTTAAAAGGATGATCCATATGAGTGGTATCGATTCAAGAAAGAAAAAATTTAGTCGAGTTTTCAGGAGCCTAGATTTTGCTACAAATACATCAGAAGCAGAAAATAACACTTATGCCCCCTGATGGCAAACCATTCTTTACCAAACATTAGAAATTATGTGATAAAATTTTTCCATCAGGTCTTGTATGCGATACAGGAAGAAGTTTTCAAATCGGAGTTTTAGAAGCAGAAATAACGCAGAAAACGCAATTTGCCTTTGTGCCCCCTAGTGGAAAATCTATGATTTACTTGAAAATTTTGAATTTTAAGTAAAACATTTCGTATCGGAAACACTATCCAGCAAAGAAAGAATTTTCCAAATGGGACTCCTAGAAGTATAGACATTGATAAAAATAAGATTTACATCTACGCCCCTGACGTAGAAACCATGCATTATTTCAAGAAGAAAATGTTCCTAAAAGGTTTGTCGACATTAGTATCGGTCAACAAATGACTTTTTTTTTCAATCGAGATTTTAGAAGCTCATATTTTGCTGCAAATCCATCAGGAGCGGAAATTAAAACTTACGCCACATGGAGGCCAAACCAGTTTTTACAAAAGTTTGAAATTATGTGCAAAGGATTTCCCATCAGGAGCTGTATTTGGTGCAGAAAGAATTTTTCAAACCATAGATTAGAAGCAGAGATATAGGGGGAAGCACTTTTCCTTTACGCCCCCTAGCGGAAAGTCTATGAATTACTTGAAAATTTTGAAATTATATGAAAACATGTCACACTAGAAACACTATCCAAGAAAGAAGAAATTTTTCTAATCGGACGCCTAGAAGTAGAGATATTGACGAAAATAAGATATACGTCTACGCCCCCTGGCGGAGAAACTCTGGAATATTTAAAGAAAATATTCCGAAAAGGTTTATCAATGTGAGTGGCATCAGCCCACGAAAGAATTTTTTCAATCGATATTTTAGAAGCTCAGATTTTATGGTAAATATATGGTGGCCAATGTATTCTTTACCAAAAATTTGAAATTATATGCAAAAGACTTTCCACCAGGAGGTGTATCCGCTGAAGAAATTTTTTTCAAATCGGAGTTTTTGAAGAAGTTATCCGAAAAATGTAATTTACTTTTGCACCACCTAGCGGAAATTTTATGCGTTATTTGAAGAACTAACTATATCTAAAATAATCTTCGATATAAATGGAATCGAAAGATAAAAGATTTTTTTCAATCGGATGTTTAGAAGCAAATATGTGGAATAAAACGTATTTTTGAATTCGACATCTGCGTTTACGCCCTCTAGCGGCACAAATGGCACATCGTAAAAAAAAACGAAATGAAGGATCATCATTCGCATAGTTCAAGCTTCCCAATGCAAAAAGAATTTTTCAAATCGGACTAATAGTTGCAGAGATATCGTGGGGACGGACGGACAAACCGATAACATAAGCACGATCTTTTTTTACAAAAGACGTGCTAAAAAATAAGAATTCTGTTGCAATGAAGATAAAAAAGAATGTTTTAATCTAGCAAGTACCACCAAAAATTCGTCCCGTTACCATATTAAAAATGTAATAATGTAAGAAATCCATACATACTACCCTCATTATGAAAAGTACAGGTCATTTCTTTCCATTGTCCTTTGCCAACATGGAGTAACGGCGGTATCACTCAGCAGGTTTGAAGGACAGAACACTCATACATGCCAGGTTCCACATCCACCACTGATGAAAAGACAAGTCTTTGTAGGGATGAAACCATATTTGACGACTTTGTGGATTCGAGACACTTTTTGAACCACCAATAATTTTGTTGTGGGTTCCTCGAGCCCCTAATATTTTTTTCTCGTATTTCGTGGGAAAAATACATGTACGCATGTGTGCATACATTTTGTTTTTCGTTATCAATTCTTCAAGATTTGTTTTATTATTCATTCCCCGTTTACTATATATAGAAAGTGTGTATAGAAATTTACCTGTCAGACTGTTTATTGTGCCTCAAAAGAGAATTAGTCCTTTGTTCTTGCTCACCAAATTTGACGCGACTGACAATATCTGAAGTACCGATGTTTAAGAGAATTTAAAACTGCCTCCTTTAAAAAGAAAATTTTCGGTTTGTCTGGTTTCCCAGAAAATACAAAAGTCTAGCTCTGCATTCGGAGACGAGAACTTATTCGAGGTCATAGTAATAAAGGCAGAAGTATATTGTACAGTCAGTTGACCAACCCTATCTTCGGGCAGTCGGGGACCAAGGAGGTTAGAAGACAGAGAAGATGACATCAGCAACCGCTAGCCAAATCTGATTATCTGGTTTCTTGCGCCCTCCGGGTGGGTAGAGTTCAGTGATGTGACGTCACTTACTGAAGACCTTTGTTGGAGCACAGGTTGATAGCGGCCGTCTCTTACTCCCTGCAGCAGGCTCTGAAGGTCAACAAGGCTCCCATAGCTTTAGCAAGACCGTGATTGGCTAATACGCAAAATGCACTTCCGGTCGACGAAGCATAATTTTGTTTAATGTTTTTATAAAATACTAAACAATATTTCTGTAACTTTTTGCGAATTTTTAGTTATGTAAATGTATATTTCAGACTCAGTTTTTCCTTACTGTACATTCTGTACAAGTGCCTCTAAAACCTCTTCAAAGTCAACGATTTCCTTATAGAAAAGTACAGAAGCAGCCCAAGCTGGGCATACTGGACATACACAGCTGATACGAAGTAGAGCCCACGGAAAACGGAGGGCGTGCGGCTGATGCCATGTCCACTCCCTTCTGATCTATTTTAACTCAGAAATCGTTTGAAGAACAAAATTATTGGCATTTTTAAAATTAGTAAAAAAACCTTAAAATAAATTTTACATGTTTTTGTTACTTTTATAAGACAATTGAGTTGGAAATTCAAACAGTATCTGTGTATTGTATATAATAATGTCACGCCTACAAAAACAAAATAAATGAAATAAATAATTATCTAGAGAAAACAAAATCTGTAATTAACTTTAATTTACTTCATTTTAGCATTTTAGGCGTCATATTGTGCCAGATAATCTGACTGAATGAAATTTAAATGATACTTAAATACTTTGAAAAATGCATGGGTAATTCCATTAAAAATTTCCGGAACCCGCAATAATTTTTCAAGTCGGCGCCTATGTATGAAATAGATGGTAGTGTGATAGTAAGTCCGGACTGTATGGAGGATGGGGTAAGATATCAACCCTTTCCAATTCCTGTAGTTTTCGGCAAGCCACTCTGGAGGTTCATTGTACTTGAGGAATTATCCACCTGCAGCAACGCCTGCTTTCTATTGATGAGCGCTGGGCAGCGTTGGTGCAGAGCATCATGCACCCGCTGTTGTTGTTCGTCATAGAGGTTGCCATTGAGAGCTTGACCATCCGGCACGAGTTTTTAATGTGCAGAACCTTCAGAATTCCACCAAGGGCACTGCATGACTTTCCTCTAGAATCATTCTCTTTGCACCACTGACCGTGCTTCCTGGCTTGGCCTCAGTAAATATTTCGCAATGGCAGGATAACGTATTGTAGGGATATCCACTTTTTATCACCAGTGAAGATACAACGCCGAAACCTATCATCCTGTGGATTTGACAGCAATCTGCACCAAAGGACTCCTCCTTGTTCAGTCTGCTGGGGTGTCAATTCATGGGGAACTATTCCGTGACTTTTGGAGGAGATACCAAGCTGGTGCAGGCGACGAACGATGGTGGATTGGGAAGACCCCACATGAGCTAGAGGTCTGCACGGGCCGGGGCCGGGTCGGCCTTTGCTCATTTCTAAGTTGGGAAAACGGGCCGGACCGGGCCTTCAATATTTAATGTAAAACAGACACTGGCCGAGCGGGGTTTTTTTTTATGAGCAAAACAATCGCTGTACTGTGCCTTTCTAGTTTGGAAAACTCACAAAATACAGCAGCATGATAAGATTGAATAATTTCCGTTGATGGAGAAAGTAGAAGTTTTACGACATTCACCCCTCCTACAAAACAATTGGCGTGGGTCAGCTTCCTTAGTTTTTCAACGTGAATGTGGTCCCTTCTCTCTCTCCCTAACTTTCACAATCCTCTCATGATTCAGGGCAGGCTATTAACTGCAGCATTTCTAAACCGAGCCACCTGCTCGCAGACGATCTTTTTTATTGTTCTGGTCGGCGGCACTTTGTTCTCTAGATGTGTGAAAAGCTTTTAAGTTGTGTTAAATAGCACGGGAGAAATGAGCTGGGAGAAACTTACTTCTGTGTATAAATCTGTGCCGTATTTTCCCCATTTGTACTCTCAGGCAGCCGTTTTCAAAACTTCTGTGACACTGATTAGCTGGGCAGTCTGTCGTTGTTTTCCCTTAGCATATGCTCAGTTCATTGTTGCTGATAAATACTATTCCATACTTCTTATGGAGTTTAAGAAAGCGAAAGATTTTCGCGAAAAAATCGCTTCCAGTGAATATGTGCTTGTAGACAATGTAAAGGGGAAAAGCGATATTTGGAAATATTTTAAGTTACTGTTCCGTTCTGAAACTAGTCGGCCGGAAGACGTTGTGCAGTGCACTAAATACAAAAACTTTTTGAGTTACGATAGCACAAAATCTGGAACATAGCATCTTAAGCGGCACAAAGTGCTCCCCACACACAACACACACACACACACACACAACACACACACACACACACACACACGAGACATATTGGGTTCCAGCGATATGATATGCCAGTAGAGATAGGTGCAGTTTATAAAGAAATAAAATCTTCTCCCAGTAAAATGATCGGACTAATAATTCTGGATATTTCGTACATCTAGAATTAACCAGTCCGCCCCCCCCCCTCCTTATCCCCAAGGATATTTCCGGGTCCTGCGGTAGGGAATGATAATTTGAAAACCCAGAAAATTTGAAAGGCATGAAAATTGTCCATTTCATGCAATATTTTTGAGTATACAACCCTCCCCCCTCCTCCTCGGACGTCACGTGACTTATACAGGGTCTCAGAAATATTCTGAATAAACGTTTATTGTAATAGAATACGTATAGCAATTAAGAAAACGAAAACTCTTCAATAGTCGAAAGACCGAGTGCACCAGGTGTCAAATTCGTGTTTTGGTAATTGTTGAAATCTTTTATTGTTGAAAAAAGCAGGTAAAATATACGGGCCGGGCTTTAATTTAAAAAATTGAACGGTTGGGCCGGGCCGGGCATTCCAAATAAGGGCCCGTGCAGACCTCTAACATGAGCTGCCAGTTCTCATGTGCTGGTAACGGGGTTCGCTGTCACAGTTTACACCAGAGTGTTAGTGTTTGTCGTTGTTGGGCATCCTGCCATCTGTTTATCTTCAAGACCATTTCGGGAAGTGCTTCTGTCCACTGTTTCCCCACCTTCAACTGCCCAAATTTCTATCTCTGATGCTACCACATTTATCGCTTTTATCCAATGATGGCGTGGAAGCACCAGGGACAGAACGTTTATCGACCTCTGTCCTCTGCTCACCTCATAATGCAATGTAGCTCCGTGCCAAATGCCCGTCCTCAGCCTCATGACTCTAGTGTACGTTCCGCGCGGGAATGGAGGCCCAACGTTATGTAAAGCTCAAAAGGGACGAACTTTTGTTTCATCATGTACGCAGTGTTAGTTGTTGGAAGCGTGAAATTTTTGTCATCATTACTACGGTGCTCTCCGTAAATGGTGCACCAAGGTAACTGAAGTTGCAAATATTCTTCTTTATTTATTTTCTACTACATTTCCATTCAAGAGTCTGCAGTGTAATAAAAGCGCAATCGTAGCTATGCTGCTTTTCATATGTGTTCCCTTCCACTGATGTTAGTGACACTTAACTGCTGTGCTATTAAGAAGCAGTTATTGTGCTATTAAGTTGATAGTTATTCTTTTCGCAACACCGTACGTATATAGGCTTTTGACCCTTGAACACAGCTGGTAGCATAAGATCAGTAAAATGCATGCATTAATATAAACTATTAAAGAATTGTTTGCTTTCTTTGTTTGCACATACATACATAATATAGCACTTTAGGATTGAATAAAACATAAAACGGTTCTTCAAAAATAAGATTTATTCAATCTGCTATACTTTTACTTATTCCTGCGACACAAGGATATGTTTATGGACGTCATTAAACTGCCAGAATTTTATCCGAACAGAAGAAGAAAGAAGAGTTTCTAGAAAGAGTAGCAAGCTTCGCTGTTAAAATCTAGCTGTATTAGCTGTGACAAAGGCCCAAGTTAAAGAGGAAAGCGTTTCACATTTATAATTTCATCATCATTAAATCATTTTAACAATCGGGAGGGATTAATTGCATATCTGATTTAGTTTTCTGTTCTCTTTCTTATTTGCATACCTCATTTAGTTTTCCTCAGCTGAAACAAGTGAACCTGGGCATGAAAAAGCGTTGCTTTTCCCTTAATTTTTTTTATTAAAAATGGTTATTTAGGAAAATGATTGTCTAATCCTTTCTGACTGATTACCTGCTAAAAGAGTTGTAATAATGGCGACGACTCCACGGTGTAAATATTTTCTGAAATTCACGAACCATTTTCCGCGAAACATATTCCTAAACGAACCTTTTCCGTAAAATGACGGGTAAAAAACCTGAAGTTCACGGAATTTTGGTACTCCGGGAAAATTCAGAATGTTCAGAAAACTTTCGTCAATTCCTTTCTTATATTAATGGAAAAATTCTGTTCTCACTTTTTCTGTATCCATATGACGGAAAATTTCTGGCAATAGGAGCGATTTTTTTTTGGATCGTATTTTAACGACCATCGTGAGCAACTCAAGGGGCTATAAGCAGTCGCCCGTCCCTAATTTAGGACCACTGACTCCAGGGAAGGGACAGAGCCAGGGACGTAAGACAAACTCAACATCCATGCTTCAAACCCAACATCCATGTTCGAACCCGGACCCATCTCGGACAAATGAACAGAAGCCATCATTTAGACCACTGCGCCACCGGGGCGGCATAGGAGCGATTCGCCGTAATACTTGAGCTTTGGATAACTACTAAATTTCAACCATCTGTCGGAGGACCTGATTTTGAAGTTTTGTAGCGAGATCGGATATTGTGGATAGCATATCGCATGAAATTTTGGTTATTGTGGCACCGGTCTTTTCTTCCCCACTTCCTCATTTTGTGCTCCAGCTACGAGGGTTGTACCCAAAGTCATGCAAGAGTGGGCATAACTTTTTTATTAACTAACAGAGGTCATTCAAATTGCATATGTTGGTAGAGTAACTCTTTCTCTATACATTGGTACTACTCAACATACTCTCCATCATAGGCGATGCATATGCACCATTGTTGAACCCAACTCTTGAATCGTCTTTGAAAAAAATTCAGGTGTGGACTGTTGTACCCACTTCTTCACAGCCACTTTCGGCTCGTCTGTGTCATCAAGCCGTTGTCGTTGCAAACTGTCATTCATTGGACGGAGCAGGTAAATCTTGGAGGGTGCCAGATCTGGGCTGTACGGTGGATGGGGGATCACCGACCAGCCCGATTTGCTGATCTGTAGCCAAAGATGTGTGTAGTCTCGCACTGTCGTGGCGAATGTGGATTCTTTTCAGATTCTGTTTCGGTTTCTTCCTCCTTATGGCTTCTGTAAGCTTCTTGAGTTTTTCAATGCACCTCACGCTGGTCGCGGTACGGCCAAGTTCCAGAAAATCAAGGAGAATGACACCCCTGTCATCCCCCCCAAAACGTCACCATTACTTTCTGTGCTGATCGCTGGCTCTTGAACTTTTTAAGCTTTTGTGAAGAGGTGTGACGCCATTCCATGGATTGATTCTTCGTTTCCGGATCGTAAAGATATGCCCACGTTTCATCCCCTGTCACCAGATCGCAAAACAAAAGTGTATTCAAACGCTTTCAGCAAATCAGAGCAGAGTTCCACACTTCTCTCCTTCAAATCGGGTGTCAACTGCAAAGGTACACACTTTGCACGCACTTTCCGACACCCTGTCTTCCACTAACTGTATGGCATTGTGACCACAGTCCAGTTGTGCAACAAGCTCACGGATTGGGACTCGTCTCTCCGAGCGAGTCAATTTATCCACTCGCTGATGATTTGTGTCAGTGGTCGCAGATGATGTTCTCCTACTGCGTGGTTTGTGTTCAATGCTGGTTTACCCTTTTTTTAAACTTCTTCATCCATCTGTGCACATTGCTATTGTCAATGGGGTCATCTCCGTAAACACTTTTTAGCCTTCTGTGGATGTCGGACAGCCCCTCCCTCCGTCAAGAACTCAATGACGGCACGTTGCTTCTGCTTGGAATCCATTATTTACCTGCAATGAAGAAGGGTTACTATAGAGAAAGAGTTACTCTACCAACATGTGCAATTTGAACAACCTCTGTCAGTTAATAAAAAAGATATGCCCACTTTTGCATTACTTTCGGTACAACCCTCGTATTGTGTTACCGTAAAGAAACCTAGGATTTAAATTACTTACAGGTGATTATAACTTATGATATCTATGTATTAGTCTGTGGACTCCTTATTACAAAAGCTATTAAGAGTAAACTTTATATTTATGATTTTTCTAAAATGATACTATAAAAGAACGCATTTCACCTTTTCTTAAAGATAACTGAAAGACATTGTCAATTTAAAAAATCTTAGGTTCCGAAGCATTCTGTTGCTTCGATGAAAAAAATACGTAATTTGTCATAAGTCCTCCTATAAAAAATATATATATATAATTACTAGATATCTATTCAGAAAATATATAGGCTCCAACAGAAAATAAAATGACTAATTCACCCGCATTAATAACAAGCGAGATTAGAGTTCTACATTATATGTGACTGGTATTTGCGTGTCTCTCTGGGTCAACGGTAGCGCGCGACGTCTGTTGGCCCAACCCAGACGACCTCGGTTTGAAACCCACCAGGAGCAAAGGAAGGCAAAAGAATCTCTGGTGAAAGGGCTGAAAAGTTAAAATCTTCGATTTTGCGGAATTTCTGCAAAACAGACTTTTCTAAAATACATAGAATTACTGACTATGGGAAATCTGTTAAAATAACGAGTTAGAATTAACGGGAAGCAGATAATAGTCTTTTAACGAAACAGAAACTTCGTTAAAATACTTATCTTCCGCAACTTTGCTGCACGTTATTTTCTGGAATTTTCCGTGTTTTCACACCACGTATTTCTTACAGTGTAAAAAAAAGGCGCAGAAAACGTTTCAGTCCAGCAACATGGTGCCCGTGTCAGGGGGCGACAAGCGCGTTCCCATCTTGTCTTGGGAAATGGAGCAGAAAATAGAGGGCTAGAAACAAGCTGTATTATCACTAGTTATAAGCTTATAGTCGGTCTGGTTCATTTGCCCGACGTTTACTTCACCGAAGGGACACTTGACCGAAAATCCCTTCACCGAAAAGATTGTTTCACCGAAAGATCACTTGATCGAATAGTTCACTTCACCCAAGGGTCACTTGATCGAAAGGTACATTTCACCGAAGATTCACTTGATCGAAAAGTTCATTTCACCGAAAGGTCTCTTTACCTAAAAGTTCATTTCATCGAAAGGTCTCTTTACCTAAAAGTTCATTTCATCGAAAGGTCTCTTTACCTAAAAGTTCATTTCACCGAAAGGACTCTTTACCTAAAAGTTCATTTCACCGAAAGCTCTCTTTACCTAAAAGTTCATTTCATTGAAAGGTCATTTCACCCAAAGGTCAGTTTATCGAAAACTTTGGATTTCATTACAGGATCTGTTGAAGCATAGTGCAAGTTCGGCAGACAGACCACCGAAACGTTAGAGGATCATATTCAAATTGCACTTTGATTTCTACGTGTCACAGAGAACTCAACGATTTAGTTTTGTGACAAATCTATTTTTTTTTATGACAGTAGACCTCGGCTTAGGCCTTTTTAGCAAATTTTAATCATGTTCATAAAGCTTACATAAAAATCACGTTCAGTGCTCATGTTCAGAAGGTTTACATAAAAAGTAAAATTAATAACGTTGCACATTTTTTCAGGCAAAAAGAATCAATTTTAAGTCCCTAGGCCTTGACTTAGGCCTTTTTAGCAAATTTTAAACGTGCGTAGACATGTTCCTAAGGTTTACATAAAAAGTTACTTTACATTTTATGTAATGCTTATGAATATGAGTAGGGTTAAATTTTTTTAAAATGGCCTATATCTAGGCCTACGGTCAAAAAATTAACGTTTGGTGGTTGAGTAAAAGTGGAACATCATTTACTTGATTTGCTATGTAACCCTTATGGATATGAGCTCGGAGGATTAAAATTTGACAAAAAGGCACAGATCTAGGCCTTATAATTAACGTTATATTTCGAAAAACCTACTCATGGGGAGGTGTTTTATAGATATTAAAAATGTGTTTTTTATACAATCCGATAATGTTTCGGTGGCCATTTTTTCAAAAACCACCATCACACTCCAACAGATCGCTAACAACAAAATTCTAAGTTTTGAATAAACTGACCATTCGGTGAAACGATCTTTCGATATAATGAACTCTTAGGTAAAGTAATCCTTCGGTGAAATGAACTTTTCAGTCAAGTGACCTTTCGGTGAAATGTACCTTTCGATCAAGTGATTTTCGACGAAGTGATTTTCGGTCAAGTGACCTTTCGATCAAGTGAACGATACCCGTTATTCGTCGGTGCAGTCGACATGAGAGGGGAAAGGAATTGTTTCGCCATAGCTTTCGTAAAATTCGGACATTATGTTAATATTGCTGCTTGAGGAGCGCAGAAATTTTAAGCACTATTTGGTTCAGGTACACCGGCCGCTTAAAGGGTTAAATATGAAAACGTGCTTGATTTTCTTGTCTACATACATCCTGTACTAAAACAAGGAAATATTTCGCATCTGTTTACGTTGGGCTCATGTTAATGCATAAACAGAACACTTGAAAGGAATTGAGCTACGATTTTGATTTTTTCAGGATGTGCTAATCAGCAGAAATGATTATCATTTCAGCGTCATATTTACATGCGCACCGTGTCTAGGCAAATCAAATTGCGCCACGTCCCAGACAGGAAACCGATCGTTTTTCTGTTATAATGCCGCATGTTTCGGTCGGCAGGTCAGTGCTTGGTCAGCAGTAGGTACGAGTAAAGATGCCTGGTCGTCGTGTAAGACAGTCATATAGTTACATCAGCGTGTTCGACAGAGATCACTGCGCCGTACACGACCGGCAATCTCCCGGTGTAAGGCGCAGTGTGTCCGCCGTGGCAAGTGTGTGCAAGGAATGGTACGAAGAAGGGCATACAATACGAAGAGAAGGTTCTGGTCTTCGTACAAGACAATGCTGAGGGACAACCGTCATCTCATGAGGATGTCTTTGAATGACTGTTCTGCACCATCAAAGGCGTTGGCGCAGCAGTGGCGAACTGTGGCACATTCTCCCATGTCAGCTGTAGAAACACATCGCTGGTTATTACAGTTAGGACAGCAGGCCCGTCGGCCCCTCTGCAGGCTACCTTTGACACGGCAGGAATGGACTGCCAGGCTGCAATGGAGCATCGAACGAAGGGAACGGCATGACTAATGCCACAATATCGTGTTCTCGGACGAAACGCGCTTCCGTCTAGGCAAAAACTGATGGTCGCGTCTGTGTCGGCCGACGACAGGGGGAGAGGCGTAAGGAAGAGTGTCTTCGCACCAGGAATACCACACCAACCCTTCTTCAAAGATAACAACTATCGGGTTCGAAAGCATATGACCTCTCGTGATAGTCCGTACCACCATAACAAGTGCCCGAAGGACATTCTGCAGTCGGTCTGCCTTCCGTACCTGCAGGACGTCCACGGGGTCCATATTTCAGCAGGACAGTGCCCCACCGCATGTTGCAACGACAGCACGTGCCTACTTCAGGGATAACAACATTCCATTTCTGCCGTGGCCGGCTAGGCAGAAATGGAAATCACCCGTAGAAAATCTCTGGGGCATGCTGAAATGACAGGTGTAGCTGTACGACCGTTCGCCAGCAACTCTTGATGAACTTTGGACGCGGGTCAATAAAGTCTGGATGGCTATTCCACAGGACGCCATTCACACATTATTTGATTAGATGCTTCATCGAGTACAGCACGCCAGAGGTGGACACACAGATAATTAAATAAATCGACGCAGCTGGTGCGTATTACCTCAAGATGCCAATAATGTGTTCTGTATTGCTTAATGAAAACATCCTGTAAAACTCAAAGTAGTAGCTAGACTCCTTTCAGGTGTTCTGTTGTTATTTTTTTTATGAACATGAGTGTATTAAAGTTTTTCTTTCCTTTGCGATTTACTGATGAAGCACGAGTTCAATGTTTATGCGTTTCGTAAGTTGTCAAGTTATCTGAAGCAACGGGGGAAACTACGAATTCGGGTAATATCGTGTGACTGGTAGAATACAAATCCTGATATTAAAGATTCATAGGTTGCTTAATTTCCTGACACGAGCGTATGTGTGTTTGAAATATTGCCATGATGTCGAGATAAGGAAACCTCCCTCAGCCAAATGACTTATTTAAACAGACACCTCCTTCGTGATACCTCTCTGACACACGAGGAAATGTTTGCGGCTGATATAAGTTTGCCAGGTCTTACCGAAACCAACGCTGCATTGTATCATAATTAGAAAGCGCTAAAAAGGGCTTTTACTTGGAAGCCATACCAAATATCTGCTGCCTTAGAAACGTCGCCCGAGTGAATGGCGTGTGCAAGGAACCCCCACTATGCCGCCTATTGATTGGAACCCCGAACACTTGTTAGCCCTCAATCTGTGCCTGATTGCTTTCGCTAATAGGGGACTCGGATAACGAGCGCCAACAGTTGTCATTCCTCTCTTCCTCTGCTTGACATTCTTCCCGCCAGACAGACAAATCGATCTTTCGGCCAACAACAACAGGGCCCTCCTCTATTCATAACTGCTGGATAACTAAACCTTCCTTTTGTTCGACTCCATGAAATTCTATGGCACGCTGGATGTCCGCGATTATATTCCATCGGCAAGAGAGGACGCCATTTTGTATGTATAGGAGTTGAATTAATTACTTAGTTGATGTAGATAGCAGAACAGTGGACGTGGAATGAATTGCTCTAAATGGAATGAAATTTTATCTTTCGGTTATGGCGCAGCTGTAGATTATAAGACCTTTCGAAACATTCTCTTCCCGCAAATATTTGGTGTTTCGTAATATCCGAGCAACCATTCTTCGTCAGTAGAATGTCATTGTCTCCGTGCTAAAGAATGCCATCGGACACTTTCGGCTTTAAACGTAATGACAGATGCACGCGAACTGAAATGCTTTAAAATCCGTGTTCTCGTTTGTGGGACGACGATACAAAGTTACAGATGCAAAGTTTACAGTGCTACACATTTATTAAAGGCATGGCTTTAATAAACGAAATCAATGTAGAAGCCACACACACAGAGAATGGGAAGACAAGACGAGGGGCATGAGCAATGTGGTATCAACACAATAGATGGTTCAAACACAAGTTACTTGAAACTTTTGCTAACTCTTTTTCTTGCTTTCGCCGTTACGTACACTGAAATACATTCAAATGCAAGGTGAATCTTTATTTTAAACCAAATGTGTTACTAAGAATATTAGTATCGTTTGATCAAAACGTGTTATAGAAATATATAATATTAACATTACACAACTTAACAAGAAGTGAGTACGATTGTATAAAACTCTTCACACGTTGTTCTCGAGTAGCTAAGGACATTTATGTACGTTGAAGCATATAACATCTAATGTATGAGAACAATAACATCTGCGACCATTTGCAATAGGCTGACTTATTACTGACATAATAGTATCTGCGATCATCTGCAACAGGTTGATTATATATATATATATATATATATATATATATAGATAGATAGTACATAAATAAAACAAAAAAATAACTTTATAAATAAATTATTTAACACAAGAAAAATAGACCAAAAAGGCTAATACCATGAGAAGCGCCGAAGGCAGCTAAAACCTCATGTAGTAGCTTATATAGAATGAAAATATTACAGAACAAAAATACAAAATTTCCCCGTGACCACCTTTTTTATCAGTGTATATATTTGGATTCTTGTGGGTGCTCTGTTCAGTCTTGTTTGACTCTTTGTCATGGCGGTTTTTGTTCTGCCGGTAAGCTTTTAATTCTTCTTTTTTAAAACTTGATTTTTGTAATTTTTTGTGCTTATTACAATTTGGTTTTGTAGCCTAGGGAGCATGACCAACCGACAATTTTGGCTTGCCTTGTCGCTTTGTTGGTACTAGAAAGGCCACTCCCACCGGTTGATGCTCTCCTGATGACGGCAACCTGTTCCAGTTTTTTACTTGTTTTGAAATTTTGTATTTTTGTTCTGTAATATTTTCATTCTATATATATATATATATATATATATATATATATATATATAATGCAATCTCTACGTAAATTCTAGTACATTAAAAATTTATTTTCCATATCTCATATCTTTGAAACTGACAATACTCTTCTTTGACGTATATTTAACCAGACATAACGAATTTTAATAACATTATCTTCAAGTAATTAGTTATGTCTAGAAAAAATATACGTCAAAGAATAGTATTGTCAGTTTCAAAGATATAAGGCATGGAAAATAAATATTTATTACACTAGAATTTACGCAGTGATTGCATTATATATATAAAAAAATTAACCTGTAGCAGATGATCGCAGATACTATTATGTCAGTAATAAGTCAGCTTATTGCAAATGGTCGAAGACGTTATTGTTCTCATACATTACATGTAATATGCTTCAACGTACATAAATGTCTTTAGCTACTAAAGAACAACGTGTGAAGAGTTTTTCACAAACGTACACACTTCTTAATAAGTTGTGTAATGTTAACATTATATGAATCTTTATCTTGTTTACAAGAATTTTTCTGCTGGTACAGAGGATAACTAGGCATATCTGCGTCCGGGGCGCGAACCACTAGGTATTGTGCCTTTATCTCCCCCCTCCCCCCTCTCTCTCTCTCAATATATATACACTGCTGGCCACCGAAAATGCAAAACCAAGAAGGAAGCATCCGATTGGCCTGAAATTCGCAGCAAACGATTAGCATTGCAGGGCATATGCAAATCATGTGCGCCCTGCACGCCACCTAGAAGCACTATTAGAAGGGTGCACAGAAAGCGGGGTGTAAGTAAGAGCCGCGGATGGCTTAGTGGTTAGCAGTTCAGACTATCAATGCAAGGTCCTCAGGTCCGAACCTGGGCTGATCTTTCAGAGATGGAGTGATTTACTAACAATCGCTGAATATCCGTCGTGCATCGGACGAGCACGTTAAGTGACGGCCCCCAGGCTGGACCCACTGGTTAAATGGGTATCCTTTCCTATGCCCCCCTGAAATTATCTCACTCATCTATGTGCAATATCGTACTTGTACGGTGGAGCCATCTACTGTACTCTAATCTCACTACAAACTGTTCTGTCAAAGTCGCTAGACTTGCTCTCATTCCTTCCGTTTCTGTGTCCTGCCCAAAAGGCGATCTCGCTGTAGGTGGCTGGGACCTAAACTTTACTCACTGGGGAAGGAAGTCCTACAAAAAAAATGACTAATACCGAAAACGGGGTGTAAGTAGTAGAAGTGAATTGTGCTGCCGGACCTGTGCGTGGGAAGCTTCCTGATGCCTCGTCGCAGAATACGGGCGTGCCGGGCTCACATGATTTGTATATATATATATACTAGCTAAATACCCTTTCTTCGAACGTGATGATATTAAAATACAGTTGAAATACAGATAATATATATGATATACAGTTGAAATAGCCATACACTGCAAATTTCTTCGTTCAATTTTGGGAAACACATCTGCCTGACTTATTCTGCCAGACGACAAATAAACAATTTCGTTCATAACTGTAAATTTAAAACTTCAAGCCTACACGAAACAAATCAAAATACGTCGTTACTCTTCATTTTCATGGCTAAAATATTAGTAGACAACAGAACAAAATAATAATAGAAAATAGAACAAAATACGATGTTCCTTTCAGTATAAATGTAAAAAGAACCTTGCTTATAAACAATTTCGTAAACAATTTCGTTCCAAAGGGCCGCGGGTGGCCTAATTTTCAACGTTCGTGACTACCACGGAGAAGACCTCGGGTGCGATCCCAGGCAGGTACGAACGCTCGAACCACTAAATATCCGCCGTGCGTCGGATGGGCACGTTAAGCCGTCGGACCCCGGGTACTGGCCCCCGGTAATAAATAAGGGCGTCTTCCTCCCCCTTTCTACCTCGCTTCTGTGTCACTTTCCTATCGGGCACTGATCTCCTAGCTTTCTATTTCTAAGGGTTGTTTGAGACCTGGGGTCAGACACTCCTTTCCCCAAATCCTTTACATATGATCTGATGATCTGACTTTCGTTCCAAACTGTACGTTTAAAAGCTACCAAGTCAGATGTTTTTGGAATTTTGGAAGCGTGTGAGCAAAATTGTGTTGCCATCGCTAATATCTCAAGGGCGAAACTTTTGTTTTTCAAATTTCAATTACTACGAAAATCTACACGCATATTAATTGCAGTCGCCTTACCACTTATAGGACGTCACTGTTGTTTTGGTGAAAACGAATGTTGATAATTTGATTTTGACTCAAAAATACTTGACATACACAGTGCGTCAAAGAATTTTTAAGACTGGCGCTAGATTTCAGCCTACGGTGGCACCACCAGTGTAATCGCGAATGCGTTATAAACCGTGACCATCTGCTTGCTTTCTGCTAAAAGTACTGCGCAGTTGTTAAAGTAACTCAAACGAAACGGCCGTTCATTAGAGAAGTAAAATTTTTTTCATGTTGAATTATTAAGATGGAACAAAGGGCTGTTATTAAATTTAACGCAAAACTTGGCAAAAGTGCCTCGGAAACGTACCAAATGATGAAACAAGTTTACGGTGAGTTTTGTTTAAGTAGATCAAATGTTTTCCTGTGGCACAAACGTTTTTTGGATGGAAGAGAGACGCTAGGAAATGATAAGCATACCGGAAGACAAAGTTCATCTAGGACACCTGAGATTATTGGAAAAGTGCGTGATTTCGTGGCAAACAATCGATGTGCGTCACTAAGAATGATGGAAGAGTCTTCAAACATCAACAAAGAAACGATTCGAACCATCCTGCATAAGGATTTGGGCAAAACAAAAGTCTGTGCTAAATTTGTTCCACACACGTTAACCAAAGAACAAAAATCAAGGAGAAGTGCACATTGCAGAGACATAATTTCAGCCGCTGAAAATGATCCAAACTTCTTAAAATCGATTGTTACAGGTGATGAAACATGGTATTTTCAATATGATTCTAAAACAAAGCGACAAAGTGCGGAATGGAAGTAAAAAAACTCACCACAAGCCAAAAAAAAAAACAAGAAAAGTTCCATCGAAAATTAAAACAATGTTCATTACATTCTTTGATAGTAAGGGTATTATCCACAAAGAATTTGTTCCAAGTGGACAAACAATTACTGGTGAGTTTTATTTAAATGTTTTGAGGCGTTTGATGGGCAGAATTCGTCGCATTCATCCAGAATATCGGGACGAAAACAGTTGGTGTTTGTTGCACGATAATGCACCCAGTCACACCTCACTTCTTGTTCGTAGATTTTTGGCGAAAAATAACGTCTGTGTGTAGAATCATCCACCGTATTTGCCTGATTTAGCACCCTGCGACTTTTCTTTATTCCTAAAACTTAAAATGACGTTTAAAGGATGTTATTTTGATGATATTTCGACCATACAAACAGCTTTGACGCGTGCTATGGAGGCAATTCCGCAAAGTGAACTGGAACAGGAATTTGAATCATTATTAAATCGCTGTAATAAATGTATTGAAGCCGGAGGGCCTTATTTTGAAGAACAAACCAAAAAAAATTATAATTTCTTGTTTCTATATCCTTCTACAGACCCAGTCTTAAAAATTCTTTGCCACACTGTGTACGATATGTCAAACGATATATCATCATCATAATCATCATTGTCAACCATTATCAATACACTGCTGGACGAAGGTCTCCCCAAGTTTCCTCCACAACGGTCTGTCTTGTGCCAGTCTCCTCCATGTCACTCCCGCATACTTTCGAATTTCATCCACCCATCTCCCATGTGGCCTTCTTCTGGGTCTTTTCCTGTCCCTTGGAATCCAATCTAAAATTTCTTCTTTCCACCAATGGTCTGTCCTTCTGGCAGTATGCCCAGCCCATTGCCATTTCAGGGATTTAATTCTGATTATGATGTCTTCCACTCTTGTCATTTCTCGGATCCACGAGTTCCTCTTCTTATCTTTTCTGGTGACACCAAGCATGCACCTCTCCATGCTGCTTTGAGTTGTCTGCAGCCTTTGTATGTCTCTTTTAGTTAAGGTCCACGTCTCTGCCCCATACGTAAGCACTGGAAGGATGCATTGATCAAACACTTTTCTTATATATATAAATGTTTAAATGCAAAGCATATTATGATATAGCGCTTTTTACGTGATATTTTTTAAAGTTTTTTTTTCTGTGAAATAAATTTAGAACAAATCCAAAAACCTTGACATTCGATATGTCAAACGATAATAAATGTTTAAATGCAAAGCATATTATGATACATCGTTTCTTTCCGTGATTTTTAAAGTGTTTTGTTAAATAAATTCAGAACAAATAAATTTAGAACAAAATATATACTGAACAGGTCAACTCAAGTAATTCAAAACTTAGGGCGGAGCTTCAGTTGCTGGGCAACAATGGCTCGATCATTGCAAAACGTCCTACCATTATCAATGCTGGGTTAGGTAAAAAGAAAAATATATATTTCGACCCACTTAAATTTATCGTAGGAAAAAATTCTTTCTTAGTGCGCCTCTATATGTTGTAAAAGAAACATTCCTGCCAAATATGAAAGTTCTAAGTTCAGTGGTTTTTGAGATTCGGTGATGAGTCAGTGAGGGCTTTCAGTTTTATATATACAGATATGACGTGGGAGGAAATCTTGTTCAACCTGTGAAAAACTGAAGTACGAAGTCGTTTATTTTGAATATTTTCATGTACGCTGTAGTGGAACCAATATGTGAAGGGATGCGTTATTCAAAATATCAGTTCTGCTGCAGGATAATGCACTAGAAATGTCTTTAATGCTGTAATAACTTATTTCTTATTGATATATAAAGAGAAATTAATACCTAGCATGTTTAATACCAAGATAACATATCAGATACTATCTTAATGCATTGTATACGATGAACGGTAGGGAAATACATTGTTTTGACTTAATTACCCTTAGGAGACAATAACAGTCTCGTTGTAATGTTTAATTTTTTTGAACATTCTCACGACGATCGTGTTCTTGGTTTTCTACTCTAGAGGACCTAGAATTTCTTAATTTTCCTCGACGTTATTGTTTTCTATAGATAGTAAGGAAATTATTTTTTGAAAGCTCGTGCAGCAGCTTCGTTAGACTGTATAATGAAATGCTGTTCAGCGGTGAAATTTGTTGTGCTGTTTAATAAGGCGTTGGTATCGACGATCCCCACAGGTTACAGTTTAAACATCACTTGCCGTGGCAGAAATTCTTCCTCCTTCATATCCTCAAAATGAAAAGCTTTGATTTCGTTTAGCTAATGAATTCATTTAGCTTCACATTCTAGCAGAATAATGTGTGGTGGTGTTTTGATAAAATTCGTGACATTTTAGATTCTTGTATGTTGAAATATCATTAAATGTTAACACCACACTCACATTGTTATTAACAGTCCACATATCGATAAGCAAGAAATGTATATGCCAAATACCAACCATAATATAGGCTAGTAGTAATGCACCCATGATTTGTCGTTTCACTCACCGCTTTTTGCTGTGTGGCGACACTGCGCCGATATGTGAGACGTGCAATTGCCGATTCACCGTTACTCATCTTTTGTGTACCTGTGTTCGTTTTCGTGATGTACGTTTTCATTTCTTTCATTCTCATTTGTTGACCGAGGACGCCGCTATACTGCAGCGGCTCCTGAATGACCGCTGCAATACTGTTGCTGTTTTTTCATTTTTTAAACAAATTGACTATTTTAAACGTATCTAGATTTTAGCCCTATCATCTTACTCATTTCTCAGTATTACTGAATCAGCTAGATTTTAATCATTGTATCATGTTTTTAATACTGTTTGTTTCATTATCTTTTTTAGCCCGTCCATCGTTCTCATTTTTCAGTTTTACATGATCAGTCAGAATTTAAGCTTTTTACCACGTTTTTAATACTGTTTGTTTGTCTGTCTTGTGTCTGGCGGTCTTTGGCCAATCATGGCCCTTGCGCCATAAAAATCAAACAACCAACCAACCAACCAGCCAGCACCCATGATTCTTCGGCAGTGACAATCCTGTTAAGCACCTCTTCTCTTCCACATGAGTATCCAGAGAGATGTTGCAAGGACAGGCCCATTCGTTTCATTTTATGTTTCTGAGTCATTTTTCTGGGCATCCACCGTGCTGACACTTTCCGGAAATTCAAACGATCCTGCATTATGCTGTAAGCTAAATCATGCTACAATGTGTATCGTTACTCTCCTGTCAGCTCGAATAATATCCTCCACCCGCATTACAGTTGTTTCTGTCTCAATCTGGACAGGATAACCAGGTCGGTCTTTATCAGCCATTTTAAGCGTCCTTTGAGAGAATTTATCGTCTCAGTTCCTAACCGCTTTAAGCGAGGAACATTTCTCACTGTAAACTGGAAATATTTCTGTATTAATATCTTTCCTAGGAAGTCATTTTGTCCAAAGAAAGCGCACAATAGCACGCTGCTCTTCGGCCATACACTCCTAGAGCACGGTCGCCATTTGCAATATAAGCTAGGCATGCGCGTGCGATACTTTGCGTCTACTTCGTTGAACTACGTGGAAGCTAGATTATGCTGCCGCCTAATGACACCTTTAGAAGCTGATAACTACTATTATCAGCTGTCCCATAACTGTTTGTGGCTTATTTACTGACTTTGCCTCGTACTTATGTGTATACTCGTCGAACGATTTCTATTTTCACAAAGATTCGTTCTTATCACAATATCCCATTTGTAGACAAGCCGACTTCAATGTAGATATATATACAGGGGTTAGACACAATAATGTGAACACCTAAAGAAAAAAGGTTTTACGTGCCTAATAGGGTGTGGGACCACCTTTGGCATTCAAAACTGCTTGAATCCACCTTGGAATGGACGCATACAAATCGTGGATGGTGGTCAGTGGGATGTTACACTATTCTTCATGCAGAAACTGCTCCAGGTCCTTAAGAGATGCAGGAGGAAGATAACTCGATTTTTCTCTGTTTTCCAACACAAACTACAGTGGCTCGATGATGTTTAAGTCTCGTGATTGGGAAGGCCAAGGAAAATGTGAAAGTTCATTCTCATGTTCCTCAAACCATGATTGGACATTCCGAGCTCTGTGAATTGGGGCGTTATCATCTTTATAGATGACATTCCCTGCGGAAACAATGCCTGAGCCATTGGATGGACTTGGTCTGCCAAAATGGTTTCATGCGCCCTGCCAGTCGTCCATCCTTTCAAACTGACCAAGGGACCTGCTGGAAACCACGATATGACTGCCCAGAGCATGACAGAACCACAACCATGCTGCACCGTTGATAGCAGACAGTCTGGGTTGTACGCTTCTGACGGTGTTCTGCACACGTAAACACGTCCTGCGGTGGGTAATAGTGTGAATGTGGATTTATTCGACCACACAACACTCTTCCATGCATCGGCAGTCCACATAGTATGCTCCTGGCACCACTGCCGTTGCCGTTGTGCATTCACCCGGGTCACCAGAGGTTTTGCAATAGTAGCTATGCCATGAAGATCTTGTTTATGCAGTTCCCTGCGCACTGATTTCGTTGATACTGGGGTCTGGAGATGCAGATTGAGCGCCGCAGTAATTTTCGGGGTCGTGGTCTTATTACGGGTAACAATCCTCTTTACTGCTGTCGTGTCTCTATCAGTCAGGGTCCTTTCCCGACCGCTCTTGTGTTTCGCAGACGAGGTCTTGTCACGAACACGGTATGCGGTCATGACGCTGGACACAATAGCTCTCAATACTTTCATTACCCTAGCGACTGTTGTCACGGTGGTACCAACTACCCGGCCACCAACAATTAGCCCTATTTCGAAGTCCGTTAGGTTGCTCATTTAGTCATCACCCCGAAAGGATTTTTTTCGGTTGGAGATTTAACGACCATCGTGAGCAACTCAATGGACTATAAGCAGTCGCTCGTCCTTAATTTAGGGCCACTGGTTCCAGGGAAGGGAGAGAGCCAGGGCCGTAAGACAAACACAACATCCATGCCTCACCGGGATTCGAACCCAGACATCTTTTGGACGAATGAACAGAAGCCATTGCTTAGACCACTGCGCCACCAGGGCGGCAAAATAAATTTCGCAGCAAGACACTTTCAGTGCACTTAAACAGGACTTTGAGGTTCTAAACAAAGCTATTACAACCAAAAAGGGTTGGATATCGTTGCGTGCGTATTGCGACGTACGCAGCTGCATTAAAAATCCCGTTTGTGAGCTTGGTGTTCACATTATTCTGTCCAACCCCTGTATATTATCAAGATAGCAAGATACCGTACGTCAAAATCTGCACTCACTTACGCATCATTCGTCTGAGTATTACCATCTTGCTCACCACCGCATCCTTTTTGCTCTCGACGCAGTTTTTATTTACCCTTTGATTCACAGTCAGTTTTCCAAATCAAAATTCGGGAACGTGACGAGACGTTCAGAAAGAAAAATTTAACTCTGAAGAAAATAATTTACACAAGAATATATAAATCAGGTCATCCCAGAAGTAATGTCGTTTTGCGCAAACCGAACAGTAGCGAGCCACCTGGTGCCCAGACTATGACGTTGACCACGGTGAGTATACAGGGTGTCTACATTCTGGAAAGTCAGGGGAAATCAGGGAAATGAAAATTGGTCAGGGAAATGCCTGAAATGTTGGTAAAAGTCAAAGAAAATCAGTGATATTAAAAAAAAGTCAGGGAAATTTCGATCACAGTTAGACTACAACTAGTTTTAACCCGGCGTCGGGTAGTGACACCCTCATCGCCCAACACACTTGCACTTGGTGTTACAAACAGTCACTAACTTCCCCTTCCTACTGATGTAACCTTGTATTTCGTACCTATTATTGTAAGTTGTGTTACATTACTTGTTAACATTTCTTTTTTTGTTTTAGGTCAAAGGGGTAGAAGAAAATTGGTGATATAAGTTATACCTTGTTAAAAGGCAATTAAGACTGCAGCAATGTCAAAGCGTTGTGTGTTTAATGAACAATGGTTGGACGAACAATTAAATCCTGAATTTTCTGGTTGGATACCTGCTGTGAAAGGCGACAATGAATCAGCATTTTGTAAAGTGTGCTCTAAAACTTTCAAGCTTAGCAACATGGGGCGTCGGGCTGTCTCCAGCCACGGAAATGGCCCTAATCATTTGAAAAACATCCGTGCTAAAATGTCTCAGCCCAGTCTTGCTTTTTTCACTTCCTCTGTGAAAAAGAACTCTCTTTGTAATGACGAACTCTTGCCATCAACAAGCTCAGGAAATATAGAATCAGTACTTCTAGAAAATATTAAGTCTAATGACTCAAATACTTATGTTGTGAAAGATGATGTGAAGCCCAGTGACATTAATGCTTATGTAGTGAAAGATGATGTAACAAAGTCGGAAATAATATGGGCCATGGAAGTGTTGTCCAAGCGAATGTCTCTGAACTCTTGTACACAGATTAACAAAACATTTCAGTTAATGTTTCCTGACAGTGTGATAGCTTCAAAATTTACTTTAGGCAAAAGCAAAGCATCTTATGTGATAAACCATGGATTGGCACCAAATTTCAAAGAGTGTTTAATGGACGATCTGAAGCAGTACACTGACTTTGTAATTTGTTTTGATGAATCACTAACCAAAATTGCTCAGCGTGGGCAAGTGAATCAGTTTGTTCGTTATTCGGACGTCAATCTGCAAAACGTTTCCACTAGATACTTAAGTAGTGTGTTTTTAGGACGGGCAACAGCTAATGACCTTTTAGATAAATTCATTAAAGGTGCACCTCTTCCCTTGGATAACATGCTACAAGTGTCAATGGATGGACCTATCAGCTTTCTTGAAAAGCTGAAAGATAAACTTAGAACTGAAAATCCAGATGGTAAATTTTTAGTTGACATTGGAGTATGTGGTCGTCACGTGGTCAATGGAGCTATGAAAACTGGACTTGAAGCAGTGAAATGGGATATACATCACTTTCTGCGTAACTTGTACTAAATTTTAAAAGGTAGTCCTGCTCGGTGTGCAAATTATACTATGATTACTGGATGTAAAGATTTCCCTTTGAAATTTTGCACTGTAAGGTGGTTGGAAAGCGTTAATTGTTTGACTAGGGCATTGCTTGTCTATGATCATATCAAGAAATATGTTCAAGAATCATCGGTTCCCGGCAAACAGCACTTGTTTCTTACAGAATTCATGGAAAGTCCACTGTTGAAATGCAAATTGGCTGCATTTAGTACTATAGCTTCAGGTGTGAATCTTTTTTGAGAAGGTTCCAGAGCGCAAAGCCTTTAATTCCTTTCTTACACACTGATTTGCTGGATCTGATGAAAAATTTGATGGCACGGAGCTTGAAGCCTGACAAATTAAGTGATGCTGATAGTGTCTCAAAACTGTTAACTTTAGATGTATCAAAAAGTGAAAATCTTTTCTCAATTGAGAAAGTTGATATTGGATTTAGTGCTAAAAAGCTATTAAAAGAAATGAAGTGCTCAGAAAGGGAGAAATTAGAGTTTAAGCTGGAATTTAGGAAACATGTGACCAATATAAGTGAAAAACTTCGTGAGAAAAGCCCACTAAAATTTAAGTTTGTCCGTGGGCTAACTTGTTTGGACCCAAATATTATAAGTGAAGCAGCCGAGTCTAAGCAAGAAGAGAGTGGAAATTGTGCTCGAAGTTTTACTTAGTGCAAACATTATTTCAGATGACTGTGCTGGAAAAGCTAATAAACAGTACACTTCGTTGTGTGTAGAAGCTCATCTGCTTTTAAAGTCTCAGTTTGACGAATTTTTAGACAGTCATGATGATTCCATTGGATTAGACAAATGTTACAGTACTCTACTTGACAACCAAATACAATTCGGTGAACTTTGGGATGTAATAAAAATGTGTCTCATTATGTCTCATGGAAATGTTTCAGTGGAAGGTGGATTTTCTGTCAATAAGTCTCTTCTTGTGGAATATCTCTTGGAAGAATCCCTGATTTGTCAGAGAACAGTTTTTGATGCCATTAAAAATGTGGGAGGAGTAGAACACATTGCCATCAATAGAAGGCTTCTTCTTTCTGTAAGAGACTCCAGACGAAGATATCAGGATTATCTTGAGAAAAAAGTGTTCTTCAAAACGACGAAGAAAGAAAACGGAAGGAAAAAAGAAAAATTGATCATGAAATATAAAGGAATTGAAGGAAAAAAGACAGAGTACGGAAGGAACTAGAGTTGGAAGAAGCAGCATTGCAGGCGAAGATTTCAGATTGGGAAAAGAAGAAAAGTGGTGTGTAATATAAAAACAGTGACTGTGTTCCTACTGTAATATTTTTATAGTAACTGTTCAGAATATTGTGTATGGGTTTGTTTGAGTGTTTCTTCAATAAATGTAAAACCATGAAAAAAAGAGTAAAATTAAAAAGGTGTGAGTTGGATGGCTATGGGGAAGGTGGAGGCCGATGAAAAAAATAATTAAATGAATCAGTTATTTGGGAAACTTTATACATCAAACGGAAACACTTTTAAATAATATAAGTTTCTCAATTATCCAATTCAATTTTATTTCTTATCATGGCACATATATTGAAAAACTCACATAAACCTATTTGTGTAAGGTCAGGGATTTCTTATATATTTGGTCAGGGAAAGTCAGAGAAATCAGGTTTGATAATTCTGTGGACACCCTGGTATAAGAGGGATCACGCAAGCAGACCTTCAAGTCACTTGAGACCGCAAACAGGAGTTCTACATGCAGTCGTTGTGTACTTAAACCGCATAGGAAATGGCAATGTCAGAAGACCACATTAGGCACATTATGCTCTATGAGTTCCGCCATCGACATTCAGCGACGGTAGCAACACGAAACATCAAGAACGTATATGGGCCGGGTACCCTGGATGTCAGGACATGTCAACGCTGGTTCCAGAAATTTCAACGGGGGGACACCAGCCTCAAGGATATGCAGCGACCCGGACGGCCTGTTGAGCATTATAACGACGTGCCGAAAGCTGCTGTTCAGGGTATTTCGCAGGCAACAGTCGAGAAATTGGCCACACTTGTTTATTCAACACATTCCACTGTTCACCGGCGTCTGCAGGACCCCGGTTATGTGTATAAACTGAATCAGTGGGTACCACATGATCTCACTCCACAACAGCTGCAACAGCGTGTGGACATTTACACTTCTTTGCTCTCCCGTGAAAAAAGGGAGCCGTTTTTGCACAGAATTGTCACGGGCGATGGAAAATGGATTGTTAATCACAACATTAAGCGTAAATGGCAGTGGCTTCCCATAGGGAATGTGCCTGCAGCAGTGGCAAAACTAGGACGTTTCCCACAGAAGGTTTTGATGCAGGTTTTTATACAGGTTTGGACGTTTCCCACAAAAGGTTTTTATGCAGGTTTGTACGTTTCCCACAAAAGGTTTTCAAGGCATAATCCATTACGAGCTGCTGCCACCCAACAAAACCATTACAGAGAAAGTCTGTCAGCATCTGCAGCGTCTACTCACTGCTTTGCAGGATAAACGTCCAGCACTCGTGAATCGTAAAGGCGTGCTGCTGCAGAAGGACAACACAATACCACACACAGCAAAAATGACCAGTGCCACGTTGCAGGACTTTGGATGGGAAAAACTTCCGCATCCAGCATATTCTCCTGACATCGCCCCATCCGACTACCACCTCTTTCGCAGCCTGCAAAACCATCTTGCTGGGACTACACTTCGAAATGTGGAGGAGATACGGCGAACCTTTCTGCTTTTTTTGCATTGAAACCCATAGGATTACACAAGTCTGGAATTCAAAACCTTGTCGACCTATGGGAAAAGGTTGAAACTACCTGGGGGTGGTGGCTTTTTCTTTCTTTTCTTCACACGTTGAAAAAACGACAGTATTTTTGGGATTACCTGATATATATATATATATATATATAACCACAAAAGGAAGGTTAAATTACAGTATATATATGACACAAAGGCTAAGCACTTCTTGAATGTTTAATATTTTTGTTCCTGCATTAATTATTTCCCTTACGTTTACGTTCATTCAGACACAAAACACCTAATCGAAATTGTTCTCTTGTGAGTACGATTGATCAATATTTTTTGTTTTGTTTCGCAGTTAAACGACCTCCATGAAGAACTCTTGACTCTGAGCAGTCGCATGTCCGTAATTTGGGGTCCCTGGTTCCAAGGAAGGGATTTATCCAACGCCGTGAGGCGAACACACCATCGAAGCTTCATCCAGAACAATCGCAGACGACTAGCGAGAAACTTGTATGTTTGTCCACATCCTAACGAGGTGGTGATCAGTATTACACTCCTATTGTGCATTATGAGGTGTAAACAGCATTGCTATGGTATTTCAGTTTTCTGGTACCTTCTTCAGTGTCTCAGCCCTGGGCTGGCTGAAACACTGCAGAAGGTATCAGAAAACTGATACCTTTAGGGCAGTCAGCGGTTCTCAGCCTGCGAACCACTGACGGCCCTGGTCAGTGAAGATAATGAAAGTAACCATCATACCAAAAACAAGGGACAAAGAATGATTCTTAATCCTTTAAGCAGCCAATGTTAATCCTTCAAGCAGCCAATTTTTAATCCTTTAAGCAGCCGATGTACTTTAACTGAATGGTACCAAACATTTTCTGAGCCTCTCAAACAGAATTGTTCGCGTAGACAGCGAATATATTTGTTCTGATTTCAGTCCATTTTGCTAACCCGAGTTAAATCGTTCCAATCTTCTAAAGAGTTAAAAATGTTGTATAACTTGATGGAGAAGATTACGTGTATTTCATTTTGCGTGAAAAATTTACGTGCACTGCTTTTCTTAATGATTGATCTACAAAAAACGAAGCGTAACTCTGATAAATGTTGGGTATTTTGATAGCGTAATGTAATAATTTTCAAACTTACCATAACGTGAACAGTTGTAGCGTCTTTCCTCTGCCCTGTAAATTTTGAATGCTTTGTTGTTTGAGTTGAGGTACTAGTTCTTATTTATCTGATTAATTTCTATTTATATGTTTTAGCAACGATGTTTAATTTTTCTTAGAGCTTAAAGTTGCTTAATTTTTTTCTTACAAATTTGCATTAAGATAGTTTTGTTGGTTTGATTAACTTTCTTTAAAAATTACATTCCCCCCCCCATTCCTTTTAACGCTGCGCAAGTCTTCATTTTAAGCAGTGCTCCTTATGCTACCAATTGTACGAGCACAAATTTTCTAAAAGAAACAAAACAATTTTTTTCTTTATTAGGTTAATATTTTTGGAGGAGGAGGGGATACCAACATTTGAGCAATATAAAAATAACAGACTTTGGTGATTCATTTATGACTCCTCAGAATTCTTTTCGCATTTGGAATATTTCCGAGATACCTTTTACAGGCTGTTTTACGCTTCCTAAAAGCGTTTGCAAATGCTGATGATGTGACAAGCATATAATACTTAAAACAGAGAAACCATACCAATAATCCGAAATCTATTGGACTAAATTAGAAATTGAAGTTTCCAAGCTTTCCCACATCGATCGGATAGCTTTTTCAAGGAAGGTAGACAGCAAAGAGCCTTGATGTAACGAAACCTTGAAAATTTTGATTTCTTTTTTACGCCAATAGATTCGAATCACTAGCATAGCAGCCCCGGTCGTGCAGTGATCAAAGCGGTGGCTTCTGATCATTCGTCCGAGATGGGTCCAGGTTCGAATCCCAGTGAGGCATGGATGTTGTGTTTGTGTTACGGTGCTGGCTCTCTCTTTTCCCTGAAAGCTGTGGCCCTAAATTAGGGACGGGCGACTGCTTATAGCCCACAAATAAGGAAGATAGCTGTCTAAGCACAAACACTTTAGATCAAATTAATTGTAACAGTCAAATGAAGATAACACGTATCACCGGCATCAAAAGTATACACAGTTAAAAATCATGACGACACGAGTAACTCATTCCATTGAGGTTTAAAAGGTTTAATGTTAAAAACTTGCGAGATCTTTCGAACCTGCGACTTACAGGTTCATCATCAGGCACCAAAACTCGCAAGGTGCACATGAAACGCAGGTGCACATGAAATACACGTGTGGTTATGGGCAGAGACCGCGCATGCGTTCAAGTCGGAACAGGATGAGGTCATAAAATACATACATTTGAAATAACCTGTAAGGTAAAAAACACATAATGATTGTCATAAATATAAAAGTATAAAATGAAGGTCAAAGTTCTTTCACCTGAGTTGTATATATGTACAATAAAATCAATTGTTGTCTAACCTTGTTTCTTGGTTTTTCAGTAGGTATCTCCAAGGTGCTGGTATATTGGATGGAGCTTCATCATTACAACATTGTTCATTCAAATGATAAATATACAAGCTTTTGAGGAACAACAGGCCATTTTTGGTTTTGGTCGTCGATAACAGTTTTACATTGTCCCAGTCAGGATAGTGCTCTCCTTCTAATACCTCTCGTGCTAAAGAAGTTGTTGAGGCATGTGTACGAACACTGTATTTGTGTTCTGTAATTCTTGTCTTTAATGATCTACAAGTGGATCCCACGTAAGAAGTAGACTATGAGGTAGTTGAAAAAGAGTTCAGTGGTACGGAATAAACACCGTATTTATCTAAGGTTGATGTCCGGTCTCGGTCTGATTTGGTCAAATTGAACAAACGTTCCGAAGAAACACCAAAGGAACAATCGTATTTTTTGCATGAATTTTGTAAGATTGGTACAATGGTTGGGTGGTAGGGGATGGATGCGACGTATTTTATGGTCACTTCATCACGTATTGGTTGTAACGTTGTGAAGATCTGTCGTTGATACCTGCGTAACAATTTTGTAAATAGATATCCGGGATAACCGGAACCCTTTGTTAGATTTAAAATCCTGTGTAATTCTAGTTTTAAAGATCTTTTGGTAGAGGAATGACTATAAGCCATACGGATTAAAGATGAAATAGAACTATGTTTATAGGGAAATGGTGTGTACGAATTGTAATGAAGGTAGGTGAACAAGTGGGTTTTAGGCAGATGGAGGTTTGAATGTCATTAGATGGGGTGCGTCGTAATAAAATATCTAAAAACAGAAGGGAATGGGAGGTTTCTAACTCTTGGGTGAATGAAATAGTGAGAAAGACGGCTGATAAAGAGGCGGCAAAAGTGTCCAACTCACTGAGTGAGTATTGCCAAAAAACTAAAACATCGTCCACATATCGCATATAGAGTAATGGTTGGAATGTACCATTATGAAAAACGGTATGTTCGACGTGTTGCAGTACTATTTCCGCCAGGACAGGGGAAAGAGGTGACCCCATCGGGGTACCGAAATCCTGGCGGTAGGTGATGTTATTAAATTTAAAATAAGTCCGGTTCTTGATAAGGTTCAGGGCTGAAACTATAGCAGTGGATTCAGTAGAAGGGATGTTTAAGAATGGAAATAGTGGGGTAATCAGGTCAATGGCAATATCCACGGGGACATTGGGAAACAGGGAAACTACATCAAGACTGGCCATTTTAAATGGAATACCCGATGTAGCGGAATGGATCCGTTCCAGGGAGGACTTAGAACTCAACCACCAACCGAACTTCTATCTCTTTTCGGAGACACATCATTAGCAATTGTTTCTGCAGAAAAATCGGACCAAATAGTTATACTTGATAACCTTACCTATATTAACAAGATGACCGAAGTTATAAATCAGATCCCACATACAGTATTATCTCGTAACCCTATCCCAGCTACCATTACTGTTCTTGTAAAACTTAAAAATAGTAATACCCTACCCCCAGCCATTTCAAATAATATGCAACCTCCTTTTGGTCCACGCACCCCAGATTTGTTTGGCAAAATTAAACTTCATAAACCGGAACACCCCATCCGTCCTTTAGTATCAGGCTATACTAACCCCACCCGAAATCTGGAAAAATCATTCGCCTCAGTCCTTTCGCCCTTAACCACATCTTCACCTTTCTCAATTAAGAGTTCTAAGTTCGCCCTGGAACGGATCCATTCCGCTACATCGGGTACTCCATTTAAAATGGCCAGTCTCGATGTGTGCCCCCCCGGTGGCGCAGTGGTCTAAGCGATGGCCTCTGATCATTCGTCCGAAAGGGGTCCGGGTTCGAATCCCGGTGAGGCATGGATGTTGTGTTTGTCTTACGGCACTGGCTCTCTCCCTTCCCTGGAACCAGTGACCCTAAATTACGGACGAGCGACTGCTTATAGCCCATTGAGTTGCTCACGGTGGTCGTCAAACCTCAAAAAAAAAAAAAAAAAAAAAGGAAAGTCTCGATGTAGTTTCCCTGTTTCCCAATGTCCCCGTGGATATTGCCATTGACCTGATTACCCCACTACTTCCATCCTTAAACCTCTCTTCTACTGAATCCATTGCTATAGTTTCAGCCCTGAACCTTATCAAGAACCGGACTTATTTTATATTTAATAACATTACCTACCGCCAGAATTTCGGTACCCCGTAGGGGTCACCTCTTTCCCGTGTCCTGGCGGAAATAGTACTGTAACACGTCGAACATACCGTTTTTCATAATGGTACATTCCAACCATTACTCTATATACGATATGTCGACGATGTTTTAGTTTTTTGGCAATACTCACTTAGTGAGTTAGACACATTTGCCGCCTCTTTATCAGCCGTCTTTCCCACTATTACCTTCACCCAAGAGTTAGAAACCTCCCACTCCCTTCCGTTTTTAGATATTTTATTACGACGCACCCCATCTAATGACATTCAAACCTCCGTCTACCTGAAACCCACTTGTTCACCTACCCTCATTCCATATAATATATAGTCATTCCTCCACCAAAAGATCTTTAAAACTAGAATTACACAGGATTTTAAATCTAACAAAGGTTTCCGGTTATCCCGGATATCTATTTACAAAATTGTTACGCAGGTATCAACGATAGATCTCCACAACGTTACAACCAATACGTGATGAAGTGACCATAAAATACGTGGCATCCATCCCCAACCACCCAACCATTGTACCGATCTTACAAAATTCATGCAAAAAATACGATTGTTCCTTTGGTGTTTCTTCGGAACGTTTGTTCAATTTGACCAAATCAGACCGAGACCGGACATCAACCTTAGATAAATACGGAGTTTATTCCGTACCACTGAACTATTTTTCAACTACCTCACAGTCTACTTCTTACGTGGGATCCACTTGTAGATCATTAAATACAAGAATTACAGAACACAAATACAGTGTTTGTACACATGCCTTAACAACTTCTTTAGCACGAGAGGTATTAAAAGAAGAGCACTATCCTGACTGGGACAATGTAAAACTGTTATCGACGACCAAAACCAAAAATTACCTGTTGTTTCTCAAAAGCTTGTATATTTATCATTTGAATGAACAATGTTGTAATGATGAAGCTCCATCCAATATACCAGCACCTTGGAGATACCTACTGAAAAACCAAGAAACAAGGTTAGACAACAATTGATTTTATTGTACATATATACAACTCAGGTGAAAGAACTTTGACCTTCATTTTATACTTTTATATTTATGACAATCATTATGTGTTTTTTACCTTACAGGTTATTTCAAATGTATGTATTTTATGACCTCATCCTGTTCCAACTTGTACGCATGCGCGGTCTCTGCCCATAACCACACGTGTATTTCATGTGCACCTGCGTTTCATGTGCAGCTTGCGAGCTTTGGTGCCTGATGATGAACCTGTAAGTGGCAGGTTCGAAAGATCTCGCAAGTTTTTAACATTAAACCTTTTAAACCTCAATGGAATGAGTTACTCGTGTCGTCATGATTTTAAACTGTGTATACTTTTGATACCGGTGATACGTCTTATCTTCATTTGAGTGTTACAATTGGTTTGATCTAAAGTGTTCGTGCTTAGACAGCTATCTTCCTTATTTGTGTATCAATTAGCACGATAGTGTCTTCATCATATCTGCTTATAGCCCATTGAGTTGCTCACGCTAGTCGTTAAATCCCCAATAAAAATAAAAAAGAAATACTAGCAAAGTTCTACTATTTAAAAAATAGTTTCTCGTTATTAATTAATAGGTGCATAACGTCTGTTTCCTTTTTTAAGGGAATAGTTTTCGCACGATTCGAAGCTATAGTGTCGTGTTTCTTACTCCTGGGTCGTCCTGAAAATGTTGTTTGCTCACATGTGTTTCCAGGGGCGAATTGGCACCACCAAGCCAGGCCGGGAATTTTAGACTTTCCGTCCACAATAAAAACATACAACAAATAATATATATATATATATATATATATATATATTCTATAAAGATACCTAAGCAAAAAAAATATACAAATATAATTTTGACTCACACCTAGTACAACATAGAAAAGGTTATGTATCTACCTGTGTGAGTAAAAGGAGAAAAGAAAAAAAAATAAAATAAAACAACTGAATGTAGAAGGTGTCGAGAATACTGAGCCTTGGCTTTATCAAGGACCAGCAAAAACTCTGCATTTTCTCACTTCCACAAAGACCTAGTTGGAAATGGGTTTCTGCAAGGCCATAGATGCAAGTAACATTCCCACCTAAAATAGTTTAAAATATATATATATAAGTCATGTCCTCCGTAGAGTAGCATGACCTAGCACTAGTTAACAATTTCGCTTGCATCCATTAACCTTCATGGCCCGACCCATGCTCTTCATCTGTTACTATTAAACAGAGAGAAGAAGATTAAAGAGAACTCAAGCTGTGAGAGTGACATAATAAATAGAAATGATTTTCAGCTATAACGAAATTCCAAGTTCGTTTGAGAGAGAATTTAAACCTGAAAAACAAATTTTACATTGCAATTAAAAAAGGAAATGTTAATTTATAACGAACAGATTTTTGAAAGAAAACTTGAGTCTAAAACCCCCTACTCTACAACTTATGACAGCACGAAAACGAGAATAAGTTAAAGATAATAATTAACTAAAGAAAACTTTGTGAAAGTTATATACCTTAAACAGTTAGTTGCAATATGTACAAAGTATTTCAGCAGTGCTTTAAGTGCATAATTAATTAGTTATTAAGAACTTAACTACTTTGAAAAAACAGCGCATAGACAGCGCATAGAAAAGGAACAAGCTTAGCCATCTTCTGTTCCTAGGTACCACAAAAGACGCTCAAAGTTACAAAGAAAAGTAAGAGTTAAAACCCGCATAAATGTTAACAGACAAACCAATGCTTAAAAGCTGAAAAGCTAAAAAAATACAGAGAAAAGGTACATGAAGTACTAACATTGAACTTATAAAACCTAGAGCCCAAAAACAAGGAAGAGAGCTTACCTCTTGTGTTACAAAAACTTTTCTCCTCACAAGAGGAGAACATGGCTGACCTCTTCCGCCACTCCCTAGACGCTGAAAATTTTTTCCTTAGTCTTCAGTTTTGCTCTTAAGTATATATATATATATATATATATATTATTTGTTGTTTTAAGAATCCCCTGATGAAAAAAAATTCTGTCTGATCCTGGATGAAGAACTGTTGAAATATGCATCGTAAAACGAATTTTATTGCGACCAAATCTGAACAAAAATTCAACAGTAAAATAATTTAAAAAATCCTTTTACGGTTGAATAAAACGAGCTGTTGTACCAGATTATTACTTTCCCTTAAAAAAATTTGATTCTGCAAGTCTCCTGACCCCATTTTCAAACAATCATTATGAAGATCATTCTGAAAGTTAAAATGTGCACATGCAACATAGTAGTTTTCCTACAAAATTATTTTTTTATATTTTTTTGGCTACCGATCACGTTCTGCGTGATGGCATTGATATTTAGTCCTTGAGTAGAGATCTTTTCTAAGAATGCCCATTATTTTGACCCATGAGTTAGTACTGGTAATAATGGCTTTCACATAGCTGTCTGTCTACATAAGACGAGGAATTTGCATAATATTTTTACTGTATTCTTTTGAACTTTAATTCATTGTAAATGGCATCACTTGTGATGGTGACTAAGTGCATTGTGGGTTATCGTATCTGATGTGTAATGGTTGGTTCTCTGTGTCTATTTGGCACTTAGTCTGATGATGGGGCCATGAGGGCTCGAAAGAACTCGCATTTTAGCTAGTTTTGAATTTGTAAATGAATTGATTTTAATTTGCAGTTTGAAAATGTGTTTTAACTTATCGTACGTAGACAGCTATTCGGAAACCATTATGACCATTCCGTACGAAAAACTTCTATATTATCATTAGTACTGGTAAACCGTTGTTTCCTTTAAGATACATGTATGTGGGACAGATATTTCGGATATCTCTACCGGAGAAGCACTTTGCGCACTGTCAGTCAGTGGATAAGTGTCTGAGGAGAAGGACTATCACAATGGTACTGGTACCTGCTAAATTATAAAACGAAATTAGGGTAAACTAATGACCATCGGATCTCAAATCCTGCAGCCTATGTCTAAATGCAGTTCGTCTTAGCTTAGTTAATTTATATCAGCTTGCTTGATCAACAAGCACTTTTCCACGAGAAGTGCGGAGAATATATTATTTATTTAATACTATTTAATATTTATTTCAAAGACAACGCACAGCATAAATGGAAGGAAAAGGTTTTTATCTTTTTTTGTGGAAATAACTTTTCAGATGGAAATAAAGCTCAAATGAAGTTATTAATAAATACTAAGATAATTGTTCGTTCGTAATAAAACATCCAATAAAAAATGCAATAAAGTGGACTATTTCTCGAATGGTCCACTGGGAAACGTCCCGGTGTCCTGGTTGGCTGTGTGTTATTAAGGCCATGAAATTTCCACAAAGCAGCGAATGAGTTTCTTCCTTTCGGTGAGGGGGAACGAGGTTAACGACCTCCATGCACGACCCTAACGGCTATGAAAGCTCGTCTGTTGCTAATATAGGGAAAATAATTCCAGCAAGGGGACGAAGCCAGCCAGTGGCGTACAGGAAAAAGTCTGGGCCGCCCTGCCAAAAATATCTCCGAAGCCATAAAATCTGGTATCAATAGATATTAACTACTAAAATTTTTAAATTTCAAATTTTTAACTAGGTTTTATGGACATTTTAATAATTCAAATTCTTTGGAACCTGCACGTACTTTTCGTAAAGCGAAAATTGTTGTATTTTATTGCGTGTCATTAATACAAATGTGAACGTTGTAATTAAAATGTATGTCGTAGTTTTATACCAATACAAAGTATTATAAAACAGTTGCTTCAAAGCTGATAATATCATGCAAATTTTAATCTTTTAGATAACTAAGCCTAAAGTCTTTGAAGTGCCTCACGATTACACACAAAAAACAATTATCAGTCATGTGTCTGATGACATTTTCTGATTTACACGAAAATACAGAACATTACTAAGCAAATAAATAAGTAACAATTAAGAATTGTGCAATAAAAAAAAGCAGAACTACATACACTATTTACTCTTGAATAAAAAGAAACAGATTATGCCACAATGTTTTGCACATAATTTTTTTTTCTCTTTAAAAAATGACACTAGTCTCTGTCTCTTCATCCCTGTGAAGAACACCTTTTATTTCATTATATTCGAAACGATGCGAAGTTATGTGCACACAAATGTAATACCTAACTCTTTACACTCATTGTTATAAAATTTTTATTAACCGAACTGTTATTTCTTTTATATTCCTTTGTTAATGTATACGTATTGGCACTATTGCAGGGGCGTATATAATTTTTTTCGGGCTGAGCGACCGAAAATGAAAGTTTTCGGAACCCATCAGAACAAAATAAGTCAATGAAAAATAAAAGAAAAAATTAAAGCATTATTTTCTATTGTAAGTTGATATATTTTTATTAAATTAAAGCATGTTTTCTAATGTAAGCAGCATTTTAACAAAGACATGTTCTTGGAATGGGGCAAGGAACTCTTGGCGCCCTCTAAATATGCCCCATGTACTGTGAAAAGTGGCCTGAAATCCTCTGGAATAACTGTTTTCTCGTCATCTAGTTATTAGAAACTAAAACAGCGGAAAAAAAATGCTTTTCTCTTTAATACTTTTTTCGAAGCTGCCAAATCTTTTTTTTTTCGCTATTTCTTTAATCAGTTTCATATGAAATTTCTGCAAAAAGTCTTTTTTTGCCGAGGCTAGAAAAGTCCCTACATAGCTATATAGTATATATTGATAGTCCCCACACCCGCAACGCGGGTTGCGAGGACTATCAATACGCCCCTGAAGCAAGCGCACGATTCGTGCCTGGTGCTGCACTCGAATCAGACGCAGACCACGACAAGCCGTATACCAGCGCCACTGAAGACTTAACCGTTTCAGACAGACAGATAGATATATGTACGGTAGTTAAAAGTGCCACACATTCTCAGCATGGATTTATTGCGTAAGTACTGACGCATCACTGAAGCAGCGAAATGATTCCATAGACACACGTTTAAGATTGATATGTCTATTGACTGGAGACATTTAATGTACATACACCCTGTAAAGTTGCCGTCATGTAGGAACTTTAATTAAAACTCCCTTGGTGAGATTCTAAGATCTCTCATCCTTCTGCGAATGCAATTAATTCCCTTCACAGAGTGGAGCTGGTTTGTAATGAGTTCCCCCTCGCAGGGTATGAATGTCATCAATGAATTTCGCGGAACAAAGGAGATTAAGAGGCGTTTAGCTTGCATTTAATATCGCCATTGTTCGTTTATCATGTTTACACGAAGAGGCTTTGCAGCCTGCAGTGTCTAGTTAATCGCCGGTTCTGAAGTAAAAGCTTGTCGATTTGTGTCTCCCAGGCGCTGAGGCTTTCGCTAATGTTTTTCCTTCGCGAAAGTCCAGTGTTTGAAATTTTGATAAGTCTCTAAGTTTGAAACCGTCTGTGGAATTAGCTTTTGAATGAACTTCGTTAATGTAAGCAAGTTAAATGAGACTGACTTTCCATCTCATAAACTGTGAGACGCGTTTTCGAAACGAGATTAAAGTAATTTATAACACAAAACTTGTACAGCGAATTTTACTGAAAAAAATTTTCCTCAAATAATTTAACGCTACAGAAGCAATTGCAATTACACTATCTACCAACAAGTAATTGGACACCCCTGCAATCGACGATATCTGCGGTCCTGATACACGTCACGGCCGCCGCCGTTAAATATCGTGTGGGAAATAACAACGCAACCAGTCGCATGCAAGATGCCACGCAGTTCGGAGCTCTCTAATTTCGAGAAAGGTGTAATCGTCGGATATCACAGAAATGGCCGATCCATACGTGACATATCCAGCAAGTTGAAGTACCCAAAATCGACAGTGACCTACGTGATTGGCAAGTAGAAGATGAGAGGTGACTGTCGGAATGTGCCCCGACCCGGCAGACCCACAAAACTGGGAGTTAGAGACCGACGGGTGCTGGCCAGGGAAATTCGGAAGAACCGCACCAAATCGAAGGGCAACATCCGCGAGGAGTTTCAACAGGCATCCGGGAGCGTTCTTTCGATGAATACCATCCGTAAGGAAGCCCATCTGCTCGGTTATAATGGACGTGCTGCCGCCCACCAGCCTTTGATCACCAAGTCGAATAGCGCTGCTCGGCTAACGAGGTGCAAAGAACGTCGACAGTGGACCGTTGAACAGTGGAAACAGGTTCTGTGGAGCGACGAATCAAGGTTCACCCCCTACCGTTCGGATGTCAGGGTCTGGGTTTGGCGTCTCCTGCCTGAATGTATTGTGCCAACTGTGAAGTTTGGCGGCGGTGGAATTATGCTATGGGGGTGTTTCTCCTGGTAGGGCACGGGACCCTTGGTCGCAATTCCTGGTAGACTCAACGCCGAGACCTACTGCACCATTTTGGATGACCATGCGCTTCCTACGTTGTGGCAGTTTTACGGGGTGGACCCATGTTACTTTCAGGATGACAATGCCACCTGTCATGTTGCGAGGTACACCATGGCTTGGTATGGTGACAATAGGGTTAATCGAATGGAGTGGCCTGCGCAGAGCCCGGACCTTAACCCTATCGAGCACCTCTGGGACGAGTTGGAGCGTCGACTTAAGGGGTGCACCCACCGTCCGAAATCAATGAAGGAACTGACCTGTCTTCTCCAAGCCGAGTGGAAGAAAATACCGCTAGCCATCGTACAACGCCTGGTTGAGAGTATGCCCCAGAGGGTCGCAGCTGCAAACGCCGATCGTGGAGGCTTCACCAACTTTTGAAGGTGAATAAACTTCGTTTTCCTTTGTTATCACAGGTGTCCAATTACTTGTTGGTAGATATTGTATATATCCATGCGAAAATAAACACAAGTAATTCTCAAAGAACCTACAGAAAAATTTCTAAATACAACATCTGATACGGTGTCAGACGCGAAGGTTCCGTTATTGAAACAGCTTGCAATTGATAAATTCCTGTCTTGTGAATCTGTAAATTAGATTTCGTGGGAAACGCAGAGTTAGAAAAATTGAATACGCAGCTGAACCAACAGCAGTCTGTCAAATAAATTTTAAAAAATTTCAACCAGTACGTATCAGAGTACAGAATAACATAACATATACTGTAACAAATTTTCTCAAATTCACGACCCCCTTTCCGCGATTCCTTTGGTGAATTAACGAAGAATATTTCTGATACGCCCTTTTCCGTGCAATGACGGAAAAAACCTGAATTTAACGGATTTTTCGTACGACAGAAAAATTCTGAATTTTCAGACACTTTCTGCACTTCCTTCCTTATATTGACTGTAAATTTATAATTTTTAAGTTGTGTTAACAGAAAATTCTGAATTTTCAGAAAACTTTTGGCAATTCCTCTCGTATATTAACGAGAAAACTGTTTTCACTTTTTCCATATCTCTATGATGGGAAATTTCCGGTAATAGGAGCGATTCGCGGGAATACTTTAATTTTGATTAACTGCTAAATTTCAATCATTTGTCGGTAGATCTGATTTTGAAGTTCTGCAGCTGAATTGGATATTGTGGATAGCATATCGCATGAAATTTTGGTTATTATGGCACCAGATATTATATACCAGATAATATCGTTCCCGTTCCGCACTATATTATATCTTTCCCGTCTCTCCCACTTTGTGCACAAGCTGTTGTATATTGTGTTACCGTAGGACACCAGGTACTTAAACTGTTGTACAGGTGATTGTGTGATGTATCAGTCCGTGGACCTCACAAGACAAAAGACATTATAGCTATGAAAAATAAATTTTACATTCAGGAGTTTTGTGAAATAATGCTATGTATATACATTTTTATGATGCTAATAATTTATATTAAAAGCATAATAAAAACAATGCTATGTATATTATATTAAAAAATAAAAATAAATCAGTACATTTAACCTTTTCGCCGCCCCGGTGGCGCAGTGGTCTAAGCGATGATCACTGATCATTCGTCGGAACGGGGTCCGGGTTCGAATCCCGGTGAGGCATGGATGTTGTGTTCGTCTTACGGCACTGGCTCTCTCCCTTCCCTGGAACCAGTGACCCTAAATTAGGGACGGGCGACTGCTTATAGCCCATTGAGTTGCTCACGGTGGTCGTTAAACCTCCAATAAAAAAAAAATAACCTTTTCTTAAAAATAATTGAGTCATTGTGATTTTAATCAGATCTTAAGTTTTAAAGCATTTCGCTGCTTCGGAAAATCACGATACGATACAATACAATACAATACAATACTATTCTATTCCATATTCAGTTCAATTCGATTCAATCCAATCCAATTCAATTCATACTGAACTTGTGATAAGTCTTTCTGGAGTTAAAAAATAATGATCTCCAATCAAAAATAAAATGACTGTTTCACCCGCATTAATGACAAAAATCACTTCATCATCGTACAATTACCTTAAACTTGACTGAAATTCATGGGTCTCACTGGCTTAGCTGTAAGACGTGCTTCTCTAACTGAGGCTTTGGGTCAAATCCTACCTGGGAAAAAGAGGAGAATCTCTGGCGGAATCAGAGGAAAGCAGTCTTAGATTTTGCGAAATTTCTGTATAAATACGGAAAAGCTCGAAATGGACTTTTCTGAAATAAACGGAATTACTGACTACGGTAAATCTCCCAAAATACAGAAGTTAAAAGAAACGGGGATTTAAAAAAACAGAAATTTTGCTAAAAGACTGACACATTCCGGTAATTTTGCTGCACGTTATTTTGAGGAATTTTCCGTGAATCCACACTACTAATTTTTTCACAGTGTAGGAATCTCTGGCTCTTTTCAGGAATAAGTATTGTAAGTTGAGTCTTGAAGTTTCTTTTTTTTTTTTGCTCCATTTTCAGCAGCGCCGGAGAGGCAAGCGTTGTCTCTAAACTGGCTTTTGTCGAATTACCAATGATTAACAATTTTGACAAAAAAGTGAACAAAATTAATTATTAACAACCTTGGCAAACAAGTGAACAACGTTAAGTTCGTGATGAAAATAGCGATATAAGCTGGTGTATATTTTCCAATGGGTTGTGGTGATGTTCTCGGCCGATGTTTGTCTTTCTGTGTGGGTAAGTGGAGAAAGATGTATTAGTTGAGATCGTAAAAGTAAACTGTGCGAAAATAATATAGACTTAACGCGGCGAGTCAAAGGTGATTAAATGTTTTGCGGGTTCAGGAAAGTACAAAAGCATTGTTTTGAAGAAAAGGAGGAATTTCACTTTTCAAACGTGGTTGGTGTCTAACGTCCGTAGGAGTCGTCATGAAACCACGTCAGTAGAAGGTTTTTTTTTTCCTTTTTGATCGGAGTTTAACGACCAATGTTATATAGAAAGACTTAAAATATAATTAAATGATGACTTCGGTTATTCAACGCGCAAAAAACAGCAGCTAGGAATTCGCCTTCAGCTGAAAAAGGCGCTGAAGAGATCCCTCGGCAGCACCATTCCTTCGTTCACCGTGGACCACTCACGAACAAAAGAACATTCCTACCTCTATTTCTCGTCGTTGGAGGACAAACACTTTCCAGGAGAAATCCCGCGAGGGACAATTCGACCTTCGACAATTAACAATAAGCTTCTTACGTCACGCGCATTTTCTTTCAAGCGACAGAGAGTGAAAGAAGAAATACACAGTGGACATAAAAAGGAGAGTCTTGTTTGAGATTTCAGAGAGTGAGGAACGCTTTTCCACAGCCATGTAAAGCTGGAAGGAATGAAAACAGATTTTAGCGAAAAATACATAGTCTTCCAAAATACCCAATGTCTCCCTGGAAGTATATATTATTTATTTTGACAAATTGATATTTTCCCTTTTTCACCCAATCTGAAGAATAAAGATTCGTACGAGCGAAATCACCTGTCGTTACATTCAATTTGTTTAACTATTCAACACCGTGCGCAACCCAGCGGGCTATAAGCAGTCTCCGTCCCTAATGTAGGGCCACTTGTTCCAGGAAAGGAAGAGAACCAATGCCGTAAGACAAACACTACATCCATGTCTCCACGGATTCGAACCTGAGCCCACTTGGACGAACGGCCAGGAGCCAGCGCTAAGACCACTGCGCCACCGTGGCGACATAGTAGAAGTTTCCCATCCGCTAGCCAGAACGATAAAGATCGAAGCCGTATTAATTGTGTATGGAAATTTCATTAAACCTCTTTATTGTTTTTGCTATGAGAGTAGTCTTGAATCTTATTTTACATGTAAAGTCATCTTTGACGAAAAAACTTGGTTCCTTAAATATATTTAAAAAAAAAGTTTTGAATAATTTTTAATCATCTTTAATGATTAGTAAAATGTGTTTAAAGGTTCCTGAGGTCTCGGAAAGGTACAAAAGCATTGTTTGGTGTAAAAAAAAGAGTGTTTTGCGTTTCAGGCGTCGTTGACGCATGAGAGTCATCCTGATGCTACGCCGGGGCGCTGGCTTTTACGTTTAGCGATTGCAAGCTGTCGGAAGCATTTTTCCTGGGCGCTTCGGCAGCACAAGTGCAAAGGACATAGATTAAGCTCGTTGTCAGGAGAGTTTAGGTTTCACACTATTAATAGCGAACCAGATCGCAGTGATCAGAAAAAGTTTTCTGTTCTCTAGCCAGAAAAATATACATTGAAGCCAGAATAATTGTGTTCGGAAAATTCATTAAACCGCTTCATTGTTTTCGCTACGGGAGAAATCTGAATTCTCATAAATTAGTAGCTAATCGGTTCACCTTTTGCTTGTATGACAGCGGCATCACATCGAGGCATGCTATCAAACAATTTCCTGTAGGTCTCGACAGGCCGCCCCGGTGGCGCAATGGTCTAAGGCGCTTGCCTATGATCATTCGTCCGTAAGGGGTCCGGGTTCGAATCCCGGTCAGACATGGATGTTGTGTTTGTCTTACGGCACTGGCTCTCTCCCTTCCCTGGAACCAGTGACTCTAAATTAGGGACGGGCGACTGCTCATAGCCCATTGAGTTGCTCACGGTGGTCGTTAAACCTCCAACCAAAAAAAAAAAAAAAAAAAGAAAAGGTCTCGACAGGAATGGCTCGCCATTCCTACTGCAAAACTGCTAGCAGAGTGGAGAGCAAAGACGTCGTTTTGGTCGATTTCATATCCGTCGCTCCAGTTCATCCAAGAGGTGTTCTATGAGATTGAGATCAGGACTGTGAACAAACAGGCTAGTCTAACAATTCCACCTCATTTTCAAAAAACAAATCCTGAACATGCCGCGCAATGTGGCAGGGAGCTTGATCGTGTTGGAAAAGACAACGGTCATTTCCATAATACTGTCCATTGTTATTAGGGCAGAATTGTCTAGAACGTCGAGGTACACTTCAGAGTTCGTGGTTCGTCGTATAATAGCCAACAGGTCAAGTACCATCCACGAAATTCATACAATGGTGGAACCTCCGTGGAACTTATTTTCGGTGTTGGTTCCGTCTTTCCAGTCGCCCACAGTCCAGGAAAGACTGTGGGGGACTGGGAAGACGGAAGACACACCACTGCAAACGGCGCTGCGCATTCACGGTTGTGATGTGTGACTTATGTGCACCTGATCTACCATAACAACTTACTGTGCAACACTCTGCAGATAGTTATGGCGCTATCCGAGCCGTTATAAGCATTTCCTACTTCCGCAGCGGTAGAAAAGAAATAGGAAGAGCTGGAATTTTTTAACATTTCTTACTGCTGCTCTTCTCTCACGTTTTGTCAGATTGTGCGGCCTTCCTGAACGCTTTTTTGCTGTATTTGCACCGTCCTTCTACCATCTCTTTACGACATCCCTTAGAGCCGATTTTGGTATGTTTAGTTAAGCTGCAATTCTCCGTATTGAAACATTACTCAAATGACGTCCTATGACCAGAGTTGGGAACGCTGAGTTCACGAACGCGGAAACGGTTGATATGCACCTCGAATACGAAGCAGCGGACTGCAACGGTTGAGCCGCCGTGCGACTGTGCCAGGAACGGTATCCCGATGAGACGACTGCAAAACCACCAAGTGTTTGCACTGCTGCATCAGAGGTCATGCGACACTGATTCTTTCCAGGGGCCTGCTAGGTATGGGAAACGATGGGTACGCACTCCTGCCATCGAAGAAAATGAGTTAAGTCACTGCCCATCGGCTCGGTCTGTCTCAATCAACCGTACGAAGGGTTCTGCACAAAGACCAATTCCATCCATATAACGTGCAGCGCGTTCAGACACTAAGCCCCGAGTATTACCCTCAGCGCACTGCATTTGTGCAATGGTACCTGCAGAAGAGTACGGCAGAAACCCAATTTCCTGCTTCTGTGCTGTTCACAGACGAAGCGTGCTTTACACGGGAAGGTTGCTTTAATGCACATAACTCGCATGTATGGGCGGTGGAGAACACCCATGCTGAACGACCACGTGCAGCACAAAACCGTTTTGCTCTTAATGTTTGGGCCGGCATTGTTGGGGACCACTTAATTAGCCCATACCTCATGCCTCCTCTTCTGGACGGAAGGAGTTACCAGATGTTTCTGGATGACGTCTTGCCAGAGCTATTGAACAAACAACAGGTCCCTCAGTTGCTGCACTGTGCATTGTGGTTCCAGCACGATGGGGCCCCCGCCCATTTCAGCAATGACGTTTGTCATTATTTAAACGTGACATTTGGACATCAGTGGATCGGGCGTGGTGGTCCCGTTCATTGGCCAGCAAGATCGCCGGACTTAACATGCCTTGATTACTTTTTCTGGGGTTACATTAAAGGACTGGTGTGCGACACCCCCGTTGAAAGTGTTAAGGACCTAGCAGCACGCATCTCTGTAGCTGCTTCGGAAGTCCGACACACGCCAGGAATTTTCCAAAATGTACGTGATTCCATGCGCCGACGATGTCAAGCGTGTGTTACAGCTCATGGTCTCAACTTTGAACGCCTTCTGTAACCTCAATGCATTTCGCAAATGTCTTGTGAGTAATAAAAAGAATTTTGTTCTCTTACGTGCTGCTCTTTCACTTCTCGTCCTCTCTGTACACTAGCACACGAAGATGAAGTTTCCGACCCTGCATTGCTATGTGATTCCGATTTGTCTTTGCGCAACCTACTCCTCCCAGAAGTTTGTACACGCTTAGCTGAATCACCCTGCATACATACAAAACGTAATATATACACTATCTACCAACAAGTAATTAGACACCTGTGATAGCAAAGGAAAACGAAGTATATTCACCTTCAATAGTTGGTGGAGCCTCCACGAGCTGCGATTACAACTGCGACCCTCCGGGGCATACTCTCAACCAGGCATGGTACGATGGCTAGCGGTATTTTCTTCCACTCGGCTTGGAGAAGACAGGTCAGTTCCAACTCGTCCCAGAGGTGCTCGATAGGGTTAAAGTCCGGGCTCTGCGCAGGCCAGTCCATTCGATTAACCCCATTGTCACCATACCAAGCCGTGGTGCACTTCGCAACATGACAGGTGGCATTTTCATCCTGAAAGTAACATGGGTCCAACCCGTAAAACCTCCACAACGTAGGAAGCGCATGGTCATCCAAAATGGTGCAGTAGGTACCAAGAGTCCCGTGCCATACCAGGAGAAACACCCTCATAGCATAATTCCATCGCCGCCGAACTTCACAGTTAGAACAATACATTCCGGCAGGAGGCGTTCTCCAGGCAGACGTCACACCCAGACCCTGCCATCCGAACGGTAGAGGGTGAACCTTGATTTGTCGCTCCACAGAACCTGTTTCCACTGTTCAACGGTCCACTGTCGACGTTCTTTGCACCACGTTACAGCGCTATTGGACTTGGTGATCAAAATCTTGTGGGCGGCAGCACGTCCATGATAACCGAGCATATCGGCTTCCTTACGCATGGTATTCATCAAAAGAACACTCCCGGATGACTGTTGAAACTTCTTGCGGATATGGCCCATCGATTTGGTGCGGTTCTTCCGAATTCCTCTGGCCAGCACCCGTCGGTCTCTAACTTCCAGTTTTGTGGGTCTGCCGAGTCGGGGCACATTCCGACAGTCACCTCTGATCTTCCATTTGCAAATCACGTAGGCCACTGTCGATTTTGGGTACTTCAACTCGCTGGATATGTCACGTATGGATCGGCCATTTCTGTGATACCCGACGAGGTCATCAACAAATACACCTTTCTCGAAATCAGAGAGCTCCGAACTGCGTGGCATTTTGCATGCGACTGGTTGCGTTGTTGTTTCCCGCACGATATTTAACAGCGGCGGTCGTCACGTGTATCAGGACCGCAGATATCGTCGATTGCAGGGGTGTCCAATTACTTGTTGGTAGATAGTGTATATATTCATCCCAATAACTGCTTGATATTTAATAACTGAAATCCTTTTTTAATAATGAAATTTGGTTATTTGTTAAATTTTAGTGCCACTATTTTGCGTAATCCAGAAGTAATGGTTGATTATGACCGTGACCATGAAGTATATTACAAATGGGATTCATTATTTGTGATTACACACATGTATTTAGATTGTTCACCCTTTCCACGCTTTGATGGAGGTACGCATACTAAAACATGGCCTTTAAAGGGAGAGAAAATACCGCAGCGTAATCAATCAGATGCGTGAAAGCCTAAGTCATCAACAAAACAAATGAAAAGATGAAAAACAAAATCTTGGAAAACCGTGGAGGGATTTTTTAAATGCTTATCAAATGGAAACTGAAGTAATAAATAATAATTCTTTAAAACTTATTTTGAAAAGCTAAAATAAACCGTTTTCTGATTGAAATTATTTCGCTGATTTTTAAAGTGCTTGCTTATTTATTCAAATGTTGGAAACTGTAGCTGCGCAGTTTAAATTAAGCTAAGAAACCAATGAGAGCTGAAGCTAATAAATTTCAATGTTTTATTTATTGCAAAAGCGGTCTGTTTTCGTGATGAAGCGATACTTTACAGCATAACTCGGCTTTTAATCATAATGACGTATAGCAGAAAACGCAACAGAAATTGATAAATTCTGGAGCAGAATCATTGATAAATCTTGAAGACTCACCGAGCTCGAAAGCTTCTGACAGTTTAATTTTAATAAGAGGGGTGGTTAGAAACATTTTTATTTTATTTTCTGATAAATCTACGAATTCTAAATGAAGGAAGCTGTAATTTTATTTATATAGGAGATGAGCAGATATATTATCTACCATAGTTCTTATTGTTTCAACTAAAAAAAATTTCTTTCCTAGAAATTTTTCAAATAACTGGAGCATTCAGAGTTATAAAATTAATGAATTTTCAAGTTTCGTGAGAAACGATAAGAGAATCTTCATGAGTGTTTCGCAAAGAAATGTTTTCTTGAAGAAACCACTTCTTATGGCCCTTTAAACGAAAGCAAAATTGATGAAATAATGAGCTAGGAGGAGTTTTCTCTACCGTTATGTTCATCACTTAGTATATTTCCCAAAGAAACTATCTGCCTGCATGATAAATTGGGACCCACTATCGTCTGTGCGTGAACCAGAATTACCTATACACATTAAAAGACTTGTGCATTAGTTATGTCTCACAGTTCTTCCATGGTCTTTTAAAAAAACCTTTCGAAATTGAGTGCCTCGTGAAATTTTACGATCTTATTTGTCCGTGATTTATAATTAACTAAAGGAATTTAATGCACTGTGGACACGTTTGATCATTTTTATCTTTTTCTTGTGATATAAGAGTAGCATATAAGCGAAAAGTCGAAAATAGCGTATTATGAATTACTTTTAAAAATTAATTAATAACAAGGAACTTACAGTTAGCTGTCTACTATCCTTGAAAAAGCCATCTGGTAATGTGCGAAAGCTTGGAAGCTTTGATTTATATAATACGCCAAGAAATTCGGATTACTGGTATTACTTTTTACAAGAAAGATGACACCGAATTTTCGGGTGTAAATAAGCACGTCTTTTGAATCCGTTCTGACTCAAATTAAATTTATCAAAGCTATTCAAAGTCAATGGAACCGGTATGGAAAACAATAGTACCTGACAGAAGAAAGAAGTTTTTCAATCGGGTTTTTAATCCCTCAGATATTGCTGTAAACGGAATCGTGAGCTTTACGCCCTCTGGTTGCAGACTTGTGCGTTAAGAAAAACATGAATTTATATGAGAAACATTTCTCACCGGAAACGCTCTCCAGCATAGAAATAATTTTTGAAATTGGACTCTTAGAAACAGAAATATCGACAAAAATGAAATGTGATGTTACGTGACCTGGTGGGAAAACCATGCATTATTTTCGGAAGAAAGTATTCTCTAAAGGTTTATCCGTATAAGCAGTATCGGTCCAAGAAAAAAAATTAGTCGAGTTTTCTGGAGCCCAGATTTTGCAACAAATACTTCAGAAGCAGAAATTAACACTTATGACCCCTGGTGGCCAAACCATTCTTTACCAAACATTTGAAATTATGTGAAAAATATTTTCCATCAGGTCTTGTATGCGATACAGGAAGCATTTTTCAAATCGGAGTTTTAGAAGTAGAAATAACGCAGAAAACGCAATTTACCTTTGTGCCCCCTATCGGAAAGTCTATGATTTACTTGAAAATTTTGAATTTATAGGAAAAACATTTCGCATCGGAAACACTATCCAACAAAGAAGGAATTTTTCAAATCGGACTCCTAGAAGTAGAGATATTGACAAAAATAAAATATACCTCTACGCCCCCTGGCGTAGAAACCATGCATTATTTTAGGAAGAAAATGTTTTTAAAAGGTTTGTAGACAAGAGTACTATCGGTCTACAAAGGGCGAATTTTTTCAATCGAGAATTTAGAAGCTCATATTTTGCTGCAAATACATCAAAAGCGGAAATTAAGGTTTACGCTCCCTGGTGGCCAAACCAATTTTTTTTTACAAAAGTTATAAATTATGTGCAAACGATTTCCCATCAGGAGCTGTATCCAGTGCAGAAAGAATTTTTCAGATCGGAGATTTAGAAGCAGAGATATAGGTGGAAACGCAATTTACATCTACGTCCCCTAGTGGAAAGTCTATGAATAACTTGAAAATTTTGAAAATATATGAAAAACATGTCACATCGGAAACACTATCCAACAAAGAAAGAATTTTTTAAATCGAACTTCTAGAAGTAGAGATATTGACTAAAATAAGATACACATTTACGTCCCCTGGCGGAGAAACTGGAATATTTTAAGAAGAAAATATTCCGAAAATGTTTATCGATGCGAGTTGCATCAGTCCACGAAAGAATTTTTTTAATCGATATTTTAGAAGCTCAGATTTTTGGGCAAATACATAAGAAGCAAAAATTAATACTTAAGATCCTTGGTGGCTAAAAAAAATCTATGCGTTATTTGAAAAAGTAACTGTATCTAAAATACTCTTCGACATAAATGGAATCGAAAGATAAAATATTTCTTTCAATCGGATGTTTAGAAGCAAATATGTGGAATAAAACGTATTTTTGAATTCGACATCATCTGCATTTACGCCCCTAGCGGCGAAATTGTACATCGTAAAAAAAGAAAACGCAATAAAGGATCATCATTCGCATATTTCAAGATTCCCATTGCAAAAAGAATTTTTCAAATCTTACCAATAGTTGCAGAGATATCGTGGGTACAGGCGGACGGACGGACAAACCGGTATCATAAGTACGATCTTTTTTAGAAAACACGTGCTAAAAATGTTATCTCTTGTAAGCGCCAATGTGATATTTGATAGGTATCTTTAGCCAAATAATTATTTAAAATTTGTTTTGAAAACCGTAGTAGTTTTTCAGTTTACCAATTCTAAGAATGACTAGAAAACATACTGAAGAGAGAAATTAAATTTGCAGTAAATGGACACGCAGAAGAAAAGAGTCTGAAAAGGTTTTATTAAAACGAAAAACTTGAATGTCTGTGAAATTTCAAAAACTGGCAATGCTCTTCAGAAGAGAAACAAAACCGTAAAATCCTACCAAACAGGTGCTTGTGCCAAAGATGGAAACAAGTCACGTGTCAACGGGTAAACAATTTCTTGCGGGTCAAATGCCCCGTGTAAAGGTGTTTCTGACCCGATTTTCGCCATTTTTTCCGTTTCATTTCAGAAAAAGAAAAAGTTTCAAAAATGAAAATGCGCATTGTGGAATTTTGTGGTCAATACTGGTGCCCACGGAGTGAAAAATGATTTGTCATGAAAAACATTGTCGCCTCTTTCTTAAATCAACGAAGATTTTCACCAACCGACGATACAGCGTCGACGTTAGACACGCCGAAGCCATATGGTAAAGCGATACTTCCTTTGCGTCAGTTTTCAGTGCGATTGTCCGGAGCAAAGCACAGGCAAACACCTGTCACATGCGTTTCTGCTAATTCACTCTCTCACGCCCCGCGTGTCACATTGTAACACTGAGAGTTAGTTTTTACATCGCATATTTTGCATTGAGCATTCACAGGTTTATGTTTTACGTGCTAACATCCCGTTATCATGGCATGTCGTGTCGGAATTAATGCCGTGTTTACCAATGTGTGTGAATTTAATATTAAGGAGACTGAAAAGGCGTCTTTTTGATAATTGCAGATGTGCTTGAAAACATGTGTAAAACACAGGGTGATTCATAAAGAAGTATACAGTTTCAACGCACTACGAAACAAGGACAATGTAAGATATTTTGTTACCTGTAACAGAATTGTAGGGGAATGTTTCAAGTTTTTTTAGAGACAATCGCAGATGTTCTATGTGTGCGCCCTTAGTCACACGACACACATCGAGCCGGTAATCCATTTCCGCCCAAACGCGAGGTAAGATCTCTGAATCAAGTGCAGTGATAGTGGCTGTGATACACTGTTTCAGTTCAGCTTGATCAACAGGAAGGGGAGGGGCGAATACCTTTTCCTTTACGTACCCCCACAGGAAAAAGTCACAAGGTGTTAAGTCAGGACTTCTGGGTGGCCATTGGGTCAGTGGCATGCTGTAGTCGGCGGCTCGTCCAATCCAACGGTGAGGAAGATGTTCATCGACTGACTAGTCACGTGACACGCGCGCTATCGCCTGCGTCACTTCCCTCAGAAGCGGGAGTAGAGGAAAATGGGGCATTCTGAGACAGAGACAGCCTTCCCATAGACTTAACATTGGCTGTCCCCGTGGCTGTCCCCAGCTGCACACGAGGCTGCCCCAGCTGTCCCCTTGTCAGATTTTTGTCACGTGATGGTTTTCATGATGTGCTGCCCCCTAGCGGTGCTTCTTGGAACTTTCGATGGATCTTTGATGTTGAGGAATGGCAACGACCGAGTGTGGAAAAATGGTGGATATAGGGGATGTGTATTTGATGTGCTGCACCCTAGCGGTGCTTCTTGGAACTTCTAATGCATCTTTGATTTTGAGAGATGGCAGTTGTGGTCCGTGTCTTCAACTGTTACTGTTTTACAGTCTCTGGAAACTGTATACTTCTTTATGAATCACCCTGTAGTTAGGCTATATCTTGCAAATGAAGGACGACAGCTTCACTTCCTGTAAGTAAGTGAATACATTTTATGTGTTCCCGTAAAGCATTTGTTTGATTTCCATATAACTTACGATACCCACTGCGGAGAGACGTTTTGAACACCCTGTGCATATAAATGAAAATAACGGAGATTGAAACTGGTTTAAATATAAAATGGCAGTAAAATTGCAATAATACATTGCTACCATGTGACACGTTCTTATAGCGCGGTGTGGGAAAACATGGTCGTCCGTAGGTAGGGCGGCAATGAAGGGGAGGGGGCACTTGCCCTTCCCTGGAAATCTGATTGTCATTTCAGTTCTTGGGAAACACTACAAAGATTTTCGCCGTAACATTAATTCTGATCACTAGTTTTTTTTTTTTTGTTGAACTTCTGGAGATGTAAGTGCGTACAATAAAAACATTGGGAATTTACAGTAGAAAGTAAATAATGTTGAAGCTTGCTAATTCGTATTGAGCCGCCCCGGTGGCGCAGTGGTCTAAGGCGTTGGCCTCTGATCATTCGTCCTTAAGGGGTCCGGGCTCGAATCCCGGTCAGGCATGGATGTTGTGTTTGTCTTACGGCACTGGCTTTCTCCCTTCCCTGGAACCAGTGACCCTAAATTAGGGACGGGTGACTGTTTATAGCCCATTGAGTTGCTCACGGTGGTCGTTAAACCTCCAATCAAAAAAAAAAAATGCTTGTTGAACACCGCATACGTGAGTATAGTACAGAGCAGTGTGGAAGACTAATAAATATTCTACAACGGCTACTTGCCGCTAGACGAAGAGTTTCGCAAGTTTTTTTCCTTTTTGATTATCAATGGTATGTATGATCACTGCGGTTTTGTGGTGCATGGGACATAAGTTCCCGAGAGGCGCAAGGCTCACAACAACGAAATTTTCTTATTGTTCCAACATGCTGTCGCACTTCATCTATCCGTCTTTTTTCATGCAGTTTTTTGGGTCTTCTTGTTTTCAGCTAAATTTAAATAGGTGTGTGTGTGTGGTAAGAATGGTTAGAAGATACAGATGGTAAGGTGGAAGTTTACATATGATACTCCTATTTATGTTTTTTGTATTTACAGTTTCCGTTTTTGCCCCTTTCTGAAAATTAAGCTACGGTCCCCGTGTGGGCAAATGAGATTGAAGGATATTTGTCTTTTGAAGAAAAGAAGTGCGAAGGAGTAAACTAAGTATTTCCAAGTGATATTCCCTCTCTTGTTGGCGATGGATTTCGCACGGTGTCAATAAACTAGTATAAAGGGCGATTCTAAACTCATTCAACAAAACAAGAGGGGTGATAGTACACATCAAGACGAACAATATTCGCACTGGAACCTAGGGCCGCATTCCACTCCTAGTGCCAGAAAAGAGCACGTTCAAGAAACGTCCGGTAGGCACACGGAGTTCCAACCAGTGCATGAGAAGCACAAGATGCAAATCAGGTGCGCTGAACACGTGCGTAGACGACGAGGAGCAAACATTTAAAAACGCAGCCGAACCCGTTCAGCGATATTACCGTGCGAACTTCACATGATAATTGGCGTGTACGTTTGACCGGCGCAACGTACCGTGTGTTTCTGGAGCAAGTGCTTCCCGGCCTGTTGCAGGATGTTCCGTTCACCACACGGAGGGACATGTAGTTTATGCATGATGGGGTCCCAGCGCACTTTGCCACCGAGGCCCGATACTTCCTAAATGCGACATATCCTGGACGGTGGATTGTACGCGGTAGACCTGTGGTATGGCCTCCACACACCTCGGACCTTAATCCACTGGACTTCTTCTTCTGGGGGCACATGAAAACATTGTTGTACGTGACACCTGTGGACTCTCTAGAAGATCTCATCGCGCGAATCGCTGTTGCTGCGGACAAGATCAATACCACACCGGAAGTCTACGAGAGGATGCGACAGTCCTTCATTCGCCGGTGTGGGCTGTGCAACGACGCCCTTGGACGCCAGTTTGAGCAGCTCCTTTGAGTCTTTCTCTGATGCGATTGGAATTGTGCAACTCATAAATTAGGTATGTCTCTTTGTTTTCACTGTTGAAGGTTCAACGTGGATATGTAACTTTACTCTTTTCTGGAAGTAGAAGTGGAATGCGGTCCTAGGTTCCACTGCAAATATTGCTCGCCTTGATGTGCATTATCACCCCTTTTGTTTTGTTGAAGGAGTTTACAATCACTTTGTATTAATTTCGTGGAGTTAAACTTATATGTTTCTAATTTGTGAAACTAAACACTGATGTTTCATACTGTTTTTTTTTTCATATGCATACCTTTTTGTACTAAAATGGGATTTTTTCATATGGATAATCAAAAATATTTCTTTAAATTTCTTCAAAACCACGTTGAATTTCAGTTTGACAACAGAACAAAAAAAAATAACGTATTTTGTAGTTCCCTTCCATTGGAAATAAATGAAATAAGAAAAAAGAACTGTGGTTTATCTATCAGTTGCACAAGATGTTTATATAAATAGTGGGAACGCTTTCAGTGATTTATTGCACACATATTAGGGCAGATATCGGTATCATATACGTACGTCGTTCAAAAAGTAACGAGATTGACATCTTAGCGCCAAAACAGACCCACGCAGAAAAATGCAGTTTCCTGTCTCGGAACACCTGCAAGGTCAGTCACGTGACAACGCTTCGTCACAGCGCTCCGCTTGTTCATTCGTGTAGTAGATTGCGTAGAGACCAGACGTGTTGATGCAACCTAGTATAGATTTAAAACTAGAGCACAAAGTACCTATAAAATTTTGCGTGCGTTTGGATAAAACAACCACAGAAACACACAAAATGATTAAAATAGTCTATAACGAAGATTCTTTATCCCGTACAGTAGGTATTGAGTAGTACAGAATTTGTGAATGGTGAAGAGTTTCTAGAAGATGCTCCACGCTCCGGTAGGCATTCGACATGGACTACGGAGGTTAATGTCAATACCATCGAGGAACTTCTACGCAAAGACCGCCGAATGGGAATTGAGGAGGTTACTAATGAGATGCAGATGTCCGTTGGTTTCATTGATAACATTGTCAGAAACCGGTTGGGGTACCGGAAAGTCTCTGCAAAGTGTATTCCCCACTTGCTCACGGATGAACACAAGGCAAATCGTGTTATCATTCGTCGCAAACGACGTGAGCCACATTTTTTAGATCGAGTCGTCACATGCGATGAAATATTTTTTCACCATTTCGATCCAGAAACAAAACAAGAGAACACCCAATGGGAACACCCACAGAGTCCCCGATCTAAGGAAGCAAAGGTTCAAGCAAGTACAGGGAAGGTATGCACTCGGTTTTCTTCGATAAAAAGGGAATTGAGTATGACCATGTTATTCCTCAAGGGAAACCTGTAACCGGTGCCTATTATTCTGAAGTTCTCAAAGGTCTTCTGAAGAAATAAATGATCCTCAAAACTCCCAGAAAATGTACAAACTGGTTTGATTTTGTATCAAGATAATGTCACTAAACATCATCGTGATTTGCTTACCCAGCAGATTATTCAAGATCTAGGCATCGAAATGATGGAGTACTCTCCGTATCATCGGACCTGACACCGTGTGACTTCCACCTATTCTCTGAAGTGAAAAATTTTTTTTGTGGGCGTCGATTTGCATTAAATAGTAAACTTAGCAATGCTGTAATTGGTATCCTGAACCACATGCCGAGGAAGAGCTTTGAACACACTTTCCAGAAGTGGATAGAAAGGTGGGCTCGGTGCACGCACGTACAGGGAGAATACGTCGAAAGTATATAAGTGTAAGTATGTTTACTTCATTGCACTTCTGCTCCATGTAAAATCAGCCTCGTTACTTTTTGACGACCCTCGTACATGCCTTGCGAAAGAGAAAATGTACACTTTTTTTTGTTAACGTCATATCACTTCACATCGGTCAATGTGGGAACCACGTGTAACACCTCAAATGTCCACATGGTAATCGAACCCTTTCCGCATATTCTATGTGACCACGGTGGAAACTTTTTCAATTCTCTGCTTTTGTTCCTGGACGTCATGCGACAAAGGTGGTACATGAACACCATCCTTTATGTAGTCCCACAAAAAGAAGTCACACAGAGTTAAGTCCGGTGATCTCAGCGGACATTTCAAGAAACATTCGTCCCATTGTCTAGCACGGCCGATCCAGTGCTTGTGTAACTCAGTTCTAAGGTAGGCCCGAAGGTCATCATGCAAGTGGGGAGTGGCTCCGTCTTGCTGGCAAATAAAGTCATCACTGTCTTCCTGAACCTGCACGAAGACAGTGATCATCAACCATTGCTGCATCATATCGAGGTAAGAATGCCCAGTTACAGTGCCTTCGGCAAAGAAGAAAGGTCGGTATAGTTTTCGGCGTGACAAAATATTCACCTTAGGTGAATCATGCGCATGTTCAATGATCTCTGCTGGTTTTTGGGGGCCCCAGATTTCACTTTTGTGTCAGTTGACTTTCCCATTGTGGAGAAATTTGGCTGTCATAGCTAAACACTATACGCGATTGAAGGAGTCGTCATTTTCTTCTGTAAGTCCTTGCTGTTTACAACAATATTGGAAACGCTTCTCGTTGTCGTCTTTCTTAACATACGCACCAACAGCAATTTATACGGTTTCATAGAAAGTTTTTACGAAGAATCTTCCGTACTGTCGTGGCTGGCGTTTGCAGCTTACATGATGCGCGACGAGTAGATTTACTGTCTCACTCGTTCTACATAACACTAGACCTGCCACTCCTGTTTTCCGAACACAAGAAATTCGTGTTTACAAATTGCTGATGCCACTTGTAAATAGCCCTCCGGGTTGGTAGCTTTTTACCGTACGCACTTCGAAATTTCCTTTGAACGTTTGTTGCACATTTGTTCAATTAACACAAAAAATACCTTCTCGGGACAGGAAGCCGATATCGTTCAAAAAGGCTGTGAGTGTGGTAAGCGTACGACAGGTAACGCCTACTGGAGGTGAATGATGAAAATACACGCCTTGGTAATAACAACGGGGTAACTTTCATGTTTTCTCTTTTACATGGTATAGATAAGTTAGTGGTATCTCTTTTCCGTTTTTTTTTTAATTAGGGGCTTAAATGATGATTTTATTGGACCTGGTGGTACAGAGACATGACAAACAGGCACAGATATACAGGAAATAGATTTTTCGCATCAACAAGTACATATCATACTGGGTTTACAGTATGACAATTGATCAATTTTCGCAGAGAGCCAGTGTTGATCAAGTAACACATTATGAACAAGTACACATCGAACATGGTTTTACAGTATGCTGAATGACCAATGTACACAGAGAGCCAGTGTTGATCAAGTAACACATTATGAACAAGTACACATCGAACATGGTTTTACAGTATGCTGAATGACCAATGTACACAGAGAGCCAGTGTTGATCAAGTAACACATTGAGAGCCAGTGCCGAAACACAAACATCCATGCCTCACCGGGATTTGAACCCAGACCCAACTAGTGCAAATGGTTACAAGCCAGCGCTTAGACCACTGCGCCACCGGGGCGGGGGCAGTGGTATATTTCTTACAACAGGTGCAATAAATTTTTGAAAGTATTCCTACCATTTATAAACATGTTTTATATTGAAAAGGTGCCTATCAAATCAAGGAACTTGTTAAAGTTGAGCCACAGTTCAGAGAAATGTTTTATGCTGCAATATGAAGTCCTTGCGAAAGTTGAATGCGTATGCCATAATGTTATTCAACCTATGCTTTATGCTATAAAATGCTATTAGGCTACCAAATGCTATTCAACCTTCAATATCAAATTGATGCATTCTGGATTTTCCTGGCTAACGTTAAAATAATCCTATGCCGGCGTTAGTATGCATGCGCAGTGTAGTTGCTTTTTCCAAAAAGACCCCTATGTCGTTGGAGGAGTAACTGTACCAGTCTTACGTTTCTTACGTCGTTCGAATGGCGATGTGGTAAAGCAACCTCTATGGAAAACATTTAGTTTTTTAGCTTCCTGAAAGTGACTCAAGCCATTAAATACATAATGGAATGGACAACGATCTGAACTGTGTTCCTCCGCGTCATAAAATAGTTTAATTTCATCAAAAGAAGAGGACAGTTCGCTTTATTTAATCTATGATCAGCATGATACATAACTTAGTAAGTCAGAAGTTCAACACAGGAAAAGAAGATAGCTCCTTTGGATTGACGACTACAAAGGCACAACATTGTTTGCATTGGAGGAACGAAAAAACTATCGTCCCGATATCTCATGGCAGACAAGAACAGAACAGCCAGTTATATTACCCGCTGTAACAAATGTTATATCTGCATGAAATTCAATTTTTCTTTTTTGCACGTTCCTTTTATTTGAAACCAACGCGCTATATAGCAAACCAAAGGTGATTTAAATACAGATTTGGATTGAACCCTCGAGGAGAAGAACTAGAAATTTTTAGCCGAACGGAAAAAAATTAAATTTTACATCGTCTGACAAAGTATTGCTTAAGCATTTGCATCTCCTGTCTACATAACGATTTCCTTAAATCTTGTGAAAAATACCCGTACATTCTTTCCAGCGTGATTTTCTACTCTTTTCTTTGAATGCAAATCTCGGATTATCTGACGATTTGAGTTTTTTGACCTGCTAATTTTGTATGTTGTGCTTGGATAGAATCATGGAGTGAAAAAGAAATATATTAATCTCGAAATGGTGGTGAAAACGGGTAAATCTTTCAAAGGACTTTTTACTTTTTTTATGTTTTCTTTTAAAGGACTTTATTTACGTACAAAAATAGGAAAAGGAAGATAGAATAAAAATAAAAAGTCAAAATGCTTTTAGTAATGTGGAGACAAATATTCTTAGGTGATTTCTCCATGTTGAAAGAATGAGTGATGAGATTATTACTAAGAGGATTTATACATCCCTAGTGGCAGGAAAGAAAGGTAGAGGAAGTCGAATGAAATCGTGAGAAGCTCAGATTATAAACGTCTGCATAAGAAAAAGTTAGTGAGTCTGAAGGACAAGAGGTCTTGTGTGAGAAATGTGATGGATGTCAGTGAAACTTGAATTGTGTGCTGAGATCGCTGTAAATGGAGAAATTTGATACATCAATAGTATGTGAAATGTACAAACAATTTTGAACTTTAATCTGGCAGATTAACTTTCCTTGAGAAGGTAACCTTTGAGCATCATAGACATTTTAGTGATATGTATGTAAAATGAAAAGTCCACAAGCTACGGTATCAGATGAGAATGCAAAAATTTCTGGATGAGTTGTGCAGTGGTGAGAATGCAACAGTGTCTTCCAATATCAGCATTCTTATTACCTAAGTGCTTACGCTCACATTTCATTTTATACTTTCAGTAGCGAACGTAGAAAATGAAATGTCAGCGAAATGTTCAGGAATACTGCTATCATAAAAAATGTAAGAATCAATTTTTGAAGCAAATACAGTTCAGATGTTATATGCATTTTAAACATGTATTATTCATCATTGTATTCACGGTACAGTTTGGGAAAATTTGAGGAATTCCGAAATTTCAGTACATTCTAAAACAGTTGGAATTGCCTAGTAGTGCTTCAAACAATTGGTTTGATGCATTACATCATATTCCGCAAGCCTGGTATTCAGTTTTCTTTTCCATATGCTAATGCATATTTAACGGAAGCAATTTGAATTTGCGATCGTGCCAAAGCTTTTAAACAGAGTGTCATTTGTTTTTAAGCTGCAATTTTTTCATCATGAATATATATATATATATTGCAATATATTACGAAACGGTCCCTACATATAAAATCACGAAATAATTTCATTTTTCAAATGAAAAAGCCCAAAAAATAGCAGACATATATATATTCATCTAAAATTCGTATTGCAATATCCATGTAAAGACTTATTAATTTAACTTGACTTTTTGAGCTGGATTGCTGTGGAAACGGCATTAAAGGAATGAATCGGCAAATAAGTTCATCATCAATGTCAAACAAACTGATGAACTAAATAAATAAGTAAATAAGCTATCTGTTTTGTATGGAATAATCACGAACTTCTATTGACTGGTAATGCTTTCTAGATTGTGACAGGATTTTCATCAGAATGGTGTTTGTGTGTGTGTGTGTGTGTGTGTGTGTGTGTGAGAGAGAGAGAGAGAGAGAGAGAGAGTGAGAGAGCCTATAGACGTGGCCCGAAAATGGAGTCAGGTTTAGGAAAGAGGTCATTTTAGGCCACAAAAAATTCATCCCAACCGTAAAGTGTATTCTATCTCCGACAAGCTAATACTCAAAATCCTTTAATACAATCATAATCAATTGAGTGCTGATCATTTATAGAATATCAGTAAAGCAAAAAAAACTATGATACTGGTATATTTCCTACAACGCAGTAATAGGTTTGGAAATTACAGAAGATACACGGTGGAGTCACATTATTGTGACCACCAGCTAATATCCAGAGTAACCGCCGTGTGCAGCGCGGACAGGAGCTGGGAGTGACTCAATAAGCTGCTGGAGGGTTTTCACAGGCATGTGGAGCCATGTTGACTGCAGTGCATCTGACAGCTGCTGGATGGTGCGTGGTGGAGGGTCCTTAGAGCGAACAACAAGACCGAGGTGGTCTTGTTGCTCAATTGGGTTTAAGTCTGGGGAATCAGGGGGCCAGGGAAATACTTTGAAGTCTTCATCGTGCTCTTCCAACCACTTTCTGACATTTCTAGCTGTGTGACACACCGCACTGTTTTGCTGGATGGATTCATAACAAATTCGGTCCATAGTGCCGTCCTTATGAATGAAACTTTCGGCCGTTATGTCAGAAACCTGTGGCTGTTATGACTGAAACTTTTGGCAGCTATGACTGAAACCTTTGGCCGTCATGACTGAAACCTTTGGCCCTTATGGCTGAAACCTTTGGCCTGTATGACTAAAACCTTTGACACTTATGACTGAAACCTTTTGCGCGTATAGTCTTTGTGGGATGCTTTCCATCATTGATTTCTAAATGCACACCGATATACACTGGAGTACCAGAAAAACTGGTACAGACGAGCTTATGCAAAATACATTGCAAGGTCACCAATGCGCGTACTCGGTTGCGTCCGCCAGTGCGTATATAAAGCGATAGACATCCTTGCCAGCTGTTTTCAGCATGAGAATGACAAGTAATAACGATTTAAGCGATTTTCAACGCGGTGTCATAGTTGGCGCTCGTGAGATGGACCATAGTATTTCGGAGGTAGAAGCGAAGTTCTGATTTTCACGAACGACCATTGTTAGGGTGTACCGTGACTACAAGAATTCCGGCAAAACCTCCAACCTACGATACCAGTGTGGCCGTAAAAAGACATTGAGTGAACGTGACCATCGTCGGCTGTCAAGAATCGTTTCACGCGATAGGCGTGCAACACTCTCGCAGGTATCAGCGGAATTTAATGCTGGAGCCTCAACAAGCATCAGCTTCCGGACTGTGCAACTTACCCTGCACGATATGGGCTTTGGGAGCCGACGCCCAAATAGAGTCCCTTTGATGGGTGCAGGACACAGAGCTATGCGCCTCTCTTGGGCACGGCAACACCGCCACTGGACACTTGATGACAGGAAACAAGTAGCCTGGTCTGACGAATCGCGTTTCCAACTGTACCGGACAGATGGAAGGATTCGTGTGTGGAGCAAACCCCATGAAGCCATGTTTCCCGCCTGTCAACAGGGAACTGAACCGGCTAGTGGCAGGTCCGTAATGGTATGGGATGTGTTTAGCTGGACTTCACTGGGACCCCTAGTACGTCTGCAAACGTCTGTGACCGGCCAACGCTATGTGCGCATCCTTTCTGACAAGATACACTCGTTCATGTCCTGCATTCATGCTAATGGGTTGGGCGTGTTCCAACAGGACAATGCACCTCTACACAAGTGTCGGGACGCCACATTATGGTTAGAGGAGCATTCATCTGAGTTTACGGTGTTGCCATTCCCATCCAAGTTCCCAGATCTGAACGTAATAGAACACATTTGGGATACCATGCAACGCGCTATCGAACACAGGAATCCGAGACCTTGGAGTACACCCGAATTGTGGAACGCTCTGCAGGAAGTATGGTGTGCATTGCCTACAGCATATTTCCAGAAGCTAGTGGAGTCCATGCCCCATCGTATGTCTGGAGTCCTGCGCTCCCGTGGGGGACCTACCAAGTATTAGACTGGTGTACCAGTTTTTCTTACACTTCAGTGTATTCTGCCAGTCAGTCTTTAATGCAGTGACCAATCCAGCTTTGTTTGTTGGGCGATATCGTCTTCCACGTACCCGACGATCCAATTCGTCCCAGTGAATGTCTGTACTATTCAGGTCAGGACTCCGGTCTGGCCAGTCTAACGTTTCGTGGCTCATATCCTGAAATCAATGTGTGACAACGCCAGCAGTTCAATATAATACCTTGTCACGTTGATAAAGGAACTGGCTTTCCCAAAGTACTTCCACATTGTTGATAATGTATAATTACCCAGGATGCCTAAGTAGAGCTAACGATTGGTGGTTTTGTCCAAACCGACTAATTGGTTCAAGTAGAACCACGAAAAACAGCTCCATACTGTCACGCTGCCTCCGCCAAACTTCATTGTCGGGACGGTACTGTCAGGAAAGTAACTTTGTCCTAGCACCTCACGCCCAGAAACGACCATCAGAGTGGTAGACTGTGTATCGTGACTTCTAAGTCCAAATCGCAGAGTTACACTGGTTTGCAGACCAAGATCGATATTCTTTACACCATAATAATCGTCGTGTGACATTAGTCAAAGTGATTAGTGGCTTGTTGATGGCTGCTCAAGCATGTTGACCCATGCGATACAACGTCCTGCACACTCTAAAGCGCTAACATCTATTCCAATAATCTCGCATAGGGTTCGACAGTGGCAACCCGTGTCGTGCAACGTCCTGCGCACTGTACTGGTGCTAATAACAGTCTCACTTAGGGTTGATGTCATCTCAGACAATATTGATTTGTGTACTGAGTGGACAATACTTTGCAGAGCTCTACCATCCCGTTCTGTTAGCTTCGGAGGTTTAGCAGGCACTTTCTTGGCAGATTCAGACCCCCAGTCAGCTGCTATTTGCATATCACATCAACAATCATTGACTTAGGGATCTTCTTCAATGCCGCTGAAATGTCACATACGGATGGAATGCTTACGTGGCTCTCGATTATTGATCAGCGCTGGAAATTATTTACCTTCTTCTATTGAGCCATCTTGCATTCAAGCCCTACTAGCATATTTATAGTTGCGTCTGTGACGTGGAACTTGTGTAGGATAAAATTCATTATCAAGAGAGGGGTGTCCGGATATGAATAGTAGGGCAGTGTACGTTCAGATAAGTGGGTAAACTGGATAAGCGAAGTTCGTCTGTTCTGCATTATCTGCGATGTTGAGTGAATAATCAATTTGAACTATTGCATGCTTATACATATTATAATTTTGTGTGACTGTGTTATAAAAACATAAAACTGGAAGAGAATGGTCTGTCAGACAATATTTTTACACAATAATATACAGCCGACTGGCGTTAAATTCTGTTCTCCCACTGAGGTAGCACAGGCAACTGCAGATAGAGGCTTTTCATCCAGACAAAGTTTTATGTCCAGCTCATGATGATATTGTCTCATATGTTGGTTATTAATCTTCCTCCGAATCTTTTATACTTGTTTTGCGCTGCAAAAGATGAGCACTATATCAGATCAGTCCAAGGCTGTAGCTGCAGAATAATGTATAAATGATTCAGTCACTTAAGAAATACAAACTTGGAATCTAGTTTTTATGGAATCAAACACTCTTCGTTAATATATCGTGGATTTTATAAACAATTTGAATCTTGCAGTTAAAGAAGAATTTTGGCACTTTCACAATTTTCCCAAAGAACGCTTTGCTAACAGTTGACCATATTTTTTGAGTGTGCTCTAAGAGCTGGTAATTAATTTTCTTATATAAACTCTTCCAGGGCATTTTAAGAACACATCAAGCGAAGTGTGTTCTCTTTAGATTTTTCTAGGAACTTTCTATCAGAAACCACTTCAAATTCATTCATACACTATAATCAGTTGTTTGAGATTTCCTTAAGACAGTCTCTCCTTTCTCTCTAAGAAATATTCAGAAATGAGTTGGGAGTACTTATGGTCACTTCGATTTCCTGATTCAAAGATTTTGAAAACATATCTGAAACCCTTTTGGTCACTTCTGGTTTTCATTGAAGAGCGCCTGTATGAGAACATATCAGAATAAACAAAATGGAAAGTGCTTTAAAATCTTAGTGCACTTAACAAACAGCTCAATAGCGGTTCAGAAGCAAACAGAAACCATTTATTATCCAGATTTGAGATCATCTCTACATTAAGTTCAACTAGACTCATCGTCAAAATTAAATCCATGCGCTGTTAAAGTATTCTTCAGCCTTTCAAGACTAATAATGCTTCGTTAAGTTCTAAAATTTCTACAGAATAATTTGCCAATCATAATCAATTCATAAAGTATTTAGTAGAAGTTGAAGTTTAATTAAGACTGATACCCTGAAAATCAATCGATTTACCTCTTCCTCATTTGTTCAACAAAAACATGAAATTCGTGTTACGATATCGGTCTTCGTTACTTAATTAAATTATTGATTAGAAATTCTGTTCGGGAAATGAAAAAAGGAGCCTACTTTGTTGTGGTGTTCAGCCGCTGATCATCTCCGAAATATAAAGAATTAAATTTTTTTTCTAAACCTAATCAGTTGCTATTTCTTTGCTAAAGTGACTACGAAATCATATTCTCTTTGTGAATATCTGCAGACTAATACGAGTAGTACTAGCGAAAACACTAGCGACTGCGTTCGTTCCACTAAAACGAGTGCGTCCCTATTGGAAAGACCAAAAAAGCATTATATGCTACACAATGAGAAAATATGCAACAGTAAATACTAAAACAGGAAACTATATGGCTGATTTTCAGGTAGAGAAAAAATTTCGTTCTTTGACATGATGTGTACTGTTTTTTCCTGATTTTAAAAGGCTGGGAAATTGAAGATTCTTCAAAGAATTTTGATTTGTTCGATCTTGCATTTGTCTTCTTTTGTCCTGACGGCACTTTTATCCAATTCTCAGCGTTTAGATTTAGAATTTCCTTCTGATTCTATCAACAACTGCTTTTACATGTCGTTTTCTTTTTATTTCTTTTCTTTTCAGAAATCAAGATACATTTCATTACGCTATGTTTGAGAAATTAAAATTAATAAAATGTCTATTGCTAATTTCTTCTGCAAAAGTGCTTTTGCATTTCAATAGCGACCAGTAAGTGTTGCGACTCGCTCTGAATTTCTCAGATGCACTTGAAATCGAGTATTGAAATACCAAAATATATATATATACACTGGCGGAAAGTGAAAAAAGAACACCAAGAAGAAATTGGCGGACGATCATGAAATTTACATATGTTAATAGGGTCGAGTTTACGTAGGTGTGATGTTAATTTCGGGTCCAACCGGCGAGCGCTTGCGCCACAGCACGGCATAATATGCAAATTATCGTCGGTGGTATTTAAGGAGTACGGCGAAGTGAATGTAATCAGTCGTCGGCGTACGGACACGAGCGAAGACCCTGAAGAAGCTGCAATGCCTGGACATGGAAGACGTGTAGGATTTCAGCAGTTATCGGACTTTGAGCGAGGTCGTCTAGTCGGACTCCGCGAGGCCGGGTGGTCGTATCGTCGTATTGCGGAGCGAATTGGACGGGAAGTATCGGTGGTGGTACGAGGGTGGCGTAGATGGTCCGAGCAACATTCCCACACGAGAAGACGTGGTACCGGGAGTCACAGACGGACTGATGAGCGGACCGATCGACACATAAGAAGAGCGGCGTTGTCAAGCAGAACATCCAATGCTACACAAATCCGAGCTGCCGTTGCACCTGAGGTGACTTTGCGAAAAATCCGCAACCGTCTACTGGATGCAGGACTACGTGCACGTGTGCCTCTGGCATGTGTACCTCTGACTCCAGCTCACCGTCAGGAACTGCTGCAGTAGTGTCGCCAACGTTTGCACCGGAGCACGCAATGGCTATCTGTCGTGTTCAGCGATGAAAGCAGATTCTGCTTGGGAACCTCCGATGGCCGTATGCGTGTTCGCGTACGCACAGGGGAGCGTCTCCACCCTTTTTGCGTCCGCCAGCCACACACAGGGATTACACCTGGTCTCCTGGTGTGGGGAGCGATCAGCTATCACTCCCGTACACAACTAGTGTTTGTACCGATTACGTTAAACAGCACCTCTTACATCAACAACATCATTCAGCCCGTTGTTGTGCCATTTGTAAGGTCGGTCCATCGTGGTGTTTTCCAGCAAGATAACGCACACCAACACACGGCACGTGCAACGCAACATGCACTTCAGGGTGTGAACCAACTTCCATGGCCTGCACGTTCACCGGATTTGTCCCCCATTAAGCACGTGTGGGTTTTTATGGGACAACGACTTATCCGGTCTCCACGGCCAAGCACGACCATCCCCGATTAACGCGTCCAGGTTGAGGATGCTTGGAACTCAATACCCCAAACTTACATCCAACATCTGTACGACAGACTCCATGCCAGAATTGCACAGTGTGACGCAGTTCATGGCGGTTCAACCTCGTACTAACCATGTTACGTGGAAATGTTATGTTTCAGTTTACCAGCAAATACAGCTGTATTTTGCCATAATGTTTTGATCACGTTATCCTCTGTATTCCGTTATTATGCTGTATAAATTTCGTTGGTATCAGACGTCTCCTTCTTGGTGTTCTTTTTTCACTTTTCGCCAGTGTATATGCACACACCGGTGAACCATTCTATTGTTTCCACCCCTAGCCTACAGAAGTAAGCGCGTCTGGAGACAGAACAGTGGCGCAGGTGAAGATCACAGAGCAGTATATATAAGTACAACACGAGGACCGGCTTTCGGTTAGTAGAGTGTTCGCAGTCGGAATGGAAAAAAGCTGCCGTCTTATCGGAGTTTGATGAAAGGACAAATCGTGATGGCACGGGTCCTCGGAACTACGATCTCGAATACCGCGCGGCTCGTGGGATGTTCACGTGCCGCTGTAGTGAGTACACATCAAAAGTGGTGCACAGATGGCCAAACGACGACCCGTCGTCCAGAAGTGTGTCGTCCGCAGCTCATTGATGCCAGAGGGGAGCGGAGATTGTGGCGCATTGTTCACAGCCACCGCAGGGCCTCAGTGCGACAAATCGTCAGAGTTAAAGTGCCCGCTGGAAATAAGTATTTATTTAGTTGTGCAACGGAGGAGCGAAACGCGTTAGTTTCCAATTAGTTAGTTTTCATTTAAAACTTAGAATCTTAAGTCGGTTTCCAGTGTTACCACTGGAGACAGACATAAATTTTAAATGAAAACAGTAATTTAATTATGAAGTAGTAATGCGTTGCAAACTATCTATAATGTCGTTCATTCCATGTTGGCCGTCAGAAAATATCACGTGCCCGTCTGCCTTGTGAATGAGCAGGTAGTGGAGCAGCATCAGACGTGTTTCCGCATTCGATAATGGTTCCCGAAACGCTATGAATTCCGTCGATTATGCTAGCGCGCAAAGCCGAAGAGAATGTATGTCTCCCTGACACAGGCATTATGCCACTGGAAAGAAACAAGTGACTCAAACATCTTCTTTCTCCATTCTGAAGTTGTGCATTATTTTGGTATAGCTCTTTTGGCAGTAATCAGTCAGCAGTTTCAGTGTCAATCATCCCTTTACTTATCATTTTAAATAACAAAGCTGAGAGGAAAGCAGCGATTTCCGATGGGAATGTTCATCCGTCTTAGCCGAACGAATGTATTCGTTCGAAATGATTTCAAACCATTTTGCTGACCCCGAGTTAGTTCGTTCCAGTCTTTAAAAGGGTTGGTATCGTGCGTTAAAGTGCTCATGTCGTTGTGCTTTATATTTTCCTAGGGAAAAACAATTTTTTTTAAATATAAATATGGAGATTTATTCTTAAAAATGTCAAAAAAAAAAAAAAAAAGTAAATGTCTTTGAGAGAAGAAACGTGAAAAATCATGCAGACGAAAGAAACTCTGAGCTTTAGTCATTAAAAACTGTACATATTAATAAGATAGCATTTTATTATAATTACCATCTTTTATTCACTCATTATTACATGATTCTGGGAACACTATCAAAAAGAGGTATAAACTATTAGTATAAAATAATGACTCCAATGGCTCCGACGTAAGTGGGAGACTAACACAACGACCCTTCATCATTTTCTGGTTTGCAAGAAAAAAAGCGCGCAAGTTCTTTGAAAAAGAATATCTTAAATTAATTTTTATTATTTGCGATTTAGTCTTATTCACGACTTGAACAATGTGTAGCTGAAATTTACTTAATTTTGAGAGCTTCTTATGACATACTGTTTCATAGAGAACTATAAGAATATACGTACGTAATTGTTTCCGTATTTTTGTTGAAAAGAAAGTGTTCGAAAAAACGTTTTCGCAATGGGACTGTGGACATCATTTCTGTGAGTCTTTGGATAACAAGCATTAATGTCGTAGTATGTATATGAACGATCGACCTAGAGTTTTCTAATTAACCATAATTTTTATCTCACAGGTATTTTGGTTGAAAGTTCATGAAATGACCAATAAATCTGTAATTAACCAGTAAAGCATGAAAAAAATAGTATTTCGGAGATTCAAATTAATTCAGTGTGTGAAGCAAGAAAAGTTTGAATGTATTACGGGCGTTCGAATTTGACATGGACTTTTGCTTCTAATGCATTAGTTTGAAAAATTGTGCGTATTATTATGGTGCGTTCGGCAACACCGGTATCTCACGCGACCAGAACGCCATTTGTTTCGTTAATTTTCGTTGCCATCACAACTCCCGCATTGCTGAAAAAGAAATGGCGAGGGAAGGTGTTTCGACTTCGGTGCATCAGATAATAATTATCAAATTTCTTTGCAATGAAGGTGCGAGTGGCAGTGAAATTCACCAGAGACTTCAAACATAGTTTGGTGATTCGTGTCTATCCTGTTCATCCGTCTTCGATTGGTGTAGCGCGTTCAAGGAAAGCAGACAAAGCGTCGGCAAACGAACCGCACAAGGCATGACCGACAACTGCTGTTAACGACGCCATGACTGCGCGCCTCAGTGAGCCCATACGAAACAGCAGGAGGATTACTGTAAGTGATATGAGCTCTGCATAGACATCAGCGCCGGCAGGATTCATACCATCATCCACGATAAGCTGCACTTCAGCAAAGTGTATGCCAGATGGGTACCGAAGCAGCTGTCCGACGAGCAGAAAGCCAGCAGTTTGCAAATTGCGAACATGCTGTTCCGAAGAAATCAGAGAGAAGGAGACAAATTTCTCAGCCGACAGTGCACGAGACATGCCAGAAAGCAAACGTGCAAGCATGAAGTGATGGGCACACAGTGATTAGCCCCCACCCAAAAAATTCAAAATCAGAGCATCAGCCACGAAGGTAAAGGCTCTGGTGTTTTGGGACGTTAACGGTATTATTCTTACGGATTTCCTGGAAGATCGTCAAACAATCAGTGTCACCTATTCCATTGATCTCCTCAAGAACTCCCTTAAGGCAGCACTGAGAAAGAAGAGAGCAGTACTCCTCAACAGTACAGTATGCCTTCTCTAAGATAATGCCAGGTCCCACACCGCTAAAGTGACTATGGAAACATTGGAGGAATCGGGATGGGACGTTGTACCACACCCTCCCCGAATATGTCACCATGTGACTACCACCTGTTCGGCCCATTAAAGGTATTTTGGGGAGGGCAGAAGTTCAAATCAAATGAAGAGATGAAAAGTGTTGTCCTGAGATGGTTTAAACAACAGAGTAAACAATTTTATGAAACTGGGATCCGGAAGCTTTCAGAACGTTGGAAAAAATGTATGGACCACGACGGAGATTACTTCGAAAAGTAAGTAATGTAACATCAGCTGTATGGTAAATAAATATCTGATAAAGTCCAGGTCAAAATGAATCCCCTCGTAATAGAGGAAAAACGAGTTCTGTTATAAGACCTAAAAATAAAGATTTATGAATAAAAGAATTCAGTATTTCATATGTGCACAAAATTATTTTTCTTGTATAAGAGCAGGTGAGAACACACACATATAGTTGGTTTTTATTTTCGAATATTATATTTTAGGAATTCTAGTGCACTGACAGCTTTGATGTCACCTCAGTTTGTCTCCTACACCATCAATTAGGTTCTAATGTATCATGCGTCAGTTCGCTGCGGACAAATTCGCCTAGAACTCATTGCGTCGCCATTCCAACTTTTTGTTACATATAAATCATATAGAAGAAAACAAATTAATTCCATTATGCCCATCAATTTGTCTCACTGTAAAAAAACGATATTGCCGTCCCTATGGCCGAGTTACACGGGGTGCTGGCTTCTATCCATTCATTTGAGATGGGTTCGGGTTTGAATCTCGGGGGCGGCATGGATGGTGTGTTTATCTTACGGCACTAGCTGTTTTCCTTCCCTGGGGTCAGTGATACCAGATGAAGGAAGAGAGACTGCTTATAGCCCATTGGGTTTCTTAAGAATACCATTTAGCCCTCAAACGAACAAAGAAACAAACAAAACTATACCTGCGCTTCAAAATGTCAGACATCGAAAATTCTTTTTGCCTCGGAAAATCTGTGCAAAAATTTACTAACGTATCTGTTCTTCTGTTTATCCGTCGTGTAACGTACTGCAGCACGTGTTAAGACGACAAATCTGCAGTGATACATTTTGTCGGTGGAGTTTAGTCGGTTAGAACAACTGGCTCTGGAGAGAGGAGGCGCTGATTCGATATTCGTCACAGACAAATTTGTGTTTTCACATTGGCATCTGTTTTTGTAAACTGAGAGACGGTAGAATAGAAATAACCTGCATCATATGCTTTGTTTTACCGTTTTGTATGTAAATAAGAGGTGGAAATAGGAAGATGGTGATAAACTTGCACACAACCAGGAGCTTTTTATTTCATAGAATCATTAATTTTTCTCGAAGTATAGATGTCCACAGAGAAGACTTTTTAACTGATTGTAGCAGTTAACTTAATATTTGAATAGTGTTGAAGAGGTCGCCTAAAGAAGCTTGTTAGTGTTTCTACTTAGAGTTTTGATTTCTATGTCGTATGTAGAGACGCCAAAGTCAACGGTCATACGTATGGCTTATCTTTAAATCATTTGAAAACTGCGTCGTAACAGAGCAGAAATCGAACCCACACTTCTTGATATCCATTTGAGCATCGCACTGTTATGCTAACCAGAACAGTGCATCCCTAGCAAACTAAATCGTGTCGTGAGGAAATTTTAACAGAATGTAGAAAAAATATGTCTCTAAGATACCGATGGCGAGAGCATGTACAATACATAAAATATTGCAGCACTGGAAATTTGGTTCAGGTTTGTGAAAATGCTGGAACTGCTATGAGGAGGTTACGAAAACTCTTTCCGACTTCGGAAAGGGGTTTCGTACATCTATTCACAAAGCTTTACCAAAACTGACAATAACCTTAGGATAAATGCATATAAAGCTTTAAGGCTGTCTTTGAATGAGTTTTAGGGTTCATCTTGTGCGATAGATGGCGCATAAGATCACTCCTTGGGCGTGGCTTTTACGTTTTGAGGGACTGTCCCAGAAGTTGGTGTCAGCAAATCGCTGAAGACCTCGCTATATTCAGAATGGAGGCGGTCTCTCGTTGGCTCCACAATGAAAAGACAAAATACGCGCTGTTGCGGGTTTAACCCCAATGACGTTATTTCGGGTGGAGCTTAGTAGGTAAGTGGGTTTATATATCTCAAATTCAGGGGTACACTGCTAATGTACACATTTTCTCTTCAAAAAAATGAACGTACAGTAGGATTTAAGATGATTTATGGGAGACAAGATTCCAGTCTCACTTTTGGCCCCATTTAATTATTTCTATTTGGCCTAGATAATTAAAATAAATCTGACAGAAATGAGAGATTTTGTTTCTTCCACACAGAAACACTGCTAAGCAAACTTATCGTGCCATTTAGTGCCCAAATTGGAATATTTGGATTCAGATAAATTGAATTTTAAAAAAACATTCTAACAATGTTTTCGGAATAATAACTGTGGCACATATTAGCTATAGGTCGTTTTTATTTGTGCTCAAAATTTCAAACACTACAAAGTAATAGTCTTCTAGAAAATGTGCACAAAATGATTTACATTGCAGACATAGGATAGAGTTTCTCTTACACTCATTCAAAGACAGCCTTAAGGTTTACGTAGAATTCTCTGTAATCTTAATGAATTTAACAAGTAGGTTCATTGGTTTCTCTATAGAAACCAAAGAGTTTCATATTCTTCTATAGTCTGACGTAACAAGTTTTTTTAATTCTGTCGCTTAACGATATACTTTTCGAAACTGAATGCCAATATAAATTATCTACCAACAAGTAATTGGACACCCCTTCAGTCGACGATATCTGCGGTCTTGATACACGTCACGGCTGCCGCCGTTAAATATCGTGTGGGAAACAACAACGCAACCAGTCGCATGCAAGATGCCACGCAGTTCGTAGTTCTCTGATTTCGAAAAAGGTGTAATCGTCGGGTATCACAGAAATGACAGATCCATACGTGACATATCCAGCGAGTTGAAGTACCCAAAATCGACAGTGGCCTACGTGATTGGCAAGAGGAAGATGAGAGGTGACGGCTGGAATGTGCCCCAACCCGGCAGACCCACAAAACTGGGAGTTAGAGACCGACGGGTGCTGGCCAGAGAAATTCGGAAGAACCGCACCAAATCGATGGGCCACATCCGCGAGGAGTTTCAACAGGCATCTGGGAGTGTTTTTTTCGATGAATACCATCCGTAAGGAAGACCATCTGCTCGGTTATCATGGACGTTCTGCCGCCCATAAGACTTTGATCACCAAGTCCAATAGCGCTGCTCGGCTAACGTGGTGCAAAGAACGTCGACAGTGGACCGTTGAACAGTGGAAACAGGTTTTTTTGGAGCGACAAATCAAGGTTCATCCTCTACCGTTTGGATGGCAGGCTCTGGGTTTGGCGTCTGCCTGGAGAACGCGTCCTGCCGGAATGTATTGTGCCAACTGTGAAGTCCGGCGGCGGTGGAATTATGCTATGAGGGTGTTTCTCCTGGTATGGCACTGGAACCTTGGTCGCAATTCCTGGTAGACTCAACGCCGCGACCTACTGCACCATTTTGGATGACCCTGCGTTTCCTACGTTGTGGCAGTTTTACGGGGTGGACCCATGTTACTTTCAGGATGAAAATGCCACCTGTCATGTTGTGAGGTCCACCATGCCTTGGTATGGTGACAATGGGGTTAATCGAATGGACTGGCCTGCGTAGAGACCGGACCTTAACCCTATCGAGCACCTCTAGGACGAGTTTGTGCGTCGACTTAAGGGGTGCCCCCACCGTCCGGAATCGGTGAAGGACTCACCTGATTTCTCCAAGCCGAGTGAGAGAAAATACCGCTAGCCGTCGTACAACGCCTGGTTGAGAGTATGCCCCGCAGCTGTAATCGACGCTCGTGGAGGCTCCATCAACTATTGAAGGTAAATAAACTTCGTTTTCCTTTGCTATCACAGGTGTCCAATTACTTGTTGGTATATAGTGTAGCTATCATTCGTCCAAAGACAATACTTCGCACCGTTTGAATTTTGGCCTTTTATAAAAATGTATGTTATTTTCAAATTCGAAAAAATTCCCGTCAACCTCGATCGATTCATTTTTGCTATTTCTTGTGTGAAAGTTTCCCCAATTCCGGAATTCTAAACCAAGAGAATTTTTTTTTCTTTCCAAAAATATTTTGAGAACATCCATGATGGCTATAGTTTTGCCGTTTCGTAAAACACTTTACTTTCTACGTCATGTTAAACGGCTGTATCCCTGTGCAACTCCAGCTCGTTCATGAACCAGCTATATCGCTTTTTACATTTACTTCAAACTGAAAAACATTTTCTTGGGAAAATTTGTGCTTTTGAAGGTCACTTGAAGAGCTTGACATACAGTATATATGGGTAAGATTATATTCGTTATCATGCAAAGCCACATTTACGAATCGCTGAAAGTTCTTATTCGTCCGTTCGTCGACAATACTGGAAAAGCGTTTCCGTGTTTTCTTCAAATTCAAATGCTCAGCTTTAAGCTTAAGCTTTTCTTTTCTTCCTACTTTTTTTTTATTGGAGAACTGTAGAGTCATATTTCTGACGGTTGTTTAGCTTAGCGACGCTGCATGTTGTTGCTTACTCAGGAGTTCTTTTACCTCGGCTGAATGAATTATAGATTGGATCGGGAAGCAGGGCGAGAGGAACATTTAGGTAAAATTTCCTTAGTTTTTTTTTTTTCTTTTTGAATAACTGAACATGCTACCTGTCGCTATTTCCTAAGAAGTTCACCGCCCCCCCTCTTCCTTTTTCGTCACGTCGATACCATGTTTAAGTTGCAAATAATTCACAAGTACAGACGTAGGAAGTCTTTTGCATGCAAGAGTTGCCTTAAATTTTCTTTTCTCCTGAGGAAGCACGTTGGTATCAGTTCGGGGAAATTTTCAAACACAGATCAAAGTGAGGAGTTTCTAAATTGCTGCAAATTCAATTAAGTTATTAAAAAAGCGCGTAACATCTACCTCGCTCTTTCGCCATAAATTATGGATCAACATTCTAAACAGATTCCAAAAGCACGATTGTAAAAAAGCATCGAATCGAGAGTAGATTAAAGTTGCAGAAATTAGACCTGCTTCTTTAACACCGCACGCAAAAATTCTTTCCTGCGTTCAAACATTTTTACTCGTAATCAAACTTTATTTGGCGCACTGGCGGAAATGTTATGAATTTTGGACAACAGCAAATAAGACATGGAAAAAAATGTTTCTCTTGTTAGCATGTCTTTTGTAAAAAACGATCGTCCTTCTGTTATCGGTTTGTCCGTCCGTCCGCCTGTACCCACGATATCTCTGCAACTATTAGTCCGATTTAAAAAAATATTTTTGCATTGGAAAGCTTGAAATATGCAAATGATCCTTTTCCATTTTTTGTTACGAAGTACAATTTCGCCGGTAGAGGGCGTAAATGCAGATGATGTCGAATTCAAAAATACGTTTTATTCCACATATTTGCTTCTAAACATCCCATTGAAAAAAAAATCGCATCTTTCGATTTCATTTATATATTAAAGAGTATTTTAGATATAGTTACTTTTTCAAATTACGCATAGATTTTCCGCTAGGGGGCGTAAAAGTTAATTACCTTTTCCTCGATAGCTCTTCTTCTAAAACTCTGATTTGAAATTTTTTTCTTCAGCGGATACATCTCCTCATGCAAAATCTTTTACATATAATTTCAAATTTTTGGTAAAGAATACTTCGGCCACCAGGGGGCGTAAGTGTTAATTTTTGCTTCTGATGTATTTGCCATAATAGAATTGGAGCTTCTAAAATATCGATTGAAAAAAATTCTTTCGTGGACTGATGCCACTCACATCGATAAACCTTTTCGGAATATTTTCTTCTTAAAATATTCCACAGTTTTCCCGCCGTGGGGCGTGGATGTATATTTTATTTTTGTCAATATCTCTACTTCTAGTAGTCCGATTTGAAAATATCCTTCTTTGTTGGATAGTGTTTCAAGTGTGACATGTGGTACATATAATTTCAAAATTTTCAAGTAATTCATAACTTCCCGCTAGGGGGCGTAGCGGTAAATTGTGTTTCCCCCTATATCTCTGCTTCTAAATCTCCGAATTGAAAAATTCTTTCTGCATCGGATACAGCTCCTGATAGGTAATAATTTCGAATTTTTGTAAAAAAAAATAGTTTGGCCACCAGAGGGCGTAAATCTTAATTTCCGCTTCTATTATATTTGCAGCAAAATATGATGTTCTAAATTCTCGATTGAAAATAACGTCGTTTGTTGGCCGATACTACTCATGTCGACAAACCTTTTAGAAACATTTCCTTCCTAAAATAGTGCATGGTTTCTACGCCATGGGGCGTAGATGTATATCTTATTTTTGTCAATATCTCTACTTCTAGGAGTCCGATTTGAAAAATTTCTTCTTTGTTGGATAGTGTTTCTAGTGTGACATGTTGTGGTTCATGTAATTTCAAAATTTTCAAGTAATTCATAGACTTACCGCTAGGGGCGTAAAGGTAAATTGCGTTTCGCCCTATATCTCTGCTTCTAAATCTCTGATTTGAAAAATTCTTTCTGGACCGGATGCAGCTTCTGATGGGAAATCGTTTGCACATATTTTCTAATTTTTGTAAGAAATGGTTTGGCCACCAGGGGGCGTAAATCTTAATTTCGGCTTCTGTTGTATTTGCAGCAAAATATGAGCTTCTAAAATCTCGATTGAAAAAAAGTCGTTTGTTGACCGATACTACTCATGTCGACAAACCTTTTAGGAAAATTTTCTTCTTGAAAAAATGCATGGTTTCTACGCCAGGGGGCGTAGATGTATATCTTATTTTTGTCAATGTCTCTACTTCTAAGAGTACGATTTGAAAAATTCCTTCTTTGTTGGATAGTGTTTCCGATGCAAAATGTTTTTTACTCTAAATTCAAAATTTTGAAGTAAATCATAGACTTTCCGCTAGGGGGCACAAAGGTAAATTGCGTTTTCTGCGTTATTTCTGCTCCTAAAGATCTGATTTGATAAATTCTTCCTGTATCGCATGCAAGACCTGATGGAAAATATTTTTCACATAATTTCTAATGTTTGGTAAAGAATGGTTTAGCCTACACCAGGGGTCATAAGTTTTAATTTCTCCTTCTGAAGTATTTGTTGCAAAATCTGGGCTCCTGAAAACACGACTAATTTTTTTCTTCGACCGGTACCGCTTATATGGATAAACATTTTGAGAATACTTTCTTCCTAAAATAATACATGGTTCTCCCACCAGGGGACGTAAAGTCACATCTTATTTTTGTCGATATCTCTGTTTTTAAGAGTTCGTAAGCTCACGATTCCGTTTACAGCAATATCTGAGGGATTAAAAACCCGATTGAAAAACTTCTTTTTTCCGTCAGATCTATTGTTTTCCATACCGGTTCCATCGACTTTGAATAGCATTGATAAATTTAATTTGCGTCAGAACGGATTCAAAAGACGTGCTTATTACACCCGAAAATTTGGTGTCATCTTTCTTGGTTTTTTTATATCGGAGAACGCTTTGTCAAAAAAGCTTTCATGAACGTATTGGGAAAGTATAATTTTAATGAGAAGTTCCCCATTAAGGTTATCTTTTGAGCCTATACCTACCAGTGGTGGCAACGGAAATTCACATTCTAGAATATAATAAATGAGCCAAATTCTTTGTAAATTGTTGACACGGTAAGGAATGCCCTGATGTTTAATGCATAACGAATAAACAGCGGAAAATGAGGATATTTATATGCATAAAAATGATTGTATTTTAACGGCATGTGGCAAACGAAAATTGGTTAGGAAGAAAATGCAATATAAAACTAAACTTTTAGCAAATACTTAATACCAGAAGTTAATGTATAACTGCTTCTCTACAGCACACTGAAATTCCTAATTTTCCACGTCTTATGAGAATGAATTTTCAACGTAGTTCTACTTGTTTTATGGGGTGGCTAAAAATCTAGATATATTTGGACAACACTAGATGGCACTAGTATTGCGTTTGTTTCAGTTATGGTTTTAAGAATTTGCTGAGAGTTTACTTTCATATTTTATTTTTCTTAACGAATATTTAGAATGTTGATGGTGCCATACACCATTAAATTAATATTATTATTACACATAAAACGTTTCTGAGTTTCTACATCCTGCGTTAAAATTTAACAATTTAATCGTGTCACCAATTTTCAAAGCTTTTGGTTCATTTCTTATATTCCAGAAAGTGAATTTCCGTTGGTGAGTATTGGGTTGAAAGGGAGCATTGAGGCAGTGGAACATAAAATCAGTTTCTATCGTGTTCCTGTTCTGCTACCATGACTCCATATGGGGACTCACTGCGTCTCCGGTGACGTCCCGCGTGTAGTCTTCCACGAGAGCCGGTGGTCGTTGCGACGTTTTACTGCTTTACAAGGAACGGTAATATATTTACTGTTTTAGTAAAACACATGAGAACAAATGTTTCTTATTGACTAGATATTACAGGATCACGCGGAGGAACTATTTGTATGATCCCTAAGATTTGAACAACTGTCACACAAGAGATGTAAATCTTTAATAACGTCATAATTTTGATTGAAAATTTTTATTGTTCGTGCATTTTTCACTATTACAACCGAATCAATGATATCCCTCAAAACATTTTCTTGCTATTAATATTTAATAAAACTGAGAGCAAAGAGAAATGCCTTCCTGAAAATATTCTTTAGTAATTCATATAAGTTTTTCTGAATTTATAGACGTGAGCATTCTTTTAAGGCTAGTTAACTGTTAAACCTTTAAAAGTTATAAGAAAAATACAGGGTGGAAAATTTTATTAAATTAAAACTAAGTTCATATCGTTAGAACACTGAAAATTTAAAAGAATAAAATAGGTTGAAAATTGCTGAAGACAGCTGCAAAATGAATTTATAGGTTTCCGTTGGTTAAGCTTGTTATTTTTTACGTAGTAAGACGTGAGAAATGACAAACTTAATCAATATTTTAGCATCAAAATACATAATAGAACTTCACGCATGAAACTTTAAATAAGTACTTGTGCTTGTAGACTACCCACTAGAGGAACACTTAACACAAATGGAATTAAAAATGCACGAATAACATATTTTTGTCAGTACTGCGTGAAAATTTATTGTATTGTTTCGACGTTAGCTAAAATGTTTATATACTACTAAGGTTGTATCTCATGTCCAACTAACTATTGTAACTTACTAAATAAAACTGCAGATTTACTACATATTTAATAATTTACTAACCGATCAAGGACTTCAACATGAAAGCATAGTCTTCTTCGGAACCCCAAGGTAAAATTTGTTTGGTCAGTCCGGAAAACCTTGCGTTGTGTTATGGCGCAAGTGAACAAGTCAGGATCGTTTCATTTTCAAAACGACATCGCATTTCTGAAGTTGAATTCGTGAAGGATAAGACTATGACTGATCATTATCGAAAAATATTATAAAATATGCCTTATGAAACATGTACAGTAGTTTTTCTGAACTAAAATGCATGTACATGTGCATATACAGGGTGCGGCAGTGTTGATAGCGTATTAATAAAATCGCCCCGTAAGCGAACAAATGTTTTTATTTATTACTCTCTACAGTATGTCAAATAGTAGTTACAAGAATGCCATTGATCAGTCAATGTTTGAATATGAACACTGTCAAATGGCGGCCACGCTGGACCACACATTCTTCTAAGCGGCGTTGGAAGGAGTACATTACTCGTCGTAACTTATCGCCAAGGATATTAGCAACGGCAGCTCTGGTACGGCCCTTCAATTCCAATATGGTGGCACAACGTGCTTGGAAGACTTCTTGCTTGAGGTACCTCCATAAGAAAAAATCAGCACATGTTAGATCGGGAGACCGAGTTTGCGAAGGGATGTCACCATGACGAGAAATTAATCTCTGTGGAAAGGTCTGTCGTAAAAAATCCATGAATATGCGGGCCGTGTGCGCGGTCACCCCGTCGTGTTGGAACCATGAAAGGTTCATATCCACGTTTAGCATCTGTAATTGAGGTAGCAAGATGTCTTGCAGCATCCGTAGATAATGTTCACAGGTCACAGTTATAGCGACACCCTCATCGTCCTCGAAAATATACGGCCCGATAATTCCAAAGAAAGCAACTCCAATCCATACAGTGACACGGTTGCTGTGCAAGGGCTTGATGTGCAGTTACATCACTTTAATAACGCACATTTTGTTTATTCACCGAACCACATAACTTGAAGTGTGCTTCATCTGACATAATCAAGGTGTGTAACATCTGTGGATTTTCACGAAGGAGATCACACATGGTTGTGCAAAACTGTTCGCGTGCAACCAAATCTATAGAGGCTTAATTTCTTGCGCAATTTGGGGCTTATAAGAGTGAAAACGGAAATCCTCATGCAATATTCTCCTGAATGAACGATTGGAAATGAGCAAAGTTGTAGAGTGTCGCCGAGCAGATCTTTTATGGCTACACAAGACTGCAGTACGAACATTTTCAATCATTTTCGGTGTCCGCACAGTCCTTTCGCTACCTCCTGGTTTACAATTACAAGCTGATACCCACATGGGAACGTGCCAGATGGTGCGACCATCTGGCACATTCCCATGACGTTACACTTTGAAATGTCGCCTGAATAGACGTTGTGTATAGCAGCTATAGAATCATTATCCTTGAAATGCGTTTCAACAGCGAAAGCACGATGTTAAGCCGTCCAGCTCGCCATGCCGAAAGAAAAACAAAATGGCAGCTCATCGACATAAGAACGCTGCGTCATCGGGCGCAAATTGATACATGACGTCATTGTACGACACGTGGCAAATTACCCTGTGAGCGCTGCCCCACCCTGTACAATCAGTAGCCAAAACAATAGAGGTACGTGTTGGTCTTGCGTCAAAAACAGGGTGTACACGCCGAGGCATCGACTCCACTAGATGCCTAAGAATTTCCTGAGGAAATGCCAGCCGTGCCAGTTACAGCACTGTCCACAACTCCGCCTGAGATATCGTCCCCGGATCCAAGGATCTGATGTTCTGCTCCACCGCATCCCAAAGAGTTTCCACCTGGTTTAAAGCCCGGAACCTTGGGGGCCACTGATGAATAGGCCACGGGTGGCCTAGCGGCAAAGTTCGTGACTGCCACGGAAAGGGCCTCAGGTTCGATCCCAGGCAGGTACAAACGCTCGATCCACTAAATATCCGCCGTGCGTCGGATGGGCACGTTAAGCCGTCGGACCCCTGGTACTGGCCCCCCGGTAATGAATAAGGGTTTCTTCCTCTCCCTTTCTACCTCACTTCGGTGTCACTTTCCTATCGAGTACTCTAGTCCAAATGTCATAGCTTCCTATTTCTAAGGGTTGTTTAAGACCTGGGATCAGACACTCTTTTCCTGAAATCATCTACATATGACCATGACCACTGATGAATGCTTCTCGAACAGTGATTGGTTGGTTGAGGCTCAGTGTGGAGGCGCATTGTACCATGAAATAGAACATGGCGGCAGGATGCACGAAGGCCATGAAAGCTTGTCGGTGATTAGCCAGCATATGCTGGTAGCGCGCAGTGTTAAGCACCTCTCCGTAGACAGTAAGGGGTGTAATGTATCTCATGAGAACTCCCCAAACCATCACAGAACCACCACTAACCATCGTAGAATTACCACTAACCATCACAGCACCACTACAGAACCACCACTAACCATCACAGCACCACCACAGAACCATCACTAACCATCACAGATTCACACTAACCATCACAGAATCACACTAACCACCACAGAACCACCAGTAACCATCACAGAACCACCACTAACCATCACAGAACCACCACTAACCATCACAGAACCACCACTAACCATCACAGAATCACTACTAAACATCACAGAACTACCACTAAACATCACAGAACTACCACTAAACATCACAGAACTACCACTAACCATCACAGAATTACCACTGACCATTACAGAACTGCCAATAACCATTACAGAATCACACTAAACATCACAGAACCACCACTAACCATCACAGAACCACCACTAACCATCACAGAACCACCACTAACCATCACAGAACCACCACTAACCATCACAGAACCACCACTAACCATCACAGAACTCCACTAACTATCACAGAACTCCACTAACCATCACAGAACTCCACTAACCACCACAGAACTCCACTAACCACCACAGAACTCCACTAACCATCACAGAACTCCACTAACCATCACAGAACTCCACTAACTATCCCAGAACTCCACTAACCATTACAGAACTACTAATAACCATCACAGAAGCACCACTAACCATCATAGGACCACCACTAACCATTACAGAACTACCACTAACCATCACAGAACCACCACTAACCATCACAGAACCACCACTAACCATCACAGAACTACCACTAACCATCACAGAACTACCACTAACCATCACAGAACCACCACTAGCCATCACAGAACCACCACAGAACCCCCACTAACCATCACAGAATCACCACTAACGGTCACAGAATCACAACTAACGGTCACAGGACCACCACTAACGATCACAGAACCACAACTGTCTCTAACAGAGCCGACGTAGCACGACTGAGCCATGGCCTGATGCTGTCGATGCCACACCCCCACATGAGCTCGGACCAGCTGGAAACGGGATTCATCTGAACACACGATGCGGCGCCATTCTGCATAGGTCCACTTTAGATGTTCCCGGCAGCAGGCGAGGCGTCATTTCCGATGACGAGCAGTCAACAAGGGCACACGAGTAGGTTGTCGCCTCCCGTAGCCCAGGGTACGCAGTATACACCGTACCGTTTGCTCACTGAGGTTGCTTGTGTCTCCGACATTTAACCTGCCTACATTTGCACCACCTTTGCCAAGCGGTCGGCCCGTACGAGAGTGGATAGTCTACGTCAACCCCTGTCATCAATGGCGTATTGTCGGCCACCACTTGCTCTCTAGGCGCTGATACGTCCGTTGATGGTATACTCGCGGTACACTCTTGATACGGTTGTACTCGGGAGCCCTAAGGTTCCTACCACTTGCGCGATAGAATGACTCATCTGTCTTGCGCCTAGAATGCGTCCACGATTAAAGTTCGCTCGGACCACTACAGTTATCCATGCTTGTCGTTTGCGACACACTGCTGCCAAGCCGTGTTCATCACCTGTGTTCGGCTTGAGTTTGTTCCACTCTGCGCGTAGGATGCTCATGTCATCTACCAGTCACTCCTGTCTCTAATGTTTTGTCTACTGAGTGTATATACATACATATGTGTGTGTCATTGTGTGTGTAAAACTTTCAGAGTTTTTGGAAGAATATATATATATATATATATATGGGATGTAAGGTCAGGTGATGCGTAACATCACAGCCTCTCCTTGACAAATGTCAACCCCGCCTTCTCGTGGTGCATCCTGTTCCCACTAAAGGGGCTCTGACGACCGCCCATAGCGGTATAACTATACCATCGGGATCAGAGGAAATGCTATCCCACACTCACCAACCCGCTTGGCCAGCGTGGTGAGTTATGGCCAAACCCCTCCAAAATGACTCCACAACTTAAATCTTGGCCCTCAGTCTCCGGCAGCTGGAATGTACCTGGCCAAGGCAGCGGCCAGTGCGACATGAAGGCAGAGGGTGCTAAGAATCCCCGGAGGACCGGACTAGGCTGCCATCTGATGCTGACCTTGGCTACTTACAATGGACGCTCCCTATCTTCTGATTCAAGGCTTCTTGAATTGGAAGAGGAACTACAAAGGATCAAGTGGGACATCGTGGGGCTAAGTGAGGTAAGGAGAAAAGGAGAAGATCTCATCGAACTGAAAAGTGGACATCTCTTCTACTATCGTAGGACAGATACTGGCAGAACTAGTGGTGTTGGATTTATAATAAACAAGAAACTGAAGGATAAAGTTGTAGAAGTTGAAAGTTCCTCTGACAGAGCTGCACGACTTGTTATCCAACTCTCGAAAAGATACCAGGCTCAGATTATTCAAACTTATGCACCCACCACAAGTCATCCTGAAGAAGAAATTGAAGAATTTTATGAGGAAATTTGTCATCTAAATAATAAAGGTAAGCAGCGCTTGAAAATAATTATGGGAGATTTCAATGCAAAAATAGGGCAACGGCAACAGAATGAAACTTCGGTAGGTAAATTCGGTCATGGCAACAGAAACCAGCGTGGAAATACTCTCGTTGAGTTTGCAGAGGCAGAAGGGTTTTTCATCTTGAACTCCTTCTTCAAGAAAAAGCCACACAGGAAATGGACATGGAGACATCCAAATGGGACGACAAGTGAAATTGATTTTATTATGTGTAACAAAAAATTCGTCATAGAAGACTGCAATGTGCTAAACAAGTTCAACACACACCATAGATTGGTGAGATGTAAGATGCACCTCAACACTAAACTTGAACGTGGCAAGCTCATAGGACAAACAAAATCTATTGACATAACCAACCTTAAAAAACACCATAATACCTTCAAGTTGGAACTGAAGAACAGGTTCTCTGCTTTAGAAGGCCTAACATCGGAAGAAGTGGACATCTCTGAAATTAACAGAAAAGTAACCAAAGCTCTTATGGAAACAGCAACAAAATTAGCTGGGTCTAAGAACAAGTTGCATGTGAACAAATTATCAGGAAAAACCAAAATGTTGATGCAAAAAAGAAGAGAGATGAGGACAACTAAAGAAGATGTGACTTGCAAAGTGGAATATATAGAGCTATGCAAGACAGTAAGAAAAAGTATCACTGAAGACGTAAGGAAATTCAACTGTGAACTAGTGAGGAAAGCAATTGAAAACAACCAAAGCCTAAAGATAGCAAAGGGACATCTCAGTAAGGGAAGAAAACAGATTATGGCACTGAGAAAAGAAGATGGTTCTGTAACAAGAAATAGAGGCGAAATTTTGACAAGAGTGAAAGATTTCTACTCCAAATTATATGAAAGGGATGATATATGCACTCCAGACATCATGAAAGATACCAGTACCAGAGTTCCTCCAGTCCTTCCAGCAGAAGTTGCACATGCAATCAAGAACATGAAGCGAGGAAAAGCTCCAGGAGAAGATGGAATTACTGTAGACATCATACAAGAAGCAAGTGGAGAAATCGAAACAGTACTCGCCCAAATTTTCACTCGATGCCTTAATGAAGGAAAGATTCCTGAGGATTGGAACACCGCTACAATGATCCTGCTACATAAGAAAGGTGACATTGAGGATCTCGGAAACTACAGACCTATCAGCCTCCTATCAGTAGTTTATAAAATCTTCACTAAAGTTCTTTCACACCGCTTGAAGGTAACACTGGACATGGCTCAACCGAGAGAACAAGCTGGATTCAGGAGTGGCTACAGCACAATAGATCATATCCACGTGCTGAGAGAACTAATTGAAAGAGCGAGGGAATATGAACTTCCATTGTGCATGGCTTTTATCGATTATGAAAAAGCCTTTGATTCGGTGAAACCATCAGCAGTTACAATGGCTCTGAAAACCTGCGGTATTGAAGATGCATACATTAATATTATTAATAACATCTATGAAAATGCAAGTGCAAAGATTAGGCTGTTTGAAAATACAACACACGTAAAAATTGGAAAGGGAGTGAGACAAGGTGACACCATATCTCCGAAGCTCTTTAATGCCACATTGGAAAATGTCTTTCAATCACTGAACTGGGAAAACAAAGGGATAAAGATTAATGGAGATTATCTAACCCACCTTCGTTTTGCTGATGACGTAGTCATTTTTGCAACTACCCCATCAGAGCTGCAGAGTATGATCCAGGAACTTGCTGACAAGAGTAAAGAAGTGGGATTAAAAATGAACTTTCAGAAGACAAAAGTGATGTTCAATGCTTTTACAAGAAATGAAGATTTATCGATTGATGGAGAAAAGCTGGAGATAACAGACACGTACGTTTATCTTGGACAGCAGATATCAAGTGAGGGTCACATTGATGAAGAAATTAATCGACGTACAAAACTTGCATGGAGAGCTTTTGGAAGAAACAGCATAATTTTCAAGAGCAATATGCCATTATGTCTTAAAAGAAAAGTGTTTGATCAATGCATCCTTCCAGTGCTTACGTATGGTGCGGAGACGTGGACCTTAACTAAAAGAGACATACAAAGGCTGCAGACAACTCAAAGGAGCATGGAGAGGTGCATGCTTGGTGTAACCAGGAGAGATAAGAAGAGGAACTCGTGGATCCGAAAAATGACAAGAGTGGAAGACATCATGATCAGAGTTAAATCCCTGAAATGGCAATGGGCTGGACATACTGCCAGAAGGACAGATCATCGATGGACAGCTGAAATTTTAGATTGGATTCCAAGGGACAGGAAAAGACCCAGAAGAAGACCACATGGGAGATGGGTGGATGAAATTCGAAAGTATGCAGGGGTGACATGGAGGAGACTGGCACAAGACAGACCGTTGTGGAGGAAACTTGGGGAGACCTTCATCCAGCAGTGGATTGATAATGGTTGACAATGATGATGATGATGATGATATATATATATATATATATATATATATATATATATATATATATATATATATATATATATAGAGAGAGAGAGAGAGAGAGAGAGAGAGATTGATATACGTATATACATAAATATCATTTTCCAAAAAAAATATTTTTATATTTTGATACCGAATTTCTAAACGCTTTTTAAACGAATGATTCTCATTAAAATAATGAAACAAACTAGGAGAATTCTCGTATGACTGAAAATTAGCAGAACAAACAGTACTCGTATTTCATTTACTTATTCTGGAATGTTTTATTGGGTTCTCTATCACTTTGTCCGTGTTCACTTGGTCCAGTTCATTTCGTCCATCGTTCACTTTGTCCGCTGTTCATTTAGTCCACGTTCACTTGGTCCAGTTCATTTCGTCCATCGTTCATTTTGTCTGCTGTTCATTCAGTCCATTGTTCATTTTGTCCTCCGTTCACTTTGTCTACATTCATTTCGTCCATGTTCACTTGGTCCAGTTCATTTCGTCCAGGTTTGCTTGATTCAGTTCAACTCGTCCACCGTTCACTTTATCCGCTGTTCATTTAGTCCACTGTTAACATTGTCCGCTGTTCATTTAGTCCACTATTCACTTTGCACGCCGTTCACTTTGTCTACATTCATTTCGTCCATGCTCACTTGTTCCAGTTCGTTTCGTCCACTGTTCACTTTCTCCGCTGTTCATTTAGTCCACTGCTAATTTGTCCGCCGTTTACTTTGTCTACATTCATTTTGACCACGTTCACTTGGTCCAGTTCATTTCGTCCAGGTTTGCTTGATTCAGTTCAATTCGTCCACCGTTCACTTTATCCGCTCTTCATTTAGTCCACTGTTCACTTTGTCTACATTCATTTTGTCCATGTTCACTTAGTCCAGTTCATTTCGTCCAGGTTTGCTTGATTCAGTTCAATTCGTCTATTGTTCACTTTATGCGCTGTTCATTTAGTCCACTGTTAACTTTTTCCGCTGTTCATTTAGTTCACTGTTCACTTTTTCTGCCGTTCACTTTGTCTACATTCATTTCGACCGCGTTCTCTTGGTCCAGTTCATTTCCTCCAGGTTTGCTTGATTCAGTTCAATTCGTACACCGTTCACTTTATCCGCTGTTCATTTAGTCCACTGTTAACTTTATCCGCTGTTCATTTAGTTCACTGTTCACTTTGTCTACATTCATTTCGTCCATGTTCACTTGGTCCAGTTCATTTCGTCCACTGTTCACTTTGTCCGCTGTTTATTTAGTCCACTGCTAATTTTGTCCTTCTTTTACTTTGTCTACATTCATTTCGACCACGTTCACTTGGTCCAGTTCATTTCGTCCAGGTTTGCTTGATTCAGTTCAATTCGTCCAGGTTTGCTTGATTCAGTTCAATTCGTCAATCGTTCACTTTGTCCGCTGTTCGTTTAGTTCACTGTTAACTTTGTCCGCTGTTCATTTAGTTCACTGTTCACTTTGTCTGCCGTTCACTTTGTCTACATTCATTTCGTCTGCGTTCACTTGGTCCAGTGCATTTCGTCTACGTTCACTTGGTCCAGTGCATTTCGTCTACGTTCACTTTGTCCGCTGTTCATTTAGTCCGCTGTTCACTTTGTTCGCCGTTTACTTTGTCTACATTCATTTTGACCACGTTCACTTGGTCCAGTTCATTTCTTCCAGGTTTTCTTGATTCAGTTCAATTCGTCCACCGTTCACTTTATCCGCTGCTCATTTAGTCCACTGTTATCTTTGTCCGCTGTTCATTTAGTCCACTGTTCACTTTGTCTGCCGTTCACTTTGTCTACATTCATTTTGTCCACGTTCACTTGGTCCAGTTCATTTCGTCTACGTTCACTTGGTCCAGTTCATTTCGTCTACGTTCACTTGGTCCAGTTCATTTCGTCCGCCATTCACTTTTTCCACATTCATTTCGTCCTCAGTATAGATGGAATACCGTTGAGAAACTTTCTGTTTTGATGGAAGTTTTTCTCCTAGGCAGAAAAAAAAAACGTCATCGGCCAATGCTTACATGTGATTTTTTTTCCTTTTTAATTTGTATGATTAAACTACAACGATTTAAAATGTTACTTGACGCAAAACGATGAGCTGAATTTTGAAGAGCTTTTTAACACTTTTGTGTGTCAATCACTATGACATAAATCAAAGTTTATTCCAATGGCCATAAATGCGTTGGGTTGAAGAAGAAAACTTTAGATTCCCTTTCTACTTTATGTAAAAATCTCTATTTTCTTTCTCTCACACCGCTAATTTACAGTAAATATCAATCTAAACTTTTTTCACCATTAGACTTTTATGAATTTTTCTCTCACTTTAAATGGTAATGACACATATAAAGAGTTCATTCGTATGAAAATTAGTAATGCGGAAATTATAAACAATAAATAATCCAAATAAAAAATAAACACACTATAAAGCTAAAACAATATGTAAAACATTTCAAAGCATTAAAAGATTTTTGTAATACTTTGATTTATGTCATAGTTATTGACATCGTACCACAAGAAAGAGTTAAAAGTTCTTCAAAGTTCAATTCCTCATTTTACTTTAAATAACATTTAAAGCCGTTATGTTTTGATCGAAAACTTAATGTCCGCTGACCTTTTTTTCTGTCCAGTAACAAAAATTCCATCAAAACAGAAAATTTCTACGGTATTCCATCCACTCTGAGGACAAAATGAATGTAAAATAATAAACAGTGGACTAAATGAACAGCAGATAAAGTGAACGGTGGTAGAAATGAGCTGGACCACGTGAACGTGGACGAAATGAACACGGACAAAGTGATCCGTCACAGTTTTGTTGATGTCCTTAGCGTACTGTTGATTTGCAACTTCTACGAATGTGGACTGTGCTTCAATATCCAAGAACACTTCAATTAAAATTTCATTTAAAGAACCTTAAACAACACGACACTCAGAGAACACAAAATCGGAGATAACACATGCGTACGTAGTTACAAGCAACTAATCGAGGATTTTACGGCTTCAGGACAGACCGAGACGTCACACGTGGAAAAAAGGTTTCTGTGGGAAGAGACGTGTCTGGCTGTGCCCTCTTGTTCATATTACCTATTGTAAAAGACAAATAGGTGAAGCCCTGTTTGCATTTGAGAGAAATCAGAATTATCGAAGAAGACGTACAGCACAATTTTCTTTTCAAGATTTTTTTCTAAGTGCTGGAAGTAGATAGAAATTTTTCTCTGTACCCAGTGGACCAAATTCTTATTTATTTTACAGTAAAATTCTCCTGCTATTGCTTCTCACACCATATTCTCTTCTGGAGAATGGGTCCGAAAAAACTTTTGTTGCATTGAAGACATTTTTCAAGAATTTAAAATTTGTGATGGTATTTGTAGACATCATACAAGAAGCAATTGGAGAAATCAAAACAGTACTCGCCCAAATTTTCACTCTATGCCTTAATGAAGGGAAGATTCCTGAGGATTGGAACAACGCTACAATGATCCTGCTACATAAAAAAGGCGGCATTGAGGATCTCAGGAACTACAGACCTATCAGCCTCTTATCAGTGGTTTATAAAATCTTCACTAAAGTTCTTTCACACCGTTTGAAGGTAACACTGGACATGACTCAACCAAGAGAACAAGCTGGATTTAGGAGTGGCTACAACACTATAGATCATATCCACGTACTGAGAGAACTAATTGAAAGAGCCAGGGAATATACACTTGCATTGTGCATGGTTTTTATCGATTATGAAAAAGCCTTTGATTCGGTGAAACCATCAGCAGTTACAATGGCTCTGAAATCCTGCGCTATTGAAGATGCATACACTAATACTACACTGCCGGACAATTGCTAAGGACGGATGACAATAGCAATGATAGCAACCATAACGTGGAAGGCAGGAAAATGTGGAAATTAGCATAAGTGCGGGAGAGAGTAAGACGTGTTGTGCGTATGCAAATTTTGGATTGCCGAACTTGTTCGTGACGTCATAGCGCTGATAAGAGATATAAAGGATTTGACGCGTATTGACCGTTGTTGTTCAAATGCAAAGTTGAAAGGGAAGGAATCAATTGACTAACTTACAATTTTCAGTATGTCTTCCCGACATCACCTAGATGATTTTACGCGTGGCCGTATTATTGGAAAGATTGAAGAAGGGCGAAACATAACAGATGTTGCCAGGGAGTTTGACGTCAACCACAGTGTTGTTTCAAGGCTTTGGAAGTCATTTAAAACAAATGGAGAGTGTAGCAAACGTCACGGGGGAGGTCATGTTCGTAGTACGACACCTGCAGAAGATCGGTACATAGTGCTATCAACAAAAAGACACCGGCGCAGCACAGCTAGTGAGGTAGCAAATCAGTTTATGGCTGCTACTGGCAAGCGGATCTCTCGAAAAACTGTCGCCAGACGTTTGCATGAAGGAGGACTATACGCCCGCCGTCCTGTTGTGTGCATCCCATTGTCCAGACGTCACCGTACCGCCCGTTTGCAATGGTGCCATCAACATCGCAATTGGACTGATAACGACTAGTCTGTTGTCCTCTTCTCAGATGAGAGTAGATACAGTCTATCGTCTGATTGTCGACGACAACTGATCTGGCGTGATAGTGGTACTGCATATTGTCCAGCAAACATGCAGGAAAGGGACCGATATCCGACATGTAGTGTGATGGTATGGGCTGGCATGATGATCAATAGCCGTACGTCCCTCTATGTGCTTCCAGCTGGGACTATGACTGGCCAACGATACATTAATGATGTTCTGCTACCTCATGTTCGCATGTTCCGTGGTGCTGTCGGTGATAGATTCATTTTCATGGACGACAACGCAACATATCATCGAACAGTCGCTGTCCAGGAGTGTCTTGAGAGCGAGGATATTCAACGCCTCGTATGGCCAGCACATTCTCCAGATCTGGATCTCATTGAAAATGTGTGGGATGCTTTGGGGTGGAGTCTTGCTGGTCGCCAATGCCCTCCAATAAACAAGGGCACACTCATCCGTGCACTGACGGAAGAATGGGATAAATTACCCCAACAGCTGCTTGATAATGTTGTGCAAAGCATGACACGCCGTGTGGAATCTTGCATCGCCCTCCATGGTGGCCATATCACGTATTGACATCTTACGCCGGAACGCCTGCGGACGGTAATTGCATTTTTTTCACGTTTACGTATTATGCACAAAATGGTCTGTTTGTCCCTTGAACACGTTCCAAAGCCTTCTGGATTTCAGAGCACAATAAATTGTGTTTCTTGCAATTTCCTGGTATTCTGACATTATTTTATTTCACTTGGCATCAAAGCACACTTACTTTTTTATGGACTATATAGCCGTTTATGATCCGTCCTTAGCAATTGTCCAGCAGTGTATTAATAACATCTATGAAAATGCAAGTGCAAAGATTCGGCTGTTTGAAAATACAACACACATAAAAATTGGAAAGGGAGTGAGACAAGGTGACACCTTATCTCCGAAGCTCTTTAATGCCACATTGGAAAATGTCTTTCAATCACTGAACTGGGAAAACAAAGGGATAAAGATTAATGGAGATTATCTAACCCACCTTCCTTTTGCTGATGACAGTCATTTTTGCAACTACCCCATCAGAGCTGCAGAGTATGATCCAGGAACTTGCTGACAAGAGTAAAGAAGTGGGATTAAAAATGAACTTTCAGAAGACAAAAGTGATGTACAATGTTTTTACAATAAATGAAGATTTATCGATTGATGGAGAAAAGCTGGAGATAACAGAAACGTACCTTTTATCTTGGACAGCAGATATCAACTGAGGGTCACATTGATGAAGAAATTAATCGGCGTACAAAACTTGCCTGGAGAGCTTTCGGCAGAAACAACATAATTTTGAAGAGCAATATGCTATTATGTCTTAAAAGAAAAGTGTTTGATCAATACATCCTTTCAGTGCTTACGTATGGTGCAGAGACGTGGACCTTAACTAAAAGAGACATACAAAGGCTGCAGACAACTCAAAGAGCATGGAGAGGTGCATGCTTGGTGTCACCAGAAAAGATAAGAAGAGGAACTCGTGGATCCGAGAAATGAAAAGAGTGGAAGACATCATGATCAGAGTTAAATCCCTGAAATGGCAATGGGCTGGACGTACTGCCAGAAGGACAGACCATCGATGGAAAGCCGAAATTTTAGATTGGATTCCAAGGGACTGGAAAAGACCCAGGAGAAGACCACATGGGAAATGGTTGGATGAAATTCGAAAGTATGCGGGAGTAACATGGAGGAGACTGGCACAAGACAGACCGTTGTGGAGGAAACTTGGGGAGACCTTCGTCCAGCAGTGGATTGATAATGGTTGACATTGATGATGATGATTTGTGTGATGATTTTTTTCCAGATATGCTACAGGGTGTCCGAGAATTATTGGACACATTACAAAATTATATAAAACAAAACATTAAACAGATGGAAAAAAAGTGACTGTACTAACTTACAATGTAACTACACAAGTTAATAAATTTCGATGTGAGATCCCTTGGTTGCTCGTAGTACGTCCAAGCGATACTCGATTTCATGCCATGTATTGGCAAGCATCTGAGTTGTTATGGAATAAATAGCAGCTGTAATACGCTAATTCAGTTCCTGCAAATCAGTACAAGGCGTCTGGTAGACACGATACTTCACATAACCCCACATGAAATAATCCAATGGAGTTAGATCTGGAGAACGAAGAGGCCACGGAATGGGACCACCACGCCCAATCCATCTGTTGGGGAAATGCTCATTTAGGCACTTACGTACACACGTTGACCAATGCGGAGGCGTGGCGTCTTGTTGGAAAATAACGTTGATCTGTGGTATAGCAAAATTTTCTAGCATATTCAAGTAAATGTCACCATTTATGTTTTTTTTCGCAGAAGAAGAAAGGGCCAATCACTTCTCTTTTTGATAGGGCGCATCACACATTAACTTTTGGAGACTCACGTTCCAGTTCAATAGCAGCATGAGGCAGTTCACTGCCCCATATCCTACAGTTGTGACGATTCACAATACCTGATACATGAAATGTGGATTCATCGCTAAAAATTACAGTACTGAGAAAGTTTTCGTTGTTTTCCACTCGATTCAGCATATCCACAGCGAAATCGTATCGCAGAATGCAGTCATTTACATGCGTCTTTTGCACTATTTGAGTTTTATAAGCATGACACTTTAATTTCTTGTGCAAGATGTTGTAAACTGTCGATTTCGGAATGCACAGTTCTCCGCTTGCTTTACGAACGGATTTCCTGGGGCTTCGTCGGAAACTTCCATCACCTTGGTCAACCGTCTCACCGCTGACGCTAGGCCTAGCGGCTCCTCCACGATGTTCCACATTGCCAGTTTTTTTAAACTGTTTCATCCACCGCTTAATTGAATCCGTTGACGGAGGATTACAACCATACTCTAAACGGTACCGTCTTTTAACTTTAATGACAGACTTTAATTCCGCAAGCCATAACACGCACATCGCCTTCTGCTGTACGGATGACATGGCTACTGATTGCGCATTTCTCATACATTCTTCATCAGGCCACACCTAGCGCCATCTATCGGATTCTGTGAATAACAATTCTGCAAAACAAAAATATAGAAACCGTGTTGTTAGTAATACGTGACATAGAAAAACAGACAATATTTTTTTTTTTACATAATTTTGTAATGTGTCCAATAATTCTCGGACACCCTGTATATCAAATTCTACTGAAAATTTTCCGTATATTCAAGTTTCAACATTGAATAACTAACTTCCCCGCTAGGTAGGATAAATATACAATTTTTAGTAACTATATTTCTGTATCTTCAACACAAAATTGAAAATCCTATTTTGGGATCTTAAATTTCCCATATTTTCTTCGTAAGGAATTTTTCCATCTTGCAGCAGTAGCATATGATTTGGAAAAGAGACACACTGTGTTGTCCCAAGTATGTTCAGTGGAGCTTCCAAAATGGTCTGCTCTGTTCTAGCACGACGTCGAACTCTCTAAGGTCGACTCCCTCCCCCTAAAAAAAAAAGATATTCTTTTCGTACGCTTATTCATCTGATCTGTTTCAAAACTCATTAATATGTTCAGCATACAAAGAGAATGTTGAAGGTTTCAGTGTTGTGCGTTTCTCCGTGTCGCTTTGATGTTGGCGATCGAAAACGCATTTTTTATGTGCAGCTATTGACCGATGTGAATGACACCTAACGTCTAACTCGTTGCTCAGCTTTTAGTTTGCTGAAGGTTTGACTTCACATGAAAAACAAAATCTAACAGCTTTAATTAACGTACGTAACGGAACTTAACGTGTTACAAACTTTTGGTATCAGGAAACCGGGTTGTTGCTTTCAACATGCCACAGAACTTTTGACATTTTCCTGTTGCAGTACTTTCGCTTGCTCATTCCCAGCGGCAGTCAACCGTGAATGTTGGCCGCAGCAATTTATGACATCTCGGATGGGGCGAAGTATGATTAATGACTCGAGATGGGCGCAAAGGATGTAACTTCGATGGCCAGTTACTTCCATGAAAGGAAACAATATAACACATGGTTCCAGAAGGAGGGAAGCAGGAGGAGGAAGAGAAGAGAACTTCTCCAAACTACGGCCCTTTGGCCGAAATTTTGAACGAAAGTTAGTTACGCGACGAGCAGCCTTCCTCGATTTTAATTGCTCTGAATGTCAAAGGAGCCATCGCTGCATGATGTGGCAAAAGATTAACGTTCATGTCAAAGAGGATGCTCCTGTGATGATATTGTCACATATCATCATCAGCATTTCCTTCTGTGGAATACCGGTCCTCATTCTTCCTTACTGGAAAAGTAATCTTAAAGATTTAAAACTCGAAAAGGTTTGAAACTCGAATTTTACGGAATTGATCTCCTTCTATTATGAGTTTAAGTTTTTAAGTAAAATTGAACCGACCAATATTGTTTTGTTACAGAAATGCGTTCTTTGAGTGGAACGATGTAGAGTCGTCTGGACACCTAGCACTGAAAAATCAGAGAGTGAACCCCAGAAGAGAAAAATTTCCAATGTAATGTCCTCTTAAAATTTCTGTGTTCTGATGTAAATTTGGTTTCTCCTCGTTAAATATTTTCTGATTTAACGCCACAGTCTCTCTCCAGAAGAGCTAGTAAAGGTTGGTATCCTGATAGTGGGTCGAAGTTCATTCAAACGTAGACAAAAAGGTTTTAATGTTCTGAGCTAAGCACAATATTAAGAAAACGCAAGGTATTGTGAGCGAATTATATAAGCAGAGCTATATTCAATTTTCTAAGTAATTTTGCATGAGCCGAGCTATTTCAATTTGCAGAGCGATTCTTTATGAGCCGAGCTATTTCAATTTGCAGAGCGATTCTGTATGAGCCGAGCTATATTCAATTTGCAGAGCGATTCTGTATGAGCCGAGCTATATTTAATTTGCAGAGCGATTCTGTATGAGCCGAGCTATATTCAATTTGCAGAGCGATTCTGTATGAGCCGAGCTATATTCAATTTGCAGACCGATTCTGTATGAGACGAGCTATATTCAATTTGCAGAGCGATTCTGTATGAACCGAGCTATATTCAGTTTGCAGACCAATTCTGTATGAGACGAGCTATATTCAATTTGCAGAGCGATTCTGTATGAGCCGAGCTGTATTTAATTTGCAGAGCGATTTTGAATGAGCCGAGCTATATTCAATTTACAGAGCGATTCTGTATGAGCCGAGCTATATTCAATTTGTAGAGCGATTCTGTATGAGCCGAGCTATATTCAATTTGCAGAGCGATTCTGTATGAGCCGAGCTATATTCAATTTGCAGACCGATTCTGTATGAGCTGAACTATATTCAATTTGCAGAACGATTCTGTATGAGCCGAGCTATATTCAATTTGCAGAACGATTCTGTATGAGCCGAGCTATATTCAATTTGCAGAGCGATTCTGTATGAGCCGAGCTATATTCAATTTGCAGAGCGATTTTGAATGAGCCGAGCTATATTCAATTTGCAGAGTGATTCTGTATGAGCCGAGCTATGTTCAATTTGCAGAGCGAGTTTGTATGAGCCGAGCTGTAGCAGATTTTGTATGAGCCGAGCTATTTGCAGAGCGATTCTATATGAGCTGAGCTATATTCAATTTGCAGAGCAGTTTTGTATGAGCCGAGCTATATTTAATTTGCAGAGCGATTCTGAATGAGTCAAGCTGTATTCAATTTGCAGAGCGATTTTGTATGAGCCGAGCTATATTAAATTTGCAGAGCGATTCTGTATGAGCAGAGCTATATTCAATTTGCAGAGCGATTCTGTATGAGCCGAGCTATATTCAATTTGCAGAGCAATTAATTCTGTATGAGCCGAGCTATATTCAATTTGCAGAGCGATTTTGTATGAGCCGAGCTATATTGAATTTGCAGAGCGATTCTGTATGAGCAGAGCTATATTCAATTTGCAGAGCGATTCTGTATGAGCCGAGCTATATTCAATTTGCAGAGCAATTAATTCTGTATGAGCCGAGCTATATTCAATTTGCAGAGCGATTCTGTATGAGCAGATTGTATTCAGAGTTGAGAGTGATAATGTTAAAGCTATTAACTGAGGAATGTTACAGAAAGTAATGTTGTGATTACTTTGTACTATGTGAAACCTATTCATCTTGTTGATGAGAACGATACGTTTGGTGAAAACTGATTCACATGTACTGACTGATACAGTAAATACCAGAATTGATTTTAGTAAGTACTATCTAATAACTTACTGTGGCCGTTATTCTTAAAGGTATACATTTATCCATCAGTGTTCGAATTACCCAGTGGTCCGCTGGCCATTCGCCAGTAAAACTTCCGTCTGACCACTAAACCATTGATTTTACTGGGCCGGATAGCTAGCAAGTTTTTTTGTTTTTTTTTTTAATTTCTCACAAGGTAAAAATGAATTTCTATTCTTTTCCCTTGCTGTACGGTTTCCTTTTTAGGCTGCAAACTAATGATAGGTTTAAAAAAAATATTAGAAATAACTCCATTGAAATGATACATTATTTTCTACATATATTATATATATATTTTTATTTTTTACAGGTCAGTGGGCACTTTGGTGGATCAGTGGTTTGCAAATTCTAGTGATCCGCTGGGCCAGTAAAAGATTTATTTGTAATTCTAACACTGTGCTTAGTTAAGATATCAGCTAGTACAAGGGAGAAACGAACGACTCAGAATAATCACGGTTTACAAAGTAAAGACCAAGTCTATAAGATTCAAATTTTAATTTAAGTTAAACCTTTAAAATAATAGCTCTACACAACCAAGTAAAGGCATTAGTTATAAAAGTTGGATGAAGTCATTAACGCAGCCCCGGTGGCGCAGTGGTCTAAGGCGTTGGCCTCTGATCATTCGTCCGTAAGGGGTCCGGGTTCGAATCCCGGTGTGGCATGGATTTGTGCTTGCCTTACGGCACTGGTTCTCTCCCTTCCCTGGAACCAGTGACTCTAAATTAGGGACGGGTGACTGCTTATAGCCCATTGAGTTGCTCACGGTGGTCGTTAAACCTCCAATCAAAAAAAAAAAAAAAGAAGTCATTAACGCAAAATACAAAACAAAAGATAAAGCACCGAAAAACAAATAAACAAGAAAGATGACATCGAATTCTTTGATGTACGTTTTCAACAGAAATCTCAAGTCTACTGAGCAGTGGTGTAACTACAATTTTCGGCTCTTAAGTAAAATTATAAGATATGCCCTACCCTGTTTCTGATTTATTTGCAGAACTAACAAATAAAATAAAAATGGAAATGCTTACATTTTAACTTGTGTAAACATCTATTTCATTAAAATATGTTCTTATATTTTATAGATGGATAGACAATAGATATTCAAATAAAAATATTTCTTCCTACTTTTTGCATTATAAATGTTTATAACTAGATTTTTGGTATTTAATTTATCAGCCTCTTCGGCTTCAATAGCAATTAGTCAAAAACATTTCAATCGCTCCTAACAAATTGTATTTCGAAAATAATTTTTGATGTTTTCAGCTTCTGAATGATGCTTTGGAAATAACTACTGTAACAGGTAAGGCTAGGTATAAAATAAATGCTGTGGGAATGCCGTCCTTCCAGAGCCGACCAGCGAATTGAAATGATCTCTTTTCTCCCTCTAGGTTACTGTTGGAAGTTATTTTCTTTTTTCCGTATCTCTCATCTTTCCTTTTGTCCATGAATTTAAGTTAAAATTTTTATTTTCGTAATCCTTTTTAGCCCCTCTATAACATGGAGCTTTTAAGTATCGTTTAATTGTGCTTAATGGTAGTTACGTCCCTGCAACCAAGTCAGCTTGCGGTGAACGTTTTCAGAAAACCTTGGGAGATATGTGATTAATCTCAGCGATTTTGTACGAGTTATCCTGTTCAGAAAGAGCTATCCAATCCGACTTGAAACACCGCAAATGCCAAATGCCATTTCAGGGCAATTCAGCAAAAAAAAAAAAAAGTTCATGTAAGAAAGACCAAAAAATCGTAAAATTATTTCTGGCGTTTACATTTCTCCAACAAAAAGGAATGTTTCCAATGAAACTTTTACAAGATATCAAGTCCGTTCAGTGCGTATTTTTTCCAATTACTGGGGAATTCTCACAAGAAAAAAACTTGGAATTTATACTAATAATCTTTAGTTTGGTACCCATTGTCTGCAAAAAAAGAAAAACAAATTTTAAAGCCAGACTTTTAGAAGCGCAGATATCGTGCCAGAAAGAAAATTTACTGTCATACACAAATACACCGACCAATGAATTAAAAGCCTTTATGCAGATGCACGTAAACGTCATTCACGCAGCTTATAAACAAAACAGGTGGTCACGTGTGTCACCACGTGATCTAGACAATTATTTAAGGCTGCTTCTCTCCAGTATTTGTCCGCAGTTTTCATCGCAATGGGGAAACAAAGAATCTTTCAGAGTTCGATAAAAGACTTATTGTGGATGTCCTTCTATCTATAGGAACGATTTTGAAAAAAGTGGGCCGCCCCGGTGGCGCAGTGCTCTAAGCGATGGCCTCTGATCATTCGTCCGAAAGGGGTGCGGGTTCGAATCCCGGTGAGGCATGGATGTTGTGTTTGTCTTACGGCACTGGCTCTCTCCCTTCCCTGGAACCAGTGACCCTAAATTAGGGACAGGCGACTGCTTATAGCCCATTGAGTTGCTCACGGTGGTCGTTCAACCTCCAATAAAAAAAAAAAAAAAAAAAAAGTGGCAAAAAATCCACACTGCTGGTCTAAGATGGATAACCGTGGCCCAACAACAATCTATGAAGTACTAGATCGCACTCTTTCGAGAAGTCCCGTACTGAGAAACAGGACGTCCTGTATGCAGTAATAGACCGAAACATTCAGTGAACGCTATTCCTGACCCATATCTCAGCTAACTACGCGCGGAGAATTGAAGGATATCGGTATTGGAAGTCGCATGCCTACATGGAAACCATTTATTTTTGCGAGGAACCGGAAAGTTTGTCTACAGTGGTGTCAGAAACACCGTGATTGGGCACTGGAAGACTGGAGAAAAGTAATGTTGTCCGACGAGTCGCGGTACATCTTGTACTGCACCGATGATAGGCAGATAGTTTGGCGGGAGCCCCCTCAAACAGTGGACCCCAGCTTGCCTTGTAAACACAACTCAAGGTTCTGAATGTGGTGCTGGGCGCGTTCTTATCATTATGGAACATGTCCTCTGATATTGCTGGAAAGTCGAGTGTTATCAAAGAGTTATTTGAACATTTTTGCCGATCAAGTCCATTTTACAATATCAACTTCTTATCCAGCAGGTGACGGCTGTTCCATGGACGACAATGCTATTGTCTTAAATAGTATAACTATACTAGTAATCCGAATTTCTCGGTGTAGAATAGGAAATCAAAGTTTCCAAGCTTTCGCACATCAACCATAAGGCTTTTTCAAGGAAGGTAGACAGCAAACTGAACAATAGAACGCTTCAACAATTTGAATTCTGCTGATACTTGACTTGACAATAAACGAACAGATGCGAACGTAATTAGGCAGTGAATAACACGAGGCGTTATGCTCGTTTAGCACGCGGAATCATGGAAGGAAAACAAAAGGTATTCACTATTTGAAGAACTGGTTCCAACCCGGTGGCAACTCCAGCGGGAAGCTATCATTGCATGACTCGATGTTGGTTATGATCTCCAAAGTTTCCAGAATAGCAGTAGACTGTGGGGTGGAGTAGAAAACTAATTTCTTTACGTCATCCCACATAACAACAGCGGACTTGAACTTGCCTTATCTGAAATTCAAGTTAAAGTCAGCTGTTTCTATGTGGGATGACGTAAAGAAATTAGGTTCCTACTAAAGTAAAGTTCAAGTCCGCTGCTCCTATGTGGGATGACGTAAATAAATTGGCTCGCTACTCCACCCCAAAATCTACTGCCATTCGTGAAACTTTGGAGATCATAACCAATAGCGAGTTATGCATTGATAGCATCCCGCTGGACTTGCCACGAGTTCGGAACCAATTATTCAAATAGCGAATACCTTTTGTTTTGCTTCTATGATTCTGCGTGATAAACCAGCATAACGCCTCGTGTCTTTGAATACCTAATTACGTTCTCATCTGTTCGTTTATTGTCAAGTCAATTCCCGCCTTAAAATTATATTGAAGCGTTCTATTATTCAGTTTGCTGTCTACCTTCCTTGCAAAAGTCATCTGGTTGATGTGCGAAAGCTTAGAAACTTTGATTTCTATTCTACACTAAGAAATTTGGATTACTAGTATAGTTAGCGTACACTTCCTTGTTCTTTAATTAATGCTATTGTCCATCGCACAATATGTGTTCAGCAGGGTTCAGGAAGCATGATCTCAACTTCCACCATCTTCCCTGGCCACCACAAAGCCAGGATCTGCACTCCGTTAAAAATGTGTGTGGAATGTTAGAAAAACAAATCAGGGAGCAAAGTCCTCTTCCGTGAAATCTGACTATCGGGTGAAGCTGGTATGCTGTAAACATAAGTGTACTCCAACACCTTGTGGAGAGTATGTAAAACCGCATGCATGCTGTTATTCAAGTCAAAGAAGGACCAACCCAGTGTTGAATAAAAACTTCCAATTAATTGGCCGGTATGTGTTCCACCCAGAAGATACATAGTTGTTCTGGAAAATTTTGAAACATGTTTATAGTGCATCTGATAGTGGCATCTAGCAAAAATTAAAATACCTTTTTTTAATCTGGTCTATAAAAGCTGAAGTCGCGCCCAAATTTAAATTTATATTAACTAGAGATACATTTTTTTCATCAGAAAGTTCCCGAAGTGCATACATTCTTTTGCTTTCGTTTCAGTTATTTCTTTTCATTTACGCTTTCCAACCTTAGATTGAAGAAGCGTATATGCTCCAGCTTTGTCCGTCCGTCCGTCCGTCCGCACAATAACTCACGTGAAAATTGTTCGATTTCGACGAAATTTTAGTATGTGGTAGGGAACCACCTGGAGACAAACCCTATTGAAAATGGATGAAATAGAGTCAAAGGTCAGGAAGGGCATTAGAGCGGGATATATTCCATTACCCTTATGCGTCATAACTTGCGTAAAAATGGTTCGATTTCGATCAAATTTTAGTATGTGGTAAGGAACCACATGGGGACGAACCCTATTGAAAATGGGCTAAATTGGGTCAAAGGTCATTGCGCAAAAGCCAGATTTATTCCACATCCATTATTCTCATAAGTTGCGTAAAACTGCTTCTATTGCAACATAACTTTATCATGTTGTTCCGGAGGAATAGTGAACCGGTTCTGTTGAATATCATCGAAATGGGGTCAAAGGTCAGGATCAAGACACAGGAGCGAGATTTATTCCCCAGCCATTATCCACATAACTTGAGTAATAATTTCTGGTATGTTGGAAAGCGTATCATAATCAATGCATTGCATGATTTTACTGACTTGTATTGGTCTTACCCGAAACGAATTTTTTCTGATCGGAAATTCAGACACCTATGTACAATGCCAAGGAGAAATGAAGCTATTTCAACCTTTAGCGGGAAAATATTATACATGGTAAATTAGGAAGTATTTGTGTAACATCGATAATGATTGCAGCTATTAGGTTTATTTTTTTTTTTATTATTTTCCAAACTGAAGTATGGTGCCAAACACAAATATGGCTTTGCACAGTTTATGGGAAAAACACTGTATATGCAAAATCTAAGAAGTTCTGAAATAATACTAATATAATTATTTTTTTACTAGTAGTTTTTTAAAATTATTTTCTAAATCAGAATTTTAGAAATAGAACTACATTAGCAAAGACATAGGCTTTAAAGGCTGCTGATTAGCAGTTTAATACTTAATCGGGAAAATCAGATGGTATTCCTGGAATATCGACCTTATATGTAGTACATAATTTTAAAACTACTTTCCAAATACATTCTGTTGAAGGCAAAATATCATCATCAAAAACTCAAAAGTTATACCATCAACCTTTAAATTTTTGATTATTCAACAACTGGAAAATTCGTGGAAAATTTTTGCCATTGCAACAACTATCCGATAAAAAATGAATGCTAATTAGGAAGCTTTAATGCGGAGAAATGGCGTAAATGCAAATGCACTTGCATGCTATTTACAGCAGAAGTACACTTTTACCCTAGCGGAAAAGCTTTCACCGCATAAAGTAGAAAATACAGAGCGTCATCATCATGGGTTCAGCTATCTGATGCAGAAAACAATTTTTTAATTCTACTTTCAGAAGGAGAAATACCTTCCAATGTAATTGTTTTCTTTTTTCGCTATGCGTTTAAAAGTAAAAAAACAACAATAAGAGTGCAACGAAAAAGCATAGTCAGTTCCTATAGGTAACGGCATTGATATCTATCGCTCATATTAATAGCGTTTCTAAACAAAATCTGTGATGCAGAGAACTGATTTAATATATTTATTGAAACCGATTTCTCTACGAGCTATTCTTATTTCAATAATCATAGAAGCAGAGTTTTCCTGTACATGGGAGTAAATATAAATGTATTCCTAATGATCAAGTCGTCTCACAGTGTGTGTGTGTGAGTGAGAGAGAGAGAGAGAGAGAGGGAGTGAGTGAGAAGGGAGAGAGAGGAAGGGAGTGAGAGAGAGAGAGAGAGAGAGAAAGAAAAAGATAGAGAAAGAAAGAGAGAGTATGCGTCAAAACGTGCCACACAGTATAAATTGTCAGTTGTAAGATGGCATCTAAGCCATCATTGATTTATAGAGATCAATTTTCACTTTAAATGAGTATTTGCTGTGTTCATGTGAGTATTGCTAAAAAGCATATTTTCAGCTTTTCAGCGCAGCTTTACAACAGAGATATCACACCTTTTGCAATATCAGGCCTTTCCTAAAAACTATCTGTCTGTCTGTGTCGAGAGACGTATATACAGTATATGTATAAATATAGACGTATAGTTAATTTCCCGTGTTCTTTAAATAATACATGTAATGCAGCAAAGATATATATAATATATAGTTGCAAGTACTTACATATATACATTAATATTATTAATAACATCTATGAAAATGCAAGTGCAAAGATTCGGCTGTTTGAAAATACAACACACATAAAAATTGGAAAGGGAGTGAGACAAGGTGACACCATATCTCCCAAACTCTTTAATGCCACATTGGAAAATGTCTTTCAATCACTGAACTGGGAAAACAAAATGATAAAGATTAATGAAGATTATCTAACTCACCTTCGTTGTGCTGATGACGTAGTCATTTTTGCAACTACCCCATCAGAGCTGCAGGGTATGATCCAGGAATTTGCTGATAAAAGTAAAGAAGTGGGATTAAAAATGAACTTTCAGAACACAAAAGTGATGTACAATGTTTTTACAAGAAATGAAGATTTATCGATTGATGGTGAAAAGCTGGAGATAACAGATACGTACGTTCATCTTGGATAGCAGATATAAAGTGAGGGTCATATTGATGAAGAAATTAATTGGCGTATAAAACTTGCCTGGAGAGCTTTTGGAAGAAACAGCATAATTTTCAAGAGCAATATGCCATTATGTCTTAAAAGAAAAGTGTTTGATCGATGCATCCTTCCAGTGCTTACGTATGGTGCAGAGACGTGGACCTTAGCTAAAAGAGACATACAAAGGCTGCAGACAATTCAAAGAAGCATGTAGAGGTGCATACTTGGTGTAACCAGGAGAGATAAGAAGAGAAACTCGAGGATCCGAAAAATGACAAGAGCGGAAGACATCATGATCATAGTTAAATCCATGAAATGGCAGTGGGCTGGACATACTGCCAGAAGGACAGACCATCGATGGGCAGCCGAAATTTTAGATTGGATTCCAAGGGACAGGAAAAGACCCAGAAGAAGACCACATGGGAGTTGGGTGAATGAAATTCGAAAGTATACGGGAGTGACATGGAGGAGACTGACACAAGGCAGACTGTTGTGAAAGAATCTTGGAGAGACCTTCGTCCAGCAGTGGATTGATAATGAATGACAATGATGATGATTATGTACATATATTTATATCTCCAAATCTTTTCCATAAATTTCTGTGACTCTAGCATGCTTTCGAACATCATTGACCCATACCCCACAAAATCTGCTTTTGGACCTTTTTCTCTCCCGTGGTATCCAGTCTAGTATTTCTGTTGTCTAACGCTGGTCAGTTCTTTTAACTTGTCCAGCCCATTTCTATTACACGTTTTTTACTTTGAGCATGATGTCATCCACTATTGACGTTTTCCTGAATGAGTTCGTTTTCAAATCTTTCACGGTCATAGCAAGCATGCAGGTCTTCATACCTCTTTGAGTAGTCGTTAGCCTGTGTATGTGATTTTTATTTAAGATCTATGTATCCGATCCATAAGCAAGAACTGAAAAGGTGCGCAGACTAAACAATATTTAAGTCATAATGGTAAATTGCTCTTGAAAATTGTACTTTTTCTTCCACATTCGCTGCAACTATATTTTATACGTCTATTAATTTCTTCTTCGATGTGTGACCTTCTTTTGATATCTGTTTTCCATGGTAAATGTAGGCATCGGTTACTTCTGAATTTGTCCCATCAACCGCTAAACCGTCAGTTTTTGTAAAACTATTGTCACCAATTTCATTTTTATAAGGTCTTTTTCAATCCCACTTCTTTAAGCTTGTCAGAAAACTTCTGGATCATGCTTTGCAACTCTGATGGAATACTTGCAAAAAAGGCTATGTTGTCAGCAATACGAAAATGAATTAAATAATTTCTATTAATCATTGTCCTCTTGTCATCCCAGTTCAATGATTGAAAGACATTCTGCAATATGGCATCGAAGAGATTGGTTTCCTACTTCATTTCCAATTTTTACATTTTGTGTTTCATGAAACTGTCAAACTTTGGCACCTGCGTTTTCATAGGTGTTATTAATAATATTAAAGTAGGCATCTTCAATACCGCAGGATTTAAGAGACGTTATTACTGCCGATGGTTTCACATTTATTGGTCAGTAAAAACCATTCATGATGGAAGCTCAAATTCATTCGCTCTTTCAATTAGTTCTTTCAGTACATAGATATGGTCTATGTATACTGTCCGTACTGCTGTAGCCACTATTGAATCCAGGTTGGTCTCTTGGTTGTTCCACAATGTACTACTAGTAGGCTGTTTGACAGTACGATAGTGGGCTTAAATCACGATAGTAGGCTGATGGGACGATAGTTCTTGAGATTCACAATTTATGTAGCAGAATCACTGGGGTATTGTGCTGGTGGTTAGGAATCTTCCCTTCATTAAAGTGTCTAGTAGAAACTTAGGCGAATGTGGCTTTGGCTTCTTAGCTGGCTTCTTCACGCGCGTGCGTGCGTGTGTACAATGTTCATAGTAATTACACCTTCTGGAGCTTTTCCCCGTTCCGTTTTCTTAGTTGCATGTACAACTTTTGCCTGGAGGGCTGGAGAAACTTCGGTTTGCATATTTCTTCTTGTCTTCATTATCAACCATTATCATTTCACTTCAGGATGAAGGTCTCCCCAAGCTCTTCTACAACTTTCTACAGGTTTAAAAAAGCATGTGGCTAGAGAATGGGGGTATGTAAGATGTATGTTATCACAAAACTTGAATGACGAAGACTAATAAAGCAAACGAAAAGCATTAACATCACAAATCTTGACAAATTTTACAAAACTTTCAACTTGGAACTGAGAAACAAATTCTCTACACTAGAAGGTTTAACAACCAAAGAAGTAGATATTTCCGAAATTAACAGGAAATCACCAAGGGCCTTATGGAAATAGAGACAAAAATAGATGGTACTAAGAACGAAAGTCAGATATAAAAAATATCAGAACAGACAAAAATGCTGATCCAAAAAAGAAGGAAAATGAAGTATAGAACTGTCCAAGACATTTCGTAAAAGTATCACTTATAGACATAAGGTAAATTAACTGTGAACTAGTGGCATTGAAGAAAGACGGTACTTCAACTAAAAGTGTTGCTGCAGCACTCAGAAAAGATGATACTTTAACAAAAAAATGGAAACGAAATATCACCGAAAGTTAAAAGTTTTTTCCACAAAACTATATGCAGGTGATGGTACATCTATTGCAGACACAAAGAAATATACCGGCACTAAATTTGTTCCCCTTTCTGCATGCAGAAGTTGCCCGTTGAATAAAGAACATGAAGCAAGAAAGAGTTCCAGGGGGATGTAATTGCCATGAGTAATGTTAAGGAAGCCCTTGAAGAAATGGAAAATGCACTAGCCAGAATTTTCACTAGATGCCTCAAACAACGGAAGACTCCTTATGAAATGTTCTTGGAGAATGCTAGAGGGATCTTTCTACAGAATAGAGGGGACCCTGAGGATCTCTGAGGAACTACAAACTCATCAGTCTCCTATAAGTTGTTAAAAAACCTACACTAAGGTACTGTCACATCGCTTGAAGGAAACACTGGACATAGCTCAACCAAGCTGAATTCAGGAGTGATTACATATCGATGTAGTCAGAGAATTAATTGAACTAGCGAACGTGAATGAAAATGTCCACTATTTATGAATTATATTGATTACGAAAAGGCTTTTTTATATTCTGTGAGATCATTAGGGGTTATTATGCTTTGAAATCCTGCGGCATTGAAGATGCACACGCTAATATTATTAACATCTGTGAAAATGCTAGTGTAAAAGCTTGACTGTTCGAGGACAGAACACGTTTAAATATTCGAAAGGAAGTGACACAAGGTGACACTGTATCTCGCAAGCTGTTCTGTGGCGAATATCAGAATATATTCAACTAGGAAGAGACAAGGGGATAAAATTTAATGGAGATTATTAAACCCACCTTCGTTTTGTTGATGACCCAGTCATTTTTGCAAGTACCACCTCAGAGTTGCAGAATATGATCAAGTAACTTGATCACAGGAGTAAAGAAGTGTGAGTAAAAACTAAACTTTTGAAAAACAACTTATGCATAATGTTTTTACAAGAATTGAAGATCGTGAGGCAGATTGAGCAAATCTAGAAATATATGGTAGGCCTACCTATATTTATCGTAGACAACACATATCGAGCGAAGGACACAGTGAACAAGAAATTAATAAATTCATATAAAGCTTGGCTGGAGAACACTGGAAGAAAAATGGGCCGCGGGGGGCCTAGTGGGCAACGTTCGTGACTGCCACGGAAAGGACCTCAGGTTCGATACCAAGCAGGTACGAACGCTCGATCCACTAAATATCCGCCGTGCGTCGGGTGGACACGTTAAGCCGTCGGACCCCGGGTACTGGCTCCGCGGTAATAAACAAGGGCGTCTTCCTCCCGCTTTCTACCTCGCCTCCGTGTCACTTTCCTATCGGGCACTCTAACACAAATCTCCTAGCTTCCTATTTCTAAGGGTTGTTTAAGACCTGGGGTCAGACACTCCTTTCCTAAAATCCTCTACATCTGATCTGATATGGAAGAAAAAGGAAATTTTCCAAAACAAGTTTAATAATATGTGTTAAACGGAAAGTGTTTCGATAAACGCTCTCATCCAGTTCTTACTTGTGGATGAGAGCAAGTACCTGAGCTTAAAAATACATGCAGGGGCTGTAAACAACTGCAAGAAGCATGGAGAGGCATGCTTGGTGTAAGCAAGAAAGGCAGGAAAAGGAACTCGTATATCAGGAAAATTACAATAGTGGATGACGTCAAGTTCAAAATAGAAACCCTTATGTGGCAATGTACTGAACATATTGCTAGAAGAACTGACCGCCGTTAGGCAACTAAAAATTAGACTGGATACCAAGGAATGGGAAGAATCCCAGAAGACATGGGGAAATCGGCGAATGGTATTCTGAAGCATGGCGGAGTATCATAGAAGAGTGGTCCAGGACAAAGCTTTCTGGGATAGACGTAATTCCTTCATCTAGCAGTAGAGTGAGAATGGTTACTGATGATGATGATGATTATGAATGTTAACTGTACGCATGTATGTATGTATTATACATGCTGTATAAATGCGAGGTAATGCATCTGATATTGTACGTACACCGAAGAGCCAAAACATTACCATCTGCCTAATATGATGTTGGTCCACCACGTGCCGCAAAAACAGCTCTTATCCTATGAGACATAGACGCTCTAAGATTTCTCAAGGTGTTTTGTGGTATCTGCTACCTACACGTTAGCAGCAGATCCTTTAATTTTTGTAAGTTATGTATTGAGCCACCGCAGATATGATTTTCTGTTTCAACATAAATGTTCGATTGGATTTATGTCTGGGAAATCTGGAGGCCAGAGTAATACCAGGAACAAGAAATCCTCCTCATGACCCGCGAAGCATTATTGAACAATCCGGGCCGTATGGCATGGTGTATTATCATGCTGAAAGAAGGCACTATTAGAGGGGAATACCGTTATCATGAAAGGATGTACCTAGTTTGCAATGATATTTAGGTAGGTGGTAGACGTCACAGTTTCTTGCACATGAATGACTGGACCCATGGCATTCCAGCAGAACGTTGCCTGAAGCATTACACTTTCTCCTCCGGCTTGTTTTCGTTCCACGGTGCATCCTGGTGCGAATTCTTCCAGAAGTAAACGACGCACACGTACCTGGCCGTCCATATAGTGCCACAGTAAAGGAGATTCATTGGACCATATAAACTTCTTTCTTCCAGTCATTCAAGATCCAGTTTTTATGCTCGCTTGCCCTTTGTAAGCGCTTTCGACGGTAAACCGAGGTTAACATGGGCACTCGGAGCATCCTGCGGCTACGCAGCCCCATTTACAGCAGAGTTTGATGTACTGTGTTTTGTGACACATTACTCCCGCCACCAGTATTCAAATTACCGGCGAGTTCCTTTTGCTGCCTAGTACCATCGGGATAGCCTTCGCTTCCCTCTAGCTTTGATGAGCTGTTGTCGACCCACACTTTTGGCGAAAGTTCGTGGTTTGTCTCTCCTCGGACGACTTTTTGAATGTACTAACCTCGGCTATAAATATTTATCTCATAGGAAAATCCCTGAAATGGTAATGGGCTGGACATATTGCCAGAAGAACGAACCACTGATGCACAATCGGATATCTAGACTGGATTCTAAGGGACAGGAAAAGACCAAAAAGAAGATCACATGGGAGATGGGTGGATGAAATTCGAAAACATTCTGAAGTGACATGCTGGAGACCGGCGTAAGAAAGGCCGTTGTGGAAGAAACTTGGGGAGACCTTCATCCAACAGTGGATTGATAAAGGTTGATGGTATACATACATACACAGTCGTATCAGAATAATATGGCCACCTAACTAATTATGGGAATAGCCACCCTTGGCCCAGATTACAGCGGTGAGACGGCGTGGCGTGGACGCAATGAGACCCTGAAATGTTGCCCGAGGTGCACATGCGCATTTGGACTGCAGCAGAGCACGGAGATCCCGGAGATGATGTGGCTGTGGATCGGCACGTTGAACCTGTCGATCCAAATAGTCACACAAGTGCTCTATGAGATTGATGTCGGGCAATTTCGCCGGCCAAGGGAGAACGGAGACATTGCTGTCGCGTTCCTGGAACTAGTCACGCTCCCTTTAGCGATGTGACACGGTGCATTGTTCTAGTGGTAGACACCATCACCACCAGGAAAAACGTTCAACATGAAGGGATGCATGTTGCCAGCGAGGATGGACATGTAGCCATTGATGCTCAGGGACCCATCCAGTGGTACCAGGGGTCCCAGGTTATACCAGGAAAACATCACCCAGGAATGCACACTGCCACCGCCGGTTTATACTTCACCGACAAGCTTGTCCGGGTGTTCGTTCTCGTGTGTCTGACGCCGTATCCGCCACTGCCCGTCACTTCTGTGGAGTAGATACCTCGATTCATCGGAGAAGGCAACCTTTTCTCATTCTTCCTTTGTCCAATGACGATAGTGCCGCCCCGGTGGCGCAGTGGTCTAAGCGTTGGCCTCTGATCATTCGTCCGAACGGGGTCCGGGTTCGAATCCCGGTGAGGCATGGATGTTGTGTGTGTCTTACGGCACTGGTTCTCTCCCTTTCCTGGAACCAGTGACTCCAAATTAGGGACGGGCGACTGCTTATAGCCCATTGAGTTGCTCACGGTGGTCGTTAAACCTCCAATCAAAAAAAAAAAAAAAAATGACGATAGTCCCATGTGAAGTGCAGGCGTCGTTGCCGATGGACCTAGGTTAACATGGGCGGCTGGACGCAGCGTCGATTCCGGAGACCCATCTTAACAAGGTTCTCTCTACTGTTATAGTGGACACGTACCTGGGTGCCAAAGTGTTCATTTGCGTGGTCAATTAATGAAATGTTGCACGTCGATTGCCCTTTAGAATTCGACGGAGGCAACGTTCTTCTCTGGCGTCGATGGTCTTTGGGGCTCCATAGTTATGACGTCATGAGGTACTCGGTGTGCCATTGGTCCATTCTTGGTATACCCTTACTACAGCACCTCGCGAACAGCCCACGAAGTCTTCTGTTTCTGAGATGCTTCCACCCTTGGCGAGGTAGCCGATGACCATTCCTTTTTGAACGTTAGTCAAATCACTGCCTCTGCCCATTGTGCTCTCGTAACGTATCATGGCTCGTCTGTCCTGTCCGGAGACATGATGCGTTACGAGAGCACAATGTACAATGATTCGCGTCAGTAACCTCCTTGGAATTAATGCCATTTACAAAGTGATTAGTGCTTTACAAGCACGCTTCAAATTTGCATAACGCAAATCACATCGCGCGATGTGTTAAGTCCTAAATTACCTTCCAACTACAAGAATCTGCGGAATCCGACTTTTCATCTGCAATAACCTAGATTAATAGTTTTTGTGTTTAACTACCGCAGTAGTGGTATTTGGAATAATATTCTTTGTGCAAATGTATTTTTATGTAAAAACAGCGAGAACATGTGCAACAGAATCTTTCAGTGTAATAGCAAAAAGAATGTATGCAAAACAAAATACTTATCACTGTAGAATAATTTCATAAGACGCCATTCATCAGAACAGTCTTGCTCCCAAAAGATTTTTCGCTGTGACAAAAACACTGCGGCACTAATGTCATCAAGCGGAAGTCAGGGAAACTGGACTGATCTCTACTTTTCACAGTTAATACCATGCTCTCTTTGAATTTTGATTCATCCGATTTCGCAAATATGAATTCAGACGGTCTATAAATTTAAGCCTAATGAGCTCGTATTTATTGATATAAATCTTGATATATTCACGTATGCAAATTGAAGCACTCCATGTTTGACAAATAGAAGAATGCGACCCGAATGACATATCAAATGCAATACACCATTCATTAAATTTAAGTCATCAATATCACTGAACAATGACTAATAAAGCCTGAAAAATCCAATTATGCGAAATGTTTAAGCCTGATTTTATAACTATTTTTTGTTAAACGATAGCAAATCTTTCTCAAAAATTGACAGAATTTTTTCCATTATGGTTGAATTTCATCCCAGAAACTTGCAAGGCTTTAAATTATAAACATTACTCACCTTGACGAGATTCTTACATGAAGTTCCAACGTTTTATTTATTCTTTACATTCATCCGTTTTCTTCTCTTTTTTTCTTCCCGTTGTAGATTATTTATCACTGAAGATAGAAAACGTCGAAATAATTTCTGACATTATTTATGAAGCCTCCATTATGTTGAACGATGTGAAATTTGTGTTTATATCAGAAATGCATCAAGGAGTTGATAGTTTTCCAATAAGCGATTGGTTTTTTTTTTTTTGTTTTCCAGTTTGCGAATGATGGGAAATTTTTCTTTGTCGACGATTTATTTCCTATCAAGGCTTGTTTCCCTTCTCTGGATTAACTAGCAATCTCACTGTCGCACTCGTGCGGAAGTCATTTTAGAATCGATTAATTTATCAGGTTTACAAATGCTTTCGCAATTTTGCTCCATGTTCATCGACAAAAATCGTTAATCGACTTGACGTCCAGTTTGGGTCTAAGTTTAATATGCAGTCGTAACTATCTTTTCACGCTATGAACATGCATTACAATTAGAACATCTTGTTCGCATCTTTCTGACAGTTTATTGGCCATCAATACACCGAGAATAATAGCAAGCCTGCTGCAATATAACTTCCGGAATAGAAGAAGCGCATCTGTTGCAGAATCTCAACTTTCAATAGAAAAGCCAGTAATAAATCAAAGCTTATTACCATACAGAAACGAAAAACCTTCCCTAATGAAAATCGCAAGAAAATGCCTACATGCAGTGACTAGTTTCTGCACTGTTTCATAGCACTCCAATCTTCAAAATGCGGTATCCAAAAAAATCGATTGTAAATTTTCCAACTGTAGCTGCATAGACTTTCATAGTGGTTAACAGCTAGAAGCAATTTTAGGTGAATATGTTGAACTTTATACATTATTATTCAAAAGAGGAAAAATAACTGCTTTCCTGTTTACACGGTCAGCCGTAAATCTTAAATAATAGGTTTTAGAAAATTAAATTAATAAAATGAGCAACATGTGTAAAAAAGAAAAAAAAACACCAGAAAAGTTGCCACGAAAAATCATTAAATGAATAAACATTAATAAAGTGGGCTCTAGAAAGGTTTTAAAGCTCAAGGCTCTCTGCACTAAAACAATGCAAATTATAGGGGAGCTCAGAATGTCTCATATAAGTAAAGATGAAAGCTTAGAAAAAACGTAAAAATACTGAACTTAACAAAAAGCAAACACGATTTAGACCTAACCAAAAACCCAAACAGACTAAAAAACAAAATGGAATACGCATGTGCACAAGAAAATACAAAACAAAGTAAAGAAACTACTGAACTCACATAAAATCTCCCAAAATAACAGGTAAGAGAAAATACTCCACTAGGGCAATAAAAAAAGGAAACAATATCTCCTACTCACGTGCAGTGTGTTTTTTTCTTAATTGTACGAGGATTTAATTCTTCGTCTTACTTAGGATGAAGAAAAATTTCTTCCTGGAACTCCTCAAAATATCTCTTTAGTAAGATCAAGATACAAATTTAGGGAAGTCAACTCTTGCAGTAAAGATATTCAGCTGTGACCTAAAAATCTACAGCTGAATATCTGCTGATTTTCAGGTCCTTTTAATTCTCCGTACGCACTCGTGGGCGCGATCATTATGACCACCCTATCTCCACAAATGAACGCGTCTTACAGCACGTAGCAGTGATGCAAGGACTAGTTTTTGCACTGCTTGATAGCAGTAATATTTTGAGAGTCCGATATGTCAGAAAAATGCGGAAATACAGATTGCTGAAACCGTTCTTATGAAAAATCAAAAAAAAAAATGAACAAAAAAAGCAAGCGAAGCACACACTGCAATGACATTCCCCCATGAGAATTATCGTGGGAGGGGTGCTTCTGCAGATTTTCATGCCATACTTCTAGCTGACTATCCTAAACTGGAAACCTTAGTCCTTTGGCGGTATGTGTCTCTACTACTGCTAAACTTCGAATAACTTCAAATTGTTATCGCACGATGATATAGTTGTTCTCTCCTAGTTGCAGTTTTCTCATAACATACTGTTTGGCCATTCGTGTTCTCTCTTCGCACACATGAGAACCGTGTTTTATGCAGCACACCTATGCGTTCTCGTGAACTTTACAAGGCCATAATTCAGTTGCATATGGATAGATTCGCCACTTATCTTTGATGAAACAATTTTTATTTGTTCAAAGTGTACTGAGTCGCATTTTTCACTGTTTAAAAAGCAAAATCTATCAATCAATCTATCTATCTATCGGTCTGTCTGTGTGTCGGTCTATCTATCTATCCTGTTCAATCAATCAAACGAAAGTATCTGCTTTCCTTTTCAATCAATCAAACAAAACTGTCTGCTTTCCTGTTCAATCAATCAAACAAAACTGTCTGCTTTCCTGCTCCAGAGGAATCCTGCAATGAATTCGTGGAAACATTGCCATGAATACGTTGTGGAGACAAAAATTAGAGATAGTCTTTTATTATCTGCTGTTCGAATTTCAGAATTTGAAGCTAAGGCAGTACTGAAAAAGGCAATGAAAACATTTTCATTAAACTGATGTAAAAGAAAGAAAGAAAAAAGAACGGATTTTACTTCCTCGGATCATAATATTATGTTTCAGCAATAGCAATACACTTCGACGCAGCTTGTTTTTCACAAGCTCCTTCCACCGCTTCCCCTTGTTATTAGATGAAATGCAAATCTCTTGAAATTCCGTACACTGAAAAGCATTCTCGACGAACTTTTTTTTTATCGCAGTTTCTCGCTGAAATGTATAGTTCTTCAACTGAATATCTGCTTTAGCGAAAGTTCAAACAACAGCGAAATGAAAAAAAAAGAAAAGTAAAAACTGGAAGAAATAATACACTAATTACTTAGGAAACGCGTCGACTTCAAAGCTCTGATCTGTAAAGAAACTCGAAGAAGTTTTTCTCAAATATCATTAAAATCTTTCGCTTGGACGCTTGTCTCAGATATTTTAATTTTTCCACGTGATTCTTCCATGAACGACTGCGTCGTATAACATTTTGTTTTTAAAATGAGCCTGTGAGTCTGTAATAGTGATTTCTTCTTGTTGTTCTGAAGATAGTTTCAATTAATTTGCAGCGCTCTTCAAATTTAAAGAGAAAACTAAAGTAGCGTCATTACGATTTCTTTTCGTACCGTATACAGTCATTGGCAGAATTGGGGCTCCAAAAGTACCGTATGGGGCAGCAACGGTAAGGTAAACACAGCCTCTACCCAACTCTTGAGGGTATAATTATGTTTTATTCTTTTTTTTTTTTTAGGTCAGTATGCTAAATGTTCCGCAGATTTACGCATGTTTCTTCCTTGAAACCATTATAACGAAGTAAATTTTTCCGCCATTTCTGTCCACGCCAGGATTCGAACCCGGATCCCCTCATTCCGGAATAAGTCACTCTACCAATTGAGCTACGTGGACGTTCATTCTGACTGCTATCTGCCTTTATGTCGTGTGCATCCTGCTGGCAGGTACGTCACACCATGTAATCATATTTCCCAGAAACACAAATAAATACTGTAGCAAGATGCACCATAGTTTGATGCATATGAGAAGAAACAAGTTATTAAGTTTGTCGAAATATGACTACTTTCTCCGCTATTTTGTTGCATTCCTGTACAAAAGTAGTGTTGAAAAATTCTTCAGATTTGAGGAACTCGATTCCCATAAACATTTTCAAATAGTCAGATTTTGATATTTACCCCATTCACTCGCTATAGCAACGAACGGCTAGTCGCTATGTTAGTGACATTGCAAAATATTTTCACGGCCGGTACAAGGTACCGTCAGCTTACAGAAACACGCCAGTGACGAAACTTCCAGTGATGGATGAACGTTTGTGTTTGAAACCCGTGATTCTGGTCTGACAGTCCGACTCTACGCCACACAAAGCGGTTCTCAGTGCGTACGGCCAACGCCCCCTGTAACTTAAAGCCTAACCACAGGTGGACCACATCTTCGTTTTCCGTGTTCGTCTGTCGACGAGAATAGGCGGAGCCTAAACAGACGGAAGAGTAGGTGCTTACACGTAGTCGTTGTTTATTAGCACGTCTTTAGTAAAAAGATCGTGCTTTCTGCTATCAGTTTGTCTGTCCGTCTGTACATACCCTCGATATCTCAGCAACTATTAGTCCGATTTGGAAAATTCTTTTTGCGTTGGGAAGCTTGAAATATGCAAATGATGATCCTTTATTTCGGTTTTTTTCTTTTACGATGTACAATTTTGCCGCTAGTGGGCGTAAATGCAGATGATGTCGAATTCAAAAATACGTTTTATTCCACATATTTGCTTCTAAACATCCGATTGAAAAAAAAATTATATCTTTCGATTTCATTTATGTCGAAGAGTATTTTAGATATAGTTACTTTTTCCAAATTACGCACAGATTTTCCGCTAGGGGGCGTAAAAGTAAATTACATTTTCCCCGATAACTTATCTTCTAAAACTCCGATTTGAAAAAAAATTCTTCAGCGGATACATCTCCTGATGGAAAATCTTTTGCATATAATTTCAAATTTTTGGTAAAGAATACTTTGGCCACCAGGGGGCGTAAGTGTTAATTTTTGTTTCTGATGTATTTGCCATAAAATCGTAGCTTCTAAAATATCGATTAAAAAATTCTTTCGTGGACTGATGCCACTCACATCGATAAACCTTTTCGGAATATTTTCTTCTTAAAATATTCCACAGTTTCTCCGCCAGGAGGCGTAGATGTACATCTTATTTTTGTCAATATCTCTACTTCTAGGAGTCCGATTTGAAAAATTCCTTCTTTGTGGGATAGTGTTTTCCGTGTGACATATTTTTTACATAATTTCAAAATTTTCAAGTAATTCATAGACTTTCCTGCTAGGGGGCGTAGTGGTAAATTGCGTTTTCCCCTATATCTCTGCTTCTAAATCTCCGATTTGAAAAATTCTTTCTGCACCGTATACAGCTCCTGATGGGAAATCGTTTGCACATAATTTCTAATTTTTGTAAAAAAATGGTTTGGCCACCAGGGGGCGTAAATCTCAATTTCCGCTTCTGTTGTATTTGCAGCAAAATATGAGCTTCTAAATTCTCGATTGAAAAAAATGTCGTTTGTTAACCGATACTACTCATGTCGACAAACCTTTTAGGAAAATTTTCTTCTTGAAAAAATGCATGGTTTCTACGCCAGACGGCGTAGATATATATCTTATTTTTGTCAATATCTCTACTTCTGAGAGTACGATTTGAAAAATTCCTTCTTTGTTGGATAGTGTTTTCGATGCGAAATGTTTTTCCTATAATTTCAGAATTTTCAAGTAAATCATACACTTTCCGCTAGGGGGCACAAAGGAAAATTGCGTTTTCTGCGTTATTTCTGCTCCAAAGCTCTGATTTGAAAAATTCTTCATGTATCGCATACAAGACCTGATGGAAAATATTTTTCACATCATTTCTAATGTTTGGTAAAGAATACTTTAGCCACCAGGGGTCATATGTGTTAATTTCTGCTTCTGAAGTATTTGTTGCAAAATCTGGGCTCCTGAGCACTCGACTAATTTTTTTTCTTCGACTGATACCGCTTATACGGATAAACCTTTTGAGAATACTTTCTTCCTAAAATAATGCATGGTTTTCCCACTAGGGGACGTAAATTCACATCATATTTTTGTCGATATCTCTGTTTCTAAGAGTTCGTAAGCTCACGATTCCGTTTACAGCAATATCTGAGGGATTAAAAACCCGATTGAAAATCTTCTTTCTTTGGTCAGATCTAATGTTTTCCATACCGGTTCCATTGACTTTGAATAGCTTTGATAAATTTAATTTACGTCAGAACGGATTCAAAAAACGTGCTTATTACACCCGAAAATTCGGTGTCAACTTTCTTGTTGTATTTCGCGTCACAAAACCAAATGAGTTAGCGATGAAAACATAATTGTCTTAACTAGTGACATATCTCAGAGCCCCTTCTAGTCGTGTTACATCACAAATCCAGTCGGTTTGGCTCCACAAAATACCACAAATAACGATTAAATTTGAACATCTGCTGCTGCGCCTGATCGGACTACCACAGAAACCTTGTATTCTCTTTGAGTGAAAAGCACTAGAAACAAACATGCGGTTCACTCACGGTGACATAATGAATGATTTTTAAGGATTTCAATCACAGAGGGCCGCCCCGGTGGCGCAGTGGTCTAAGCGATGGCCTCTGATTATTAGTCCGAATGGGGTCCGGGTTCGAATCCCGGTGAGGCATGGATGTTGTGTTTGTCTTACGGCACTGGCTCTCTCCCTTCCCCGGAACCAGTGACCCTAAATTAGGGACGGGCGACTGCTTATAGCCCATTGAGTTGCTCACGGTGGTCGTTAAACCTCCAAAAAAAAAAAAAAAAATTACAGAGGACGTTGGTACAGCACCACATTACCTGCACAAATTTTCTAAGTCAGTACACAGCGATGAGCCATTGCATTATGACCACCCTCAGCCTATGGAAATAAGCGCGCCTGGAGACCGAACGGTGCCTCAGATGAAGTTCACAGGGCAGTATATATACAGCCCAAGAACCGGCTTTTGGTTAGTGGAGTTTTCTGAGTCAGAATGGGCAAAGGCTGCCGATTTATCGGAGTTAGATAAAGGAAAAATTGTGATAGCACGGCGCCTCGGAACTACGATTTCGGAAACGGTGAAGATTGTGGGTTGATCGTGTATCGCTGTAGTGAGTACATATAAAAAGTGGTGCACACATGGCCAAACGACGAACCATCGTCCAGTCGTGTGTCGTCCGCAGCTCATTGATGCCAAAGGGGAGCAGAGATCGTCGCGCATTATTCACAGCGACAGCAGGTCCACAGTGCGACAAATCACCTGCAGTTACAACAGTGGTGATCAGGGCAATGTGTCACAGCACACAGTTCATCGCAGCCTTTTGCACATGAGCCTGAATAGCCTAAGACCCAGCCTGGTGTCCATGCTCACTGCACATCATCGCTAACAACGCATGAAATGGGCTCAAGGTCATCAAAATTGGATCGTGCGTGCTTGGAAGAAAGTGGCCTGGTCTGACGAATCAAGATTCCTGGTGCATCACGTAGACGGCCGAGTGCGGATACGCCGATTAGCAACGGAGGCTATGGCACCTGAATGTACTGTTGGGCGGAAACAGGCCGGCGGTAGCAGATTATGATGTGTCCGATGATTTCTAGGGACACTTAGGGCTCCATTATCTCAATAGCACAATCCCTGACAGCTGTCAAGTATCTGAACATCGTTGCTGACCAAGTTCACGCGTTCATGGCAACTGTGTTCTCTGTTGGTGATGGCCATTACCAACCGGATAATGCGCCATGCCACACTACCAGAATCGTCAAGGAGTGGTTCAAAAACGTGCTGGTGACTTTCTGTTAATGCCCTGGCCTCCAAATTCACCTGACATGAACCCAATCGAGCATTTGTGGTTCGACTTGGAAATGCGGGTTCGCTTTACATTACCACCCCCGGAAATGTACAGGAACTGGAGAACTTGCTGTTGACATTATGGAACCAGATATCCCAGGATACCTATCGACACCTCAACGAATCGATGCCTCGCCGAGTGGCTCCTGTTTTGTGGGCTGAAGGGGGTCCTACAGCTTATTAGGTAGGTGGTCCTAATGCAATGGCTCATCTGTATAAATATCTGTTATGATATGATTTGCATGGACTAAGAAAGAAAAAAACAATTTGGTGACGAGGGCAAGGAAGGTACTGTTACAGGGCTGTTTACTGAGTTTTTGTTTTCAGTTATCTGTCTCAAAGGTTCCTTAGACCTTTGCTTGCAAAGAATTTTGAAGTTCCAGGATTTTACCTGTATTTTTCCCCGATGACAAAATCAAAAATATGAGTCGCTTTTTTGTAGTGTAGGATATGTTTATTCCGTGAAGTTATAGAGAATTCTTTTTAATTTTGTCCTGATTTTTTTGTAATAACTCTGTGATCCTGCTTATTACTCTGTTAGGCTTTTCCTCAGTTATCTCACTGCTAAGTTGCGTTTCCAAATTTAATTTCTGTTCGGTCGCTCTTTTCGCCATCGGACATTCTAAATCTCTATACTTTCCCTCTTTGTTTTCTGAGGCCGAAGACACTCTTCTTGGCACGGAGATATCTTCCCTCCAACCTCTCTCTTCAAACGCCAGATCAAAACTCCCCAGTTTATATTGTCCCTCTTCGCAGAAAGCGAGCGAGATACTTTTATTGCATCCTTTCTTGAACATTTTGTTTGTCAGTCTTATGCCAACCGTGCGCTCTCACCCCCCTTAACGCCGAACATTGCTGCGCGTTTTTCGCTGCTTAATGCCTGAACCATCAACTATTCTTCAACCTAACATGAAAACTGCCTCTATTAAGATGAAGATGTGAGCAATTCTTGATACCCACCTACGAAGATCATTGTCCAATTAACCCTCGAAGAGCTATAAAGTCATTAAATCGATCTCGACGATTCTCTCTGATCGGACAGTAACAACGTTAAGAAAATGTCCTAGATATCTAGTAAAAACAGGGGACCGTCTCCAAATAAGCATTAATGAAGAAGAGAGACGATTTCAACTTGCCATATTCAAAACGGTTATTATTAAAGTTTACCGTTGTTAAAATTTATGATCCTAGGGTTGCCGCTCCAGTTGCGCAGTGGTCCAACTGCTGGCTTCTGACTTTTCGTCCGAGAAGGGTCCGGGTTTGAATCCCGGTAAGGCATGGAAATTGTGTTTGCCTTACGGCACTGGCTATCTCTCTCTTCCCTGGAACCTGTGGCCCTAAATTAGGGACACGCGACTGCTTATAGCCCATTGAGTTGCTCATGGTGGGCGTTAAACCCCCAGTAAAAAAAAAAAAAAGATCCCAGGTTTACAATGCTTCCTGTGTTCTGAAAACTTTGCTGATTTAATGCGCAAGTATATGAAACAAAAATAAGAGGAAATGGTTTCTTTTGTGGGGAAGGACTGAAGGTTTAACGACCACTTTGAGCAACTCAGTGGGCCATAAGCAGTCTCCCGTCCCTAATTTAGGACCACTGCTCAGGGAAGGGAGAAAGCCAGTGTCATAAGACAAACACAACATCCACGCCTCACCGGGATTCGAACCCTGACTCTTCTCGGGCGAATGGTCAGAAGCCAGCGCTTAGACCACTGCGCCACCCGGGCGGCAAATGGTTTTACCTACTCTGTTGATATAATCTAGGCATTACGCAGGGGCGTAGAAGAGCCTTAACTTTGCTAAAGTACAATTTTTCTAGGCTTAGTGACACTAAGAAACTTTTCGTGGTTAGATGGTTACATAAGCTGGGCAAATGAATTCTTTTAGATGATACTCGTATCGTAACCGAACGTTGTATTGCAATAATGTGACTGAACACCTGGATTTCGCAGTCGAGTACCTCATGCATATAATAAGTGTTCTAGTAAAATGTCAATTCTTTGTTTAGACTGAAGTCTTCAGAGTACGGTTATAGGAAGTAGCTTTTCTGTGGGTTAAGACTTGCACCTCTTAGAGAAAAAAACAGCAGAGAAAAAATTATACAGGCATGTGAAGCTAAGTGATAAGAGTTTTGTAGTTTCGACAGGCATATTTGTACCAAAGGCATGTTTAAAATTATACAAGCATGCGGAGGCTAAGTGATAAGAGTTTTGTAGTTTCGAAAGTCATATTTGTACCAAAGGCATATTTAAAATTATACAAGCCTGCGGAGGCTAGGTGATAAGATTTTTGTAGTTTCGAAAGGCCGAAAGGCATATTTGTACCAAAGGCATATTTAAAATTATTCAAGCATGCGGAGGCTAAGTGATAAGAGTTTTTTAGTTTCGAAAGGCATATTTGTACTAAGCGCCTCGCCACTAGCCACTGCCTTCAAAAAAGGGTTATCCCCGTATTTTGCTGTCTGATGCCTTGTAGGCTGCACAAATTCCCACCGCCACCACCCAATAATCTTTAGGAAAATGTGAATATATAAAGTGCACTTAGTCATTATGACTAATTAACATCTTTCATACCGAATATTTGGAATCAAGTGGAATGACAGAACAGTATTTGAAGAAAAACTATTGTCTCTTTGCATGTGACACCTGGGGTTCGGACAACTGGTCCCCGGAAAACTGGTCACGGGACAACTAGCCACCGGACAATTAGCCACAAAAATTTGAGTCTGTATAAAAATTGCAGTTTTTTGGCCCTATAGTGAGAATTGAAAACAAACTCCAAATAAATTTCGAGAAAAAAGTTTTAAATAAGTAAAGCGAGAATGGCACTTTAATTTGGGGGAATAGTACCGTGACTAAGTGCATTTTTTAAAACTACGATGTTCGATGAAACAACGGAATTACAGCATGACTAATGCTATGTTCGGAAAAGGACAATAAGGTGGGATTTTTTAATAACGCTGCTCTTTTACTTAGGCACTAACTATTTACATAACACGCCAAATTATTATCTTTTACTTACGCATAAAATATTGATTAATAGGCGTCATGCCTAGGCCCTTTTTAACAGTTTTTGTTTATCGATGTCATAATCATAACGTTTACATATCAAGTCAAGTTCATAATATTGCCCTTTTACTTTGGCACTAAATATTAATTAAAAGGCCATAGGCCTAGGCATTTCTGACAGTTTTAAATGCACCACGGTAATATTCATAACTTTCACATAATAAGTGTTGTGGCTGATAACTGCACTTTTACTTGTGGGTTAAATATTAATTTACAGACGCTGCGCTTAGGCCTAGGGTATATTAACTAATATTTGCGCCAAAGTAAATGCGCAATATTATTTAAAAAAATATTACATCGGTAAAATAAACAGTATTAAAAAGACATAGGTCTAAGGCCTAGTAACTGGTATTTTATGCCTAAGTAAAAGCCCAAGGCTTGCTACGTATTAACTTGGCTTTCTACGTGAACTTTATGAATGTGACATCGCCGATGAAAAACTGGTAAAAATGCCTAGGGCCTATTAATGTTTGGTGCCTAAATAATAGCGCAATAATATTACCTTTTTATGTAAACGCTATGAATATGAGAATGACAGAATGAAAACAGTTAAAATGGCTTAGACCTAAAGCCTAATAATTAATATTTTGTGTCTAAGTAAAATCGCAATATTAATAAATTGACATGTTACGTAAACCTTATGAACATGAGCACGTCGAAATTAAAGCTATTAAAAAGGTCTAAGGTCTATTAATTAATATTCAGTGCCTAAGTAAAAGCGCAGCTTTATTAACTTCACTTGTTATGTAAACTTTATGAATATGAGATTAGTTGATTAAAAACTAAACTCCGCACGAGCACGGTGTAGTGGCAGAAATAAAATTGTAATCTATAGAAAAGCCGCAGTGGTCTAAGCGATGGCCTCTGATCATTCGTCCGAAAGGGGTCAGGGTTCGAATCCCCGGTCAGGCATGGATGTTGTGTTTGTCTTACGGTACTGGCTCTCTCCCTTCCCTGGAACCAGTGACCCTAAATTAGGGACGGGCGACTGCTTATAGCCTATTGAGTTGCTCACGGTGGTCGTTAAACCTACAATAAAAAAATAATCTATAGAAGCGACAGACCTGGAAGTTGACACGGCGACCTCTCTACAGTTTTGTGGTCATCCTACATGAAAGTGGACACGGCAGGGGGAAAAGATTTCAATTTTTATAGGGCCCCTAACACTTTTGTAGCCAGTTGTCCGTGTGGCCAGTTGTGTGGTGGCCACTTGTTCTGTGACCATAGTTGTCCTGTGGCCAGTTGTGTGGTGGCCACTTGTTCTGTGACCATAGTTGTCCTGTGGCCAGTTGTCCGCCCTGTCTTTCAGCCAGAAAATCGTAAATATCTCTTAATTTCTTAATGATAATGAGGTATGAGGGAAAAAAATGTGTATACAAGACTGAAATCTAAAGCCGAAGTACTGCACTGTTACGTTTTACTTCTCAGCCCTATGGTTTCTTCCATAGGGCCGAAAAGTAAAAAGAAAAGTCCTGTTACTCCTACGTACTTGGGGATGGTGTTAGCCCGGAACAGTGGCGTAACTACCATTCCCTCAGCCCCTGCAGTTGCGGGCGGGTGTCGCAAGAAATAAAGAGGCATACCGTAGCTGCCAGTTATGGTTTTATGAAAAAATCTGAACACGCACAAGAAAAAGAAAATTAACCGAAAGATTCATATTTCCCTTCAAGATATATTTAGCTTTTTACCTAAATAAATGTCAACTTTCACTTTTAAAATACTGGATATCCTACATATTAAAGCTATTCGACCTTTTACCTCCGGGTTCTAATACGATCGGTGTACAATCGGTTGTACATAATACTACCGCGCTCTCTCCAAACGCCCTCTCTCTCTCTGCGCTGTTGAGGAAAAGTGGGGGGCCTCATGAGGATTCTCCGTGGGGGATGTGGATCACCTGCGATTACGTACACGACAATATTCACAGCAGCCGCATATCTGCGAGGTATAAGAGGGGGATTTATTTTATTTTCGGACAAAACAATTACACTTATTGTTACACATACATAGCGAAAAAGACATCCTCTCGCGTGTTTGAAATCTTGGGGAAAATTATTGTGTTTAGGAGTGCTGAAGTAAATCTTGCAGCTGGGCGCATGTAGTGCTAGTTACGCCACTATCCCGGGATGCAAGTAGCCTTTTTTTGGCCTGTTTTCAACAATGTTGGGTGGAAGAGCGGGAAAGTACAATGTAACAAAATAGTGCCAGAAATTTGAAAATAGGCAGTACTTTGTAAGAAATTTAAGTCCACGTTCTAGACCACTAAAATGCAGGACGGTTTATTAACATCTTGGGGAGAAAAAATTTTAAATCCGATTTTTTTGTAGAAACTGACTTCCTTATTTTACTAATTTTCAGAAGAAAATCCAGGGCATATTGCAGGAGAGGGTATATTGGTATTGGTTTCTTTTAAGAAATAAAACTAGCATCTGAAGCGCACGGATCTGATCACTGTGATCAATATGCTCTTACTGCAAATAAATAAGGAATGCAATAAAATAGGTTTTTATTTTCTGCGGAAATCAGATTATTATTTTGGGGATTTCAGGCAATATCCAAACATTATTTTACTTTGTTCCGATATTGTGAGTTTTGTATAAGTCACGATGTAATGATTTGCAACATTCTTGTTGTTTCTGCATTTCTGACAGCTGTTTAATCTCTTTTTTATCGCAGTCCACTTAATTCATTCATGTGAAGCGGGAAATCCGAAATGATAAAAACTTAGACGCCCTGGCTAACGTCAGCTGTCACTAGGCGATGTTCTCACTTCGTAACCACCCTTTTCACGGGGCAATAATTTTTTTAGTGCCCATTAAACATCGTAATGGCGTCGAAATGGCTCTGTTTTTCCCTTTTGTTTACTTCATTTACACTACATGAGGCGGAAAATAGATGTACAATTATCTCTTCATGGCTTCTTTTCTTCGTTTTGTTCGAATAGTTTCTTTAAAAGTGTCGCTGAGTGTTTCACGACAAAATGAGCAAGGAGCTATTGTCTTTCACGTACGGCTTTTAATTTTTGCCCTGAATCCTGGCTTTGTCTATTTATTTAAAGATATTAAACGCTGGTATAGTAAGCAGAATTCCACGCTTATGGTTGTTTGGCGATGCAAATTGTATAATAAGCTATTGAATTATTGTATAAATTAATAAACTATTAAATATATTGTAAAATTAATAAGCTATTAAATATATTGTATACATTTATAAGCTATTAAATGTATTGCATAAATTAATAAGCTATTAAATACACTGGCGGAAAGTGAAAAAAGAACACCAAGAAGGAGACGTCTTATACCAACGAAATTTATACAGCATAATAACGGAATACAGAGGATAACGTGATCAAAACATTATGGCAAAATACAACTGTATTTGCTGGCAAACTGAAAAATAACATTTCCATGTAGCATGGTTAGTACGAGGTTGAACCACCATGAACTGCGTCATACTGTGCAATTCTGGAATGAAGTCTGTCGTACAGATGTTGGATGTAAGTTTGGGGTATTGAGTTCCAATCATCCTCAACCTGGACGCGTAAATCGGGGATGGTCGTGGCTGGCCGTGGAGACCGGATAAGTCTTGTCTCATAAAATCCCACACGTGCTAAATGGGGGAAAAATCCGGTGAATGTGCAGGCCATGGAAGTTGTCTCACACCCTGAAGTGCATGTTGCGTTGCACGTGCCGTGTGTGGGCATGCGTTATTTTGCTGGAAAACACCACGATGGACCGTCCTTACAAATGGCACAACAACGGGCTGAATGATGATGTTGATGTAGGAGGTGCTGTTTAACGTACCCGGTACAAACACTAGTTGTGTACGGGAGTGATAGCTGATCGCTCCCCACACCAGGAGACCAGGTGTAGGTCCTGTGTATCGCTGGCGGATGCAAGAAGGGTGGAGACGCTCCCCTGTGCGTCTGCGAACACGCATACGGCCATCGGATGCTCCCAAGCAGAATCTGCTTTCATCGCTGAACACGACAAATCGCCATTGCGTTCTCCAGTGCAGACGTTGGCGACACCACTGCAGCCGTTCCTGACGGTGAGCTGGAGTCAGAGGTACACATGCCAGAGGCACACGTGCACGTAGTGCTGCATCCAGTAGACGGTTGCGGATTGTTCGCACAGTCACCTCAGGCGCAATGGCAGCTCAGATTTGCGTCGCAGTGGATGTTCTGCTTGACAACGCCGCTCTTCTTATGCGTCGATCGGTCCGCTCATCAGTCCGTCTGTGACTTCCGGTTCCACGTCTTCTCGTGTGGGAATGTTTCTCAGACCATCTACGCCACCATCGTACCACCACCGATACTCCTCGTCCAATTTGCTCCGTAATACGACGATACGACCACCCGGCCTCGCGGAGTCCGACTAGACAACCTCGCTGAAAGTCCGATAACTGCTGAAATAGTACACGCCTTCCATGTCCAGGCATTGCAGCTTCTTCAGGATCTTCGAACGTGTCCGTACGCCTACGACTGATTACATTCACTTCGCCGTACTCCTTAAATACCACCGACGACAATTTGCATATTATGCCGTGCTGTGGCGTAAGCGCTTACCGGTTGGTCCAAAAATTATCATCACACCTACGTAAACTCGACCCATTAACATATGTAAATTTCATGATCGTCCGCCAATTCTATCTTGGTGTTCTTTTTTCACTTTCCGCCAGTGTAAATCCCTGAAATGGCAATGGGCTGGACATACTGCCAGAAGGACAGACCATAGATGGACAGCCGAAATTTTAGATTGGATTCCAAGGGACAGGAAAAGACCCAGAAAAAGACCACATGGGAGATGGGTGGATGAAATTCGTAAATATGCGGGAGTGACATGGAGGAGACTGGCACAAGACAGACCGTTGTGGAGGAAACTTGGGGAGACCTTCGTCCAGCAGTGGATTGATAATGGTTGACAATGATGATGATGATGATATTAGTTTAATTCTTCACCAGTAGCCATGTTGCAACCTTAATCCCGTAGATAAAAAATATTCATTTCCTTTTATCACCTGGAGATTTCATATAATGTATTTATATATACTTCAAAGGAAATACATCTTACAGGAGTACAAGGACTAGTATATACACTGAGTTACCTTTGCACTACGAACGTACCCCGTTTTACATATTTTGAGCGACAACAAAGTACTACGTGATATCAACGTCACTTGCAGCTACTATAAATTGTAAATATCTATCTTCTGTACGTAATCAGTAAATTTGCGACTAATAGGCAAACGTGGCAAATTAAGGCAATTTGACCGCAACCAGAAAGTTGGGGGCCGGTAGGCAGGTGCAAGTAATTCAAAAACAGCCGAACTTAGTGGCTGGTCCCATACTACTGCATCAAGGGTGTACCAGGACTGGATTAACCACGCATAGACAGCAGAAGGGCTCACATTGGTCAGCCACACTTGTTGGCTGCTCCCTTACTATTGTATCAAAGGCATACCAGGATTGGATTAACTATGCACAGACATCCAGCAGAAGGGCTCACATTGGTCAGCCACATGTTGGCTGCTCCCGTACTACTGCATCAAGGATGTACCAGGATTGGATTAACTATCCACAGAAATACATCAGAAGGGCTCACATTGGTCAGGCACACCTGTTGGCTGCTCCCGTACTATTGTATCAAGGATGTACCAGGACTGGATTAATCATGCACATACATCCAGCAGAAGGGCTCATATTGGTAAGCCACACTTGTTGGCTGCTCCCGTGCAAGGGTGTACCAGGACTAGGACAACCATGCACAGACATCCAGCAGAAGGACTCATATTGGCCAGCCACACTTAGTGGTTGCTCCCCTACTACTGCATCAAGGTTGTACCATGACTGGATTAACCATGCACAGACATCCAGCACTACTGTATCAAGGATGTACCAGGTTGGATTAACTATCCACAGACATCCAGTAGAAGGGTTCACATTGCTCAGGCACACCTGTTGGCTGCTCCTGTACTATTGTATTAAGGATGTACCAGGACTGGATTAATCATGCACAGACATCCAACAGAAGGGCTCATATTGGTCAGCCACACTTGTTGGCTGCTCCCGTGCAAGGGTGTACCAGGACTAGGTTAACCATGCACAGACATCCAGCAGAAGGACGCATATTGGCCAACCACACTTAGTGGTTGCTTCCCTACTACAGCATCAAGGTTGTACCATGATTGGATTAACCATGAACAGACATCCAGCAGAAGGGCCACACATGTTGGCTGCTCCCTCACTACTTTATCAAGGGTGTACCAGGGATGGATTAACCATGCACAGACATCCAGCAGAAGGACTTATATTGGCCAGCCACACTTAGTGGTTGCTCCCCTACTACTGCATCAAGGTTGTACCATGACTGGATTAACCATGCACAGACGTCCAGCGGAAGGGCTCATATTGGTCAGCCACACTTGTTGGCTGCTCCCGTACAAGGGTGTACCAGGACTAGATTAACCGTGCACAGACATCTAGCAGAAGGACTCACATTGGTCAGCCATACTTAGTGGTTGCTCCCGTACTGCTGCATCAAGGGTCTACCAGGACTGGATTAACCATGCACAGACACCCAGCAGAAGGACTCATATTGGTCAGCCACACTTCGTGGTTGCTTCCGTACTACTGCATTAAGAGTGTACCCGAACTGGATTAACCATGCACAGACATCCAGCAGAAGGACTCATATTGGTCAGCCACACTTAGTGGTTGCTCCCGTACTACTGCATCAAGGGTGTACAAGTACTGGATTAACTATCCACAGACATCCAGCAGAAGGGCTCACATTGGTTAGGCACACCTGTTGGCTGCTCCCGTACTATTGTATCAAGGATGTACCAGGACTGGATTAATCATGCACATACATCCAGCAGAAGGGCTCATATTAGTAAGCCACACTTGTTGGCTGCTCCCGTGCAAGGGTGTACCAGGACTAGGATAACCATGCACAGACATCCAGCAGAAGGACTCATATTGGCCAGCCACACTTAGTGGTTGCTCCCCTACTACTGCATCAAGGTTGTACCATGACTGGATTAACCATGCACTTACATCCAGCAGAAGGGCCACACATGTTGGCTGCTCCCGTACTATTTTATCAAGGGCGTACCAGGACTGGATTAACCATGCACAGACATCCAGCAGAAGGACTCATATTGGTCAGCCACACTTAGTGGTTGCTCCCGTACTACTGCATCAAGGGTGTACAAGTACTGGATTAACTATCCACAGACATCCAGCAGAAGGGCTCACATTGGTTAGGCACACCTGTTGGCTGCTCCCGTACTATTGTATCAAGGATGTACCAGGACTGGATTAATCATGCACATACATCCAGCAGAAGGGCTCATATTAGTAAGCCACATTTGTTGGCTGCTCCCGTGCAAGGGTGTACCAGGACTAGGATAACCATGCACAGACATCCAGCAGAAGGACTCATATTGGTCAGCCACACTTAGTGGTTGCTCCCGTACTACTGCATCAAGGGTGTACCAGTACTGGATTAACCATGCACATACATCCAGCAGAAGGGCTAACACTGGTCAGCCACGCGCGATTGATCCTACAGGTGAGTGTCACGTTAGGTGTCACGACTGGTATCTCAGTAACGACGTGCAATAATCACTCAGCTCACCCACCAGTACAACAGCGGTGCAGTTGGTCCTATTTCCACATGCACCAAGCGCAGTAGTTTGCTTCTCCCAGGGTTCCACAGCTGGAGACGAACGAGAGTACCCATGATGATGCCCAGTCATCGCAAACAACGCCACGTATGGTCCAAGGAACGTCGGCAATTGATCCTCGATAGATGGAAAAAGGTTCTCTGGAGTGATTAGTCTCGTTACGTGCTGCATCATGCTAATTTCCGGGTCCCCATATGACGTCAACAGCATGAAACCCTATCGCCTGGTTTCAAGTTGGGGGTTCAACAGGCCGGTGGAGGTTGTGTTCTGATCTGGGGAGCTTTCTCCTGGCAAGCCCTAGGTCCGTTGGTTATCATCTCGCTACACGAAGCTGTTAGCCGGCCATCTCCATCCATATCAACAGGACGTTTGCCCGGACCACATTGTCATTTTTCAACAGGACAACGCACCTTGTCATCGGACTCGTATAACTTCTAAGTGGTTGAAGGAACACAACGGATTCGGCACATTGCCTTGGCCTCCAAACCCCAAACATAGCCGTAACCAGGGAGAGGGGTTAGGACCCCCTCCCAATTTTCAGAGTCGGGTATTCCCAACGGAAACAACTCCCCAAAATTTTAGGGAATATAATGATATAATGCACACTTTTTTACGCTTTCCAACCGTAGGTTGAAGAAGCGTATATGCTCCAGCTTTGTCCGTCCGTCGGCACGATAACTCGCGTAATAATGGTTCGATTTCGATGAAATTTTAGTATGTGGTAGGGGACCACATAAGGAACCCTATTGAAACTGGGTGAAGTGGGATTGAAGGTCAAGACATAGGAGCGGGATGAATTCCATTGCTCTTATGCGTTAGAACTTGCTAAATACGGTTCGATTTCGATGAAATTTTAGTATGTCGTAGGGGACCACCTGGGAATGATTCCTGTTGAAAATGGGTGAAGTGGGATCAAAGGTCAGGACATAGGAGCGGGATGCATTCCATTGCCCTTATGTGCCATAACGTGCGTAAAAACGTTTCAATTTCGATGAAGTTTTAGTATGTGGTAGGGGACCACCTGGGGGACGAACCGTATTGAAAATGGACAAAGCCCGGTGGCGCAGTGGTCTAAGGCGCTGGCCTCTGATCATTCGTCCGCAAGGGGTCCGGGTTCGAATCCCGGTCGAGCATGGATGTTGTGTTTGTCTTACGGCACTGGCTCTCTTCCTTCCCTGGAACCAGTGACCCTAAATTAGGGACGGGCGACTGCTTATAGCCCATTGAGTTGCTCACGGTGGTCGTTAAACCTCCAATCAAAAGAAAAAAAAATGGACGAAATGGGGTCAAAGGTCAGCACATAGGATCGGGATCCACTCCATCGCGCTTATCCCTTACTATTAAAGGAGCAATTCTTGTATGTATGCAAATTTTATTTTGAAAACGACTGTAAGGATTTTGATCAAAGTCGTTAACCTACCGTTTTCTGGAACTAGAAATCGATTTAGCTTGATCTCGACTTTATGAAAATTCGCTTAATGGGTAAATAACCACCCCGAATTTCCCGTTATTAGTGTCATGGCGTCGTCCCATTAATATTACCCATGCTTAGAAATCTTATGACGTCACAGTCTCGCGATTTAGATGTTGGCACGCGGTCACACCATTTGTCTCATTACGTCACGCGTTGTGTGTGGATCCTATTAACATTTTATGAGGTCACACTCTTTCGAGCAGTTGGTCGTGATTCCCATCTGCCTCATTACGTCACGCGTTGAGTACGTATGTCCGTCCGCACGATAACTCGCGTAACAATCGTTCGATTTAGATGAAATTTTAGTATGTGGTAGGGGACCACCTGGGGACATCCCCTATTGAAAGTGGGTGAAATGGGGTCAAAGGTCAGGGCAAAGGAGCGGAATAAGTTCCATCGCTATTATGCGTTGTAAATTAGGTAAAAATGCTTCGATTTTGATGAAATGTTAGTATGTTGTAGGGGCCTGTCTGGGAACGAATGCTATTGAAAATGGGCAAAATGGAGTGAAAGGTTAGGACACAGGGGCGGGATCTATTCCATAGCCCTTATGCATCATAACTTACGTAAAAATGCTTCGATTACGACAAAACTTTTGTCGGCGTGTGTTGCTGTTTTCTTGTGCTCGTATATTTTGCTTCGTGTGTGCTATATTTCAATTATCTACCTTATATTTTGTGTGTGCGGTATCCGTGAAGGAATCGTCTTTGTTTCTGTGCACCTGCCGAGTTGGTAAGTGACTTATTTGCTTTCTAATCCTTATTTTATTTCTCGGCCACGATGGCTGAGATTAGATCTCTTATCGCCATTGCAAATGGCGACTTCCGGAGACGACGCTGATCAAGCTCTCGTTTCCGGAATTGCTGATCCAGCAAGCCCTCTTTCTATTGGTGTAGTCGTCAATGACGTGCCTTGTTCTTCTTGCCCCTCCTCACCGTGGCGTTCTATTGCTGCCCAGTCTGCTCTTCCCAGCGGTGCTACAGCTTCTTCCCCTGTGCCTGTAGAGGATGCTATGGACCTCTCACAGTCCGTTGATGCTCCACCTTCGCCGCAACGAGACGGCTGCCTCTTATGCTGCCGTTGTCTCTTCTGTTTCCGGATCTTCACACTTGAACTCTTCTTCTAATTTACGTCATCTCAAGATGACGTGTGATGATGACGCTATCTCTGTTGACTTTTCACCGAGCTCTTCATATGGGCAGCACTTTTTGAAGACTGTCGCATGCGGAGTTATCTTCCGGAGTCTGCCAAATACAAAACTCATGGCATATAGTGCTGCTCTACGTAAGATGTTTTCACCTCAGGTAATCACTCACTTTGGACGGCGGCCCAGACAGGTGATTGCCTATTTTTCTAAACCTGAGTATGCCCTTCGTGTACAGATGGAAGGTCTTTCAGTTGGAGATCAACATCTCTCGGCGGAACTACTCACGCAACTCGCCGTCCCAGTCATTTTTTCCCCTGTGCCACCGGAGGTCTCAGACGATGTGCCACCGGAGGTCTCAGACGATGTGCCACGAGCACAGCAAGCCATCCTTCACCTCCGTCTGCAGCATCTCGCTCCGGAGGACTGTGCTTACGACTTCCTTTCTTTGCTTGAAACTTAACCCCGCTCCTCGCATCATCTCCGTTTTCTTCGCCAGTCAGATGGACGGATTGTCTCAGCTCCCGACGTTCTCTGCTCAAAAACTCGTAGCTACTTTGCTTCCAAATTTGGTGAAACTCCTCCTCGTTTCTCCTCAGCTGTCTCTTCTCATCTCTTAGACACTCTCACCCAACACCTCACCTCTTCAGAACTTCGGTCCGCCTTCCGTTCTCTGAATTCCCGCGCCGTCCCTGGGCCAGACGGCCTCACCTACTTCTATCTAGCTTTCTTTCCAGCTCTCCTATCGTTTTTACTGGCTGCTTTTCTTACTGCTTTTACGCCCTCTTCTCTTCCGAGGAGTTTTACTGTTGCCCACGTCGTACTTTTCCCTAAGAAAGGGGATCTCCTTGACCTGGGAAACTGGCGGCCCATCTCTCTATTAAATATTGATTACAAGCTTTATACTAAACTCTTATCCTGTAGACTCAACTGTATCCTTCCCTATCTTCTTTCTCCCGACCAGACCTATACGGTTCCTGGTCGGACCATTTCCTCCAATCTCCGTCTTCTTCGTAACCTTGTCCATCTTGCTTCTACTAATCGAGAATCGCTAGCGCTCCTTAACCTAGAACAGCGCGGTGTGTTCGATAACATTTCCCACTCCTATCTTTCTCTTACTCTCATTGCCTTCGGCTTCCCCCTCCATTTGTCTCCACCCTTCTTGCCCTCTATCGAGAAATAGTATTCCACGTCAAGAACATTGTCTTTCTTACAGCCCCCATCCGGTTTCAGCGTGGCATCCGGCAAGGTTGCCTGCTGTCTGGTCAATTATTTGCCCTAGTGTTTGAGCCGTCCTTCAGATTTTCTCATCGTGCTCTGCTCGCTGCACTGCCCCCATTAACAGCCAGTACTCGGCACTTCAGCGTAACCTATTCGGCGTACGCAGACGATGCCACCTTCTATGTCTGACATAAATAGAAATTCGCCATACTCGAGAATTCTTACCAGCTCTACGCCTCCTGCTCCAGCGCAGCACTAAACACCACTAAAAGCACTGGTTTGTGGTGCGGTTTATGGAATACCCGGACGGATACTCCGTGGTGTGCCACCTGGGCCGCTACCACACAAAACTTCCTTGGGGTCCATCTCAGATTGCCGACCGCTGCACTTCGCGCCAATTGGGCCGCGCTTTTATCACGTCTTACTCGCTCCATGCATTTTTGGAGAAATGCACAATTCTGCACCTCCTATTTCACCAGAGCCAAACTCGCCCGGACCTACCTCCTTTCACTCTGCCTCCACGTCTGGACTGTTATCAAACTTCCCGCCTACTACCTCCAGGAGATCACCCGGTTGATCTGGACGCATCATCACTGGATTCGAGTCTGTATTCCGCATCGTCCGGTGTTCACGGGAGGCATCTCGCTCGTTGATGTTGCGCTATACTATCGAGCGCACCGTGTGGTCTCCATGATCCGGATCCTTAGTGCATTGCCTGCTCCAGTTCAGCTCACCTTGGATGTTAGGATTTCTCCTCGCAACCCCAGATTTTCGTTTTTTACTTTTCTTCTGATGGATCACTCCCCTTTTCTGCACTCCCGTCTTTCTTCTTTTTATTCCGAGGTACTTTCTCTGCTCCGTTCTCTACCTATTTCTCGTTATCTCCCCTGCTCCACCTCTGAACTTCTTGCCCAACCCTTGTTTCACTGCTTAACTATCCACCCTCCTGATGCTCCCTATTTCTTTGACCTGTCATGGATCCCTGCCGGGGTCGTGACAGTCCGAGATATCCTCACCGCAAGCCATTCTTGGAAACCCTTCTCCGAGCTCTCCCCCTCCTTTCTCGTTTTTCCGCTTCTCTTTCCCTTTACGCTGATCTCTGGTCCGCTATTATCCATCCTTATCCTGCTCTAGCAACCCCCACTGGACTTCTTTTAGTCCCCTCCGCTTCTCTCCCCTTTCCCTTTTTCCTCATGTTTCGGGGCTCCGTCCTCCCTCTCTCCAGCTTCACTGTCTCCTCTCTGTATCATTTTCTACGTGATCCTTCTACCTCTTTGCCTCTACCGATTGCATACCTCTCAACCGCAGCCTTGCCATGTGTGTGGTCGGCAGGAGCGTCGGCTCTGTCCACACCCACTGAACGAAATATCCAATGGCAATTTCTGCATCGTCGATTACCAGCACCAACGACTCTATTCCGCATGACACTCATCCCATCGCCTGACTGTGCTTTCTGTCCGGCGGTCGCAGATATCCCACACATCTATCTGCATTGTCCGGTTCTTCTACCTCTCCTACATCTGGCATTCCAGGTGGTTCAACGTATTTGTGTGCCTGACCTACCAATCTCAGCCTATTCTACTCTCCATCGATCCTTGTCTCCACTTGTACCACTACCTGCTGCCAGCACTTACATCTTCATCTTGATGAAACATGTTATATATTCCTATCATATGCAGCTCCGCTCAACTTCGCCCTCCAACCCTCCACCAGGCAGGGGATTCACACTGCCGGATTTTCCGCGTCCGACTCCTCTCCAGGTTACAGCTCGGATTTTCAACTGCATCCGCTGCCTTCCTCAATTCCTGCACGTCTGGTCTCCAACCACCCCTCCTAGTGATATTCGCCTTCTCCTATGACTGTACCGATCCACCGGACTGCCTTGGTGAGCGTGTCTACCTTGGTCTTCTCTCTCCAATCAGCTCCGACCTTTCATCGGTTGTCTGCGTACAATACCACGGCCTGTGGGTCGCCCTTTCTACCTTGGTCTCCTCTCTGCAATCGGCTCCGACCTTTCATCGGTTGTCTGTGTATAATACCACGGCCTGTGGGTCGCCCCTCCGCACACTGTCCGATCCGCCAGCTGAGCTGTCTTCCTCTGGACCGTCGCGAGTCCTTCTGGCTCTGCAATAATATACTCTCCTGTACGCTCCCCAGGTGGGTGCAGTCACATTCTTTCCTTCCGGTTAAATGTTCTCATCAGTATGTTTTCTCCTGTATTTCACATATTGATACTTGTGTTTTTCAAGCGTGACTCCCTAATATGTGGAATAATTTTTTCACGTTGTATTCTGCTTCTTTGTTACTGCGTTTACTGTACGATTTCCATATCTAGCATTATGGTGTACATTCTATTACTGTTGAACCTGTGTTTTACATTCTAGTTATTACCGGTCTTTAAAAGTAGATATTTTGTACATAGTGTTTCCCACATATACGTTAAAATTGTATGCCGCTTGTCGTAGATTTCACAACACTCAATTTTTGTACCATATAACTGTGTGTACATGCCTCGCACCTTTTGCATTTTCTGTGTTTAATGTCCTGCTGTACATATTGTTGTTATGATGTCCTCCATAGATGTCATTCTTGTTTTTGTTTTTTTCATGCATCATGTGTTCCCGTTGGGACGGACTTCCTGCTCCACTGCTTAGTAATCGCATTGTTGCACCGTTACCTCTTTCTATATATGTTTATATTATGTGTCCGTTTCTGGAACTGCTTGCGTAAATGTATTGCCTAAGTTGCATACTAACTCCGGCGCATTGTTCTTCTGTACCTACTGTGTGCATTTGTGTCTAAGCTCAAAATGTGCCTTGGTGTCTCTTAGCAGTATTATCGATTAGTACCAACTGTGATTTTTCTATTTGTTGCTTCGTCTGAACTGTCTTGGTCTCAGTGTATTTCCCAGTTATAAAAAATTGGTACATGCCCACGCTGTAGTACTGCTTTTACCATACTTTGTCTCATCCCGGTTTTGTATTATTATTGATAATAGTGTTAATTCCTATATCACTTGTTCTATTTGCTATTTTTGCATACCAGTGCTCCTTCCTGGCATAGTTGTTTCGACAATTTCACCATTTGTATATATTACTCTCGGACACTTGTCATTTTCATTGTACATATCATCTATTGCACCTTAAATGTTCTGTGCCACCTGTAGCCTGTATACTTTAGCTCTAAATAAACGACTTTGACTGACAAAACTTTATCATGTTATTTCGGAGGTATAGTGAACCTGTTCTGTTGAATATCATCGAAATGGGATCAAAGGTCAGGGCACAGGTCAGAGATTTATTCCACAGCCATTATCCTCATAACTTGAGTGATGATTTCTGGTGTGTTGGAAAGCGTATTGTAATCAATGCATTGCATGATTTTACTAATTGTTTATAATGTGAACCAACTAAATTTAATAATATAAGATTGTGATTTTTCGTTGAATGCAAACACATGTATAATATGTACTTAATAAAACAGCGATATCGATTCCTAATAAGCAAATTCAGTTCTACAGCTTTGTAATTTACATTTCTGCCCTAACTATCATAGTTTTAAAGTTGTGTTCGCTAAGTTCCACAATTCGCCGACAGAGGCGCCTATGTCGTGCCCAGTAGATAGATTGCGCCTCAGCAACTGTTTTGCTCCTGCGTGTGCGAGTAGGGAAGCGTTTCCCGAGCTGTTTTTTACAGTATGTATATATTATTGTATACACAGGGTACAAGGAAAGTCCTTGATCAGGCCAAATTATTAAGCAAAAAAGTAATTTACAAACTTGTTCAGCGAGGCAAAAATAGTACATAAATATTTTGTCCAATAACAAAAGGTGAAAGGGGAGAGGAAATGTGGCCCCAAAAAAATCACAACATTCGGAAGCAACGACGTAGTATTTACACAAGAACATATTATAGTGCTTCGCATAAATATAGAGACAGAACAAATTCTGGAATAAAAAAGAAACAACAACGAGCTGAAATGTACACCTCATATTTATAGCAAAAATAGCATAGGACACGCAGCTGAACAATAGTTTGACGGAAACATAACAATTCCAACGCCAAGTACAAATAAAAAGCAAAAATATGCTGTCTCAAAAATATAAAGACTTACTTGTTATGAGCACCTCCTGTACGAAAAGTGGAGCCGTTGTTCCGAATAACACTGAAAACCCGATTGGGAATGCTGTCCACCAAGTGATGTAATTGTTCTGGACGGAGTGCGTACCAGCTTCGTTCAATCTGCTCTTTTAAGTGCCACCACACTTGAGAACTGCCGTCCATTCGCATACACATCACGAGCTAGGATACCCCAGAGGTTATCGATAGGGTTCAGATCTGGACTGAGTGCTGGCCAATCCATTATGGTCACATGATGAGTGTTAAACCAGCTTTTTGTTGATGCAGACCGATGAATAGAGGCATTGCCTTGCTGTAATAGATAATCAACAGCAGCTAGAGTTTCGGAAAACGGTAGAAGGTGGCTGCTGAGTATGTCCTGATACGTTTCGGAGTTTTGCCTACCTTGCAGAAAAGCGATATCCGTTGTCCCATTGAACGCAAAAGTTCTCCAGACCATCACAGATCCTTCTCCTTTCTGTCCGCTGAAGAAGGTGCGTTTCTCGCGTCGTAAATCATGCCAATGTCAGTGCCAACCGTCAGGGCCGTCCAGGTTGAACTTTTTCTCATCGGAGAATATAGTTGTGAGCCACTCGTCCGTCCAGTGCATGTGGCTGCTTGCCCATAAAAATCTAGCTTCCTTGTGGCGCCGCGTGAGGTGTGGCAGACGGCGCATTTTGCGGAGCACAATGTTGCGACTTTCCTTCATTTGTCGATGAACTGTGTCCTTTGAGACTGTGACACCAAAAGTCCGAGAAACTTGACGTGGTGATAACCTTTGGGATGAAACTAAACGCATGATGGCACGATCATCTCGTTTGGTTGTTAGTCGAGGCCTTCCAGGCCGTTTTCTGACAGTTAACGCACCGCGTTTCGATAAAGTCTTATAAATGACTGCCCTACGCCTCCCCATGGCTTTACAAATTTTCGCTACAGGCAATCCATTTGCTCTGTCTCCAAATCTTCTGCACCTCCTCACAAGAAAGTTGACTGTTGCGTGGCATTTCGGCAAATGAATGTCTGACGGCAGGTCCGCCGTCTTTTGTGGGCTGGACCGAATTACGGCCCATGCGCGTGCGTACAACATGCTAATTTGTACATCTCATTTGCATGTGGCTACTTTACATAGTTGTCTTTATATTTATGAGACAACTAAAATTACACTATTTCACTTTCTGTTGTTCTTTTCACACAATCCGGTCATCTCGACGGATCGAAACGTTTTGTTGTAGGGTTATGTCTAATTAGGTACCACTTCAGCTTCCTACCTATATTCGCCTTGCATTCACGGCGTAAAGTCGACTGTCTCTATATTTATGCGACGCACCTTATTTCGAACTTACCTAAACTGGTAAGTTCTAAGTAAATGGAAGCACAAAGGAAAATTTTCCCTAAAAACCTTATCAACAGTTTTTGTTCTGAAATGAAACGCAGTTCCTTGACATATTCAATAATAGACTTTGATGTACAATACAGTAAAAAATACACTGAGAGAAGGAGAAATAGCATAAATTGGCGAAACACTCATCCAATAGGAAAACTGTATGCACATCTAATTGACTTGCGTACGTGGCAAAGCTTTCGACTTCCCGTCATTGGTTCACGAAGTGTTGGCATACCGACCACGAATATCATTTTTTATGCTTTCCAACCGTAGGTTGAAGAAGCGTATATGCCCCAGCTTTTTCCGTCCGTCTGTCTTTCGGCACGATAACTCACGTAAAAATTGTTCGATTTCGATGAAATTTTAGTATGTGGTAGGGGGATCTCCAGGGGACGAATCCTATTGAAATTGGTTGAAGTGGGGTCAAAGGTCACGCCATAAGAGCGGGATCCATTTCATTGCCTTTATGCGTCATAACATGCGTAAATATGGTTCGATTTCGATGAAATTTCAGTATGTGGTAGGGAACTGCCTGGGCACGAATCCTATTGCAAATTGGGGTCAAAGGTCAGGCAGGGCCGCCCCAGTGGCACAGTGGTCTAAGGCGCTGGCCTCTGATCATTCGTCCGTAAAGGGTCCGGGTTCGAATCCCGGTCAGGCATGGATGTTGTGTTTGTCTTACGGCACTGGCTCTCTCCCTTCCCTGGAACCAGTGACCCTAAATTAGGGACGGGCGACTGCTTATAGCCCATTGAGTTGCTCACGGTGGTCGTTAAACCTCCAATCAAAAAAAAAAAAAAAAAAAAAAAAGTCAGGCAGGACATAAGAGCGGGATTTATTTATTCCATTGCCCTTATGCGTCGTAACTTGCGTAAAAATGGTTCGATTTCGATGAAATTTTAGTATGTGGTAGGGAGCCACTGGAGACGAACCCTATTGAAAATGGGCGAAATGGGGTCAAAGGTCAGGACACTGGAGTGGGATCCATTCCATTGCCCTTGTGCATCATAACTTACCAAAAATGTTTCGATTGCGACAAAACGTTATCATGTTGTTCCGGAGGTATAGTGAACCGGTTCTGTTGAATATCAACGAAATGGGGTCAAAGGTCTTTGCACAAAAGCAAGATTTATTCCACAGCCACTATTCTCATAACTTGCGTAAAACTACTTCTATTGCGACAAAACTTTAGTATGTTATTCTTGAGGTGTACTGAACCGGTTCTGTTAAATATAATCGAAATGGGGTTAAAGGTCAGGACACAGGAGCGAGATTTATTCCACAGCCATTATCTTCATAACTTGAGTAATAATTTCTGGTATGTTGGAAAGCGTATCATAATCAATGCATTGCATGATTTTACTAACTTGTTGTATTCTGACGAAGGAGCAGAAAGCACATTTCAAATCCATCCAAATATGCTTCGGACACATCGACTCAGGTAGCTTTCCGCTTTTTTTACATTTGGAGAGTCCCCTTCCATCTTTTGCTATGGGACAAAAACATTTATGTACTATTTTTGCCTCGCTGAACAAGTTTGTAATTGACTTTTTTGCCCTATCTGCAAAGGGGCGCGCGATAGCCCCCACAACCCCTACAAAAAAGAGACCGAGGGGATTATTCGTGGTGTTCTCAGGTAACAATATTATGTTGGACCAACCGTGGGCTTTCAACGGTCGTCCCAGCGACTCGGCGGCCAACAACTGGATATGTGATGGTTCAACGGTTGGACCTACATTGGAAAACTGTTGCAAACTGTTTTCCAATGTGATCATGTGTTCTTGGGCAACCATGGTTTGTCATGTGTTGTTGGACAACCATCGGACAACCGTTAAGTGGTCATTTGTTGATAAATGGTTGGTCGTGTGTGGTTGGAAAAACCGTTAGCCAATCTTCGATAAACAACACAACCTTCGTCCAACGCTGCGTTTCCTATACAACTGCACAAGAAGTAAATCGGTGACTATCATAGTCCATGAGATATTGGCCTGATCACGGACTTTCTTTGTAACTCTGTATATGTATTCCTATAATCTTGGGGGGGGGGGCGATTTCTGTGTACGTGTGATCGGAACCCCCCTCTCCATCAGATTTCGAAACATAGTTACGCTACTGCCCTCAAACTTCTCTGGCGATTGAACATTTGTTTCATATTGAACATTTGTTTGATTGAACCTGTTTCATATTGAACATTTGTTTGATTGAACCCGATTGAACATTTGTTTCATACGCTAGGAAGCTGTGTGGTAACTGCTGATCCTCATCCACGCAATGAACGTCAACTGACGGCGATGCTGCAGTGAACATGGATCATTTTACACATGGAGGATGTTCGACACCTTGAACCTGTTCCTATGCGTTTGCGAGACGTGAATGCAGAGAAATGTGGACTGAAGAGCTTTTAAATACGTGTTCCTACTGCAAAGCTAACTCAGCGTATTTAAAGATGAAATAATGATCATCATAAAATATAATGTACAAGAATAGAGAAACAAAAAAAATGTACTGAACTTGGGCATCTCTCCAGCAGCAAATAATATGAACGGCATATATACTAATACAGCAAATTATTAGGAACACCCAACAGCAGTCAGGTACGTGTCATCCTCGCTTACCTTCACCCGTATGATATTCAGATGCTTTACACAGCTGCTCACTTGAAAGGATTCGGACTGTTGTGACGTACCTGCCAGCAGGACGCACACGACATGAAGGCAGATAGCAGTCAGAACAAACGTCCGCGTAGCTCAATTGGTTGAGTGACTTATTCCGGAATGAGGGGATCCGGGTTCGAATCCTGGCGTGGACAGAAAGGACGGAGAAATGTACTTGGTTATACGGTACAAAGCGTAGATAGTGGCAATTTGGGAAAGACTGGTAATTTAAGCGACTCTGAAAGAGGTATGATAGTGAGCGCCGCCAGAAGTGCAAGTGCAAGCATTTCAGAAACAGTAAACCGTCTCAGCTATGAAAGAACACCTACATCGAGGGTGTGCAATGCATGGTGCACAAATAAGCAGCCAGTCGTCTTTCTGCGGGTGTATACGGCTGATCGAAACGTCTGAAGGTGAATGCACATCAAGATGTCACGAGAGTAAACTATTTCATCACGTTTTATATAACATTATTTCATTACGTTTTCCATAAAATTATTTCACCACGTTTTACATGATATCCCCTGAAAAAAGAATGTCCTTAGCGTAGTGCGGTCATAATTAATACAGACATTTAACGTAGACTAGGAACATCAAACAAAGATCTTCGCTCTTTCCACGTTTTATAAGTGAGTCACGGAAAAATTATCTCAATTTTTTTAGCAAATCCGGCGCTTAACTGGAAGACCCTGGGTTCGACTCCCGGTGGCGGCCCATGAGAATTTTTCCGTGACTCACTTATAAAACGTGGAAAGAGCGAAGATCTTTGTTTGATGTTCCTGGTCCACGTTAAATGTCTGTATTAATTATTCATTCGTCTTCTAATTATTTCTTCAGTTGCTGCTTACCATCTTTGGTGAATCCCCAGCATTGTGCGGGGTTCCAAGAAGCAACCTGCCAAATTGGCTTGGCAGTTAGCGTGTGTGAGTCTGGAGGAATTCGAGGCCGCTGTGGTGTAGCGGAAGAATATATCCGGCGCGTAACTGGAAGACCCTGGGTTCGACTCCCGGTGGCGGCCAATGAGAATTTTTCCGCGACTCACTTATAAAACGTGGAAAGAGCGAAGATCTTTGTTTGATGAAGTGTGGTCAGCTGCCGAACACCAAGAGCAGACTGTTTTGTGATTTATTGTATCTAACAGAAGTGAGACGACTAGTGTGTGTGCGTGTGTGCGTGTGTGTGTACGCTTTTGCGTCCGGTTAAATATCGAAGTTTACTAAGCTTAGAGGTAGGGACTAGTAAAATTTCAATATGCAAGCTCATGGCGCAGTGGTCTAAGCGATTGCTCTTGATCATTCGTCGGAAAAGGGTCCGAGTTCGAATCCCGGTGAGGCATGGATGTTGTGTTTTTCTTACGGCACTGTATCTCTACCTTCCATGGAACCAGCTACCCTAAATTAGGGACCATTGAGTTGCTCACGGTGGTCCTTAAATCTCCAATAAAAAAAGCAAAAAAACATCGTCATCCTGAATCGAGACATTAGGCATTATTTATAAATCACTTTTCCAACCTTTTTTGACCAGTCAGTTTGCAGAAGAACAGTAAGAGTCATTAAACGATTAATAAAATTGATGATATCTGAAAAACAGCTGCACTCAGATAAAAATTTTAAAAGTAGCATGAACAAAATTAAGAGAAAACTCTTTTTCTATTCACTAGGTAAATGCCAAGGATGGAGTCATTACCCATGAAGCTATTCTTGAAAACGCGAGACCGTATGGGAAAGAATACTAAATTCAAGAATTCAACTACAATAGTGGTTAGCTTGAAAGATTCAAACATCGGTACGGATTATTATCAGTGTGAACACGGAACAGTTAAACAGCGGTAACCTCTAAAAATTCAGTGGATGAGGCAACAAAAAGAAAAAAGAAATCATATCTGGCTATGAATTAAAAGATCCGTATGATATAGATGAATCTGATTTGTTTTATAGGATGATACCCAATAAATTGATTTCAAATAAAAATGGGAAAGGTAGATCCAAAAAGATGAATGATAGAATAACAACAGTTCACTGCGTAATTGCCGTAACTGATGAATAAAAAATTGATAATACAAGAAAATGTAGAAAAAAAACTCGTTGTTTTAAGTATTTTCGCCATGAACTTTACTTAACTATTGTGTTTTTAAACCCTACATTCACAAAATTAGAGATCCGATGCATAAAGGTGTTCGTTTTGCTTTATTTCTTCCTTATACTGTCAAAGAGAATTGAAGATTTGAGCCGTTTATTGCAGGATAAAATGATGATAAAATGGTGATTTATAAAAGAAGACACGTATTACTCATAATAATCACAAGTAAAAAGATGGTAGTTAAAAGAACATTTGGTCCTTTCAATCGGCGGGACCTCTCCTCCTTATCGCATCTGATGATGATCCCTCCGCGAGATTGAAAGCTATCATTCAAATAATTTTACCCCCTTTTTTAGGAACCGCTTTAAACTGCCACTCTCGCTTACCGCCGATTTGGCACAATGAAAAAGATACGGAGGTTTAACGGGGCTGGACTTCAGTTGAATTTGGTAAATGAATGCAGCTTTGTAACTTTTCTTGTTAGGATATGAACGCTGTCCCCAATACGAGAAGTCAAAAAAGGCATTGTCCTAACCACCTGAATAAAATGACGTCCATATCGAGCAAAATGGTGTTCCACAGTTAGCCGTGATACGTACATGTATTGAAGATAAGAGATTCCACATTTAGGTTAAATAGAAAAATTTCGCATCGATTCTTCATTTTCAGGAGCAAAAATATCACGAATACGGTTTTACTTCCTTCTTTGCATAATAACTAATATGCATATCTTTATTAAAAACAACTTAAAACATTTTACGTATACCAACACCTGTCTTACAGCAGGTTTTCTAAACCCATTGTGGATTCTACCGAATGAATGAATAAATAAATGCAGTTTAAGCATTGTTCTTTTGAAATTGCCGTGTGCTTAATCCAATCCTGTTTTGTGTTTACTTCTTTCATTTCATTCGTTTTACTGAAATTCAAGAAAAGCCTTCGTTTCAAAAGGCACAGTGGAGAAAAACCCGTTCTTTTGAAACTGCTAGGTATTTAATTAAAGCGTGTTTCTTTCCGTTTTCACTTGTTTATACTTTGTTTTGTATCGTTTAATTACTTTTTTATGAGTTCTCTGTATCTCTCTCTTTTTACCCTCTTTCATCTTTCTTGTTTTATCTAACGTTGATGAACTAGTATTTCTCTGAAGAGAGAGAATTAACTGCTGCAGTTCGGTAAGGAAAGCTAGCTCGAGTTTCAGACTGATAATTGATCTCATGGATGAAAGGTGAAAAATTCCCGATCAATCAACGGGAAATACTTTCTCTGTTTGTACGCTTTGTTTTCAAAAGAAAACTTACGAACAGTGACCGCAGTGCCACGTTCATCAGAAGGAACTGGCGGAAGGAGAAACAAAAATAAGCTCTTCATAACTAGGTCGCAGGAAGGAATGAGAGTTTGGAGAAAAGTAATCCTGCCTACGTTTTCTGTTACAGAAGGAAGATTACAACAAGTAGTTTCGTAGAAAAAATTCCAGTTTGCTTGGTCATCATTACGAACATTTTATGCATAGTTGAGATCTGAAAATGTCGATTTTATTCCTTCATGATCCAAGGATTAAACATAAACTTCTTGACCTCCTTCGGCAAATTTAAAAGCGTATTTCGAAACAAAAAATCGCTAAACCTTCATTACACTCAAAATATCGAAGAGAATTCAGGAAATCCTAGATTAATAAGACGACGTATTTCCAAATAATGAATACTCCTTTCGAGTTTTGCAAGGCAGATGATTGAATCTTCCTAAATTTCATTTGTTTTGAAAATTTTGTATCTCTCTAGAACAAAACTTTTCTTATCATCTTGTCCCTCTTCCATTTTTTTTATATTTCTTCGTAAATATACATGGGTTCTTTCTTGTCTTGCCAGCGTATCTTTATATACTTTTTCCTTATCTCCATGCATTTCTTTTTCACCTTTGCTCTCCATATGTCCTGTATTTTTTATTCCAGTTATTCTCTTTTATTTTACTTTTCTACATATGCTTCTTCATATTTCAGTTTAATATGTAATCACATAATGTTTCATGTTTGATTACTGAACTTGAACTTCACGCTGAGCTGTAATAAAAACTTTAACTTCAACACTAGGTTATTATTACGTTAGCTTGTCTTTAGAATACAATAGGATGATACATATTTCCTACGTTTGGAAGCAAATACGTTTGGAAGCAAGCAGAATTACAAGAATTGAAATCAAAAGAAGGTGACACTAGTATACGACAGCGCACGCAGCTTTACAACTTCAAATTCTTATTCCCAAGAGGAGAACGTAGAAAACTGGGCTGTAGACAATCTGGAACAGTGAGAATGAAATACGCTGAGTGATCACTGAGTTATAATCAAGTACCTAATACTTGGTAGGTCCTTCTTTCGCTCTCAGTACAGCAGCTTTTCGACGTGGTATCGATTCAATAAGAGGCCGGAAGCAGTCGGGAGGTATGACCAAAAGCTGTGTCTCTATACCTGCCTTCAGTGCAGGTATAGAGGTGATTAATGTATCCAGGCGCCTGATATGCCGGTCCATAGAGTCCCACAAATGTTCTGTAGGATTAATATCGAGGACGTTCGGAGGCCAGTCGATATGCTGGAAGTCTGAATTAAGTTCCTCAAACCATTCCTGCAAAATATTGGACTTGTGGCTCGGCGCATTGTTATATTGGAAAACACCGTCGCCATTCTTAAAAAAGTGTAACATTGCTGGGTGTACAGAGTCAGCAAGCAATTCTCGATAGTGGATATCAGTCATACGTTGTTCCACATGCACTAGAGGTCCAAGTTCTTGCCAGGTAAACATGTCACACACCATGCAACCGCATCCATCAGCTTGCACTGTGGAGACCATGCAGGATTGATTGAATACCTCACATTGTTTACGCTAAATACCTACACCACCATCCACGGAGTGGCGTACAAAACGCGTCTTGTCAGACCAGCGCACTTTTTCTAGTCATTCGAGGTCCGATTAGTATGATGTTTGCACCAGGTGAGTCTTTTGCGCCGATGAACCGTGATTAGGAGAGGATATCGTCGGGGTCGTCTGCTATTATAGCCCACATGTGAGAGGATGCGACGCATGGTCATGACACATACTATTTCGGGTTGACCCCTGTTGCACTGAGTAGTCAAGAGTTGAAGAGTACTGCTTCTGTTGACCTGTACGGGTCTTCGGACCAGGCGCTCACCTATCATATTAACCTTTCGGTGTCCTTTGTAGTTTTGTTTCCGGGCCGTTGTTTGATCATTTTCAGGCCAGTTCTGATACACTGTAACTACGGCGGCTCGCAAACAACCCACCATTTCAGCCGCTTGGGAAATCGAAACACCAAGCTCTCCCAGCTCCCACAATCTGTCTTTTCTCAAAGTCCGATAAATCATTCTGTTTAGCCACCACGCTCCGAAGTTTGCTGCGAACTGCTCCACTCACACCTTTTACAGGGTGATTCAAAAGCCATGGACTCTATATTTTAAAACGTATTTGCTGTAAAACCATAAAATATATCAGAGTATTGCTGCTTGTGGCTGTTGTGTGTGACCTTGGGGAACGAGCTGCGCCACTTGAGAGCACCACGTGACACTACGCTTACGCGGGCGCTGGCAAGCAGTTCAGTCAGCCATGAGTCTCACGCAAGAACAGAGAGTCGCTTTGTTAGAAGTTTATTTTGCGGGAAAATCTTACCAACTTTGCATCCAGCTCTTTCAGAGGACACTCCTATACCAGGAAAAAAACTGTGTATGACCCTGTAAAGCGGTTTTGCGAGACAGGCAGTGTTCAGTAAAAGCGGCCGGCTGTCCGTGGTGACGACCACGTCTCTGGAGAAAATTCACGTTTCCCTGCAGCGGTCTCCCCGGAAATCACTTTGGCGGCTGTCTCAAGCGTTAGGGGCATCGTATTCAGCCTGGTAAAGGGCTACTAAACGTCTAAAGCTACGGCCGTACAGAATTCGAGTAGTTCAAGAGCTACGTTCTTTGGACTCGGAAACGTTCATTGCCTACTGCCAATGGTTTAGGAGTTTCACGCGCAACAATGTGACTAATCAGCTTAACAACACCTTTTTTCAGTGACGAGGTATATTTTCATTTGAATGGATATGTCAATAGCCAAAACACTCACATATGGGCTGTGGAGAATCCACACGCATTGCATGAGGTTGCACTTCACTGTCAGAAAGTTGGAGTGTGGTACGCCATGTCTACACAGCGAATTGTAGGGCCACTTCGTTTCGACACAACTGTAAATTCCACTGTGTATGCAGACAACATCCATCAATTTGTAGCGATGCTGGAAGAACACGAACGTTACTGTTGGTTTCAACAAGATGGAGCAACGCGCCACACATCAAACGACACAACGGAGTTGCTCCGTGAGTTCTTCCACGATCGATTAATCTCGAAATAACTTTGGCCGCCTCGCTCACCAGACTTCACTCCTCCAGACGTTTATTTGTGGGGCTATCTGAAAGAAACAGTTTACCACAACAGCCCTAAGACGGTACAGGACCTGCGGAACAACATCATTACAGCCGTGAGGGACATACCAGCCAACACGCTGAAAAGAGTGTCCGTCAACATGTGTCGTCGAGTGAATTTGCGTCTTCAACAGAATGGTGGACAATTCCAGCATCTATTGTAAAGTGGTTTTCATTACCTGTAAGTATGAGTGCCAATATAGCAGTACGTAAAAATAGTTATACATCACTGTATTCGTGGTAGAAATATTTTAATTCAGAGTCCGGAGACTTTTGAATCACTCTGTATATGCTACGTCGGTCGACTAATCGCGTCCTCTCGGAAACCACTTGGTCAACGGGCCGCATTCACTTCTAATAGGGTGGTCATAATTCAGTGATCAGTCTGTGTATTTTCATTTAACTTTCTACTCTTATTTTAAGGTCTCGGGTAGAGTGATACTCTTTGTGTCCTGCATCTGAAAGCAAATTTACGTTTCCTTACGTTTGCTGCAAGTTATATTGAGTTCACTTGTCCCAGTAGACATGCATTTAGTCCTCTCCTGCCAATGGGGTGAATATCAGGCGTGATTGGGTAAACTTCGTCACGTGGCGCGACATTACTTCGAAGAAGAGATACGGATTTTCCGTAGCCACTAGAGAATCAAAGCGCTACGAACTCTCCGTAGTCAACAAAGAAATCGTTGGTCTGCTTGTAGTACGCAAAACTGAATACACAACGGAAATAAAAAAATCTCTGTGAAATAAGTTGTGTAAATTTTACTTACATGGTTTCAAGTTTATGACATTAATTGAACATTTTTGGGATTATTCATAGCATGTTTTTAATATTGAGACATTTCTTGCCTGTTTTTTGAATGTCTTCATGCCGTCCGCTTTCCAAAAATGTTTAAAACCGCCAAACATTGTTCTAGCCGGGATGAAAATATTCTATGATTTCATAAATTTTGATTTTTCTGACAAAGTTGCGGTTTTTTTTTTCATTCCTCTTCTTGGTTATATTCTTATTTTTCTGTATGTTTCAAATCATGTTTTTCGTTTTTAATATCTTTGGTAATTGTTTCAAAAGAGCGATTTCATATTTTTTAGGAATTTTTTCTAACAAAATCCATATTTAAACTAATCAGTACAGCAAGCATTTTTTGATCCATCCCTTTTTAAAGCAAAAGTAAATTTCAAAATCAGTACTTAATATGTACGTTATTGAATCTGAACCATTTTCGTGACGCGTAAAATTGTTTTCACGGTAAATTGAACAGTGCAGTACCGATTTTTAATACTTAATTTTGCATTAAACGTGATTTTCAGCTCCTTATACCCTTTTTGCTATATCAAGGGGAAGAGCAAGCTTTTTTTTCTTTCGTTTAAAGTGAAATTAGTGTTCAAAGAGCTACTGTTTTCCAACTGTGCAGAAAAAACGACTTCAAAGGGAAAGAAAGACGGTGACGGGGATTTGTAGTTTCGATTTTGAAATTAAATTTTTTTGTCAAAAAAAAAGGAAGTTCATGCTCTTTTTTCTTTGTTGATATAGCGAGAAGTAATTAAGCAAAAGGAAACCAAGTATTTTCAGTGAAATTGAGCTTTAAAACGTTCTGATACCACCGTCGATGAAAGGATTTCCAAAAGTCACTGCGAACCCTTCCTGTATGTGAATCTAGTATAAGAAACAACCTTTGTCTATATATAAACGAGTTTCTTGCAAACTGGATTATCTGTACCAGAATTTCTTTTGTAAAACATCCTTTCTGTGCTTATCCATAAGTTCCTTCGAAAGAAAAAAATCATGTATTTCTATCGTGTTATATGCTTAGTGAATAATCCATCAATGATTAATATTTTGCAAAAGAACTACGTTGGTAGAAAGGTGATATTACACATTCTAGAAACGCATTGATACAACTTCTTTCAGGAAATATTTTCTCTATAAGTATAGTTTTTGGTCATATTTTTCACGGGAAGCATTTATTTGTATCTTTGTATGTGACTTTACACCAGGTTATCCCTGAAGTATGACCACTTCTATGTAAAGTGGATGTGGCTCTTTGGCCACGTAATTTCCGAGAAGGTGCGATTAGTCCACCGACGTAGCATATACATTACATTGACAAAAGTCACCGGACACCACTTCAAAAGCAAATGAACCGATCCGCTGCGTTGTTAAGATGTTCGGTACAGCTGCAAACGGTATAAAAACAAGTCTGCACCTGAACGCGATCATATCGCACTGTGACGTTGAGTGAAAATGTCGCTGCGGGAGAGAACTGACTTTGAGAAAGGAAAGATTGTTATATTAGTGGGTTGTTCATAAGAGAAACCGAGAGGCGTTTAAGCCTACCCAAGTGAACTGTTTTGGATGTACTAAATAAGTAGAAGACACATGGTGTTCCTGAAGCAGCAAAACGTACCGGCAGACCAAAGAAAATCAGTGATAGAAGACGTCGAAGCCTCAGGAGAGACGTTACAGCTAATCGACGAAGTACTGCACAAAACCTCAGTGTACAGGTGAGCAAAAATGCTGGAACCTCGGTATGTACACGTACCATTCGCAGAGAACTTCATTCCAGGGGTTACCGTGGTTGTGCAGCTGCTCATAAGCCTTTCACCTCCACTAGGAATGCTACTCGTCGTTTAGCATGGTGTAAAGAACATTTATCGTGAACCGTAGATCAACGGAAATGGATCCTATGGACTGATGAATCCAGATGCACGATCCATCAGTCTGATGGCCGTGTGTGGGAATGGCTGCAGCCGGCGGAACGCTATTTACCACAGTGTACTGTTCCTACGGTCAAGTTTGGAGCTGGCAGTGTACTCGTGTGAGGGTATTTCTCGTGGTATGGTCTCGGCCCATTGGTTATCGTGGGCAAGCCAGTGGACCAGCACGTCTACCTCGGTATTCCGGACAATTATGCTCTACCAACTCTTGCAATACTATGGAACCGAGCCTTGTTGGTACCAGCAGGATAATGCATTGAGCCATAAAGCAAGGACTGTTACGGGCGGAGTTTGACGATAATTCCGTATCGTGTGTGGACTAGCCAGCACAGAACCCTGATCGAAATCCCATAGAGCACCTATGGGATGAATTAGAGTGTCGCATAAGATGTTTGGAACCAAGGCCTACTACTAAGCAACAGTTAACGACAGCATTATGCAATGAATGGAAGCTCATACCTATCGCTATGTTTCGAAACCTTGTCGAAAGCATGTCTTGAAGCGTCAGTTCTTCGAGACATGCTTTAACGTAAAAACAGTAAAATCCAACGCAATAAATGTAATACAAGAGAGTGAAATAAAACTGAAATCTCTGGGAATATGAAAAATGAATAACAGTCTTTGAATACACTTGATTATGGTTGAGTTGCGTGTTCCTTATTCCTGGATAAACTTTCTTTTGTTTACTCTTCTGGCCTCTTTCCCTGGTTCCGTACCATATCATCGAGGAGTTACTGATGTAGTATTTTGACTCTTTCTATTCCTCTTCTTTGGTTCCACTCTTTCTTGATCTTTAATCACAAATTTCCTTTCGCTGGTGTTCAGTGCCCAGCAAAGACACAAGTGCTGGGAAATTGCTGGCCACCAACTGGCAACTGGCAGTGATGGGTCACTGCTGGCTGAAATGTGCCGCTCACGGCCCGGTAGCCGTCCGTTGGTGGCAACGCTATCAGTTGGCGAGCCATTGATGGCCCTGCAGCATCGCCGTGAAATGTGGGCATCCAAGCAAGTGCCCCTAATTGCCCGTTGCTGGCAACCAATGCAACCCCAACAGCAGGTGGAAGCAACGGACTGCGACTGCGCAGAAGCAACACTTGCTCTCAAGGTACCAGTTAGTTGAAGACGACGCTATCGTCATCGTGTTATTTTAGTGGGTGTTAAGAAAAAAGTCATATGTCGAGAGGCGAATTAATTTCCTAATGAAATTCCACGTCGACGAAGATATCAGATTAAGCCATGAAATGCACCTACTCCATTCAAATGAATAACAATTCATAGAATGGTATGGGTGAATAACAAGAAATACTTTGAAACCGCTTGAAACAAATATCCTGGAAAAACATTAAAAAAAACGTTTGTTGGTAAAAAAAAAAAGGAATTATACGCGTACAAAATTTATTACTTATTTGAAAGAAAAAAAGCAACGCTATGTGGATATAATGTACTCATCCATGTTTTGAATACATAAGACTGGGAGGAATTTGCTTTTAAAAATAACGAGAAGTAAAATATAATGTATTTCCTCTTTAAAACAAATGTAGCTTCAGACAACGGAAAGGAGAGATACAACGTTAAAAATGCAACAGAATGTGACATGAATCCCGGTAAATATATATTAATTCAATAATAGCCGTTCAAGAGGATAAGGGCAGTACGAAACTTTGGAAAGCGACTTTAAATTGGTATACTCCATGAAAATGAGTGACGTTCCCTTAAGGTAAAAAAAAAAAAAAAAAAACTATCGTTACATTAAAAAAATAGATTTATGAATTATATGAAACTGACTTTTATGGAAAAATACCTCGCAATATTGTATAATGAAAGAGAGAACCATTCGATTACACATTCCGCAAGAAAGAGACTCCTTAAAGCACACGCTCGTGCGTGGCAAATTAGTCCCGTCGGTAGAGAGCTGGACTACCATGCGGACAACCCTGGTTCGTTTCCACTCAGATCCAAACGGGTTTATTTCCTGGTCTGTTGAGAAAATTTTCACAGGGCATTGCTGTAATTCACAAGTTTCGTAAGAAAGAAAAAACGTTGTAATTTTGGGAAACTTCTATTCTTGATTTTTTTGATGGCTACTACTGGGAAATTGGCGGACAAGATTCGGCAAGCCATCAGTTACGTCACGTGGTTGCCGGCTGCCACTACCGGCAAACTAGCGGACCACATTAGGCTAGCTATTATTTATGGCACGTGCTTGCATGGCCGCTAAAGGGCCACTGGTGGCAGCTACTGCCTGTGATGGATAACTGATGGCCCTGTTGTGGCATATGAAAACTGATGGGGTGTGCCAACTGTTGGCCAGTTGTTGGCCTGAACTGCTAGCCATTCTGTTGGCCGCCCGGACATTTTATTGACGGTTCGGCCGCGGCAATGTAGTGCTGGCCCAGCAAGACGGTTTTTGCTGGGAGGTAGCCTCTTCTTACTGTGGTAAACAGCCAAAATCCCCTCCCTATCCCTTTCAAAAATCCAAGGCCCTCATATTCACGCTAAAAACCACCTTTTCTGCCGCACGCACATGCAGCCATTACTACTGACCTCAAGCAATAAATAAGAAAAAAAATCGTTCCTCTCTCTCTCGTACGAGTGTTTCTTTCCATCATTTTTTCCAACAATTAGCTAGGAAGTACACAATTAGCTAACCCTCAACATCGCCTCCCTTAATTAATATTATTAATACTTTTTTTCCCAGGCAATTAACAACATGGAAGTTTCTTAACAACACTTAGCGTATCATAGTCAGTTGCCAAGTTGACGAAGAGTATTTTAGCTTTCTGCGCTACTACGCATTCATCTTGGCTGTGATTTTTATTTTATTTCCTTTTTTTTTCTGTAACGTTCTTCCATATACACTGGCGGAAAGTGAAAAAAGAACACCAAGAAGAATTGGCGGACGATCATGAAATTTACATATGTTAATGGGGTCGAGTTTGCGTAGGTGTGATGTTAATTTCGGGACCAACCGGTGTGCGCTTACGCCACAGCACGGCGTACGGACACGTGCGAAGACCCTGAGAAACTGCAATGTCTGCACATGGAAGACGTGTACGATTTCAGCAGTTATCGGACTTTGAGCGAGGTCGTCTAGTCGGACTCCGCGAGGCCGGGTTGTCGTATCCTCGTATTGCGGAGCGAATTGGACGAGAAGTATCTCTGGTGGTACGATGGTGGCGTAGATGGTCCGAGGAACATTCCCACATGAGAAGACGTGGAACCGGGAGTCACAGACTGACTGATGAGCGGACCGATCGACGCATAAGAAGAGCGGCGTTGTCAAGCAGAACATCCACTGTGATGCGAATCCGAGCTGCCGTTGCACCTGAGGTGACGGTGCGAACAATCCGCAACCGTCTACTGGATGCAGGACTACGTGCACGTGTGCCTCTGGCATGTGTACCTCTGACTCCAGCCCACCGTCGGGAACGGCTGCAGTGGTGTCGCCAACGTCTATACTGGAGAACGCAATGGCGATCTGTCGTGTTCAGCGATGAAAGCAGATTCTGCTTGGGAGCCACCGGAGCTGTATGCGTGTTCGCAGACGCACAGGGAAGCGCCTCCACCCTTCTTGCATCCGTCAGCGACACACAGGGACTACACCTGGTCTCCTGGTGTGGGGAGCGATCAGCTATCACTCCCGCACACAACTAGTGTTTGTACCTGGTACGTTAAACAGCACCTGCTACATCAACAACATCATTCAGCCCGTTGTTGTGCCATTTGTAAGGTCGGTCGATCGTGGTGTTTTCCAGCAAGATAACGCACGCCCACACACGGCACGTGCAAAGCAACATGCACTTCAGGGTGTGAGACAACTTATATGGCCTGCACGTTCAACGGATTTGTCCCCCATTGAACACGTGTGGGATTTTATGGGACAACGACTTATCCGGTCTCAACGGCCAGCCACGACCATCCCCGATTTACGCGTCCAGGTTGAGGATGCTTGGAACTCAATACCCCAAACTTACATCCAACATCTGTACGACAGACTCCATGCCAGAATTGCACAGTGTGACGCAGTTCATGGCGGTTCAACCTCGTACTAACCATGTTACATGGAAATGTTATTTTTTCAGTTTAACAGCAAATACAGCTGTATTTTGCCATAATGTTTTGATCACGTTATGCTCTGTATTCCGTTATTATGCTGTATAAATTTCGTTGGTATCATACGTCTCCTTCTTGGTGTTTTTTTTCACTTTTCTCCAGTTTATTACGTTTCTCCAGATAAAGGAGCATTTCTCTCTCCTTTGACCTTTAACACCAACAAGCCAAATTCCATCTTCCAGAAGGGGCTTGCTTGTCTTGCAGGGAGGGCTGAGACCCTCCAGCTCCCTGCTAGTTACGGCCCTGCCTGCAGCAGCCTAATGTAGCAAGTCATAACGCAATAGACAGTAAAAAAGAACGGGAAGTTATATGGGTAATATAAGTCATATACGTACGCCATGAATTACTTTGCTGAGTAGTGAACCTGATATATGCAAACCCATAAGTATACACTTATTAAATATTTCTTTATTGGTTCCAGTTTTATAAATACTGTTTTCGGTAAACTGTTAAATCAGTGAACCACGACATACGACTCTGCAAGCAAAAAATCTGAAAATCATCTTACTAAGTACTAGGATATTTGTAATGGTTAAATCATGTGTTTGCCTCGATACGGAGTTTTGTATGGTTTTTCTTTGCACAATGAGCATACTGATTACAGTGCGTGCATTGAAGTTTCATCTAGTCCTTGGATTTTTGCCGTATCAGATGCCATATTATTTAAAACTCTAGTCTTTAAACGTTAAAAAGGCTTATGAAAAACCAGAAAAAAATCGAAGGCTATTTCTAAACAGGCATTTTGTGTGTTCCCCCACCTTACAGAACTCCGTTGGTAAACCTCCATTTAATTTGTTTTCATCGCGTTTTCTCTTTGTGAGAAGTGTTTTGAAGCAACATCGACTTGAAGAATTGATTCCGGAGCACAACTGTCACGCCATTTGATCATTAATATCGGTCATTGGATCGTCGATTCCGAGAGTATAACGGACAGTTTAAAATAGCTTCAGCATTTTCTGTTCTTGAGTAACACACACACACACACACACACACACACACACACACACACACACACACACACGTACATCATGTTTCTGTTTTCAGGTTAATCACAAATTCAATATTTCTTCTCAATGACTCAATAATTATTTTTCCATTGTTGGAAATATTAAAGTAATGAAGGAAAAAACACCTCGAATATTTTTGTATTCTGGAATGCATTTCTCAGTTCCGAGTTCTCATTGTTAAACGCTCACAAGGATTCAGCATTCGTAAATGGCTTTTGTCGTATCACTCCTGGATGAAGGTTAACATTTTCTATATTATCCTAACAACGAAAGCCCCCAAATCTTAGCGTAGCATAACGTTTGTGGAATCATCGTCTTTTTTTGCGTAGTTTAAGACCTCTTGGTGTATCAAAGACTGCAGAGCCGCCAGTCTCTTCTTCAAAGTTTCTAGCTCTAAGAAATCGAAACAATAACGTCCGAAGAAAGTATATAGCACCCACATTTGACCGAGTAATCAAGTTTAAACTTTTTATTTGTAAAATCAGTATTCTTTCCATGCGGATACTGGGTCACAAGGTGGTTACGTGTGTCAAACCGTGCGTAATAAGTACATTGGTCACAAAAAGTCACGGATATTGCGGTTTCCAAGGAACCACGCGGTGTTATGCAAATTTAGGAACCACCGGAGATCGGTTATGGGCGTGGGTAGCAACGTCATATGTAAATTTGTATCATAATGTTACGAAAATTAAGGGCTGAGATTGTATTTTTGGGGCGATGTTCGTAAAAATGCTTAGGGACCGCAAGTAATCGTATTCGACGAACGAAGTCCCCATTTTTCGCCTCTTGACCCAGACAGAAATGTGTCTGGAATTCGGTCTGAGCGTCGGAGACAGCACGAAATGCGGCCAGACAGTAATAAGTTAAAGACTCAAGAGGTTGTTATTCACAAGCATGAGAGAAGGGGGCAGGGAATAGTAGACGCGTTAGTAAGTTGCGTGGCCATTGTCGAAACGACGCGAGGAAATCGGGGATACGCTCCCTAAGAGAACCGCAACTCTAAAGCCAGGGCTGTATGCGAATAAAAACAAATTAACTGGGGCTTGCGCAGAATTAGCCTAAAAGAAAATGGTATCCGGAGCGAGAGATTGATAGGCCCTGAGAACCACAGCTCCAGTCTGCTGCATTTCGAGAATCTACCGCTGACCTACAGTTCCAACCCGCGCAACGGGGAGAAAACGGAGTCTTTCCTAATAGCAACGGTTACTGATGACCGTCCAAAAGAGGATCCAAGCTGGCCGGGAAGCCGAGGCAGCCGAGGGAACTTTGAAAAGGAAGAAAACTGGGCTCTCTCTCTCTCTCTCCAAGATCTCCGAGGGGACGCTGTCTCGCCGCCGACCAGCGTTAGTGGTGTAGATATGTGTGTGTGTGTGTGTGTGTGTGTGTGTGTGTGTGTGTGTGTGTGTGGGTGTGTGTGTGTGCAACAGCGGACAAGCGTCCGAAGGCGAGAAGACGCTCCGTACACAGGTGAAATCCTTCGGAGAGCGGGACCACGTGATCGCAATACCATCTATCTATCGTGTAGATTCAAAAGAGTCAGCTACTGTAAGTACATTTTTTATGTATGATTTTAATCTACGTCAAACATCAGAACTGTACTGATGCGAACTGAAATAATTCTCATGCTCTGCGCTTAGAAACTCTTGTCGCTAGAGGGTCTCGCAGCAAGCCCTGCGGTTTTAGTGGCCCTAGCAAAGCTTAACAAATATTGCTCTGCATGTGTCTAATTATTAAAAAGTGTCTCTTACCTACTGCGTATCTGAATTTTTACAGTGTACGGGCTCCGATTGCTTAGGTTCAGCGTTCAAATCCCGTCTCCGGAAGTTCATCCGGTGGTCTGGGGCCCACGTCCCCATTATTGTGTTCCGAGGTGGGAATAATACCCACCCGGTGCCACCATAGTTTAGGGCCCGTTACAATAACAACCCAGCACGTGGAGTGCGAGTAACAGTACCCTACGAGTAGTGGAAAACTGGTCTTTTCACCACTTGTTCTAGACGTTTACTAAATGCATTTCCTTCAGTGTGGGTTTATCCTGATACAATGTACAGACGATGTTTAAGCATTGAGAACAGAAAAAGGGTTGTTGTATGTTACAGGCAGGTGTACGTGAGATCGAAGTTGCTGCTGCTTTAGTAGTTTCGCAAAGTGTAGTAAGTAGGCTATGCCCAAGATTTCTACGGCATGGAAATGTTGCAGATCGACCCAGGAGTACTCGCCCGATGATGACCACCAGGAGGCAAGATCGCTACCTGAGAGTAAGTGCTCGGAGCAGATTTAGGATCACCAGTAGCCAACTCCGGGAATCACTTCGAGCCGCTTCTGTTGTCATAGTATATAGATAAACGGTGCACAACTTTCTTCAGGAGCACGAACTCAGAGCAAGGAGGCCTCTGAGTATAGCATTGACATCAGCTCACCGTCGTCAGAAATGTACGTGGATCGGTACATACCGAAGAATACAGAGTGGCACCATGTACGTTTCACAGACGAATCCCGCTTCGCTCTTTATCCTGATACTCGACCGGGACACGTGTGCAGGAAGTCCGGCACACGAATGCAACTACACTATCTGCAGTCAGTCCACCCTTACCAACACAGTCAGTTCTGATTTGGACAGGAGTGTGTTTGAATGGCCGTACATCCTTGTATGGTTGTCAAGGCAACATGAATGCCTCAGTGTACCAAAATGAGATCACTGTGCCAATTGTGACACCGTTTCGCGCTGCTATTGGTCATGTGTTCTGTTCTCGATGACAATGCAGCCAGTCACCGTGACTAGGAGTTACTTCAGGAGCTGAGAAATCGTGGGATTGAATCGTTACAGCTGCCTTCGAGGTCTCCTGAGCTTAATCCTATTGAGGGCATTTGGTACGCTGCACAGCGACGTCTGGATAACTACGTTCCATACCCCAGAACACTGATAAAACCTCCGTAATGTGTTGCCTGTAATATGGAACGCACTGACCCAGACACTAATCAATGATGTCATTCCAAGTATGCCTCGTAGGTGTGAAAACGTTCTTCGACACAGAGGTGGTGTTACTGGGTACTGAAATCCTGATGTGTGGACATTCTCTAAATTTGCCATTTTGTTTATATTGCAGTGCTACTTTGTTGTGTGCACAAATTGCACAATAAATTGTTTTTATAAACACACTCTTTATCGTTTGTGTTACGTTGCCACACTGATGTTATTTCAATTCGTGTTAAAGTCAGATACATACATCCTTCATTTCACGCATTATCATTAACTTTTTGTTACCAGCGTATAAGAAAGCAAAACCCCAGGGGAAAGAAACATAACTTTAATTCAACTTGGACTTGTTACAAAAATGAAGAAATAATATAATAAATATAAAGGATTAAAATGACTCAAAATTAATGAATGGGGTTTAGAGGAGTTAACACATTAAAGGGTCTCGACTACACGGTCATTAAAAGATATATAAACTGCGTGTCACACTACTTTTCCATACTTCGTGATAAAACAGCGAAATTCGGCGAAACAAAACAAAGCAATGCATGATTCTGCCAGGGCATTTATTTTTTCAATACATGCCTGATGGAGCATGTAACAATTTTGGTGCTTTACAGGATAAAAAAAAATTAGAAAAGTAACTTTCCTTATTTCGCAGTCAGTTTTCTTACTACTCAGTGGCTTTCTTTTTCTATTTTATTTAGTAAAATTAATAAGGTGTATTTTGAAAGATTTAGGTCAAAATGGATAAGCTTGAGAACTGAAAACCGATAATATGATTGTATGATATATCAAACGAAAGCTCATGTAATAAGCTTTCAAGCGGGCCCAATGTAAGCTTGGTTGACCAATCAGGTCTACAGTTATTGTCATTTGTGATACGCATGGTAAACACAAGAATGCCTTTTTTTTTTGTAAATTTGAAAGTCGATAGAAGTATTGTACATCGAAAGCTGAAATTCTACTCCGATTAGTTTCTTTTATAAAGACTGCAAGTTCACTCAATTTTATGAAAATCAAAAGGGTTCAGGTATACAAAAATGTTACTTATTTGTTATGAATTGAAATATACGCTCGACCCATAGGCGAGCGTATATTTCACCGCTTGGTGCAATTTATGAAATACAGTGAAATGTCGGTAAGCTCAAATTTCATTGTTTGTGGACAATTTATGAAATGAAGTAAAAGCACTTTTTTCTTATAGTAAAAATTTACAATGTGTTCATAATATGTGTGTGTATTCATGCATGTAAGATGTTTGGTTCCGCTATGCATATTTTTGGATACCATGGCTGACTGGGCATGCTACAATTTTGAAAATTTCTGGACCTGTTGGATACTAATAAAAAAACTAATAAAGGTTGTAGAGTAGATGAAAAGAATAGTCGGTGGAAACGGCTAGTGAGAGAAGTAAGAGAAAAAATAACAGAAGCGGGGATTTGGAGTGTGTACGTACACGTCCGCACACTCACGAAAACAGCGCGAAAAGTCAGCAGCTTGATATTTGTTCGAGGAAGACAATCAGATAAGATATAAACATTAACAAATCTCACTTCAATTTTCATCGAACTTTCCACTAAACTCCAAGTCCTAAAGGAGCATAACGTTAGAGTGCTGCAGATGAAATGTCGGAATTTGTATACTCGTACAGTTGCTAAAACATTTTGGAACTAACACATCGCTCCATTATGTAAATATAATGCGTTTAGGCTGCAGCATGTAAAACTCTAGTCATTTCGTCAGTGGCGTCAGTCCTAAGGACCTTGTAATACAGTGAAGCATGTAAAATATAAGCGCTGGCCATTTCGTCAGTGGCATCAGTCCTAAGGACCTTGTAATACAGTGAAACATGTAAAGCACTGGCCATTTCGTCAGTGGCATCAGTCTTAAAGGGACTGTGATACAGTGAATCATATAAAGCACTGGTCATTTCGGCAGCGGCATCAGCCCTAAGTACTTTGTATACAATGAAGCATATGAAACACTGGTCATTTCTTCAGTGGCATCAGTCGTAAGGAGATTGTGATACAGTGAAGCATATAAAGTACTGGTCATTTCGTCAGTGGCATCAGTCCTTCGGACCTTGTATACAGTGAAGCATATAAAACACTGGTCATTTAGTCAGTGGCATCAGTCCTAAGGAAATTGTGATACAGTGAAGCATATAAAGCACTGATCATTTCGTCGGTGGCATCAGTCCTTACGAAAATGACCAGTGCAAGAACCATGTGATACAGCATGATTCTTGCACTGGTAATTTTCGTCCATGTAATACAGTGAAGACAACTCTCATATGAGTTTAAACTTTGATACCCTGCATCGCAGGCAGCTCGCAACATTAGTACACAGTATTTGGGAAGGGCACCAGGGGTGAATTGTCCCACAAGGACACAGGGAGATTTCCCAGTTGACCGTTAGAGAAATGACCAACTTTCTCGTATTCATTTTGTCTGGAATTTTGGAATGAAAGAATTATTATTTTCTGCTTATTCTGCTTATGAATAATAGTCGTCAACTTAATTTAAGATTAATTTCTGTCTGAGAAATTATTTCCTTTAAAAAAACATTTTGCTCTATCTATGTTTTGTGTGTTTGCTCTGAAATGACAAAAATATTCTCTGTACTTATGTGAGAAAAGTGCCTCCGGATCAAACACGTTGTTATAAATTAATGAAGCTAAAGCTTATTGCCGTTAGATGTAGGTCCTTGTACTTGCAATCCTGGGTCATTGGTAGGCGCTACCCCCTTTTTATAATCTTGAAGGAGACCCTTGTATCCACCGTGGTGCCCCATCATTCCCACACAATTATCCATTCGCCGACACAGAGTACAAGGCATTGCTCTCGTAGAGCTATTCCAAAATCCTTGTCCCATCCACATTTATCTTAAATGAAACAACAATTTACCAGTATAGGTTTATTGTTCAAAATGGTGGTACATGAACCAAAATAATGAGTGTACATAAGAAAGGCGTCTTCTGAGGAAATATGTATTGCGCAGTAGGCGATCAGTGAACAAATAAGTACAAGAAGTATTTATGCAGAAAAAGTGCTATATATAGCATGTGCACATTTCAACTTTTGTTTTGTTTTTTGTCAAAACCAACATTTTCAAAGGAAAATAAACATCTGGTACAAGACAACGTTTTAAGTGTAGTTTGATGTTACATTCAATCACAAGCGGATTTATAAAATTATTTTACTCTAAAGTTTTAAAAAATATTGTTCACGACTGAATTTGTTTCACAATGCACATTTCAACAGTTCCCTTTCATCCAGGATTTAACAAAGTTTTTTTTCATGGGGGAATTTATTAAATGTTCCTCCTATAGGTACATGTCCTTTTATAGTTAACCGCTAGACTAAAATTCCTGGTCTGGTTCGGTTGTCCTGATCCGTCCTTGGAAAGCATTGTAAATGAATGAAAAACACAACGTTGGCTTGCTAAATTCTGGTCAGGCGATGACAGCATCGAAAATGAACCACACAGTTGACCAAAAGGAGCTACCAGTGATGCCCATTCGGAGGCCTTGATTAAATCCGATTCACGTCAGAGGTTACGAGAACTTGGTGATAAACTGGGACCGGTAACAAACGCAAGATACTAAGCAACCATATCCTTGCATTTAAAGGCTATAGACAAAGTGAGGAAGATGAACACAGATCCCACATGAGCTGACGTTACAATACAAAACACATGATTTGATGTATGCTTTTTTCTGCTTACCTACAACTAAACGAACGATGATTTTCCCCCACTTCCGTACTTGCCATTTCCGTACATAGCAGATCGGTTAGTACCATTTCCGTACAGTTTCAATGCGCCTGGTATCAGAATGCTCATCCCCTGTCAGATTTATCCGACGTCACAGCAATCACCATTCATTGTTTTCGTCAAACGATAAGCACTCATGGTAGGGTAATCGGGTAGAGCAATAAAGGCTAATGGGAAAGTAGGCTGTCCATTAACGCCATCTTTACGATCGTCAGCATTCGTCGCAGATGTTTAATTTCAAAACCGCGAAAAAAAAATACTTTTCTTCTAAACATTTCGTTCAAAGCTGCCGTCAAACATTCCGGGCTATTTCTTTAACCAGTTTCGTGTGAAGTTTCCACAAAGGATTTTGTACGATCTTTTTTCTGAAGTTAGAGCCTCTTATAACCGTGAACCCCCAGTAGTGGCGAGGATAGGGGGTTGGAAGGGTATCAGTACGCTCATGAACCTCTGTCTTTTTACACGCATATCTCACTGTTTGCGGATCATTACATATATGCACGGAAATGGCATTAGATGATCTGGATGTGTACAGAAAAGGGACAAAAATTCATTTGTATGAAAATGGTACGTACCGAAGATGGGACTACATGACGAACGATAGCCTGAGGCCCCTCGTCACATGTGTTCAGAAATGGATACTGTACGAGAATTGCTGACGTTCGGCGCAATGACTTTAATTCGGTGAAACCCCGAAACTTACCCCAAAGCAGGTACTCTATCCCAGGAAGACGATGGTCAGCCGCCCCGGTGGCGCAGTGGTCTAAGGCTCTGGCCTCTGATCATTCGTCCGTAAGGGGTCCGGGTTCGAATCCCGGTCAGGCATGGATGTTGTGTTTGTCTTAAGGCACTGGCTCTCTCCCTTCCCTGGAACCAGTGACCCTAAATTAGGGACGGGCGACTGCTTATAGCCCATTGAGTTGCTCACGGTGGTCGTTAAACCTCCAATCCAAAAAAAAAAAAAAAAAAAAAAAAAAAAAAAAAAAAAGACGATGGTCAGTGTTTGTTGGCCCGCACCTAGTGTGATTCACTCCTCTTTCTTACAGTTGGGTCAAACCATCATGGCCGAGAGGTATTGTCAAGAACTTGATATTAGACATGGAAAGCTGTCCACCAAAATGCCGGGATTAGTCAATCACTATGGGCGCATACTTTTCCAAGATTACACGAGAGCCCACGTTGCGCAAGAAGGGATTCAGAGGCTGCACCAATTGAAAGCAGGTGAATAAGGCGGATGAGGAAGTTCGAAATATTACCAGCTCTGTCCCCAACGGATTATTACTTCATTAAGCACCTAGGCACCTTTCTACGGAGTTGTTCATTTCCCAATGAAAAATCAGACGAAACCGCATTCCACGAGTTGGTTGCATCCCGAAGCTCGAATGTTTTTTCACGACGGCATGCAGAAACTTTTATATCGTTCGCAAAAGTGTGTTGCTGCTGGCGTTGATTATTTAATTGATAAAGTTTATTTTGTACCATTCTTTGCGTGTTTGAAGTTTCCATCACTATTTCGACATTTCATATGAAACAAGCTAATGTTTTGAGCACAGGATTCAAAATATGAAAATAGTTAAATTTGTTGGATGAAGAAGACAGCATGCTCAACTTATAGCGTAAAATTATGTCACTGTATATTATTCATCAGCCACGAGAAAAAATCCTTTGCATTAAGATTATCACGAGAAAAATCCTACTTGCATTATGGTTGTCGGATACGAAAAAATTGCTAAAGTTTGGGGTAATCACAAAGAAAATATGTCATCAAGTTGGGAAGCGTGGGTACACTATCCTTAAAAAAAACATTAGCATTCTGAAGGCTCATTACCAGCAGGGAACAAACAAAACGTCTATAAGCATTTTTCAATTGTATCACATGTAAATTAGAACATGCCCTACTCACAGATCAACAGATACACTCTGCTGAAAATGCTAAAAGTTGGGAGCGAAAATGACAAAAATGAGAGGTGTGGTGTGACAGAGTGTTCGCACATGAGCCATAACAATATAAAGTACTCCCAAATAGCGTCGTAGGCAGCCTTTTCACAACCTCTTGCACCTGGACCTTAGACTCCACTAGACCGCATAAGCTAGTGCACCTACTTGAAACAATGGCATCCCGGAATTCGGCGACGGAGCGAGGCACTGGTGTGGACCATCGAACAGTATGTTCCACTGCATCCCACAGATTCCCAATGGGATCAAAGTAAGGGGAATTTGGCTGCCATGGGAGAACATGAAATGCTTATACAATCATTTCCGCATGATGAGGCTCTTGTGACACTAGGAAATTCTTTCTAAAAGTGTCCAGTGGCATCCGGATACACGGTGATCGTGTTGGCCAAAACTTAGCCCAAAACAATGCCTGGTAGGATTTATAAACGAGCGTGTGATCAACGGGGATGATGAGACCCAGTCTTGCACGGATCCATATATCAGCATGAAGGTGAAGGAGCTAGTACCTGGAATCATCGGACCTCGCAATTCTTTTCCAGGCGTCCAATGTCCTGTTCTGATACTCTCGTGACTGGGACAAAACGGGTACATGAAATGGCCGCCAACTTCTTAGTCCCACCTGCAAGAGCGTCCGCTGGATTTTATTCTCGGAAATGTTTCTCTATACCCCGTGGTTGTATTCTGCAGCTAACTGAGGAATCGTGAGACATCTGTTGCTCGGGACAGTAGGTTTCAACCTCTGTTCACCTCGACTGTCAACGAGTGGTGGTTCCTCCATTCACGCCACACGTTCTGATGTTTGACCATTCCAGGCACACCATTGGATGTTTGACCATTTCCGCCACATCTGATACTTTACAGTTGCCACCACACCTTCTGATGTTGGACCATTCCCGCCACATCTTCACCGCGGTGGTAGTCGAACAGCGAACAATGTCCTTTGTTGCTGAGATGCTAGCTTCTACCTTTCTCGAACCAAAAATAATTCCCCTTTCAAACTCTAAGAACTCCTTTCCTTCCCGATTACTCAGGCTTCGTAACTGACAGTCCCTGCGCGCACTGTACACATTACACAGTATATATTATGCGCAGGTCGGTTACATTGCTGCCACGTGCTATGAGAAGCATCCAATCATGGAGATGAGGGCGGTTAGAATGATCTGTCTCATGAGTTTAAATTAATAAAGTTCCATAAGTTATATCTCGAATCATTGTTCTTCCTTACAACGAGAGCTTGTTTTGCCATGCAAGAATTCAGCTGACAAAAGGAGTTGACTTCTTGGTGAGGAAAGTTTGTGCAGTATTTTAGAATTAGTGGAATTACCTTTCTAGAATATCCAGGTCATGTTCAAGGCGATTTTGCAATAGGTTTCCTGATGTGTGGAATCTCTGTTCCTTTTAAGTGAATCCTTTCGAAAATCTGAACACACACAAACACACACACGCGCGCGCGCACGCGTACTTGTTATCTGAAACTGAAGTGTAAAATTAATTCAAACACTTGACGTGGATCAGGAACACCAAACAGAAATCATCGCTCTTTCTACGTTGATAAGTATCCATTCGCCTCCTAGTTATTTGTTCAGTTGCTGCTTTCCGTCTTTGGTGAATCCCCAGCTTTGTGCGGGGCTCCATGAAGCAACCTGCCATGTAGTTTGGCAGCTAATCACATGTGAGTCTGGAGAATTCGAGGACGCTGTGGTGCAGTGGTGGCATATCCGGCGCGTAGCTGGAAGATCCTGGGTTCGAGTCCCGGTGGCGGCCGATGATAATTTTTCCGAGGCTCGCTTATTAACGTGGACTGAAGTACAAACATCTTCTATTATCTCGAGCACAAATTCATTAAATTTCGTGGTCCTATGTATTTGCTTATTGCGAAATGATGGACGTTTAAAATTTAGATCCCAATTGTGTTTTATTTATTCCTCAACAAAAGAGCATTTAGTTTGCTTTCATTAGGTTAAATCAACGGCATCAGATATGAATATAAACGTGATGGGTTCCACAAACTGATGAAAAATGTTTGGAAAAAATATCAAAACACTTTTGAATGAACAACATATAGCTCTGAAAATTTTTCTACTTAGTTCTAATGATTTGTCATGTTTTTCTCAAATAGTTGAGAGGTTTTTCAATATCAGTTTTTAAATGGAATATTTAGCAAATGACATAACTGTTTGTGTCATTGGAGTGCAGAATATTCAATAACGTTGTGTGTTCATCGATTTCAATTTCAGTAAAGTATTTTCTGAAAATAAATGCGGTGCCACATGGTATACCAGATGACGTGGTAAGAAATAGGCATGAGTAGGTGCAGAGAAGCAGTAACAGGTGATTTTTGAAGCTGGCTGCGAGCAATAGATGTGGATGTTATCGTTTGTATTGTATTTATTTGTTTCAGTTTATACAAGTACGATTGCCCTAGAAAATTGGTTTCGATCCTTTTCATCCTAATCTACCTCGTTTTGGGAATATTTACGTATTCATTATTTATAAATTTCTCGCCTAAGCTTGTCCGAAGCAGTAATTTGCAATCACCAAAGTCATGAGCTTATCAAAAGGAACAGATTAAACAATAAAACAGGTAAAAACAAAAAATCGAAACGCAATTAATTTCAGGGACGTAAATTTTCACACTCGAATTCATGGAAGACCAGCAAAAATTTTGCAGTACTTTTCTTCTCTCATAGCCTATAAAGGAGTTTCCTTTGCCTGAAACCTTTCAAATACAGTGACACGGCTTCTCCATTTAACAAAGTGCCTCCGCTAGCTAAATTTATCTGCAGATCTGTTTTAGACTACCTTTAGGAAAATCACACGCAGCTGGTAACGGGAAGAAAAAAGAAAGGCAACTGACAAGATAAGATCACGTTTATGACGTGGAAGATGATCTCAAGAGTCAGCAAATGCCAGCTAGCTTGGACTAATGTTCCCATCTGTAAGATGCAGCCATGTGCCTGCAGGCCGGAGCACTCGAGAACACGGAGCTGATGTAAGCCCCAGAGGGAATCGGGTTGGTACCGCTCTCCAAACACAACGTCGACATTCCGAGCCGACGAGAAAGGGAGGAGGCTTGAACATGAGATGAAGGAGAGTGGCGGGGGAGGGGGTAAATAACAGTGACTGCCTACGTAGAAGTACGACATCCATTGCCTAGAAGGCAGACAGATGGAGCAGAGTGGATGCTGATCCTCAGGGAGCACGAAGATGATGCAAAGAGATGCTGAGAGGAGAGGTATGCGATCCATTTACTGCGCCGGAGTGTTCCTGTCAAGGTCCCAGCCAACGTCTGCCCATCAAACGTTAAAAAGGAGGACCACGGCTAGCCGAGAGCAACTGCTGTAAGCCGCCTCTTAAATAAATAGAAAATAAAGTGGTTGTTAGGTGCATCTCTCTCTTTGGCCGCCTCTACCAAAGTTTGTCGTCAGAAGAAAATCATTTCCGAAATTGAAACGAATCGTTATTTTGCGCCGAAGGGTCTTATTTGAGCTTCTGGTGAGAGTTTCGGGGATGCTGTAATGATTAAAACCTCAGTACCCTGTTGTATGTTAAATGAATTTAGTTTATCGTGGATGTGTAAACACAGTGTTTACTAAATTTAGTAAACCACATGTAACAGAACGCTCCACAAATATACGCATTTTTCCTGGATTGCGATTTTATTCCCTCTAATGATTTTATTAAACTCTGCGAATTACCTGAGCAAAATCGTTGAAAATCGTCAGATTACATACATTCCTTTGGTATATTTCAGGGTTTAAACATTTCCCCTTCTGGAAAATGAAATCATCACTTTTCCTTCAACAGCAGTAAAAGCAAAATTCTCAAATTTTCAAACGGCTTGTGCTGCGTGCACAAACCGTTTCATGGGAAATAAAGGGGAAAAATCCAGATAGTACCCTTGTACTCTTTGTAGATAATTTGTGCTATGTATCTCTTGCGCGCATGCCAAGATTTTCGTGGGTGTGAAATAAATCTAGTGATTCGAGAGTATACATTTATTTGCGTACAACACATTGCATTTATTCGCGTCACTCACGATAACGCCGAACCACAGTATGGTAAAGTTTGTACAAGTTTTAAAGTTCGTAATTCGATGATTTGGTTAAAAGTGTTAGAAAAGCTGCCAGTGCCTTTTCGAGAGGTAATAAAAATTGGCATATCCTGAAACAAGAGGCCGAATAGGTAATCCCGCTTTATGTACTTTTATTTTCCCAAGCAATTTTGCAATTCGTGGACCATTAGGAGGTTGCAATGCTCGTGAGAACCAAGTGGGAAGATTTCCGTGGTTTATCAGTTTACTAAGTGCCCCAACAGTGGCAGCAGTGGAATCTTACTTAATGATACGGTATAACGAAGTAAATTTCTCCGTCATTTTTGGTCCACGCCGGGGATCGAACCCGAGTCCACTTATTCCGGAACAAGTCGCTCTACCAACTGAGCTACGCAGACGTTCGTTCTCGCTGCTATCTGCCTTTATGTCGTGTGCGTCCTGCGGGGCAGGCACGTCACCCCCCCCCGAAACAAGGCCGGGGGCCTGGCCCACGGGTCAGCTGTGACCATGAATCGTTGCAGGCAGCCATCCGCTGTACAACGTTCACTTGAGAACTCCCAGACAATCTGGTGTGTGGAATGCAACGTCACACACATTTATTTTTCGAAGCGCTGGAGAAGGGATTCTTTTATTTTTCTTGTCTCGCGGTGTGGAAAGAACATCACACCATTGCGAGATCTTTAACGGCCGGGTCAACCGGGAAGTTCGGGCGCCATTTCAACGAAGTAAATTTCTCCGTCATTTTTGGTCCACGCCGGGGATCGAACCCGAGTCAACTTATTCCGGAACAAGTCGCTCTACCAACTGAGCTACGCAGAAGTTCGTTCTCGCTGCTTTCTGTCATTATGTCGTGTGCGTCCTGCGGGGCAGGCACGTCACAACGGTGGGGTATTTTAGCAATTGCTTCCAGAACTTTGGACTAGTAATCATCAGCATTCATAATGGCAATTTGGTTAGTTTGTTGGGGCACTTAGTAAACTGAAAAAAAAATCACGGAAATCTTTCCACTTGGTTCTCACGAGCATTACACCCTTATAATGGTCCACGAATTCCAGAATTGCTTGGAAAGATAAAAGTACATAAAGCGGCGGGATTACCTATTCGGCATTTTGTTTCAGGATATGCCAATGCTTTAAGACCTCTCGAAAAGGCAATGGCAACTTTTCTAACATTTTAACCTAATTATCGACTTACTCAGTAACCAGCTCCAAAGAAGTAGTAACCAGAATTCGGAACTATGCACCGACAAGTTCTCCGTTTATTTTTGCTTCACTGGATGTCGTTTCACTCTTCCTAAGTGTCCCAGTGAAACTTGCTCACGAAATTATCGAATTAAAATTACTTACACAGAACAATCTCCCAACGCCAGAGGTCCAAGCTATTTTTTAAGTGCCTTACGATTGGATTTTAGCAGAACATATTTCAAGTTCCAAAACAGAATTTATCAGCACACTGAGGGAGCCCCCATGGGCTCCAACTCTCCCCAGTTCTAACTGAGATTGTTCTACAAAATAAAAAATGTCGAGGAGCGAGTTATGCAAGATATAACTTTAAAGCCGAGTCTATATCTTCGTTACATTGTCTACATTCTCATTTTTTGGACACATGATCAAGACTCTCCTAACAAATTTGCCGAAGCAATGTCATCAAAGATTGACAGCATCAATTTTACTATCGAACTTGAACAAAAGCACTCTTTTCCTTTTTTGGACTTGTTGCTACAGAGAGATAATATCACACAGACTATTTTATATTCCGTTCACCGGAAACCAACTGCATTTCCTATTTTCATTCCATTTCACTCAGCACACCCCACATCGTACAAGTTTTCTCCTTTGCCTTTTTAATCCGAAGGGCGTATACTCATTCCTCCAATAACGCGGCAAGACAGCGTGAACTTAATAAAATTAGGCACACGGGTAGAGACCATGGATATTCTATGGACATGTTACACCGAATTCATAGGAAAATAAGAAGTTCCGCAAGTACCATATTGATAAAAGAATCAAATACAAGCAAATATATTGGCTCGATTGATTACATTCCAGGTATACTGTACTTAACATTCTAAGGAATGCTTGTAAGAAATATAGTTTGGAGTTTGGTATTAGGAAAAAAAAACTATTATCAGTTGTAAGAAAAGACCCTGATCCAGTCCCAAACGACAACAGGCATGGAGTTTATAAAATTCCTTTGAATGCTGTGGATGCACTGGAAGTAGGCCAACATTTGTATAAGTTCCACAATGAGGTCTTTACGAATTCGATTGAAGGAGCACAAATCTAACGCAAAAACTTTCTTAGATTAAACTGCCCTTTCACGTTTCTTGAAATGAGGAGCACACATACCTCTATGGGATGAATCCTATGTCATATCCCGTCATAATACTAAAAACTCAACTTATATACAGAAAGTTTGTACATCTTTAACAACTCTTCAGTGAGCTGTAACGAAGACATGCCAAATATTATACCCTTACCTTGGAAGTCAATTTTTAAAGAAAATACAACAACCACAAAAGACCTTTCATTTCATTAAATACATAACTGTCTCCACCCCCACCTCCTGTCCCCACTGGTATCATTATCCGATCCGAAAAGACCCAGGTAATCGCATCAGTAGCACGACGCATGCCCACTACATCTATGACTCATTGGTGTTGTATATACACTATCTGCCAACAAGTAATTGGACACCCCTGCAATCGACGATATCTGCGGTCCTGATACACGTCACGGCCGTCGCCGCCGTTAAATATCGTGTGGGAAACAACAACGCAACAAGTCGCATGCAAGATGCCACGCAGTTCGGAGCTCTCTGATTGAGAGAAAGGTGTAATCGTCGGGTATCACAGAAATGGCCGATCCATACGTGACATATCCAGCGAGTTGAAGTACCCAAAATCGACAGTGGCCTACGTGATTGGCAAGTGGAAGATGAGAGGTGACTGCCGGAATGTGCCCCGACCCGGCAGACCCACAAAACTGGGGGTTAGAGACCGACGGGTGCTGGCCAGAGAAATTCGGAAGAACCGCACCGAATCGATAAGCCACATCCGCGAGGAGTTTCAACAGGCATCCGGGAGCGTTCTTTCGATGAATACCATCCGTAAGGAAGCCCATCTGCTCGGTTATCATGGACGTGCTGCCGCCCACAAGTTTTTGATCACCAAGTCCAATAGCGCTGCTCGGCTAACGTGGTGCAAAGAACGTCGACAGTGGACCGTTGAAAAGTGGAAACAGGTTCTCTGGAGCAACGAATCAAGGTTCACCCTCTATCGTTCGGATGGCAGGGTCTGGATTTGGCGTCTGTCTGGAGAACGCCTCCTGCCGGAATGTATTGTGCCAACTGTGAAGTTCGGCGGCGGTGGAATTATGCTATGGGGGTGTTTCTCCTGGTATGGCACGGGACCCTTGGTCGCAATTCCTGGTAGACTCAACGCCGAGACCTACTGCCCCATTTTGGATGACCATGCGCTTCCTACGTTATGGCAGTTTTACGGGGTGGACCCATGTTACTTTCAGGATGACAATGCCACCTGTCATGTTGCGAGGTCCGCAATGGCTTGGTATGGTGACAATGGGGTTAATCGAATGGACTGGTCTGCGCAGAGCCCGGACCTTAACACTATCGAGCACCTCTGGGACGAGTTGGGGCGTCGACTTAAGGGGTGCCCCTACCGTCCGAAATCGGTGAAGGAACTGACCTGTCTTCTCCAAGCCGAGTGGAAGAAAATACCGCTAGCCGTCGTACAACGCCTGGTTGAGAGTATGCCCCGGAGGGTCGCAGCTGTAATCGCCGCTCGTGAAGGCTCCAAGTATTGAAGGTGAATAAACTTCGTTTTCCTTTGCTATCACAGGTTCCCAATTACTTGTTGGTAGATAGTGTATAAAGAGCTGCAGCAGTTAGAAAAACATTTTTAAGAAGTTTTTTACACTATCATAAAACTTTAACCTGATGATGTGCCAGTCGCTGGCACGAAATATCTCGTGTGATGTTTTAACAAATAGTCATACTTTTATTATTATTTCGCACTGTAATTAAAAGGATTCTCATCATCCACTTTGACTCCAGACTATGTTCAATATCGTGCCGAGACGGCCTTATTACCACATCTAGAGATAAATGTTTTGTTAGTTTCTTATCCACAACAGCTCAAGGGAGAGCTGTGAGATCGAAGAAGGAATAAGAAGATTATTAACATTTAAGAGGTTCTGCCGTAAATAATTTGTACCTTTTGCATCTTATTTAAAACTGAAAGCGCAGTTGTATCAACTAGGAATTTAATTAAAAACATAGCTGCCGTAATTCTTTATGATGCTGATTTCATCTATTCGTTGGGGACCTTTAACTACAAGAAAATAACAAAAAAAGCATTTGCTTTAATTCGCATGCAATTTGCCAACGCAAATTTTTCCGGAATTACGTTCACAAATCACGTACTGTGCAATGAGAATCATTGCAACATTTTGAATTTTAGGCAATATTTCTTTTTTTCGAAAATTTTACGGTATCCTCGAAAAAGGCTAAAAAAAATGTGGTCATCAGTAAAGATGCCTAGTTTTGAATAAATTACTCCAGGAAACAGATGCAATCATCGCTGAAGAATAAAAATTACTCCAGTGAACAAGTGAAAACATTGCTGAAGAATAAAAATTACTCCAGGAAAAAGATGGAATCATTGCTGAAGAATAAAAATTACTCCAGCAAGCTGATGGAATTATTGCTGAGGAATAAAAGGTACTACAGAAAACAAATGGAATCAATCATTGCTGAAGATTAAAAATTACTCCAGTAAACAGATGGAATCATTGCTGAAGAATACAAATTACTCGAGCTAGCTGATGGATTCATTGCTGAAGAATAAAAGGTACTACAGAAAACAGATGGAATCATTTCTGTAGAATAAAAATTACTCCAGTAAACAGATGGAATCATTGCTGAACAATACAAATTACTCCAGCAAGCTGATGGAATCATTGCTGAGGTATTAAAGGTACTACATGAAAGAGATGGAATCATTGCTGAAGAATAAAAATTACTCCAACAAACAGATGGAATCATTGCTGAAGAATAAAAATTACTCCAGCAAGCTGATGGAATCATTGCTGAGAATTAAAGATACTACAGAAAACAGATGGAATCATTGCTGAAGAATAAAAATTACTCCATTAAACAGATGGAATCATTGCTGAAGAATAAAAATTACTCCAGCAAGCTGATGGAATCATTGCTGAGGTATTAAAGTACTACAGGAAACAGATGGAATCGTTACTGACGAATAAAAATTACTCCAGTAAACAGATGGAATCATTGCTGAAGAATAAAAATTACTCCAGCAAGCTGATGAATCATTGCTGAGGAATAAAAGGTACTACAGAAAACAGATGGAATCATTGCTGAAGAATAATAATTACTGCAGTAAACAGATGGAATCATTGCTGAAGAATAAGAATCACTCCAGCAAGCTGATGGAATCATTGCTGAGGAATAAGCGTATTAATATAAAAAACGTCTCATATGAATTCCAAAATTTTGCTCTTCCAGGAGAAGCTGCCGTTTTTCTCAATTCTTTTCAGCTGAATGGTCCATATATTCTATGGGTATGTCACAATACTGATGAAAACTACTAAACGAACGTGAAGCTGACGCTCCGGTGGCCGAGTTGTACGAGGCGCTGACTTCTAAGGATTCATCCATAATGGGTTAGAGTTCAACTTCCGGTTACCGCCGCGGTGGTGCAGAGGTCTTAGCGCTGGCTTATGACAATTTTTCTGAGATGTGCCCAGGTTCGAATCCCGATGAGGAATGGATGTTGTGTTTGTCTTACTGCACTGGCTCTCTCTCCCTTTCCTGGAACTAGTGGCTCTAAATTAGAGACAGGCGACCGTTTATAGCCCATTGAGTTGCTCACGTTGGTCATTAAACCACGAACAAGCAAACAAAAACCAGAACGTGGAGATATTTCCCTGCAGCAAAGAATTCAAGGCAACAAGTATGCTATGCTGAAATAGCCCCGGTTGCTGACTTGCCTGAGGAATGGACATCGGGTCAGTCCTCCCAGAAGGATCCACGCTCGATTCAAGGATGAGGCATGGATGGTAAGCTTCTCGGTTAGCGCTCTGTGCTTTCCCTGAAACAAGTGGTTCTAAATTAAGGACGAACGACTGCTTATAGCCAACCCTTAGAGTTGTTCATGGTGATTTAAACACTAATAAAGAAAAACACTATAAAAAGTGCTAGAGTGCTTGGTCTTACTGTAGAGAAGAAATGAAAAACACCAATTTCCATATGCATAGTTCAGTCCCGTTTCATAAAAAGTTTGCTCATGTAATCCTTTTTTTTTTTTTTTTTTGATTGGAGGTTTAAAGACCACCGTGAGCAACTCAATGGGCTATAAGCAGTCGCCCGTCCCTAATTTAGGGTCACTGGTTCCAGGGAAGGGAGAGAACCAGTGCCGTAAGACAAACACAACATCCATGCCTCACCGGGATTCGAACCCGGACCCCTTTCGGACGAATGTCAGAGGCCATCGCTTAGACCACTGCGCCACCGGGGCGGCTCATGTAATCCTTTAGCGACATGTTTCTGTTATAATGTTCTCGGTTATAATTTTAACAAAGAAAAACTATTGAAAAATTTTGAAGTGAATTACGTAAATTTAGCGTAAGGAATTTTCTGATAATAATAAGATCATGCCAGCTTATATTTCATGGTTCTCTTCTATCATCCGAAATCAATCTAAATCAAATTTGCAGTACATTTTGTTATCACTGCTTTAGAAATTTCACAACTTCTGGAGCGCACGAGGGTATCGAGGAAATGGTGAACAAAAAAGGTTTTACTTCATTGCGCCTCGTTACTGAAAAAGACGTGTCATTTGCAGGAATATATATTTTTCGGCTCGCTTTATTTCCGGCAGAAATCCTTAATCACCCGTTTTTTCTCCTTGATTTATGTGTCGTTAAATTTTTCCGCGTCGTTCGCTTCGCCGTAAAGTTGTGCGAATGATTTTTTCACAGCGTTCTCAAATCTCGTGTTCTACATTAATACCGCTGAGTTCGCCATAAATTACTTCTAACTATGTGGGCCGATTGCAATTAGGAATTTAAATACACTCGCATAAATGACTAACTTTGGAACGCTAAACCTACAGGAAAATGAAGAATGTAATTTTTGCTAAACGTGACACCTTATTTAAGCGCAATTTATTAGCTCTCTTTTAATTATATGGAATTTTCTTTTCTCCTTTGGTAAAAGATAGGGATTTCGCTTGCAGGATGAAACAAAGATCGCTTGGGTTCGAGAACCCGTATGGTCTCAAAGTTTCAACACACTTTCCGTGCTAGCAGATTAAGTGATTTGGTATATTGGCTCTTTATCATTCTCAGCCCGTTGTTATTAAGAAACAAAATTCATAAAATTGTGGGATATTACGTTTGCATCCACCAAATTAATTATTGTGACGGTGTTTCATGATATTTTAAATTGTGAAATATGTACACGTCTGATACCTGAATATTTCCTGGACCTTCCACTTACTCCATCTAGCAGGAAATATTCTTCAAGAAAACCGGAAAATAAGTGAATAATCTGGATTAAGAGAGATGCTGGCACACACTCACGCACGTAGCCGACATCTAGAAATGTTAATATACGAAGTACAGTTGTACACTTTTTATACGAAGTCATCAACAAGCTAATGTAAATCAATCTAAATCAAATTTAATCATTAGTCATTAGCAAGTTAATCTAAATAGTTAGTCATCAACAAGTTATCTATCTAAGAAGTACAATTGTACACTCAGATGTCATTTTATTAAGGCCTGCCATTCTAAAAATATTGTTGCTACCCCCTGGATCGCCGGATTATCGAATAAAAATAAGCTTTAAGAACTTAGATGTCAGGATGTCAGGCAATGGCTGACGACCCGGAAGTAGACATTAGAATTACGAATAATATTTGTGAGCTCTTTTTTATCGCCGAAATCTTAGGTACTGTTGAAAAGAATTTATCCTGCAATTTAGCCAATTGAAACCAAGAAATTCTGGCACTCATTAATTAGTCATGCAACTTCAGGACCAGCACGAGACAACAGACATTTAATCAATTAACAACAAAATATGATGATAATGATGATGAAGACGTCTATATACAGATGATTGTGAAGGAGGGGCGTCAGGTAGACGTCTATATACAGATGATTGTGAAGGAGGGGCGTCAGGTAGACTCGCCCCTTTCAGGATAGCTCTGAGGCTAAATTTATCATTAAAGTCAATGATTATTTGTTGGCCTATACAGTCCGGCTTTAAGAACACAGTTCTCAGCCGACGAGAGTCCATTGGCTAACCGGAGCCAATCTAATCACAACTGGCATGCATACATAAGTTCTGTACTTACAGATATGCTGTTTCCTTGGGTATCCATGTTTGATGTACTCACTTCGATATGCACTCACTTTGTTATGCACTCACTGACATTTTATGTGTTTTGGCTTTTAAGCACACCTCTGTGGTGACACGCCCATTTCAGAGCGCGCACTATAACCAATGGAGAGGGGAGTCGAACCCCATCTCCCTCTTTCTCTCGCGCACTGCATTCACCTGCATGAAATCATGGACGCATTTATGCGCACCAATGTCGTGGTGGAACGAAGCCACTGACGTGTAGAAGGATCCGTTTGTCTCTCCAAAGGTGATTCTCGCATACATCACCGGTCGGCATCTCCGTCCTTCGGGTCTGTAATTCCATCACATCGTGTGACCTCCGGGATGCTGGCTTCCTCTTACGTGCAATCTAGCACCAGGAAAAGAGGTATCGTCCTCTCTCTCCCATTTTTTCGCGGTAATGTCAACCGCTCGGCCACTCTCTGTATAGCTGGCCGGCATCTTCGGAAAGAAGCTCTTCCTCCGAGCTGGATCAGCTTCACCGAGACTCGTTCGCTTCACGGCTCGGAACCAGACTATTCTTTACATCGTTAACAGATCCCTTGCTCTCCTTCTTAGGGGTCTGTTTAAACTCTCTTGTCAGCCTCAAAGCATTTGGTGCGGTGAAGTGGTATGAAATACATGCCTCTGCATTCGGAATATGTGGTGGGTCCACTCCCCGAAAAGTACAGAAAACACATAACTTAACTAACACTCCTTTGTCCTGCCAAGGTTCGGAGTAGCAAACGCCATAAGTTTCCTGATCTGTTGACACTCTAATGGCCACCCCGGCTGACCGCCGCGCACTTAGGGGTCGATGCATCGCGTTCCCATTTCCAGGCTAAGATTTCTCACTTCCAAGAATAGGGACCCTTATCTGTGTTCTCCTCTTTTGCAATGCAGGAAACCACTAGCTGTTAATTTTCACCCAATAATTAATGCTGTTCCCACCTATGGCCACACCTGCTAATCGAATTTATTTCCGTACCGAAAAGTCGTAACAATATATTCTTCATAAAAGTTAAACAGATATGGAGACAGAATGCAACCTTGTCTCACTCCTTTTTCTTCTAAAAATATATTCTTCATAAAAGTTAAACAGACATGGAGACAGAATGCAACCTTGTCTCACCATTTAGACTCACCAAGGGGAATTTTGCTCATCACAAAGATTCCTCAGAAACATAATTAGGTGCTCTGGCACTTCCAGGAATCTCGAAACATTCCATAATCTTGCATGGCCCACACAGTCAAAAGCGCCGCCCCGGTGGCGCAGTGGTCTAAGCGATGGCCTATGATCATTCGTCCGAACGGGTCCGGGTTCGAATCCCGGTGAGGCATGGATGTTGTGTTTGTCTTACGGCACTGGCTCTCTCCCTTCCCTGGAACCAGTGACCCTAAATTAGGGACGGGCGACTGCTTATAGCCCATTGAGTTGCTCACGGTGGTCGTTAAAAATCCAATCAGACAGACAGACAGACAGTCAAAAGATTTGCTTTAGTCAACGAAACAAAGGTAAACATATTCTGGAATTCTCTTGGTCTTTCCATTATCCATCTAACGTTGGCAATTTGATCCCGTGTTCCTCTGCCTCCTCTAAAGCCAGCTTGTTGTACTTGCAATTTTCTTTCTATTTATGGTTCCAACCTTTTCTGTATGATCTTTAGCAAAACTTTGCTAGCATGAAGAATCAGTGCAGTAACTATATAACTTTTTCTTTGGCATCTCCTTTCTTATGCAATAGAATAGGCATTGATCTCTTCCAAACAGTAAGGCAACCCACTCGCATTCGAAATTTGTTGGCAAATAGTAGTTAGAACATTAATAGTTTCATTTCCAACGTGATGATATGGGTATACATTTATTATAGACAGCTCAAAAACTGCACGTTAGTAAATTCAAAAATTAAATAGACTACACTGGTCAACAAGTAACATTTTTTCTATAACATGAACAAAATAATCTGTTTAGTACTAAATCAGATACACTGATCATGAAATTGGCAGTCGCAATTCGTTACATGCACAGATGTTTTGTTATCCCTTTTTTGCATTTCTGTTACACATATATGATTTTATACACATTTTGGTTATTAAGCTTGAAAGATGGTCCAAAAAATACACTTTGAAACAGTATGAAGGCACACTATTCTTGACAGTATAATAAAAATACTAAGGCTCTAAATTTTTGTTGACGGGATTTTTCCCTCATCTGAACAGGATCATCTTCACTTTGTAAAAACAAATTTCATCTGCCATTGCAGGATCCCACGTTCCTTTGTAGCGTTTATTGTGCTTATGCAATGAAACCTAAGACGGAATCTTCCGTCCCGGTGGCACACTGGTCTAACCGCTGGCTTCTGACCGTTCGTCCGAGTTGGTCTGGGTTTGAATCTCGTTGAGGCATGGATGTTGTGTTTGTCTTACTGCACTGGCTCTCTCTCCCTTCCCTGCAACCAGCGACCCCAAATTATGGAAAGGAAGACTGCTTATAGCTCACGGTGGACGTTAAACCTCAAAAAAAAAAAAAAAAAGAAAAACAGAAAAAGACTGAATCCAAGGGGTAAAACAATTTTCTGTTTTACAAAGGTTTCTGTTTTATAAGGGTTTTCCATGGAACTCAATCAAATGCAAATATTTCAATTTTTTTCATGCTAATAAGAGATTTTACATTTAAAAGAAAATGTGTTCGTACGTACCTTAACCAAATAAAAATAACAAACTTCTAATTTTTTAAATAATCCAACATTGATTTCTGTATAGGAACTGTCACAATATGGATCAAAAGTGAATGGATTATCCAAGCAAAATATTTTATTCCTCACTGGAAATAATGCGATCTTCCCAGTAAATGCTGTAACAGGAACAGGGATGTTCGCGTATGAACGCTAGTTTCATAGATGGTGAAATGTCTGGATGCATAATTTATTTACGCTTTCCAACCGTAGGTTGGAGAAAAGTATATGCTCCAGCTTTGTCCGTCTGTCTGTCTGTCCGTCGGCACGGTAACTCGCGTAAAAATGGTTCGACTTCGATGAAATTTTAGTATGTGGTAGGGGACCACTTGGGGACGAACCCTATTGAAAATGGGCGAAATGGGGTTAAAAGTCAGGACATAGAAGCGGTATCTATTCCATTGCGCTTATGCGTCATAACTTATGTAAAAATGCTTCGATTGCGGCAAAATGTTAGCATGTTGTTCCGGAGGTATTCTGAACCAATTCTTTGTAGTAACATCGAAATGGGGTCAAAGGTCAGATCATAGGAGCGAGATTTATTCCACAGCCATTATCCTCATAACTTCAGTAATGATTTCTGGTATGTTGGAAAGCGTATCATAATCAATGCATTGCATGATTTTACTAACTTGTTTTTACATTTATTTTTGATAACCCTCAATGTGTGTAAAATAGAAATTGCCATTCTCATGACCATTGCTTTCGTTAGATCATAGGAATAGCAAATTACATTCTCTTCTCTTTTCTTTTCATCTGTCCGTCAAATTTAAATTGCATATTAAGCACTATACATAAGGTGCTCAGCTTTTGTATTGAGCTCTCAGACGACGATCAAAATACAAATGACAGGGTTATTGTCTTGTGTTTGATCGGCGTTGTGACGTTAGTGTAAACAGTCCAGAAACGTGACAAAATGGTTTGGTGAATTCGCACATCCACGACGCGACGCTTCCCTCATCTTTAAACGACACATTCACAGAAAAACAAACGCACTTAAAAAATATCAACAAGAACAAAAATAAGAAAGAAAAACACTCCTAAATGCGACCAGACGGCAACTGATGACTAAGACAAACAGTAGACTAAATCAACGGGGATTGGGGCGACAAACAGGATGTCTGCAAGCGATGGGGTGTCTGGAAAAACAGGGTTTATGCATTTACCATGCTTTGTCCCCACATGGTCTCTTAGGCGTTCTTTCTTAAAACTGGCTGACAAATGAATTTACGAGTTATTATTAAATTAAAAAAATGAAGACGTATTACTACTAAATGTATTAAAAATAGAAAAAAATCTCGTTTTTAAAAAATTGAATTAAACTAATTTCCTATTATTACTTTTTTAATATGAACTTAAAAAATTAGTGTGTAAAACATTTTTTTTTTCATTCAACAAATAACTTTTAATTCGGAAAAAATTTGAAAAAAATAAAAAATTTAAAAACCGATATTTTAATCAGATAAATAACTAAATTAAATGAAAAATTAAAAAAAGTATTTTATAAAAACAATAAAATACAGGATATTATAAATTGTCGCTTTTTTTCCCACTAACACGGTTTATTCTAGAAGTATCTATGACAAATGATTATTATTGTTTTTTTCCGACATTGTGAAGGGATGCAAATGTGTAATCCCAGATCTGAAATCACTTTGTCAGAATTAGTGAAAAATGATTGTTTTCATTTATGTTATCGAAATTTTGTTGATTAATGTTTTCATTCATATGAGCTCTTCTGCGCAAATAAACTGCATTTCTTACTCGACTATTAGACCTGGAGGTTTGGTATCCAGCAACAAACAGAGAAATAGAGATACTTTGTTTCTTTCTTATGATGTTCCTCAGAAGCGGATAAAAAAATGTCGAAATCCGAATTCTAGGATGAGTCAAAAGGTCGCCCGTTTGCAGCTAAAAAGTTTAATTATGTATGAAATCCATACACGCTCACCTCATTCTGCAAGGTATAGGCCGTTGTTTTTTATAGTCCTTTGCCAATATTTTACCAGAGCCGCCATCCCACGACGATACCACGCGGCAGGTTTCAAAGACAGAAACTCTCTGATGCGAGATTGCACTTCCACCACTGAAGCGAAGTGCCATTCTTGTAGGAAATGGGCCATGGAGCGAAAAGGTGAACCTCAGATGGGGCAAATTCTGGACTGAATACAGGAGGGTGTAGGATCTGAACACCTTCCAAAATTCCTTTTAGTTTTCGGCGGGCCACTCTGGTGGTAAGACATCATCCCCTTGCAGCAGCGCCAGCTTGATATTGATAAACACTGGGTAACGTTTTGTGTATAACATCAAGAACCTTCTGCGGTTGTTCGGCATGGATGGCCCTGTCCACAGCCTGATCATCTCGCACAAGTGTGCAGGACCCTCACAATTCCGCCAATGCGCAAAATGACTTTCTTCTAGAACTGGCCACTTTGCACCGCAGCCTGTGTAAGCTTCCTGAAGTGACCTCAACCACTATTTCCCAAAACGCAGGAATATCCACTTTTCATCACGTGTGACAATACGAGGCCAAAACCTATCACCATGTGGATATGACAGTAATCTGCGATAGAGGGTGACACGTTGTTCCGCCATCAGGGGTAATTTATTCGATGGCGCCCGGAGGAGAAACTAAGCTGGTGCAGGTGACGAAAGATGGTAGAAAAAGAGAACTCCATCTCAGCAGCCAGTTGTCGTGTACTGGTACCGGAATTCGTTGCCTCACAGCTTTGACTGCGGTTTGTTGTCTCACAGCTTTGACCGGGATGTCAGTGTTGGTGGTTATTGGAAGTCCTAATTTCGGCTTCTCTTCGAAAACGGTGTCTTCAACTATGAAACGCCAGAACCAGAGGTGTGGAAGAGCCTTAGCGCGGCTTAGCTATGCTAAGCCACTTTTTCTGTAGGCTTAGCGGCGCTAAGGCACTTTTCTTTGTTAGTTGGGAAGAAAAGCAGGGCAAAGAAGTTTGTTTAGACGAACATGTAAGAAGAACACTCATTTATATGAAAGCGTGAACACAATGTTCGTAGTGTAAAGACGAGACTAAAATGTAGAATCACGCAGTAAAGCCCGATCCGATTTCTAGGAGGAAAAGCAACACAGAACAGTTAAACATGCATGTGTAAACAGAGTGACTAGTGACCGCTACGGTGGCGTATAATACTCACTATTCCTCTGCATGGTGTTATGTACTACAGAGGTAAAACACGTATCTAGACGACAAACCTCCAGAGATACATTCCGTCCGTGTAGCTTAGTTGGGAGAGCAACTTGCTCCGGAGTGAGCGGGCGCTGGTTCGATCCTCGTCACGGACGAATATGTGTTTTCACAATGAGCCGGGGTTCGAGTCCCAGTCGAGGCATAGTTAGTGTGCTTGTCTTACAGCACTGTTCTACCCCTTCGCTGGAGCCAGTGACCCTAAATTAGGGACGAACGGCTGCTTATATCCCTTAGAGTTCCTAATAAATGTCTTCAGCCCCCGCGTCAAAAGTGTTTATGATTGAGAAGGGCATTTCAGCTAAACTCTCCACCGGCACCAAACAAAAGTAATCCCTTGATTCCTTATGAGAAACGCAAAAGGACACTCCGGGTTCCGAGTGGTCAGAGACACTGGCTTCTGGCCAATAGTTCGAGGGGGATTAGAGATACGGGCGAAGCATTTGCGGTGTGCCCACTCCACGGCGCTGATCATTCCCGGGAACAGTGGCTCGAAATCAGAATTCGGCCACTACTGCTCTGGATGTTGGCAGTGCTCATTGTCATTAGACCCGGAAATAAAATAAAAAGTAACGCAAAATATATCCGCCACTCCCGCCCCATAATCTTAACAAGAGCGACATATAAGTTATATGTATTCAGTGTGACTAACACATATTATTCATACTGAATATTTGGAACCGCTCAGAATGACAGAACAGCATCTAAAGGGAAACTTAACATTTTGAGCATCTTACACCCACGTGAAATTTTATTTTTTATTTAAAATTGCTTCAATTAAGCAATTTTAATGAAAGTTGATAAAAATAATTAGTAATGAAACTTTAATAAAAATACTAACTGCAGAAAACATCAAATCAAATTCTAAATTGCTATTGAAATTCTTAAGGTCCTTCTTTCTGGATTTATTTCACTTAACCCGTTCACCGCTAAGGCACTTCTTTTCTTAGAACTACAGTCAAACCTCAATTTAACGAACTTTAAGGGACCAACAGTCTTGAACGTAAAATCGCGGAATTCACTAAATCGAGGAAGCCTTTTGAATGCAGTATTCGAATTAAGCTAGTGGTCATAACAGAATACGTAAGCAGCTAAGTTCTCTTTCTTCCAGTGAAATTTAAATTATTTATAGTACTTTTAATTACAACATTTATTATCAAAAATGTTATAATACGTACACATTTACTTTGCATATTAAATACATATTTCGCAGATATTAGATTTCAGTATGTAGCATCAAAACGTAAGCGTACTTTAAAATTGCGAGAAAAATACGAGTTGGTTTTTTTCCGAGCATTTAGCTTCTTAATAATGATTTCAAAATAAACCCCCTCACTCGTACATTCTTGATAAATAAGTATAAAGGACACGGTCTCTGTACGAGCAAATGAATAAGAAAATCAAAGAACCAATAAAATTAAAAGCCGTAAAACTTTCAATCCATTAGTTTAATCTGAAGGTACACATTAGTACTTAAACATCGCTGACGTAACACACACATACTATGTTTACCTACACTGCGCTGGTTTGTATAAATAGCAGCACTGTTCAAATGTTCACTTCACATCTGAAAATGGGACCAAAGTGGCCCAAAATTACTAATGTGTATCTTTAGGTTAAACTAATGGATTGGAAGTTTTACGGCTTTTAATTTTATTGGTTCTTTGATTTTCTTGTTCATTTGTTCGTACAGAGGTGTCCTTTATACTGTACTTATTTAATGATTTCAATATTATAAGTTGCATAACGAGATATGTTGTTTAATTTGACCTGTAGATTTAATACGAGAAGGTAAGAAGAAGTGCAATTTGGGGAAGAATTTCAGAGGTTCGGGGATGGGTACGTACAATGTGTGTCCCCTTGAACTGACAGAAAGCTATTGTTCTGTCTGTAGCTGAAAACAAAAATCTCCCAGGATACCCTACATTTCCTCCTCCCACACCGCCTTTCTTTTTCCAGCTTCCCATCCACGCAAGAAAACGTTGCCACTCCTGTGGAACTTGATGGTCATTTGCTTCCTCTTATAAGAAGCTTACGCTTGATAGTCGCAGAAAAGGCGAACTGATTTATGATTCCGTCAAGCTGTGCCACAGATAGTGTTCTTTCAAACGCTGGTTAACCGCATGCGTAATATTTTCCTGTAACGCGAGGCTCTCTTTCTAGTTATCTTTTAACGTGAAAATGCTGGTTAACTTACCCATGCAGCACAGCCTTGCAATTTAACATAGGCCCAACACTGAACCACCGCCTTCTATTCCTAAAAGTCGGTGGATCAGTATTGGGCCTACGTTAGATTGCAAGGCTGTTCTGCTGGGTAGTTTAGTAGTTTAAAAAAATTGAAAATGTTCGCTAAATTGAGGAAATGTGTTCGTTAAATCGGGAAACAGCAAGCATTAATTTCAATGAGATTCCAGCCGTGCCATAAAAAATGTACGTAAAATCGCGGAATTCGTTAAATCGCAGTCCGTTAAATAGGGGTTTGACTGTGCATCCCTGGCCAGAACCACTTTCGTGCAGTGCTGCTGTCCACTGTTTCCTCATCTTCAGCTGCACAAAATTCCCTCACTACTGCTCCCAACATTAGGTTCAGCTGAAAATGGGACGGACTTTTGACTCATCCTGGTGAAGGGCCCGAGATTTCTCGAACTGTAGATAGAATTTGATTTTGAGGGAAATCGTTTCGCACACGCGTGGATATAAATGAATGTTGGGAGCGCATATTGATCGCAGATAGACGCAAACGGGGTTCTGAATTACGTGATTTATAAATGACTAGAGAATTCTTATGTGTACGACTCTTCGGGATAACTGCCGTGAATATGAAATTTCACTCAGCTTTTAATATTCCACTTCTGAGTGTCAATTTGTTCCTCTTTTGGGCTCGTATACCGGATTTTTTAGCTTACTTAACTATTTAAAAATACTGCCGGAACTTTCCTAACTCAAAAACAATCAATATATTAACATGGAGGCCTGAGCTGAAACTTAAATTCCTGGTTTTACGGTTGCGCGGAATTTGTGATGTTAAATACATTAAAAATTCACTACTTCTGATATAGTGTAGGAAAAAATAGGCTAGCTGAGAAAAAGTCAGAATTACAGAACACAGCTGTATAATATTGTGTTATAAATCATGAAAATAAACGAAGTAGTATAATTCAGCTGTGCTTGATAAATTGTATGTTTTTAAGGCACACGTGTAAAGAAAACAAAACCTAAGCATGTGGCAAAAATGTTCATGTAAACATATGTTTCGTTCAAAGAATGTGAATATTAATTGAAATTTAAAGCATTTTAACAAAAATTGTATGGCAGTATTTTCTCATACAAAAGCTATTCGTATTTTGCACTTTTTTCTTCTTCATTTTCCATTTCAGCTGTATATTTTTCTTTTTAGCACGTCCTACGCAAAAAAAAAAAAAAAAAAGAAAAAAAAAAGATGGTGCTTATGTCATCGGTTTCTCCGTTCGTCCGTCTGTGGGAATTGTATCTCCCTCTGCAACTAATAGTCCGATCTGAAAAATTATTTTTGCATTGGGAAACTTGAGATGTGCGAATGATGATCCTTGTCGTCCTGTTTCTTTTCGATGCAAAAGTTCGCCGCTAGAAGGCGTAAATGCAGATGTTATAGAATTCAAAATACATTTTATTGTATGAATTTGCTTCTAAATAACCGATTGAAAAATTCTTTGTTACTTTGATGCCATTTATAACGATAACTATTTTAGGCACAGATTCTTTTTCAAGTAATTCATAGATTTTCCGCTAGGGGACGTAAAGGTAAATTGTGCTTTCCGCGATATCTCTGCTTCTAAAACACCAAATTGAAAAATTCTTCCTGCGTCGGGAAATGTTTTGCACATAATTTCTAAGATTTGATAAAAACTGATTATGCTACTCGCGAGTGCTTCTGATGTATTTACAGCAAAATCTAAGCTTCTGAAAACTCGATTGTGAAATGCTTTCGTGGACCAATACATCTCACCTCCAAAATTCTTTTGAGAATGCCTCCTGCCTAAAATAGTGCATACGTTTGCCGTCAGAAGGCGTAGCTATATATTTTATTTTTGTCGATATCTCTGCTTCTAAGAGTCCGATTTGAAAAATTCTTTCATTGTTAGAGAGCGTTTTACGTGCGAAATATTTCGATATAGTTTCAAGTTTTTCAAGTAATGCATAGATTTTCCGCTAGGGGCGTAAAAGGTATATTGCGTTTTCTCCGATACCTCTGCTTCTGAAACTCCATTGAAAAATTCTTTCTGAAGCCGATACCACTCCTGCTGCGACATGCTTTGATTATAATTTCTGATTTTTGATAACGAATATTTTAGCCACCAGAGGGCGTAAGGGTTTATTTCCACTTTTGATGTATTTGTAGCAAATTTGAGCTTCTGGAATACTCGATTGAAAAAATTATTTCGTGGACCGATGCCACTCACCTCGGAATACCTTCTCAGAATACTTTCTTCTTAAAATAGTACATAGTTTTTCTGCCAGGAAACGTAGATGTATATCATATTTTGCCGATATCTCTGCTTCTAAGAGTCCGATTGAAAAAATTCTTTCTTTGTTGAAGAGCATTTCCGTGTGAAATGTTTCTCGTATAATTTAATATATTTCTTAGCCCACAAGTTTGCCACTAGATGGCATAAGTTTAGGTTTTTGTACACTACAACATTTGCGGAACTAAAAACCCGAATGAAAAGTACTTTTTCAATCAGGCACTAATAACCATTAAAACTTTAAGTTTATTTTTCTTCCCAAAAAATGCAGAATTTCGGCGCTGGGGGAGCCAATGTTTAATATTTTTTTCACAACATCTGTGCTTCTACATATGCGATTTAAAAAATTACTTTAAAAAAATTCTTTCAACACCATATGCCATTTACCTTGTGGAACACTTTAAGTTGGTATCTCAGGAGTTTTACAGTTCACAGATCTATCGTTAGGTGGTATTTGTGTACTTCTGTTTGCAGCTGTATCTCTGCTTCTAAAAACCCTTTTGAGAAATCTCTTTTTTACAGTATGCCGTTTATTACAGTAGAGAGTTGGAGCATTATCTTCTTTAAGTAATACGCAGATTTCCTGCTAGCGTACGTAAAGGTCAAAACGTTTTTTTTTTTTTCGTATTCTTTTGCTTCCGTGAACATACACATGTATTTCTAAAGTTATTTTTCTTTAGCACAACGTTTTCCACGAAGAATATTTTTTGCCTATTTTCAACTTCCCTATTATGGAAAATTCTTCCCCTAGAAATCGTAGAATTGCATCATATTTCCTTCTATATATTTTCTTTTAACTTTTTGATTTGAAAATCATTTTGTGTCCGATACCTTTTTTCTGTTATGAGAAGCTTTTTTGTGAGCCATTTGCTAATTTTCGTAACATACGTTCTAGCCGATGGTGGAAGTAACTAGCTGTTTCTATTTCTGGTTGCTTTATCAATTGCAGAAATCCGGTTGATTATCTTCTTACCGGTTGCACTGACTTTGAATAACTTTAATAAATTTAATTCGCGTCAGAAAGGATTCAAAAGAAGTGCTCATTACACCCGAAAATTCGACGTCATCTTTCTTGTTACCTTCTGCTGCGTCCATAAAATATTCACATTTATTTCGATCTGTTTGTAGTCATATCCTTCCTGTTCCCAGCTTAATATCGATTGTGAAAATTGTTTTGACTCTCTTCTTTCGCTTATGTTTCTTCTAAACCGATCAGAATGTAGTAAGCTTTTAATATTTTTTCCGTGCACTTACTGTTGTTTTTAACCCATTTCATTAATGACTGACACCTCTGTTGAAAATAATATTTTGTATGTTTAAATATATTATACACAATCCACTCTTTTTTCCAGTTTTTACTGTTTTCAGTGGTCAAAAATGAAAAAAAAATTCATGCATTCTTCCACGATCGAACTGTAGAAGACATATTAGTAACACATAATGTAGATGCTCGTAACCAACGTATAGCAATGAGACAGCTTGAATCACAATTAGTAACCAGAAAGCCCTGATTAGCGGTTAAACAAATCGAATTACAGATAATGTATTTTTGTGCAATGTTTGATTAGAGTTTCATTCTGAAATTTAACGTGTTAAAATTATCAGATTTCCATGCGGAAATAGAAAACAAAATGTGATAGGACGGCATGCTACTTTCCTGAAGCATGCTTATTTTAGCAATTCCGTTAAACTTATGGAAAAAGCCAACACAAAGCAAAACAAAAAATTTAATTCCATAGTAGCCTGCAGGGAGTTTTCCGAACCCAAAAAGAAACAAGTTACTAAAACCATGCAATGCATTGATTATGAGACGCTTTCCAACATACCAGAAATCATTACTCAAGTTATTACTCCAGTTATGAGGATAATGGCTGTGGAATAAATATCGCTTCTGTTCGCCGATCTTTGACCCCATTTCAATGATATTCAGGCAGAACTGGTTCAGTATACCTTCGGAACAACATACTAAAGTTTTGTCGCAATAGAAGCTTTTTGCGCAAGTTATGACGCATGAGAGCAATGGAATGGATCCCGCTCCTATGTCTTGACCTTTGATACCATTCCATCCATTTTCTATAGGGCTCGTCCTCATGTTGTTCCCTACCACATACTAAACTTTTATCAAACTCGAACCATTTTTACGCGAGTTATTGTGCGGACGGACAAAGCTGGTGGCTATACTCTTCTTCAACCTACGGTTGCAAAGCGTAAAAAGGGAAAAAACGATCAAAATACACTAAAGAGCAATTCAGTTAGAGATGCCTGTCTAGTAACGTGTAGCACCGCCTTTCTCCCTGATGATGGCGGCGATTCGTCTCGGTATGGACTCGACAAGACACCGGAAGCTTTGGGAAGCCATACGGATCCACGACCCCTGAACAAGCTCCCACAGTTTACGAAGATTTGATGGAGGGGGTCAGAGCCTCGAACATCTCTCACGCTGGCATCCCAGATGTGCTCGATGGGATTGAGGTCGGGTGACCTAGGTGGCCAAGGAAGCGAGGTCACGTCGGTGGAGTGTTCATCCAACCATTCGGATACAATTTGGGAGCGATGTCATGGTGCATTGTCTTGTTGCAGGATGAGGTCCCCAGCGGGATGTTGAAGACGCAGAAACAGCAGCAAATGGCCGTCCAGGATATACCTGTAACGTTAACCTGTGAGGGACGATGTCACAGGTACCAGGGGTCCCTTTTCAGCCTACGTAAACAGCCCCCAGACAAGAATGCCACCCCCACCAGCTTGAAGAGTACCCTGCTGGCAAGAAGGATGCATCGCTTCATGTGGTTTGCGCCGTACTCGTATCCTGCGATCCGCATGTACCAACATGAATCTCGACTTATCAGTCCAGACAACATTTTTCCACATGTCTAGGTTCCAGTGGCGATGTTCCCGCGCCCACGCTAATCTTTGCACCCTGTGATGTCCGGTCAGCAACGGTACCCTCGTGGGACGATGGCTTCTGTACCCCATAGCGAGGAGATGGTTCTGGATGGTGTGGCTGCTCACACGATTTTGTGCACCAGCGTTGAATTGCCGAGTGATTTCTTGCACGGTGGCCCGTCTATCCGCTGTTACAATGCGAGCTAACCGACGATGACCCCGCTCATCCACACGCTGTTGCCCACGGCAGTTGGCTCTTGCAGGGATGGTTTTACCGGATTCGATGTACTCACGGTACACCCGTGACACAGTGGCTCGTGAAAATCCCAGTGCCTTCGCGACTTCCGAGTTGAAGTGACCCATTCGTCGGTCCCCGAAACTTTGCCCACGATCTAATGCGCTTAGATCCTTCGTCTTACCCATACTGCGTCCGACTCTTACTGATTCCCGTCGCATCACTCCTTACATAGTTTTGTCGGATCGCTGCATACGTCATGTCGTTTCCGTTTACAGGGCCGCCCACAGCGCTACATTTGCATAACGCCAGCTGTCTCTAATTCAATTGCTCTTCAGTGTAGTTCATGGTAAGATTTCCTGTCGTGAGTGTCATTACGGGAAAAAAAAGGTAGAATTTTAAATGAGAAATCTTATGACAACATAAATTTAAGCAAGCTCGTGACACTGCTACAGAAGCTCAAAGTAATCTGAACTAAAACTATAATACTCGTTTTTTACGCTTCCCAATAGGTTGAAGAAGCGTATATTCTCCAGCTTTGTCCGTCAGTCTCCCTGCTTCTGGTCCGTCCGCACGATAACTCACGTAAAATTGGTTCCATTTCGATGAAATTTTAGTACAGTATATAGTAGGGGACCACTTGGAGACGAACCCTGTTGAAAATTGGTGAAATGACGTCAAAGGTCAGGACATAAGAGCGGGATCCATTCCATCGCCCTTATGTGTCATAACTTGCGTAAATATACTTCGATTGCGACAAACCTTTATCATGTTATTCCGGAGGTATACTGAACCTGTTCTGTTGAATATCATCGAAATGGGGTCAAAGGTCAGGACACAGGAGCGATATTTATTCCACAGCCATTATCCTCATCACTTGACTAAATATGCTTCTATTGTGACAAAAGTTTAGTATGTTGTTCCGGAGGTATACTGAACGGATTAATAGTCAGAGTAGGGAAGGAGCGTTTGTTTGCGCGCGATTTCTGGTATGTTGGAAAGCGTATCCTAATCAATGCATTGCATGATTTTACTAACTTGTTTACGCTTTCCAACCGTAGGTGGAAGAAGCGTATGTGCACCACCTTTGTCCGTCTGTCTGTCCGTTCGCATGATAACTCGCTTAAAAATAGTTCGATTTCGATGAAATTTTAGTATGTGGTAGGGGACAACCTGGGGACGAAACCTGTTGGAAATGGGCGACATAGGGTCAAAGGTCAAGACGTAGGAGCGGAATCCATTCCATCGCCCTTATGCATCATAATTTACGTAAAAATGCTTCTATTGCAACAAAACTTTAGTACGTTGTTTCGGAGTTATATTGAACCAATTTTGTTTAATATAATCGAAATGGGGTCAAAGGTCAGGGCACAGGAGCGAGATTTATTCCACAGCCATTATCCTCATAACTTGAGTAATAACTTGGGTAATGATTTCTGGTATGTTTCAAAGCGTAGCATAATCCATGCTTTGCATGATTTTACTAACTTGTTTGTACCATTTGAAACACAAACTCCAAGCCTTTACTCAATTATAGTCTTCCTCGAAAACTAGTTTTTTTCGGAGCACAATGGCAAGCTTCTCTTACATTTCCAGTTAGTTACTGATTGATCTTGATAATTCAAGAAAATCTTACAGCCGTTCGATATGCCGATAAAACTATTATTGTATATCATTTTAGAGGGCGCAACGCTTGTAGGATTATGCTTTACATAGGGTCAGAGGTGCCGCCCTACGTATCTTCAGTGTTTTCGCAACGGATATGTACTATCGCATACTTCAAGAACTTGAATCTCTAAAACCAGTGGGGTATTTCAGCACTTCAATGATTTTTCAAGTAATTATCTCTCTTTGTGGTCTACTGCTGCTGAAATTTTTTTATTTCGTCCCGTTTAAATGCCATTTAAGCAAAAGCTAGGATCTGTTTCACAATATATTATATCATACAGATGTTACATTCTTTACAAATTTTGAAGATGACAATCCGATTTTTGGCGTAAATGTGACAAGATGGTAAGTAAGATAATATCCGAAAACTTGAAAATTTTCATCGTCCTGGAGCGGGATTCGAACCCGCGTCTCCCAGAAAACGCCTAGGTATGCTAACCACTACACCACCCAGAACGACCAAGTTTCAAGTTTCCGATCAATTTGAAGTGCTGGGTGGTGTAGTGGTTAGCATACCTAGGCGTTTTCTGGGAGACGCGGGTTCGAGTCCCGCTCCAGGACGATGAAAATTTTCAAGTTTTCGGATATTATCTGACTTACCATCCTTGTCACATTACGCCAAAAATCGGATTGTCATCTTCAAAATTTGTATTATATGGCGTAATCCCGTATTTCTTTCATGAGTTACATTCTTTGTTGGCAGAAAGATCTGTTGCGTACAAAGAGCTGAACAGCCAGCTTATATTTCTGCTACAAGTGCGTGCAGACTGATAAACAACCAACTTTGATCTTCAGCCAAATGGTTTTAGCAAGTGTCAATATTATAGCAAGTTTTATAGACATGATCAAGAGGAGGATGGTAGATGCATATGCAGAGCGCCAAACAACCAGCTCTGACAGGATTTCTGTCTGACCTTTTTTTTTTTTTTTTTTTTCTTGGGTTTGCGAGATTTCACGGTATTTGTGGCATCGAAAAATTAAAAGCAGCATGTGCTTATCCTTAATGCAGGGTAAATAACTCTGAAAGAAGGAAAGAACATAAACGAAGTTGAGACCTTTTCTCCGGCTGAACTTAAAGTACGGCTCTTGGCAAAAGCAGCAAACACCTCAGTCGCATGGACTTTGGGAAAACGAGTCTGCTTGTTATCGATATACAGTAATCATAACCGTAGCTCATGTTTGGTAACTGCGGATACTTAAGCCTTGGTTACATATTGGGCAGTAACTAAATTAGAGTTTTTCTCGATTAAGTAGAATAGTTAATCACAGGGAGTTGGGCTGCAGTTACTGCAATGGTTATATGTGGATTCAAAGGACACCATGTATTAGTGATGGATCATTCGTGAACTATTAGTTCACAAAGAATGACTATTCACCGTGAATGCTGAATAGTTTGCTCTCACCGATGTGAGTGATCATTCAATCCACCATTACTGCGAACACACACTAAATTCGCAGCACATTTAACTTTCTTCCTTATAACGAAGTAAATTTCTCCGTCATTTTTGTACACGCCGGGGTCCCCTTATTCCGGAATAAATCACTCTACAAATTGAGCTACGCGGACGTTCTTTACCGCTGCTATCTGCCTTTATGTCGTGTGCGTCAGGCACGTCACATCCTCCCCGATGAGTTCGGAAATGAATTCCCAATAAGAAAAGTAATCGTGAATGAAATACGGGATTACACCAATAATACAAATTTTGAAGATGACAATCCGTTTTTTGGTGTCACTTACCATCCTTGTCACAATTACACACACACAAAAAAAAACGGATTGTCATCTTCAAAAGAAAAGTAATGTAGAGAATTACTAAGTGCCAACCGTTATGTGAGTGAGCAGTCAGCTAGAACATTAACGGTGAATCTGAAGAACGGAAATGATACAAGAATATCATTTATTTGAATGGTGTGTCGGAATCGTTCGCCACCAGCGGAGATTCGTTCTTGAACGAACGATGAATGGGTCTCTAGCTCTTTCTTTTCTGGTGGAAGCTTGCTGAAAAAGCTGTGAATGCCCTTGTTTGCCACTAGCTAACTCATGATTCATCGTAAACGGTGAATGGTGAAGATCTACCCTATCGGACAGTTTGCTAATTTCCGCTTGGCCTCGCTTTCGCGGATGTTTCGAGGCAAAAGCAAACAACAGCAAAGAAACGATTTGCTCAAGGAGTTTAGTGAGACAACTGGCAGGGAGTGGATGCAAAGTGAATGACCAATCGTGAATGATGAATGAACTCCCAAGAATGAATGACTTACGCTATCACACTACTACGCATAGCTCGGGAGAGAGAGTGTGTATGTGAGTTTCCCCTTTGCAAAGATTGATGAGTTTCCCCCTTTTGCAAAGTCACTCTCATGTTTCACTGCCTGATATGTTTGTGTCGTATTTGACGTCATACTCGACAGTTTTAGGAAACCAATCGGAAGCCTTGGTTTCCGAGTGATGTCACTAAACGAGGAAACACATTTCTGCAATGTCATGGGCTTGTATTTTCTACAAAGCCTTGAATCAAGACAATGCATGATCAATGAGTGGTTAACGGAATTCCTTGCTAAAGTACCCTAAGTGCTCAACGAGAATAAGATGTAGCGCATAGTGTGAGCAATGGTGTTGGTACTGGTTCGTGGCTGAAGGACATAAGGTACCTCCACAGAAAACGAATCTGAAAACACACTGAGTGTATCTCAGTAAGTATGCTCGGGCCTTACACAGAAAACGAATCTGAAAACACACTGAGTGTATATCAGTAAGTACGTACGGGCTTTAATCTGGAAAGCCAAAGCTGGCCTGGCTTAGAAAGAATTTTCAGATTACGGTCGGGCCTCAGCTCATTTCAAACTTTTATCAAGAGTTCTTCGCTACTTATTGCAAATCACGTGAGTCTTCCTCTAGGGCAGGGTTCCTCAACCTGTGGCCAGCGGAACACTCTTAATGGTCGCCGAGACGTTGTTTACAAAGGAAATTTTAAAATGAAAACAAAAATACATTTTTGCAATGGAAAAGCGAATATCTAGGCACCTTGGGTATATGGACTTTTAATTATCTGCTGTGACGATGCTGAAATAGATTATGTAAGTAAAGTTTTTAAAGAGTACTAAAAAATATATGGACATATCGGGTACCTACTTCTGACTTCTTTGTAACATAGATAACATGTTAATTGCACTGTTTCTTGTTCTGAAAGTTAAGTTTTAGGATTCGAAACCTCTCTGAAATAATCGAGTTGTTCAATTCATTTTGTCATGTTTTCCGTCATTCATTTGTCATCGAGTCCAATTCTATTTTGTCATGTTTCCGTTATTCATTTGCCATCCAGTCCAATTCCATTTTGTCATGTTTTCCGTCATTCATTTGTCGTCGAGTCCAATTCCATTTTCTCATGTTTCCGTCATTCATTTGTCATCCAGTCCAATTCCATTTGTCATGTTTTCCATTATTCATTTGTCATCGAGTCCAATTCCATTTTGTCATGTTTTCCGTCGTTCATTTCGAGTCCAATTCCATTTTGTCATGCTCTCCGTCATTCATTTGGCATCGAGTCCAATTCCATTTTTCATGCTTTCCATCATTCATTTGATCGAGCCCAATTCCATTTTGTCATGCTCTCCGTCATTCATTTGTCATGGAGTCCCATTCCGTTTTGTCATGTTTTCCATCATTCATTTGTCATGGAGTCCAATTCCATTTTGTCATGCTCTCCGTCATTCATTTGTCATCGAGTCCAATTCCATTTTGTCATGTTTCCGTCATTCATTTGTCATGGAGTCCAATTCCGTTTTGTCATGTTTTCCGTTATTCATTTGTCATCGAGTCCAATTCCATTTTGTTATGTTTTCCGCGATTCAGAAAAGATTGAAGACCCCGTGATCTAGAGAGACGAAGCTGCTCCACTGCACTAAATTACGTTGGTAGTAAAGCTAATGTAACGCAGAGAGACGTGCGTTTATCGTAAGAATTCCTCCCACATATAAGGTTTGGACCTGACTTTATAAACCTGTTACAAATGTAAAGGCTTTTCCTCGTTTACACTTAAGTATAAACAAGGTAGACATCGATCCCCAAATATGTAAACAAAGACTTCAAACTCCAAATCTCCATTGTAACAGAATTACGTTAGAAGCTCGCGTTTAGCTTTCGTTTCGTGAAGCTGGCATTGTGATTATGTAAACATTACAGGGAAAAGGTTAAAATCAGGTGCGTGTTTTCGTCTTTAAAGCCAACGAAGTGAAAAGGGAATTTGATTTAAGCCTTTAAAGGAATAAACAGTTTTATATACTCTCGACTTACTGTCCCGTTTGTCAGTTTTATCTGTAATTAATGGATGCATCCAATGGTGGATGGTGGTCTTTCGTTTAATTCAGTGAACTTCGCAATTTGTTTGGTTTTAGCAAGTCAGTCTTCGTTTTGTGAAACGAAAAGGTTTTCTTTAATACAGGAAAAAATTGCTAAATTTTCCAGCACAGGCTTGGCATTGTTCGAGATAGGAATGTTTTACTTAAATGAAAACAAAACAGACAAAAAACACTGCCAGATCGTGCAGGCTTCAAGTCTGAGTTATTCATGCAACGAACTTGTACTTCGGGAGCACCGTCACGAAGGCAATATCAAGAGAATTTCTTCGGTTCAAGGCTAACTATTGTCGCATTTACATTTCATTACTGAAATGCATTCGAATTCTTAAAAATTTATGTGTTTAACCTGATGTGCTTTTCTTAATCTTTTGTTCTCGATATATGCCTCGTTGAGCATCGCCAAACAAGGCTCTAGCTTAAACCAAAACGGTCCAATCCACGAGCTCCGCAATTTACATGAAATTTGTTTCCGAGACAAGGTTTACTTGGTACGCTGCAGTCTATTCGCCTCCCATTCACGAGCGAATAAGCTAACAGAGATACCTCGCGTTAACGAATATTCGTGGCATTCTCCCAGAATGGATAAATCGAAACCAAGCGACTGACAGAGGATAAGGGGAGATGGATTTGTTTTGTCAGTCTTTGGAATAGAGGGCGGAGAAGAGTTACATCCATTGAACACTGTTGATCGATTCTAAGCTGTTGCCTGAGGAAACGCTTGAGGCAGAAAACGTTAATGGTCTTGTAAACAATGAACTGATACAGAAGAACTCAGTTCATTACTGCCATATCTGCTTGCAGCAGGAGGGGGAGTCCACATACTCTCAGCTATCGACCGATGATCATACTTCTCCAAACAGAACTTAAACTCTTGCTTTTCAGAGAGAGTGATAAAGTACACACAACGGAATGAAAACATAAAAGTATTTTCATGTACAGTTATATATACCTCTTTTATTGCAATGGATTGATCCAATGTATTTTATTCATTTTGCTACCAGTTATTGCCGAATCTAACTAAAATCACACGCACATACACACACACACGCACATAATCATCATTATTTTCAATCCATTCCTGGATGAAAGTTTTCTCAAGTTTCTTCCACAACGGTGTGTCTTGAGCCAGTCTCCTCCACGTCACTAGCATGCTTTTGAATTTCATCCACCCATGTCTCACGCGGTCTTATTCTGTGTCTTTTCCTTTTAATTGGTATCCAGCGTAAAATTTCGGTTGTCCATCTGTGGTTCGTTCTTCTGGCAACATGTCCAGCCCATTGCTATTTCAGGGATTTTACTCTGGACATGATGCTTTCCCCTCTTGTCATTTTCCTGATCTACGAAATATATACACTGAGAGGCCAAATTATTATTACCACCAGACCATTTTGTGCAAGACCATATTGACATCTAGATGTCAATATGGTCTTGCACAAAATGGTCTGGTGGTATATACACTAGCTACCAACACGTAAGTGGACACCTGTGATAGCAAAAGAAAACGAAGTTTATTCACCTTCAATAGTTGATGGAGCCTCCACGAGCGGCGATTACAGCTGCGACACTCCGGGGCATAAAGTCAACCAGGCGTTGTACGACGGCTAGCGGTATTTTCTTCCACTCGGCTTGGAGAAGACACGTCAGTTCCTTCACCGATTTCGGACGGTGAGGGAACCCCCTTACGTCGACGCTTCAACTCGTCCCAGAGGTGCTCGATAGGGTTAATGTCCGGGCTCTGCGCAGACCAGTCCATTCGATTAACCCTATTGTCACCATACCAAGCCATGGTGGACCTCGCAACATGACAGGTGGCATTGTCATCCTGAAAGTAACATGGGTCCACCCCGTAAAACTGCCACAACGTAGGAAGCGCATGGTCATCCAAAATGGTGCAGTAGATCTCGGCGTTGAGTCTACTAGGAATTGCGACCAAGGGTCCCGTGCCATACCAGGAGAAACACCCCCATAGCATAATTCCACCGCCGCCGAACTTCACAGTTGGCACAATACATTCGGGCAGGAGACGTTCTCCAGGCAGACGCCAAACCCAGACCCTGCCATCCGAACGGTAGAGGATGAACCTTGATTCGTCGCTCCAGAGAACCTGTTTCCACTGTTCAACGGTCCACTGTCGAGGTTCTTTGCACCACGTTAGCCGAGCAGCGCTATTGGGCTTGGTGATCAAAGGCTTGTGGGCGGCAGCACGTATATGATAACCAAGCAGATGGGCTTCCTTACGGATGGTATTTATCGAAAGAACACTCCCGGATGCCTGTTGAAACTCCTCGCGGATGTGGCCCTTCGATTTGGTGCGGTTCTTTCAAATTTCTCTGGCCAGCACCCGTCGGTCTCTAACCCCCAGTTTTGTGGGTCTGCCGGGTCGGGGCACATTCCGACAGCCACCTCTCATGTTCCACTTGCCAATCACGTAGGCCACTGTCGATTTTGGGTACTTCAAGACGTGGGTATGTCACGTACGAATCGGCCATTTCTGTGATACCCGACGATTACACCTTTCTCGAAATCGGAGAGCTCCGAACTGCGTGGCACCTTGCATGCGACTGGTTGCGTTGTTGTTTCCCACACGATATTTAACGGCGGCGGCTGTGACGTGTATCAGGACCGCAGATATCGTCGATTGCATGGGTGTCCAATTACTTGTTGGTAGATAGTGTATATTGACCATCCTGTAGATGCTGCAAAATGGTCGTGCAAGACCATATTGACCATCCTGCAGATGCTGCTGATGTAGGAGGGCTGAATCGGTATAAAAAACGAACACTGAAGGCATGCAGAGGCTAATAAAGTGCTCTGCGCAAGAAGTACTGGGTAAAAGACGCGATCTGTCGGACTTTGAACGTGGAATGATAATGGGTGCTCCAATCATTCGTGTGAGCATCAGTGAAACGGCTACTCTTGTGAAATGTTCGAGGGTAGCAGTTGTTAAAGTTCACAGCGAGTGGACCACCAGTAAAAAAGAAATGGTTCTGAGCGCAAGGCGTATGGTCGTCAACGGCTATTGGATCCTCGAGCTCAGCTGAGAATAGACAGACTTTTTCAGCCCAACGGACGGGCAACACTTCGTCAGAGTACAGACAATCTAAATCAGTGGCCAAGTCAGATGGCCTCTCAACGTACAGTTCGTCTCACGTCACAACGTATGGGCTACAGAAGCAGAGGGCGCGGCGTGTCTGTAAGCTATTGCTATGTGCAGCGAACAAGAAGAAATGCCTCCAGTTCGCTCAAGAGCACAAGAATCGGACAGTGAGTGAGTGGAAAAGCGTTACGTGGTCTGACAAATCACGTTTTATAGTACACCATGCAGATGGAACGGCGAGGATATAGAGACAGCAGCAGCACGAAAGCATGGACCCATCTTGCATCGTTACTACTCTTCAACTGGAGGTGGTAACAATATGCTCTGGAGCATGTTTTCGTATTACTATTTGGGTACTTTGATTCCTGTCCACCCAGTTATGTTGAAGGCTTATATCCCGATGGAGGTAGATATATCCAGTAGGACAATACTTTATGTGCGCACATTGTACGCGAATGGTTAGAGAAGCTTTACAATGAATTTTCCCTGATACATTAGCCTCCTCAGTTACCAGATCTCAATCCAATGGTGTATATGTGAGATAAAGTCGAAAGGGGCATCAGACGGCTGGATCCACATTAATCAAATCTTCAAGAGCTGGAGGGTGCAGTTCGTAGCATTTGGGCTAATATACCCCGAGCCACTTGCCGACATTTTAAAGAGTCCACACCGTGACAAATTCTAGCAGTATTAAGGGCAAAATGTGGCCCAACAACGTACTAACCAGGTGATCATAATAATTTGCCCACTCAATGCATATATATATATATAGTTTAAAAAAACGCATATTAAAGACTTTTTTTCATATAATAATAACTGTACGTGAAAGCTGATTACATCATTTCGACCCCTTTACTAAACAAAAAAGCAGTTCCAAAAAAACCTAAAAGTTCTGGGAAGATCATGGTAATCATGCACTTCAATAACTTTTCGGTATACTTACCAGAGATCGAAACGGGTCACCGGGTCGACAATTTCTTGCTGGTCAAACGGGTCGGGTCAAGGTGTTCCTAACCCGTTTTCGACCCGGTTTTATTTCTGTTTTATTTTGAAAAGAAAAAAATATTTCATAGAACCCTTCACAGGTTTTTTGAAATAATACTTCAGAGCTCCAGAGCATAATCCAGGAACTTGCTGAGAAGGGTAAAAAATCTGATTAAAAATAAAAGAAGCATAAAGAGATGCATGCTTCGTGTAACCAGGAGAGATAAGAAAAGGAACTCATTGATCAGGAAAATGATATGAGAGGAAGACATCATGATCAGAGTAAAATCCCTGAAATGGCAATGGGCTGGACATATTGCCAGGAGAACGGGCCATCGATGAACAAGCGAAATTTTAGGCTGGATTCTCGGGGACAGGAAACGACCCAGAAGACCACGTGGGAGATGGGTGTATGGAGGATATTGGTCCAATACAGTCCGTTGTTGAAGAAACGTGGGGAGGCCTTCATCCAGCAGTAGATTGACAATGATGATGATGATGATATTCGAATTTATTGTTCAAAGGAGATTTGTTCAGGTCCAAAATTTTTGACCCGTTTTGAACTCTGATGCCAACATCCCATACCTAATGGTCGTACAATTAATTTAACCATATGATGTAGACGTTCTGGAAAAAAATGCAGCAATGTTTTGAGAGAAAATGGCGCATGAAAGTGAAGTCTAACATTTTGATTCATTATAATATTGTATCTCACATTATCACGTATCCATATTAGAAGACCACGTGGAAGATGGAACTTTCTGAGAAGGGTAAATAATCGGATTAAAAATGAAAGAAGCATTGAGAGATGCATGCTTCGTGTAACCAGGAGAGATAAGAAAAGGAACTCGTCGATAAGGAAAATGATATGAGAGGAAGACATCGTGATCAGAGTAAAATCCCTAAAATGTCAATGGGATGGACATATTGTCAAAAGAAACGGGCATCGATGAACAAGCGAAATTTTAGGCTGGATTCTCGGGGACAGGAAACGACCCAGAAGACCGCGTGGAAGATGGGTGGATGGAGGAGATTGGTCCAATACAGTCCGCTGTTGAAGAAACGTGGGGAGGCCTTCACCCAGCAGTGGATTCATAATGATGATGATGATGATGATATTCGAATTTATTGCTCAAAGGAGATTTGTCCAGGTGCAAAATTTTTGGCCCGTTTCTAACTCTGATGCCAACATTCCATACCTAATGGTTGTACAATTAATTTAACCATATGATGTAGACGTTCTGGAAAAAAAATGCAGCAATGTTTTGAGAGAAAATGGCGCATGAAAGTGAAGTCTGACATTTTGATTCATTATAATAATGTATCTCATATTGTCACGTATCCATATTGTCTTTCAATAAAATTTCAACAATTTGTTTTCATATTATGACGTATCCATATTGTCTCCCTCACGTTTCCCATATTGTCTTTCGAATTTTGCAAGGCAAAGAGATCAGTGTTCTTTTTCTGACTTCCCTACAGTCCTCTATCTGATTTTTGGCAATTTGCAGAGAAAAAAAGAAAAAAGAAAAAGGAAGTAAAAGGCATTAATTTTCAAAGTGATGAAAAATGTATTTACCTTTGTCCGGCAGGCAAATCTGAACCAAGTACTGCCAAAACTTTTCTGCTCTCCAGAAAGAGAAATGTTCACATAGCGACCGAGTCGTATGAAACTTAGGCAAAACAATTCCTTTCCTCCTCTCATCTCAGATGTGCCGACCATAAACATGTCACTAGTGATAAGAGCTCCTTTGTAGTCCTTTATTCTCTGCTATATGGCATGATGGGTAAAGATTAGCTCCCCTGACACGAACATTATGCTACTGCTTGGAAACAGGTGACTCAAACATTTATTCTCTCCCTAATGCGTCGCCATTGTTACAGCCCTTTCAGTAAGTAAGCAGTCAGATAGGATTAGTGTCAATCATCCTGCTAAATGGCCTCCTTGAATAACGAAGCAACGGGATAGAACGCGTTCTTATTCGCAGGTTCACTCGTTAAAGCTGTACTCGGCCAACTCGTTGGACAGCGAATATACACTATATTGACAAAAGTCACCGGACTCCCCTTCAATAGCAAATGAGTGGATCCTCTGCGTAGCTAAGATGCGTGGTACAGCTGCAAACGATATAAAAACAAGCCTGTAGCTGACCGCGATCATATCGGTTGAGTGAAAATGTCGCTGCAGTAGAACTGACTTTGAGAAAGGAAATATTGTTGGGTGTTATATTAGTAGGTTGTCCATAAGAGAAACTGAGAGGCGTTTAAACATGCCCAAGTCAACTGTTTTGGGTGTACTGAATAAGTGGAAGACACTGGCGCTCCTGAAGCTGCCAAACGTACCGGCAAACCAAAGAAAATCAGTGATATAGGACGTTGAAGCCTCAGGAGAGTCGTTACAGCTAATCGATGGAGTACTGCACAAGACCCCAATGTACAGGTGAGTAAAAATGCTGATACCTCGGTATGTATGCGTACCATTCGCAGATAACTTTATTCCATGGGTTACCGTGGTCGTGCGGTTGCTCTTAAGTCTTTCATCTCCACTAGGAATGATACTCGCCGTTTGTAGCATGGTGTAAAGAACATTTATCGTGGACCGTAGATCAATGGAAAGGGTCCTATAGACTGATGAATCCAGATACACAATCCATCAGTCTGATGGCCGTATGTTCCGGCCCATTGGTTATCGTGGATAAACCTGTTAACCAGCGCGTCTGCCTCGATATTCTGGACAATTATGCACTACCAACTCGGTAGAAATGCTATGGAACAGAGCCTTTTTGATACCAGCAGAATAATACACCGAACCATAAAGCAAAGACTGTTACGGCGTGTTTTGACGATAATTCCGTAACGTGTGTGGACTGGCCAGCACAGAGCCCTGATCTTAATCCCATACAGCACCTATGGGATGAATCAGGGCGCCGCATAAAAAGTTTGGAACCAAGACCTACTACTAAGCAAAAGTTATCGGCAGCATTATGTACTGAATGGAAGGGCATACCTATCACTGTGTGTCCAAAACGTTGTCGAAAGCCTGTCTCGAAGGGTCAGTGCATGCATTAAGGCCAATGGTGGGCCGACAGCGTACTAAAAAATAAATGCTATGTTGTGTTTCTCTTCTAGGTGTCTGGTGACTTTTTTCAATATAGTGTATGTCACTCAGGTGGCCGAGTGGCATGAATCAGTCATCCGAGATGGGTCCTGGTTCGAATCCCTGGTGCGGCATGGATGATGTGTTTGTTCAATGGCTCTGGCTCCTTCCCTTCACCAGAATCAGTAGCGCTGAATAAGGGACGTCTGCTTGTTGCTATTTGAGTTACTCACGGCGGTGGTTAAAACCCAGAACAAAACAAAAGAAAACAAACAAAAAGTAAATATATCCGATCGAGCTGATGCTTACCCAAAGTTAGTGCCGTGGATGTGCTAGCGGTCAACGTTCGTGACTGCTACGGAAAAGTCTCAGGATAGATCCCAGACAGGTACGAATGCTCGAACCACTAGATATCCGCCATGTGTCGGATGGGCACGTTAAACCGTTTAACGGGTACTGTCCCCTCAGGTATAAATAAGGACGCCTTCTTCCCACTTTCTATATCGCTTCTGTTTGACTTTCCTGTCGGGCACTCTAATCCAAATGCCCTGGCTTCCTAATTCTAAGGGTTGTTTAAGACATGGGGGTCATACTACCTCCCTAAAATTAATTACATATGATCTGATCCGTCCCAGCCGGTTAAATGGTTAAGACAGCGGGAGTAATCATAGAGCCATTCTCAAAAATTGGCTTGAATCACGTGTCTGTAAAGTGCATGGAATTCTGGGAAAAGAGACTTTTCTCACTGAAACAGGATTACTTTGAGAAGTATCATGTGGACTTAGACTAAACAAATGCAAATAAAATATTTGTTTAGCCACAGTCATTTTTTTGAACCAGCTACATGTATCGTACATAATTTATAGCTGGGTCTTACGTGATTTTAAGTGATTGAGCAAATTAACTAAACCCTCATTAAGTACCTTGTTCTTACAATTGCCGGAAAACGGAGACTTGTTTTTAAATCACTAGAAATCAGATAGAAGGAAGAAAAATGTTGTATCCTTGCCTTTTAAGGTGATTCATATATCTCTTTCAGGCAGCGAATTCCCTTAGCTGTTATCTGTTTACTGAGGGAATTGCGGAAATTCCAGCATTTCGCATTTTTCAAGTTGCCTGTTCGCAACCCAATCTTGATTATGCCTCCTCGGAGCTGTACAATTAACAGATCGCCGGTTCCGAAATTGGAATGTTGTGCAAAGGTTTATGCGAAGCCTTGAGGCTGCATTGCATCAGCCGATAACCATACCACTGTCGCTCTTGCATTCATTCGCTTCTCGCTTGGCCTGACGCTGATTTGTTTCCTTTATTTCGAGAATGTCCCTCAAGAGCAAAACCCCCAATCTCACCCACCTCTTCAGTGTTTCACTCGCAGTCTGTTCCAGATCTTTGAAGCTGTGTTTCATTCTTAGAATATCTCCAGCAATATTCTCTTCAGAGGGAAGGAGGGAGGAGGGACAATAATCATCTCTGCGTGAAGAGATTTCTGAAGACACAAATGACACTTTGGATTCCCCGCAGACGAGGTCATAACGCAAAATTAGGATACTTCTTTCTCTAGAAGATGCAATATTCACACCACTAGGTAAGTATGCTGACTTGGGAGAAATATTCGCTTTGAGATTATATTACGAAATAAATTTTGACTGGCGCTACTGAGATTTAAGAACTTGGCCTCCATGCCCCGTTACAATTCAACCAGGGCCTTGAGTTCACAGAGACCCCCACCCTAAAAAAACAGGTAAAATATATCTATGGGAATAAACTTTCAACTATATCGAAGAGATGACAGCTATAAAATTTTCAAATGATAAATGCTGATAAATCAAACAGCCGACGATGGTCACGTTCACCCAATGTCTTTTTACGACCACTCTGGTATCGTAGGTTGGTGGTTTTACTGGAATTCTTGTAGTCACGGTACACCCTTGCAATGGTCGTCCGTGAAAATCCAAACTTCTTTTCTACCTTCGAAAAACGATGGCCTACCTCACGAGCGCCAACTATGACATATCTTTGAAAATCTCTTAAATCGTTATTACTTGTCATTCTCATGCCGAAAACAGCTCTGACAGCTGGCAAGGACGTCTATCGCTTTACATACGCACTGGCGGACGCAACCGAGTACGGGCATATGTGACGTTGTTATGTATTTTGCATAAGATAGTCTGTACCAGTTTTTCTGGCACTTCAGATTATATATATGAGAGAGAGAGAGAGAGAGATAGTGTTCAACAAGTCTCTCCGTAGTGTGTATCGTAGATTATACACTGAAGAGCAATTTAATTAGAGATACCTGTCTAGTAACGTGTAGCACATCGTCTCGGCATGGACTCGACAAGACACCGGAAGCGTGCGTTGGGCAGCCATACGGTTCCACGACCCCTGAACAAGCTCCCACATTTCACGAAGATTTTATGGAGGGGGGTCAGAGCCTCGAATATCTCTCTCGATGGCATCCCAGATGTGCTCGATGGGATTGAGGTCAGGTGGCCTTGCTGGAAAAAAACGAGGTAACGTCGGTGGAGTGGTTATCCAACCATTCGGATACTGTTCGGGAGCGATGGCACGGTGCATTGGCTTTTTGCAGGATGAGGTCCCAAGTGGAATGTTGAAGACGCACAAACGGGAGCAAATGGTCGTCAAGGATATCCCGGTATCGTTGACCTGTGAGGGACGATGTCGCACTTTCCAGGGGTCCCAATTCAGTCCACGTAAACAGTCCCCAGACGAGAATGCCACCCCCACCAGCTTGAAGAGTACCCTGCTGGCAAGAAGGATCCATCGCTTCATGTGGTTTGCGCCGTACTCGTATCCTGCCATCCGCATTTACCAACGTGGACATCGACTCATCAGTCCAGGCAACATTTTCCCACATGTCAACGGTCAAGTGACGATGTTCCCGCGCCCATGTTAATCTTTGCACCCTGTGATGTGTGGTCAGCAGCGGTACCCTCGTGGGACGATGGCTTTGTACCCTATAGCGAGGACATGGTTCTGGATGATGTGGCTGCTTACACGTTTTTGTGCACCAGCGTTGAATTGCCGAGTGATTTCTTGCACTGTGGCCCGTCTATCCGCTGTTACAATGCGAGCTAGCCGACGAAGACCCGGCTCATCCACTCGCTGTTGTCCACGGCAGTTGGCCCTTGTAGGGATGGTTTTACCGGATTCGATGTACTCACGGTGCACCCGTGACACAGTGGCTCGTGAAAATCCCAGTGCCTTCATGGCTTTCGAAATGGAGTGACCCATTCGTCGGCCCACGACAATTTGCCCACGATCAAATGCGCTTAGATCCTTCGTCTTACCCATGCCGCGTCCGACTCTTACTGATTCCCATCGCATCACTCCTTATTTTGTCGGATCGCTGCATATATCATGCGGTTTCCGTTTACAGGGCCGCCCACAGCACAAAATTTGCATAACGCCAGCTGTCTCTAATTCAATTGCTCTTCAGTGTATAGGAATCACACTATTACGGGAACATATGATTTACTCACTTACCTAGAGGAAGTATTGAAACTGTCGTCCTTCATTTTCAAGACATAACTTAACTGTTTCACCCATGATTTCAAATACATCTACGACAGTCAAAATGTCCCTCTGAAGTACTGTTAAAGCTGTTCAACTTCATTCTGATGGAGCAACAGTCAAAAGTTTTGAATTAAGTAACTTCTATGTTTAATTTCAGTTTTCTGTTTCCTGGATAACATATGAAGCATAAGAATATGTTTCACAGCAACACCAATTTTCACAAGCTTCTGATGTGTTGAAAGTTTCCAAAATGTAGATGATGAATTCATCATTACACCTCAGATGGAAGCGACGCTCATGAAATCAACATTCAGATTTTGGAAACTTTCAGCTCATCACGAGCTTGTGAAAATTGTTGCTGTATGAAATATATTTTGGTTCCTTAATGAGACGAAACAACTTCCAGCATTGATTCTTCTCCTTTTTGTTTTCAGCAAGCACGTGTTTGGCGGCTTCGACGCCTTGTTCAATCTTCTTAATATTGAAATTCATCTACATCAAAGAATAAGGCATTAATTACGACACGACATACCATAAGAACGCGATGTTAGCGCGTTAAACAAAAACCTCCGAATGCTTAATGCCAAAGATGATTTATTTGCCCCCTGGTTGTCGAAACACGTTCGTAATCACAATTCCGGTTTAAACACTTTTCAGATCGTCCTCCTTATTACAATATCAAATTCGTAGATAAGGCTGTTTCAATGTACAGATCATCAAACACCGTGCGTCAAAAAATAATCAGCAAATTGTCGCACCATCACTACACATTCTATACTCTTGACGTGACTTTTATTGACCTCTGTCAGATATTACCAAATAGTATTCGGAAATTCGACGAGCCGCCTCGGTGGCGCAGCGGTCTAAGCGATGGCTTCTGATCATTCGTCCGTAAGAGGTCCGGGTTCGAATCGCGGTGAGGCATGGATGTTGTGTTTGTCTTACGGCACTGGCTCTCTCCCTTCCCTGGAACCAGTGACCCTAAATTAGGGACGGGCGACTGCTTATAGCCCATTGAGTTGCTCACGGTGGTCGTTAAACCTCCAATCAAAAAAAAAAAAAAAATTCGACGAAGTTGGAGATAAACGTTACAGCTCTTATGAAGAAAGATTTACACGAGTAAAAAAATTAAAAAAATGCGCTTTTGAATTATAGTACCTAGTATTGTGTTTGACTTGTTAATCACTGAACTAATACGATATTCTGAGAATTAAATCTCAGTAAAACAAGAGGTGTTCGAACTGTTATAGAAGAGCATTCCTGACAGCTACAGAAAATATTTATAACAGATATAAAAAATAACACAAAACGTCTTATCCTTTAGAGTTGCTTTCATACATAATTTAAATAAGAAATCTTCACTATTGTTTTTATTGGGACATTGGTAGAAATACTAATCGATTTTGGCATTGCTTCACTTCAGCATTTTCAGATACGTTTATTTTTCCTTTGTTGATTCTTAAAATATTCCAAATCATAATCATTCCTAAAGTCATGGTCATGATCATTCCCAAAGTCAAGACACCCAATACTCAAAAGTATTTCCTGTTTGAAGAAAGATTACAGGGTCTTGCAGGTTTGTAACAGAAAACAAGCGAAATTTGTTTTCAAATAGTGGACTGAGTAGACCCAAATACCTTTAATGCAATAAAAGAAAAGTACAAGGAGTAAGGCAATCTAAAAAGTTGGCATGTGGCAGCTCACTTGAAATAATTTGTCGAACATTAGTTCTCATTTATTTGTTAAATATTATCTTCTAGGAATGTATTTGGTTGGGAGTATGAAAGTACATGCGGAATTTGTATTGTTTTCTGGTGATTGGTCGCCACGTGTCATCGTCTCTATATATGAAGAAGAGGCAGTTACATTAAAGGATGAGTGAGAAATCCGTGTATCAGTATGTGCTGGAAGCTGCGGAAAGATGTGGCTGTAAAGTCGTAGGTCAATGAATGACAATCCCTTGCATTTAGGACATGTCATGCTTTTCTTCTGCCAAAAAATATTAAACGCAATGCAAGCTGCACGGTAGATATGTGACGCGTACAGGGACGATGCTGAAGGAGCCGGAACAGTTCGCAAGTGGTTTGTCAGATTTCGAGTTGGAAACTTTAACCTGGAAGATGAACGTCAGGGAAGGCCTTGTGTCACTGATGAGGACCAGTTCGGTGAACCAATCTCCTTCAAAACTATGGGATTTAGCGTAGGTACTCAACCTATTGAAATTTACCGTCCGCAAACAACTCCGGAAGTTTAGCTACGTCAGTTGGTATGATTTGTTGGTCCATCACGATTTGCCGGAGAGAAACTTGCTTGATTGAGTTTCCATTTGTGACACGCTTCTAAAATGCACCAAAAGCGATCTGTTTTTGAAAAGATTGGTGGATGGTCATAAAAAATGGACCTTTCATAACAATGTGGTGAGAGAAAGGTCATGGCTGCAGCATGGTGACACAACCTTAGTGAACCCTAAAGCGGGACTGCACACAAAGAAGATATCGCTTAGTATTTGGTGGGACTGTTGAGGTGTACCGCACTACGAGCTTCTACCAAACAACCAGACGATAAATAGCGATAAGTACTACTCACAACTGCACGTTCTGCATTCAGCAATCAAGAAAAAAGCCCCTGCTTTAGCGAATACGACTGGCGTTGTGTTCCAGCAGGACAATTCAAAATCTTATGTCTATTTGAGGACATGAAGGAAGTTGCTCGTGTTTGGGCAGAATGTCCTACCTCACCCGGCATATTGTCCGGACATTGCTCTCTCAGACCAGCACCTTTTCAGATCGCTTCAGGATTCCCTCAATGACCATAAGGTTCGATTCTTTCGATCTGATCAAAAATCTCCTAGACCAGTTTTTTTGGGCTGCAACCTGTGAAATTCTAGGAGGACGGAATCTTCAGCCTGCATGGCCGATCGCAAAAGGTTGTACAGCAACAAGGTACATACATCGTTGATCACGGGCCTGACTGTTTGCCGTATGTGACGTACTTTTACATTCTGCTTATCAGCACGAACTTTCCGGACAGCGCAAGAAAGGTAGTCCTAACAGTCCATCAGATTTAGTGCACACAACTTTAAGTAACATCCCCTTTCTTAAAAAGCCCTATAAGTAAATGTTGCAATATGTCCTAAGTCTTTGACTGCGCACTTGTAAGAAAACTAGCATTCCTTTAGAGCAGTTACTCAAAGTATGTTCCATTCGATGCAAAAATAAACACGTTTTTCATGTCGCGTATCTTGTCATTTTATTAGGGGTAGTCATTTAATATAAAAGAGAGACAGGTTCGTGTTTTTGTAATACGTAGAGTTGTGCGCTCATAATGCATAAAATACAGACTAGAAACAAACGCATGAAAGAACTACACTGTTGTGATATTTAGAGAATGTTAAACGTTTAGGATTATTGGTATCTGTTCCGCATTAATTTTGGAAAATGAAAATAAAAGAAATTTAAGTAATTTAGATGTGAAAAGATGCATTTGTGTCAAGAATAAAACATTATTGATAGCTGATTAAACTCTGGTAAGAGAAATAAAGTCATACAAATGTTAGCCGACTTAATGTAAAGTCATAAAAATGTATGTAGCCGATTTAATACACTTCGAGAAACTCCTAAAGCAGCAGCCACATCGATCTCTCGTACATCTACCTGCAACATGCCAATAGTTCCTATTTCTGTTGTCAATGCTTAAACGTTGTCATCTGGGCATCATTTCGGGTTAATCTCATACTGAAGGCAATGTATTCAGCTAACTTCTAGACCAACCGGTAAAACGACCTGTTTTTCAATTCTTGCAGGATACTTTATCGAAGCTCCCACACCATGTACTCTGATGTCATGATGCTAATTTACATATGACGTAGCTATTGATGTTGATAACCGATCTGCAATATTCATTAAATTTGCATATCGCCACGCTTTCCCTTTGAAACCACAATATCACAAACTTTTTGTGACCCTGTAGATAATCTGAAACAGCTTCCTACCTCATGTCCCTGAAATTTCATTTGTTGCGCTTCAAGTTTTAAAAACTTTATAGGATGCACCACTCTTTTACAGAATTTCACTTAATGCTCCTTTGTCCTTTCAAGCTACCATAGTAAGTGATTCATATCTAGCTAAAGTTTTGTATTACATAATTTCATATATTAGTCGTTGTTTTCAATTCATCCATCGTTGTTTCAAGTGCATTCGTTTTTGTAAGTAATACCACGTTGTTGAAGCTACTGGGCCCTGGTAAAAATGAAAGGTTTTTGAACAACTGAATGAATTATAAACACTCACCAAAGGTTACTATGATGGAAGGATATCATAATTAGTTTTATTTCGCGGTTTAACGACAACCGTGAGCAACTCGGTTGACTGTAAACATTCTCCGATCTCTAAATTAGGGTCGCTAGTTCCAGGAAAGGGTGAAAGCCAGGGTCTTAAGACAAGCACATCATCTGTACCTCATGATGGACTCGAACTTGAACCCATCTCGCATGAACGGTAAAAAACTAGAGTTTTGACCGCTGCGCCACTGGTACGACTAAGATCATTTGTGCATTTCAAAGTTTCGAGCAATTGCGTAACGTACTGTATATCTCCATTTAACTTTCCCTTTTAATTTCTTTCCTCTTTTGTCTTTTATTAGCTACATTTTCCTTCTGAACGGCACCACATCGGAATCTCCTTGTTTTTAAGTGAGATTTGGCCCACAAGTAACAGCTAGCAAGAAAGTAAATAAAAGAAGTGCGTTTCTCAGCGGTAAAGAGATTCGACGAACAGACGACGAACTGCATGTAAAACCAACGTTAATTGCTATTCCGCGATACACTATATAATCAAAGGTATCCGAACACTCCATTTGAGAAGTGGTTTTGTTTTTATATGGCACATCATTGTCCATACAGGTATAAAAATGCACACGTGACCTGGAAAACATCATACACACGCATGAACAGTAGAATGGGCCACACAGCAAAGCTCAGTGACTTTCAACGTGGCACAGTGGGACCGTTGAGTGCTGAATAGGGTGGTGCGACAAAATCGCCTGTCCGCGGTTGCATCACTCATCGTCGAGTTCCAAAATGCCTCTTGTAGCATCGCCAGCACCATAACGGTTCGCAGAAAGCTGAAGGAACTGGATTACCATGGCCAAGCAGCGGCACACACAAGCCTAACAGCAGCAGCCGCACACACAAGCCTAATATCAGCAGCCGCACACGCAAGCCTAACATCAGCAGCCGCACACGCAAGCCTAACATCAGCAGCCGCACACGCAAGCCTAACATCAGCAGCCGCACACACAAGCCTAACATCAGCAGCCGCACACGCAAGCCTAACATCAGCAGCCGCACACGCAAGCCTAACATCAGCAGCCGCACACACAAGCCTAACATCAGCAGCCGCACACACAAGCCTAACATCAGCAAGATCATCGTCAAGCGTTGGTTGGAGACGTGTAAAGCTCTGCGCTAGTGGACTCAGGAAGACGTACCACAAATTTCATTATTTTTCATCATGATTTTTCAAAGCAACAGAATGTTTTCGAACTCGAGATTTCTTAAATTGACCATCATTTCCAGTTACGTTTAAGAAAAGGTGAAATGTATTACTTAAGTATTATTTCAAAAAAACCCTAAATATAAAATTTACTCTTGAGAGCTAGGGCAACTTTTGTGTTTAGTGGGTTAACAGACTGATACATAGATATCATACAATCACTCGTACGATATTTCAAGTATCCGGATTCTTACTGTAACACGATATACAATAGCAGGTGCACCAACGTGGGTGTGGGGTGTGGGTGTATAGGGGTCTGTTACCGCAATAATTTAATATCATGCGATATGCTACCCATCACATCCGGTCTCGCTATAAAACCTCAAAATCTGATTCGCTAACAGACAATTGAAATTTAGCACTTAAGGTGGACGTCAAGTAATTTTGCTTCCTATACTTCCAATGGAAAAGCTTCTTTGCACTTTTTTTCTAGACAATTATTGCGTTACCAAGGATGAAAATTTGAACATCGATTAAAATAGCTTCATTTTATAACTTGGAATACTTAATATTTTCTGAAACATAACCATAATTATGCAATCCAACATTTGTTTGTCTTCTGACGTCATCAAAGTACAGGTCGCGCCATCTTTTTTCTGGTTTGGCAGCATACATTCCAAAGATACAAAACTGCAGTGAAGATGGCCAAACTCAGCCCTTTTGGCAGCATACATTCCAAAGATACAAAACTGCAGTGACGATGACCTAAATCAGGTGAACGAAGCATAGAAATGCTGCATACATTCCAAAGATACAAAACTGCAGTGAAGATGGCCAAACTCAGATGAACGAAGTAAAGAAGGGCAGCATACATTCCAAAGATACAAAACTGCGGTGACGATGGCCAAACTCAGATTAACGAAGCAAAGAAGGGCAGCATACATTCTAAATATATACATACAATTGCAGTGAAGATAGCCAAATTCATGTGGACGAAGCAAAGAAATGCAGCATACATACCAAAGATACACAAATGTAGCGAAGATGGCCAAGCTGAGACCATTATAGAGAGAAAGAAACAGCAGGAAGGCACTTCATGAATCTGGAGGATTTTAATAACTGCATGGTGAGTGAGCTGCATGCAGCTCAAACTTTCAGAGCTAATATCCATAACTTTGTTTTTCAGGTGTATCTCAACATTGATAATGATATAACTTTTAATCTACTAAAGATATCTGCCTGAAATTTTAACTGCATGTATTTCAATATGTCTGAAATCATTTGATGCTATGGAATTGTGATATGGTGAGGAGCTTTTCTACCAGCTGAAATAAAATATCTTTAATGTTTTTTACGCTTTCCAACCGTAGGTTGAAGAAGCGTATATGCTCCAGCTTTGTCCGTCCGTCCGTCCGTCGGCACGATAACTCGCGTAAAAACGGTTCGATTTCGATGAAATTTTAGTATGTGGTAGGGGACCACATGGGGACGAACCCTATTGAAAATGGACGAAATGGGGTCAAAGGTCAGGACATAGGATCGGGATCCATTCCATCGCCCTTATACCATACTGTTAAAGGAGCAATTCTTGTATGTATGTAAATTTTATTTTGAAAACGGCTCTAAGGATTTTGATGAAAGTCGTTAACCTACGGTTTTCTGGTACTAGAAATCGATTTAGCTTGATCTAGACTTTAGGAAAATTCGTTCAGTGCGTTAAATAACCACCCCGAATCACCACGTTTTTAGTGTAATGGTGTCGTCCCATTAATGCTGCCCATGCTAAGAAATCTTATGACGTCACAATCTCGATATTGAGATGTTGGCGCGCGATCACGCCCTCTGTCTCATTACGTCACGCGTTGTGTGTTGATCCTATTAAAGTTTTATGACGTCACACTCTTTCGAGCAGATGGTCGCAATTCCCATCTGCCTCATTACGTCACGCGTTGTGTGCGTAATGAGGCACGATAACTCGCGTAAAAATAGTTCGATTTCGATGAACGTTTAGTATGTGGAAGGGTAATACCTAGGAAGGAACCCTATTGAAAGTAAACGAAATAGGGTCAAAGGTCAGGACATAGGAGCGGGATCCATTCCACTGCTCTTATGCGTCATAACTATCGTAAAAAAGGTTCGATTTCTATTAAATTTTAGTATGTGGTAGGGGACCACTTGGGGACAAATCCTATTGAAAATGGGCGAAATGAGGTAAAAGATCTGGACATAGGAGCGGATTCACTTTCATCGCCATTATGCGTCATAACTTAGGTAAAAAATCTTCGATTTGGATGAAATGTTAGTATATTATAGGTGCCTGCCTGGGGACGAATGCTATTGAGAATGGGCGAAATGGGGGTCAAAGGTTAGGACACAGGAGCAAGATCTATTCCATAGCCCTTATGCATCATAACTTGCGTAAAAATGTTTCCATTGCGACAAAACTTTGTCATGTTATTTCGGAGGTATACTGAACCGGTTTTGTTGAATATCATCGAAATGGGATCAAAGGTCAGAACACAGGACTGAGATTTATTCCACAGCCATTATCCTCATAACTTGAGTGATAACTTGAGTAATGATTTAAAGCGTATTATAATCAATGCATTGCATGATTTTACTAACTTGTTTTCTCTTTAGAAAAGAAAGTTTGCGTGTAATATATATTGAAATTTCATAGCATAGGATTATGGGGCAATTTAATCTAAACAAGATACCGAAAAATTGTGTGCTTAGCTTTAAAATTGTAGAAATTATATCATATTTATAAAACCTTATAAAATTTTATTTTTAGTCAAAAAAGGGACCCCAAACTGCTTTTTTCCAAAACTTGTAAATAAATACTTATTCTGCGTCAGAAATGCTCAGAATATGTAAAACTTTCAAGCTGATTAAAGAGAAAGTTGATAATTTTTAAATTTCACTCTCTTCTTCTTTTAAATGAAGAAAGATGAACAAGAGTGTATCTCTGTCAATTTACGAATGAAGAGTTCGAAAAATTCATGTTACTTTCGTCATTTCACTGAAAAAGTCGAACCGGGGATATGTTTCGGAAATTCACGAAATGTACCATGGATTATGGCTTGTGAATTTGAGGAATTTTTTACGTGTACCGGTGCTTGTGTTAAGGAGTTCAGTTATATTTGTTTCGCATAATGCGAGTTTTCTAACAGAAGTCAAATATCTTGAAAGGAAGGGAAAAAAATTGGGAAGTTCTACCACAAAGCAAATTTTTAAGAGATGTGAGCTTTACTAAACTATGACGTCAAATTAGTTGCTCGTTCAGCTGTCAAATCAAACTTCTGTAAAGTTTTTGGTATGAAAATATGATTGATTACTGAAAGAGCCAAGGACGTGAGAGTATAAATCGTGCTTATTCTCACTTGTTGAAAGTCGAATATATCTGTCGTATGTAGAATAAGCAATGACATGTCCTGTGTTGGCAGTCTATTCATTCCGGTAGCACTCTGTAGGAACTTTATTGTAAGGACCTCAAACAGCGGGAAAATGGTATCCTACATGTGTGTCGCAGTCCTTTGTTATGCATTTGTTTGTACTCTAAAACTAGGTTTCCCAGATATAAACAACTAACATCTTGCGATGATTAATGTAACGTTCTTGCTCTATGCTGTCAAGGAAGAGAGAAAATGCACGAGATATCATTTCAAGCTGTCAAAACAGAAAATGAAGCGACGGTTACTCTCGGCCTATTGCCTGTGACCAGTCTAAAGTAAATAGGGATCTTTTCTAACTGCATTAGAAGCTCAAAAGCAAAGGTGCATATAATTTTTCTTTAACCCTTTGACTGGCTGGAAAGAATATACTCGGTGTTAGCAAAATGAGCTGAAATCAGTTCGAACGAATATATTCGCTCTCTAATAAGTGTACCGAAAGTAACTGGAACAAGTGAACCTGCGCATCAGAAAGCGTTGAACAAAGCTAAGGGAAAAGCGACACATCAGAAAGCGTTGCTTTCTCCTTAGCTTTTTTTTTCAAAGTGGTCTTTTAGAGGTATAAAGTGTGATAAAAAATGAAGTGAATGTTTTTACCGAAGACAGAAATTTAATAGTAGAGTAACACAAATTAATCCCCTTCAAAATAATCCACCCTCGGCACACACACACACACACACACACACACACGTCCTGTTTCAGAATGCACTTTAAGACTTTAAGACTCCCCATTACGTTACCTTTGACATCTTCCACAGAGTCATAACGTTTACATTCCATAACTGCCTTAAGTTTCAGGAACAGCCAAAAGTCGCTCGATGCTAACTCCGGTATATAAGGAAAAGTGGGGCTGACGGAGCATCGAAATAAATTATGTAACCAAAAACTGGATGATCGGCATACCATTGAGACTTGGCGTGCTGTTGTGGTAAAGTATCGATCCACTGGTCTTTTCCGTCCTCTTGCGATGGACTGAAATCCTCGGGCATTTCAGGATTACCAAGTAACGTCTAGCATTAACAGTGGAGCCACATGGTACGAATTCCCAAAGCACTAATCCTTCGATATCGAAAAATGGCACAAGCAGGGCTTTAACGTGTGATCGAGACTGATGTGATCTCTTGGGTCTTAGGGAGGAAGGGGTTTCCCACTGTGAGCTTTGGACCTTTGTTTCAGGGTCGTAAACAGGGTCACTCGTCCCACCTGCCCATAAAAGGCTTAAAAATTTAGCATCTGCTGTTGCACGTTGAAACATCTCAGACGGAATTGTGACACGATCGCTTTTCTGGTCGTCGTGCAAAAGACGGGGAATGAACTTGCCACTGACGCGTTTCATGTTCAATTTGTCAGTGAGAATGGCTTGAACAGAACCAAACGACAGACCATCTCTCCTGCAATTTCTTTGATGGTGAGGCGTCTGTTCTGTCTGATCATAGCGGGAATTTCCATGACGTTGTTCTCGGTTACCGCCGTTAATGACCTTCCTGAACGAGATTCAGCTTCGATGGCAGAAGCGTCATCTTTAAACCTGGAAAGCCACTTAAACACTGCCTTTTGGGTCACAGCACGTTCACCATAAACAGTTGTCAGTTTTTCATGCGTTTCTCTCACCGAATATCCAAGGTGGGAACAGAATTTCATGTTTGCGCGTTGCTCGAACTTCGACATCCCGATCGCGTTGAACAAACGAGTAACATGCGTCTACACTCTTTGCTGTCGGGAGGATTATTGGCATTTGCTGCTAAACCGGTTTGTGGCCAGGCAACGCGTGCTAGGGTTGATGACCGCGAACGTCAGACACCTCACCTTTGCTTCCCCAACAAAGGGGGGGCATTCACCTTTCCTTTTGATCACCCTTGATATTATTGACACTAATCCTTTTTCATTACCTGATAAAAGGGCTATAAAAATCACAAATGATCTAAGAAAGCAGAGAGAAGATGCTGGAGTCACTTGTTTCTACCAAGTGGCATGATAAGATACATGTACTTGGAGTGCCACTTTTCCAAAATAAGTAATCAACGCTGCCAAAGTTTTGTACTAGTTTTGTACACCCAAAAGAAAATTTTGTACACCACCGGAAGTGGTACTTTTCGGCGCTCTAAAAGTGGCACTCCAAGTACATGCTGAGGTGCCACTTTTTCAAAACCGAAAATAAATACTGCCAAAGGTCTGTACTAGTTTTGTACACCCAAAAGAAAATTTTGTACACCACCGGAAGTGGTATTTTTCGGCTCTTTAAAAGTGGCACTCCAAGTATATGCTGGAGTGCCACTTTTTCAAAATCGAAAATAAATACTGCCAAAGTTTTGTACTAGTTTTGTACACCCAAAAGAAAATTTTGTACACCACCGGAAGTGGTACTTTTTGGCTCTCTAAAAATGGCACTCCAAGTACATGCTGGAGTGCCACTTTTTCAAAATCGAAAATAAATACTGCCAAAGTTTTGTACTAGTTTTGTACAGTTTTATACACCTAAAAGGAAATTTTGTACACCAACGGAAGTAGTACTTTTCAACTCTCTAAAAGTGGCACCCCAAGTAAATGCTGAGTGCCACTTTTTCAAAATCGAAAATAAATACTGCCAAAGTTTTGTACTAGTTTTGTACACCCAAAAGAAAATTTTCTACATCACCGGAAGTGGTACTTTTTGACTCTCTGTTGTGGCCCTCGAGCATGTAATCGGAGTGCCACTTTTCCCAAAACGATAATTGCCAGAGTGTTGTCCTAGTTTTGTACATTTTTGTACACCCAAAAGAAAATTTTGTACACCACAGAAAGTGGTACTTTTTGACTCTCCCTTGTGGCCCTTTGAGCATGTACTTGGAGTGCCACTTTTCCAAAAACGAAAATAAACACTACCAGACTGTTGTCCTAATTTTGTACAGTTTTGTACACACAAAAGAAAATTTTGTACACCACCGGAAGTGGTACTTTTTGACTCTCCTTTGGGACCCTCGAGCATGTAATCGGAGTGCCACTTTTCCCAAAACGATAATTGCCAGAGTGTTGTCCTAGTTTTGTACATTTTTGTACACCCAAAAGAAAATTTTGTACACCACAGAAAGTGGTACTTTTTGACTCTCCCTTGTGGCCCTTTGAGCATGTACTTGGAGTGCCACTTTTCCAAAACCGAAAATATACACTACCAGACTGCTGTCCTAGTGTTGTATAGTTTTGAACACGCAAAAGAAAATTTTGTACACCACAGAAAGTGGTTTTTGTTGGCTCACCAGCACGTACTCAGAGTTCCACTTTTTTTAAAATCGAAAATAAGCACTGCCAGGGTGTGTGCATCCTAAAGAAAATTTGTACTCTACCGGAAGAGGTTCTTTTCACCTCTCCTTAGTGGCTCTCCGGCATGCGCTCTTGTACTGTCCTTTTTCTAAAATCGAAAATGAACACTGCCAGGGTGTTGTACGAGTTCTGTACGGTTTTGTACACCACCGAAAGGGAACCAGTCACTTACTACGCCGAAGCAAACTAGCCTTTGTTTTCCTAGAAAGACATCGTAGAAAAGTTTCTCCAAAAGTGAAAATAGACACCACTAACATTCTTTATTATGTTCTACCGTAAAATTTAAAATTATTTTCCTGAACAGAACAGTAGTAGAATTTTCCTACTTGGTGTACCGCTAAACATGCACTTGCAGTTCAAAATACAAAAGGTCGTCGTATTTTATGTTTTTTGAGCTCGAAATGTTTTTTTTGTATTTTACCGGATGTGGTACTTTTCTTCCGTCTTTGTTCAGTACCAGACATACATTTCTTGTACCTTTCCACAAATCCGAAATATTCACACATGTTTTCTATTAGTTTTGTAAGTGCGAGAAACGTGCTCTATTTTGAAATGTAAGAAATCATTTTATAAGATTACTCAATGGTAAAATTTGACTATCTCGGAGCGTATGTAAGCAGATTATATTTCTTAATTTCCAATTTTTGTCTTAATAAAGTTATTTGCACCTGACTTTTTTTTCTTTAATTACAGATTTGTACATTTTGGGATTGTATAACGCTATCCTCAGTTGTGGAACGGACAAGTTGAAAGAATCACCAAAAGAATTTATGTTTAAAATCTCCTTTCCCTTAATTTTCCACTCAATGAAAGTTCAAAGGTCATCTATATAAAAAATCGTCACATTGTGATTCATCATTTGACACAAAATAGCTCTTAGATCAACAATAGCAACAATACGTATTCGTTTAAATCTCTTTCTTTATATCAGTTCCCCGCAATTACTTGCAATCTTTCTCTCCCTACACCACTCCCCTCATTATTTACAATCAAGGTTGTCTCTATAAATTCTGCTGTGACTCACTGTCAGTGTCGCTAAAATGTACAAGCTGTTTAGAGAAGTAACGAACTCTTCTGTGGGAAAATGTTTAGTTTAGAAGCAACTCGAAAGGAGGGTTAAGTTTGTCACGTAGTTATTTTGTCAACTACATTTTGTCATGTAGTTATTTTGTCAACTACATTTTGTCATGTAGTTATTTTGTCAACTACATTTTGTCATGTAGTTTATACGTCACAGACTGAAATTCAAACAATTTGAATTTCTTCGCAATGTTTTTTTCAATCTAGTGGTTTTCAGTTTAAACAATTTTTTTAAATTCAAGCATTGCTTTGTAGAAATAAAAAGATATTCAGTGAAACTTCGGCTATGCGTATTCCAGTTATATTTTTGACATTTATACGTAATTCTGCATTAGTCCCGATATTTTACTGTAGTTTCTAAGCTTTTCCAATTCGAATATAACTAATTAATTCATTTATACGCTTTTTTCGATGTACATAAATTTTGTAATTTCAGATTATCACAAACTCACAGTTCTTTGATTCGTTTACGTGTACGTAAGGTATATCACAAGTTTGAGAGAATCAAAACAGCGTTACTGAGATGCAGCCAAAGTTGAACCTTCATCCCATCAGAGAAGGGTATGCTGTTTAATTTTGGTCAGCGTTGTTGTGTTCCTTGTTGGTGCAAAGTTGAACCTTGATCTCATCAGAGAAAGATATGTTGTTTAGTTTCGGTTTGGATGAAAAATTTATTTCGCAATCTTTGCTCTGAATAAAACGTGCACTTAGGCAAGCTACAACTCTTAGCATGGTGCGGACGTTTTTTTGTTGTTGTAGTTCAGTCATGAAATAGATGGTACAAAACTTAATACCGTTCATAGTTATGTTTTTTCTCTGACTTTGACAAATTTTAAACAAGCAAAGATTAGAGAATATTTTACTCAAATACTATTGAGAAATCAACTTGTAAACAATTTGCTTTGAAAAGAGCGATGCTAATAAAAGAAGGAGTAATAGGGGTACGAATATAAAACAAAATAACATTCGGATTTACAACAAAGTTTTCAAAAAGTAAAGATTTTTTTTTCATGTATTGAAAATGCGAAATTGTACATAATCATTTTGTCATGTAGTTTTTAAAATATTTGGCCAAACTTTGGGAACTTGTTTAACCGCCATTTTGGTGATAAAAAAATCATATAAAGGGCCGGAAACTTTTTCCCGCAGCGTTATCCCCCATGAGCATGGGCGTCCGCTGTAACTTTTCCGGGGAGGGGCAAACGGGTATACTCCCACTATCATAATTATTGCTTAAATTTATAGTACCCCTGCGCCTTTATATGGCATAGTGGGGGTTGGGTCAGGCGAGTGCATCGAGCCCCTAAAGCTAGGGAGTGGGTTCGGAGCACTGTTAGCCCCACCCCGCCCCCGAAGTTTGGGAACTTGGACACATCTTTCTTTCTATAGTCAATATTTAGTATTGAAATAACGGACAATAATAATAATTATGTCATTTACCAATTACTGGCCACTGATTATTCATATCTGAGTCAAAAGTTTAACCTTACTGTAGGCTTCTTGCTAAATTTAATAATCAACTTAATAAAGTCTTTTTGTATGGAAACATTCACTTGGGGTTACGTAAAACAATTGCACTGCTCCATCGTCCTTTATTGAGTATGAGTATAAACCCCCTTTTTTTATAGAACTGTTAATTTTTATACCCCCTTCAATTTTCTGTTTCTTGCACTTTAGAAGAGATACTATGAAATAAAAACTGCAAACGTCTTGGGTTTTGTCCAAATCTATCAATTACATTTTGAATGACTTCATGTTTATTCTCAAAAACCTTTTCTCGATTAATACTCATCCTGCACTGTCCAGATAAACGTCAATCTGCCATTTTTGACCTTAACCAGGTTTTTAACCGTTCTCATAGTGCTGAAGGACCTCTCCACTGGGCAGGTTGTTACTGGTAATGTTTGAACAGTAAGAATAGCCTGTCGAACAGAAGGAAACAGATCACTGTGTTTGAGCACGCCTAAAGTTCGTCTTCACATCCATCATCTTGTTTTTTCTTTCCTGACCACATTTCAAACTGTTATGGATAGGTTTTGCTCATGTGTGTAATTAATAGTTAAATTTAGCAAATGTTAAAATTAAGGTAAATATTGACTTTAGGTGAAAATTAAAATTTGGGATGCATTTCGAAACAAAAAGTAAATTCAATCAATTAAGGCCATGATAAATGAAAATAAAATGCAATGGAATTAGGACATTCCAAAAGTTATTGCGACATTCCAAAAGTTATTATTGAAAGTTTGCGTTATTTGAATTTACGATGAGCTGTGACACCTGCAAGTGTAAAATAAGTAATTATTGTTTACATGTGTACCAAATTTGTGAACACTAAAAAATGGATGGTACACTTTGGAAGCACTGATATCCTAAGTGAAAATCCCCCAAATACGTGGCGTCAGTTGAATAAACAAATACATCGCACTTTCCACGTTTTACCAACACACAGCATAAGAATTTTTCGGTTGCTGGATGTCCTACACATTGAAGCTATTCGACCCTTTGGCTCCGGGTTGTAATACGATCGCTGTGCAATCGCCTTATTGGTGCACTGCTGAAGGAAAGTGCGAGGCCACATGGAGATTCCTCGTGGAGGATGTGGATCCTACAATTGTCGGTGGTTGTACTAAACTATGTAATTATAGACTTGATGTTTTTCTTAACACTCACGGCTACCCGTCACAGTAGCATCTGTAAAGAGATCGTTTTCCAAATTAAAATTTGTAAAAACTATTTGAGAAGCGTCATGTCACAAGATAGGCTGCAGGAATTGTCACTGCATAGAAAGGCAGTTTGCCAAAAGAATGGACCTCAACGCTTAATAATTTCGCCAAAAAATGAAGGCTAGAAAGAAAGAAAATTTCCACTTATCGCATAATTAATTTTCCACTTGTATTTTAATCATATAATTATAATTTATATTATATCTATATTATGTAGTTATGTGGTACACTCAGTGGTCGAAGTGGCACTGAGCTACTGCCAGTATGGTGTACACCATAGATCCACATAGTATAAATAGGAGGTTTCGAAAGAAATACATTCCATTCCGTATAATTTTTTTTTTTTTTTTTTTGGTTTTGAAAAATTAATGTATATAATTTTATAAAATTAATGTAAAAATTAAAAAAACTTCATTGAAGGGTTTGTGGTCGGTCTCTTTCAGTCTCAGCTGCTGATTATCAATTTTATCCGTTAAAAATGCCATTTGCCGTTTTTTGCGTTAAAATTTGTTCTTTCATCCTGATATCTTTACGTAGTTTGTGAAGGGTTTATAATTTATTACATACCGGGATGGTAAATAACGTTTTTTTAAACTGCCGGTATGCTCACTTCCATTTTTGTTAACTACCGGTATGCCATACCGGCCCATTTCGAACACTGGGTATAGTACTCGTATATTTGTAAACATCACATACCTGCACATTGCATTTCCACACGCACTTTTTTTCCTGGCCTGCATTGAAGTTTTGTTGTACATTCAAATTAATATCTGCAGCTACGAAATCCATATTGCATTCTTGCAGTGTAGAATACTGAATTCCCTGTTTGTATACAACCATATCCAAAAACGATCACTAAAGTCTCATAGTTATTAACCTTAAACATTTAAATATATTTTACCGAATTCGTTTCAATGCGACAAAACGTATATTCATGATTATGCATCTGACAGCTCACCGTGTTAAATCTGACTGGCTGATTGATAACCTTGCATTATGTACTTCTGTTCCAAAATTTATTTTAAAAGTTAAAACTACAGGGATCTATAGGTAGTTCTTTTACTTTACCAGACAGTCTCCCTAACTTCCTGACATCACCATTTTCCCAAAACAAACACCGTGAAAAACACATCCTCCCTAGTGTCCGAAATCCTGGAAAAATTATTATGCTTAGGGGTGCTGAAATGAACTTTCCGGGGTTGCACAAGTGGTGCTAGTTACGCCACTGCGAATGCGCCGAGGTGTTTTGCAACTTCCCTCTCCCCCAACCTTGCTCGGCATGGCTGCTAGACTGGAAGCGATGATATGCGCTGATTTGAATTCCTTTTCCTCGCGTTTCCGAAATGCTTTTGCCGAACGCATTGCTTAACAAAGCAACAAAAAACTGTTTCTTTTCTTCCTTTGCTACAAAAATGAAGGCTCCGACAATGTCTTAGTTTATACAAAACAACCGCACGAATATTTGCGACCTTGAACAAATAAAAGTTGCGTATAATGAACACAAAAACAGCTGGTTGTGTATAATGAACAGGAGTAAAAGTATGTAATAAACTGGAAAGAGATAGTAGTGTTTACTTCTGGATTTCGAAAGATGACACTCTAAGAGCATGCTGGACAACCAAAGAGAACCATCGCCGGAGGGGTACATAACTCTCTTTTGTCTGTACAAAACTAGTACACCATTCTGGCAGTGTTTATTTTCGATTTTAGAAATATGGCACTCCAAGTACATGCTCGAGTGCCACAAAAGGAGAGTCAAAAAGTACCACTTCCGGTGGTGTACAACATTTTCTTTTGGGTGTACAAAACTAGGACAACACTCTGGCAGTGTTTTTTTTTCAATTTTGGAAAAGTGGCACTCCAAGTACATGGTCGAGAGCCACAAAGGAGAGCCAAAAAGCACCACTTCCGGTGGTGTACAAAATGTTCTTTTGGGTGTACAAAAGTGTACAAAACCAGGACAACATTCTGGCAGGGTTTTTTTTTCAATTTTGGAAAAATGGCACTCCAAGTACATGGTCGAGAGCCACAAAGGAAAGCCAAAAAGTACCACTTCCGGTGGTGTACAAAATTTTCTTTTGGGTGTACAAAACTGTACAAAACTAAGACAAAACTTTGGCAGTAGTTATTTTCGATTTTGAGAAAGTGGCACCTGACATGTACTTGGAGTGCCACTTTTAGAGAGCCGAAAAGTACTACTTCCGGTGGTGTACAAAATTTTCTTTTGGGTGTACAAAACTGTACAAAACTAGTACAAAACTTTGGCAGTATTTATTTTCGATTTTGAAAAAGTGGCACTCCAGCATGTACTTGGAGTGCCACTTTTAAAGAGCCGAAAAATACCACTTCCGGTGGTATACAAAATTTTCTTTTGGGTGTACAAAACTAGTACAAAACTTTGGCAGTATTTATTTTCGATTTTGAGAAAGTGGCACTCAGCATGTACTTGAAGTGCCACCTTTAGAGAGCCGAAAAGTACTACTTCCGGTGGTGTACAAAATTTTCTTTTGGGTGTACAAAACTAGTACAAAACTTTGGCAGTATTTATTTTTGATTTTTAAAAAGTGGCACTCCAGCATGTACTTGGAGTGCCACCTTTAGAGAGCCGAAAATTACCACTTCCGGTGGTGTACAAAATTTTCTTTTGGGTGTACAAAACTAGTAGAAAACGTTGGCAGCGTTGATTTCTTATTTTGGAAAAGTGGCACTCCAAGTACATGTATCCGGCATAGATATCCGTGTCAGCGGAACTAGACTTTCCCCATCATGAAGCAGAGAAAAAAGGGCTAGAAAGAAGCCTTTATAAACTGTGACAGGTTTATAGTCGATACTGCTGAGATAAGAGGGGAAAAGGAATTGTAGCTTTTTTTAAAACCCGGATACTATATGAACTATTCTATTAGGCATACCGCATGCGAAAGATTTTTGGAACCACTTAGTTCAGGTACATCGTCAGCTTAAAGGGTTCGTATTATAAAACCAACCGAATCAATATCGAAACTGAGTTACTTAATTGATTAAAGATGATGAATATGTAAATCACCAGAAACATTTCTTGATTGAGTTCTAAAGTAAACAGGTTAACTATAGGTGTAAACGAGCTTTTGGGAGGGGGATGAAGGGGGGGGAAGGTTGAGGATCACCATAAGAAACATTATGGGCCGTAAATAGTTGCCCGTCCCCAATTCTGGGTAGATGGTTCCAGGGAAGAGGCTGAGTTAGTAACACGTGAAAACACATCATCGATGCCTCATCGGGAACTGAAATTGAGGCGCATATTGGACGACTAATCCGAAACTCGCACCTCGGACCACTCAAAATCCAGGCGATAAGGTGTCCCCTTTCTTCTCTCTTCGTTGTTAAATTTCTTTGTAGTGTATCCTTTCCCTTTATCACGGTTTATAGTAAAAATTATGTGTTCATAGTATTACTACGTTCGTTCATCTGTGTGTGTGTGTAGACAGGATATCTTTGTACGTATCAAACCGATTTGAAAAATTATTTTCGAGTTGAAAAGATTGAACTCTGATAATGTAGATCCTCAATATCTTTTATTCTTTTTCTGATGTATGTATATTCTTTCCTTTTCTAATGAATATTGTCTTCTTTCTGGGCATAAATGAAAGCGCGGTATATACTGTACTTTATTCTATCCCGTTGCTTCTAAAAAACCATTCGAGAAAAGTCTTTTCCCCATCAAATACCTTTTGCGTCGAAGACCATTTTGGAAAATTTTCCATAACTGACAGTTTTTCCTCTAGGGGCCATCATGTGTGTCTTTTCTGAGCTATCAGAAAAGACACACATGATGGCAGACACACATTATTGGCAGTGAAAAAAAAGCTTTGCGTATGCTTTCTAAATTTTATAAGTTACAATTTTGCTACTATGGGGTCTTTATGTTAATTTTTAGTTCGTTCTCTTTTAGCATTTCATAGAATATTATATGGCAACAGTCTTGAGGTCAAGGGTGAATGACGTATGCATGGTTGACAAGCAAGACCCCTGCATATACGCATATACACTGTATTGACAAAGGTCACCGGACACCTAGAAGAGAAACACAACATAGCATTTATTGACATACAGCAGTACGGTGTCGGTCCACCTTTGGCCTTAATGCATGCACTGACCCTTCGAGACATGCTTTCGACAAGGTTTTGGAACACATCGATAGGTATGCGCTTCCATTCAGTACATAATGCTGCCGCTAATTGTTGCTTAGTAGCAGGCCTTCGTTCCAAACTTCTTATGCGGCGCTCTAATTCATCTCATAGGTGCTCTATAGGATTACGATTAGTGCTCTGTGCTGGCCATTCCACACACACAATACAGAATTATCGTCAAACTCGCCGTAACAGTCCTTGCTTTATGTCTCAGTGCATTATCCTGCTGGTACAAACAAGGCTCGTTTCCATAGTATTGCCGCAGAGTTGGTTGGGCATAATTGTCCAGAATATCGACGTAGACGTGCTGGTGAACAGGTTTGTCCACGATAATCAATGCTCCGGGACCATACCATGAAAAACACCCCCACAAGGGTACACTGCCAGCTCCAAACTTGACGAAGGAACAGTACACTGTGGTAATAACGCCATCAGACTGATGGATCGTGTATCTGGATTCATCAGTCCATAGGACCCGTTTCCACTGATGTACGGTCCACGATAAATGTTCTTTACACCATACTAAACGACGAGTATCATTCCGAGTGGAGATGAAAGGTTTATGAGCAGCCGCGCGACCACGATAACCCATGGAATGAAGTTCTCTGCGAATGGTACGTGTAGATACCGAGGTTCCAGCATTTTTACTCACATATACACGGAGGTCTTGTGCAGTACTCCATCGATTAGCTGTAACGTCTGTCCTGAGGCTTCGACGTCCTTTATCACTGATTTTCTTTGGTCTACCGGTACGTTTTTCTACCTCAGGCACACCATGTGCCTTTCACTTATTCGGTACACCTAAAACAGTTGACTTGGGTATGTTTAAACGCCTCTCGGTTTCTCTTATGGACAGCCCGCTAATATAACACCCAATTATCTTTCCTTTCTCAAAGTCAGTTCTCTCCCGACGCGACATTTTCGCTTAACATCACAATGCGATATGATCGTGGTCAGCTGCAGGCTTGTTTTTATTACGTTTGTAGCTGTATCGCGCATCTTAACAACGCACATGATCCGTTCATTTGCTTTTGAAGGGGTGTCCGGTGTGACTTTTGTCAATATAGTGAATATATATTTTGCATTAATCTTTTCAAAACAGCTACTTGGTTTACTAATTCACGTTAATTCAACTAAAGTGCCTATTGTTGTCATTGGAGCTATGATTTAAAAAGTTTCATCATTAGTGAAGTGCGGCTGAATAAAAGGCGAAGTGTAAGTAAATAAATAAATATTTCTTGAACTTTATATGAGTGACTGTTTCACTTAAAACGAGTGAATACGAAGAGCAAACTTTACCTAGTGTTCTCAAAGCCACATATACATGTTTGTGGCTTTGAGAACACTAGGTAAAGAACGCTTTAGGGGATAAGTGCATATTTCTATTTGTAAAGGTATCTTTAGTCCTAAAGACCTGTTTGAATAAAATTCTAATTTGGTATGATTCAGTTTCAGAGATAAAAAAATTATATGCATGTTTTCTGCTCAAAATAATATGCAATTTTCCTGTTAATGGCGTTAATCTATATTTTATTTCCTGAAAAATCCTATTAGGAAAATTATTTTTGTCTATACCTTCAATCACGAGGAATATTTTGAAACCTTTACTAAATTTTCATTGTGCACACTTTTTCCGCTAAGGTGCGAAAGTGCATATTTCTGTTTGCAAAGTTTTTTCCACTTCTAAAAAACCGACTGACAAAAATCTGTTTGATCCGGTACCATTTACGACGAAAAATATTTAAAGCACATTTTCACAATTTTTTGCGCTAAGGGCGTTAACCTATGTATTAGATTTTCCTAACTCTCTCTCTCTCTCTCTCTCTCTCTACATCTATATAAAAAAATATTTTTCTTTTAAATATCTTTCAATGCGAGGAATTTTTTTTTCATAATACGCAGTTCTACCGCTTAATGGCGCAAGTGTGCATTTCTATTTATTTCTGTATTCCCTCAACCCTGATTCGAAAAATTGTATTGAAAAAAAATCCTTTAAGAACTGAATATCATTTATTATGAAGAATGTTAGGGAAATTTTCCCGTTTGAAATACAGACTGTAATTCATAGGTCCTCCGCTTAGGAGATTACGAATTCTTGTTTTCCTTGGTAATTATTATTCTCAAACAAAACTCCTATTCAGAAATTTCTGTTTTCGTCGCATAGCTTCCATGATGTGTACTTTGTGTATATTTTCTATTAGTTTACTGAGGTAATACAATAAACAACGTAACAAGACGTCAGTTATCTAATTTCTTATCTATCAATGAAAAGCTAAAGTACGTGCCCACTCGCAAAGAGCCAGTAACGCCACTTCGCCACCAGAGGGATCTGCGGTCATTCAATTTACTAGGAACGGCTGTTGAAAGATGGCAGAACAATTGTTGCCATGGTCACACGAGGAAGAGGGAAGCGTAGTACGTTTTCGTCATTCAAAGGGTGTTGCTAAAGTGGAAATCCATCGCCAGTTGGTGGAACTCTGTGGTGAAGGTATTACGGCACAGAAGCAGGTGAGAAAATAGTGCAGGACTTTGCAAAAGACAGGACAGACTGGTTTAGAACAGTTTCGAAGAGTTTTTCCGCGCAACTTAATTTTGCTGCAGAGCTCAAAAATCTGTAGGCCTAGATGTCTTTTGGATATGGCTCGACGTTACCTCGCTCAGTATTTTTTAGTACTTTAAAGATAAAATGGTCAACTTAGATCAGTGTTCCTTCTAATTTTTCCTTCTGTATTGACTTCCTCTGGGAATGCATCCAGCCCACTGCCATTTCACGGATTTTACTCTGACGATGATGTCTTCCACTCTTGTCATTTTTCTATCCACGAGATTTAATTCTTATCTTTCCTGGTTTCATCAAGTATTCACAGGGGCGAAGCCAGCCGCCCAGAACTGGGTGGGCTATTGGGAGGGGTGTGTGTGTTGAAGTATGCTCCGTTTCCATCGTTTTTTGTGGCAGTAAGTGTTCCTTCGAGGCAGTTTTTCTTTCATTCGACTGTTAATTTTATGCGGTCTTTCTGTTTATAAACACCTGAAAGGTGCACGGTTGTTATTGAAATCATAGAGATTTCGTATGTAACACACAAATTTGAAAAACCATTAAACTTCCATTAATGGCTTTCACTACTGATAACCGATTGCGCTGGACAGTCCTTCTACTGTATTGAAAGTAAATGGAGTGCTATAACCAAGCCAGCAATTTCCTTATCATATCATTTTAAGTTCAATAAATGAATTAATTAATTTAAACATACTATACATTCTGCTTTACCAAGATTGCAGGAAGGTTTATGTTCTATACGTTCCTAGACTAGGTACGTAGTCTAGGAACTTGCAATACGCAGATGCGTGAGCAGCGGTCAAGGGCAGTGACCTTCATAAGTCATTGTGTCGAGTGGCGTCGTTCTGTGAACGTCGGGAGCTGTGGTACACGATATTTGGTGACCACGTGCAGATCACAGCTGCGATTTCGGTATGGACTGCAAACTAGAGCAGCGTGCGAACATTAAATTCTGCGTCACACTCGGCAAATCGGGAACGGAGACGCATTAAATGTTGCAACGAGCTTATGGCAATAAAGCAATGAGTCGTGCGAGGTATTTTGAGTGGCACTCGCGCTTCAAGAGTGGCAGAACGGCACTGAAAGACGACGAGAGGTCAGGGCAATCGTCCGCGAGCAAAGCCCTGAAACTGTGGACAAAATCAGGGAACTGGTGCATCAGGATCGTCGGAGAACCATTCAAGACATTGCACAATGCTACCATCGTCAATGTGCAATACGGAACAGTGCAAGAAATTCTGACTTCGGTTTTGAAGATGCGCCGCATTGCTGCTTAGTTTGTGCCAAAGATTCTGAACCCCGAACCGAAGGCGTTCCGTGTAGAACCCTATCAAGATTTTCGTCAGCAGGTGGTGAATGAACCAACGTTTCTGTAGTGGGTCATCACTGGGGATGAGACTTGGGTCTACGGTTACGACCCGGAGACCAAACAAGAGTCGTCGCAGTGGAAGAGCCCGGCATCACCACTACTTTGAGGGAGATCAGAAGAAAGCCCGACACGTCCGGAGCGTAACCAAAAGCATGCTCATCGTGTTCTTCGACATTCGTGGGGTCGTGCACCGTGAATTCGTCGCCCAGGGCCAGACCGTCACCGCCCTTTTTGACTGCGGTGTTCTTTGGCGTCTTAGGGAAGACATTCGCCGCAAACAACTTGAAATGTGGCGCGGGGGCAATTTCCTGCTCTATCACGACAATGCAGTAGCTCACAGAGCGTTAGCAACAAGCCAGTTTTGCAGCCGCAACAGCATGACTACCCTTCTTCACCCGCCTTACTCACCGGATTTGGCCCCCTGCGACTTCTTTCTGTTTTTGAAGATGAAGCTGAAGATCAAGGGTCGCTGTTTCGAAACCCTGGAAGAGTTCCAGCGCGATTAGCAGACGGTGCTTGACACGATTCGCGAACGGGACTTCCAGGGAGCGTTCCAACAGTGGGAAAAAACGCTGGCAGCGGTTTATCGCCGCCCAAGGAGACTACTTTGAGGGAGATCATAGCCAGACTTAAGTAACGTAAGTTCTTTGTTGTATATCGGCCTAGTCTCGGAGCTTTTTGATCGGACCTCGTATATTGCATAAATTCACGGATCTGCATCCTGCAGAATTTAATATTTTGATTTACAGAAATAGCTTACATTTTCTTTACGCAGAGAAAATTAAAGCATTATGCAAAAGAAAACTGCTAAAATACTTAGGTAGCTCCGTACTCTACTAAAATCTCTAGCCTCTATATATCTATGTAGGTGAGTTATCAGGAGTGAATTGTTTTCTCTAAAGATGCAGTTCTGACAAAAAAGTGCATAAAACACAGCTGTGAAATTTTGAGATTTTAATCGTTTTTCTTTTATTGCAGCAAGTCTTAATTAATTGCTTTCCTTTATAAATCTGTTGTTCATTTGTTAAACCCATTTCCTGATAAATGTTTGCTCTTTTAAACTCAGTGTAGATCACGATTATACTTATCTCAACACAGCGGTGTAGTGCTTTTAAACCCTTTTACTTACTTTTCGGATAGTTTGGGTATTGTAGAATTTCTTACTATCAGAATAAATTTTGGAAATAACGTATTTTTTGTCTTATATTTTGTAGTGCTTTTGACTTATGTTTGTCAGCTGTGTATCGTTCGTATGTATTTAAGCAGCTGCTGTTTGGAGTTTCTTGTGTGTTTAATCTGCTTTTTTGAATTTTTTCATAACTTGCCAGCGAAATACATAAACTATTCTCTGTCCATAACAGGCTTTGTTGTTTCTACTTACCGTTTTCGCTGTTTGCATCATTTTTCTTCATTTCTTTTGAAATATTAGTAACGATTATTCCGGAGAAGTCACTACCAATACTTGTTGTTGAAATCGTATTAAAAATGAAACATGAGCTCTTTTGATTACATTTTCGTAATCTTGAATTGTACTGGCTCATTGTGGTGCGAACCATAATTTTTCATTACGTTTGACATTTCTTTTAAAAAGCATGGAATATGTAAAACGTAATCTATTTCCCTTTTTGAATGATGCTGCTATTTGTTTCTTGTGCAGGTTCAAACTCAATTCTTAAATTCATATTTACGAAACAGTTCAAAATTTCCTAAGGCGAATGTGAATTAAATTATGAAATATGAGTACCAAATGTTAAACTAAAAAACGAAAAAGCGAATGAAAATATTTATTTTGTCAAGGATTCTTTATTTACGGAGGAGTTTTACTTTCATGGGACCAGACAGTTTTTTTCAAGCATTAAAGAGATGAAGAAGCTTTCTTGTTTTTTTCGGTAGAATGTCATCATCAGCAAATTGCCCAAACTAATTGATGAAGTACTCTCAGGAGCAAATAACTGAATAAACCTGAAGACAAAGAATTACGCTTATGTAATCATTACCTGCAAAAACATATCATATACAGGTTGTAATGAAATTCTGCATCAGTGTATCGTAGGTAACTTGAGGAATCACCTTATTATGCAGTACATAAAACACCATAAAGGAACAGGACTAAGCACTTTTTTATTACAAAAAAGAGCGTACGGCGAACATAAAGAAGCAAGAAAAAGAAGGCATGTTAAAAAGAAAGGAACTGGATTATTTTCTTGGAGAAAAATCCCCTTGTCTAATCTCCTGAAGCATTAATAATTGTTGTAAAAGGACTCGTAACACAGTGATAATTAGATACTTTGGGACTTTCATTGTTCAATAAATTCCTCATTTTATTTTTAACTTTTCGAGTTTTTGAAGCTGAGTTTCCAAGGCTGTTGTTTTCTTTTCGTGACGCTCTGGTTACTTGCCACGGTACAGTATTACATGACGAAAATGTGAAGTAATTTTTCAAAAGCTTAATACAGTATGAGGATGCCCTATCTCGAAAGTTTTCCTTTTCTGACGGCGATCAAACACGCATCTTCCTCCTGCGGTGTCGGATATTCTACCCCTTGAACTACACCGACGAAGGCTTACCTCTACAACTTGTCGTTTTGACATGTGTGTTGTCTCTAAGGTTGGTACACCACATATATTCCCCCTTGAGAAAGGTGGGTGCACGACCCACCAGGTTTGCAGGTTATTTCGGGTCAGCCGACTAACTATGCTTCAACAAACTCTGTACAGAAGAAAGTCTTATTAATTCCAGAAGACATGTGAAAGAAGCATCACACATTTTCCAAGGCACTGAAGAACGAATTCCGATTAATTTCAGACGATGTGTGGAAAAAGCATCACACATTTTTTGAAGCAGTGAAGTACGAATTCCGATTAATTTCAGACGATGTGTGGAAGAAACAGCACACATTTTTCGAAGCACTGAAGAAGGAATTACGATTAATATCAGACCATGTGTGAAAAAAGCATCACACATTTTTCGAAGCACTGAAGAAGGAATTCCGTCTAATTTCAGACCATGTGTGGGAAAAGCATCACATATTTTTCGAAGTACTAAAGAAAGAATTACGATTAATTGTAGACCATGTGTGGAAGAAGCACAACACATGTTTCGAAGCACTGAAGAACGAATTCCGATTAATGCCAGATGTGAAACAAGCATCTCACATTTTACGAAGCACTGAAGAACGAATTCCTATTAATTGCAGACGATGTGTGGAAGAAACAGCGCACATTTTTCGAAGCACTGAAGAAGGAATTCCGATTAATTTCAGACCATGTGTGGAAAATGCATCACACATTTTTCGAAGCACTGAAGAACGAATTCCGATTAATTTCAGACCATGTGTGGAAAAAGCATCACACATTTTTCGAAGCACTGGAGAAGGAATTACGATTAATTTCAGACGATGTGTGGAAGAAGCAGCGCACATTTTTCGAAGCACTGAAGAAGGAATTCCGATTAATTTCAGACGATGTGTGGAAGAAACATTGCACATTTTTCGAAGCACTGAAGGAGGAATTCCGATTAATGCCAGATGTGAAACAAGCATCACACATTTTTCGAAGCTCTGAAGAACAAACTCCGATTAATGCCAGATGTGAAACAAGCATCACACATTTTTCAAAGCTCTGAAGAACAAACTCCGATTAATTTCAGACAATGTGTGGTAAAAACAACACACATTTTTCGAAGCACTGAAGAAGGAATTACGATTAATTTCAGACGATGGGTATAAGAAGCATAACACATGTTTTGAACCACTGAAGAACGAATTCCGATTAATGCCAGATGTGAAACAAGCATCTCACATTTTACGAAGCACTGAAGAACGAATTCCGATTAATTGCAGACGATGTGTGGAAGAAACAGCGCACATTTTTCGAAGCACTGAAAAAGGAATTCCGATTAATTTCAGACCATGTGTGGAAAATGCCTCACACATTTTTCGAAGCACTGGAGAAGGAATTACGATTAATTTCAGACGATGTGTGGAAGAAGCAGCGCACATTTTTCGAAGCACTGGAGAAGGAATTACGATTAATTTCAGACGATGTGTGGAAGAAACATTACACATTTTTCGAAGCACTGAAGGAGGAATTCCGATTAATGCCAGATGTGAAACAAGCATCACACATTTTTCGAAGCTCTGAAGAACAAACTCCGATTAATGCCAGATGTGAAACAAGCATCACACATTTTTCGAAGCTCTGAAGAACAAACTCCGATTAATGCCAGATGTGAAACAAGCATCACACATTTTTCGAAGCTCTGAAGAACAAACTCCGATTAATTTCAGACAATGTGTGGTAAAAACAACACACATTTTTCGAAGCACTGAAGAAGGAATTACGATTAATTTCAGACGATGTGTATAAGAAGCATAACACATGTTTTGAAGCACTGAAGAACGAATTCCGATTAATGCCAGATGTGAAACAAGCATCTCACATTTTACGAAGCACTGAAGAACGAATTCCGATTAATTGCAGACGATGTGTGGAAGAAACAGCGCACATTTTTCGAAGCACTGAAGAAGGAATTACGATTAATTTCAGACCATGTGTGGAAAAAGCATTACACATTTTTTCGAAGCACTGAAGAAGGAATTCCGATTAATTTCAGACCATGTGTTAATTTCAGCCCATGTGAGCATCACACATTTTTCGAAGCACTGAAGAAGGAATTCCGATTAATTTCAGACAATGCGTGGAAGAAGCAGCACACATTTTTCGAAGCACTGAAGAAGGAATTCCGATTAATTGTAGACGATGTGTGGAAGAAACATCACACATTTCTCGAAGCACTGAAGAAGGAATTCTGATTAATATCAGACGATGTGTGAAAGAAGCATCACACATTTTTCTCGAAACTCACGGCTAGAACGTTCAGGCGCCAATTTTGTGTAAAACCCCAAATTTGCTGGTGATGCGATTCGAACTCATATCTTCCTTCTCCGTAGTCGGATATTCTACCGCTTGAGCTATCCCGACGAAGGCTGCGACTTGTAGTTTTAATCGCTGCGACTTGTAGTTTCGACCAGTGCATTACGTCTGAGGTAAGTACGTCTGATCGCCATGAAGAATGAGTAAACATCCTCCATGGTTGGATGCACTAACTCTTCACTTGTTTGAGAACGTGCAGTAAGTATCCACATGATGTAGATAAAAGTATTCGGACATCCACACATATGCAAATAAAGGCGCAACTACAGAACCACACGCGCGTTATGTATTTGGGTGCTGTACATATAAACGGAGCGTTGGCACACGTGTCAAACAGCGGGCTACAATATTCCAGTCGTAAGCGCTGTGAGCTGCTGCTTCTTTGGTTGAGTGTTCGATCCCAGCCTGACTGCTCCACCACTAAAGACTCGCAGTGCTCCGAAGGGTACGTTAAATCGGCTGTTCTGCGGTATTGGACCCACATTAAAAATAAGGTCGTCTGTTCTTTCCCTCTAGAAATGCACACTTTGGTTTGGTGTTGTTTCACTCTCCGACGATGTCAGGTTGCTCTTCCCTGTCTGACACTCTTTACCATTTCTACCCATCTAACCACTTTCCTGTCAGGACCTCTAGGCCCTCCCTCCATCATTTCCTCTTCTACCACGCGGCTTATAGCTCATAGGGCTAAAGCAGATGTGTCTGAACCTTCCTTGAGTGGAAAGCCTACGAGAAATAGTTGTCAACTTGTCAGACCATATTAGAAACGCCTAAGCAGCGCGGAGATGAACTGACGGTTTTTTAAGGGAACATGGTCGTTGGATGCCATCTGAGTAAGCTGTTAGTTCGTAGCATTGTTGCTCCTCTGGGATTCCCAAAATTCACTGTCGCTTGCCAATGAATGTGAAAAAGGCACGCACGTCCCTTACCACAGACCTGGCCAGCGACGTAGCACAAGCCTCTAAAGCAGCAATTTGCACCAAATCAGTTTGTAGAGCGCGGCGTCCCCACGGTTACCATGCTAGATCAGCTATGCACAATACCTATATCACTTCAGGCAGTACCAAACGACGACTGGAATAGTGCCTCGCTCTCAATTTGTGGACTGTATAAAAGTGTCAAATCTGACTAATAGTTGCAAAGATATGGTGTCCACAGGCGGACGGACAAACCGGTAACATAAGCATGATCTTTTTTACAAAAGACGTGCTAAAAAGATAGCAGGTAAGCTACCTTAGATGCGCCGACATCTTCATTAGTCGAAAGAATGATTAAAGACATTGTTTGTGCTGCATATGATTAACTGAGATTATGTCGGTTCGTTTTGTTATTTACCACATTTTTCGTTTGAATTACACGGTCTAGTCACATTATTGTGACCACCAGCTAATATCTAGGGTAACCGCCGTGTGCAGTGCGGACAGCAGCTAGACGGGCTGGGAATGACTCAGTAAGGTGCTGGAAGGTGTTCACAGGTTTATGGAGCCATTCTGACTGCAGTGCATCTGACAGCTGCTAGAGGGTGAGTGGTGGAGAATCCATAGAGCGAACAACACGATCCAGGTGGTCCCAGATATGCTTAATTGTGTTTAAATCTGGAAATTAGGGGGCCAGGGAAGTAATTTGAAGTCTTCATCGTGCTGACATTTCTAGCTGTGTGACACGTCGCATTGTCATTCTGGAAGATCCCATCCGCACCAGGGAAGACAATCAGCATGCATGGATGTACGTGGTTTGCAATTATGGATTCATAACGAATTCAGTCCACAGTGCCTTCTACAGGACTGAATGGACCCAGAGATTGTCACGAAAATATTCCCCAGACCATGACGCTCTCCCTATCAGCTTGTGTTCTGCCAGCAATGGTGGAGGAGTGTTTGTTCTCCGATGTATCTCGCCTTATACGCCAACGTCCATCCGCTCGATGAAGCAGAAAACGTGACTCATCGGAGAAGACAATCCTTTGCCAATCAGTGGAAGTCATATTCCCATACTGCCGTGCAAATGTCATCCTTTTCTGTCGATGCACCTTCGTTAGCATAGGTGCAGTGACCATCCGTCTGCATCGGAGCCCCATACGCAGCAGGGCTCGCTGAACTGTCGTTTTAGACACACTTCCGGTAGCCCCCGTCCCTGGTTCGTTCGGCCAGTGAGTTGCTCCACCGTAGCGTGTGGATCGGCCCTCACGCATCTTCGAAGCCGACGTTCACCTGTCACATCAATGGCACGTGGTGCTCTGCAGTTTGCATGTCGCTTATTCGCAATGGTGCCATTTCTCCAATCACGATACACTTTAACCACAGTAGTACGCGAACAGTTCACAAAATGCGCTGTTTCAGAAATACTGCCACCCTTGGCCCGAAAGCCGATAATCGTCCCTTTTTGCAAATCTGATAAATCGCTCCTTTTTCTCATGACAGCAACGAGTGATATGTTTTCAGAATGCCTACACACCTTATATACAATCCAAGCCAGGTCACGACACGTGCCTTCTTTCATTGGCGACGCGCTGTTGACGTCAAAAGTAGGAGGTGGTCATAATAATTTGACTTGGCGGAAGAAAATACCGCTAGCCGTCGTACAACGCCTGGTTGACAGTATGCCCCGGAGGGTCGTAGACGCGCTTCAAGTGGGATTGCTTACTTCTTATCTTTTTCTATCGCGCCTAATAATTCGTGACAAAACACAAAAAGAAATTGGTTCAATTGTTTATGCCGTGAGCATTCACTACAGGGGATGACCTGTTTGTTGCGATCAAGCTAATGTTAATACTGTTGCTTTCTTTTTATTGAAACGATTAAGGAAGTCTCTCATACTTTTCGATTCCTAGGAAAGTGCATACGGCTTAATGCACTTCATGCATCCATTCCTGTTCGCGAATTCTGACGCAGCTTGTGACGTATTACAGAGGTGAAACACGTGTCAAGACGACAAGTCTGCAGCTACACATTCCGTCGGTGTAGCTTAGTCTGTTAGAGGAACTCACTCCGGAGCGAGGAGACGCAGTTTCGATTGCCGTCAGCAATTCCTGTTTTCACAAGCTGATTCTTTACATTCTCTTGAGCTTCATCCCTGCTGAAAATGTACAGTGTTATAACGCGAAAAGCGGATTTATTTATTTTCTACGGGAAAAATGCATATGAAATATTAAAACTCAATATCTAGGCACTTTCCCTTTAAAAAGTAAAAACCGGCAGTATATTATACAATAAATAAATAAAAAAAACACTTATATTTTCCTTCGCGTTGTAGTAGTGCATTTGAAACACTTTTACGCTATCATAATGGGTAAAAACATCGAAAGTTCGAAAATCTTTAATGATGGAAAAGTCATTTCTCAAAAACCATTGTTCAGTGTTATTTTGAATTTTCAAACAAAGTACGTCTCGGTAGTTAAGGAAAGTGCACGTCGATTTCTCTTTCATCTGCAATGCGGAGAAATTTATTATGCATGTTCTATTTTGGACCCATAGTGAAATTGTGTCTGCACTTCTACTTCCCCTTCGTTCGCCTTTAAATCCGTGGGTACTGCGTGTTGAAGTCTCATAACCGGACGTCGTCGTCTCCAGAGACTGCGACACAATATTCCGTTTCAGATTATTTGTTTCAGCACGTGACATATTTTATCGGATCGAATGGAATTTTCGTGCTTAGAGGTCGTTGGATTTTATGGCCCTATTTCCAGTCGGGCCGTTTTGTACCAGGGACATGTTACCTTCGTCGACAGATATGAATTCCTTGCTCGGTAAAAATATAATCTAACGATTCGGAAATCAAACTTGCCTGTCAAATCTTTCGCAAAGCTGAATTTTGTCCTTCTGTCCGCCCAAATTCACAGAAGATAAATGTTGTATTATTCCGCAGGACATGCTTGATTATTCTCTGGAAGCCATGTAAGTCGGAAGGAAACGTATTTCATTTCGTTTGGTTTTTAAACACACGGAGCGATTTGTTTCTCTCCTAGCGACGAAACGAATGCAAAGACGAGCCATAACTACAATGTGACGCCATTTCACTCATCACATTGCACTACACGCGATTTATTTATTTATTTAACAGTTCTCAAAAATATATTAAGCTGTCAAACGCGTTGCGACACGCACTCTTTTCCGACGAAAAGGCACTCGAGAAAGTCCATTAAGTTTCTGAAAAGAAAAACATAATGAAAAAAAGAAATGTATTGTAGAAAGCTACAGCGCAGTAGTTTTCTGCAATATCATTTAAACACATAAAACGTATGTAAAATTCTATAATGGAAAAACAAAAATAATGTCACTTATTTATCACACACAAGGAAAGGAAACATAAACGCAAGATTTCGGACCGATTTCCCTTTTTGAAAGATCTACATTCTCATTTTCAATATTTCCAAAACATTCAGTAAATTACCTAAAATCACATTTCTGGACTATGTTTGCCTTACGCGTTAACCACGTTTAAGAACAAATCATGTGAGGCTGACAGATGAAGTATTTTTAAGTTTTCTATAGTGCTGTTATGCCATTGAATCACAATGTACTTTATGTCATGTAACAGTTCTCAAGATAAATAAATAAACTGAGCTGCCAAACACGTTGGGGAATTCGTTCTTTCGTCCATAAAACTGCGCACGAAGAGTCGTTTAAGTTTCCAAAATTTAAATTAAAAAAAAAAGAGAAAAATCGTATTATAGAATACTTGAATTCAGTAAATATGTATATTTGAAGTAAACAAATTTAGTATCAGCTATGCACGCAAATATAAGAATATGTAACTAAAATTATCTGATTGTTCTCTTTATCTAACAGATTTGTCACCTGATTTTTTAACAAAATGGAAATGAAAAGACTGTTGATAAACCCTAATAAGTTCCTGATAATTTTTAAGGAAATATGGGTACTACATTTTAGACATGAATTCTTTGGGAATTGCCGTTTTTAGCACGTCCTTTAGTAAAAGGCATGTGCTTTTAAAATGTCATTGTTCGTCTGTCTGTATACAGGCACAGTATTTCTGCGTGCGTTGTTACATTAAGAACAAGAAAAATTAGACACAGAATTTTCGGATGTAACATGCACGCCTTTTGAATCCGTTCTGACGCGAATTAAATTCATCAACGCTAGCTGGAAATCTTTGCATTATTTAAAAAGGATAATGCTCCACATCTTTATTGTAGCGAATGTCATACAATAAAGAAAAAATTCTCAATAGCATTTTTAGAAGCGGCGATTTAGCTGCAAACTGAACCACACAAACACCATCTACCGTCAAAACTGTGAACTACACAATTTATCATATACCAGCCTAAAGTGCTGTAACAGGTAAATGGATTCTGGCGTTGAAAGTATTCCTTAAATCGCTCGTGTAGAAGTAGAGATATTGAGAAAAACAGATTAAGCATTTGCGCTCCCTAGCGGCAAAATTGTGCATTATTTTGGGAAGAAAATACACACACATAGTTTATATAGTTAGTACTTTCTGACCGAAAAAAGAAGTTTTTCAGTAGGGTATTTAGTCCCGCAGATATTGCTGTGAACGGAAAAGTAAACTTACGCCCTCTGGTGGCAGACTTGTGCGTTAAGAAAAAGTTTAAATTATGAGTAACATTTCGCAGCGGACTCTCTCTCCAACAAAGAAAGATTTTTTCGAATCGGACTCTTAGAAGCTGAAATATCGACAATCGACAAAAACAAGATATGCGTCTACGCGCCCTGGTGGAAAAACTGTGCATTATTTTAAGAAGAAAGTATTCCTAAAAGGGGTTTTGATGGGATAAGCATGGGTCCACGAAAGAATTAGCTCACACTTTGCTACAAATACGTCAGGAGCAGAAATTAACACTTGCGTTCTCTGGTGGCCAAACCATTCCTTGCTAAATATTAGAAATTATACACAAAGCGTTTCCCATGAGGATCTGTATCCGGTGCAGAAATAATTTTTCAAATCGGAGTTTTAGAAGTTTATGAAATACTTGAAAATTTTGAAATTATATGAAAAGCATGTCGCATCGCACCGGGAGCTCTATCCAACAAAGAAGGAATTTTCCAAATCGGATCATTAGAACCAGAAATATTGACAAAAATAAGATGTACATCTACGACCCCTGGCGAAGAAACCATGCATCATTTTAAGAAAAAAATATTTCGAAAAGGTTTATCGACGTGAGTGGTATTGGTCTACAAAGTATTTTTTCAATCGAGATTTTAGAAGTTCAGATTTTGCAGCAAATGCATCTGAAGCATAAATTAACACTTACGCCCTCGGTGGCCAAACCGTTTTATACTAAAAATTAGAAATTATATGCAAACGATTTTCCATTAGGAGCTGTATCCACTGCAGAAAGAAGTTTCCAAATTGGATATTTAGAAGCAGATATATCAAGGAAAATGCAATTTGCTCTTACGCCGCCTAGCGTAAAATCTATGCGTAACTAGAAAAGTGACTATATCTAAAATAGTCTTCGACAGAAGTGGAATCGAAAGTTAAAATAATTTTTTGGACTCGGATGTTTAGAAGCAAATCTATGGAGTAAAATGTATTTTGAATTCGATATCATCTGCATTCGTGCCCTCTAGCGGCGAAATTGTGCATCGTTAGAAAAAAACGAAATAAAGGATCATAATTCGCACATTTCAAGCTTACCGATGCAGAAAGAATTTTTCAAATCTGACAATTAGTTGCAGATGAATGGTGTCCACAGGCGGACAAACCGATAACATACTCACGATCTTTTTTTACTAAGGACGTACTCAAAATCGTTTTGCGTTGGAAATCTTGAACTCTAAGAACAAAGTTTCATCCTTTTTGATTGGTCTTTTTAAGATACATAATCTGGAGTCTTGGCTTGGGGCCAATGAAAGTGTAGACTTGTTTTTCCCTTACATGCCTATTTTTTAGCACTTCGGATGTAAGAAAGGTACCTTCTTATATAATACCACTTTATCAGCCCGTCCGCTTGTGGACACCATACCTCTATAACTATTACTCCGATTTGAAAGATTCGTTTTTCATTGGAAAGCCCAAAATGCAAGAAATATGATCCTTTATCTTTCCGGTTCTTTCTCGATGCATACATTCTCCGCTAGAGGGCATAAATTCAGGTGCTGTCGAATTCAAAATACATTTTTTCTATATCATTGCTGCTAAATATCCTATTGAAAATATTCTTTCTTTCGATACCGTTTGTAACGAAGACTATTTTGGGTAGAATTTCTTTTTCAAGTAATGCAAAGTTTTCCTGCTAGGGAGCGTAGAGGTAAATTGTGATTTTCCTAATATATTTCTCCACCACGAAAAATATTTCGCACGTATTTTTTATAATTTTTCATAATGTACAGATCTGAAGCAAGCAGCTTAAATTTTTTATTTGTCAATTATTTCCTTCCAAAAATATGGTTGCAAAAATAGTTTTTGTACAGAACAGCATTCTGTATAAAGAAAGACACACTCATTCAGTATTTTAAATAACGCAAGGCTTTATCTCTAATAGCTGTAAATGCTCATTCCTTTTCTCTGATTATCCACTCTTTTAGAAATCTCGAATAATTGTTCTTGTGTTGTAAAGCGTCTCTTCTGGTAAACGTTACGTGTACGTTATTTTTCTTTTCCGTAGTGTACAGTTCTTCTTCTAAGGAGGCGAAAATGAATATCTACGCCTAAGTCATAGGTTCGATTAAAATACTGATTGAAGAAGTTTCGTCGGCATAGGGTATCATCGCTGTGATAAAGATGTACATACATTTATTGCTTACACACTTGCATATTTGCATACATTTGCACTAGAGAGCAGAAGTTTTGTGTTTCGATCTGCGACGACATATTCATTGACTTCCTGTTTCTTTATTGTTTTGCTTCGGATAGTCTTGTTACTGCATAATGTTTTGCGTGAATTCTCTATTACCGTAATTCGGGTTCCTGATAGGGGCACGAATGGATATTTTTCTACTCGCAGCTGTGATTAGCTTTCTATGACACCAATTTAGAACATTCTTTTTGCATCGGACTGCGATCTCTATCGCAAACATTTTTTTATCTACCAAAACCTATATCTGTAGAACTTCATATGCCAATAAATGTTGCCTGATTATTACAATTTACATTATCGTAGATTTTTTTAGTCAAAATACGTGCTTTTGACATTCGATAATTCAGTACCATCTTTTTTATTAAAATGTAGCACTTTTCGTGATTCTTTACGAAAAGTGGTATATGTTGATTTATAGCACTTTTTGTACGCAAAATGCGCGAGAAAGATCACCAGAGTAAAAAAAATGAGTTAGTGGTTTCTGCAAGATAAGCATAAGTTCACACTGGCTCTCATAAGGACGATAAGCTAACACCGCTCTCATAAATACCATAAGCTCACACTGCCTCTCATAAATGCCATAAGCTCACACTGGCTCTCAAAAAGTCCATTAGATCACACTGGCTCTCATAAAGACCATTAGCTCACATTGACTCTCATAGAGATCATGAGCTCACACTGGCTCTCATAAAGACTTAATTCAATAGCTACAGGTATAGGGTTAAATGATCCGGTTGACCAAAATCAACAAGAACCGCACTTAAAGAACTGAATCGTATGCAGTTTGGGACTTCTGCAATGGGTGAAAAGTTGTTCTACCTCCTCACGTGACCGACGGTGGGAGGAATTGTAGACCGTAACTTAGTTAAAACGTGTCATGAAATCGTAAGAATACAATGGTACGTTTTATTTATTATTTTTGCTCTGAGGGACGACGCTGAATGTGGGTCTCAGCAACAGCTCGAAACGATGGACTGTCCTGTGTATTTCTCACTCCTCAAGCAGCTGGAGGCGGTGTGACTCTCATTTTCGGAACTGCGTACATTCATCTCACCTTCCGATACTACGTCATCATTTCGACGACCAGGAAATCCGGTGGCTCATTACTTTTATGACAGCGAAGTACGTATTCTTTATTATACATATTTTATATTTTTATTATATGTCCATCATTCCCGCATTGTGTGCAGCTGAGTACAGGACGGTAAAATAGATTTTGACCGTCGTACCTGAATGCAAATCAGATTTCCACGGACAATGGTACGTACACAATCTTCTCCACTTCGACGAGCAAACTGGAAACCAGGTTGATATTCGAGCTTGTTCCAGATGTTTGCTCTAAATTTGCAACGTCGTTCGTGCACTCAACGGAGTCCACTTCGATGAGCGAGCCGGAAGGCTTCTTGAGATTCGAGCTTGTTTCAGAAGTTTGCTCTAAATTTGCAACGTCGTTCGTGCACTCAACGGAGCCCACTTCGATGAGCGAGCCGGAAGGCTTCTTGAGATTCGATATTGCACCAGATGTTTGTCCCAAAAATGTTATATCGTGTGAGCACTCAACCTTATTCCCTTCGATATGCAAGATGGAAGGCTTCTTGGAATTCAAGATTGCACCAGATGTTTTTGCCAAAAGAACTTCTTCGTATGTGAACCTAACGTAGTATGTGCACATATACTTCTTCGTATGTGCACCTAACGTAGTATGGGCACATATACATCTTCGTATGTGCACTTAACGTAGTATGTGCACATATCATCATCATCATTGTCAACCATTATCAATCCACTGCTGGACGAAGGTCTCCCCAAGTTTCCTCCACAACGGTCTGTCTTGTGCCAGTCTCCTCCATGTCACCCCTGCATACTTTCGAATTTCATCCACCCATCTCCCATGTGGTCTTCTTCTGGGTCTTTTCCTATCCCTTGGAATCCAATCTAAAATTTCGGCTGTCCATCGATGATCTGTCCTTCTGGCAGTATGTCCAGCCCATTGCCATTTCAGGGATTTAACTCTGATCATGATGTCTTCCACTCTTGTCATTTTTCGGTACTTCTTCGTATGTGCACCAGACTTTGATGTGCGCGCTCTAAGGCTGCTTGGGATTCGAGTTTGCTTAAATGTTTGTGCTAAGCCTGTTACGCCGTATGCGTTCTGTTATTATCACTGTTTGGAGGCAGTGGAATTATGTATAGTGAAGGATACATAATAAATAAACACTAGATAGTGTACACTGTATATGTAATTTATTTACTTGTGAAGTTTATTCACAAAATCATATGAAATATGAATATAGAGTCAGTTCCGTTTCGTTTACACTATGGCTCTATGAGAAGTTGTCAACTGATGATCAGTCACTGCCGGCCTACGGAAGAAACGGGAGTTGAAAAAGTGGGTTAATAATTCATTATCGGGGAACTGCATTATTCATTTCCTTCGAAATTTCTTTTGACTTGATGTGAGGAAAAAAATGAAATGAAATACTTCTTTTTATTATCTGTACAGCTCTCAGCTTTGATGGTGCAAACAACAAATAAATGATAAATAGTGAATATGTTAAAGAGTTCTGATAAAACTGGAGATAAAAGAAAGGGAGAACTCTGAAAGAAATCAGTATTCCCTGAATAAAGTTCAGAAGTCAACAAATGCGTATAATTTTTCCAGCTTCTTTCTTCTTTTTTCTTTCATTTCGAAGCACTGTATTCAGGACCAAATCTTTTCCCATTTTTTTTTATTGTTCGTTGCCTTTTGCCGATACGTTCTCTGCTCTTCGGATGCAAATGCCATCGATCTTTCTCCATCACATTTATCTTCTCCAGTATCGTCACCTCTCTGCATATTTTAAACACTCTTGCTACAGTAAAGAGAGAAGCAGGGAGGCTGGTTGTCCAGGTATATACGTGTGGACATTACATCTCTCTATTAGCCAAGTTTCATCAAAGACTTAATTAATTCTCACCGCTTTCAAGACCTAAGGGCCACCAGTTCTTTATTCTAAATATTTTTTTCTGATTTTTTAACTCTAGTTCTTTTCTCTCTCTAATAGCTCCCTTCCGTTGCTTTGTTTGTTTTTATCGCTTTCTTTTACCGCCGAGTTTTAATTATCTGCCTCACTAAAAGGATATTGTTTCACGGAAAGTTTAATGCGCTCTTTTAATGGAAAAGTAAGCTTACGCAGTAATCTTAATAAGAAGACACGCAGTTCTGTAACAGCTACGTTATTGTTGATCATTTGTGATATGCTGCAAAACTTGTTGGTATCACATTTGGGGATGGCAGTGCTCTTGAATTAAAAAAATGACTATAAAAACTAATAAAGAAAAATAAAAGAGCGAACTTCATGCATGAGAAGAGATCTATTTTTAATTTTTTTACTAACGTTACTTTTATAATTGCTTAATTTTTTTAAGAGAAGTAAATTAACTAATCAGTTCTTTGAAAACTTGTACTAAAAAAGTAATAGTTCGACAAAAAAATTAGGGTTTTTCAATGATGAACAGTGAAAGGTATATATATAATCAAAAACCACTGGAAGAGTAAGGATGAAAAAATAAATAAAAAAGTTGCGTATGTTTTTTAACGCCTGAGGTACGAAATATCTTCATTTTTAATTTTTATCTCGATAGTTTTTTAAGGTTCCCCGCGTGTGTAAAAAATGCAATTCTGTTTGCGACGGATGGTGTGATGACAGCGATTGTAACATACACTATGAACTTTTGGGGGGGGGGGGGGGTTGAGAACTTATCTAGAGATTTTGTTTAAGCTGAGAAGCGAACTTTATTTTGATCTTGTCGTTTCATCATTTTACTCAGCTTTATAATTATATTTTTTCCACCAAATTTAATTAAATTTTCTGATATTATCCCATTTGTATCTTTTTGTTTCCCATTTATGTCAGCTACAAGACTATCGCAAAAGATAAATAATAGAAAAAATTGAGCAATTGTATAATGCAAGACCTCTCAGCGCTTCTAAAGTTCAAGAGGTATTTCATAGTAAAGGGTTTGGAAGCTTTTTTAAAAAATGCGTCATCTTTTTGAAACATGTATTACAAAATATATTTTGTTGCTTTAGACGATTGAGAAAACCATTCAAACTTCTGTTTTATATTTTTTATAGTATTCCACTTGGCAAAATGCTTGATAGTATTCGAACACGTTTATTTTAGCAAGCGAAATTTTTTAGATTAATTTTTTATCCAAAAAAAGAAAATATTCAGTTCATTAATTCTGAGATTTCTGAAAAAACATGTATTACGTTTAGTGTTATACAATACATACATTGTCCTACATTTAATATCTGAAAACCCATCCATTGATAGTGAATTAGATAGTACACAAGCATCATTTCACAGATCTGACTAATCATACTCGATGAGACTGTTGCGCATCTGTAAATACGAGATGCCTCGAATTAAGGAATCAGACTGATTTAAAAAAAACAACTCGAATAGCGGGAAAACTTACATGAATATATTTCATTCGAAAGACAGGAACTTGTAGAGATCATTTTTTGCTGGAGATTGAAGACCTGATGTCACAGTTCTTTGTATGTCTTTAATATCTTGAAAAACTTTTCTTTTTAACAGCAGCTTTAACGTAGGAAATAGAAATTAGTCACACGGTGACAAATCTGGAGAGTAGGGGTGATTCTTGAGTACACACACTTGTTTTCGTACCAGAAATTCCTGTACAGTGACTGCTTTGTGTGCGGATGCGTTATCATGAAGAAGCAAACATTGCACGTTTTTGCACTCAGGCCCGACACGAACATTCCTCTTCTACAATCGTTCCAAACTGGATGTGTAAGCATTGTGAGAGACAGTTGTACCTCCAGGAATGAACTCTCAATGCAGAATTCCCTTGCTGTCATAAAAGCACCCAAGTATTACCATGATTTTGGATTTCTTTAACCTGATCTTCTTTCCTTTGGGTGACTGTGGCAACTTCTACTGAGCAATCTGACGCTTCGTTTCATAATTATTAGGTGCTTGAATTAATTCCAGCTGTTGCCCAATAGAGCGCAGCAGTGGTGCCGCTGTGACCCGGGCAACACGTGACCTCCCTTGCGCACGCACCGTCCGTAGTCTGGGCGAAGCAGTGTGTGACACGCGATCGAAGAGCACAGAACACGAGTTTGTATCGCATTCACGACGTCGAGTTTCGTACCAAAAAAGGAGCATTTGCGGGAAGCATTACTCTTCTGCTTTCATCTCAAGAAATCTGCAGCGGAAAGTCATCGTTTGCTAGTGCAGGCCTATAGGGAACATGCCTTATCGGAAACAACATGCAGAGAGTGGTTCCGACGCTTCAAAGCCAACGAATATGACGTGAAGGACAAAGAGCGCCCTGGGCAACCGAAAAAGTTCGAAGATGGCGGATTGGAGGTCATATTGGACGAAGATTCATGTCAGACGCTCCACAAGTTGTCTGAAACACAACGGGTCGATGAGTCAACGGTTAGCAAACGTTTAAAGGCAACGGGAATGACCCAGAAGCTCGGAAACTGGATCCCACATGACAAGGTTATTCTTCTCCACGACAACGCTAGACCTCATGTCGCCAAATCCATGAAGGAACTCTTGGAGGCACTTGGCTGGGACTTCTTACCCCACCCGCCTTATTCCCCGGACATTGCTCCCTCGGACTTCCATTTGTTCCGGTCGCTACAACATGGCCTATCAGAGCCAGCACTTCCTTTCTGTCGCGGATATCCAAAAATGGCTCGATGAATGGTTCGCCTCGAAAGAACCTGCATTTTTCTACCGCGGAATCCATTTGTTACCCCAACGGTGGGGAAGGGACGTAGCTGCCAACGGACACTACTTTTAATATACTATCCTGTACCGCTCTGTGGCAACACACAGGTGTTTGTGTGGCAAAAAACAGCGGGAATTAATGCAAGCACCTAATATAACGAAAACACCATGTCTCGTCTCCTGCCACAATACTTTGGAGCAAATTTTGCATTGTTTCTGCAGTCCCCAGGACGGGTTTTGCGCACTACACTTGTGCATGTTTCTGGTCGTCTGACAAAGCATGTGGAACAAAACGAGCACAAACTTTTATTTTTCCCGAAATCTTGCACTAAAAAGACGAATCGTCTCCTTATTAAAACTGAACTGAAATTTCAGCATCCTCAAGGCCCCACAATGATCATTTTTTATCCTTTCGCGAACTTTGTTAATGAGTTCAGTTGTACGCACTGAAATCGGGCGTCCGGGACTTTCGTCATTTTCCAGATCTTCCCGTCCATCCTTGAAATGTGCCTACCATTGGAATATCTGCGCACAAGATAAAAAATTAGTCCTATATACATCACGAAACAATTTAACTGTCTTAGATGCAGTTTTACCGATTTTTAAGCAGAACCGGATAATGTTTTTCAATGACAGAGCAGTGACAATGATCTTCCACCAACTGGTGTCATGCACAGCTTAAATAGTCATCTACGCAAACTCAGTCAAAACGCTGATGTCAGATGACATTAAAAAACCATGCCTTCCCGAAACTTGTGTTTCACCAGGATGTTTAAAAAAATCAGTGTCATTACTTAATTGTCGAACTATGTATAATGCTACGTGAGCAATCGCTCCATACGTGACATTTCAGCCTAACTGAAGATCCTTAGGTCAATGACCAATCACGATGATATGCAAACGGCTGCATTCTCTGACTAAATCTCCCAAGAAACGACCTGGTGAACCTGAGTAGCTCAGAAAACGTGACAAGTGAACTCTGGAAAGGACTGTCCGCTCACAATGCAATTCAACATTATCTGAAATCACAAAAACTACGTAAACTATTAAGACTGATGTTAGCACCAGTACAGTACACAGGACGCTGCACGACATGGGTTTCTTATGTGAGATTATTGAGACTGATGTTAGCACAAGTACTGTGCACCAGACGCTGCATGACATAGGTTACCACAGTAAAACTCTATGTGAGACTATTGGACTGATGTCTTCACCAGTACAATGCACAGGACGCTGCACGTTGTGGGTTACAACACTCCAACCCTATGTGAGACTATTGGGACTGATGTTCGCACCAGTACAGTGCACAGGACGCTGCATTACATAGGGTATACCGCAGTCAAGCCCTATGTGAGACTGTTGGGACTGATGTTAGTGCTAGTACAATGCACAGGACGCTGCCCGATATGGGTTGCAACAGTCCGACTCTATGTGAGACTATTGGTACTGATGTTAACACCATATTCATGTTGTATTCATAAATCGATTTAACACTATTGCATTTGTGATTTTACGACATGATCACCTGTTCAATACGTCACGTTCTGTCAGTAGATTACTTATATGTCTCCCCATCCAAAAAGCTATTTTAGTACTTCCATCTGATGGTCTTTAGGAAGACCGAAAGATCTTATGGCTTTATTTTTAACCTTTTAACTTCTACATTAAATAAGTTATTCACTTCATCTGAAGCTTGCGTACTGTTTTAATTATCGTGCTTTTAAGACTACTACCTTAAACTTTTGTGATTGACCAGTAAAGTATACAAGACACTGCACGACATAGGTTATCAGCTGCCATTTACAAGCGATAATCACTTCGAGTTATGCCACACGCCGATTAGTGTAGTGTAAGGAACACACTACACTAATGAAGGAAAGTCGACATTGGATTATGAGTCAAAGGTAAGCCAAATCTTGGACCGTAGATTAAAGGAAACTCAATCTTCGATTGTAGATCAACGGAAAGTCGATCTCGGATCGTAGGCCAAAATGAAAGTCGATCTCTGACAATAGACCAAAGGAAACTCTATCTTGGACTGTAGACGAAAGAAAAGCTGTGTTTTAAACTCGCAAATCACCGTACACTGTCTATCAGCTCGTTCCTGAGTGCTGCGCATGCCGGGAGTAAGGTATCTTCAGGACTCTTATCGTTCCGACAATGAAGTTAGGTGGAGGAAGCGTGATGGTATGTAGAAGTTTTCCGTGATTAGGCTTGGGCCCATTAGTCATTCTGGACGAAGCCACGAATGCTCAGCTCTACCAAGCTGTTCTGGATAATTTTGCCTTAACAATGTTGTTGCCTACCTTTGGGACAGATCTACAACTTTACCGGCAGAACAACGCATCATATCTTACTGCTGGCGGTACGACATGGACCTGTTGCTTTGATGAAATGAGTGCCAAAACGTTGGACTGGACAGAACAGAGTCCTGACCTGAACTCTGTAGAAAAGCTCTTGGTTAAACTGAATTTTCGGGTGTGTAGAAGAAGAGATCGCGCAACAAACAAAGCTTAACTGGTCACTGCTTCGATAACTAAATGGCAGAACATATTGACTGACATTTTAAGAAAAAACTGGTGGAGAGTACTTCACCAGAAGATGTCATTTGGGCCTAAAGATTTCAGAATTGCATGTTATATAAATAATGATTGCTTGTAACATGGAGGTGTCCGGATATAAACGACAGGGCAGTGTATAATTAAAAACAATTATGCTTAGGCTTTTTCTTCTCAACAACGTTCCCCCTAAGGCGCGCATGCGCGCGGCCGCGCAGCGACTTAACTTCCTCCGCTCAATAAGCATATTCGATTAAAATTCCCAAATCTCTAATTAATTTTTATAAATCGAAAATCAATTACCTGCAATAATGATAATAAATAAATAAAATTCGGGCTCTCAAAGGTCAAAACAACACTTTTCTTATGCCGTTCGCCTCCTTCTAAGTTCGTCTCATTGTCCTCTTCATTCTCAAAGGCTTCTTGAAAAGTAGCAGATAGTGAAAGCGCGAATGCGGATTAGTGATTTTCCCATGCCGAGAAAGAGGCAGATGTTGAGTCTTTTCTCAAAACAACACATCAGCCCCAGCCAATCACAGCAAACCGTAACCAAGGTCATTGTACTAACTAACGCACCCATGCTAGTCAGTTAAATTGTAAGCTGCTGACAAAAGGGTTTTGTTCAAAACTTTGTCAGATAATAAGGCATATTTATACCAATATCAAGGACGCTTTTTTCTTTTATTTAAAATCAATTACGTAAAGAACGGTGATAAAAATGGGAGGATTAAAAAAAATAATGGTTCCAATCCAAGTTCCAACTTGTACTGTATTAGTAAGAGAAGCTGAGAAAATAAAATTTTTTGCCCAAGTGTTTTTGATGCCTGCTCCATTGGTTACCCATGGCCTCTTGGAGGGAATATTGCCTCTCAATAGATGGAACCTTTGTGGGCACGCTTTTTGCTTTATTCTAAACGCCAGAAAAAAAATCTATTTAATTTCAAAATTTCCCCTGAAACATTTATTTCATTATCTGGAGTAGTGACAGCGGTACCATTCCCTTCAAAACGTAAAACATTCATCTCAGAAATTTCTGAGTTTCTTTTTAATATTTATTTTATTTTATTGAATATTGAACTGTATGCGTGCGTTCTTAAGTTTTCATTTCTGAAAAGCGTTTTGCTATTCTCTTGGAAATCAATAACTTTAATGTGTCACGATATATTCGATTTGAAGTAAGCACTTTTAGATGCACTGCTTTAGCTAAAACTCATAAAAGTTATTTCCTAACACGCAAACGCAAAGAAAATAAGGCTTATTCTTCCTGATTATGAAAATGTCTTTGATTGCCTGAATTATATTTTGTCCCAGTCACTGCTAAAAGCAATTAATCCCCATCTGTTCCAAAATTAATAAAATAAGTAGTGATTGCTACATGACGCAAGATTCGGACGTTGCTGCAGCAGAGTTTTATGAACCTCATGAAGGGTTACTTGATAATTCAAAGGCTTTTGATTGAATTGGCCTCGAAATTCCCTAAATAAACATCCGTCAAAAGGCATTAATCTTCCTTTGTATGTCCGTTATGAGTGCTTCCTTTTTAACTCGTAGTACAGCCGTTCGCGGTACATGTCCCGATGCATTTTCTGCGACAGTTCGGTTATTTACTGTCTTTCCTTCTCAGGCATGTTAAAGATGTCTTCTGAATTTCAGTTAAACGGTTTCATCCATTTGACGACCCGTATTTTCCGTGTTCTTTGTTCTCCTCATCTTTGCAACGATAATACAGAACATTAGAAAATGCACTGTGTTATTGCCATCTCCCTAAGCTTTGGCATAGTATGTAGTGAGTGGCACTGGAATTCTGTGAGGATAAACATAAAAGTCGTTGCCATTGTCCTTCATTACATGACGTGTGTGAAAACACAAATTTGCCGATCGCGGGACGGATCGTTCCGCTCCGGAACCAAATGCTTTCCCAATTAAACTACACCTACAAGTGATTATCACTGCTACTTTCCGTCTTCACATGTGCTTCACCTCTGTATAGTACGTAACATATATCCCGGCCCCTTGAGAAAGCGGCACAAAATCTCAGGTTTAAGGTCATCCGCAAACCATGGTTCAAGATACTCTGTATAGAAGAAGGAATTCTCACTAATTCCAAACGATATGTGGAAGAAGCATCACACATTTTTGAGGCGAAAAAGGAATTCTCATTAATTCCGGACGATTTGTGGAAGGAACATCACACATTTTTCGAAGAACCCAACGGCCGGTAGATCCACTTCCACGATCGAGCAGCGAATATAACGAAACACAAATTTGCCGGTGGCGGAGATCTAATCCCTCATCCTTAAGCTCCGGAGCAAAGTTCTTTCCCAATTAAGCTTCACCGCGGAATTTATCGCTCTAACTTTGCCACCTTGATATATGTTTCACCTCTGTCGTACGTCATACATGATTCATTACTGATAATAAAGAACACACAAATAAACAACAAATCTTTAAATTTAACACAAGCTATTTTTTTAGCTAAATTTCGGGCACTGCTTCTTTTCTTCCCTGTCGTGTACCTTTCAGAAAGGCGACAATGTGTTCAAGATAGGAAATATTCCTTATTTTTATATTCCTCTATGCAAAAAAGGCTATTCAATTTTTACCCCCTTGCATGCAAAATAGGCTATTAAATTGTGAAAATCCTCCAAATACGTGGCGTGAGTGAATAAACAAAGACATCGCTCTTTCCATATTTTAGCAACACACAGCTACCGAAAAATTGTTATTCGGTCACCGCTGGGAAATCGAATCCCAGATCTCTCGATATCTAGCCGAGCGCGTTAGCCATACACCACGGTGGCCAACAATCCACGGCGCTATGTCTGTTTTTCCGTCAGCTCATCATAAATCCGTAATATGGGCTCAGCTACTGCGTCGTCTTCATCCAATGGGCATTAACGGCACTGGCTATATATTAATTATAGCAGTAAATCCAAAGGGCGAAATCCAAAGTGAAAATCCTACAAATACTTGGCGTCAGTGAATAAAGAAAGACATCGCTCAAAGGTGTAAGGCTAATGCGTTTGGCTAGATGTCAGTGAATAAACAGAGACATAGCTCTGGTGTAAGGCTAACACGCTCGGCTAGGTATCGAGGGATCTGGGACTCGATTCCCCAGCGGTGACCGAGTAACATTTTTTCGGTTGCTGTGTGTTGCTAAAACGTGGAAAGAACGATGTCTTTGTTTATTCACTGACGCCACGCCACGTATTTGGAGGACTTTCACTTTGGATCTCGCCCTTTGGATTTACTGCTATAATTAATATATAGCCAGTGCCGTTAATTCACACTAGATGGAGACGTCTCAGTAGGTGAGCCCATCTTACGGATTTATGATGTCAGAAGCTCACAGAAAAACACACATAGCGCCGTGGATTGTTGGCCACCGTGGTGTAAGGTTAACGCGCTCGGCTAGATATCGAGTGATCTGGGATTCGATTCTCCAGCGGTGACCGAATGACAATTTTTCGGTTGCTGTGTGTTGCTAAAACGTGGAAAAAGCGATGTCTTAGGCTATTAAATTTTAAAACTTGTGCCCGCAAAGAAAGATATTAAATTTTTACACTCTTGAATGCAAAAAAATGCAATAAAAGTTTGCGCTTCTGTATGCAAGAGTGCTATTAAAAGTTTATGCTCCTGTATACAAAAAAAAAGTCTATTAAATCTTTGCACTCCTGTATACGGAAAAGAGCTATTAAATTTTTAGCACGTTTTTTGAAAAAAAAAATATTACGTTTCACTTTATGCGTCCATCCGTCTGTAGAAACCATATCTTTGGAACTATTCGTCCGATTTGAAAAAATATTTTTGCCCTGGGAAACCCAAAATGTGAAAACCATTATCCTCTCCTTCCGATTCTTTTTTTATGCATAACTTTGCCACTAGAGAGCATAAATGCAGATGCTGTGGAACCAAAAATATATTTTATTCCGTATTTTTGCTTCCACATATCTGATTGAAAATAAGTTTTCTTTCGTTCGAGACCATTCATTACGAGAACTATTTTAAGTAGCTTATCTTTTTAATGCACAGCTTTTCCACTGTAGGGCGCAAAGGTAAATTGCGCTTCGTCCGATATTTCTGCTTCTAAATGTCCGATCTGAAATTGTTTTGCGTCAGATAGAATAAATATCTGGTGGGAAACTTCCTGCATATTGTTTCAAATGTTGGTGAAGAACTCTTTTGCCACTACGAGCCGTAACTGTACCTAGTTTCTGATGTATTTGCAGCAGTATCTGCGGTTTTGAAAACACGGTTGAGAAGTTGTTTTATGGCAACATACGACTCACTACAGAAAACCTCCTGCGCATGCCTTCTGCATAAATTATTGTACGGTTTTTTCACCACGGGGCGTAGATGCATATCTTATTTTTCTCGATGTCTCTGCTTCTAACTGTCAGATTTGGAAAATTCTTTCTTTCTCTGACATCGTATCTAATGTGGAATTTTTATACATAATTTCACACTTTTATCAATGCACAAGTTTGCCATTAGAAGGCATAAATCACGTTTCCGTTTAAAAATATTTTCTACGTGTCTAAAAAACCCCATTGAAAGAATCCGTTTTTAGTGAGATACTAACCATGAAAACATTTTATGCTGAGTTTCTGCCGAAAATAATACACTACTTAAGAGCTGGGCGCCCAAATCCTTAACTTGTTTTTCTCGATATCTCTGCTTCTAGAAGTCAGATATAAAAATTCTTTCAACACCGGATACCATTCACCTTGCGGAATAATTTGTGTGTATTCGTGAGTTCGCAATTTTGGCGTTAGGTGATGTTGGTATGTGTATCTGTTTACAACTGTATCTTCGTTACCGTGAGTATTGAGAATATTATCCTGTTTAAATAATGCATAATTTTCCCGTTAGGGGCGTAAATGTCAAAATATTTTTCTCGTTTTAACTACTGTGAGAAGACGTATTAAGAAATTATTTTTTCTTAGCATAGCTTTTGCTACGGATAATAATTTTCTCCTATTTTCTACTTTTCTATTATTTAAAATTCTTCCTCCATGAAAGTTTAGCGTATATTTTTAGACATTAATCTATTCTATAAAACTCTTAGAAGAATTGTTTTGTAGATACTCTTCACTATGAAAAGTATTTTACACCTATTTCCTTCTTTTTCGCTAGGGCGCGTAAAGTTATATCATGTTATATTCTATATCTCTCCTTCTAATGTTCAATTTGAAAATCCTTCTTGCTTCTGATAGCTTCTACTATGAGAAACGTTTTGTGCACAACTTGCTACTTTTTTTAACACACTTTTCGGCTGCTAGTGGGAATAAGTAGCTATTTCTGTTGTTTTACGGAATGGAAAAATTCGGTTAATTTTTTATATTTGATAGAATATTCAAAACAAACAGAACATAAATTCTGAATTTGCTTGTAACACTTACTGGTCATCTCTCAAAAAACTTCAAAATTTCATCGCCCTGGGGCTGGAATCGAACACGCATTTCCCGATTTCCGTTCGAGTATGCCGACCGTTACACCACCCAGGACAGTGAAGTTCCAAGCAACTGAGACTATCCAAACTTAGCTTAGAAATCTGAACATGAGAGATGTGTAAGTGGTGCAAGCAAATTCAGAATTTATACTCTGCTTTGAATATTCTATGAATTTTCCATGTGTAATGAAGAATATTTCTTTCTTCGTTTTTTTTTATTTTTGTAACCGGTTTCAGTCACCATGAATAATCTCGCTCTCTCTGCGTGTTTTAGATTATGTGAACTTTTCTCTTGGAGATTTTTTACCTGATCTTTTAAGCTTCATAAAAATTTAATTTAAGTACTTGTTTCATATTCATATCTGAAAGGATTCTAAAGATGCGCTCATTACAACCGAATAATCGGTGTCATCTTTCTTGTTACACTCCTGTACGCTAAAAAGGCCATTAAATGTTTACACTGCTGTATGAGAAAAAGTGAGAAAACGGATATTAACTTTTGACACACCTGTATGTAAAAAAAGCATGTTAAATCTTTTTCACGCATTAGCTTGCATAAGCTCTGATTGGCAGCATCGACATGCTACCAGAAAAGAGCTTTTGCTGCTGTAGATGGCCCTGTTCCAATCAAGTAGTCTGTGTGGGCAGTCAAGGACCTTGCACAACTCTGGCATCAACAAGAACATAAAAGTTGTTATGCTTGGGATAGTGTAACAGCAAGTTTAGCATCGCTTTTTTTCGGGAAAATTTAAAAAGCGTTTAATTTTCATTTGTAAATTTTGCAGTAACAATGTCCATAAGGCAAAGTGGGAAAATGCGTGTCTATCCGTCTGCGATTTGTTCGACCACTTCTAAATGACCTAAGCATCTGAAAATTGGCATCTTAAGATCCAGATCCCTAGAAAAGTCCAGAAATTGAAAACAAAAAATGGCAGCTTTGGAATATTTTCTGGGAATTTTTCTACCACTGCTGCACCTAGAAAAGTCTGAAAACCAAAAATTCAAAAAGGTGGTTTACTGTTCAAAATGCTGATAGGTTTAAAGATAACTATACCAGAAACGTTGAAATGCTGTAAAAATTCAATGACATTTTGATTTAAAATTAAGGGGCGCCAAAGCCTGTTGCCGTTTTACGTCAAACCATATGCATTGACGTTACGACCATGTTTTAAATAATGAAACTTGCAGTTACGGATCTACAAACCATCCTTCGCCAAATTATAATATAAAAAAACTGGAAAATTCATAGTCGTAATCCAAACAGACTGAACACTTGCCGATGCTGGCAAAGTTCGATTGAACGCCGTGCAAAAAAGGATTACAATGTGCAGATAAATTAGTTATAGAACAAATTCGATGTCTATTTGTGCGCATGAATTATTCGAACACTTATAAATTTTACAAATGCATAGGGTTTCGAATTAGCGGGTTGAATTAGTCAAGAATATTGCTAAGAATATTTACTGTTCCATTTTCATTAAATTACAAATCAATATCCGTGGCAAATGTTTACATTTAGTTATCTCTTTATGTTAAAAAAGAGTGCTATTTATGTAAGAAAACATATGAGGTCCTGAGATACAATGGTACATCGACACTCTACCGTGTCGTTCTAATGCCGGGGGTGGCTCATGTCTGTTTCACTCCGTCTCTTACCTCATTCATGGTAACGTTGGAATGTCTATGGATGTCAGCACGACCATCGTGTCCCGGGAAGTTGGGAGCGCTTCAAGCCATTCTCTTACTCATCTAAAACAAACAATTTGACCTCGAAAGACTGTGAGCTATTATAGCAGCATTAAGTACTATTTTGAAACGTTACAGTTAGCCTACTTTTCACATTTTGCCAAACAATTTAGACCAACAAAAGATTAATATTAAACAGAATTTTGGCTTAAATTGCCTTTCCTTTTCTTTAATTTCATGTTCAAGAAATGATTTTTTAGATTCACTGTACGGAGAACGGGTACGTCAAATATAAAACTTTAGTAACAACATTTCAATTTTCTATCGTAATGACAGCACTGAGTGCAATTCGTATTTTTGTGATGTGAAAAAGGTAAAAAAATTAGCACAGCACTCAGTTGCAAACCACCACAAGTTTGTCAAAAGAATCAAATTTAGCATCTGTTGTTAAGAGAATGTTAAACAGCAAATCATCATCATCATTGTCAACCATTATCAATCCACTGCTGGACGAAGGTCTCCCCAAGTTTCCTCCACAACGGTCTGTCTTGTGCCAGTCTCCTCCATGTCACTCCTGCATACTTTCGAATTTCATCCACCCATCTCCCATGTGGTCTTCTTCTGGGTCTTTTCCTGTCCCTTGGAATCCAATCTAAAATTTCGGCTGTCCATCGATGATCTGTCCTTCTGGCAGTATGTCCAGCCCATTGCCATTTCAGGGATTTAACTCTGATCATGATGTCTTCCACTCTTGTCATTTTCGGATCCACGAGTTCCTCTTCTTATCTCTCCTGGTTACACCAAGTATGCACCTCTCCATGCTGCTTTGAGTTGTCTGCAGCCTTTGTATGTCTCTTTTAGTTAAGGTCCACGTCTCTGCACCATACGTAAGCACTGGAAGGATGCATTGATCAAACACTTTTCTTTTAAGACATAATGGCATATTGCTCTTGAAAATTATGCTGTTTCTTCCAAAAGCTCTCCAGGCAAGTTTTGTACGCCGATTAATTTCTTCTTCAATGTGACCCTCACTTGATATCTGCTGTCCAAGATAAACGTACGTGTCTGTTATCTCCAGCTTTTCTCCATCAATCGATAAATCTTCATTTCTTGTAAAAGCATTGAACATCACTTTTGTCTTCTGAAAGTTCATTTTTAATCCCACTTCTTTACTCTTGTCAGCAAGTTCCTGGATCATACTCTGCAGCTCTGATGGGGTAGTTGCAAAAATGACTACGTCATCAGCAAAACGAAGGTGGGTTAGATAATCTCCATTAATCTTTATCCTTTTGTTTTCCCAGTTCAGTGATTGAAAGACATTTTCCAATGTGGCATTAAAGAGCTTCGGAGATATGGTGTCACCTTGCCTCACTCCCTTTCCAATTTTTACGTGTGTTGTATTTTCAAACAGCCTAACCTTTGCACTTGCATTTTCATAGATGTTATTAATAATATTAATGTATGCATCTTCAATACCGCAGGTTTTCAGAGCCATTGTAACTGCTGATGGTTTCACCGAATCAAAGGCTTTTTCATAATCGATAAAAGCCATGCACAATGGAAGTTCATATTCCCTCGCTCTTTCAATTAGTTCTCTCAGCACGTGGATATGATCTATTGTGCTGTAGCCACTCCTGAATCCAGCTTGTTCTCTCGGTTGAGCCATGTCCAGTGTTGCCTTCAAGCGGTGTGAAAGAACTTTAGTGAAGATTTTATAAACTACTGATAGGAGGCTGATAGGTCTGTAGTTTCCGAGATCCTCAATGTCACCTTTCTTATGTAGCAGGATCATTGTAGCGGTGTTCCAATCCTCAGGAATCTTTCCTTCATTAAGGCATCGAGTGAAAATTTGGGCGAGTACTGTTTCGATTTCTCCACTTGCTTCTTGTATGATGTCTACAGTAATTCCATCTTCTCCTGGAGCTTTTCCTCGCTTCATGTTCTTGATTGCATGTGCAACTTCTGCTGGAAGGACTGGAGGAACTCTGGTACTGGTATCTTTCATGATGTCTGGAGTGCATATATCATCCCTTTCATATAATTTGGAGTAGAAATCTTTCACTCTTGTCAAAATGTCGCCTCTATTTCTTGTTACAGAACCATCTTTTCTCAGTGCCATAATCTGTTTTCTTCCTTTACTGAGATGTCCCTTTGCTATCTTTAGGCTTTGGTTGTTTTCAATTGCTTTCCTCACTAGTTCACAGTTGAATTTTCTTACGTCTTCAGTGATACTTTTTTCTTACTGTCTTGCATAGCTCTATATATTCCACTTTGGAAGTCATATCTTCTTTAGTTGTCCTCATCTCTCTTCTTTTTTGCATCAACATTTTGGTTTTTCCTGATAATTTGTTCACATGCAACTTGTTCTTAGACCCAGCTAATTTTGTTGCTGTTTCCATAAGAGCTTTGGTTACTTTTCTGTTAACTTCAGAGATGTCCACTTCTTCCGATGTTAGGCCTTCTAAAGCAGAGAACCTGTTCTTCAGTTCTAACTTGAAGGTATTATGGTGTTTTTTAAGGTTGGTTATGTCAATAGATTTTGTTTGTCTTATGAGCTTGCCACGTTCAAGTTTAGTGTTGAGGTGCATCTTACATCTCACCAATCTATGGTCACTACCTGTGTTGAACTTGTTCAGCACACTGCAGTCTTCTACGACGAATTTTTTGTTACACATAATAAAATCAATTTCACTTGTCGTCCCATTTGGATGTCTCCATGTCCATTTCCTGTGTGGCTTTTTCTTGAAGAAAGAGTTCAAGATGAAAAACCCTTCTGCCTCTGCAAACTCAACGAGAGTATTTCCACGTTGGTTTCTGTTGCCGTGACCGAATTTACCTACTGAAGTTTCATTCTGTTGCCGTTGCCCTATTTTTGCATTGAAATCTCCCATAATTATTTTCAAGTGCTGCTTACCTTTATTATTTAGATGACAAATTTCCTCATAAAATTCTTCAATTTCTTCTTCAGGATGACTTGTGGTGGGTGCATAAGTTTGAATAATCTGAGCCTGGTATCTTTTCGAGAGTTGGATAACAAGTCGTGCAGCTCTGTCAGAGGAACTTTCAACTTCTACAACTTTATCCTTCAGTTTCTTGTTTATAATAAATCCAACACCACTAGTTCTGCCAGTATCTGTCCCACGATAGTAGAAGAGATGTCCACTTTTCAGTTCGATGAGATCTTCTCCTTTTCTCCTTACCTCACTTAGCCCCACGATGTCCCACTTGATCCTTTGTAGTTCCTCTTCCAATTCAAGAAGCCTTGAATCAGAAGATAGGGAGCGTCCATTGTAAGTAGCCAAGGTCAGCATCAGATGGCAGCCTAGTCCGGTCCTCCGGGGATTCTTAGCACCCTCTGCCTTCATGTCGCACTGGCCGCTGCCTTGGCCAGGTACATTCCAGCTGCCGGAGACTGAGGGCCAAGATTTAAGTTGTGGAATCATTTTGGAGGGGTTTGGCCATAACTCACCATAAGAGTGGCTATATGTAACTCGGACTGTGCATTTCTCCAATGATTTTAATGATTTCTGGCTGTGTATTTCACCAATGATTTTATCCCCATCAAACAAAGATGTTCGCTCTTTCCACGTTTATAAGTAAGCCACGGAAAAATTCTCATTGGCCGCCACCGGGAGTCGAACCCAGGGTCTTCCAGTTACGCGCCGGATATGGTGAATCCCCAGAATTGTGCGGGGCTCCATGAAGCAACCTGCGAACTTGGCTTGGCAGTTAGCGTGTCTGAGTCTGGAAGGAATTCGAAGTCGCTGTGGTGTAGCGGAAGCATATCCGGCGCGTAACTGGAAGACCCTGGGTTCGACTCCCGGTGGCGGCCAATGAGAACTTTTCCGTGGCTCACTTATAAACGTGGAAAGTGCGAATATCTTTGTTCGATGTTCCTGGTCCACGTTCAATGTCTGTATTAATGATTTTATCCTCGCTGAGGAGTTTTCGATTCTCGTATTAATTTTGTTTTTTCATGATACTGTGCATTTGCTTTGGAAAACGTTTAATACACGTTGCAGCATTTCATATATCATCACTTGTCCGTACTGTTTCACAGAAATGGCAATAAGTGTTATGAACTTTCTGACACTTTGAGAATAATTGGATAACACGTATTATTGATGTAAGAAGGCTACAGCAAGCAGGCAGCCATTCAAATCGGTTGATGAACTGTGCGCATGTTTTTCCGTTGTGTTATTTCTTCATTTCTTTCCACCTGGTAGATGAGTCTTTGTTCCTTATTTTTCTGTTTCCTAGATTGAACGATCACCCCGAGTAATTCTAAGTACTATACGCAATCGCCTGTCCATTATTTAGACCCAGTGGTACCAGGAAAGGAGAGAGTCTGGGCCGAAAGACAAAGGCACCACTGTTACTAGAACCAGAGCCCATCTCAGACGATTAGCTAGAAACTGAGCATTCGACCACACAAGCGGCTCACCAGTGTCTTTCTCTGCACTATTTTTCACATCTATGAGTATCTTTGTCTATTTTCTAGCCACATGAACCAAACCTTGGAAGTAAATCTTGCCTCATAAACCGAAGAGCCTCCGAGTCTTTATGGTTGACCAGCGCGTCTCTATGCAAATCGAAGTAACAGCATGTAAACGAAAACGCGTGCGAAGGTCATGAAACGGTATAACTACTCTGCTAATCAGTGTTATTCTAGTTCTTCTGATAGTAAAGGCAGCGGATTCAAGCGAGTTTGACAAAGGACAAGTTGTAATGGCCAGACGACTGGATCAAAACATTTCCGAGACGGCAAGACTGACCGTGGTTAGTACCTTCAAAAATTAGTCCGAGGAGGGAAAAACCATGAACCGCCGATACGTTGTGGTCCAACAACGTCTCATGGATGCTAGAAGTGAGCGAAGTATGTCGCGTATGGCGTGAGTATATTGCCCTGGCCTCCAAGTTCCACAGACATCAATCCAATCGAACACCTGTGGTTTGTGTTGGAATAGCAAATCTGATATGCGGCGGCTCAACCACGTGACTTACAAGAGGCAAAGGATCTGCTGGTAACGTGGTGGTACCTGATACCACGTGACATCTTTAGAAATCATGTAGCGTCCACGCCTCGCCGGATAAGAGCACTTTTGGAGCACGTGGAGGACCAACATCATGTTAAGCAGATAGTCATAGTATTTTGTCACTTCGGTGAACATGTTATTGAATTATATTGGTCCTTTTCCTTCTTTTTTCTCAACTTATAGGGGCTGACTAACTCATGAACCTACAACTAATATTTTGTGCTTAGTCACATGTGAATCGAATTATACATGCTAATTTCCAAATCTTAAAAGACAGCTGCGCTTGTTATGAAACGAATTTCCGAACTTTCTAAATACACGACCTCTCTTGAAGTTTTGGAAAACATGAAAAAGCGACCCCACTTTCACGACACGGTTCAGTAAGACAAACGTTTAATGAGAAGAAACTGAATTTATATACTGTATGATGACAGAAATACGTCAACCAACTTTAATGCAATTACACCTAAAGCTTAAGTTCATTTTGTGTTTTTCTTTTACCCAACCCTACCTTTTTAATGAGAATTTGTGAGAGAAAGGTTGATAGCTCATGACTGAATTTATGAAGGTAGTATGCAAGATTTTATTCAAGAAATAGTTTGATCAAATAGCCTCTTTCTCAAAACACCTACAACTTATTGTGTCCGAAATCTCTGGATTTCCGAAAGATAGTCCTTTCCCGTGGACAACACAAGGGCTGCTTCCGTTAAATCCTAGACTCCCAAGCCTGGAGACATTTACGTGAACATCTTACCCCAGAGCTCCACCTGACCTAGCTCTTCGCGTTTCCGCGCCTACAATACATACATCACGGGCGCGTTGCTCGGTCCTGGCGACTGCAGACCAGTCGTCGTCACCTTCAGTCTGTTCGACTAAAAAAAAAAAAAGAGCCCAAGGTCTCTTTCTGACGGCTTATATCGAGAAAACCTCCCTTTCCCCAAAGTGCCATATGTTTCTGAGATGCCACTGCATCGCCCTTGGGAACAGATGATCACCTGAAGACCGTATACAAATATGTACGTAGAATTAGATATCACACAGATAGTATACGTACAATTTTTAGGAGAGCTTATTTCGTATTGACGGAAAGAGCTACCCTTAAGTTATAAATTCGGAGGATCTAGTTCTACAGGACACATATGTCCGGTAGCCATTTCCGGCTTAACGTTGGTCGAAGCCGGTAGGGTGAATACAATGTCATAATCGCTTTTTCTTAGCGCAGGTGCGTCTTTGGAGCCTAACGTCTTCAGAATTACTCTTGTCAAGAGATTCTTACCTCGAGGCAAGGAAATTTGAATATTATATAATAAATAAAAATGTTAATATGTACATGCACATTTGGAAGACTGATTTATCTGTCCTTACACTCGTTTCATTGAATGTTGACATTAAATTCTTCTCTGACACACTGCCAGTGTTGCCAAATTATAAAAGCTCCTCCGGGAAGTAATATTTCGTTCAATGAAAACAATGTTTAAGGAGAAGAAATTAAATTTACATAAAAGAACAGAAACTCAAGAGGAACGTTAATAGAGTTATACGTCTCACAGTTTTAATACAATTACTCCCAAAACAAAGGTTCTTTTTATGCTTTTGTTTTAGCGAAATCTATCTTTCTAATGAGATTGTGAGAGGAAGGTTTATAGCTCAAGACTGGATTGTTGTTGTTTTTTCTTTTCTTTTTTTTTCTTTGTGGGGAAAAATTCGTTTATCTTTCACGTAAGAAAAGTGGATGGCTCGGATATGAACCCTTCGTTGACAACCAGTACAATAGCCAATAGATGGCTCAGGCGAAAATAACTTGGGATGATCACAATTCCTCTATCCAAGCCATAACACCGACACTTGCAGATGATTAATAGAAGCTCGTGTCGAATCACTCGCTCTGCTGTCGTCGCTGCATCACGATTGTTACGTCATTCCCTCATGATTTATCTTCGACAATTGTCTTCATCATCCGAAAATGATTTACTCTCTCGTTCTCTGTGCTCCTTCAAAGACAAACAAGAAAGGTCCGTTATGAAGGCCAATTTCCGAGTTCCCTCTCTAGGAAACCACTTTGCATAAGATGATTAAACTCAAGCCATTAACTCCGCAGAAAGAAAAGCTCGGAGAAAATTTAACTGGCTAATTACGGAGGAGGAGAAGACCAGAAATTAGCAAAATTGCTGTTCGAACATTAAATTCCATGCCTTCCAGGCTCCAATTGAGTGGGGAGGGAAGTGACTTTTTGTTCTTCTGTTTAGAGCTCAGTGTTGGTTAACAGAGCTCAGGAACTACCATTTTCTAATGAAATAGAAGTCAGCAGTCGCTCCAGGGCACTGATAAGGTATTGAAAAACTTTAATCTATCAGGCGAAAACATGTGAGGAAGATCTTAATTATGTAACAGTTTGCTTAAGTATTTTTAAACTTAAGCATCGTGCGCCAAAGACTTACTCAACTTCTTAAATCGGGCCCGTTCGTTCAATGGATATGCTGAAAGGCTAAAATTAAATCAATCTTTGCAAAACTTGTAGCGTCAGTCCATCAGTATTTACGCTATCAATTTTTTATTGTATATGCTTTTTCCAAGTCACTTTGTGGCAACCAAGCATTAAAGAGGGTGATAGCACTACTTGCACAAACTTCTGATAAGGATTCGATATTATTACGGCATATATTGTTAACAATACTTTAATGCAAAACGTATATGGAATTTATCACTTTGTTGCATCAAATAAATGCATTTACAAGTGACATGTCCGCTCAAAACGTTTCAGATATGTATCAATAATGTTAAAAATCCCTCATTTTCGTTACACTTTCCGAGATATCTTACAATTACTTTTCAGCAACATCTATTTTGGAACATAGCTCTTTGTACATTGTACTTTTGGTTTGGCAACGGCGTGGACGCGCATGCGCGTTTATGCCATTTCGCCGAAGCACTTTCGTAGTCGTATTTCCACGTGCTACTGGGATATTCTTTGGTGATACTGTCGTAACTCGAGTTAGCTAATTAGTTGATATATATTACATCCTTTTTTTTTTTTTTTTTTTTTGATTCAAGATCATCTGAAAGTAAGTAAGTATTCTAATTATTATAATTTTTAAATTCTAAAACGTATTTTATAAAATCTAAGTAGATGGCTGTGTTGTTGCATTAGTATACTATACCAGCATTTTTGTTTTTACTGGAAGCTGAGAAATTTCATATTGGTAGGTAGTATTTAGAGAAATGACGAATTTTATTTTCTTTCTTTTTTTCGCTGAAATATAGTCTATTCCACATGTATAATAGAAATTCGACATCCTCATTGGGACCGATTTTTATTTCTTTTGTTATCAATATATAAACTCCGCCACTGTTCCCAATGGACAGCGGACTGTGTTGAACCTGTGAAAACGTAAACAACTCGTAATACGACTGTTGTTGCTTTTGAACCAGCTGTCGAGTGTAATATTTTTATTGTGATTTTACAAAGTTTATTAAAACTATGATGTTCAACGTAGTATATAGGTAACAGTAATATGTTGATGTTCCAAATACTTTCAAATACGTAACAGTAATATAACGAAGTTACAAATATCTTTCAAATACGGAACAGTAATGTAACGAAGTTACAAATATCTTTCAAATACGGAACAGTAATGTAACGAATTTACAAATATCTTTCAAATACGGAACAGTAATGTAAAGAAGTTACAAATATCTTTCAAATACGGAACAGTAATGTAACGAAGTTACAAATATCTTTCAAATACGGAACAGTAATGTAACGAAGTTACAAATATCTTTCAAATACGGAACAGTAATGTAACGAAGTTACAAATATCTTTCAAATACGGAACACTAACATGAAGTTGGTATGTCGAAGTTACAAAGACCATTCACTGTAACGTATCGGTTATGTTTTAAAGTTATGTAACGCTTAAGGACATTTTGACGTAACCGTAAGGTTTCTGAAACATTACTGTTACATTGCGCAACGTATCTGAAAAGTCTCAACGTTTCAGTGCTACGTACTTGTAACATATACGAAAATAATGGTCTCCCCAAGTTTCTTCCACAATGGTCTGTCTTGTGCCAGTCTCCTCCATGTTACTCCAGCATACTTTCGAATTTCATCCGCTCATCTCCCATGTGGTCTTCTTTTGGGTCTTTTCCTGTCCCTTGGAATCCAGTCTAAAATTTCGTTTGTCCGTCGATGGTCCGCCTTTCAGGCAATATGTCTAGCCCATTGCCATTTCAGAGATTTTACTCTGATCATGATGTCTTCCACTCTTGTCATTTTTCTGATCCACGAGTTCCTCTTCTTATCTCTCCTGGTTACACCACGCATGCACCTCTCCATGCTGCTTTGAGTTATCTGTAGTCTTTGTATGTCTCTTTTAGTTAAGGTCCATCTCTGCACCGTATGTAATCACTGGAAGGATGCATTGATCAAACACTTTTCATTTAAGACATAATGGCATATTGCTCTTAAAAATTGTATTGTTTCTTCCAAAGGCTTTCCATCCAAGTTTTATACACTGATCAATTTCTTTATCAATGTGACCCTCACTTGATATCTGCTGTCCAAGGTAAATAAATGTAGGTATCGGTCATGTCCTGCTTTTCCCCATCAAGCGATAAATCTTCACTTCTTGTAAAAGTATTGTACCTCACTTTCGTCTTTTGAAAGTTCATTTTTAATACCACTTCTCTATTCTTGTCAGCAAGTTCTTGGGTCATACTCTGCAGCTCTGATGGGGTAGTTGCAAAAATGATTGCGTCGTCAGTAAAACGAAGGTGAGATAAATAACCTCCATTAATCTTTATATCTTTGTTTTCCCAGTTCAGCGATTGAAAGACTTTTTGCAATATGGCATTAAAGAGTTTGGGAGATATGATGTAACCTTGTCTTACTTCCTCTCCACTTTTTGTGCGTGTTGTCCTGGTAGCCGAATCTTTGCCCTTGCATTTTCATACATGCTATTAATAATACTAATATATGCCCCAGGTAGCACATCCTTGCAATTAAACGTAGTTCCCAACACTGAGCCACCGTCTTCTATTCCTAAAAGACGGTGGCTCAGTGTTGGGCCTACGTTATATTCCAAGGCTGTGCTACCTGGGGCATCTTCAATACCACAGGATTTCAAAGCCATTGTAACTGCTGATGGTTTCATTAATGAATAGATGTAACTAAATATTGAGAGTGAATAACACGCCGTTTTCTCCAATTTTATGTGGGGGTGTAGGAAATTTATTTTGTGCAGCCCATAAAAAGAATCACAGAATTAGTTACGAGGTATACTTTATAGGAACCGAGAACCGGCGCCTAGTTGTTTAGTATAAATGCTCTTCGAAAGTATAAAACTCCGGTCAGTTAGAGTTCGTTCCTGTATAATTTTTCTTTGCTGCTTTTCCCCTGGGCAGGGCAATGTTAACAAGCCTCCCATAACTTTATTCCAAGGACTGCAGTCTACACAAAGAAGTTGGTGCCAGATTCTACCTGTTAGTCCCGTTATATCAGGACAAGCATTCGGTTGAGATAGGAGCATACATGTATACACTAAGTGGCCACTTTATTATAACCACCCCTTCAGTACTTCGTTGGCCAACCTTTTGCCTTTAATACTGCGTCGATTCTTCGTGGCATGGACTCCACGAGATTGTGGTAGGTGGTTTGTGGAATCTGAGACCATGCTTGATGAATAACACTTTCCAAGAGTGTGAGATTGCAGGATTGTAAATCCAGCTGTCGGATGGCTCGTTCAACTTCATCCCACAAATTCTCAATGGGGTTGAGATCTGGAGATTGTGGGGGCCACCTAAGCAAAGTAAACTCACCGGCATGTTCCTGAAACCAATCCTGTACAATACGAGCACTATGGCAGGACGCATTGTCTTTTTGAAAGTAGCCATCGCCATTGGGATAAACCATCCACATGAAAGGATGCACTTGTTCCGCAACGATGTTTAGATATGATGTGCCAGTCAGACACAAATTAAAGGGCACAAAGCATGCCAGGAAAACATTCACCAAACCACAACGATGGGTCCATCACAGCTTGAAGGTTTGTAGCAATGCATTTGGTGTCCATGCTTTCGTGCTGTTTCTGCCAAATTCTCACTCGTCCATCGCCATGGTGAAACTGAAAACGTGATTCATCGGACCACATAATTTGTTTCCAATTATCGACTGTCCAATCCTTGTGCTCCTGGGCGAACTAGAGACGTTTTCTCTTGTTAACTGCAGACAGCAAAGGTGTTCGAACAGGCCTTCGGCTGCCATATCCCATGCGATGCAGTGTACGGCGGACAGTGCGTGCAGATATCATTTGAGGGGATATTTGATTAAGATGGTCTGTAATTTGCTGCACTGTTGCCCTTTTGTTGTCTGTTACCAGTCTGGACACTCTCCGTTCCCCCCGAGCAGTCATTAGTCGATGACAACCACACGTTGCACGTAGAGATGCAGCTTTCTGGCTGACAGTCCAGTCTTTAAACACTTTAACAACAGCTGCTCTGGAACATTTCACAAATGCTGCGATTTCGGTGGTACTTGCTCCCTGGCTCCAAGCTCCTACAACCATCCCACGTTGAAAGTCCGTCAAATCGCATTTTTTACCCATCTCGTCACCCAAAAATCACTTCTAACACAGTCGCAAGCACTAAGATTTCCCTTTTTATACTAACCTCGCCCTCTGGCGGCAACAGCGTGCAGCCATAGCTCATTCGCTTAAAACTGTCAGGTGGTCATAATAAAGCGGCCTCTCAGTGTATCAAACACAGTATTCCGTACGTTTCTTAATATCTGATAATCTAAAAAGAAAAATTCCTGGGCTCAGCCCTGAACCCATCTAACCACAGAAAATCCCTTAACTCCGCTATGCCTAGAAAAATAGTGCCTTTAAGGCTCTCCTTCACCATTGGTTCTTTCCTTCCATGGTAACGAAGGAAATTTCAGTAAATCAGTATTTCGAAGCAGAAGTTCCGCTCTTGCAGAGAATAACAGACGGAAAGACAACTCAAATGATGGTGTTTCCTGCATACAAGTTGCATGTAAGTGAAAGCTGGAAACGCGACGAACTGGCGTAGGATGTAAATTTTTTCGCGATGAATTGAATGCATATACTTTTTGGACACTTCGTAAAACACTTCGTACGTATTATTCCCAATGTTGGCCTTTCGTCAGTCTTCTAGGCGCGAACTTTACAAAATGCGCTGCATGTGCACACGTGCTTTTCAATGATAACAAGCCATGTATGCAGAGGAAGGATTTCTGGATTTGTATATCAGTAGTAATGAAGGCTTGTGTACTTATACTGCATGAGGGAAAGGTTTGCTACTTTACTCTTTAGAATGCCAATACAACTTGGGATTGGAGCGGCAATTAGCGTAGTTTGCGTAGAAAGGAATTTCTATAACTGTGAACTTGTGCGATATGAAACCGTTTTGCCTGCTGACTTCTAATGACTAGCTATCATCATTAACTTTATAGCCGCAGAAAGTAATTACAAACTTGATTGTTGGAGGAGATGTAATTAAGACGATGAACGAGACCATCTGCGGTAACTTACAGCGATAACTTTCCGAGGCATATGTACGCATCTCAAGCACTTCAGGCCACTCTGAATGGTTAACTCTAGAATATCTTTCAAATGTTGGAAGAGGAATTTATGTTTGATGTGAAAATTTAAAACAGAATGCGATGTAAGGGAAGCAATTAATGTAATATACGTATGCGTAAGAAACATCTGAGGATTTTTTTTTCAGCTGAGCTGTAATAAATATAACACAATGTTTTAGTTTAAATAAGTTGCTTAGTAGGAACTCACAGAGTTCAACATATCTGCATATCTGCTTCACAATAAAGGTCATAATAACGAAAAAAAAAGCCATATTTTGGAAATTTTGAAAATGAAGATTCAATTGCAGTATAGAAATGAGATTAATCAGTGCCTTTCTATAGCATAAGCGAGCAAGGAGGCTTTCTGGGGCCGCTATTTCAAGGGGCTACGGATTTTAATCTTTTTTTCTTTTTATCGTTTTCCCATTTTTATTCTGCATTGCCTTTTGACAATTGCGTAATGTCACCCTCGCTGTTTAATATATTTATGGATGCGTGCATGAGTGACGCCAAGATGGACAATACTGGTTTATGTCTTAGTAATATCCGTGTGTGCAGATTGTTGTATGCAGATGGCACAGTCCCATTGGCAGAGAGACAAAGCGAGTTGCAGAGTATGTTGTCCCGGATGTACGAAGTTTGCATGAAATTCAAACTGAGAATAAAGTTATGGTTTTTTGAGCGAGAAACTGTTAGCACTGAATGTAGTATAATACTAAATAGCCAGTGATTGACCAGGTGAATGAGTTTGTTTATTTAGGAAGCATGTTTGACAGAGAGAACAAATCGGATGATGAAATTAGTAGGCGAGCGAATTCTTCATTGAAAGTCATAGCTGGTTTGGGAGGTTTTCACAGGCATGATGGGTTCTCAAGAAACACGGCTGTATATGAAAGTGTAATTGTTCCTACTCTGATGTAGGGCAGTGAAACATGGGTGCTACAGAAGAAACATAAGAGTCGTTGTGTGCTGGAGAAATGCGTTACTTATGGAGGGTTTGTGGCAAGACACGTTCTGATCTTGTGAGAAATGAAGATGTGTTGCAGTTGTGTAATGTTGTTAACAAGGTGGAGAATAATATGCTTCGGTGGTTTGGCCATGCAGAGAGAATGAGTGATGAGATGCTTACTAAGAAAACTTTTTTGCCCAAGTGGCAGGAAGGAAAGGCAGAGGAAGTCCAAGGAAGTCATGGGAGGATCAGATTCAGGAGTGTCTTTATGAGAAAAAGATTGAGTGTGAAGTAGAGAAAGTTTTGTGCACGTCATGTGATGGATGTCAGTAATACCGAGTTGTGTGTCAAGATCGCTGTAAATGGAGAAGTTTGATACGGCAACAGTAAGCAAAATAACCAGTTAAAAATTTATCTGGTAGTTTGTATTTCTTTGTGGAGCTAACCTCTGAATTTCAAAGAATAGCTTAGTGATATGTATGTATGTATGTATGTATGTATGTATGTATGCATGTACCCATACAGCACAAAACGTTTCAGATATGTTTCAATAATGTTACAATCTCTCATTTTCGTTACACTTTCAGATATATCTTACAATTAAGTTTCAGCAACATCTATTTTGGAACATAACTCTTTGTTCATTACGGTTATGTTAAAAATAGTATTCACCGATTCTACTGCTTTATATTTCCATTGTACGTAATTGCTACCTTGATGTTACATTCCGGCGATGTTTAGGATTTTTGGTTTGGCAACGGCATTTATGCCGTTTCACCGAAGCACTCTCGTAATCGTTCCATGTGCTATGCTACTGAGATATTCTCTGGTGATATTGTCGTACTCGAGTTAGCTAGTTAGTGTACACTAGTGTCTGTCCTTAAGTTCTGCACGCCAGTGTATAATATCTTAGTACGTTTGTCCGGTTTGAATCAGAAAAAAAGTCTCAATAAAAGTAGTTTTTAGTTTGTAAAGGTAGAAAAAAATAATGTTGATATATTGAGAAGTTTAACGACTACGCAAGTTTTGAAAAAAATAGAGGAAAATATGCATTAAAAGGTACATTTCGTTGATAAATCATGAAGAAATTTAAGTCATCCTACATAAAAATAAAATGATCTATGGAAAAAAATGTATTTTTATTAAATTACGTATCCGCAAAGCATTAAAAAAATAGATTAAGATATGTATTAAAAGGTACATTTCGTTGATTAATCATGAAGAAATTTAAGTGATCCTACAGAAAAAAGTGATCCGTTGAAAAAATAATGAATTTCTATTAAATAACGTATTCGCAAAGGCCCTTGGTCGAGTGGGATAATGCATCTGCCTAGAAACCCGCTGGACAGGGATTCAAACCTTGTGTGATCTTCGAGGAATTGTATTTCCTTGAAAAAAAATTTCCCTGGCGTCGTGACGTCACACCGTAAAACTTCCTGATAGGGAAAAACAAAATGGCGTACAAAAGATATCGGTGCGACCATGTGAGGAGGTAAAAATAAAAAAATTGGCAAACTAAACATGTTCGGTAGGACCAGGTGGCACACAAAATGTTATATTTGAACACAAAGAGAAAATTGCGGACGGAGGAAGGTCGGGAAGATCACGTGGGGAAAAAATGGCTGCGACTAACGTCCTGATTGATCAGCAATCGACCACATCCGTCCTTGACGCAGCACGCGGACGGCTTACTTTTTTCAGAAACTCCCATTATCACGTAACAGTAATACAGAATGATGACACAAATATCTTTCAAATACGTAACAGTAATGTAACGAAGTTGCAAATATCCGTCAAATACGTAACAGTATCATGAAGTTGGTATGTTGAAGTTACAAAGACCTTTCACTGTAACGTATCAGTTATGTTTCAAAGTTATGCAACGTTTGCGGACATTTTGACATAACCGTAAGGTTTCTGAAACATTACTGTTACATTGCGCAACGTATCTGAAAAGTCTCAATGTTTCAGTGCTACGTGCTTGTGATATATACGAAATATTCTGTGCTGTGTGTGTATATGTATGTACACTGGAGTTCAAAAATTAAGGACGAGACGGTTTTTCGAATGTAACGTCGTGCAGAAGTGCTCCACATCGACTCAAATCATACCATAAGATCCCCAAGATGTAAGAATATGGGACAAGTGAGCAAAACCGTCCAAACAAGGAATCCAAAGGATACAAAGGCACTTTATTGAAAAGGTAGCTTCGAGCACAACTGGACAGAAGACAGAAACGTCCATGTGACAGGCGGCTGCAAAGAAATATGCAATATTTAGTAGGGGATAGGTTCACCCCTGACTGCGTTGCAGGATTTACAACGTCTGTCCATGCTGAGGACGAGGTTGTCAAGGAGCTGTTGAGGCATCGCGGCCCATTCCTCTTGTAGCGCCAATCTCAGATGCGGAATCGTTGCTGGCGGCTGGTGACGTGCAGCCAAGCGTCTCCCGATAAAGGTCCCACACGTGTTCAATTGGATTTAGGTCCGAGGACCTTGCGGGCCAATCCATGCGTTGAATATCTTCACTCTCCAACAGCTCTGCGACAGCCACTGTACGATGAGGTGTAGCGTTGTCGTCCATGAAGAGGAACTCAGAACCCACAGCACCTCTAAACAGACGCATGTGAGGCAGAAGAACCTCGGTACAATAGCTGACAACAGTGACTGAACCTCCTTGGAAGATGTGGAAGTCAGTACGGCTACCATGCATGATACCGCCCCAAACGAGAACTCCGCCACCTCCAAACCGGTCCCTTTCGATGATGTTGGAGGTGTGATTGCGTGTTCCCTGCTCTCTCCAGATGTGTATACGTCCAGAATCGCTCGTCAGACTAAATAGGCTCTCATCCGTAAAGAGAACTCGACCCCATTACTGATGTGTCCAGTTCTTGTGTTCCTGGCACCACAGAAACCGCCGTCTCCGATGAGCAGGCGTTAATGGCACACACCTTACTGGTCGTCGTGCAAATAAACCACCTTTGTGTAGCCTCCTGGCCACGGTAAAAAGCGATAACGAACGTCCAGTTGGCTGTTGCATGTGCCTTGCGATTTCTCCCGCTCTTTGCCGTCTGTCTCTTCTCGCCTGTAAGACAATAATACCCGTCGTCCGCCGCCGTGGTTGCTCGTGGATGACCGCTGCCAAACTCTCGGGCAGCTTTTCCTGTCGTTTGAAATGCTCTCCAAGCTTGTGAAACGATATTGTGAGCGATCCCGAACTCCTCGGCCGCACAAGTCACACTTCGACGTTCTTTCAACTTCCCAATGACGCGACATCGGGTAAAGTCATCCAAATGTCGTCTACTGGATTGCCTGTTGGCCTTATCATACGGTGGCAGCAACTCGACGTCGTTCAAACCGATGTGCACCGTGCAATAGTTTTCACCAAATTGCTGAGCGTACACCGCCCGTGTGCTTTATACCCTTCCCCCCCCCCCCACGTCATGCTGCATATATGCGCATGCCCTACCGTACCGGACCCTAGTCTATCTCCTGAGTGGTCTTTCGGTCCGTTCTGCCTGCTCGTTCCGCTGTTATGCTAATTTCTCCTCTTCGTCCTTAATTTTTGCACACCAGTGTATTACCTTTGACAAAAAAGAAATAAGTAAAATCACGGAAAAGATAAATAGTCGAAATATCGTAGAATGAATCTTCCTGTCAAAAAGTGTTGAAGACCAACAATGGCTGAAGAACAATAAAGTGGATTATCTTTAATATCAATTGAAAATGGTATTCCTGCGTCTTTGGAACAGTTGCAGATTTTTTCTAGAAACTCAAGAAAAGTTGCTTTTTATCATCATCATTGTCAACCATTATCAATTCACTGCTGGACGAAAGTTTCCTCCACAACGGTCTGTCTTGTGCCAGTCTCCTCCATGTCACTCCCGCATACTTTCGAATTTCATCCACCCATCTTCCATGTGGTCATCTTCTGGGTCTTTTCCTGTCCCTTGGAATCCAATCTAAAATTTCGGCTGTCCATCGATGATCTGTCCTTCTGGCAGTATGTCCAGCTCATTGCCATTTCAGGGATTTAACTCTGATCATGATGTCTTCCACTCTTGTCATTTTTCAGATTAACGGGTTCCTCTTCTTATCTCTCCTGGTTACACCAAGCATGCACCTGTCCATGCATCTTTGAGTTGTCTGCAGCCTTTGTATGTCTCTTTTAGTTAAGGTCCACGTCTCTGCAACATACGTAAGCACTGGAAGGATGCATTGATCAAACACTTTTCTTTTAAGACATAATGGCATATTGCTCTTGAAAATTATGCTGTTTCTTCCAAAGGCTCTCCAGGCAAGTTTTATACGCCGATTAATTTCTTCATCAATGTGACCCTCACTTGATATCTGCTGTCTAAAGTTAAGATAAGAGTAATTTTTTTCGGTAAATTTTAAATAAAAAAACATAATGCTCTAAGGAAGAACATTCTTTTTTCTCGTTTAAGTTTTTTACTGTAGTTATAAACAATTGTCTAGAAGTTAAGACTTCAGTTATGTGACTTAAAGTTTACGCAGTTTTAATCTAAAAAGCAATATACAATGACATTTACAAATATGCATGACCGCAGTCACCTTTCGAAGAAATTTGAAAAAATATAGGTATTAAGTTCATTGTACACTCATGGCGTAAAGTTAAGTTACAAAAGGTTTTTTTCATCATAGTAAAAAACGGGATGAAACTTTGAGAGTTTTGCAGCGAACATAACAAACTGTGACTGATACGTAAAGTAACGCATAACCGCAAGATGACACGCCCATGACGTTCCAGTAGGTGTTGAACATAGACTCGAGGAGATAACAGTCGTGAACGTCAGGCAGGAACAAGGCTGTAAAAGAACTTTGCTGTTGTTAAACTGCAAGTAACGGACATGTTTTCAAAATGTCACACAGCCAACGTTTAAGCGATGATATGCGATGGCGGGCGAATGGGAGATTGGAGGCTGGGCAATCCCAAGCAGAGGTGGCAAGTTGGCTTCGTGTGTCTCGAATGTTTATCAACAGGCTCTGGAGTCAGTTTGAGTCGGCAAAAAGACAGCCAGGCATTTTCATGTAGGACTTCCGTCCACAGAGAATATTTAGGCCCAAACCACCTACAGCGTCCGCCTTTTGGGCAGGGCACAGAAACGCAAGGAGTGAGAGGAAATCTAGCGACTTGACAGAACAGTTTGTGAGTGAAGGAGAGCACAGTAGATGGCGCCACCGTACAAATACGATGTTGCTCATAGAGAGGTGAGAGAAATTCAGGAGGGAATAGGAATGGATACCCAACGTAACCAGGAGGGTCCAACCCCGGGACCGTCATTTAACGTACTCGTCCGATGCACGGCGGATATTCAGCGATTGTTAACAAATCTCACCATCTCTGTTAGATCAGCCTAGGATTGGACCTGGGTACCCTCCATTGACAGTCTGGCTCCTAACCACTAAGCCACCCGCGGCTCTGGAGGCAGTTCGAAAATTCAGAAAGTGCTTGTAAACGACCTGTAGCAGGCTGATCAAGGTCCGCTTTCTTTCCATAACTGCAAGACGCAACAGAAGCATGACATCTCATCTGCTGGCTTCAGAGCTGACCGCAGCAACTGGACAATCAGTATACCGCTGGACAGTGACCAGAAGGCTTCAGGAAAGCGTCCTTTATTCCAGAAGACCTGTGGTTTGCGTGCCGCTGACATCTTCTCACTGGAGGGAAGGATTAAGTTGAGCTCAGAAACATCTACACTGGTCACGTGAACAGTGGTGTAACGTTCTCTTCACGGATAAGTCACGTTTCTCATTGAAAACGAATCTCCCTCGTGTATTCATCTGGAGAGGACGTGTCATGCGTTACCATCCATCGAACACTCGAGAGAGGGATACATATGAAGGGGCTGTGGTTGTATGGTGTGGACAGGCATAATATGTAACAACTGGACCTGTTTTCCAGGGGTTCCATCAATGCTATCCGCTATCCAGATGAAATCGCTGCATCTTATATTCGCTTATTCTCAACTGCTGTTGGCTCTGAATTTGTTTTAATGCAGGACAGTGCCTGAATCCGTGCCGCCCAACTGGTGCTGTGGCACATTGAAAGTGAAGATGTTGCGGTCATGGAGTGGCCAGCAAGGTCTCGTAATCTTATTCCACTAGAACACCCGTGCGACGCTTTAGGGAGACTGGTGGCTGCTCTGAGTCCCCCACTCCAAGAAACGTACAGAAGTTCCCTTGTACAACAGTACAGCACACTGCCCTCATAGCTTATCGACTCTCTTTTGGACAGCATGCCGCAATGCTCTCCGTCAAGTGTCATCTTGAGAGGCGTTCTTGTAAGTTTATTAATTTGTATATTTGTGTTTGTTTTTCGAATAACACTGTTTGCTCGAAATACATTCAGTGCTTTATCTTCATTTTGGAGTATATTACGTGTTGTCCATGTTCTTGTTTGGCCGCGTTTCAGTGTAATATATCTAACCATTTTCTCACAATATTGGTATTTGTGTTTGTAAATTAACTTTTGTCCATGAGTGTATATTCCATAACGTATAGGCATTTTTTTTTAATTTTAGTTTCCTGTCATTCAGGAAAAAATACGTTACTCTAATCAGATTAAAATTTATATTTCAGGGATGCACCTTATTCAGTCATAAGTACTTTTCAGAATGAAAAAGGCTATTTTTACCTAGGTCAGCCGAATTACTAAGTTCAAAGCTGAGGCTAATATTGGTACTTATAAAATTAAACATGCATGAGAATGAGTGAGGAACTTGAAGCATTAATACGTTCTGTTTACATCCGGTAATTAATCGCACTATTCAGTGCAAATTTATGCATTTCAAGTTTCGCTACCGTTATTCCGACCATGAAAATCTTATTTAGCATGAGATAGGCTAGTGTTACTAGAACATATACTAGGGGTGTTCAAATGAAAAGGTACGAAATGACACTGTGGGTATAAATGGAGACTTTATTCAAAGTATACACCATAGGCCGTGGCACAATGATCCCATTGATTAACGAGCCGAAGGATTCTTTGTTCCCAGAATTCCTGTGGCCGTGACGAGACCCAGTCCTGCTCAGCGTCCTTGAGTTCGTCGTCCGAGTGGAAGCGCTTCCCTTTCAGATGTTTTTTCAGGGGATCAAACACATGGAAATCGCAGGGCGACATGTCCGGGCTGCAGGGCGGATGGTCAAGCTGCTCCCACTGGAACTTGGCCAGTTCCGCGTGTATGACCCTGGAGACGTGTGGACGCGCGTTATCATGGAGCAGAACCACACCCTCCTTGAGCAGCCCCGGTCTTTTGTTCTTGACGGACCTGCGTAGGCTTCGGAGTGTCTCACAGTACACATCGGAGTTAATGGTTCGTCTGTGCTGGAGGAATTCAACAAGTAGTCAATTGGACGGCGCTCTTTATAAGAGCCTCTGCTCTCTCCTGCGCATGCGGGCGCCCGCGCATGCTCCTATCCACGCCGGCGACTCCAATCGCATCCCTAAATGACTACCTCCGAGAGCGCGAAGACATTCTTCCCGCGCTGCTCCTGCAAGCCGGATGCATTGCTAAGTACCTTCGTGGGTTTGTTCATGACCCCTGCACCACTCATGGACCCTTGGCTGCGTAAACCGATTACAACAACTCCTGAAAGTTGCTCCGCGACTCCTCCAACCAACGACTGACCAGTCCATTCAAGGTCACGACCCTTAATTGCAGAGGGTTCGCTAGCCCCCTAGCGAATGCTCTTGTAATGGAAGACCTCTCGCCCCTCGGGCCCGATCTGTTACTACTACAAGAAACAAACTGCCATTCCTCCACTCTGTTTACTCGCTGGCGTGCTAGCGATTATGTGTTCCATCATGCTTTCCGCTACTCATCTCACGGTGGACTTGCTATCGGAATACATCAACATTTCCGATCCACCCTCACTGCACTCTCAGTGCAGAACTTATGCCGAGATTTACTCCAGCAAGTCTCCTTCACAGTTGGCGGAGCTCGATTTCACATCTTTAATGTGTATATTCCATGCACCTCTATTCATTTATCCATCTTGTTCACCAAACTCCGTAAAGCTCTCTCGAAAGTCTCACCTTCGGATCGTGTGCTCTTGGGTGGAGACTTCAATTGCACCCTTGACCCGGCTCTGGATCGCTCTCCTTCGTCACGAGAGCGTCGGACGGATCTCGTCGCACTACTCCATGACCTTGTTGCTGATTTCTCCTTCACCGATGCTTATAGGCGCCTTCATCCACAAGAGACCTCACACACGTGGCGCTCGTCTGGGAGTCAGCTTCCATCAACTGCACGCTTGGATCGGGTTTACGTTTCCACACCGCTTCTTGCGTCTATTACCGGGTTGCAACATCAACCTACTGCTTCCTCAGACCACTGCACGGTCACCCTCACAGTGTTTGTTGCGGCGTCACTCCCTCGGACTGTTCGTCCGTGGACATTTGACTCCTATCTCTTCACTGATCCTGAATTTTGTGCCTCTGTCCGTTCTTTTCTCGCTGCTCGTCGCGCAGGGTTGCATTCCGCACCCTGTACCTTGACGTATTGGCTTCGTGTCAAGCATCAGCTCCTCTTACATATCAAGCAACTTTCCTTCACCATGAAGACTTCTAGTCAGATGCGCCTCGATCACGCCAGGCAGATGCTCACACTGATTGGGTTATCAGATCCGCTTTTTCCAGCATATCAGGCGGAGCTCCAGGCTTTGCTGAAACCTCTTGCGCAGCAAGCACTTTTACGTCTGCGCATTAAACATCTCAATCCGGAGGAATGCACCTATGATTTTCTAACATCAATGGAATCTGCACGTAAGTCTTCTACCTCGCTTCGTCATCTTCGCCTCCCCTCTGGCGAAATCACATCCGATTCGGCAGCGATTTGCTCTCACGTTCGTCAGTTCTATACCACCAAGTTCAGTGAAACTCCTCCCCCTTCTCCCTCTGCTCTCCCCCATCTTCTCAATAACCTACCTCAAGTTCCGTCTCATCTTGCTCCCACCCAGTCTCTTGCACCCACATCCACGGAGGTGTCCGACACCTTCTCTTCCCTTAACCCCCATGCCGCTCCGGGTCCGGACGGCCTCTCTTTTCCTTTTTACCGTGCGTTCTTGCCTCTTTTGTTGCCTTTTCTCCTCTCCGCTTTTTCTGCTGCATTTAACTGCTCCCCCTCCCGAGGAGTTTCACGGACGCACATGTGGTCCTATTTCCCAAGAAGGGTGACCCTCTTGACTTGGGAAATTGGCGCCCCATTTCTCTTCTCAATCAAGATTATAAACTCTATACTAAGCTTCTTTCCCGTCGACTAAACTCTATCCTTCCTCACATCCTTGCTGACTCTCAAACCTATACTGTTCCTGGCCGTTCTCTTTCCTCCAATGTTCAACTTCTTCGCGATCTCATTCATCTTGCCAAGACTCATTCTGAACCTCTTGCTCTCCTTTCCTTAGACCTCCGTTCCGCTTTCGATAATATCTCACACGCCTATTTAACACAAACCCTGCTACACTTTGGCTTTCCTCCACAATTTGTCTCCGTTCTTCTCTCCCTCTACTGGGACGCCGTTTTCCATGTCAAGACGGCATCTTTTCTCACAGCACATGTTCCCTTCAAGCGGGGAGTTCGTCAGGGCTGCCCGCTTTCTGGTCAACTGTTTGCGATTGCCGTCGAGCCTTTTCTACGCTCTCTGCAAACATCTCTTCTAGCACAACTTCCACCACCAGTTGCCAGCTCACGGCATCACTCAGTCATTTACTCTGCTTATGCAGATGACATCACCGTCTGCATTCGTAGCGACTCACAGTTCCAACTGCTTCGTCGTTTGTTCTCCGCATATGCTTCATGTTCTGCAGCTGAACTGAATACGTCTAAGAGCACTGGGTTGTGGTGCGGGTCGTGGTCCAATCGCTTGGATGCTCCATGGGGGGCCACATGGTCATCCACTACCCAACGCTTCCTGGGTGTGCACTTAGGCGCACCACAAGCTACATCCAGTGCAACTCGCTCGGAACTCCATCCTCGCTTCCTCCGCACAGCTGCATTCTGGTGTCGTGCGCAGTTCTGTACGTCCTACTACCAGCGTGCAAATCTCACCAGGACATACCTTCTGTCCATCTGCAAGCATTCTTGGATTGCATCTACGACCCCGCTTTTCTGTCTCCAGGAGGTTACACGCTGCCTTACTCGAGTAATGTGGGCGGGTCATCACTGGATTAACGTCCACAAGCTCTGTGCTCCTCCCTCCTATGGTGGTGCTGGCCTACCTGATGTCCCGCTGTGCTACAAAGCAAGCCGAGTGATCAACTTCATTCACATTTTCACGGCTCCAGTGGCTTCCGCAGTTCAGGTACGTGACGTTCTTGCCTCCTTGCGTAACCCACATTTTTCCTTTCTTTCTTTAGTTCTCATGGATTGCTGTCCTTTCCCCCCTCCAAACTCCCACCTGCATATTCTGAAGCCCTCATTCACCTTCGCTCTCTCCCCCTCATTCGCTCCCCTCCCTCTTCAACTCTAGAGCTTCTTTCTGAACCCCTCTTCTTCAACTCCCTTGTTCATCCCCCCCATCTCCCCTGTTTTTCATTCCCCTCTTGGCTCCGAGCAGGTGTAGTAACTGTACAAGACCTCACTAACTCGGATCTATCCTGGCGCCCTCTCTCTGGCCTCCCCCTGCTATTCTCTCGTCCCCATCCGCCCATTTGGTCTATGACTCTCTGCTAACTGCACTTCTTTCGCTTTTCCCTGATCTTGTCTCCCCCACCGGTCTCGTCTCTGTCTTTTCTGCCCCTCTTCCGCTGCCGTTTTTCCTCCGACTCACAAACTCGGTTCTTCCTCTCTCCTCTCTCTCCTCTAAATCTCTTTATCGTTTTCTAGTGCACCTTGCCACCCCTTCACCGCTCTCTATTCTGGAGGTTCCCCCTGCTTCTCTTCCTCTTGTCTGGGCCGCTGCCCGCTCACCCTTATCTGCCCCTCTTGAAATTAATACCCACTGGCTCTTTTTGCATAATCGCCTCCCTGTTCCGTATTTTCTCTTTCGCATGTCTCTTCTCTAATCCCCTCTCTGCTCCTTCTGCGCACGGGAGGCAGACGTTTCTCACGTCTACCTTTACTGTCCCATCCTGATGCCTCTCCTCCACCAGGCTTTCCGGATTGCCAGTCGCTCTTGTTCTCAAGATCTTCCGTTCACTGCCTACAGACATCTTCTTCTGCGGGCTCATCCACCTACAACTCTTCCTTCAGTATGTGCCTATCTTTTCGTGCTGGTTAAACACGTTATTTACGTATACCTTCAACAACTCCGCAGCATTTCCTCGCCGGTCTCTTTACACCAGGCCAGCGCAGCACTTTTGTGCCATTTTCAAGATCGATTGCTTTCTCGACTCCGCCTGGAGTACCAGTCGGCTTCTTCCAGTCGTCGAGAAGCCACCTTCTATGCTACCTGGGCGCCGGCCGCTCCATGGTTTGCGATTGATTCTGGACTGCTACACCTATCAGAACCCTAGGACATTCTACACCTCCTTTGCTGAGTTCCGTGGCACCCTGGTGGCCCTCCTCCACCTACGACTCGTGCAATCCACACTACCGTTGAATTGTGAATGCTAATGCCATCTCAGTGTATTTTCATGCTTACTCGTGTACATTACTTACTTTCACCCCGCCTGTATTATGTTGCTTTGATGCCCTCGTTAAATAACTTGCACAATTGTGCACGCTGTGTTTTTATCTCATGTATGTAATGTTTTACCTTCACGGCGGTGTTTGTGCTGTTCTTTTTCTAATTGTGTACTATTGTTTCGCCTGTGTTATCCTGTAAATCATGCCCAGCAAATGTCATGTGACACGATGTGTTTCTCTTTGTCACTTCTGCAATTTTTTATTCAATAAGCTTTGCTTGCAGCATTTGTTATTCATCCCCATTGTCATTGCAGTGTATATACCATCATGTTTTTAACAGTTTTGTATTATTTCCCAGTGAGATGCCCAATACTGTACGTCTCCCTCTTATGTTTTCTTATGATAAATTAGAATAAAGCGATTTTGAAACCTAGATGTGTCGCTACGTTCTCCCATAGCGGCATAGGCAAATATGTTAACGGTTACGTTCTTATGACGTTTCGTACCTTTTCATTTGAACACCCCTTGTATTTGAAACATAAGCAGATTATTTACGGGCTGTGAGCCCACTTCGGTTATGTATTCTTTTACCGGAAAACTAACACATCTAGAGCAAATTATTCTCAAAAACATTCATTCACATTTTATATAAAAAGTAATTTACAGACTGGAATAGACAGAAAGTTAATGTCACGCATTTAATAATATAGAATCGGAGAAGATCAATATAGTTTTGAACTATATTAGAGAAGATCATATTTTTAAAAAGGTTTACTTTCAGGTTTTGAGGTTATAGTTAGGCATTATCTTAAGAAAGCTATTTCACTAAAAAACTAAGTTCGTCAACGTGAGATATTCCTCAAGAAAGAGAGAAAGGAAAAACAAGCACGTAAAATAGGTCGCAGAGCACACAAATTAGAATTTAGCGCCTGCGTGGTGTAATTTTATCTATAGGGCCGCGGATGGCCTTATTGGATAACGTTCTTGACTGCCACGGAGAGACCTCAGGTTCGATCCCAGCCAGGTACGAACGCTCGAACCACTAAATAAGCCGTCGGACCCCGGGTACTGGCTCCCAGGTAATAAATAAGGGCGTCTTCCTCCCCCTTTCTAGCTCGCTTCTGTGTGACTTTCCTATCGGGCACTCTAGCCCAAATCTCCTAGCTTCCTATTTCTAAGGGTTGTTCAAGACCTGGGGTCAGACACTCCCTTCCTAAAATCCTCTACATATGATCTGATCTAGTTTTATTTATTAAATAACACATTATTTATTTATTTATTTATTAAAATAACACCACGCAGGCAGACAGACAAACCGAATTATGCTCATTTACATTAACATCAGCCTCACGCTGATAAGATCTTGGCGTACCGAGAAGTGGTAAAGAGCAGACACAACAAAACACACCGAGACGCAGAGAGGCTTCTCATTTATTTCCCTGTGAAAATGCAGTACCAAATGGAACGCCGAATTTTAGACCATAAATACGGGCTCGAACAAATACGAAACGACAGGCATTTAGGCTTGGTGCTTCGTTAGAAGCTGAAAGGAAAGAAAAGACAGATAACACTGAATTCTCCGGCGTTATTATCACGTCTTTTGTATTTTTTTCGACACAAAAATAATTTTTCAAAGCGGACTTTTCTAAAAGGAGAAAATCAGCGAAAAAGAAAATACATTTTACGATCCTTAACGGGAAAAGGTTACACGTTATTTAAAATACACAACGCGCCCAATGTTCTTCGCAGTTAATAGACACAGTGAAACAAAAGATTTCCTACAGAATTTTTACAATAATTTCCAAGTGAAAAAAAATTTACTTACAAAAATAATTTTCTCTTTCCGGCTTTTTAAGGCATTTTAAAGTGGAAATAAGAAACTTAGCCCGCTAGCGACAGAAATGTGCGTTACGTAAAACCACAAATCGTGTGCAAAACATTCCTCACAGCGAAAAATATCCGAAGCGAAATTAAGTTTTTCAAATCGAACAATCCTTTCCTGGCATAGAAATTAAATAAAATGTAATTAAGTTTTCAGAAGATAGCTTTCGATCTTTTGCGATAAGGATATTCAGTGCTAACGAATGCATTTCATTCACATGATTTTCGGTTCAACTTTACAACAGTTCGCAAAAATCTTAATAATCGCTGTCAAGCATATGCACGCTTCTTAGAAAATATCCTAAGAAGAGGAAATCTTGTTCTCCGTTTCTCTGTGTTCTCTTTGTATTACATTCTTCAAGTGCTTAAATTAACTTTAAACTGCTATTACCATCGCCGTTGCGCTACAAAAAAATTCATGGTCTAACTATATTGCTCCAATTTCTGCATAAAACGTTAATTGTGACAGACAGACCCCACTATCCGTGTTATCCCATGAGAACCTTTCGAAAACTCCGAGACGTAAGAAATTGAAAGGGAGATTTTCAGCACTCAGCCTAGAGAACCCTTGGGCCATCAGCACAAGGTAATCTTCAGAAACGGTTATCGAAAAGTGAAGTAAAGAAATGATTATTAGGGATTGAAGATGTGGAGAAAATCTGAAATGACATTTACGACAAGCAAAAAACAAAAATGAGAAGAAATTGAGCCACGGGAAGAGTTACGGTTATATGATGCTGGTCTCTTGGGAATATGGTGATTGGCTGAAATGTCTCCTGTGTTTCCGCGTGCAGTGAAAATTCTTTCTGTGAAAATAAAAGAATTTATGGCGTTCTGCAGAGACTCAGCACATCTGTTGACGGCAAGTATAGCAGAGACATTTCCTTAACGTTGTAGCTTAATTGGGAAAGCATTCGGCTGCCTAGCAGAAGGATTTGGGTTCGAGTCTTTGCACCAGAAAATTTGAATTTCATATTAGCGTCCGAACGCAAAAATGGACCTGCTACCCGTTTGTTTCTTCGAAAAATGTGTGATGTTCGTTCCACACATCGTATGGAATTAATGAGAATAATTTCTGCGTTTCGATAAAAATCTGTGGTTTCTTCCACACATTGTCTAGAATTAGTCACTATTTCTTCTTCGGCAGTGATCTTTTCCGAGTGTTTTTTGCCGGCTGGCCTGAAAACCAGCGATTCCTTTCCAGTCCTTTCTCAATGGAGTGGATATATACACTACATTGACAAAAGTCACCGGACACCTAGAAGAGAAACACAACATAGCATTTATTGGCATACATTAGTACGGTGTCGGTCCATCTTTGGCCTTAATGCATGCACTGATCCTTCGAGACATGCTTTCGACAACGTTTTAGGAAAACACAGAGATAAGTATGCACCTCCATTCAATACATAATGCTGACGCTAACTGTTGTTTAGTGTAGTCCTTGGTTCCAAACTTATGCGGTGCTCTAATCCTTTCCATAGATACTCTATGGGATTAAGGTAAGGGCTCTGTGCTGATCAATCCACACACGATACGGAAGTATTGTCAAACTACGCCGTAACAGTCCTTGCTTCATGGCTCGGTACATTATCCTAAAGGTACCAACAAGGCTAGGCCGCCCCGATGGCGCAGTGGTCTAAGCGATGGCCTCTGATCATTCGCCCGAACGGGGTCCGGGTTCGAATCCCAGTGAGGCATGGAAGTTGTGTTTGTCTTACGGCACTGGCTCTCTCCCTTCCCTGGAATCAGTGACCCTAAATTAGGGACGGGCGACTGCTTATAGCCCATTGAGTTGCTCACGGTGGTCGTTAAACCTCCAATTAAACACACACACACACACAAAACAAGGCTAGGTTCCATAGTATTGCAAAAATAACAAGGCTAGTCGGTAGGGCATAATTCTCCAGAACATCGAGGTAGACGTGCTGGTTAACATGTTTGTCCACGATAACCAATGAGTAGTGACCATACCACGAAAAACACCCCAACACGAGTACACTGCCAGCTCCAAACTTAACCGTAGGAACAGTACACTGTGGTAAATAGCGTTTCTCCGGGTGCCGCCATATCCACACATGGCCATCAGACCGATGAATTGTGTATCTGGATTCATCAGTCCATAGGACCCGTTTGCATTGATCTACGGTCCACGATAAATGTTCTTTACACCATGCTAAACGACGAGTAGCATTCCGAGTGGAGATGAAAGGGATATGAGCAGTCACACGACCACTGCAACGCATGGAACGAAGTTCTCTGCGAATGTTACCTGTACATACCGAGGTTCCAGCACTTTTACTCACCTGTACACTGAGGTCTTGTGCAGTACTCCGTCGATTAGCTGTAACGACTCTCCTGAGGTTTCAACGTCCTCTATCACTGATTTTCTTTGATCTGTCGGTACGGTTTGCTGCTTCAGGCACGCCATGTGTCTTCCACATATTCAGCACATCCAAAACAGTTGACTTGGGTATGTTTAAACGCTTCTCGGTTTCTCTTATGGATAACCCACTAATACAACACACAGTAATCTTTCCTTTCTCAAAATCAGTTCTCTCCGGCCGCGACATTTTCACTCTACCTCACAGTGCAATATGATCGCGGTCAGCTGCAGGCTTGTGTTTATACCGTTTGCAGCTGTACTACACATCTTAACAAAACAGCGCATCCGAAGGTGTGTCCGGTGAATTTTGTCAATATAGTGTATGTCACGTACTACAGAGGTGACGCACATGTGAAGACTGCAAATAGCAGTTATAAGCCTGTGCTCGCGCAGGTTAATTGGAAAAGTATTCGGCTTTGGAGCAGAAGGATGTACGTTCGAGTATGCCACCGGCAAATTTGGGTTTCACAAGTTATTGAATTTAGGATCACAAGTGACCAAACAAAACAGAATTAGCGAGACTAAATTTTGCATTTGTTAATAACACCAAACGTTTCTGAAATGGGACTGAATATTTACCCTTCAAACTACTATGTTAAAAATTGTGAGGCATGTTGCACCAAAAAGTGGTGCAGCACCGCTTTTTTTTGGTGCACACCATTATAAATTGTGCGTTTCACTCAAACCACTGTGTGGTGCATGAAACAGACAAAAAAATAATGCAGTTGTGCACCATGTTACGGTAGTTACTTAATTTGTGCAACTTTACGCCAGTTGCACCACGTTGTTGTGTTTCATGCACCATCCCTTTATCCCCAAACAGGAGCTGCAGATGATGAACTACAGATTTTTCAACAGTGTATCTGAAAAGCTGCGCTGGAATCTCTTCCTGGTTATGATTGAGTGGATGATACGATCGGTGAGTCAGTGGACGATACGATCGGTGAGTCAGTGGACGATACGATCGGTGAGTCATGATGATACGATCCGTGAGTCAGTGGACGATACGATCGGTGAGTCATGATGATACGATCGGTGAGTCATTGAGCTATATAATAATAATAGTTCAAAACACCCGATTATTTAAAAACCATTGTAATCTCGCAGAAATGCTAATGAAGAAGATGATGCAATGATAAGAAAGAAAGGTTGAACTGAAGAAGCATGAAAGATCACCGAATTTTCCGTTGCAATGAGCACATTTTTTGAACCTTTCCTGACGCGAAAAATATATTACAAAGCTTATTTTTAGGAAATCTAAAATTCAGCACAGAAGAAAAAACAGTTACACCACCTGGGGAAAAAACTGCGCATAATTTAAAATATGCAATGTGAGCGGAATTGTTCACAGTCAATGGAACCCGTTACGAAAGAGAAAAACATAATAATCAAGATATTTACAATCGATAAAACATCCAGCATTAAAAATACTTTCTTACTCCCACGAGCGGCAGAAATGAATATTATTAAACAAAATTGTGCACAGAAAGTTTCTCATGGCGGAAGAAAGGTATCAGAGGCAAAAAGATATTAAAATCAAACATTTAGTAGAAAATATATAGAGGAAAACAGAATATAACTTTGCACTTTGTAAAGAAAAAAGCTGTGTGCTACTTAGCCCTTTCCGTGTCAGCTACGCGTCTAGCGCGTGCAAAGCTTTCCTTTTCCCAGTGTCAGCGAGCGTGTGCAAAGCTTTTCTTCACCCACTGTCAGCGACGGGTCTAGCACGTTCAAAGCATTCCTTTTCCCAGTGTCAGCGACGCGTCTAGCGCGTGCGAAGCTTTCCTTTACCCAGTGTCAGCGAGCGTGTGCAAAGCTTCCCTTCACCCACTGTCAGCAACGCGTCTAGCGCGTGCGAAGCTTTTTACCCAGTGTCAGCGAGCGTGTTCAAAGCTTCCCTTCACTTACTGTCAGCGACGTGTCTAGCACGTTCAAAGCATTCCTTTTCCCAGTCTCAGCGACGCATCTAGCGCGTGCGAAGCTTTCCTTTACCCAGTGTCAGCGAGCGTGTGCAAAGCTTCTCTTCACCCACTGTCAGCAACGCGTCTAGCGCGTGCGAAGCTTTCCTTTACCCAGTGTCAGCGAGCGTGTCTAGCACGTTCAAAGCATTCCTTTTCCCAGTCTCAGCGACGCGTCTAGCGCGTGCGAAGCTTTCCTTTACCCAGTGTCAGCGAGCGTGTGCAAAGCTTCTCTTCACCCACTGTCAGCAACGCGTCTAGCGCGTGCGAAGCTTTCCTTTACCCAGTGTCAGCGAGCGTGTCTAGCACGTTCAAAGCATTCCTTTTCCCAGTCTCAGCGACGCGTCTAGCGCGTGCGAAGCTTTCCTTTACCCAGTGTCAGCGAGCGTGTGCAAAGCTTCTCTTCACCCACTGTCAGCAACGCGTCTAGCGCGTGCGAAGCTTTCCTTTACCCAGTGTGAGCGAGCATGTGCGAAGCTTTCCTTTACCCAGTGTGAGCGAGCGTGTGCAAAGCTTCCCTTCACCCACTGTCAGCAACGCGTCTAGCGCGTGCGAAGCTTTCCTTTACCCAGTGTCAGCGAGCGTGTGCAAAGCTTCTCTTCCCCACTGTCAGCAACGCGTCTAGCGCGTGCGAAGCTTTCCTTTACCCAGTGTCAGCGAGCGTGTGCAAAGCTTCTCTTCACCCACTGTCAGCAACGCGTCTAGCGCGTGCGAAGCTTTCCTTTACCCAGTGTGAGCGAGCATGTGCGAAGCTTTCCTTTACCCAGTGTGAGCGAGCGTGTGCAAAGCTTCTCTTCACCCACTGTCAGCAACGCGTCTAGCGCGTACGAAGCTTTCCTTTACCCAGTGTGAGCGAGCATGTGCGAAGCTTTCCTTTACCCAGTGTGAGCGAGCGTGTGCAAAGCTTCCCTTCACCCACTGTCAGCAACGCGTCTAGCGCGTGCAAAGCTTTCCTTTACCCAGTGTCAGCGAGCGTGTTCAAAGCTTCCTTTCATCCACTGTCAGCGACGTGTCGAGCACGTGCAAAGTATTCCTTTTCCCAGTGTCAGCGACGCGTCTAGCGCGTGCAAAAACTTTCCTTTACCCAGTATCACGTCGCTAACACTCAAAGGGTTAAAAAAGAAAATGGGTGCAAAATACTCTTCATAATGAAGAGTAACTTAAAAAAAAAAGAGGAGTTTTCTAACGATTTTTAAAATCGAATTAACTCTATTAAAAATAAATATACGCTGAACTTCAGTGGCGGAACAATTTTGAATAATGGAAAAGTAGAAAACATCTAAAAGTTTCTTCATAGCAAAATCGATGCAAAAGAAAAATAATTTTTCGAATATCTTTCTTGAAAGTAGAGACAGAAATAAAAAGTTTTTAACATTTACGACCGTTGCGAAAAAGCTGTGCATAACTTAAAGAGGGAAATTTTACCCATCTTTGCTGTAGAGAATGACATACAGCGAAATTCAACAAGATATTTAGAAGTGCAGATGCATTTGTAAACAAATACACACTAACACCACCTATCTCCAGAACTGTGAACTACAAAAAACCACAAGTGCATGCAAAGTGTTCCACAAACTGAACGGTATCCGGTGTTAATTTTTTTTTCAATCGGATTTTCAGAAGCAGAGATTTCGAGAATAACCGCTTAAATATTTGCACACCCCTCGCGGAAAAATTTGGCGTTATTTTGGGTGATCAAGTTATTTTTCGTCGTCGAGTGAATTATGCTTACTAAACTAAATGATTACCATCGAGTCAAATTATCAAATAGCTGTCCTTGTGTTGTGCTTTAGTTCCAAGTTGAGTCTTTGTGTTAAACTCTGTTATATATTTTACTTTAACAGTTTTCTATTAAACAACTGTCCGACTTGTTAAATTATGTGAGTCGTCGTACTTACTATGAAGCTTTGGTCTACAAGGCGGCATAAAAGTCTTACAACGGGAACTTAATTCGTACGGAAATTATTTACGATTGATTTGCTTTAACCATCGTTCATTTAACTCTGAGTAACTTCATACACCATGATCATCTCCGAATGCTATAAGCAATCACCCGTCCATAATTTCAGGAACCTTGTTTTAGGGAAGAGACAGAGTTAAGAGCCATCGGACAAACAAATGGATCATGCTTTATTCGGAAGAAATCATCAGAAGTCAACGCCTTAGACTACTCGGCCGCCGTGTGTATTCTCAAAAATCCTTGTCGGTATTTTCAAGTTCACAAATTTTATTGCTTTAAATATTTTGGAATGTGGAAGTCATAGAAAAGATTTTTCGTGTGTTCACAATGCTTTACTTTGTGGCCGAATTGTTCGTGGCAATGGCTTTTGGCCATTCGTACGAGAACCACAGAGGTGATAAAATAAATCCCCAGTGAAACGTGGATAATGTGTTTCTCTTTACGGCACTGGCTATCTTCCTTCTCTGGAACCAGTGGCTGTAAATTGGGGACGGTCGAATGCTTATAACACATTCAGCTGCTTACAGTGACTGTTATATCCCCAGACAAAACAACACAATGCTTACAGTTGTGGTATTCCAAACATGATGGTTCTCCTGTACATATCTAGACACAGGAAATGGCACAGTTTCGTAGGGTTTTCGTCTCCGTCCTCTTGGAGGCCAGTAAACATGGAAACTTCCGAAATTTTATAACACTTCGTGTATTCATTGAGCGTGAACGTATATGTAGAGATTTCACCACCTCACGATCTTCTTAAAAGAAAGCTGATGTTTTCCTTCTTGATTTAATTTCTGAAATGTGATCATATTCGTGAAGAATTGCGAAACTTTTAGCGATTTATCATGGTCAACGAAATATAAAATTTCAGGTACGCCCACGGTGGCACAGTGGTATAAGCTCTGACTTGTGCCAATTTGTCCAAAATGGGTCCGGGTTTGAATCCCGTGAGGCACGGATGCTGTATTTGTCTTACAGCACTGTCTCCTTCCCTTCACTGGCGCCGGTGGCCCTAAGTTAGTGACGGGTGACTGCTTATAGCCCAACTAGTTGCTCACGGGTTATCGTTAGCCTCCCTCTCACTCATTTCCATAACTTTTAAGTGTCAATATTATTTTGTTGCAAGGTTATATTATGCCTCATATCTTCTTATATTAACGGTAGTTGCTTTGAAGATGTTTTCTTATGAATATTAGCATAATTTGCGCCTAACAAAAGTTGGGGCTTAAAAAAAAAAAAAAGCATGTTATTTCAAGCTGTTTAGGAATAATACAGATAACACGCCAAAATAGTTGGGAAGATGATATTATTATTTTCAACTCTACCGGGAGAAACTGCAGTGGAAGAAGAAGCGATTACTTTAAGAAAAGAAGTAATTACCAAGAGCTCTCAAACCAGCTGTTTCTAATAGATCGTTTCCGAATGATCGTTTAAAGAAGCGAAGGAAATCAGTTGTAACTGTCTACTTCAGCTTTGCAGTAATCCGTGTGACAGCTGTCTCATCCCGAAGCATTTGGAGTTGAAAAATCTGTTTCTTACAGTCTTTACCTCCGGAAAGAACTAATCTCTCTTTCCAAGTGAAATCCCTATAACGTAATCCCGGATAAAAAGCGGTGCCTACATGTACTCAGAACTGGATGATGAAACTTCTCTCCCTATGCTTGAGAACTCTTTAGTATGAACACCGGATGGGGATATTACTGAATTTTCCGAACTGTCCCAGATGAATACATAAATGACGTCCTTCAAATCGTCTGTTCAAAAAAAAAAAAAAAAAAAAAAGAAAAGGAGAAGAGGAACTTATTTTAAAGGGAATTGTTTGAATTGCTTTGTACTTATCGGACAAGAGGAGTTCGTAGAGTTTTAAGTTTTTGATAGCTGTCGTTTGATTAACTAAGTAGGTGTCGTTGAAATGATTAACTAAGTAGGTGGCTAATGCTCGTAGATAACTTCGTCGAACATTTATTCAAACTTCTTGAATAATTCAAACGGTAAGAGAAAGAATCAGCAAAGAGACGAATGCATAATGGTAACTTCTTCCTTTATCTGTTCTAGTCATTGGAAGTTAGGATCATCAATATAGCTCTCTTACATCAACAGAGATTTCAATCGTATGATATCAGTGCTTATTCATCGATCACATGTACTGTATGTTAAACATGTTTTAATTTCGTTCTCAATATCGAGATATAAAACTGAGGAAGAGAATTTTAGAGGCATATATGTTTGGTCAGTAGCTCTCTACGGTTCTGAGACATGGACATTGACCAAGAGGGAAGTGAAGACGCTGGAGCCATTTGAGATGTGGAGCTATAGAAGAATGGAGAGAATAAGTTGGCTCGATAGAAAGACTAATGAGGGGGTCCTGGAGAGAGTGGGAGAACCCAGGAATCTGATCAACAAACATGTTAAAAAGAAGAAGAATGTTATGGATGGGACACACATTGCGCCATGAAAGTTTTGGAAGGGAAATTTCAAGGCAAGAGAAGAAGAGGACGGCCAAGGAATGGTTTTGTGGCACAATTACTCCAAGACACCAATACTAGGACATACTATGACTTGAAAAGAACGGCGGAGAATAGAGAGGAATGGAGAGACAGAGTACATCTACTGAACAACTAGTCCTTGCACTGAGTAACCAAGAACAAGAAGAATATCAACACTTCGCAATCTCTCTACATCTCCGCAAAACCCCACACTGTACATTCATGTACAAGCTGTTCAGGGAAATAGTAACATACGCCTCTAATTTAACCTTCCTTTTGAGTTCTTATGTAAATTTGGTTTCTCCTCGTTAAACGTTTTCTGATTTAACGACACATTATTCTTCTCAGCGAGTTTTCAAGTTGTCAACTGGGCAGAGTCAATGCTGAAATAAAGGTAAATAAAACGGAGTGTAAGGCACGGAGTGTTTAGTTGTGCGGATTATGTTCAGCGGAGTGCGATGTGTTACGTGTTAGATGAAGAGACAGATGAGAAAATTGTAAGAGCATTAAACACACTAATGCCCACAATTAAAGTCCAGAAGGCATTCGCAGGGATATAAAGCAAAACACCTAACAGCAGGTAGAGACGTTTGACATGTAAAGAGACAAAATCATAAAGGTAATGTACATTATTTATAAAAACCGACAAATATATACACATTTTGCTTATACAGGGTCACATGCGCATATGTCACTAAGGTGAGATGTAAGAATGTAAACTAGAAATGTCTTAATAAGGAATGTGATAACCTCGTACGGATACACAATTCTCACAAAGACAATACACACTCATCAGTAGGATGTTGATATGCTTCCATTCCTCAATGAGGGGGATGCGTAGCTCGGTAAAGGTTCTGGGAAGGGCCTGACGGGATACTACATGTCGTTTCAGAGCGTCCCAGCTATACTCGATAGTGTTAAGGTCCGAAGACCTGGCTGGACAGTCTGTACGCCGAATATTTTCCCTATGCAGAAAATCATCGATAAGTAGAGCCTTGTGTGGGCGAACGTTGTCATCCATTAAAAGGAACTGAAAGCCAACAGCTCCACGAAAAAGTTTGATATTGGACTCTAGGATTTTGTTCCCTATAGCTCTCAACATTCACATTGCCTTCTGCGAACACGTGGAGTAATGCGCGCCCGTTTAACATAGTGTCATCTCACACCTGCAGATCACTGCCCTGGCGGAGGCTCGTTTGTGAACGTTTGCAGGATCATGACGGGTTACCAATTCCCTCCAGACAAAATGCCCAAGAGAATCCGTTTGCAGACTGAATCTCGACTCGTCTGTAAAACAAACATCGGCCCATTCGTGTGTTTCTGGGCGCTGACATCATGCAGGACACATCTCTCGTCACTTGTCACAAAGCGGTCCAAGAACGGCTCAACTTGGTCACGTGAAAGCAGAGAAACGCCTCCACTCGTACGATTGATTTGCTTTCTGCTCAACTGTGAGTTGATGGAGTTCCCAACTCCCCTCCCAAGTTGACGCATATGCGTGATAAATCTCGTGTGTGTAGTTCCCTGCTGTTCGGCCAACTCCCTGTGGTTACACGTAGCTCAATCTCCACTGAGGTCTTCAGCATGTCCATATCCACTGTTCCGGGTCTTCCGCCTTTGGGACGGTCTGACAGGTCAAAATGTCCCTCTCGAAACCGTTCAAACCAACAGCAGCACTGACGATATGATATGGCATTGGGAATACACAATGGAAATGTTGCTTACAGCACTTGCAGAGGTGCTATCGCGACGAAACTCAGGCGGATGTGCTCCTTATCCACTTCCATGTTGAGTGAGAATCGAACCAACCTATTCTTATTCTGGATTGACTGTCCTCCCAAGTGAACTACGCCGGCAGGCTTATGGCTGCTTCAATGTCGAGTTGACTCATGTGTCATCTCAGTAGTACGTAATCTATAGCATGTAAAGTATTAGGTGTACAAATAAGTTTTAAAGCATTCTTGTGTGACGTATACCGCTAATTTACATATCCGACATTCCCCCGCGTTGTTGTTATGTGACCGTTACTAGTCCAGAGTACAAAATGTGACACAGAAGTTTGCCCAACATTCAATCGCACGTGCGCATCGGTATGTGAAAGATGGCAAGCGGTACTATTATTTATTCAACATTGTATTCGTTACAAATTTCATCAAGGAAAAAGTGCTGCAAAAGTATGTGCATCGTAATTTGATGTTAGCAATCAAGAACGTAGCAGCGCCCCGCAGAAGGTTGCACATGAGGAACTGCAAGCATTGTTGGATGAAGATTCGTCTCAAACGAAAAAAGAACTAGCTGAACAATTGGGGGTAACTCAACAAACCATTTCCAATCGTTTACGCGCAATGGGAAAGATTCAGAAGGAAGTAAAATAGGTGCCACATTATCTGAGCCGGAGGAACAAGGATGAGCGTGTCATGAAGCGTTTGAATCTGTTGAATAAACAACACAGAAAGTCAAATAGACGATGGCATCGCTCTGTTTTCGTTATTATAACCAGCGCATAGCAACTGAAAGATTGTCACTCATAGCGCTGTAAATTCTTGGCACTGTGGTGTAAGCAAATATACTCGGCTAGTTATCGAGAGTTCTGGGGTTCGATCCCAGCTTTGAGAGATGGACAATTTTTCAATTGCTATGGGCTGGTTATAATAACGTAGACAGAGCGATGCCATCGTCTATTTGCATTATCTTCAGGTCTTTGTAAACTCTTCACCACACACAAAGTCTTTCCTCTGGAAAATCGTTACGAATAATGAAAAGTGGATGTGGTACGACAATCCCAAATGCAAAGAACACTGGGTAGACCCATGTGAATCAACGACTTCGACACCGAAACGCAATATTCCCTCCCTCCAAGAAAGTTCTGCTATGCATCTGGTGGGATATGAAAGGTGTGCTGTTTTATGAACTATTGGAAAAGGGACAAACTGTTACCGCTGATTGCTACAAGCAACACTTGCTGCGATTGAACCAGGAAATCTGTCGCAAACGTCCATTCAGCAGGCAAAGTATTGCGTCACGTGATATTACTGCATGACAACGCTATGCCGTATGTCGCGAGATCGGTCAGAGAAACGTTATTGGCGCTTGGCTGGGAAGTTTTGGAGCACCCAAAGTATAGTCCCGACATCGCCACTTCATACTATCTTTTGTTCCGATGGATGCAACATGGTTTGTCTGCTGTACGGTCCCGGACATGTGACGAAGTGCAGAAATGGGTTGGCAACTATATCGCGTCGCACGACACAGTATTCTTCATGGCCGCAATCCGTCAGCTACCCGACCAATGGCGGAAGGTGATAGATAATGACGGCGCATATTTTGATTCGTAAAAGTATTGTTGTTTTCTCTCAAATTACATGTTGTGTTGTCTTAAAACGCTTTAAAACTTATTTGTGCACCTAATAGTACGTTACAGTATCTCAAAGGAACGGTCAGAAGCCAGCACTTAAAACTCCTGCTCCACCGGGGAGACAATTTTCGCCTACTCGGCGGTTGATGAAGCGAAATTTCTATTTAAGACAAATGTTTTAAAATGGCAGAGCGTTTCTGAAATATATTTGACACGAGAAGTTGCTTAAACAAGTATCTCACACTTTCGGCTGCTGACTGTCCATCTGAGAAATGTAAAATTTCGGGGAGGAGGGGACAGGGTAGAAGGAATAGATTACTTCTTCCAACAGTCGCAAATACAGAGGCAATTGACTGATAGTCCGAGGAATGCGAAAGAGTGTACTTAAGCAGGCGCAAGGGAAACATTTCTTTGAAGTACGGACGTGAATGCAGTTGCGATGCAGTGCTGGGCGACTGGGGCGATCGTGCCCCTAAAGCAGGTTTTTCCCTTTTTAAATAGACAGTATCTAAATAAGTAGTGCATTTATTTTTTATAAAAATATAGTAATATATCCACAGACTTTCGTAAAAGTTTCCAAATCAACTAACATTTGCGGTAAATTTGGAGATAAAATGCTGTGTCCCAGCTTCAGCTGAAAAAACAAAACAAAAAGCATCAACAACAAGCTAGTGCTTCAAAAACAGAGAAAGATAAGAGCGGAAGTGAAAAGAGATTTTAATTAATCATGAAAAGCAATGGGTGAACATTATTCTGTTTTTTAATACTGGCAGGCATCATTAGCAATTGGAAGAATTGAAATTCACCGTGTGTTGTAGACTTTGAAGTGCGTGTGAGTTAGTGATTGTGACAGAGCGAAGTACATACTGGATTGGGCCAAAAACAAAAACTGGTAAAAAAAATTTCCAAGTTGCAATTTTCTGTTAAATTAATCCATTTGAATAGAAGGAATCAAACTTTATTTTGAAAGATTTTATCTGGTCGGCGTGAGATTTAAAAAGAATAAAGTTGTTTTTTTCGAAAAGCGGCAAATTGAACGTTATGAAAATAGTGCTGATTTTCCAGTTCCCGTTCGCAGTTTTCGATTTAAAAATTGAGAACAATTTTTTAAATGAAAATTTTTTAAACGCCCTGTGATACCAGGAAATATCGGCGTTGAAAGCTTATAGTGTGTGTGCGAGAGAGAGAGAGAGAGAGAGAGAAACCTCCACAATGTTTCTTTCTCTGTCTTTTTTTAGACCTGAGCAGCAGCCTCTCCCCCGTCCCCCCAGAGTTTGAAACGTATCAAAACTTTTGGACCCAGACATGGCCGTCACATAATTGGACCCGACCTGGACCTGGCCAGGACAAATCTGCTTTGAACTATAAATTAGAATATATCATCATCAGCATCCTTATTGCCAATCATTATCACTCCACTGCTGGATGAAGGCCTTTCCAGTTTTCTTCCACAACGAACTGTCTTGAGCTAGTCTCCTCCATGTCACTCCCGCATACTTTCGAATTTCATCCACCATCTCCCATGTGGTCTTCTGGATCTTTTTCTGTCCCTTGAAACCCAGTCTAGAATTTCGGTTGTCCATAGGTGGTCCGTCCTTCTGGTAGCATGTCCAGCTCACTGAAATTTCAGGGGTTTTACTATGATCACGATGTCTTCCACTTTGTCATTTTCCTGAACCACAAACTCCTCTTCTTATCGCACCTGGTTACACCAAGTATGCATCTCTCTACGTTTCTTTCAGTTGTTTGCAGTCGTTGTATGTCTATTTTGTTGTTGTTGTTAGTTAAGGTTCACGTCTCTGCTCCGTACGTAGTAAGCACTGAAAGAATGTATTTATTAAACATTTTTCTTTTAAGACATAATGGCATATTGCCCTTACAAATTGTACTGTTTCTTCCAAAAGCTCTCGAACCAAGTTTTATACGCCAATTAATTTCTTCATTAATGTGACCCTCGCTTGATATCTGCTGTCCAAGGTAAATGTAGGAACTGGTTATTACCAGCTTTTCTCCATCAATTTATAAATCTTCATTCCTTGTAAAAGGAGTGCATTACTGCAGGAGTGTACATCAGTTTTGTCTTCTCAGAAAGTTCTTGGATCACACTCTGCCGCTGTGAAATATTACTTCAAAGACCTCTGAAGGGTTGTTTGATTTTTTTTTTACTTAAAAATAACATGGAAACAAAACCGGGTCGAAATCGGTTCCGGTACACCTTGGCCCGACCGGTTTGATCTGCAAGAAATTGCCTACCCGGTGACCCGTTTCCATCTCTTCCCCCTCCCCACGCCTCCCTAAAGTGAGCTTCTGGATCCGCCACTGCATAAATGAGCGTGTCAGGGTGGGAACAATGTAGGGTAGCAAGGGCACTGCAGGAGTGGAATGTGACGTGGATTGACACCGTTCTTGACATTCTCCCAGTCACCGTGAGAGCCGACTACCCTACCTTCCAAAATAGCACACTCTTAAGTTGACTTGGAGTATAGACAGAAACCTTCGCATCAGACCACTCGATCACCGGGGGCGGCAGTTTACTGTAAACTGATGACTTAATGTAAAGGATTGTAAAGAATCTACAGTATAATCTCATCATCGATTTAGCCTGGCGTGAGTAAAATTTGCGCAAAGATGTGTTAAGGAGAGCAACTGGAACAGCTGACATATTTAAATGATTTGGATATCGTAAACGATTATTCAAGAACGTTTTACGAGGAATCGGATAACAGATTTAGTTTTTCAGTTGCCTAAAAATGTTTTCAGCATTAAAGAAAACTTTGGAAACTGGGTGTATTCAATGCAGCATCTAACCTATTTTATTTCAATGACAGTTGGCTGCCAAGTAAAGTCTTCATGAAGTTAGGAACAGTTGACACCAAATGGCAACAGAAATATCAGGGAAGGAACAGCTTGATTTAGTGGCAGAACAGAATCAATAGCGCTGACATTAGAACTAAGCCAGAGACTTCTGCGGTAGAAAAAAGAACTTGATGAGAACATATATGGAGGCGACATGTGCGACACATGGGAGACGAACGATTACCTTGAAAGAAGTTCCATTCTTAAAAAGCAGACCGCGATCAAATAATTAGAAGATGCAAAACAAGGCTGTGAATGTAGATGTGAAACTCGGTATTAGCGATAGAGAAAGAAATACGTTAGCAACGGAAATAATTAGAATTTTAGACTAGGATCAGAATTGATTTTTCCTCGATACTTTTTTGTGTGAGAACTAATATCAGCAACATCATTATCATTTTGTTTATTTATTTATTTAGGGTTGAGCGATCACATTGGGCAACTCAAATGGGTATGTTACGCTGAGTTCATTGATTTTTATATTTATTATTAATAACCATCTTTAATGTCATCTCATAAATTCAAATCATTTCATTTTTTGTTAGTGTTTTTGGAGATGAATTGAGATGGTACCTTTCCTAGTTTTCAGTCAGCCGTTAAGAAGAAAGAGGAGATGACCACTTCCTGCTGCGCTTTCGAAATTCACTGAAGACACTGTTTTCCTGTATCGGCTGTTCATGAAGTTCTCTTTGTGAATTATTTTATTGTTCTGAAAATAGCTCTACAGTATTGTTGGGAGTTCTCGAAATTCACCCCCTTTTCAGAAGGATATGGAAGGAACAATGGCCCACACGGAAGAAGAAGTTGTAATGATGGAAATGCACATGTACAAAATAGGTTGCTAATCAAGGGGTGAAAGTGATATGGAGGGGATACGCAAAGTAGATTAACGGACAAGCTCAAAAATCTACCTGGATCACCACCTCCACTGACTCAATGATTTTTTTTTTTTGGATTGGAGGTTTAACGACCACCGTGAGCAACTCAATGGGCTATAAGCAGTCGCCCGTCCCTAATTTAAGGTCACTGGCTCCAGGGAAAGGAGAGAGCCAGTGCCGTAAGACAAACACAGCATCTTTGCCTCACAGGGATTCGAACCCGGACCCCTTCCGGACGAATGATCAGAGGCCATCGCTTAGACCACTGCGCCACCGGGGCGGCAACTCAATGATCAGTAAGTAGCATTCACACCCAAAGAGAAGGTATAGGCGCAACCACCTGAGCCTGTGCAGTCCTTCGAGTCACGTACAACACACGAAGTGGCGTTAGATGAGCCACCCCAGTGGTACAGTGGTCTAAGCGCTTGCTTATACTCTTTCGTTCAAGTGGGTCCGGGTTCGAATCCCGGTGGGGCATGGATGTTGTGTGTGTCCTACGGCACTGGTTCTCCCATTTCCTGGAACCACTGGCCGTAAATTAAGGACAGGCGACTGCTTATAGCCCATTTCGTTTCTCATAGTGGTCTTTTAAGCCCTCAACAAAGAAAAGAAAGAATGACTGCGGGTGGAACCTAGAGGCTTACGACAGGAAAGTTGATGGAGGGAGAGAAGTAGAAGTGTCATACTGCTTGTGTGCGTTGCCGACGAAACTGACGTCACATAACGTCAAAGGTACTCACTAGGATTAGGAAGAAAAATCAGGAAGGGGAAGAGCAGAAGTCCTTATTTTTAACGGTGGAAGTCTAGTAGTCTACTACCCTGAGTTTAATGGCTTAACGTGCGCATGAAAGCAAGTTCGAGGTTGTATTTTTCTTCTTTTATTCCCTTTCTCTCTCAAAAAACAAACAAACAATGGCATGCTTGTCCCCCTAATCCATCTTCTATGTCCTATCTTGCGAACATCAGGTCAGTTCCATGTCACTTTCACTCCTCTCAAACCCCTTCCTTTCTCGCGTAGTAATAAGGTTAGGGTAACAGCTATAACCAGTCGCTCGTCTTTAATTTGGGGCCATTTGTTCCGGGTAAGGGAGAGAGCTGGTGACATCAGATAAACACACCATCCACGCTTCATCCAGGACTCGAACACTGGACCATCTATCTCAGGCGAATAGTCAGAAGCCAGAGCCATGGATCACTTAGGAACAGGGAAAGTCTTTATTATTTTAAGTGGTGTGTTTCGGAACGACAATAAAAGCCACATTATTAGCTCTGTGAGGGAGTGTACATGAAACCCACACTTTTCTGAATTTGCGTTATTTATTGAAGTTATAAATTTCCCACTGTGTTTCTTAACGGTATTTCATTGAGGATTATTCAAAATGTGAGTTTCTCTCATTCTTGCTGTCTTTGCTTACCATCATCTACCGAAGAAGTTGTCCTCATTCCTTTAACTAATTAAAGTGGAACAGCAGATAATGATTGCTTTTAACTACCGATTGTTCGAAGGAGTTAATTTTTATTCACGCAGCATGTGCTCATGCTATTGATAATTGCGATAAGTAATGGACGAACTGCGGGGAAATTGCGCGTGACATTGTTAAAGTAATCAATACTACATGTGAAAGGGTTCCGTAAAATTGGCTGGAATTCCACGAGCAGGGTCTTTGCTGAAGTGCAGATTTAATGACTTGAAGTGTAACTAAAAACCGAGGGATAAAGAATCCGGGCTACAACAGAAGCCTATACAACCAAAGCTATGCTCTGACGAATTCTATAATGTTGGGAGAGAGGTGACCCGCAAAGGAAGATAAATTGAGTTCCGTTTACTATATCCGTAAGCTTCGAGTAATTCTGTGGTTAAAGTATTAGAAGACAACACAGCCATTTTATCGCCTTAAATTGTGTTTGAATGAAAAATATTCACTCTTTGAATCTGAAACACATAACACTGAAATGGTGAGTGGTTATAAAAACAAACTTGTTATTTTGATCAATACTCCCACACTGATTCCTCCATTAGCACTAAAATTACGCCCGTCAGCTACACAGTCGACAATTAAATTATAAGACTGAATTTTTTTCAAAAAGTGGAAAAGCAGAAAAACTTACTTAAATATATTTTATCGGAAGTACATTCTGCCTGAGTTAAAACAAGAAGTGGCACGAATAGCCTACGAAAGGAAGAACTTGCAAAGGTCATCTTTTGGTAGCCAGTGAAGAGCTGATATGACAGGTCTTTGTACACTGCTTGACAGAGAAATTGCCACACCATGAAGGAATGCTCCAAAACAGACCAAACTGCCCACACAGATAGCCAAATAGTTCTTAAACAAATTATTTAATTGTGACATACAGACTAGGCTCCAGTGGCCGAATATACAGGATGATCAATAAGGAGTGTGGCCCCCATATTGGACGATACAGCTTGAAGCGTCCGAATAGAGTCCTGGGGTATCGTGGACCATGTGGTGTTGATCTGAGTCCACAGGTCATCCACATTTTGCGGGGGTGGGAAGGTACTCAACCTACGTTCAATCATGTCCCACAGATGCTCGATGGGCGAGAGTTCGGGGGATCGTGCTGGCCACGGAAGCATCCGTACACCGCGTAAAGCATTCAGGCTGATCTGAGCGGTATGCGGCCGGGTGATATCCTGTTATAAAACGGCGTTCGGGATGCCTTGCAGATACGGTAGTGCCACGGGCCGAAGCATCTCGTCAACATAGCGGCGTGGCATCACTGTGACCGTAATGCGTACCAGCGGTGAGCGACTGTTGGCGCTGATAACATCCCACACCATGATTCCACCTTTTCGGACCGTGTGGCGCTCCACAATGGCGTAATGCGCCCGTTGGCCACGTCGCCTCCAGACTCTCTTCACACGGCGATCATCCCTGTTGAGACAGAACCGCGATTTGTCGCTGAACACCTCACTGTTCCATTCGGCACCCCACCTAGTTCTGGAGCTACACCACGCCAAGAGGTGACGACGATGACTCGCTGTTAAGGGTAGGCTTCGCAACGGACAGCTGGACAGCAAACCAGACGCAGCCAATCAGAGCGTCACTGTCGGCGTCGATATCGGAGCATCTAAGCCTCCCTGTACAGTCCGCAGAATGTCGCACGTTGTGGCCTGTGGGTCCGCTGCATGGCGTCTGATGCGACGATCGGTACGCTTTCACGTCCGTCTTCGTACTCCGGTTACCCTACGTCGTTGCACAGATCCTTCCTGGGACCACTGTTTACAAATGCGACCTACGGTTGTGGCATTGTATTTTCCGCAATACGACGCAAGGACCATTTCGCGGTACGAAGACCTACGATGACACCTCTCGTGAACTCATCCGTTTGACAAAATCACGACGGCGTCTTAACGGCATTGTCACCCTTTGTTCGTTCTCTAGACACGGTTACAGCAGAACCACTCACATCTCGCAGCCATGACAATGTCTCGACTGATGACCTCACGCGCTGGTTGTCAGCTTATATCCCGCGCGCCGTTTGTGCAATTGGCCTGCAAATGCAATCATTTCCATAACTTGTACATGTGCACCCACCCTGCAGTTTGCATGGCGCTGCGTTGATGTCTTCGCGGTGTGGCATTTTCTCTATCAGGCAGTGTATGTCTTCATTGTCTTGTAAAACTTTTCCTTTTAAATGCAGCTTAAATTTAGTGAACAGGAAGTAGTGATAAGGTAATAAATCTGGAGAAAAGGGGGAATGGTTAAGTACACGCACTTGGTTTCGCGCTAGAAATTGCTGTACACCGCTCTATGTACGGGTGTGTTATCGCTAAGAAGGAACCATTACCCGTCTTTGTACACAGGCCTAACACGCATAAACATTCCTGCAAGTTTACATGCCTCAGAAAACTCGAAAACAAGTTAGTAAAATCATGCAATGCATTGATTATGATATGCTTTCGTACATACCAGCAATCCTAGGAAAAAGCCTTGGTTTTGAGGGGACTAAACTATGGTATAACGTTTGTGGTTCACATATATCAAAATTAAATCTCTTTGTGCCCGTGTTATTTATTTCTATTATCAAGAGCTACCACACATAATCCGTTTTATAATTAAAAATCCCATCTAAATCGGGCAATTTTCACGGAAGTTATCGTGCGAATATAATGGCTAACGAATCTCACGCATGCGATTGCTGACAAAAAAACATTTTTGGCGGAACTGCTCCATAGTCGTTACGGAACAACGCATTGTATTTCGTCGCAACGAAGTATTTTTAGTCAAGTTATAAAGATAATGGCTGTGGAATAAATCTCGCTCCTGTGCCCTGACCTTTGCTCCCATTTCCATGATATTCAATAGAATCCGTTCAGTATACCTCCGGAACAACATGATACAGTTTTGTCGCAATCGAAGCATTTTTTCTTAAGTTATGACGCATAAGAGCAATGGAAGTGGTCCCTTCTCCTATTTCCTGACCTTTCACTCCATTTCCTCCATTTTCAATAGGGTTTGTCCCCAGGTTGTCCACTACCACATACTAAAATTTCATCGAAATCGAACCATTTTTTCGCGAGTTATCGTGCGGACAGACAAACGGAAAAAGCTGGGGCATATACGCTTCTTCAACCTACGGTTGGAAAGCGCAAATTATATCGTCCTGGAACGGAAAAGTAACCCGCAGCTCCCGATTTGGTTGGTTGGTTGGTTGATTTTAATGGCGCAAGGGCCATGGTTGGCCAAAGAGCGCCAGCAGCTCCCGATTTACATCCGAGTATGTTACCGTTAAACTACCCAGAACAAGAAATCCCCAAGCAACTGAGGATGTTAGCAGGGGTGGATCCAGAAGTTCACTCTAGGGGGAACGGTTTTTTTTTTTTTTTTTTGGTACAAAAAGGGGGCAGAAGAGATTATTAAATATTTTTTGATATAAAGTTAGTGTATATATATATATATATATATGGGATGTAAGGTCAGGTGATGCGTAACATCACAGCCTCTCCTTGACAAATTTCAACCCCGCCTTCTCGTGGAACATCCTGTTCCCACTAAAGGGGCTCTGACGACCGCCAATAGCGGTGTAACTATACCATCGGGATTAGAGGAAATGCTATCCCACACTCACCAACCCGCTTGGCCAGCGTGGTGAGTTATGGCCAAACCCCTCCAAAATGACTCCACAACTTAAATATTGGCCCTCAGTCTCCGGCAGCTGGAATGTACCTGGCCAAGGCAGCGGCCAGTGCGACATGAAGGCAGAGGATGCTAAGAATCCCCGGAGGACCGGACTAGGCTGCCATCTGATGCTGACCTTGGCTACAAATAACGGACGCTCCCTATCTTCTGATTCAAGGCTTCTTGAATTGGAAGAGGAACTACAAAGGATCAAGTGGGACATCGTCGGGCTAAGTGAGGTAAGGAGAAAAGGAGAAGATCTCATTGAACTGAAAAGTGGACATCTCTTCTACTATCGTGGGACAGATACGGGCAGAACTAGTGGTGTTCGATTTATAATAAACAAGAAACTGAAGGATAAAGTTGTAGAAGTTGAAAGTTCCTCTGACAGAGCTACACGACTCGTTATAGAACTCTCGAGAAGATACCAGGCTCAGATTATTCAAACTTATGCACCCACCACAAGTCACGCTGAAGAAGAAATTGAAGAATTTTATGAGGAAATTCGTGATCTAAATAATAAAGGTAAGCAGCACTTGAAGATAATTATGGGAGATTTCAATGCAAAAATAGGGCAACGGCAACAGAATGAAACTTCAGTAGGTAAATTCGGTCACGGAAACAGAAACCAGCGGGGAAATACTCTCGTAGAGTTTGCAGAAGGATTTTTCATCTTGAACTCCTTTTTCAAGAAAAAGCCACACGGGAAATGGACATGGAGACATCCAAATGGGACGACAAGTGAAATTGATTTTATTATGTGTAACAAAAAATTCGTCATAGAAGACTGCAGTGTGCTAAACAAGTTCAACACAGGCAGTGACCATAGATTGGTGAGATGTAAGATGCACCTCAACACTAAACTCGAACGTAGCAAGCTCATAAGACAAACAAAATGTATTGACATAACCAACCTTAAAAAACAACATAATACCTTTAAAGTTGGAACTGAAGTACAGGTTCTCTGCTTTAGAAGGCCTAACATCGGAAGAAGTGGATATTTCTGAAGTTAACAGAAAAGTAACCAAAGCTCTTATAGAAACAGCAACAAAATTAGCTGGGTCTAAGAACAAATTGCATGTGAACAAATTATCAGGAAAAACCAAAATGTTGATGCAAAAAAGAAGAGTGATGAGGACAACTAAAGAAGATGTGACTTCCAAAGTGGAATATATAGAGCTATGCAAGACAGTACGAAAAAGTATCACTGAAGACGTAAGGAAATTCAACTGTGAACTAGTAAGGAAAGCAATTGAAAACAACCAAAGCCTAAAGATAGCAAAGGGACATCTCAGTAAATGAAAAAAACAGATTATGGCACTGAGAAAAGAAGATGGTTCTGTAACAAGAAATAGAGGCGAAATTTTGACAAGAGTGAAAGATTTCTACTCTAAATTATATGAAAGGGGATGATACATATACTCCAGACATCATGAAAGGTACCAGAGCTCTTCCAGTCCTTCCAGCAGAAGTTGCACATGCAATCAAGAACATGAAGCTGGGAAAAGCTCCAGGAGAAGATGGAATTACTGTAGACATCATACAAAGAAGCAAGTGGAGAAATCGAAACAGTACTCGCCCAAATTTTCACTCGATGCCTTAATGAAGGGAAAATTCTTGAGGATTGGAACAACGCTACAATGATCTTGCTACATAAATAAGGTGGCATTGAGGATCTCAGGAACTACAGACCTATCAGCCTCCTATCAGTGGTTTATAAAATCTTCACTAAAGTTCTTTCACACCGCTTGAAGGTGACACTGGACATGGCTCAACCGAGAGAACAAGCTGGATTCAGGAGTGGCTACAGCACAATAGATCATATCCACGTACTGAGAGAACTAATTGAAAGAGCGAGGGAATATGAACTTCCATTGTGCATGGCTTTTATCGATTATGAAAAAGCCTTTGATTCGGTGAAACCATCAGCAGTTGCAATGGCTCTGAAATCCTGCGGTATTGAAGATGCATACATTAATATTATTAATAACATCTATGAAAATGCAAGTGCAAAGATTCTGCTATTTGAAAATACAACACACATAAAAATTGGAAAAGGAGTGAGACAAGGTGACACCATATCTCCGAAGCTCTTTAATGCCACATTGGAAAATGTCTTTCAATCACTGAACTGGGAAAACAAAGGGATAAAGATTAATGGAGATTATCTAACCCACCTTCGTTTTGCTGATGACATAGTCATTTTTGCAACTACCCCATCAGAGCTACAGAGTATGATCCAGGAACTTGCTGACAAGAGTAAGGAAGTGGGATTAAAAATGAACTTTCAGAAGACAAAAGTGATGTACAATGCTTTTACAAGAAATGAAGATTTATCGATTGATGGAGAAAAGCTGGAAATAACAGACACGTACGTTTATCTTGGACAGCAGATATCAAGTGAGGGTCACATTGGTGAAGAAATTAATCGGCGTACAAAACTTGCCTGGAGAGCTTTTGGAAGAAACAGCATAATTTTCAAGAGCAATATGCCATTATGTCTTAAAAGAAAAGTGTTTGATCAATGCATCCTTCCAGTGCTTACGTATGGTGCAGAGACGTGGACCTTAGCTAAAAGAGACATACAAAGGCTGCAGACAACTCAAAGCAGCATGGAGAGGTGCATGCTTGGTGTTACCAGGAGAGATAAGAAGTGGAACACGTGGATCCGAAAAATGACAAGAATGGAAGACATCATGATCAGAGTTAAATCCCGGAAATGGCAATGGGCTGGACATACTGCCAGAAGGACAGACCATCGATGGACAGCCGAAATTTTAGATTGGATTCCAAGGGACAGGAAAAGCCCCAGAAGAAGACCACATGGAAGATGGGTGGATGAAATTCGAAAGTATGCGGGAGTGACATGGAGGAGACTGGCACAATACAGACCGTTGTGGAGGAAACTTGGGGAGACCTTCGTCCAGCAGTGGATTGATAATGGTTGACAATGATGATGATGATATATATATATATATATATATACTGACGGAAAAAAATCTCAACACCACGAAAAAATAGTTGTAGAGGAATGAAATGGCGGCAATACATTTGTATAGGTAACATATTTAATCGATTAAGGTTTCAAGATCACAGCTTATTGTAAGCGCGAGAAGAGCCATTTTAAATGTGAAATGCTGGTACATTAATAACCGGTGTAACCGCCAGAATGTTGAATGAAGCACGCAAACGTTCATGCATTGTGTCGTACAGGTGCTGGATGTCAGTTTGTGGGATGGAGTTCCATGCCTGTTGCAATTGGTCGGTCAATACAGGGACGGTTAATGCTGGTTGGGGATGACGCTGCAGTTGTCGTCCAATGATGTCCCATACGTGCTCGATTGGTGAAAGATCTGGTGATCTAGCAGGCCACGGCAACATGTCGACACTCTGTAGAGCATGTTGGGTTACAACAGCGGTATGCAGGCGAGCGTTATCCTGTTGGAAAACAGCCCCTGGAATGCTGTTCATGAATGGCAGCACAACAGGTTGAATCACCAGACCGACGTACAACTGTGCCGTCAGGGAGCGTGGGATAACCACGAGAGTGCTCCTGCTGTCATAGGAAATTGCTCCCCAGACCATAACTCCAGGTGTAGGTCCAGTGTGTCTCTGCCACAGACAGGTTGGTTGCAGGCGCTCACCTGGCCTCCTTCTAACCAACTCACTGCCATCACTGACACCCAGGCAGAACCGGCTTTCATCAGAAAACACAACAGATCTCCACTCCGTCCTCCAATGAGCTCTAGCTTGACACCACTGACGTCGCAAACGGCAGTGGTTTGGAGTAAGTGGAATGCACGCTACAGGGCGTCTGGCTCGGAGCTGTCCTTCAAGTAACCGATTTGTAACAGTTCGTTGTGTCACTGTGGTGGCAACTGCAGCTCGAATTGCTGCCGCAGACGCGGTACGATGCGCCACAGCCATACGCCGTACACGGCGGTCTTCCCTCTCAGTAGTGCCACGTGGCTGGCCGGAACCCGGTCTTCTTGAGGCAGTACCTTCCCTTGACCACCGCTGCCAAGAATCATGCACAGTGACTACATTCCTGTCAAGTCGTTCTGCAATATTGCGGAACAAAAATCCAACTTCTCGTAGCCCTATTACACGACCTCGTTCAAATTCCGTGAGCTGTTGATAATGGCTTCTTCGTCTTCTTAAAGGCATTCTTGACTAACATCAACACTCTACGTCGAATCTCAAGGATAACTAACGCTCATGAACGTTACAGCGCGTATTTACAGCAAACCTGCTTTGCATGTTCCGAGGGGCGCTACTAGCGCCACACGTATGCGCCGAGCGCGAAATTTGCATAGACGTCATCATCTTGCAGATGTACTCTCACCGCCTACCAACTGTCGTTTACCTAACACAACCCCTTCTTGGTGTTGGGATTTTTTTCCGTCAGTGTATATATATCATCATCATCAACATTATTTAAACCATTATCATTCCCCTGCTGGATGAAGGTCTCCCCAAGTTTTTGCCACAAAGGTCTTTTTTTTTTTGATTGAAGGTTTAACGAAATCCGTGAGCAACTCAACGGGCTGTAAGCAGTCGCCCGTCCCTAATTTAGGGTCACTGGTTCCGGGGAAGGGAGATAGCCAGTGCCGTAAGACAAACACAGCATCCATGCCTAACGGGATTCGAACCCGGACCCTTCACGGACGAATGACCATAAGCCAGCGGTTAGCCCACTGCGCCACCGAGGTGGCTCACAACGGTCTGTCTTGTACCAGTCTCCTCCATGTTACTCCCGCATATATACTGTATAAATATATACACTGGCGGAAAGTGAAAAAAGAACACCAAGAAGGAGACGTCTGATACCAACGAAATTTATACAGCATAATAACAGAATACAGAGGATAACGTGATCAAAACATTATGGCAAAATACAGCTGTATTTGCTGGTAAACTGAAAAATAACATTTCCATGTAACATGGTTAGTACGAGGTTGAACCGCCATAAACTGCGTCACACTGTGCAATTCTGGCATGGAGTCTGTCGTACAGATGTTGGATGTAAGTTTAGGGTATTGAGTTCCAAGCATCCTCAACCTGGACGCGTATATCGGGGATAGTCGTGGCTGGCCGTGGAGACCGGATAAGTCGTTGTCCCATAAAATCCCACACGTGCTCAATGAGGGACAAATCCGGTGAACGTTAAGGCCATGGAAGTTGTCTCACACCCTGAAGTGCATGTTGCGTTGCACGTGCCATGTGTGGACGTGCGTTATTTTGCTGGAAAACACCACGATGGACCGACCTTACAAATGGCACAACAACGGGCTAAATGATGTTGTTGATGTAGGAGGGGCTGTTTAACGTACCCGGTACAAACACTAGTCGTGTACGGAAGCGATAGCTGATCGCTCCCCACACCAAGAGACCAGGTGTAGGCCCTGTGTGTCGCTGGCGGATGCAAGAATGGTGGAGACGCTCCCCTGTGCGTCTGCGAACACGCATACAGCCATCGGAGGCTCCCAAGCAGAATCTGCTTTCATCGCTGAACACGAGAGAACGCCATTGCGTTCTCCAGTGCAGACGTTGTCGACACCACTGCAGCCGTTCCTGACGGTGGGCTGGAGTCAGAAGTACACATGCCAGAGGCACAGGTGCACCTAGTCCTGCATCCAGTAGACGGTTGCGGACTGTTTTCACAGTCACCTCAGGTGCAACGGCAGCTCGGATTTGCGTCGCAGTGAATGTTCTGCTTGACAACGCCGCTCTTCTTATGCGTCGATCGGTCCGCTCATCAGTCCGTCTGTGACTACCGGTTGCACGTCTTCTCGTGAGGGAATGTTCCTCGGACCATCTACGCCACCATCGTACCACCACCGATACTTACCGTCCAATTCGCTCTGCAATACGACGATACGACCACCCGGCCTCTCGGAGTCCGACTAGACGACCTCGCTCAAAGTCCGATAACGGTTGAAATCGTACACGTCTTTCATGTCCAGACATTACTGCTTCTTCAGGGTCTTCGCACGTGTCCGTACGCCGACGACTGATTACATTCACTTCGCCGTACTCCTTAAATACCACCGACGATAATTTGCATATTATGCCGTGCTGTGGCGTAAGCGCTCACCGGTTGGTTCCGAAATTACCATCACACCTACGTAAACTCGACCCTATTAACATATGTAAATTTCATGATCGTCCGCCAATTCCTTCTTGGTGTTCTTTTTTCTCTTTCCGCCAGTGTATATACAATATCTACCAACAAGTAATTGGACACCCCTGCAATCGACGATATCTGCGGTCCTGAGACACGTCACGGCTGCCGCCGTTAAAAATCGTGTGGGAAACAACAACGCACCCAGTCGCATGTAAGATGCCACGCAGTTCGGAGCTCTCCAATTTCGAGAAAGGTGTAATCGTCGGGTATCACATTAATGGCCGATCCATACGTGACATATCCAGCGAGTTGAAGTACCCGAAATCGACAGTGGCCTACGTGATTGGCAAGTGGAAGATGAGATTCGACTGTCGGAATGTGCCCCGACCCGGCAGACCCACAAAACTTGGAGTTAGAGAAAGACGGGTGCTGGCCAGAGAAATACGGAAGAACCGCGCCAAATCGATGGGCCACATCAGCAAGGAATTTCAACAGTCATCCGGGAGTGTTCTTTCGATGAATACTATCCGTAAAGAAGCCCATCTGCTCGGTTATCATGGACGTGCTGCCGCCCACAAGCCTTTGATCACCAAATCCAATAGCGCTGCTCGGCTAACGTTGTGCAAAGAACGTCGACAGTGGACCGTTGAACAGTGGACAGGTTCCCTGGAGCGACGAATCAAGGTTCACCCTCTACCGTTCGGGTGGCAGGGTCTAGGTTTGGCGTCTGCCTGGAGAACGACTCGTGCCGGAATGTATTGTGCCAACTGTGAAGTTCGGCGGCGATGGAATTATGCTATGGGGGTGTTTCTCCTGGTATGGCACGGGACCCTTGATCGCAATGTCTGGTAGACTCAACGCCGAGATCTACTGCACCATTTTGGATGACCATGCGATTCCTACGTTGTGTGGCAGTTTTACGGGGTGGACCCATGTTACTTTCAGGATGAAAATGCCACCTGTCATGTTGCGAGGTCCACCATGGCTTGGTATGGTGACAATGGGGTTAATCGAATGGACTGGCCTGCGCAGAGCCCGGACCTTAACCCTATCGAGCACCTTTGGGACGAGTTGGAGCTTCGACATAAGGCGTGCCCCCACCATCCGAAATCGGTGAAGGATCTGACCTGTCTTCTCCAAGCCGAGTGAAAAAAATACCTCTAGCCGTCGTACAACGCCTGGTTGAGAGTATGCCCCGGAGGGTCGCAGCTGTAATCGCCGCTAGTGGAGGCTTCACCAACTATTGAAGGTTAATAAAGTTCGTTTTCCTTTGCTATCATAGGTGTCCAATTACTTGTTGGTAGATAGTGTATAACGTTAGTAGCAGGAGATGCCGAAAATTACTCCTTATTAGCCACGCTGCCACCCTCCCAGCCCACCCCACCCAAGCGGGGATTGACTACGGAGTGGGTGGAACAACGGGAATCGCCCGTGAGGCGTGAGGGAGCAGGAAAAATAAGAAAAAAGAAAGAAGTCTTAAAAAGACCATCTGGGAGGAAGCTGTGGAAACATTTTTATGAATTTTCTTTATGATCCAATTAAGATAGGAACGTAGATCAGATTTTTATTCTCAGTTTCTCCCACCTTCTCTGATTTCAGTACCAAGCTCTGCCTTACCTTGTTTCGAGACGTTACAGATGCTAGACAATAATATAATAGCAACGAACAAACAAAGAATATCCCCATGTTTTTTACCCTCGCTGTCCCTGTTTTCCCTTTATCTTTTGCTCTCTCTCTCTCTTTTTATTCTATTCCCTTCTCTTTCTTTTTTTACTTAACCTAAATCAATGTAATGAGTGTTTTAAATCCTCCGCACTAAGTTTAATTGTTATTTTTTTTAGAAAAACTGAAAACAAAATATGCAAAATTAATTTATTACGATCTTCGCTACTTTAAACGTAAAAATTTCGTTAGGGTGTAGGAGGAAAGATCGCCCCTGTAGCCCCCCGCTGGATCCTCCAGTGGATGTTGGGGACTCAGATGAAACGTTCTGCCGTGCGGAAATTTAAGCAGAGCGCCTCATCTCAGTCATGAAACTCATCCTCAGTTGCTTGGAGGTTCCTTGTTCTGGGTGGTGCAATGGTAACATACTCGAACGTAAATTGAGAGCTGCGGGTTCGTTTTCCGTTTCAGCACGATGTAATTTTCAAGTTTTCTGAGGCATGTGAACTTACTTGATTAATTTGGCATCCATCTACCTGTAACAAATCATGAACAATCCTTTTCCACAAACGTTCCAAAATGGATTAGTAAGCATTGCCAGCTACAGTACCACACCGGGATTTGAACCCGGACACTTCTCAGACGGATGGTCATAAGCCTGCGCTTAGACCACTGCTCTGCCGGGGCGGCATGGCAATTCCCCCCGCACGAGTTGGATCACTGAACCAATAGGTACCTACAAAAAAAATTACAGCATGTAGTACACCAGTGGAAAAACTCAAGTGCGCAGTGTACAACTGCACTTATTTAATTGCTAACTTGCTATTTACACATAAAAATATATCAGAAATCTTGGCAGCTGTGGCTCTTTCAAATTCCCTGCGTTAATGTGCAGAATGTATCAGCGCCTAATTAATAAGAGCACCGGAAGGCGCTCTTTAAGCAGCCAGTCATTAGAGTGGAAACGAAAATCACTATTTATGCAGAAATATTCTTTAGCGGACGAAAACGCATGGACACGCACTAGATCACTTGCGAAATCTTAATTCCTTACAAATTTTGAAGATGACAATCCGTTTTTTGGTGTAAATGTGACAAGAATGGTAAGTCAGATAATATCCGAAAACTTGAAAATGTTTTCGTCCTGGAGCGGGAATCGAACCCGCGTCTCCCAGGTAGCGCCCAGGTATGCTAAGCACAGCACCATCCAGAACGACCAACTCTCAAGTTTCGGATTAATTTGAAAGTAACCACTACAGGATTCGCTATTCGAAGCAACCGGCATTCATGTTTAGCGAATCTGGAGGTTAAGAATTTTATCCCGTGAGTGCTCGGAGGAGCAGATCCAAAACTTGAGACTGAATCCGAAACTTGATTTTTGGTCGTTCTGGGTGGTGCAGTGGTTAGCATAACCGGGCGCTATCTGGGAGACGCGGGTTCGATTCCCGCTCCACGACGACGAAATTTCCAAGTTTTCGGATGTTATCTGACTTACCATCCTTGTCATATTTACACCAAAAAACGGATTGTCATCTTCAAAATTTTTATTATATGGTGTAATCCCGTATTCCATTCTTAATTCCTTCATGACGGACAGCAGAGCAAGAAAGCAATGAATGGAAGATGGAGAGGATGTGTCTTCTTTTGCGGAGTCGTTGGTAGTGTTTAGGATTTTTAGACCGACACGCAAGGTGGAAGCTGTGTCCCTAAATTCCGGACTTTACACAAGTAAAGGGCTCTTGCTCTTGTCACCAGTATGCCACCTTTCGTCTTTGATGATGGAGGATGTTTCCTCTGGTTTTAGAGCGAACCGATTCCTGGGCACCTTTTCAGCTCGTCCGGTTTTCTTTATTTCGTGGTGAGTCTATTGCGGACCATCTGTTCTTACTTATCTTTCTCTCTGGTTTAGCAAATGTAATCCGGCAAGAACTTGTATGGCTAAACATCACGTTTAGCCATACAAGTTCTTGCCAGATTACATTTGCTCAACTAGCCTGTGGCAGACCATGGCAAAGTTGCAGCGCAAATTCCTTTTGTGGCTTTTCTCCTCTGAATCTAACCTGAAATTTCTGAACTGCTTCTTTGTTCCAAACAGGATGCCGGATCGTGAGACAAAGCGTTAACCCCTTGAAAATTGCATCTTTATGGGTAAAAGTTTTAGCAAAATTCGCCGTCGTTTATTTCTGCTCGTTCTGCTTCTGCCGGCATGTAAGAGGAATTTTCTTATTCGTAGAGTTTATCAGTAGGCCGGAAGATAGTGTATGTCCCAAAACTGCTCTGAGTATTCGTGAAAAGCTTTCAACCTCCCATGACAGGGTGACATCGTAGAGTTGTTAAAAGAAGCTTAATTCGTGTATGAATCAATATAAACAACACTTGCCGTTTCTACACGATAAGATAAAAGTCGATGGTGGTGACATTAAAAACTTTAATTAAAAGGTTAAAAGTTTAATAAGCACTTTCGGGTCTACTATAGACCCATCATCAGATGTGAATTCAGCCGTACTCAGATGTTACATAGAGTTATATATCATGAACGATGCCAGATTACAACTTAAAATTTGAGAACCAAAGACACATAGGTGACGTAGTCAATCACAAAACCTGTACACGAGAATCAACGCCTTGTGGGAGGGGGTACTGTTTGTTCACAATAAGGGTCTTCCAAACCTCAGGAATGTAATTAGGGAAATCATCATTGCAACAAATGTCAAAGTTCTTAAGTATAAATAAACTTTCTGTAAATAACAAAGTTGATTTACATGACGGAGAAGCCAGTATTGGCATACTGTCCCAATCTGGAAAAAACTTACCACTGCTGACTGCTCTTGCCAAGGCAGTCATTTGTGAACCGTTTTGAACATTATATTTGTGTACCATAAGTCTGGTATGAAACTTCCTACACGTTGAGCCGATATATACACAGTCGTGAGTTCCTGGATCGTTCGATCGCAACGGTATACTGTGAACACCCCATTTATCGAGGCTGGGCACAGGATCAAGGTCGCTACGGATCGATGACAAGATATTCATGGTTTTGACACCAAAGTCAAATTGATATCTGTGGCAGGCATTCTTCAGGGCAACTTTTAACCTTTTAATTAAAGTTTTTAACGTCACCACCATCGACTTTTATCTTATCGTGTAGAAACGGAAAGTGTTGTTTATATCATAGAGTTGTTTCACAGCTCACCCAAATGCGATAGCTGTACAGCAGAATTTTGCCGGAAGAATTCTAAACACTTAAAACTTCCAGTAACCAGCAGTGTTTTTTTCAGGCACACATCCGGGAGGGAGGGCAAAGACCCCTATGAAACGACCGTCCCCCCCCCGAGACATTTTATGTTACCGAGCTTATGCTAATAAATTCAGGTTACAATGAAAAAGAAAGTTTCGTTTGATAATAGAAATATTTCTCCAATTATAAGTTTTTTAATAGTTGTTCAAATATTATGATTTATCATACATAAATGGGAAACGAATTTCCCCGAAGAAATAACTCTTCTCAGATATGTGGAAGGCGATACAAATGTAATCATAGGGCCGCGGGTGGCCGAGTGGGCAACGTTCGTGACTGCCACGGAAAGGACCTCAGGTTCGATCCCAGGCAGGTACGAACGCTCGATCCACTAAATATCCGCCGTGCGTCGGATGGGCACGTTAAGCCGTCGGACCATGGGTACTGGCCCCCGGTAATAAATAAGGGCGTCTTTCTCCCCGTTTCTACTTCGCTTCCGTGTCACTTTCCTATCGGGCACTCTAGCCCAAATCTCCTAGCTTCCTATTTTTAAGGGTTGTTTGGGACCTGGGGTCAGACACTCCCTTCCTAAAATCCTCTACATATGATCATCAGGATCAAATGTAATCATAGGCACTGATGTGCCGTATTTTCAATGTCGTCCATGTAGCCACTCTTTCAGAAAACTTGAAAATTACATTGCCCTGGAGCGGGAATCGAACCCGCACCTCCGGATTACAGGTCGAGCATGCTATCCATTTCACCACCCAGGACAATTAAGTTCAAAGCAACTGAAGCTAAGCAGATGTAACTTAGAAATCTTGAACATCTGAAATTTTCTCAGATATCTAAGTTACATCTGCTTAGTTTCAGTTGCTTGGAAATTCCTTGTCCTGGATGGTATAATGAATAGCATGCTCGACCGGTGATCGAGAGGTGCGGGATAGATTCGCACTCCACCGCAATGTAATTTTAAAGTTTTCTGAAAGAGTGACTACATGAACAACAGTGAAAATACGGCACATCGGTGGGAATGATTACATTTGTGCTATGGTTTATTTTGCCTAAAAAAGTGTATGAAGACGCATGCCGTTCTTCAAAATATAATAAGTCGACTAACCATACTTCATCGTCAGGGAATCGCGATTCGGGATCAGGAATGTGTTGAATGGATTTTAATAGATAAGAATTTTTGTCCTGCTGAAACCAGCGGCCACAACCTGAATCCGAAATAACGTACGAGATACTCTAATCCAATAGTATGCTGCCCCTAATAACCAGGATGTTTGCCCCACCTCAGGGAGACCAAAGGTATAAGTAAATCACACATCACAATACAAACCGAACGGCGTTTTTTTCCACTGGTTGGTGTGAAGACCTCAGTTTAAAATAGTCGGCTGGGATCATCAGGGCAGCAGAACAACTTGTTTCCTTATTGTTATTGCTCAGGAAAGATTCCATGTTTTCACTAGTGGTCGAATAAAGCCTATCATTTCATAATGAACAGCGATGTTTACCAAAAGGAAACTTGCGCAGTCATCTATAACATCTTCCGTTAAAATTCAGAGAACTTTGTCTGGTATCAAGAAAGCAGGATTGAAAAATGTTGCAGCGCTATCGGAAGAATCCACTTCATTAGCGTCAACTGGAATTTTAGCTGAGAGCATACCCTGTAAAGGAAAAGAAAACCGGTTCGATAATAAGGCTTGAGAGAAAAAAATATGTATGGATGTACACGATAAAAACAGAGGCGGGGCATTTTGTAAACTCTGCAAAAAAATGCATGGCAAACGATGCAAATATTTTGCAAAAACTGGCAGAGTGTTTATAACGGTGCTATTTACATTTACATCTTACAAGAAAGCATTAGGAAATGATGGAAAAACGAAGAAAAATCTATTTTACAGTGCTGCACTATTCTGAAAATTCTGTTGGTGAAAACAAAATAATTTCCTTTAAAACTTTGCATGCTAAACTTCACATAACCTAGTTTTCCCTTATGTGGCAGCATTTAGATGATTCTATATTTTTATTTTGCGATTGACTATTTTCGGAATGAGTTTTAGTGGCTGTAGTCCAATATGCAATATTTTGAAATCCCGATCCCCTCGTTTAGCAGGAGAAAGTTTGTTCTTGAAATATTTAAAGAAGTAATTACTATATACACAGTCGAGTCACATTATTGTGACCACCTCCTACCTTTGATGTAAACTGCGCGTAGCCAATGAAAGAGGGCACGTATCGTGAACTGGCTTGCAGGGTATATAAGGTGTGCTGTAGGCATTCTGAAAACATATCACTCGTTTCTGTCATGGATAAAAGGAGCGATTTATCAGATTTTGCAAAAAGGGATGATTACCGGCTTTCGGGGGCCAAGGGGGGCAGTATTTCTGAAACAGCGCAGTTTGTGAACTGTTCGCCTACTGATGTGGTTAAAGTGTATCGTGATTGGAGAAACGACACCATTGCAAATAAGCTACGTGGAAACTGCGGAGCACCACTTGCCATTGATGTGAGAGGTGAACGTCGGCTGTGAAGGTGCGTGAGGGCTGATCGACACGATAAAGTGGAGCAACTCGTTGGACGAATGAACCAGGGGGCTACCAGAAGTGTGTCTAAAACGACAGTTCAGCGAACCCTGCTGCGTATGGGGCTCCGACGCAGACGATGGACACTGCACCTATGCTAACGAAGGTGTATCGACAGAAAAGGATTACATTTGCACGGCAGTATCGTAGTTGGACCCCCGCTGATTGGCAAAGGATTGCCTTCTACGATGAATTACGTTTTCTGCTTCATCGAACGGATGGACATTGGCGTATAAGGCGAGAAATATCGGAGAAAAATCACTCTTCAACCATTGGTGACAGAACAAAAACTGGTGGGGGCAGCGTTATGGTCTGGGGAATGTTTTCGTGGCATTCTCTGGGTCCACTCATACCTGTGGAAGGCACTATGGACCGAATTCGTTATAAATCCATCCTTGCAGACCACGTACACCCATATATTCTGATTGTCTTCCCTGGGGCGGATGTGATCTACCAGAACGACAATGCACACAGCTAGAAATGTCCGAGAGTAGCTGGAAGAGCACGATGAAGACTTCAAAGTGCTTCTCTGGCCCCATAATTCCCCACTTAAACCCAATTGAGCATCTGTTGGACCACCTCGATCGTGTTGTTCGCTCTATGGATCCTCCAACGCGCATCCTCCAACAGCTGTCAGATGCACTACAGTTGGCATGGCTCCAGAAACCTGTGAACACCTTCCAGCACTTTATTGAGTCACTCCCAGCCTGTCTAGCTGCTGTCCGCGTTGTAAACGGCGGTGGTTGCTTTGGATATTAGCTGGTGGTCACAATAATGTGACTCGGCCGTGTATAGTAATTAGTTCTTTATATGTAAATATAATAGTTAAAATTATAATTATATACACTACCTACCAACAAGTAATTCGAAACCCCTGCAATCGGCTGTATCTACTGTCCTGATACACGTCACGGCCGCAGCCGTTAAATATCGTGTGGGAAGCAACAACGCAACCACTCGCATGCAAGATGCCACGTAGTTCGGAGCTCTCTGATTTCGAGAAAGGTGCAATCGTCGGGTATCACAGAAATGGCTGATCTACACGTGATATATCCAGCGAGTTGAAGTACCCAAAATCTACAGTGGCCTACATGATTGGCAAGTGGAAGATGAGAGGTGACTGTCGGAATGTGCCCCGACCCGGCAGACCCACAAAACTGGGAGTTAGAGACCGACGGGTGCCGGCCAGAGAAATTCGGAAGAACCGCACCAAATCGATGGGCCACATCTGCAAGGGGTTTCAGCAGGCACCCGGGAGTGTTCTTTCGATGTATACCATCCGTAAGGAAGCCCATCTGCTCGGTTATCATGGACGTGCTGCCGTCCACAAGCCTTTGATCACCAAGTCCAATAGCGCTGCTCGGCTAACGTTGTGCAAAGAACGTCGACAGTGGACCGTTGAACAGTGGAAACAGGTTCTCTGGAGCGACGAATCAATGTTCCTTCTCTACCGTTCGGATGGCAGGGTCTGGGTTTGGCGTCTACCTGGAAAACGCCTCCTGCCGGAATGTATTGTGCCAACTGTGTAATTCAGCTGCGGTGGAATTTTGCTATGGGGGTGTTTCTCCTGGTTTGGCAGGAGAAACACCCCCATAGCATAATGGTCGCAATTCCTGGTAGACTGAACACCGAGACCTACTGCACCATTTTGGATGGCCATGCGCTTCCTACGTTGTGGCAGTTTTACGGGGTGGACCGATGTTACTTTCAGGATGACAATGTCACCTGTCATGTTGCGAGGTCCACCATGGCTTGGTATGGTGACAATGGGGTTAATCGAATGTACTGGCCTGCGCAGAGCCCGGACCTTAACCTTATCGAGCACCTCTGAGACGAGTTGGAGCGTCGACTAAAGGGGTGCTCCCACCGTCCGAAATCGGTGAAGAAACTGACCTGTCTTCTTCAAGCCGGGTGGAAGAAAATACCGCTAGCCGTCGTACAACGCCTGGTTGCGAGTATGCCCTGGAGGGTCGCAGCTGTAATCGCCGCTCGTGGAGGCTCCACCAACTGTTGAAGGTGAATAAACTTCGTTTTCCTTTTGCTATCACAGGTGTCCAATTACTTGTTGGTAGATAGTGTATATTATTATATATATATGGCAAATGGAAAACTTACCCCTCTAAGGCTCCACTCCCCCACCACCTGCTAAATAGTCCTGAAAGAAACACTCGTTATCAGGCTGCTGCATTCTTAACTTTTTAATTTGCAGGAGGGTTAATTAAAATATTTTCGTTGAAATTTCATGACTAAACTTCCGATGATTTTACTGAACACGCGTCCAATTACAAAAGTTTAACTCATGTAACTCCACCTGGATTTAGAGTCATTTTGTTTTACTTAACTTCCAGAGATTGAAATCTATTAAAATTTTATTAAAGCTCAATTGACCATCCAGTTATTTAACTGCTTTAAAAATTCTAGACATTTTATTCAGCTAAACATCTTATGATTTTCCAACGACGATCTTCAAAGGAGGCAGCAGTATGGCTCCACCCAACTTCCAATAGTTTAGCAACATATGAAGGATCAATACACTTCTGTTGATTTAACTAAGGAACTGAACTTATTTAACTCATAAAACTCTGAGAATAAATTGAAATTTTCAAATGGTTTGGCTGCACTAAACTTGCAAAAATATATTTACTTCCTCCAAATGATTTAACTCTGCTAAATTTACAATGACCAAACATCTTTGCTACAACTGCTGTTTTACTTCGTAAAGAAGTGCTTATTCATAGAACTTCTGAAAAAGCATTTCCACGAAATTTTGGAATGAAAAATTTCCAGAGTTGTTCAACATCTCGTGATTCACAGGGAATGGGGACGCTCTGGGGAGAACGAATCTACGTCATGAGCAAGTCAACATTCCATTACCGTAAACAAGTGCCAGCCTAAGATGATCGGACGTGGAGAATAACTTCTGTTTACAAAACTAGCTGCGTTTTGCTGACTTGACTCCCATGTAACTCTTTTGTTTCTACACGGCGATCAATACATGAAGTTCTCTGGCGAAGCAAAACTTCTTAGAACTTTTCCCATCTCTAACTTTCGTTTCAGGTGTTCTTGCTTCTTTCTGCTCGTTGATGATTAAATCGATTACGGAGGAGTGCTTCGGGGAAGTGAGTCCCTTCCCCCTTTGCCTCAGCCTTCTGCCACACTCGCAAGTAATGCCAGGATCATCACAGTAGGTCCTCGGGGCTACATTGTCAGCATCTTGTGCCGTTGCGTCATCCGAGTCCCGAAGCCAAAATGGGACTAATGGTCATTTACGTCGGTGTCGTTTAGTCTCATGAAATGCTCACTCGGGGGAGATATCCCTGTCTTCCTTTCAGTTTCCGCTTCCCCCCTGCTTTCTTTTTTTCATTTTTTGACCTTCTTACCCACCATTCCTATCAGCACCTCAGGCGAATTTGGAAAGCGAACTAAATAAAAAGAAGTTACTTTTTATTTCTGTTCATTCATCTAATAGAAATAACTGTAGGCTTGTAGCCACACACATACTTACGCGTGAGACTTAAAATCTTTATACAGGCATGCATGTATGTACACTGCCCTAACACTGATATCTGGACGTCCCCATATTGATAGTGAATTAAGTCCTAGACAAACACCACCTCGTAGACCCAACTATAAATAGCTTGATTGAATATGATGAAGCAATAGCATGACTGTGAATACAAGATGCCTCAGTCTAAAGAGTTGACTGATTTCCAGGGCGGATTACCGCTAAAGTTATCTCTCCGTACGTGACATTTCAGCAGATTTGTAGATCGCTAGGTACAGGGCAGGATTAAGGGGAGGGTCCATAAGGACTATGACCTGGGGGCCCACCATAACCAAGGGCCCAGAAGCCTGGGCAAATTACAGATAGAGTAAGAGAGAGAGTCATAGATAGAGACATAGAAAGAGGCAGCGATAGACAGATAGATAGAGAGAGAGGTTTATAAAACGGTTTTACACTGAAGAGCACTTGAATTAGAGATACCTGTCTAGTAACGTGTAGTACCACCTTTCGTCCTGGTGACGGCGGCGATTCGTCTCGGCATGGACTCTACAAGACACCGGAAGCGTTGGGAAGCCATACGAATCCACGACCCCTGAACAAGTTCCCACAGTTCACGAAGATTTGATGGAGGGAGGTCAGAGCCTCCAGCATCTCTTTCGATGGCATCCTAGATGTGCTCGATGGGATTGAGGTCAGATGACCTAGCTGGCCAAGGAATGTAGGTCACGTTGGAATGTTCATCCAACCATTCGGACACTGTTCGGGAGCGATGGCACGGTGCATTGTCTTGTTGCAGGATGAGGTCCCTAGTGCGATGTTGAAGACGCACAAACGGGAGCAAATGGTCGTCCAGGATATCCAGGTAACGTTGATCTGTGAGAGACGATGTCACACGTACCAGAGGTCCCACTTCAGTCCACGTAAACAGTCCCCCGACGAGAATGCCACAATCACCAGCTTGAAGAGTACCCTGCTGGCAAGAAGGATCCATCGCTTCATGTGGTTTGCGCCGTACTCGTATCCCGCCATCCGCATGTACCAACGTGAATCTCGACTCATCAGTCCAGGCAACATTTTTCCACATGTCTAGGGTCCAGTGGCGATGATTCCGCGCCCATACTAATCTTTGCACCCTGTGATGTGCGGTCAACAGCGGTACCCTCGTGGGACGATGGCTTCTGTACCCCATAGCGAGGAGATGGTTCTGGATGGTGCGGCTGCTTACACGTTTTTGTGCACCAGCGTTAAATTGCCGAGTGATTTCTTGCACTGTGGCCCGTCTATACGCTGTTACAATGCGAGCTAGCCGATGATGGCGCCGCTCATCCACACGCTGTTGTCCACGGCAGTTAGCCCTTGCAGGGATGGTTTTACCGGATTCGATATACTCTCAGTGCATCCGTGGCACAGTGGCTCGTGAAAATCCCAGTGACTTCCGAGATGGAGTGACCCATTCGTCGGGCCCCGATAATTTGCCTACGATCAAATGCGCTTAGATCCTTCGTCTTACCTATAATGCGTCCGACTCTTACTGATTCCCGTCGCATCACTCCTTTTATTGTCGGATCGCTGCCTACGTCATGTCGTTTCCGTTTACAAGGCTGCCCACAGCACCACATTTGCATAATGACAGCTGTCTCTATTTCAATTGCTCTTCAGTGTAGTTTTGTCTCGTATGATTTCCACGTGTTCAAAAACATAGGCTGGAAGACGAACAGATTTCAGACTAGTGATTCACCAAGGTAGAGGTCTCATGTGGCTGTGTTCAAAGGATTGGCGAGACAGTTTCAGCTTTTCCACTACCATGCACCCACACCTCCCAATTTGCACTAGAATCCGTTAATGGTCGAAGTGCCCTAGGTCTTCACATTGTATAACAAACAAGATGCACTAAGAAAGGTATACAATGCTAAATCATTGGAAAATCCAAGACGAAATCTAGGAATATTAAGATTTTAACTCGTGTTCGTATCAGAGCCAATGAAAAACGCGGTGACTTATTCTGCAAACTCTGCAGATAATTTAGTAGTTAGTTTCATGTTTTAATGGATTAATTCTTAGTCATAAGTTCTTTAAGGGCCCATTCAGATGTCTTAGCCTTGGGGCCCACTTAAATGTCTTAGCTTAGGGGCCGCCTAAGGTCTTAATCCGACCCTGCCTAGGTGGACGGTTAGTGATGTGATATGCAAATGATAGCGGGATGAGGCTGAATCTGCCAGAAACCGACCAAGTTCTTGGCAGATTCGCTTCAACCACCTCGAATATTCGTCAACAGAAGCTCATGTTGTGCAGTTCGTGGGATAAGAAAGGCCATGGGCGCCCAAATGGGAAGGCAAGAGGGAGCTTTGCCCTCCCCTGGAAATCTGACTATGCCATTTCAGTGCTTGGGAGTTACTACAAAGATGTTGCAATTACCTTTATTCTGATTTCTAATTTTTCTGTTGAACTTTTGGGCACATGTGTGCGTAGTAAAAACAGGAAAGGTGTAAATTCACAGTAAAAAGTAGTAATTTTGAATTATCATATTAGATGTATGAGCAGAGCCAAAGAGGGTCTTCGATGCGCAGTAGTGAAGACATTTTTGGACGACTCGCGCATGATGTAGCTGTGGAGGCAGATTATTATTTGCTACAATGGTTTGTTTACATGCGTTACTATTAGTCTTGTGTTTATTTAGTGGTATTTTATCATAGTCGTATATTTATTGTGATAGCATAAAGATAACTATTGTGGTAACAAAAGGTATGCGTTATAAAATAACTAATGTGGTAACAAAAATAAATCGTTCTATTGCTGTGTTATTTGTTTACTAGAAACCTTCACGATTCCACCATTCTGTGCTATTATTTCGTAAGAACGATGCCTAATTGTGCCGTTCCTATTGTTTCGTAAGAACGATGCCTAATTGTGCCATTGCTATTGTTTCGTAAGAACGATGCCTAATTGTGCCATGCCTATTGTTTCGTAAGAACGATGCCTAATTGTGCCATTCCTACTGTTTCGTAAGAACGATGCCTAGTTGTGCCATTGCTATTGTTTCGTAAGAACGATGCCTAATTGTGTCATTCCTCTGTGCCCATCGCAGAATAAGAAAACAAAAGGAAATATGATTATTTATCATGAAATCCCAAAAGATCAAATGTTGCGAAAAACGTGGCTACTGAAATGTAAAAGAAAAGATGTTGTCAATGTGAAACATGCCAGAATTCGCTCTAAACGTTTTACTGAAGACGATTATGAACGTGATTTGAAAAACACTTTCATTCACTGCAGTAAAAGTCAAAAATATACAGGTTGCATCACCGAAATTTCAGCGGCTTTCTAAGTAAATTTCAAGCTTAATTTCTATCCCAATTTTTAAAAATGCTCGCTATTTCGAGGTCGAAATGCAAAATGGAGATTAAAACAGCAGCAATGCCGTGTGTAAAAGAAAGTAGACTACATTTCGGTAGTGAAAAAAACCCATTAATTTCTGGTATAATTCAATACAAATCTTTATTCTGTATCTGAAGTTTATGTCCTATGAGAATACTATCATACTATTTATGAGAATGGTTCTGACGCTAGTTATTAAAACTGCACAAATTAGAAAAGATCGCGGAATATTTTTTGTCGATATAAATTCTTTCTTTGTTTTGATAAAAATCTCACGTCCACACGGTTTTTTTTTCACAAACGCATATGACGATGAACGTAACTCTATTATAGTGCACTGCTGGCCACCCAAAATGCAACACCAAGAAGGACACGAGATAGCAAAACCAGATTTACTGGACACATAACAACAGATACAAAGATGAAACGATTGAGCTTACAGGCCCGTGCGACTTGCGGAACACGCAGACATCAATAGTTCGTGTGGCCCCCATGGCTGAAATAACGGCCACTACACGCCGCGGCATCAAACGCAAGAGGCTTTGGATGTGTGCTTGGGGTATGTCGGTTCAGGCTGCTTCCACACATTCCCACAGTTCATCAGACGGGTGTTGCTGTCGGGCCACTCGGTTGCCGATCAGCGACCAGACGTGTTTGATGGGCGACATATCGGGAGAACAGGCGGGCCACGGCAGCAATGACACCTGGTGGGCCGTGAAGAATTGTTGCATGATACGTGCCACGTGCGAGCGCGCATTGTCCTGTTGAAATCTGGCGGGCTGGCAGGTCCTGCAGGTAAGGAAGGACTACAGGCTAGAAAACGTCGGTGATGTAGCAGTGGCTGTTGAGTGTACCGGCGATGCGTACCAGAGGGGTGCGGGTGTCATATCCAATTGCGCCCCAAACCATAACGCCTGGCGATGGACAGGTATGGCGATGCATAATGCAGGCGTCATACAGTCTCTCGCCGCGGTGCCGCCACACGCGGATCCAACCATCGTGGCGTTGCAGGCAGCAGCGGGATTCGTCGGAGAAGACAATGTTGAGCCATTCCGTAGTCCAGGTGCGGCGTTCAACTGCCCACTGCCGCCGCACTCGCCGGTGGTGCAACGTCAATGGTAATCGGAGCAATGGGCTCCATGCGACAAGTCCCCGCTCCTGCAGACGACGTCGAACGGTATGTGCTGACACAGGTTGTTGCGCAACACACCCTAATTCCTGCGCTGAACGTTCGTAATGTGGCGGTGCGAGCCGTCAATGCTCGCCGCACAACATGCCGGTCCTCTTGTTAGGTGGTGTGCCGCGTCTGCGGCAATCGCTCACGTAGGTCCGTCCGTCCCTATTGCACCCACCGAATCCGTACTCGCCTCACTGTGGCTGGATGTCGTCCCACACGGGCGCCGATGTCTCGGTACGATAAACCGCTGTCGCGATAAGCCACTATTTGTCCTCTGTCGAACTCCGAAACGTGCTAGAATGACTGCCGTATTCTTCAACGAGGCATCAGGAAGGTTCCCACGCACAGATCCGGCAGCACAACACAGTTCTACTACTTACACCCCGCCTTCTGTGCGCCCTTCTTTCAGTGCTTCTCGGTGGCGTGCTGGGCGCACATGATTTGCATATGCCCTGCAATGCTAATCGTTTGCATGTCGTCTCGCGGGCGACTCATGCTGCGAATTTCAGGCCAATTGGATGCTTCCTTCTTGGTGTCGCATGTTGGGTGGCCAGCAGTGTAGTTAAGAATTCACTCTGAACTGGGCATTTTTTTCTATAGTATTAATTGCGTGACGAAGTGAAAATTTTGAGTGGAGAAAATTTTTAGCTTTTGCTAATATAAACTTTAAGTTCTCCTTATTGCCTTGAATTACGCATGAACGTTGTGTTTTGCTTCAGCTCCGTGCCTCCGCAGTGACGTCAACTAAAAGAGCCAATGAGAGCGTAGATCGCTAATAGGCCCAACGTAAGAGTTATCGAAGAACATTGAGCACAGCGTACAGAACGTGCAGTATGGAAAAGCATGAAAGGCGAAGAAATGAAAACCATGGTATCATCCTTAGTAGAATCCGTTTCATTGCTGAATAAGATCTCCCAATTTTTCTCCTTAAACTTTGCTTTCAGTGTAGTTTTCCGCTCTTGATGACGGATTGTGTCATCGTTGAGGTTTGGTGATGCATAGGACAGGAATGACCAAAAGGCGCAAAGCAATAATAAAGAAATTTTCTTACTGTCCCAGTGAGCTGTCAAATTTCATTTACCCATCACTTTTATGGAGCTTTTGAGTCTCCTGGGTTTCAATTTAATTTGTTTTGTGTCAGTTGTAAAGTGGGTTACTTAACAAGAAAGCACAGTAGAATTTTGCATATGGAGTTTGTTATTTGTAGTAACAATTTCTGTTTTCCTGCTCCTGAAAACTAAGCTATGGGCGTCCATGGGAAAGAGTACATCAATTATGAGCTTTTGTCACCTGAGGAAAACATCATTGCAGTAAGGTACTCTCAGCAGCTCTCGGATTTCGAGAAACAAAAGTTTCCTATGATGACCAGTGGAAAGATTATAGTATTTTTGCAGGATAACGCCAGGTCACATGTGTCACTGACGATACAACAAAAGCTCACTGATAGCGCACCAACTGATATTTATGTTTTTGTTCCCTGCAAAGTATTCTCACCTGAAAAACATTTCAGAATGATGAAAATAAATATTTTATCTCCATGGCCCACGCATTTTACATCTGGAACATGAACAGGCTTCCCGATAGACGGAAACTTATGGAGTATTTCAGCTCCAAGGCCCACGAGGTTTACGTCTAGGGCATGAACAGGCTTCCTGATAGTTTGGGAGTAATGGAATATTTCATCTCCAAGGCACACGAGGTTTACGGCTAGGGCATGAGCAGGCTTCTCGATAGATGGAAACTTAAGGTAGAAGGAGACTTATGGAATATTTCATCTCCAAGGCCCACGAAGTTTACTTTTAGGGCATGTTTTTTGATTGGAGGTTTAACGACTACCGTGAGCAACTCAATGGGCTATAAGCAGTCGCCCGTCCCTAATTTAGGGTCACTGGTTCCAGGGAAGGGAGAGAGACAGTGCCGTAAGACAAACACAACATCCATGCCTCACCGGGATTCGAAACCGGACCCCATTTGGACGAATGATCAGAGGCCATCGCTTAGACCACTGCGCCACCGGGGCGTCACTTTTAGGGCATGAAAAGGCTTACTGATAGTTGGGGAGTAATGGAATATTTCATCTCCAAGGCACACGAGGTTTATGTTTAGGGCATTTAACAGGATTTCCGAGAGATGAAAAAGAAGAGCAGAAAGTTATTGACATTATATTGGAGATCAAATATTTAATAAATGTCTTTCACTGTAGGCCAATATCTTATTTAATAAAAGACAGAACTTTCCAACATTCCCGATGTTGGATTACACCAGCAGAATTCACTTCTTACAGAAGAAAAATATCATTATTTCGAAAACGTGATAATGCGTTTTCAAAACATTTATTTATGGAAGAAAGCACATTTTTACGGCAGCCGTAAAGCTGTCGTACCCGAGCGTAAATTTGCGTTTTAGATACAGCAAGAAAGTGGAAGAATTTATTTGAATGGACAGAAAGGAGGCAACTTTTAGAGCAGATAAGCAGCACACAATTAAAAATAAATAACATCTGAAGGATTTAGCACGATCACAATATTTAATTTGCTAACATACAAGTAAAGAAAGTGAAGAATAAATAGGAGGAGCGGCGTACAACGAATTACTTCTCATTCACCATGTAGGCTTAATTTGGGAGGACAGTTCCAATGAGGGCTCTTTTTCTAGAGAAAGCGATGCCGAATCTCTCAAACATAATTTATTTTCAAACTGGAAGGTTGACCTAATGAAAAAGCAAATCAATTTCTTGAACTTTGTTCTTTAGGACTTATTATTGTTGCAGGTGTATAATACAAAAATATAACTTACATGATAGTATCATATTATTATATTTAAAAAAAAACAGCTTTCCGTAACAGTTTTATAATACACTGAAAATGCTGAAATTAAATTAAATTTGTGCTATGTATTACACTGACGTCCCAAAAAACTGGGAATGGCTCTACCTTTTCCATTAAATGCCAGCACACACATGCCGCAAATGGTATCATCCGCAAACGACGTATGTACAGTGGCGGATATCTCCGCAAGCTCAAGCAGTAGCATTCGCAGTTCAGACGGCAGCTTATCAGGATTTAAGCGATATCGAACGTGGTATGATAGTCTCCGTCTGGGAGATGGGTCACTCTATCTCGGAAATTACCACCAAATTTTGATTTACACGCCAGGGGCGCCAACTTCACCAAATTATTAGGGGGATGTGCAGGCGTGAACAGACCAGTCGTGGGAGGGGGTACGTCTCTTCCATGGTCAGGACGAAAATTAAAAAAAGGGCTAAAAGATAAACTACGAGATTCGACGTATATTTTAAAATACAATTGTAATTGCTTATCAGAAAATGAACAATGCAACAGAAATGTTCTTTTGCTGAATGTTAATATTTTCAAAAATATAATTTAGCTTGTAGTTTTATAACAATATTGAGAGAGATTTTATTTCCAAACATTTATAAAAAAAATGATAAATCAGCGCGATTACTCAAACAAAGAACGAGGAACGCAGAAAATAAATAGATAAATAAAAGGCGATAGAGATTATACGTTTCTATATTTATTATTTTATTTTTGATAATTGTCTTAAACATTTATCACATATCACGAGAACATGTCAAAACACAATACTGGTCTGGCAACCATTTCTTTTTATCAAATGAGCATATGGGAAAAAAGAGTTTTTACTTATTTGTTATTTATTATTATTTTTTTAGAAATAAATCGCTTTGACCTCATAAGTTGGAGATTGGTCCCTCTTATAAAGAATAATACAATTCTCTAAAGGAAATAAATGTATTAATAGCCTCAGTAGCATTTTTTCTCTGTAAAAATATTTCAACTCACGCATTTCGAAAATTGACATAAACACACAAAAACTTATTTAGTTTAGTTTAAAAAAAAAAAAAATATTTAGGTAGTTTTCTACTGCAAAAAGTATTGAGTGGGCACTGCCCCCTAGTAAGATTATTGGAGGGACAAGACTGACCTTCCCCATAGTCGGCGCCTATGTTACACTGCCAACAATTCCAAGGGTGTACCTGGACTACACCAACTCAGGGAAAGCATCCAGAGTGCGAGACAGGTGTGTCCTTGGAAAAGCCCTGGACAATAGTGGACAACGGCGTCTGGCACGCATGGTAACATCCGCCTGGCGTGCAACGTTGCCGCAAATCACAGCGCAATTCAATGCTGGGGGACAGTGCAGATCGGTGGTGGCTCTGTCATGGCGTGGGGTGTTTTGAGCTGGCACACATTAGGACCCCCTCATACGTCTGCAGACCACTCTGACCAGTGGAGGATAAACCATTTTTGGGAATCGTTTGCACTGGTTTATGTCACGCAACCACTTCCGATGAGTGCGACCTCTTTCAACACGACAATACGCCATCGTCCGATTATGACTGAGGAAACATTCCACGGAGTTTGGATCCCTGATTCGCCGGATTTAAACGCCACCGAACACATTTGGGATGCAGTTCAACGTGCCGTTATTCCAGCAATCGCCCACCGGCGAATATTACGGAATTGTGGGACACTCTTCAGAAAGCATGGTTTACACTGAGACAGTGTACACCAGTACTAAAGAGAGCTCATGGAGCCTATACCCCGTTGCGTTGCTTGTGTTATCCGATCGCGAGGAAGATCAACGAGCTATTCTAGTATTTTTGGCACTTCAGTGTGCATTACATTGAGGAACAGAAGGGGTCTGGATTTTCCCCCTAAAAATCCCTTAAATACGTAACGTCAGTGAATAAACAAAGACATCGCTCTTTCTACGTTTATCAACACATAGCAACCGAAACATTGTTACCCGGCCACTGCTGGGATGGTACCCCAGATCTCTCGATATCTAGCCGAGTGCTTTTGCCATACGCTAATAGTGCGTTTGCCTTACGTTAATGCCCACCAGATGGAGACGTCTCAGTTACTGAGCCCATCCTACGGATATGTGATGTCAGAAGCTGACAGATAAACGCACAAAGCGCCGTTGATTGTTGTTCTTTGTAGAGTAAGGCAAACGCACTCGGCTAGATATCGAGAGATCTGTGGTACGATCCCAGCACTGGCCGAATAACAATTTTTCGGTTGCTATGTGTTGATAAACGTGGAAAGAGCGATGCCTTTGCTTATTTCCCCTAAAATACGGTCCATATCTTGTTTTAACTCCTGAGACATTTCTAGTGTTCTCATCCCCTCCTTGCTATCATTGCTCTAAGGTCAATGGCAGTTGTCACAATGGCAACCGGGATAGCAAACATCCCTGATCCAATTTTCGGCTCACTGTACGAGTGGCGACGGGATGTCCATAATCACCGTGAAATATATCGTACATCCCGTCGAATGCTATCTAGCGAAGATTGTGGCTCAGCAATTGCCTCGTGACGATCATGCCGATCGATGGGGCCTGGCGTCCGCCTACTTCACCTTTAGCGGAACCGTGAAGCTGTTTGGTTGATCCACGGTTACTCAACGGACTGGCTTTGCCTTCTTGTAACCACTGTCTGCAACAATGTCGAACTGTTCTGGCATTCCGATGCACATCGGCTGCAAATCGGAAATGAACCAAACAGCTTCACGGAGGCTTACGATCCTCCCACCCTCAAACGTGATAGTTTGCAAATAGGTCTACGATGCATCTTCCTTCCTACCTTAGATATCCTGTAGCAGCCCTCAACACTCCGTCGCTTTGTTCCGCAGTACCTGGTGTAAAGTACTCAACGTGACTTCGGCGGCCCGCTTTTGCCCTTTCATCTCTCGCAAGCTATTGGTTACACACTCAAATGATTTGCGTATCCAGCTTGCCTCCACATACCAGACAATTTTCGTGCCGATATACCGATTCCTTCTGGGTGGAACAATTTTTATGTAGAGCAGAGTATTAAATTTTTCATTAAAAGGGGTTCCCTGTACTACATTATTGTGTCTTCTAAGCTCGTGAAGTCAAGAAAGCTATGGAGCGGTAACGGAATTAAAGTCTGGTCCTACCAAAAATAGCATAAGTCCGGTCCTGCCAAAAATAGCAATATTCCGTGGATTTCAGAATTTTGAATTTTTCTGACAAAGTTGCACATATTTTATTTCGTTTCCTGATTATATTCCTCATTTTAAATAATTTAATGATGATTTCCTCATTTTTAATTTTTTTGGTAGTGCAGAAGAGTGACTTCGTATTCTTTAAGAATTTGTTCCTAAAAAAATGAGCGTTTTCCTATTTCTAATTTTCTCGTTTTCAGAATCATTCACCCCCACTTCCATTTTTTTAACGAGTTAAGTTTCAAAATCGGTAGTTAGTCGTGGAATCAGCCCCATTTTCGTGACCCGTAAAATTGTTGGACCGATTTTTTAGAATTTATTTCGTTTAAAACGCATGTTTTCCCTTTTTTTTTTTTTTTTTTTTTTGCACCCTTTCCGAATACCAATAAACAGAACAAGCATTTTCCCGTTTTGTTTAATACGAAATTAAAGTTCAGAAAAAGGTACTGCAAACTTATTTGGCAGAGAAAACGTCTTTACGGGTAATGAAAAATGGCGACGTAGACTGATTTTGAAGTTTAATTTCCCTTCAATCAGAAAGAAAAAGCTCTTTTTAGCACGTCGTTTGTAAAAAAATGTTCGTGCTTATGTTACCGGTTTGTCCGTCCGTCCGTACCCACGATATCTCTGCAACTATTAGTCCGATTTGAAAAATTCTTTTTGCATTGGGAAGCTTGAAATATGCGAATGATGATCCTTTATTTCGTTTTTTTTTACAAAGTACAATTTCGCCGCTAGAGGGCGTAAATGCAGATGATGTCGAATTCAAAAATACGTTTTATTCCACATATTTGCTCCTAAACATCCGATTGAAAACATTCTTTTATCTTTCGATTCCATTTATGTCGAAGAGTATTTTAGATATAGTTACTTTTTCAAATTACGGATAGATTTTCCGCTAGGGGCGTAAAAGTAAATTACATTTTTCCCGATAACTCGTCTTCTAAAACTCCGATTTGAAAAAATAATTCTACAGCGGATACATCTCCTGATGGAAAACCTTTTGCATATAATTTCAAATTTTTGGTAAAGAATACTTTAGCGACCAGGGGGCGTAAGTGTTAATTTTTGCTTCTGATGTATTTGCCATAAAATCCGAGCTTCTAAAATATCGATTGAAAAAAGTCTTTCTAGGACTGATGCCACTCACATCGATAAGCATTTTCGGAATATTTTCTTCTTAAAATATTCCACAGTTCCTCCGCCAGGGGGCGTAGAGGTATATATAATTTTTGTCAATATCTCTACTTCTAGGAGTCCTATTTGCCAAATTCCTTCTTTGTTGGATAGTGTTTCCAGTGTGACATGTTTTTCATATAATTAAAAATTTTTCAAGTAATTCAAAGAATTTCCGCTAGGGAGGGGCGTAAGGTAAATTGTGTATCCCCCTATATCTCTAATTCTAAATCTCCAATTTGAAAAATTCTTTATGCACCGAATACAGCTCCTGATTGGAAATCGTTTGCACATATTTTCTAATTTTTATAAAAAATGGTTTGGCCACCAGGGAGCGTAAATCTTTATTTCCGCTTCTGATGTATTTGCAGCAAAATATGAGCTTCTAAATTCTTGATTGAAAAAATTCGTCGTTTGTAGATAGATAGTACTCATGTTGACAAACCTTTTAGAAACATTTTCTTCTTGAAATAATGCATGGTTTCTACGCCAAGGGGCGTAGATGTACACTATCAACCAACAAGTAATTGGACACCCCTGCAATCGACGATATCTGCGGTCCTGATACACGTCACGGCCGCCGCCGTTAAATATCGTGTGGGAGAATACAACGCAACCAGTCGCATGCAAGATGCCTCGCAGTTCGGAGCTCTCTGATTTCGAGAAAGGTGTAATCGTCGGGTATCACAGAAATGGCCGATCCATACGTGACACATCCAGCGATTTGAAGTACCTAAAATCGACAGTGGCCTACGTGATTGGCAAGTGGAAGATGAGAAGTGACTGTCGGAATGTGCCCTGACCCGGCAGACCCACAAAACTGTGAGTTAGAGACCGACGGGTGCTGGCCAGAGAAATTGTGAAGAACCGCGCCAAATCGATGGGCCACATCCGCGAGGAGTTTCAAAAGGCACCCGGGAGTGTTTTTTCGATTAATACCCTCCGTAAGAAGCCCATCTGCTCAGTTATCATGGACGTGCTGCCGCCCACAAGCCTTTGATCACCAAGTCCAATAGCGCTGCTCGGCTAACGTGGTGCAAAGAACGTCGACAGTGGACCGTTGTATAGTGGAAACAGTTTCTCTGGAGCGACGAATCAAGGTTCACCCTCTACCGTTCGCATGGCAGGGTCTGGGTATAGTGTCTGGCTGGAGAACGCTTCCTGCCGGAATGTATTTTGCCAACTGTGAAGTTCGGCGGCGGTGTAATTATGCTATGGGGGTGTTTCTCCTGGTATGGCACGGGACCCTTATTTGCAATTCCTGATAGACTCAACGCCGAGACCTACTGCACCATTTTGGATGACCATGCGCTTCCTACGTTGTGGCAGTTTTACGGGGTGGACCCATGTTAATTTTTTTTTCTTGGACCGATAGTGCTCATACGGAAAAACCTTTTGAGAATACTTTCTTCTTAAAATAATGCATGGTTTTCCCACCAGGGGACGCAAAGTCACATCTTATTTTTGTCGATATCTCTATTTCTAAGAGTTCGATTTTAAAAATTATTTCTATGTTGGAGAACGTTTCCGGTGCGAAATGTTTTTCATATAAATTCATGTTTTTCTTAACGCACAAGTCTGCAACCAAATGGCGTAAGCTCACAATTACGTTTACAGCAATATCGGATGGATTAAAAACCCGATTGAAAAACTTCTTTCTTACGTCAGATACTATTGTTTTCCATACCGGTTCCATTGACTTTGAATAGCTTTGATAAATTTAATTTGCGTCAGAACGGATTCAAAAGACGTGCTTATTACACCCGAAAATTCGGTGTCATATTTCTTGTCGTTTATTGATATCTTAAGAAACCACTGAGGAGGACTGAAAAAGCATGCACAAGCGACTGCAAAAGCATGCATTTCAAATACAACTTTATTTCAAATAATGACACTATCATCCATTCTGCAACAAAAACTATTTAACTAATCAGGAAAATGATAACAATTCCATCGCCATCATTTTCCAGACTTTACTTTAAAATAAAAGGAGGACAACTTCCTTGCTTTGACAAGCTGACAGGTCTAATGCTGTAAATCTTGACTCTTCCTCACTCAAGTGCAAAGTGTAGGATTTTTTTAGCCAAACTAAAAAAATCAGAACCTAATTTGGATCACCAATGACGTCGGGGTCCACAGTGTTTCTAAATTGCTCACAACCAAAAATTTATTGCAGAAGCAAACCACTCACACCTTTATCGCTGAAATAGCACTGTTTCTCCGTGAAATGTTAAAATTTAATTTATTGTAACTGGGACTGTTTTATTTGAATAATATGAGGAAGGAGATCAGGTGATTCTCAAGTTTACAAAATAACAATAATAATAAATAAATAAATAAAATAAAAAATTGGTCGGCTTCTGGGACAGCGTTCTTTTTGAGTTTTTTGGGATTGTAAATTTGACATGTCCACGGAAATATTTAAGTGAAATATGTTCGAGTAATCAAAAGAAACAAATTAAAAAGCAAAAACAAAATCTATACTTCTGCCGGTACAATTGGTCAAAACCAGAAGTCTTTATTGACTGTGAATATAGGAAATTTGAAATATTTGAAACCTTTACATTTTCCTGTCGTGTTATGACCAGTATAATTTACAGTTCTTCCGAAACGCAACTAAGATCCTTGAAGAACTACTGGGTCGAGGACAATGAGTGTTCTTCCACTTGGAGTCAAAATGAAGAAGTTTTTATTTTTGCCAGCTCTCGAGCAACCAGTATGGAGGCACTCATGGGAAATGCATGGGTTTCGCAAGTTGAATCCTACAGCTTTCAACGATTGACCTTGTTCTTATTGATACTCACTATGAAACTGAGACGAACATGAAATTGTTGACGTTTAAACTAAAATGGAAGATCAGATGGGACAATTGGAATGCGTGCAATAAAACATGGTCTTCTGTGCAGTATGCCAGTCATGGTGACATCTTTGATGACATCTGATATGAGCCTCTTGGTAGTCAGTCGTGTTCCGTTGTAGAGTATTGGTGGATCGTGTAGAATACTGTGTTCGGTTTATTTACGTCAAGATAAAGATAAATAAATAAACAAGATGAGCTGAAAAAAATGCGCAAACGGAGGAATTGCAATGTTAAGCTTTGAGAAAAACGAAATGCGAGAAAATTCATATTTTCTTTCGCATTGCATATCTATTTACATTTCATTGAAATATATTTCCTTTAAAAATGAATCGTAAGACTATTTTCCAAAAATAATCATGGAACTATTTTTTTTAAATAGTAGAACTATTTATGCCGCGTAGTAACACACGGAGAGCCGCGGTTAGAAACGTAAAAAAAACTGCTAACATCTGCGGTGGAATGATACATGAAACACATCGGAAAGCTAACACAGTATAACAGCAAAATCAAAATTCTAATCGCAAATTGCACGTGTTATGTCAAATTCGAAACAATGGCTCAAAATATCTACTCAAAATCTTCCCGTCGAAATAACTTAGAACTATTTAAAGTGCGTAGTAACACAATGGAACCACGATCTATAGCGGGAACATACCAGTCTTTAAGTTCGGCGGAAGGATAAACGAACACTTCCGAAGTGCATCCCCAAAATTTTGGTAAACCTCCTAATATTGTCGTTTCTGTTCTCGCGTAGGTATTCTCCCCCATAGGTTTGTGGCATTATAGTCTGGCTTGATGATGCCACGTGTGGGTGTGTGAAACATTGGCAGATATACGTTGCTATGCTAATAAAAACAGATTTTTGTAATAGCTTCTTAAAATGGATTATTGTAACAGCTTGGCTTCAAATTCCCGTTGTGTACACAACAGTTCAATGAAATACTGTTGAGTTAATGCAAAGTTAATTTTAGAACCGCATATGATATTTTACGATTTTAGAAACCGCATATGATTTATATACGATTTTAGAACCGCATATTAAAGTATAGACAGATATGATTTATTTATTGCAATGGAGGAACTACAGATGAAAAAATGGTGAAAATCTTCTAAACATGTGGAGACAATGTAAATAGACAAAGTCATAGATCTTACCACAATTTTCTTTAATTAACACACAGCAACCGAAAAATTGTATTTCCACACCGCTGGGATCTATCGATAACTAGCCGAGTGCGTTCGCATTACGCTAGGGTGGCCAACAATCCACGGCGCTATGTGTCCTTATCTGCAATCATCTGACTTCACAAATCCGTAGGGATGGGCTCAGCAACTGAAACGTCTCCATCTGGTGGGGCTTAACGGCACAAGCTAATAAATCCAACTAAAAGAAAACCTACAGATTCCACAAAAACTAATTACCCTAGTTAAAGCTACAGTGAGAAGTACTCGTTGCCAGATCAAAATTCAGAATATGCTGTCTGATCCAATATGTATAAAAAATGGTGTTCGACAAGGGGTTGGTGTAGCTTGCTGTTTAATATAACAGTTGAAAAGGTTTTTGAAGATACTGGCATAAATACAAGATGAAATATTAGGTGTAAAAATAAGTTTTAAAGCGTTTTAAGACAACGCAACATGTAATTTGAGAGAAAACAACAATACCTTTACGAATCAAAATATGCGCCGTCACTATCTATCACCTTCCACCATCGGTCGGGCAGCTGACGGATTCCAGCTATTAAAAATACTTCGTCGTGTGACGCGATGAAGTCGTCAACCCATTTTTGCACTTTTCACATGCCCGGAACAGTACAGCAGACAAACCATGTTGCATCGATCGAAACAAATGACAGTCTGAAGGTGCCATGTCGGGACTATACGCCGGGTGCACAAAAACTTCCCAGCCAAGCGTCAATAACGTTTCCCTGACCGATTTCGCTACATGCGGCCTAGCGTTGTCATACAGTAATTTCACGGGACGAAATCTTTTGCCTGTGAATGGACGTTTCCGACAGATTTCCTGGTTCAATCCCAGCAATTAGTGTTTGTAGCGATGAGAAGTAACAGTTTGACCCTGTTCCAATAGTTCATAATAGAGCACACCCTTCATATCCCACCAGATGCACATCAGAACTTTCTTGGAGTGAATATTGCATTTCGGTGCAGAGGTAGTTGCTTCACCGGGGTCTACCCAGTGTTTTTTGCGTTTGGAATTGCCGTTCCATATCCACTTTTCATCACCCGTAACGATTTTCTGCAGGAAAGACTTTCTGTGTTGTTTATTCAGCAGATTCAAACACTTGATGACACGCTCATCTTTGTTCCGCTGGCTCAGGTCATGTTGCACCCATTTTCCCTTCCTTCTCAATCTTTCCCATTGCGCATAAACGATTGCAAATGGTTTGTTGAGTTATTCCCAGTTGTTCAGCTAGTTCTTTTTGCGTTTGAGACGAATCTTCATCCAGCAATGCTTGCAGTTCCTCATGTGCAACCTTCTGCGGGGCGCGGCTACGTTCTTGATTGCTAACATCAAAATCACCTGCTTTAAACAGTCTAAACTAAAACTCACACGTGCTTTTTGATACAATATTCTCCCCCACAATAGAACAGATTGATGCGCATGCTTTTGTAGCACTTTTTCCTTGATGAAATTCGTAACGAATGAAGTGTCGAATAAATGCAATATCGATTGCCATATTTCATCTACCGATGTGCAAGTACGTTTGACTGTTAGGTATCACATTTTATACTGTAGGCCAGTTACGGTCACATGACGACAACTCGGTGGAATGTCGGATATGTAAATTAGCGGTATACGTCACACTAAAAACGCTTTAAAACTTATTTGTACACCTAATATTTTCTACAAATCAGTACAAATTCTGGCATACGCAGACGATATCGATATTATAGGACGGACACGAAAAGCAATGGAACAAACTTTTGTCAGTTTAGAAAAGGCAGCAAAAATAAATTTGCAGATTAACCAACAAAAAACAAAGTACATGCCAGTAACTAGAAGGATTTGTGACAATAATCCTTCTCAAATTGAAATTGATTCCTGTAAATTTGAAATTGTACATAGATTTACATACTTGGGATAGGAAGTTTATTGTAAAAATACTAGTACTAAGATTCAGAGACGTATTTTTTCCCGCAAATAGATGCTTCTGTAAACTCAGTTTTCAGATACATTGCGCAATGTAACAGTAAAATGTTTCAGAAACCTTACCGTTACGTCAAAATGTCCCCAAACGTTACAAAACTTTGAAACATAACTGATCCGTTACAGTGAAAGGTCTTTGCAACTTCAAGATACCAACTTCATGTTAATTACTGTTACGTGTTTGAAAGATATTTGCAACTTCGTTACATTACTGTTACGTGATAATAGGGGGTTTCTGTAAAAAGGAACCCGTCCACGTGCTGCCTCAAGGACGCATGTGGTCGATTCCTGGTCAATCATGACGTCAGTCGCAGCCATTGTTTTACCACGTGATCTTATCGACCATCTTTTGTCCGCCATTTTCTCTTTGTGTTCAACCATAACATTTTGTGTGCCACGGGGTCCTACCGAACATGTTTTGTTAAAAAAAATTTCTTTTTTACCTCCCCACATGGTCTCAGCGATATCTTTTGAACGCCTTTTTGTTTTTCCCCATCAGGAAATTTTACGGTGTGGCGTCACGACGCTAGGGAAATTTTCTTTCCAAGGAAATACAAATGCTCGAAGTCACGCCAGGTTCGAACACCTGTCCAGCGGGTTTCTAGGCAGATGTATTATCCCACTCGACCATGGGACGCCTCGAGATTGCAGCGTTCTGTAGGAACTAATGAGAAGACCAGTGCTTTGCGAATACGTTGTTTAATAGAAATACATTATTTTTGTTTTCCATCTATCATTTTATTTTTCTGTAGTATGACTTAAATTTCTTCATGACTAATCAACGAAATGTACCTTTTAATGCATATCTTACTCTATTTTTTTTTCAGAACTTGCGTAGTCGTTAAACTTCTCAATATATCAACATTATTTTTTTTTCTACCTTTACAAACTAACAACTACCTTTATTGAGACTTTTTTTTTCTGATTCAAAACCAAAACAGACGTACTAAGATATTATACACTGGCGTGCAAAACTTAAGGACGGACACTAGTGTACACTAACTAGCTAACTCTGGGTACGGAGAAGTGGCCACCGGAGAACTGGACACATTGGAATTTCAGTGCCATTAAATTGTTAAGCATAAACACATCTCGTGTGGCTATATTCCCCGCTACTTGATCAACTATTGTTCATAAAATATTTTTTTTAATATTTAATTTTCAGTAAGAAATTTAGACATTTCCATGATTTTCGGGCCAAAGACAAAGCGGAGAACTGGCCACCGAAGGACTGACCGCCGGACGAGAAGTGGCTACCGGAGAACTGCCCACAAAAATTTTAAGGGGCCGTATAAAAATTGTGTTCTGGACTGCTTCGTCGCTGCGTCTCCCGAGATTGGTTATCTGACACACATTACATTTCCGTAATTTCGTATTTTCTTATTTACGATATTTTTCAAGGTTTAAAAATTACAGCTAAACAAATTCTCTGTGGGTATGTGCAAACCCAGGAAACTTATCGGGGGGGGGGGGGGGGGGTGTGCTTAAAACCTAAAATATGAAATATAAAGAATTTCTGGTATGATCGGGATATTTCCAGAGTTTACAAGCTACAACTCAACAAATTATCTGAAGGCATGTGCCTATCCAGGAAACTTGTGGGGGTGGGGGGATACCAAAACTGTAGAATATAAAGAATTTCTCGTCCGATAGGGAGATTTTCAGCATCTACAACCAGAAATACTTTGTTTTATTATTTAGGTATTATCCGAGAGGTTTCCTGAATCAGCACATGCCCTCAGACAGTTTGTTGGGATGTAGGTTGTAAATGCTGAAAATCTCCCGATGGACCAGAAATTCCTCATATTCTATACTTTTGTTGCCCCCCCCCCTTTTTTTTTTCTTGAGGCAGTACATGCACTCAGATAATTTGTTGACTTGTAGGTTGTAAATGCTAAAAGTCTCTCGATCGGGCCAGAAATTCTTTATATTTTACACTTTTGGGCATTACCCCCTCCCCCGACAAGTTTGCTGAGTAAGCACAGGCCCTCAGATAATTTGTTGACTTATAGCTTTTAAATGCTGAAAATCTCCCGATCGGACCAAAAATTGTTTATATTTTATAAATTTGGCATTACCCCCCCCCCCTTGACAGTTTTCCTAAGTCAGCACATGCCCTCAGAAAATTTGCAGACTTGTAGTTTGTAAGCCCTGAAATCTTTTGTTGAGTTGTAGATCACAAACATTTTTCAATAAAGAATTACATTAATAATCGCAATTAAGAAAAGACGAAATTATGGAAACTCAGAAAATCAACCTCTGGGGGTCGTGGACACGAACTGGTCAAAAATGCAAGTTTTATACGGTCCCTTAAATTTTGTGCGGTCACTTCTCCGGTGGCCAGTTCTCCTACACCCAGCTAACTCGAGTATGACGGTATCACCAAAGAATATCCCAGTAGCAGGTGGAACGACTACGAGAGTGCTTCAATGAAATGGCATAAATGCGCATGCCACGCCGTTTGCCAAATCAAAAATCTTAAATATCGCCGGAATGTAACATCAAGGTAACAATTATGTACAATGGAAACTATAAAGCAGTAGTATCGGTGAATGCTATTTTTAACGTAACCGTAATGTACAAAGAGTTGTTCCAAAATAGATGTTGCTGAAACGTAATTGTAAGATATCTCTGAAAGTGTAACGAAAATGAGAGGTTGTAACATTACTGATACATATCTGAAACTTTTGTGCTGTATGGGCAGTAATATCATGTATCTACGTCATATAGCGTTGTGTGATTGTAGCTAATGTTTTTTTGGTTTTCAGGTCCGGTAGTATGGAGTGTCAAGTAGAGAGGAATGAACATTTCCGACATCTGCTCCTCTAAGGGTTTAACAAGGGATCCATAGCCGCCGAAGCTACTAGACAAATTTGTGCCGTATATGGGGAGGATGCTATTGCTCCGAGGACAGCCCTCAAATGGTTTGAGAGGTTCCGAGGTGGCAATTTTGACCTCAAGGACTCTCCACACTCAGGTCATCCATATCAGTTTGATGAGGACCATTTGAACAATCTCATCCTCTTGGATCCGGGTCAAACCACACGCTAATTGGCCACTTAGATGGACTGTGATCAGGCCACAGTGGTGCAACACCTGGAAGGTTTGGGAAAGGTCCCGAAATTGGGGTCTTGAGTGCCTCACACTCTCACCGAGGACAACAGGAATCAGCGTGTTATCATATGTGGTTCCTTGCTCGCCAGTTATCAGGAATGTTCTCAGCAACACAAACACTTTCTGTCACGTATGGTTACTGGAGATGAAAAGTGGTGCCTGTACGTGAATTTCAGGCAGAAGAAGGAATGGTTAAGCCCAAGAAAGACGTCCGCACCACGTTCGAAACATGACCTTCATCTTGTGGAGATCATGTTGTGTGTCTGGTGGGACATGGAAGGCATTCACTGAGAAATACTGCCAAAGAATGGGACCATCAACGCTGCACTCTATTGTGAGCAACTCCGCCGTGTGGAAAGAGCAATTCAGCAGAAACTGCCACATCGGCGTAATCGTGTTCTTCTCCAACATGATAACGAATGTCCTCACAGTGCAAACACTACCAAAGTGGCCATTCAGGACATGAAATGGGAGATCCTTCCATATCCGACCTATTCTCCAGATGTCACCCCTGAAGAATATAACCTGCTCCTATCTCTGTCGAATGCACTCCGTGGCAGAACATTCAACAATGAGGTTGATCTCCAGAATTCTCTTGATGATTTCTTCGCAGCAAAACCTTCACGTGTTTTCAAGAAAGGCATTGCAGAGCTATCCAGGCGTTCGGACACCATCGTAAACAATGGGAGGGGGGTAATTCATAGTTGATAGATTCCGTTTTCCCTTCTGATGTAATACATTCCTGTAGTGCAGTGAAAAAAACGATGTATATATTGATGTACTTCTGATGTATATATTTTCCTGTAGTGCGGTGAATGAACTTATGCATCAACCCAATACCTTGACAGGTTTCTGCAAAATTTCGAACATCTACGTTCATTGGTACAGACAGGCACGATAGCTTTATTATTATACACTGAGTGGCCACTTTATTATGAGCACCCCCTCAGTACTTCGTTGGGCCACCTTTTGCCTTTGATACTGAGTCGATTCTTCGTGGCATGGACTCCGCGAGATGTTGATAGGTTGCTTGTGGAATCTTAGTCCATGTTTGATGAATAGCACTTTCCAGGAGTGTGAGATTGCAGGGTTGTGGATCCAGCTGTCTGATGGCTCTTTCAACTTCATCACAGAAATTCTCAATGGGGTTCAAATCTGGAGATTATGGGGGCCACGTAAGCAAAGTAAATTCACCGGCATGTTCTTGAAACTAATCCTGTACAATACGAGCACTGTGGCAAGATGCATTCATTATCTTGTTGAAAGTAGCCATCGCCATTGGGATAAACCATCCACATGACAGGATGCACTTGGTCCGCAACGATGTTTAGATATGATGTGCCAGTCAGACGTTGATCAACACGAATTAAAGGGCCCAAAGCATGCCAGGAAAACATTCCCCAAACCATAACGTTGCCTCCTCCACCAGCTTGACGGACTGAAGCAATGCATTTGGGGTCCATGCTTTCGTGCTGTTTCCGCCAAATTCTCACTCGGCCATCGGCATGGTGCAACGGAAAACTTGATTCATCGGAACGTATAATTTGTTTCCAATTATCGACTGCCCAATCCTTGTGCTCCTGTGCGAACTGGAGACGTTTTCTCTTGCTAACTGCAGACAGCAAAGGTGTTCGAACAGGCCTTCAGCTGCCATATCCCATTCGATGCAGTGTACGGCGAACAGTGCGCGCAGACACCACTTGAGGGGATCCTTGATTAAGATGGTCTGTAATTTGCTGCACTGTTGTCTGTTACCAGTCTGAACACTCTCCGTTCCGTCCGACCAGTCACTAGTCGATGACGAGCACACGTTGCACGTAGAGACCCAATTTTTTGGCTGACAGTCCAGTCTTTAAACAACAGCTGCTCTGGAACATTTCACAAATGCGGCGGTTTCGGTGATACTCGCTCCCTGGCTCCGAGCTCCTACAATCATCCCACGTTGAAAGTCCGTCAAATCGCATTTTTCACCCATCTCGTCACCCAAAAATCACTACTGCTACTGTCGCAAGCACTAAGCTTTCCCTTTTTATACTAGCCTCGCCCTCTGGTGGCAACAGCGTGCAGCCATAGCTCATTTGCTTAAAACTGTCAGGTGGTCATAATAAAGTGGCCACTCAGTGTATATACAATATCTAATACGTACACAGTTTCCTCGAAGTACGCACAAAAGCATCTCAATTATTTCTAACTCTATTTGCATGTAGACGATACTCAGAAAAGTTCGCTATTTCTGACGCTTTAAGGTTGGTAGCTGGGATTTTCTGTTCAGTATATGTAATTCTAAAAATAAAATGATTGTTCGTAACACAAGTTTTAAAATACTAAGATTCAAAAGATTTCCTTTTACTTATGCGCAAAATCTCAAATGCTTACTCGCCGAAGTTGGAATCATTCTTTTTTTTCTTTCTTTCTGTTCCCCGGAGAGTTAAATTCTGTTCACGAATAAAGGCAGTAGATTTCTGGCATTCTTTGAGAATTCTTTTCCAAAGCATGAAGTCAGCATATCAGTCAGTGAGCGAAAAAATTTGGCGTCAGCATATTGATAGCTGTTTGAGAGGAGGGATTTCTGAAACACTCCCCGAGCATGGCTCTGAGTGACGCAAGATAAAGCGATCCATCTCAGACCAAATCCCAGTTGTATTACATCATCATGTAAATGCGTTCTGCGTGCCCGACGATTTGAAGAAAGTGCTCCCATCATTCATCCTTAGTGTATCTCAGTGGCATCACAAGAAACCCAGTCACGAATATTTGCCATTTCAACAGTTTTTGGCATGTTGTACCACAGTTTTGATTCCAAAGAGTGTTTCTTCGGCGTTTTTAATTAATTGTAGATAATGAACAGCCTAAGAAATACAATTACTACGTTGACGTTTTTACCCATGAATCTATATCAACCACTCATTAGCCCGTCTTTTGGAAAAAAAGTGCCTGCTTGTAGTATTATTATATCCGTCCGCTTCTGTGGACACCATATCTTTGCAACCATTAGTCCGGTTTGAAAAATTCTTTTTACATTTCAAAGTTTGAAATGTGAAAACGATGACTCTTGCTTTCCGGTCCTTTTAAGATGCATAGCTTTACAGCTAGAGGGCGTAAATGCAGAGCTGGAATGGAGCTCAAAATGCAGTATAGCGCCCGTCCCGCTTATAACAAGTCGATTTTTAGCGAGATCCAGGATTTAAATAAAAAACAGTAACGTTTGCAATAGTTACTGTTTGGTCGTATATGTAACGAAATCCCGGATTTAATGACAACGAGATCCCGGATTTAATTTAATAGTACAATGCTAATTTAAAGCTAGTTTCCGCTTATAACGAGCCCGTTTTTAGTGAGATCCAGGATTTAAATAACAAAACAGTAACGTTTGCAATAGTTACTGTTTGGTCGTATATGTAACGAAATCCCGGATTTAATGACAACGAGATCCCGGATTTAATTTAGTAGTACAATGCTAATTTAAAGCCAGTTCCCGCTTATAACGATCCCGTTTTTAGTGAGATACAGGATTTAAATAACAAAACAGTAACGTTTGCAATAGTTACTGTTTGGTTGTATATGTAACGAAATCCCAGATTTAATGACAACGAGATCCCGGATTTAATTTAATAGTACAATGCTAATTTAAAGCTAGTTTCCGCTTATAACGAGCCCGTTTTTAGTGAGATCCAGGATTTAAATAACAAAACAGTAACGTTTGCAATAGTTACTGTTTGGTCGTATATTTAACGAAATCCCGGATTTAATGACAACGAGATCCCGGATTTAATTTAATAGTACAATGCTAATTTAAAGCTAGTTCCCGCTTATAACGAGCCCGTTTTTAGTGAGATCCAGGATTTAAATAACAAAACAGTAACGTTTGCAATAGTTACTGTTTGGTCGTATATGTAACGAAATCCTGGATTTAATGACAACGAGATCCCGGATTTAATTTAATAGTACAATGCTAATTTAAAGCTAGTTCCCGCTTATAACGAGCCCGTTTTTAGTGAGATCCAGGATTTAAATAACAAAACAGTAACGTTTGCAATAGTTACTGTTTGGTCGTATATGTAACGAAATCCCGGATTTAATTTAATAGTACAATGCTAACTTAAAACCAGTTTCCGCTTATAACGAGCCCGTTTTTAGTGAGATCCAGGAATTAACGAACAAAAACTAACTTCTGCAGTAGTTACTGTTTGGTCGTATTTAAAGATCTCGAATTTAACGACAACGAGATCCCGAATTTTATTTGTGCATAGTACAATGCTAATTTAAAGCCATTTTGATCGTTTTTAACTAACAAACTTTAAAGAAATAAACACAGACATCACTCTTTCCACGAAATGTCCGGGTTTAACGAGAGAGGGAGAAGTTCAGATTATCACTTGTAACAAGGAAAATAACAAAATATGAAATTACATATTTAACGAGGCAAAATATTTTTGTATCATTTCTATTTCTCCTGGAATGGAGGAATAGAAATTACACACAGGACGAAATTGTAACAATGCAGGGGAATCTTGGTGTACTAGTTGAAGAATGTTGATAGAAAAGCAGTTGGGAGGGAATGTATCAAATGCTGCACAAGCAAGTTATACAAGAGACTCTCTAGTCACCTACTCCAAGGGAGTATTGCATCAGCGCAGTTGAAAACAGGCGACCTAATTCTAGACATATGGGCAAAGTTATCGCCCTTTCCACGTTTTTCCTTAATTAACCCACAACAACCGAAAAATTGCATTTCGACACCGCTGGAATCGAACCCTAGATCTCCAGATAACTAGCGGAGTTCGTTCGCTTTACGCTACGGTGCAAACACTAAGCCCCACCAGATGGAGACGTCTCAGTTGCTGAGCCCATCCCTCTGGATTTGTGAAGTCAGATGATGACAGATAAACACACATAGCGCCGTTGATTGTTGGTACCGTAGCGTAAAGCGAACGCACTCGGCTAGTTATCAAGATATCTGGGCTTCGATCCCAGCGGCGTCGAAATACAATTTTTTGGTTAGTGTGTGTTATTTAAAGGAAAACGTCGGAAGAGCGATGACTTTGTCTTTTTACATTGTCTTCACGTATTTGGAAGATTTTCACCTAATTCTTGGCAAAAAGAGCATTAGAGGAGTTCACCCACGTGTATCAGGTGGATTTCTGGGCAGCGATTGCAGAGAAGAATGGAGGTGTAATAAAAGTGTAATTCGGAGGAAATAAGGTAAACATAAATGCAAAAAAAACAAAAAACAAAAGAAGAACCCAAAAACAACAAAGAACATATATATTTTTAAAAAGGTTCTCGTATGATATCTGCTTCAGGATTTTTATTCATGTACGTGCTTATTTCATTTTAATTTGCACTACTGTAGTTAATTATTTAAATATTTCAAGTTTATCCAGCTATTATGTTTATATAATATAAACGCTTATACATATTATCACGTGGCATATTTTTAGCAACGATTTCTGTCGGTCCCGAGCTCCTTATAAGAAGATTCTACTGTCTATTTTATTCCGTATTATTGCTCCTTATCATTCCTTCTAGATATCGGATTGAAACAAATGAAATGGAAACCTCACCGTCTATGTACGATATTTAATAAAATATGAAAGATATTTACAGTTAAAATACCACACTAGCACTTTCGGGGCAACATTTACCCCATCATCAGGTGGAACAGAGGCAATGTAGTACTCCTTTATATAGTAGTGCAACGATGCATTATGGGTATAAGTCATCAAATGTCGCATGGGTCGTGACCGTTGCCATTATAACAGTGTAACGGGTATAATTTCTCAAGTTATTAGTTTAACATATCAATACAAGGATTCGTTACAAATACAAAGTTATTATCAATTTTATATATTGTTGGAAAGGTTTTTATATATTACTATAATTTAAAGTTCAGGTTGGCAATACGCTCGTACCAAATTCTTGATATGTCCACAGGCAAGTAGTCATTACAGCATTTGTCCTTATAAATGGTACCTCAGGAAAATAATAATTGAAACAATTATTATTTTCCTGAGGTACCATTTATAACGAAGACAATTTTGGGCAGTTTCTTTTTTAGTTCAAATGTTTTGAGGTGGTTAGGCCATATTGGAAGACTGAGTGATGAGGTGCTAGCTAAGAGAATTTTTTCTGGAGTTAAAGAAAGAAAGGTAGAAGAACAGCGAGGAACACTGTAATTCTGGGGGTGGTCATATTATTTTGACACAACCGTGTATACGCTACAAAGTATTCGACGAACAACTGCCATTGTTATAAGATTTATGTCAGTGTTAAAGCCAGCAAGATTATATTCTGGCAGTGGATTATATAGATGTTGACTGGATCTTCCTGTCAGTGGAATAATAAATGAAAGGTTCGTTAAACAGTTAGTGTTGATTATTTTAACCTGGCAGTTAAGATCATTATCATAATTGTTATAGAAGTAAAATATACGTTCAATGAAGTTCACAACGAACATTAACTACCAGAGACACATCAATAATCACTTTAAATTACTTCTTATATGAAACTTAAGCACTACTTCTTATATATAAATTACTTCTTATATGAAGCTAATAGTATGCAGTATAATCATTTGACTTTAAAGTTATTTTATTTTTTTATCATTTGGAAATATTGTATAATTCTGTAAAGTTATTATAGATATTTATTGATATCTGTACGTAGATTTCATGCAATAAAATTTCTATAAAATTAATATCTATATTAATTTTAATCTATGTTAATTAATATCTATATTAATTTTATAGGGTTTATTGCGTAAAATCTTTGTGTCATACAGAAAAGGGAATATCAAAGAACACCCAAAGATTCAGCACAGGTTAAGTAAATTTTTTTATGATAAAAACATTGTCGATGAGATCAACTTGTTTTCCTTTCATTTGCAGTACCTTCTACCATATGATATGTAGCGTGGTGGTAAGCTATGCCAAAAATGTGTTTAATGATTTCTGACATTGAGCTGTGCTCTGTTTCCATTGCAAGTGTAATTAATGGTTCGCAGGAGCTCACACTAAAGAAATCCTAATAACCTTGAAGCTTCACGAAGCCAAACTGAAAAATAATTTAAGAAAATGACTTGTTATAGAATCTACTCCTGTTTAGCACGTCTTTTGTAAAAAAAAGATCGTGCTTATCTTACCGGTTTGTCCGTCCGTCTGTACCCACGATATCTCTGCAACTATTAGTCCGATTTGAAAAATTCTTTTTGCGTTGGGAAGCTTCAAATTTTGCGAATGATGATCTTTCATTTCGGTGGGGTTTTTTTTTACGATGTACAATTTCGCCGCTAGAGGGCGTAGATGCAGATGATGTCGAATTCAAAAATACCTTTTATTCCACATATTTGCTTCTAAACATCCGATTGAAAAAATTCTTTTATCTTTCGATTTCATTTATGTCGAAGAGTATTTTAGATATAGTTACTTTTTCAAATTACGCATAGATTTTCCGCTAGGGGGCGTAAAAGTACATTAAAGTTTTTCCCGATTACTCTTCTTCTAAAACTCCAATTTGAAATTTTTTTCCTTCAGCGGATACAACTCCTGATGGAAAATCTTTTGCATACAATTTAAAAAATTTTGTAAAGAATACTTTAGCCACCAGGGGCTGTAAGTGTTAATTTTTGCTTCTGATGCATTTGCCATAAAATCTGAGCTTCTAAAACATCGATTGAAAAAATTCTTTCGTGGACTGATGTCACTCACATCGATAAACCTTTTTGGAATATTTTCTTCTTAAAACATTCCACAATTTCTTCGCCAGAGGGCGTAGATGTATATCTAATTTTTGTCAATATCTCTACTTCTAGGAGTCCGATTTGAAAAATTCCTTCTTTGTTGGATAGTGTTTTCAGTGTGATATGTTGTTCATATAATTTCAAAATTTTCAAGTAATTCATAGATTTTCCGCTAGGAGGCGTAGAGGTAAATTGCGTTCCCCCTATATCTCTGCTTCTAAATCTCCGATTTGAAAAAAAACTTTCTGCACCGGATACAGCTCCTGGTCTGATGGGAAATCGTTTGCACATAATTTCTAATTATTGTAAAAAAAATGGTTTTGCCACCAAGAGACGTAAATCTTAATTTCCGCTTCTGATGTATTTGCAGCAAAATATGAGCTTCTAAATTCTCGAACATCGTTTGTAGACCGATACTACTCATGTGGACAAACCTTTTAGAAACATTTTCTTCTTAAAAAAAAATAATAATGCAGGGTTTCTACGCAAGGGGGCGTAGATGTATATCTTATTTTGGTGAATATCTCTACTTATAGAATTCGATTTGAAAAATTCTTTCTTTGTTGGATAGTGTTTCCAGTGTGATATGTTTTGCATATAATTTCAAAATTTTCAAGTAATTCGTAGACTTTCCGCTAGAAGCACAAAGGTAAATTGCGTTTTCTGCGTTATTTCTGCTTCTAAAACTCCGCTTTGAAAAATGCCTTCTGTATCGCATACAAGACCTGATGGAAAATATTTTTACATAATTTCTAATGTTTGGTAAAGAATGGTTTGGCCACCAGGTGACATAAGTGCTAATTTCTGCTTCTAATGTATTTGTAGCAAAATTTGGGCTCCTGAAAACTCGACTAATTTTTTTTTTCTTGGATTGATACTGCTCATATGGAAAAACCTTTTGAGAATACTTTCTTCCTAAAATAATGCATGACGTAGTCACATCTTATTTTTGTCGATATCTCCGTTTCTAAGAGTCCAATTTGAAAAATTCTTTCTGTGTTGGAGAGCGTTAACGGTGCAAAATGTTTCTCATAAAAATTCATGTTTTTCTTAACGCACAAGTCTGCAACCAGATGGCGTAAGCTCACGATTCCGTTTACAGCAGTATCTGAGGGATTAAAAACCCGATAGAAAAACTTATTTCTTTCGTCAGATACTATTGTTTTCCATACCGGTTCCATTGACTTTGAATTGCTTTGATAAATTTAATTTGCATCAGAAGGGATTCAAAAGACGTGCTAATTACACTTGAAAATTCGGTGTCATTTTTCTTGTTTACGCTTTTCTACCGTATGTTGAAGAAGCGTATATGCTCAAGCTTTGTCTGTCTGTACGATAGCTCGCGCAAAAATGGTTCGATTTTGATGAAATTTCAGTATGTGGTATGGGACAACTTGGGGATGAACTCTGTTGACAATGGGCGAAATGTGGTCGAAAATCAAGACATGGGAGCGGGACCCATTCCATCGCCCTTACGCGTCATAACTTGCGTAAAAATGCGTCGATTGCGACAGAACTTTATTATGTTGTTTCGGAGGTATACTGAACCGGTTTTTGCTGAATATCATTGAAATGGGGTCAAAGGTCATGTCACAGGGACGAGATTTATTTCACAGCCATTGTCCTCATAACTTGGCTAAAAATGCTTCTATTGCGACAAAACATTAGTATATTGTTCCAGAGGTATTATGAACCGGTTCTGTCGAATATCATCGAAATGGGGTCAAAGGTCATGTCACAGGAGCAAGATTTATTCCACGGCCATTTCCCTCATAACTTGACTAAAAATGTTTCTATTGTGGCAAAACTTTATTATGTTGTTCCGGAGGTATACTGAACCAATTCTGCTTAATATCATCGAAATGGGGTCTACAGTCAAGGCACAGGAGCGAGATTTGTTTCACAGCCATTATCCTCATAACTTGAGTAATGTTTCCTGGTACGTTGGAAAGCATATCATATTCAATTCATTGCATGATTTTACTACATTGTAAATTACCTGCGCAACGTAAAAAAGTGCGACACCAAGAAGTATTTCCCGGAGCGTGATGAAAATTGATGGGTGATGGGACGTGTACGGACATTTGCGTTATGTAAATTATTGCAGTTATCGACCAGTCAAGTTATAAGGTGAGAGGCATAAAAGAGCAAAATGACCAGAGTCGTTTTATCGCATGAGCGTATCTGGTGTTCGCAATTAGGCTCCGTGAAACTCTGTTTTGACTGAGTCGCCTAAGATGTGGTGCGGCATTTTCCCGACTCACACTGCAGAGAGCGTGTTTTCCATTTCTTTTTTAAGATTTGCCGAAAATAATAGAAGGAAGAGAAATTAAATACGGAAAGGAAATAATAACAATGAAAAAGACTTGTAGATTAAAGCAAATTTAAACACGGTGCTCGGGATTTTTGTAAGCCTACTAGGGATCCATTCCCCTAAAAAAAAAAAAAAAAGATGCAACGCAACCAATTTATTGCTTCATGGGCGGTTGTGGAAAATGAGCAAACCCGCATGGGGTCCGCTGGAGCTCCAGCTGATTGAGGAATGGCGTCACGATCCTAGCTGACCACGTAACTGTTTTTTGACTGTACCTGGCGCTGTTTGGCCATTAACCGTCATTAACCCCAATAAAACAAACAAAATGAGAAAAAACGGTAAATTTAAAGCCATTTGTTGAACTTTACATTATTCTCCTTTCTCAAAACCTAGTGGTTTTAATCTGGGTCACTGAATTAATCATATGACTGATGTACCACATTCTTGAAGCATTCAGATGCCTTTGTTTAGAACAGTTTTTGTTTTCAACATATTTCTAGAAATTTATTTCTTTATTTATTTATATGATTTATTGAATCATATAAATTCATTCAATAAATCATATAAATAAATGAAGAAATAAATTTCTAGAAATATGTTGAAAAAAAAACTGTTCTAAACAAAATATTTATATTGATTAATTTATTGTGGATCTATTGAAAACCAAAACAAGTTTGTAAAATCATACGCTTTCCAACATACCAGAATTCATAAAAAAATGACTTGGTTTAGAGGGAACTAAACTATGGTATAGCGTCAGACAGAGGTCATTGCTCTTTCCACTGTTATAAGTGAGTCACGGAAAAATTCTCATTGACCGCCACTGGGAATCGAACCCAGGGTCTTTCAGTTTGACGTGGACCAGGAACATCAAACAGAGGTCATCGCTCTTTCCACGTTTCTAAGTGAGTCACGGAAAAATTCTCATTGGCAGTTAGTGTGTGTGAGTCTGGAAGAATTCGAGGCCGCTCTGGTACAGTAGAAGCATAACCGGCGCGTAACTGGAAGACGTGGGTTCGATTCCCGGTGTGACGGCCAATGAGAATTTTTCCGTGACTCACTTATAAATGTGGAAAGAGCGATAACCTCTGTTTGATGTTCCTACTCCACGTCACATGTCAGTATTAATTATGGTATAACTTCTATTATCAAGAGGGGACTAAACTATGGTACAATTTCTATTATCAAGAGCTACCACACATAAGCCGTTTTATAATTAAAAATCTCATCTAAATCAGGAAATTTTCACGGAAGTTATCGTGAGAAAAACATGGAGAACGAATCTCACGCATGCGCACTGCCTGAAGTTGCTGACAATTTTTTTTTCTTGGCGGAACTGCTTCCAAAGTCGTTACGGAACAACTTATTGTATTTCGTCACAATCGAAGCATTTTTAGTCAAGTTATGAGGATAATGGCTGTGGAATAAATCTCGCTCCTGTGCCCTGACCTTTGACCCCATTTCCATGATATTCAACAGAACCGGTTCAGTATACCTCCGGAACAACGTGATAAAGTTTTGTCGCAATCGAAACATTTTTACCTAAGTTATGATTCATAAGGGCGATGGAAGGCATCCAGCTCCTATGTCCTGACCTTTGACCCCATTTCGCCCATTTTCAATATGGTTCGTCCCCAGGTTGTTCCCTACCACATACTAAAATTTCATCGAAATCGAACCATTTTTACGCGAGTTATCGTGCAGACAGACAGACGGACAAAGCTGGAACATATACGTTTCTTCAGCCTACGGATGGAAAGCTTAAAAAATAAACCAATACCTTGAATTTCACTTCAGTTTGATATAAACTACGTGCTTCTACTTAACCTCCACTGTTTCAAGATTCGAAATTAATGTCGCATAATTATTTTCTCTTCTTATTTATTCACATGTGACGGACTTTCTACGTAAACGTAATAATATGTATCAATCATATGTGGAAATTCATTGCTGAAATACACTGCAAAAAATTTTTTATTGCATTTTCTTGAGATGAAAAGAAAAATATTTTGTTTTTAGTTCTTAGATGATAAAATGGAATTATATGCGCGTGCGTGGCAGGTTTCTGCTACGACTCGTCGGGCACCGCAGAGGTTAAAGCGTCCCTGAAAACGATTTGACTTAGCTAAACCGTTTTCAGGGACTCTTTGGTGAGGGCAACAAAGCCTAAGCTTTATTGTCCTCACCTGGGCGTGTGGACCAGTGCTTCGGTGTGATTTTTATAGCGAAAACACAAGTATGGACTGCGGATACCTGAGGAACGTCTTTGGGAATCTTACCTTTACTCGGACACTTTTACAAGAGGCTTCATAATTGGGTTACGTGTGGCAGTTGGTCTCTGCGTCTCATCGAGGCAGAAACACATCGGGTTACAACAACTGTCCGACAGTGGCTGGAAAAAGGCAACGTATGCTACCGTAGTGGGATTGGTGCACATAGGTAGACGTCCAAGCGCCTCGATCGCCGCATTCGACGAAAAGCTGTAACAGCCCTATAATCTAGAGCCAATGATATTCAACCAGGTGTTCAGGCAGCTACGAACATTCTCGTATAGACCCGAACTGTGAATCGAAGATTGGCCGAGGCAGGTTTTCTCTCTAGCTGGCCTTTGCGACGACTGTCTCTCACAGCACTCTTTTGTCGCGCAAGTTTGCAGTGGTACCAAACCAAACATGCTTGGAAGAACGAATGGAATCTTGTCGTATTCAACAACAAGCCCAGCCTTTCTCTTGGCGCTGACTGTCGTCGATTTAGAGTCTGGAGATTACGTGGTCGTCGAGATGATCTTGCTGCCATCCGTGAGCGTCATACGACTCCTCAGCCTGGTGTCGTCGTATGGGATGCTATCAGTTTCAATAGCCTTTAACCCCTCGTATGCATAGTGGGTAAAATGACAGCAGTACGGTACGTTGATGAGGTGCACCAGCCCGTTTTGTTAGCGTATGTCTGTTGTATCCTGTTGCAGGAATGTAGCAAGCTTTACCTTTCATGGAGGACGAGCCTCGAATTATGCCCTATTGAGTTGAAAAATTCCTTACTTCCACTCAAATAGCAAGCATCTCTTACTTTTTCATACGTTCGTTATAAGAAAGTATTATGATCGTTCAAAAATCTTACTTCCAGTCTTCTCATCATTTTATTCAAAATTTAAAAATCGGGTGCATACCTAGAGCCAACAGTTTTAAATACCAAGCGAAACGTAAAGTTATATGAACACCGGACAAGACAACACGTGCAGAAATGTAGAATTAAAACAAACCAGCACAAAACGAATGAGTATTAGATAGTAAACGTAACAATAGGAAGATGCTTTCAGAGTAAGGCTTGGAAAATTCCAGTCAAGGTTACACGCTCAGAGGGACTTCCGGCGCAAAGCACAAATGACCAATTAGATCTTCATACCTATGACTTATTCGAAAAGGTCAGGCATATTATCATATTGTTTTACATAGCTTATGATGAAGTAAATTTCTCCATCATTTTTATGCAGAGGCAGGATTCGAACCCACAACTCTCGGCTCCGGAGCTCCGAGTGCTATACTGCATTGTGCTGTCCACTATACTACATGTGCGTCCAACGGACCAGGCACGTCACATCTGCCCTCCACCCCCGAAAGGGGGCCGGGGGCATGGCCCACGGGTCAGCTGGGACCATGTGTTTCTATAGGCATTCATCCGATGAAGAACGTGCATTTCAGAAATCCCAGGCGATTTGGTGTGTGGAACGTAACATCACACTGATTTATTTATTTTCTTATTGGAGGCTCCTTTTTAATTATTTATTGGTCCCAGGATACAACTTGAATTCATACATTGGTCGTGGTTAATGCATACATCTTGAATTCAGACAAATACATTATTGTGCGTCACAGGGTAAAAATATCATGCAATACATTGAAATCATCAAAGTACAGATCTAACATGTGATACAGTATGCCAGATTTGCAAATAACAGATAGAGCCAGTGCCGAAAGACAAACATCCATGCCTTATCTGAGATTCGAACCCATACCCCTCCGTTGGGCGAAGGATCAAAAGCTATCGTTTAGATCACTGCGACACCGGGGCGGCTTTATTTTTCTATTTTTTTTTTCGAGGCACTGAGGAACGGATTCTCATTTTTCCTATCTCTCGGTGTGGAAAGAACATCACACCATTGCGAGAAACCTATCAGCCAGGTCATCCTTGAAGTTCGAGCACCAATATGACGAAGTAAATTTCTCCATCATTTTTTATGCCAGGGGCGGGACTCGAACCTGCAACTCTCGACTCCTGAGCTCCGAGTGCTATATAACACTGGCATGTGCTCTCACTGCTATCTGCCTTTATCTCATGTGCGTCCTGCGGGGCGGGCAGGTCACATCATCCATGCACTGTTTCGGACAATTCCATGCATCCATATGAGGTAGTCTATAACTCACAGTATAAGCTCTGTACGCTGGTTAGCTGCGCGTAATAGTGTATACGGCTAACTAAAGTATTTAAAAGAGAAGATACTAAAGTGTGTAACTTTGTTTTTGTGTTAAGAGTATGAAATTACGCCCGTGATGTGACCATCCCGATAGGGCAACCGTCCTCCCTGCCCTCCCGGTAGCTATAGCCCTGTCCAGATGCACAGTTTCAGAAAGATAACGCCGCTCCTCTGACTGGCACCATTAGCAGACAGTGTCTAGGAAGTGTCCAAGTGCTACCTAGGGCAGCCTCAAACTTCTCCACAATAGGGAACGTGCGGGACGTCACGTCTCTGCACGACCCCTCTTAATGTCCATGAATTACACAGGACAACGACGCATGGTCAGTGATACCTCAAGACACCATTCGGAGACTTTTCCACTTGATGCCACGCAGTTCTGCCAAAATGAATAGCCCAGCATGATGGTCATACGACCTAATGACTAAGGACATGTTATACTGTAACCTCGCCCATCGCTTTCATGTAATTCCCCAGAAATTAAATCACGTCTTTTCCATCTGCATGCATTGTAAGTTTCGCCTCGTTAGGTCTATTTCTTCATGGTGTGGAATTGTTATGTCAATCAATGTATTATAGTGAGAGTTGTGTAAATTGAGATTTTTGAGAGGTACAAGAAATGTACTGATGAATACTGTCATTTTGTTTTTATTTTTGTTTTTTGAATAAAGGTTTAACGACCACCGTGAGCAATTCATTGGGCTATAAGCAGTCGTCTGTCCCTAATTTTGGGCCACTGATTCCAGGGAAGGGAGAAAGCCATTGCCTTAAGACAAACACAGCATCCAGGTCCCACCGGGATTCGAACCCGGACCCATCTCGGACGAATAATAAAAAGCCGTCGCTTAGACCATTGCACCACCAGGGCAGCTGAATACTGTCATCTTGACATTGTTACAGTCATTACATTAACAATGAACAATTTTAAATGATATAGAAAAAAGACTGAAATCAGAGAGAGAGAGTGAGAGAGAGAGAGAGAGAGAGAAAGAGAATAGATATGTACTGATGAATACTGTCATCTTGATATTTTTACAGTCATTACATTAAAAATGAACAATTTTAAGTAATATAGAAAAGAGAATGCAATGAGAGAGAGAGAAGAAATGTACTGATGAATGCTATCATCTTGACATTGTTGCAGTCATTACATTAACAATGAAAATTTTCAAATAATATGGGCAAGAGACTGAAATAAGAGAGAGAGAGAGAGTAGAAATGTACGGATGAATACTATCATCTCGACATTGTTACAGTCATTACATTAACAGTGAACAATTTTAAATAATGTAGAAAAGAGACTGAAATCAGAGAGAGAGGGAGAGAGTAGAAATGTATTGACGAATACTGTACTGTCATCTTGACATTATTACAGTCATCACATTAGCAATGAGCAATTTTAAATAATATAGGAAAGAGACTGCAATCAGAGAGAGAGAGAGAGAGAGAGAGAGAATATAAAAAATCTCTGGGATCATTGGGTATATATTGATAATTCGGAGATCTAAAAAAATTGAGTGGTGGAGTATTGTACTTTGCAGTATTGAATTTCATTTTGTGAAAAACTCTCGATGCATTACAAAATCCTGTTTGATACTTTCATCATAAAATTACCATATACTTACTGCACGAAAAGCGTGTTAACAAAGATTCGTCGTTCGCATACCGGGAAAACTCAGGGAATCGTATGTCACATGTTTTCCATATGTCTTGTACGTATATTTTTGGAATTCAGTGGCGATTTTTTGCACTACTTGGAAGTGTATAGGAAATGCCAGCAGTGCCATCGCCCTTTACCCGAGCGACATTTCTATTTACACTACAGCATTCTGTCGGTGGTCTTAGGACAAATCAATGCCAGCTCGCGGGAGTTTTGCGATTTTTAAATCCCAGTTCCACTCTGAGATAAGTGATGCGTTATCTCTTATTGTCTTCTCTTGTGCGTCGTTCTCGTATTCTTCCGATTCCTTCGTTCTTTATTTCTCCTAATTCCATTTGACGCATGCAGTTTATAATGCCTCGAAATCCACAGGAATTAAATCGGGCGTCCCTCCTGCCGTATCCATGGCAACTCCTTGTTAACGGAGGATTAAAGAAGAAGGTTTCCACTCGGATAGACTTCCGATGTGAGCTTAAGACAAAAGAATCCCTGGCTGGCGGAAAAAGATACTAGGAGCAGAACGGACCAGAAAGGGGTTTTCGTGGTAGCTGTTGCGGGGATTATTTTTATCAGTGCCATCAGATTTATTCTACTTTGGAATACAATGCAGTCCCTCAAAGACAATATTTGGATTTACACAGCAACACTTTGCATCCTAATTGCCTTCATTTGCAGAAACCGGAACACATCCAAAAGAAAGAGATTTCGTTAACCAATTATTTCCTTATTAGAAAGATTACGCTCTTGGCAATTTACATGATGTATTGAGCTAAAGCTACAGAACACAAATTATATGAACGAAACAATAATTCTGAATCATTTTGTTGCGGTACAATTAGTTTCTTGGTTTGCTGATTTAGCTGTAATTATTCTTAAGCTTCGATGGATAATTGCTTTTAAAAATTGCCTTAATCCGGAATATTATGTGCAAGAAAATTGTCTTGATTTATTTGGTGTCCATACCTGTAATTGTAATTTACTTCTGCAAGTAACCATTAAGTAACTGGAGATTCAAAATATCTGGAATATTGTCCCGTGGTTGATGTGCGAATATTGTGATTATAAGGTTATGAGTGCAAAAAATGGTGTTTGTCCAAAAGGAATACTTTTGTTTGTGTGTATGCGTTTTTCTGAATGTCTTGCATTAGATGAAGTATCTCATCCCTAATTCATCGTTAATGGTTATATGACGTATACTGTAATTTAACTTTCGATTTTAGCTTCTTTCACTTTGTAAATTTTGAGCACTTTTTCTTTAAGCGTTTCAACTTTAATGTTATATTTTGCACACTCAGTGAATGTTTTTGTGTCAGCAGTCTTAAGGTCGGGGTGGTGTGTTTATTGGTATGATAAGAACGAGATACACTGTTGATCCATTACATTATGACCACCTACTTAATAAGCTATAGGACCCTTTTTAGCCCACAAAACGGTGGCCACTCGGCGAGGCATCGACTCGATGAGGTGGCAATAGATATCCTGAGTTATCTCGTATCATTATGTTAACAGCAGGTCCTCCAGTTACCATACATTTTGGGGTGGTGGTAATTTAGCGCGAATCCGCTTTTCAAACTCGAACCACAAATGTTAGATTGGGTTCATGTCAGGTGAATTTGGAATCCAAGACATTAACACGAAGTTACCAGCATGTTCCTCGAATAACCGCTTGAAGATTCTGGCAGTGCTCTTTATCCTGTTGGTAATGGCCATCGCCAGCAGGGAACACAGTTGCCATGAATGGGTGAACTTGGTCCGCAACGATGTTCAGATACCAGACAGCTGTCAGGGATTGTGCTATTGGGAAAATAAGGACTAAAGTGTCCCAAGAAAACATCTCCCACAGCATAACACCACAGCTGGCCTGTTTCCGCCCAACAGTGCATCCAGGTGCCGTAGTCTCCGTCGGTAATCCGCGTATCCGCGCTCGGCCGTTTACGTGATGCACCAGGAATCTTGATTCGTCAGACCAGGCCATTTTCTTCCAATCATCCACGGTCCAATCTCGATGATCTTGGGCTCATTTCATGCGTTGTTGGCGATGACGTGCATTGAGCATGGGGACCTGGCTGGATCTTCGGCTACGCAGGGCCATGCGCAGAAGGCTGCGATGAACTGTGTGCTGTGACACATTGCCCTGATCACCACTGTTGTAGCTGGGGGGATGATCTGCCGCACCGTTGCCCTGCGGTCGCTGTGAACAATGCGCGACTCCTCTGGCATCAATGAGCTGCGAGCGACCCACGGCGGGATGACGGTTCATCGTTTGGCCGTCTGCGCACCACTTTTGATACATACTCACTACAGCGGCACGGGAACAAGCCACGACATTTCCGAGATCGTAGTTCCTAAGAGCCGTGCCATCACAATTTGTCCTTTATCAAACTCCGATAAATCGGCAGATTTTCCCATTCTGACTCCGAACACTCTACTAACCGAAAGCTGGGCCCCGGGTTGTATATGTACTACTCTGTGAACTTCACTTACACTACCTTTTGGTCTCCAGGCGCGCTCACGTTTCTAGGTTGGGGGTGGTCATAATGGAATGACTCATTGGTGTATATAATGTATGGAGCAAGCAGGGAAAAGTGTGGTGGATGTGCGTAGATTACTGCACAATTTGTAGACTAGATATATTGTGGACGAAAGTTGTATTGAGATGCATACACGCTGAACCTAATGTCATAGAGGTTCAGGTTGTTGAATACCACTGAAGTACCTTGTAGCATAGTGATGCTATTCTTGGAAAACCAATGAAAGTGGATTTTTTGTGAGTAATTGAAGTCCTCTCTCTTCTGGCTGTTAGGTCTCCTAATTCAGCTCAGTGAATCATAAAGGACTTTCCGTATTAGCTATCCAGAGCTTAAGAAGATCCAGTAATACCAGACAACCGACCGGTAGTACAATAGGTAATGTTTAAGTGAGATAAAAACAAATGAATTAAACGAACATTGCAGTTACATCAGCAAAGTCGTCTAGAAATGGAGGATAAACTTAATTACAAAGTGCCGAAATAAGAGGCATATGGAACATATATGATTGTCTGGGAAGCCACTTCCTACGATAGCCGGACAGCCTTGATAGTCCTACCTATCACCCGCGCATCTTAACGGTACGTCGACGGCATTCTACGACATGTCGCAGCATCGGCAAGCAGTTTTTCAACAGAATAATGACCGGCCACACACGTCACGGCTCTGCCAGGTCTGCCTCCGTAATGGGGACACTCTTCCAGGTCCATGCCGATCGCCCGACCACTCGCCGATCGAACATGTTTCGGACGTGGTGAGACCCTACCAACGCCCATCCCAGAATATAGGCGAATTGGCCCGCAGCTTGCACTCCGTCTAGCATGCTATATCTCTGGACAGTATACGTGAACTCTATGTGTCTATGCCGCGCTACGACGTACTTACTTTTTCCACTCGTGTGGAAGTTTGTCGGAATAAATTGCCTAATTGCTCTGAAATTACAATAATTTTGTTTCCTATATATGTGCATTGCACATGCCAATTTTCACCTAGAACGACCTCCTTTTTTTTTCGAAGATTGTGATTGTAAAGTAGACTAAACAAAATAATCAAACGAATTGCACATAAAATATTCCATCCTCAATCAAATCACGAGAATGTCGTTCTCGAGAAACTTCTCTGTAGGTCATCATACGACAGCAGCGACGATGCCGTTCTCGAGAAACCTCTCTGTAGGTCATCATACGTCAACATTGACGATGCTGTTCATGAAAAACCTCTGTGTAGGTCATCATACGACAAACACGACGATGCCGTTCTCGAGAAACCTCTCTGTAGGTCATCATACCACAACAGCGACGATCCGTTTTCGAGAAACCTCGCTGTATGTCATCATACCACAACAGCGACGATGCCGTTTTCGAGAAACCTCTCTGTAGGTTATCATACGACAACAGCGACGAGGCCGTTTTCTAAAAACTTCTCTGTAGGTCATCACACGACAACAGCGACGATACCGTTCTCGAGAAACCTCTCTGTAAGTCATCATACAACAATAACGATGATGCCATTCTCGAGAAACATATCTGTATGTCGTCATACGACAACAGCGACGATGCCGTTCTCGAGAAACTTCTCTGTAGGTCATCATACGACAACAGCGACGATGCCGTTCTCGAGAAACCTCTCTGTAGGTCATCATACGACAATAAAGATGATGCCATTCTCGAGAAACCTCTCTGTAGGTCATCATACGACAATCACAACGATCCGTTTTCGAGAAACCTCTCTGTATGTCATCATACCACAACAGCGACGATGCCATTCTCGAGAAACCTCTCTGTAAGTCATCATACGACAATAGCGATGATGCCATTCTCGAGAAACCTCTCTGTAGATCATCATACGACAATCACGACGATGCCGTTCTCGAGAAACCTCTCTGTAGGTCATCATACGACAATCACGACGATGCCGTTCTCTTGAAACCTCTGTGTGTTTTATGAGGAAAACAGAGCCAGACGAAATGAAATGAAGTTACAGCTCACTGTATTACAATCCATTTAAAACACTTGTTTTTTTAAACCTACGTTAAATAACAGCAGAGTAAGTAAAATTGCCTCTTACGTTGCGCATCGTTCTGTATAGACAGCTTTCAAATGAGTTTATGCACATAATTCCTACAGTTATTGCTATGATGATGCGCATGTTAATAATGTGCATGGGAGAGGTAAGAGCTCGACTGATAATGGAGCCAGAGTTAAACTGGATCCTCTTCCTTCTATACTAGCCAAAATCAACGGAATTAAAACATTAATTTGTTAAATTATTGATTGACGCCCAATTAAAATATCTCATTGAAATCTTTTCTTGTATACTGAACGCTCTATTATTTTTGAAGAATACGTTACAAAATGCTTTTTATTTGAACATACCCATATAAATATGAATAGTTTAGGAAAAAATAGTAGCTTTATATTGGGAAGTTTGATAAATTTAAACATATAAAAATTAATTCCTGCGTGCAGAGAGGGCTAGGAGGAGTTTGAATCCAATGCTTCAAAGTTAAAACGCGAGTTGGAACATGGCTTTCTATACATATTAGCATAAGACTGGGGATTCGTGCCAAGTAAGAGGTTTTGCAAAAAAATATTTCGCATGTATCCCGATTTGTGGTTAGTAACAGATAACTGAATGCAATGTGAACGAAACGTTGATATTCGCTTTAGAAGAAAGGGTACTGAAAATGCAACTGACTGTTGTGTTCTGAGAAGTAAAGAAAGATTTACTTCTTTTCGTCACTGAACATTCTGGTCTTCTCATGTGAGGTTTCAAAACCGGGAATATACCAGATTGTGTGGCTAGTTCAATACTAGGGATAAAGACACTGATTTGAGGAGCAACCGGCATAAACGTTTCGTTCGTCCAGCACCGATTTTAGAGGACACATTTGTGTTACATTTGTGGAAAGCTATGGAAAGACCAAAAATGAATGATTGACAAGGGGATTAGAACCCGCAACAGTTTCCTACCATACAGACCAAGGTTTGCGATTAGCCATGACAGTGGAAAAAATGGTTTACTGCTTTTCAGAATCGAGTTCCATTGATTTTGGTACTTTAGCGTTTTTACGCTTTCCAAACGTAGGTTGAAGAAGCGTATATGCTCCAGCTTTGTCCGTCTGTCTGTCCGTCCGCACGATAACTCGCGTAAAAATGGTTCGATTTCGATGAACGTTTAGTTTATGATAGGGGATCACCTGATGACGAGCCCTGTAAAAAATGGGCGAAATGGAGTCAAAGGTGAGGACGTAGGAGCGGGATTGCCCTTATGCATCATAACTTGAGTAAAACTGGTTCGATTTCGATGTAATTTTAGTATGTGGTGGGGGACTACCTGGGAACAAACCATATTGAAAATGGGTGAAATGGGGTCAAAGGTCAGGACATAAGAGCGGGATGCATTCCACTGCCCTTATGCGTCATAACTTGCGTAAATATGGTTCGATTTTAATGACATTTTAGTATGTGGTAGGGGACCACCTGGGGACAAACTCTGTTGAAGATGGGCGAAATGGGCTCAAAGGTCAGTACATAGGAGCGGGATCCATTCCATCGCCCTTATACGTTATAACTTATGTAAAACTGCTTCGTTTGAGACAAAACTTTATCATGTTTTTCCAGAAGTATACTTCACCGGTTCTGTTTGATATAATCGAAATGGGTTCAAAGGTCAGGTCATATGAGCGAGATTTATTCTACCGCCATTATTCTCCTAACTTGAGTAATAACTTGAGTAATGATTTCTGGTATGTGGGAAAGCGTATCATAATCAATGCATTGCATGATTTTACTAACTTGTTGGCATTTGATCTACCTCCCTGAGAGTTAGGACATGTTAGCTTTACGGCTTTCTCTGTTTGCTTTGTTTGTACAAATTGAATGCCATGATGCGCTAACATCAAAAATAATGATAAATACACACTTTTTCAATTTGCAAACTGGTGTCTCGAAGAGTCTCTGAGCAGTTCACGGTGAAATATGTATTACTAGATCAATTATATCCGACGCTACACGGATAAAATCTGAAGATGAAATCGGTACATTTTGATTTTACTACAGTAAATGATTGTGTTGTGAGTACCATCTCTTGAACTTCACGCCCCTAAGTATTCTGAATAGATATATTAGTCGGCGATGAAATTCTAAAACCGGAAGTTATCGGTTATTATACGCTTGGCATGAGTAACCCTTCTTAGCACTACTGTGGCAATACTAGTGGTATATGTAAATACTTGTTATTTTGTTCCGTCGTTTTGAAGCCCCGTAGTGCAAACATACGTCAACCATTGATCCCATATTGAATAGCAAATAAGTTTCATTATCAGTAATAGGTTTATATGAGAAGGTAGAATCCTGCTTTTGTTTCTATTGGCAACTTCTCGATGCCTGAGTGCTGATTCTATTTTCTTTTCTTTCTTTCTTTTCTAGCTTCTGTAGTTTCTTAAATCCTTGATCTTGCGGAACAAACGCTATCAGCTTCTTTTTTCTGCCTTTTCACTACCCCTATTTCCACTCAAGCAGCTCCTTTTTTGCAATTTATTCCTTGTTGCCACTAAACGTTATGGCCACCGTTGTAGTAACAATGGCCAAATAAATGGTTGCCGTTGTACATGTTGTGATGCAAATATCGCAGGGCCTGTGCGAATCGCAGGACATGAAGTCACGTGCGTTATATTATTTGTCTCGTTCATAATTTACTGTTTCCTGTAGAAACAGTATGGCAAAAATTTTAGTTTCTAGCAGTCCCTGTGTTTGGAATTCCTACTTTAAACTTCCTACTGCTAGTGGGATAGCAATGAAAAATCACAACTAAGAGGGAATCTAATCTCAGGGAAAAGACTTTAGAAATTTTTTTATTTATTTTTTTTTATTTATTTATTTATTTATTTATTTTTTTTTGTGAAAACGCGTATGAAGCTTGTTAAAGAAATAGTCAGGAACTTTTTACGGCAGCTCTGAATGAAGTATTAAACATAATTCGGTTTTTTTTTTGGTATTTTTCTCAATAAATAAGTAAAATATCGCTGTTTTAGTCTATAAAAAGTGAATGATGGGAAAGCAGCAATTCCAGACGGAGGTCTTTTTTACAGCCAATCGCACTATAGTCCCTACACATGTATATTAACAAGAGAATGTGAAAGAAATATTAGTACAATAAGTGAAACTTTTATGTCAGTGAGAATAAGGTGTTATGTGTTACAGGTGTTTCCTCATAACTTCACATCCTGCAGAATATAATGAACTGAAAAAGTGCTCTGCGCTTTGACGAAAAGACAGAATCAGGAGAAAAAAATTACAATGTGCGAAACATTGTGGTGTTATGTTCAATGTTTTATATATCATCATCGTTATCATCATCAACCATTATCAATCCACTGCTGAATGAAGGTCTCCCCAAGTTTCTTCCACAACGGTCTGTCTTGTGCCAGTCTCCTCCATGTTACTCCCGCATACTTTCGAATTTCATCCACCCAATATGTGTGCCATAATTTTTATTGTTACTTATTTACTTACTTACTCATATTCTGTATTTCGTATAAATCGGAAAAGATCGTTCGACACTGTCACGAAGCAGTGTCTAACGGTCTTAACGTGTTTGTGTGTGTGATCGTGATGTATTTCAAGGAAGCTGGCCTTAGATCTCTAAAACTATAAAATAGCATGCCAAAAATTTTGCAATAATATATTCCTTTAGAGAAAGCATTTTTATTATTTAAATCCACATGCACTCACGGACAATGAAATTTTCACACCAAAAAGGAAGCATCAGATTGAACTGAAATTTTATGGACGTAATGATACAGATAAATGATACACATGTTGGCAAAAATAGAGGTTATAACGTAATCTTCCTTTCGTACTGAAATCTTGTCGTTCTTACGTTATGTCTATATCATTAGGTATGAATACGATGGAACACTTCCTTAATTAAACCTTAAGGTCCAGACGAAACATAAGACAAAGTCAACTTACGTTAATTTATTTATTCTACCACTATTTCATCAGCACAACATCGCACTTCACATTTTATTTAACAAATCAGTATCCACCACAGATCCAACAACCCACACGAGCAACTGTTGTATCGTAGTTTTTATCTATCGTTATTATCTCATACAGTCAAACGTCACGTTCACTCTGACCTCAAATGTGTTGCCAGCAGTATTCGTTTGAAAGAGAAGATGTCACGTTAAGTTGTGAAGTATAACTGAGAACAAACTCAAAATTTACATATGGGAAAGAAACTAGAAAGGAAAGTTGCGGCACAATTACAGAGGGATCTGGGCACGCAGTCCTGTCATCTTCAATTGCGCGTCGCACCGCCTCGTGGGGCAATACATGCTGCAGTACGGTCCGGCATGGAGCCAAACATATGCCTGATGTTGTCCTTCTGCAGGCTGGCCCACACGTGTTCGACGGTGTGCTCCAAATCCCGGATAGTGCTGCACGGCGGCAGCCGGCGTTTTAACGAATCCTACACATGCTCGATAGGGGACATGTCTGGGGAGCGGGCAGGACATAGAAGTGTCTGGACATGACTTAGGTAGCCCTGGGCAACCCGAGCTGTGTGCGGGCGGCCATTTTCCTTCTGTTATAGCGCACCGGAAATCCCAGCCAGGAATGGGAGCACACGGGGCCGTAGGATCTCATCCACATACCTCTGCCCCGTCAGTGATCCACGTACCACTACTAACTACACTGTAAAAAATTTACTGTAGATTTTACGGTTTTAAACCGTTTTCCAGGGCGCCAACACAAAACAGAATATCTACAGTTTTATGCAGTGTTGGAGCAAAACCATAGCTTTGCTCCAACACTGCATTTAATGAAGAAAACAGCACAGAATTTGGCTGGAGCGAGTCACAGTCCAAATAATCACGAAAACACAAAATTTTGGCTGGAACGAATGTGTTGATTGTGTTGGAGCAAAGCTATAGCTTTGCTCCAACACTGCAGAAAACTGTAGATTTTACGGTTTTGTGTTGGCACCCTGGAAAACGGTTTAAAACCGTAAAATCTACTGTCAATTTTTTACAGTGTAGAGCTGATCGGGTATCGTAGGCAATCTCAAACTCGATAGCGAGTTTGAGATTGTGCCGTTGACCCGGGGACCTCCACACCCGAACACGATGATCATCTGTCCCCAAAACGAAGTGGCACTCATCGCTAAACACCACACGCTGCTAGTCTGTGGCGTTCCACGTCGCCCTGGCGTGGCACCACTGCACACGGAGCCGGCGATGTTCCGGTATTAGTGGCAGCACACGTAAGGGCCGCTAGGATCGCAGATTCGCTTCCGTAAGTCGTCGGGAAATGATTCGTGGGCACACAGGAGCGGCTACATCTGCCTGTATAATGGACCTTGTCCCCGTGGGATCCGTTCGTGCCTGGCGCACGATCCGTCGTTCCTCTCTATCGGCGGTTCTCCTGGTCCGTCCGGAACTGCTCAGCCATGTGGCAGTGCCGTCACGTGTTCACTGCTCCCAACACAGTCGGACGGTATGCTCGGAACGATCCACGTGGTGCGCCGACCACCCTGAGGTTTTCAGCCCGATGATCAGGCCTCTCTCAAAGTCCGTAAGTTGCGTAAATCGACGTCACTGGGGTCTACGCGGCATTCTTGTCACCCTATAATCTAGCTTGCGTCGGCCGGTGCTTTTCGCTTTCATGAGGCATCGACTACACGCAGGTTTTTAAGACTGCCGGTTTGTTCTTGCAGCGCCACCACAGGGTGTGTGGTCATGCGCAACCGCACCGAACGTGGATCATTTGCATAACAGCACGCACTCTAGCTATTGGCAAAGTTTCGCGGTTGTAGCATGTTTTCTTCTAGGTGCGCAAATTTCATTTTCCGTGAGTGTATATAAAAATCCCAATTAACAACACATAATTTACAAATTTCAGTAATTGAGAGCTAATATTTTCGTAAAAGGGCCTCGAAGGTATGTGGCGGGAGGGCGAGTTTTTCCGGCACGCCGCTGCACTTACAGTTGACAGGGGCAGTTGCAGCAGCGCAAAAAAATTATCGAAGTGACTTGTTGCTAAGACCATGACCGTGTGACGTTGAAAGGTACCGTGCTCCGCCGTACGGTCAATTTTACTGTTCATGCTTCTCTATGATGTTTGCCTGGCCACATGTGTCTTTCTATACATCTGTGACGTATATGGGGAAATCCATTGCTCAAAAGGGGTGTTTGAATAATTTTGATCACACAATGTATGTGTATCACAATTTGGAATTTTCAGTTATTCATGATGTTTTTTTGTTTTGTTTTTTGCGTATTGTACTTTGCCTTGCATAAGACATTTTCGTGATACTTAACTTACTCTCAACGTCTCCTGCTCACTTCACATACTTAACTTACTCTCAACGTCTCCTGTTCACTTCACTGTGCTTCGAACTTCAACATGGCATCTTTTTTCAGCATCCTTATAAGGAAGGAAATCTAGTAATAATTTTATTATTTGATTCTGCTAAACGAAGGTCTCCCCAAGTTTCCTCCACAACGGTCTGTCTTGTGCCAGTCTCCTCCATGTCGCTCCTGCATACTTTCGAATTTCATCCACCCATCTCCCATGTGGTCTTCTTCTGGGTCTTTTTCCTGTCCCTTGGAATCCAATCTAAAATTTCGGCTGTCCATCGATGGTCTGTCCTTCTGGCAGTATGTCCAGCCCATTGCCATTTCAGGGATTTAACTCTGGTCATGATGTCCTCCACTCTTGTCATTTTTCGGATCCACGAGTTCCTCTTCTTATCTCTCCTGGTTACACCAAGCATGCATCTCTCCATGCTTTTTTGAGACGTCTGCAGCCTTTGTATGTCTCTTTTAGTTAAGGTCCACGTCTCTGCACCATACGTAAGCACTGGAAGAATGCATTAATCAAACACTTTTCTTTTAAGGCATAATGGCATATTGCTCTTGAAAATTATGCTGTTTCTTCCAAAAGTTCTCCAGGCAAGTTTTGTACCCCGATTAATTTCTTCATCAATGTGGCCCTCACTTGATATCTGCTGTCCAAGATAAACATACGTGTCTGTTATCTCCAGCTTTTCTCCATCAATCGATAAATCTTCTTCATTTTTTGTAAAAGCATTGAACATCACTTTTGTCTTCTGAAAGTTCATTTTTAATCCAACTTCTTTACTCTTGTCAGCAAGTTCCTAGACAGACCTAATATTTATATTTTATGATGCTACACAATAATACACCCGAAAAAAACTCATAAAGTGTTGATTTAGTGCTTTAAGAAGAATACGCCCACAGGGGAGACTAACGCTTTAAAAAAATAAACTCGCTTCAGTTCAATTATTAGACAACCATTTCCAATCTACTTAGAAATTCAGGTGTGTTTCTGGAATGCAAGGGAATAATGTTCGTAAAAATTTAAATGGCAACGGCAAAAATATTAATTCTCAAAACTTTCTCTGATTTCGTTTCTATGACACGTGGATGCGTATTTTGGGTTTTAACTGAATTCTACCTCATTTTATGCATACAATAACTTCGGCGTTCGTATTTTATTAAATTACGAATCAGAAAGCGAAAGCAGTAATTAAATTAATGTTCCGTATCCCAAATGTTATCGTAATCCCTAGGAGTAAACAGTAGCCTAGGAACGTCTGTCACGAAGCGAAACAAGATTTTCTCCTGTCAAAGGAAGCTTCGTAGAATATCATATACGTACATTTCGTAATATCTGCAAACCATTATAAACATTATTTAATTTCCCAATTGCTGAAAAATTCTTAATATGTTACGCATTATGTACTAGTACAGACAACCTGGGGTAATCCTCTAGGTATCGTAAAATATGGAATACTCGCCGTCAAGAAATGGAGCCGAATAGGTTCCACGCTTTCTATTCGATCCTCAAAGGTATTACAGTCACTCGAAGCAATGTTGCATCAAATATCGCTATTTAGTTCAGAATATTTCATCACCTTCTCTGCTTATGTGCTGTGGATGTTTACTTTTAATTCGGAGCAGGAAATTTCACTAAGCTGTATTCCCATGGAAAACTGAGCTTCTATTCAGAGTCTTAACAATATCGCTTTGAATATAGTTTCTTAGAAGTGCTTAATAAGTTGCATAAAGTTTCATTAGAGAGATACTGACTGGGTTAACATCTAACAACAGTTTACAGTCAGAAGAAATAAGAAGAATTATTCATTTACTTTTGTTGTAATTTACTAATTTGCGGAGGAACTAACAAGGTGCGAAAAAGAGATGATTTCACCGACACAGGCTGAATATTCAAAACTGAAGACATTTTAATTTTAGGGATGTCAGATGTTTCCTCTTTCAGAGGAGGCTATTAGTCCGGCTTTCACCCGTTTTTCTTTAATCTTTTTAACGAATTTGATTTGTACAATGAAAAAGGCAAATCTGTGCATAATTTCTAACATGATATTATTCCCAGCGCTGTTTTCCAACTTTTCCTCTTTTTGCGGTGCACGAGCAAATACAGCGCTCCTGAATCACCACTAGTGGATGATATTTTAGTATTATTTTATCTAAATAAAAACCAACAAGATTATGTATATGTGTTTTGCATTTAATGAATGGTTTGTGCAACTTACGAATTAAATAGTTGTACTTTATACTGAGCCTTAGGGTGTGGTTTTTCTGGGCTGCAATTTCAGAGAGGGGTAAGGGAGTAATGAAATAGGGATGTTACCGGAGAGGAAACAGACCGCAATTTCGGAACTTGTGTCTCTTGTCCTTTCACCCTCCAAGTGAGCGTTGCATCGAGGATCAGTACTACTTTTTCTTCATGTGTATTGTGTAGTTAAAGAGCGGGCAGCCTCATGTGGCCGCCAACTTCAAAATTTAATTAACTAACTGTATTAGTAATGTAGTTAATTAATTAAATCTTTTAAGGGCATCCAATTGTTATTGATATATAACATAAACGTACGTATATGCATATTATCACGTATGCGTATTTTTACATGGTGGAAAATTTATTCCAAAAACGGAGTAAGCGAGCTTCCGGATTGAACGAGGACTTTCGTCGGTCCCGAGCTCCTCGTTATAAGCGGGTTCTACTGTATTTCTGTGTATTGTGAATAAAGGTTTCAAATACACAAGGTGCCATAAAGTCTTTCCCACATTACAAAAATTAATGTAAAAATGTATTACAGGTACAAGAAAGGGACTGAACGACAATGATGGCGCACAGGTAAAGTTTTTTTGTCAGTGTCTGTACACCTCCACATCGGCGCCATTTGTGGACCAGAGGACATCTAAGTGATATTCGGTTTCACATCGTGTTTTGTTTAACATTTCAGCAGAGACAGAACCAATGACTTCTGTTATTCTGCTCTTCAACGTCTGGACATCCGAAACACTGCTAGAGTAAACTTGGTCTTTCACATAACTGCACTGGAAAAATTCTAGAGGTGTTATGTCGGGCGATCGATGTGGTCATATCATGAGACCATCGCGGGCAATTCATCTGTCCTGAAATGTGGCATTAGTAACTCGCAAAGCATTATTGATCAATGTGGTGGGGCGCCGTCTTGTTGGAAAATAACCGAAGGTTAGAGTGCCTGCAACTGAGGTGCTACAAAAAGTTCCAGTATGTCCAGGTACATGTTACCGTGAGCTCTGTAAAAAGAAGGGTCCCATGATTTTGTCATGCATCAGGCCGCACCATACGTTCACTTTCGGGCTAGCCCTCTGTTGTTCGATGACATAATAGGGATTTTCTGATCCCCAGATTCGCACATTGTGCCTATTGACTGTACCAGAGACGTGGAATGTGGCTTCATATGAGAAATAGACACGGTGCAGATAATCACTATCATGAGTTATGTGCAGCAACATCTCCGTCGCAATTGCAGCACGGCTAGTCCGGTCATCAGGCTCAAGAGCTTGAACGATCTGTACCTTACAAGTACACCGATGAAGACGTTTGTGTAAAATTTTGTGAACCGTGGCACGGGAATCGCAGTTTTCAGTGAAGCACGATGAATGGATCTCCTGGAACTTCGCACAAATGTCTTCTGAAGAGCTGGATGGAAAAATCATCTTGTGTAACCGGTAGCCGACCCGCTCGGGGGGAGATCGCCAACTCTACCCCTCGCTTTATACTTTTCATACCAAGCTTTTAAGCTTTTTTGTCCAGGTTGTGATCGTCTGTACTCTTTTCTGAAATGACGCTGGACAGTAACCGCAAATTTGGTCTCATGGAACCACAACATACACGCCGGTTTTTCTTTCATGGAAGCCATTATCGATGAAATGCTCCTCTTATTCAGCAGTAGCGCTCACCTAAAGAACAGAGAAAAAAATTGTGAGTGCTGCTATATTATGTAGCCAACCATTTTATTTTAACTTACATAGATTTTTTATATTAATTTTTGTAATGTGGGAAATACTTTATGGACACCCTGTATTTTTGAATTTCGGAAAATTCATGCATATTCGAAATTTTGAAAACATATGCACCGCAATATTCCCATAGCAGCACATGCCGAAGGAAAATATTGTTTATGTACAATATTTCAATCTGTTATTTCTTAAATGCCTGATATAAGAATTCAATTTAATTGATAAAGTGGGGAAAAAAGTATTTGCGCATACACATTACTTTGCATAAATAAAGATAGAAAACAACTGTGACGAAATATTATTAGCCATTGGATCAGTTTTACAGTACACACACACACACATTTCGTGTTTTTACTAATCAACAAATATATATATATAACAAATGAAATTATTTTTTCATGCCAAAAAGGTATCTGCACATTAGGAAAGATATAAAAGAAACTTTCTTAATTAAAAGAAAATTACTATAGTACTTAGTATGCATGCCTTTTGCTTCGATTACAGCTTCTAATCGCTTGGGCATTGATTCTACTAATTTTCTAGTTGTTTTTATATTGATTTTCAGCCATTCTTCGCTGAGTTCTTGCCTAAATTCTGTTTTATTGAAAATTTTCCTTTTCCTCACTTGCAAATCCAACAAATGCCACAAATTCTCAACAGGGTTGCATGAGGTCTGGCGATTGTGGGGGTGTTTACAGTTGATTTCTTACTTTGTAAAGGAAACAAGACCTTGTTACATTGGCTGCATGTTTAGTATCGTTGTCCTGTTGAAAATAGAATGAATCTGCAATTCCCAATTTTGATGCTCTGGCCAATAATTTATCTTGCAATGTATCAGTATATTGTCTAGCATGTATATTACCTTTAATAAAGGTCACATTGCCAACTCCGTTAAAAGCCATGCATCTCCAAATCATTACATGACCACTGCCATGCTTTATAGTTGGTATTATATATAATTCAAGACTACACACTTGTGATGTTCATTTAGAATAAATTATCAACGTTTTTTCACAATTAAATGTTTTATTAACATCGACTATAGTTTCGCAGAGCGTTTGGCTCGGCATCATCAGGACGAATGGAGCGTAAACATTCAAATCATTGTGACATCATCAGGGTTCTGACGGTCACGGTTTTTGGTGAGTTGTTTCCACGCGCTTGAAAGAAATGGCGTAGACGTATTGTCATTGACAAGTCGTGAAGAATTCCGGTATATATCTCTTGAAAGAAACGTCTTCGCCATTTCTTTCAAGCGCGTGGAAACAACTCACCAAAAACCGTGACCGTCAGAACCCTGATGATGTCACAATGATTTGAATGTTTACGCTCCATTCGTCCTGATGATGCCGAACCAAACACTCTGCGAAACTGTAGTCGATGTTAATAAAACATTTAATTGTGAAAAAACGTTGATAATTTATTCTAAATTTATAGTTGGTCTTAATTTTTTTGTTTTAAGGGATGCGCTTGGCTTTCGCCACACATATCTCTTTCCATCCGAACCAAAAATATTAAACTCGCCTTCCTCGGAAAATATCGCATTTTGCCTAAAAACTGCTGGTTTGCTGACATAAGCTTTGGCAAACTCAAGTCTTTTCTGCCTATTTGTATCGCTGATGTAAGGTTTTTTACTTGGTGCCTTCCTCTAATAAGTGCATCGTGAAAAATATTACGAATAGTTTGAGAGCTTATTATTGTCCCCGATGCCGAAGCTAAATGAGTAGCCGATACTTGAGGACTTACAGATGGGTTTTTCGATGCTTTCCTAATGATGTCTCTCCACTGCCTTGCATTTATCTTCTTCCGTGGCCCTGATCGCAATTTATTTTCTGTACTACCACTCTCCTTTGTTTTCTTTTTTATTACGTACCGAACACTAAATAAGTTCAACTTTAACTTTTTACAAATTCCGCTACAACTTGAACCACAGTCATGAAGAGCACCACTATCGACCAACAAGTAATTGGAAACCCCTGTAATCGACGATATCTGCGGTCCTGATACTCGTCACGGCCGCTGCCGTTAAATATCGTGTGGGAAACAACAACGCAACCAGTCGCATGCAAGATGCCACGCAGTTCGGAGCTCTCTGATTTCGAGAAAGGTGTAATTGTCGGGTATCACAGAAATGGCCGATCCATTCGTGACATATCCAGCATGTTCAAGTACCCAAAATCGACAGTGGCCTCTATGATTGGCAAGTGAAAGATGAGAGGTGACTGTCGGAATGTGTCTCGACCCGGCAGACCCACAAAACTGGGAGTTAGAGACCGACGGGTGCTGGCCACAGAAATTCGGAAGAACCGCACCAAATCGGTGGGCCACATTCGCGAGGAGTTTGAACAGGCATCCGGAAGTGTTCTTTTGATGAATACCATCCGTAAGGAAGCCCATCTGCTCGGTTATCATGGACGTGCTGCCGCCCACAAGCCTTTGATCATAAAGTCCAATAGCGCTGCTCGGCTAACGTGGTGCAAAGAAGGTTGGCAGTGGACCGTTGAACAGTGGAAACAGGTTCTCTGGAGCGACAAATCAAGGTTTACCCTCTACCGTTCGGATGGTAGGGTCTGGGTTTGGCGTCTGCCTGGAGAACGCCTCCTGCCGGAATGTATTGTGCCAACTGAAGTTCGGCGGCGGTGGAATTATGCTATGGGGGTGTTTCTCATGGTATGGCACGGAACCCTTTGTCGCAATTCCTGGTAGACTCAACGCCGAGACCTACTGCACCATTCTGGATGACCATACGCTTCCTACGTTGTGGCAGTTTTACGGGTTCGACCCATGTTACTTTCAGGATGACAGTGCCACCTGTCATGTTGCGAGGTCCACCATGGCTTGGTATGGTGACAATGGATTTAATCGAATGGACTGGCCTGCGCAGAGCCCGGATGCCGCCCCGGTGGCGCAGTGGTCTAAGGCGCTGGCCTTTGATCATTCGTCCGTAAGGGGTCCGGGTTCGAATCCCGGTGAGGCATGGATGTATTGTTTGTCTTACGGCACTGGCTCTCTCCCTTCCCTGGAACCAGTGACCCTAAATTAGGGACGGGCGACTGCTTATGGCCCATTGAGTTGCTCACGGTGGTCGTTAAAACCTCCAATTAAAAAAAAAAAAAGAGCCCGGACCTTAACCCTATCGAGCACCTCTGAGACGAGTTGGAGTGTCGACTAAAGGGGTGCTCCCACCGTCCGAAATCGGTGAAGGAACTGACCTGTCTTCTCCAAGCCGAGTGGAAGAAAATACCGCTAGCCGTCGTACAACGCCTGGTTGAGAGTATGCCCCGGAGGGTCGCAGCTGTAATCGCCGCTCGTGGTGGCTACACCAACTATTGAAGGTGAATAAACTTCGTTTTCCTTTTCTATCACAGGTGTCCAATTACTTGTTGGTAGATAGTGTATAATCGTTTCTCGCATTGCAATGGAAAACCGGACTTTTTCGGTGTCATGACAACTGAAACTAACTAAATTGCGGCTCAAAAATCTTAAAACGTGTCTTTTAGACAGTGCGAGACTTTCCCGTGTTGTCATTTTGCATGTGTAATGTTTAACTGCTTCAAGCAGAGCGTCGTTATGTGTATATGGAGGAGGAAGCAGCTACCTTCCTCCATAGGATGGGTAAAAAAGTGGGAGGGGCTGAAAGGCATTATTTTGTGTTTTAGAGTGGTAAGTGCTCGCATTCTTCAGTATTTAGTACGGCGAAACCTCCATTAATGGACACCTCCGAACAACTGTAACTTCCGAGCAACGGTAACCTCCGAGCAAAGAAAAGTTTCAGAACAGCTTCAGTAGGATTAACATTAATGGCAACCTCCGAACAACAAAAACTCTTACCAGCGGACATCGGATACCCCAATCAGCCCCGAAGGAGATCTAACGGATTTACGTAGTTCCTATGGTACTTTGTCAAGAACGATAATATCCCTATATTATATTTATTGCTAAAGGCATAATAATGGGTTGGTTACGGCTGGTACAGTAGTATGCTTAAATGAAAAGAAAGGACAACACAAATTTGAAAGATGTTGAATCCGTTTATTGGTGTAAATATGACACTGATGTTAAGTCAGAAAATATCCGAAAACTTGAAAAATTCGTCGTCCTCGGGCGTTATCTGGGAGACGCGGATTCCATTCCCGCTCCAGGACGACGAAAGTTTCAAGTTTTCAGATATTATCAGACTTAACATCTGTTATATTTACACTAATAAACGGATTCACATCTTTCACATTTGTGTTGTACAATGGTTTAATCCCGTATTTGATTCGTTGATATTCTTCGCCTCCGGGATATTACGGGAATGCATTCTAAACCTCCAGATTCGCTATTATGAATGCTGGTTGCTTTGACTAGCGAATCCTGTGATGTTTATATTCAAATTAATCGGAAACTTGAAACTTGGTCGTTCTGGGGGGTGTAGTGATTAGCATACTCGTGCGCTGTCCGGGAGACGCGGGTTCAATTCCCTCTCCAGGACGATGAAATTTTCAAGTTTTCGGATATTATCTGACTTACCATTTATGTCATATTCACACCAATAAACGGATTCACAGCTTCAAAATTTGTATAGCGATAAATACTACTCAGAATTGGACGTTCTGCAGGCAGCAATCAAGAAAGAGTCCCTGCTTTAGCGAATCGAATAAGACTGGTGTTGTGTTCCAGCAGGACAATGGAAAACCTCATGTCTCTTTGAGGACATGACGGAAGTTGCTCAAGTTTGGGCAGGATGTCCTGCCTCACCGGGCATATTCTCCGGACATAGCTCTCTCAGACCACCACCTATTCAGATCGCTTCAGAATTCCCTTAAATACCACGAAGTTCAATTCTTTGACTTTCCATCCATGTCATATTTACACCAACAAACGGATTCACATCTTTCAGATTTGTGTTGTATAATGGTGTAATCCCGTAGTTCATTCATTGAAAAAAAAGGAGTTGAAAGTTATGTTCTACGTGAGGCGAGCTGCAGCTTCCATGCATGTTTCAGTCGTTCCTGGAAGTTTCCGGGGTGGTAGATAAGGCCTGGATATTTGCCCGTTGTGGGCGATGTTTCTTAGTTTGGTCCCTGTGGGCTCTGTTCCTGCTTTACGACACGCGTCCAGCTAACTGTGTGTTTACGCTTTACTACTTAACATTTTTCCCCCTATAGCGTATCCTAAGCTTAATTTCCTAGCTTGCTATTTGTAAAGGCTATTTAACACCAGACGTCAGACAACGCTTTCTTAATATTCTCTACAGCATGAATTATTTATTTAATTATCATATTAAGCTTTATTCAGCAGTCAGCGTTTCGAAAAAGCACCGCGACGTTTTCTTTATTGTGCATAAGCTTGTATATGTTTATTCCGGCTTTGCACAAACGCGCGAGAAATGTTAACTTACGCCTAACCTCCGAACAACAACCACCACCTCAAAACGGTCGTTTTCTTCCGGTCCGAGCAGTGACCGCTATTCCGAAGTTTCACTGTATATTCTTTAGTAGGCCATATAAAATATTTCATATAAAATTCAGGATCACTTTGATAAGGGAATTGTTTCATTTAGAATATCTCGTGAGATAATTTGCTTTTGAATTATATTTCCATTACAATAACGGAGAAATGAAGCGAATCTGCGGCAGTGATAACCCGTGACGCACACACGCGATCTGTGGTCTTTTAATTTACGTTGAGACGGACGTAAGGAGCGCACAGTTTATCGAAGCGAGCGCCAGCTAAAAGTCTCCTCTAACTTTCCCGTGAAAGATATTTCTTAACACTCTTTCGTTTGACTTCTGAAACAGGAAGGTGGAATCGTCGCAACTCCATTTGCTTGGCTGGACAACTTATTCGCTCTAACAGTAAAAGAGCACGGTTGTGTGAGCACGTTTACGCCGGAGAAAGCGGCATCGAGGTCGGCAAACTGCAAGGATCAACTCACGTGCCTGACAGCAACCCCCCAGAAACCTCCCCTTCGCGAAGTGGATTTCTTGGGCACAATCCACTAATGGAAGATGTAATGTCGCTTGCATCGCCTTCACGTGTTCCCTGACGGTGGCTACTCCATCAGTCCTTCACGAAAACAATCATTTTCTTCCCTTTTTTGTACCGTTTTTCTCCATCTTCTCTATTATTTGCAGAACTCATAACTCAAACGCGAAGTTTGGTGGAAGTGAAGTCAGTTGGTATCAACTTCTTTATTTTCGTCCCTCCATCTCTACCTTCGTCGTTTGCTACACGTAAGATTATTTTTTCAATCCAGTGTTGATCCGATGGGCTTTTAAACAACTCTATTATTTGTACAAATAAGAAACAAAAAATAAACGGAATGGTAACTTGTTAACTTAATTCATTTCAAAGGTAATGCTTTCAATCTTCTTCATTCATTTTCTAGGAAGTATTTAGCGGTCGTTTACTCTCTTTGCTCTTATTTTAAGAGCACGCTCCGGTTTGATTACAGAAGTTTTTAAGATAATATACTACATGTAATTAACTTGAGACGCACAGTACACAATGAATTTTTGTTAATAGCATTGACGCAAAATAACTCTTAACTAATGTTACATTTTGTTTCTAGATTCCATGATTTCACTGCTACGTGAGCGTGTCTACAATCTTCAGGCTTTCAACAGAGACAAGACGTTTTATTAGTTTTTCTTTAAAGTTTTGGCTAAGAACGCCTAAAATACACACACACAGAAAGTAAAACAGTACAAATCTAACTTAAACTTTTATGTTATTATTATTATTTATTTATTTTTGCGATTTCAGAATGTTTTCTTTAATAAAAGGCACTCAGGAATGTTTTCTTTAATAAAAGGCACTCAGGAATGTTTTCTTTAATAAAAGGCACTCAGGAATATTTCCCTGTATTTGATTTTAAAACTGCTAGTTATCAGTTGAAAGCAAAGCTGACTCCTCTTTCTTAAAGAACACTACGATATCAAATTTAATTCAGTTGTTAACATTCAATTGTTTACAAAACGAAACTTTCATGCGGCTGAGAAGAGAACGCAAAAGTGAGTTTTCCCGCGTAAAGTCAGTGCTATCTGTACTGAGAAGCTTTATGCACATATAATATTTATTATGAATTGCGGTATGTATTATTTTATGCTACCTGTACTGGGAAGCTTTATGCACATATATACACTGAAGTGCCAAAAAACTGGTACATACGAGCTTATGCAAAATAAACAGCAACGTCACCTATGCGCGTACTCGGTTGCGTCTGCCAGTGCGTATATAAAGCGATAAACATCCTTGACAGCTGTCAGAGCTGTTTTGGGCATGAGAATGACAAGTAATAACGATTTAAGCGATTTTCAATGTGGTGTCATAGTTGGCGCTCGTGAGATGGGCCATAGTATTTCGGAGGTAGAAACGAACTTTACATTTTCACGGACGACCATTGCAAGGGTGTACCCTGACTACAAGAATTCCGGCAAAACCTCCAACCTGCGATACCAGTGTGGCCGCAAAAAAGACATTGGGTGAACGTGACCATCGTCGGCTGTCAAGAATCGTTTCACGCGATAGGCGTGCAACACTCTCGCAGGTGTCATCGGAATTCAATGCTGGAGCCACAACAAGCATCAGCGTCTGGACTGTGCAACGTACCATGCACGATATCCCCCAATAGTAATCAGACACATACAATATATTGATAAAAGCCACCGGACACCCCTTCAAAAGCAAATGAACGGATCCGCTGCGTTAATATGCTCGATATAAGCTACAAACGGAATAAAAACAAGCCTGCAGCTGACCGCGATCATATCGCACTGTGAGACTGAGTGAAAATGTCGCGGCGAGACAGAACTGACTTTGAGAAAAAAAAGATTGTTGGGTGTTATATTAGTGGGTTGTCCATAAGACAAACCGAGAGGCATTTAAACATACCCAAGTGAACTGTTTCGGATGTACTGAATAAGTAGAAAACACATGGCGTGCCTGAAGCAGCAAAACGTACCGGCATACCAAAGAAAATCAGTGATAGAGGACGTCGAAGCTTCAGGTGAGTCGTTACAGATAATCGACGGAGATGTACAGGTGAGTAAAAATGCTGGAACTTCGGTATGTACTCGTACCATTCGCAGAGAACTTCATCCCATGGGTCACCATGGTCTTGCTGCTGCTCATAAGCCTTTCATCTCCACTGGGAATGCTACTCATGGTGTAAAGAACCTTTATCTTGGACCCTAGGTCATTATCACGTTGTAAAGACCATTTATCGTGGACCGTAGATCAATGGAAACTGGTTCTATGGACTGATGAATCCAGATACATGATCCATCAGTCTGATGGCCGTGTATGGGTATGGCGGCCCCCGGAGGAACGCTATTTACCACAGTATACTGGTCCTACAGTCAAGTTTGGAGCTGAAAGTGTACTTGTGTGGGGATGTTTTTCGCGGTATGGTCTTGGCTCATTGCTTATCGTGGACAAACCTGTTAACCAGCACGTCTACCTCGATATTCTGGACAATTATGCCCTACAAACTCTGTGGCAATACTATTGAACCGAGACTTGTTGGTACCAGCAGGATAATGCACCGAGCTATAAAGCAAGGACTGTTACAGCGTTGTTTGATGATGATTCCGTATCGTGTGTGGACTGGCCAACACAGAGCCAGTCCGCACACGACACGGAATTATGGGATGAATTAGAGCGCCGCATAAGGAGTTTGGAACCAAGGCCTACTATTAAGTAACTATTAGCGGCATCATTATGTACTGAATGGAAGCGCATACCTATCGCTGTGTTCCAAATCCTTGTCGAAGGCATGTCTCGAAGGGTCAGTGCATGCATTAAGGCCAAAAGTGGACCGACACCGTACTAATGTATATCAATAAATGCTATGTTGTGTTTCTCTTCTAGGTTTCCGGTGACGTTTGTCAACATAGTGCATAATCCTCACTTATATAATTATTTATGAAGTTGAGTTAGCTTTATAAACAGCTTACTACAAAGGGTTAACAAGTGTACGATACGTAGATAGAGATAATATGGAAAAGGCTCGCGATATAAACGATTGCGAAAGAGGTGGGAGCTAAGGGAGAGGCAGGTGCAAGCATCTCGATGCGGTGAAGTTCCTTGGCTATTCAAGAGCAGCTGTATGGAGGGTGTTCAATGAGTGGAACACAAACAAGAAAACATGCAGCCTTACTGTGGGTGGAAACGGCTGGTCTATATTCGAGAGCAAGTGTAGTTGGGGAGAATTGTACGAGGTAACAGACGATCCCCGCTACTTCAAGTAACCTTTCAGTACAACAGCGACATCTAGAGGAGAATTTCAGCACACACAACCTATCACTCAGTGGCGCAAACGGGTTGTAACAGCAGACGTCTCCTTCGTGTTGTACTCTTCTCTGCAAATAAATCGACGAATTCGTCTGCAGTAAGCATAGGACCACCAAACCTGGGCAGTTGAAGATCGTTTTTAGTTAATACATACCGATTGACGGGCCATAATATGGCATCCACAGCTTGAACCGATGGACCCATGGTTGTAGTGATAACAATACAAGCTGGTGGAGGCGGTATAATGGTCTGGACCTGTTCATGGAGCGCAAACGTTTGGTTCCTTAATATCTTTAGAACAGCATTTCGACGCCACGACTTAATTTAACATCACTGCGGGCCAGAAAGACCCGTACATTCGCATGGTGTTTCCTGATTGAAGTGGTAACCAAATGCCCATTTTCCAGCACCTGTAGCTCAGTATCTCCATTACTCATAATACCGCCCCACAGAATGACCCCGGCACCGCAGTATCTGCCCCTTTCCTGCGCATTCTCGGGCTGGTACGCGGTACCACTTTCACGCCAGATCAACTGACGTCTAGAATCCTAAGACAGCCTGAAACGGCTCTCATCTGTGAGGAGTACCTTGGCTCTTTGATGACGTGTCCAATTTCTGCAGAAACGACACCACGGAAACTTCGCTACGTTCAGCTCTGGATAGAGGAACGCGTAAAACAGGCCTTCGGGCGTATAGCCATATATTTCACAGACATTTTGCCACAGTTTCTCGGGATATCCGCGTTCCTGTGCTGGAATGGAGGCGACTCGCACACTGGCCAGCTGGTGTGACTACGTTTTGTTGTTCCAACTAAAAATCTGTTTTCATGCCTCGTAGTAGAGCGAGGGTGACATCCTAGCTGGCGTCTGGGACAAATTCCATTGATCTGAAGCGCTTCCCAGAGCCTGGATATCACACTATGCGCGATACAAAACTTCCTGGCAACCTCATTCATTCGGTGGCCTTGATCCAGCTTCCCTATACACCGATAAGCCATTGCATTATGACCACCTTCCTAATAAGTTGTAGGGCCCCTTTAGTCCACAAAAGCGGCCACTCGGCGAGGCATCGATTCGATGAGGTGGCGATAGGTATCCTGGGGTATCTGGTACCACGATATCGCAGATTTCAAGTTCCCGTACATTTCGGGGTGGCCGTGATTTTGCACGAATCCGCTTTTCCAAGTCGAACCACAAATGTTCTATTGGGATCATGTCAAGTGAATTGGGAAGTCAGGACATTAACAGAAAGTCACCAACATGTTCTTCGAACCACTCCTTGACGATTTTGGCAGTATGGCATAGCGAAATATCCTGTTGGTAATGACCATCACCAGCATGGAACACAGTTGCCATGAATGGGTGAACTTGGTCCGCAACGATGTTCAAATATCTGACAGCTGTCAGGGATTGTGCATTTGGGATAATGGGGCAGAAAGTGTCCCAAGAAAACATCGCCCACAGCATAACACGGCCGCCGACGACCTGTTTCCGCCCAACAATGCATCCTGGTGTCATAGCCTCCGTTGATAATCGGCGTATCCGCGCTCGGCCGTCTACGTGATGCACCAGGGATCTTGATTCGTCGGACCAGGCCACTTTCTTCCAATTATCCACAGTCCAGTTTCGATTATCTTAGGCCCATTTCATGCGTTCTTGGCGATGGCGTGCAGTGAGAACAGGGACTCGGCTGGGTATTCGGCTACGCAGGCCCATGAGCAGAAGGCTGCGATGAACTGTGTACTGTGACACATTGCCCTGATCACCCCTGTTGCAGCTGCGGGTGATTTCTCGCACTGTGGCCCTGCTCTCGCTGTGCACAATGCGCGATAGTCTCCGCTCGCCTCTCGCATCAATGAGCTGCGGAGGACAACGGTTGGACGACGGCTCGTCGTTTGGCCATATGTGCACCACTTTTGATACGTACTCACTACAGCGGCACGTGGACAACCCGCAAGCCGCGCCGTTTCCGAGATCATAGTTCCAAGGCACTGTGCCATCACAATTTGTACTTTATCAAACTCCGATAAATCGGCAGTTTTTCCTATTCTGACTCCGAACACTCTACTAACCGAAAGCCGGTATTCGGTTTGTATATATACTGCTCTGTGAACTTCGCCTACGTCACCGTTCGGTCACCAAGCGCGCTCATTTCTCTAGACTAGGGGTGGTCATGATGTAATGGCTCATAGGTGTATTTCTTCTCCGCGTGAAATCGTCTAGATGATATCTATGAGACACAACGTAAATCCCCGGTTATGTCTATGAGACATAGCGTCAATTTCACGTTCATACCTTTATGCTTTCACGTCCAGATTTTCCTTCATGTCGCCTACAGCTCCCTTTTCTCTTTTTTCATCCGTTTTAGTGATACCACGTGACCCCCCTGTGCGCACGATTCGACATTTGGCATGTGCACCGACATTCTACTGAACGTTCCCAGTTATGTAAATTTTCACAAGCTGTTGCGTTTGAATTTTTGGTTGTACCCTTGTGGAATAGTGTTCGTCCTTAGGTTTTGGACACTAGTGTACAATTAATTAATTACCTCAGATACTACACAGCTCCTGGAAACGTACAGCAGACCATCTTTGGACAGGGAATTCAAAACTGCCTCCTCCGTCCGTCCATCCCCCATCTCTGGACATCATATCTCTGCAACTTTTCGTCCGATTTAAAAAAATCTTCTTGAATTGGGAAGCCAGAAATGTGGGAACAATGATCCTTACTTTCCGGTTTTTCTTCGATGCATAACTAGCCGAAAGAGCGTAAATGCAGATGCTATAGAATTCAGAATGCATTTTATTCCACATCTTTGTTCCTAAATATTTGACTGAAAAAAAGTACATTTTTCTTTAGACATCGTTTATAATTCTGATACTATTTAGGGAGGTTTTTTTTTCGAAGTAATTCACAGTTTTCCCGCTTGGGGACCTAATGGTAAATTACGAAATTTCTCCCATACATCTGCTTCCAAAAGTCCCATTTGAAAAGTATTTTTAGCGACGGATTAAATTTCTGATGTGTAACGTTCTGGGTATAGTTTCTAATTTTGTTACAAAAAAGAAGAAAAAGTGTTTTGCCACTAGGGGGCGTAAGTGTATATTTATGTTTCTGATATATTTGCAACTATATCTGCGCTTCTGATAAACCTATTAAAACGTTTCTTGGGGTCAGATATTGGTCATCGCGGAAAACATTTTGCACATAAATTCTTTTTAAAATAATGCGCAATTTTTTCGGCAGGAGGGCATAGATGTACATCTTATTTGTCTTGATATCTTTTCTTCTAAGAAGCGGATTTGAAAAAAACATATTCTTTGTAGGACAGCGTATCTCACGCGCAATATTTTTAATATAATCTCAAATATTTCTTAATGCACAGGGTCGCTGCTAGAGAGCATAAATCTCTTTTCCGTTTCAGCATATTTGCAGCAATATCTACACATTTAAAAACCACATCGGAAAAATGCATTTTCGGTCAAATAAAATATCTAACTTACCTTCATTTTGCTGATGACGTAGTCATTTTTGCAACTACCCCATCAGATCCAGGAACTTGCTGACAAGAGTAAAGAAGTGGGATTAAAAATGAACTTTCAGAAGACAAAAGTGATGTACAATGCTTTTACAAGAAATGAAGATTTATCGATTGATGGAGAAAAGCTGCAGATAGCAGATGCATACGTTTATCTTGGACTGCAGATATCAAGTGAGGGTCACGTTGATGAAGAAATTAATCGGCGTATAAAACTTGCCTGGAGAGCTTTTGGAAGAAACAGCATAATTTTCAAGAGCAATATGCCATTATGTCTTAAAAGAAAAGTGTTTGATCAATGCATCCTTCCAGTGCTTACGTATGGTGCAGAGACGTGGACCTTAACTAAAAGAGACATACAAAGGCTGCAGACAACTCAAAGCAGCATGGAGAGGTGCATGCTTGGTGTAACCAGAAGAGATAAGAAGAGGAACTTATAAATCAGAAAAATGACAAGAGTGGAAGACATCATGATCAGAGTAAAATCCCTGAAATGGCAATGGGCTGGACATACTGCCAGAAGGACAGACCATCGATGGACAGTGGAAATTTTAGATTGGATTCCAAGGGACAGGAAAAGAGGCAGAAGAAGACCACATGGGAGATGGGTGGATGCAATTCGAAAGTATGCGGGAGTAACATAGAGGAGACTGGCATAAGGCAGACCTTTGTGGAAGAGGGTTGGAGAGACCGTCCAGCAGTGGGTTCATAATGGTTGACGATGATGATGATGATGACTACTACCGATGAAAACGTTTTATGTGCGTTTTCTGTCCAAAATTTTTCCCTGGGAGGCGCTAATTTTTAATCTGCTTTTCTCGATACTTCTGCTTCTAAAACTTCGATTTAAAAAACTCTTTTAATACCGGATGACATTCACCTTACGGAACATTTTGCATGTATTCGTGGGTTGTTTGTTGTTTACAGTTCTGGCGCGAGATGGTGTTAGTGGGTATTTTTGTTCGAAACTGTATATCCGCTTATAAGAACACTATTGAAGGGCCACTGGTTGCGAGAAGAGGAGAGAGCAGAAGCCATCGGACAAACACACTACCCACGCCTAATCGTGACTCGATTCCGGGTTCATATGGGACGAGTGATCAGAAGCCAGCCCTTCAGACTAGTAACCCTCCGGGCCGGCTGTTATATGTTTGTTCATAATAGTCCTTTTGAATTACGTTTTCCGTTTAAACAGTGTCGTCATTTTCAAACTGATTATTTATTTTTTTAAATACATATGCAATTTAAAAAATCAGGAAACTCTCATAAGCCAGGTTATTAATGATCCACCCTTATCCCTGCAAACTGACACGTCCTACAAAAAGCACCTGTGACGTTACTGAGCTAAGTGTAATACGTTTATACGGCACGGGCAGGTGGTATCAGTTATCCAGTATACGAAGCACGTGCAGTGGGGAAAGGGAAGGATTTGTTTGCACGAGGAAGGGTGGATTCAACCATTCAGCGACTGCAGAGATTATTGGAAGTTCAGGAACCGCCATAGTAAAAATGTGGTGAGAATGGTGCAAAGAGGGAACACACAACCCAACGAGCCAGGAAAGAGAGACTATCACTGTTTAGCAGTCGCTGATTGGCATCTGCCTCCGGAAAAATAGACAATTCACGATTTTTGTGTTAAAGGAAGACTACAACCAGGGCATACAGACATATGTTTCTTAGCATAACAACCCTGCGAACTCTCTTAGAGAAGGAGCTAAGAGTTGTCTGCCTGTTCATCTGCTCATGTTTCTCAGCCGTCATTGCCAACTTTTCTTGTAGTGGGTACGGGAGTACTATCACTGGACATTGGACAACAAGAAAGTGTCGTTCGTCTGGCGAGTCCACGTTCCGTCCCAACATGGCAGAGAACGGGCTCCTATTCGACGTCGCGATGGTGAATATCTGCTCCAGGACTGCATATTTGGACGGTAACACTTGGGCTACGGCGGTGTCATGAATGGGGATTGTTTTGGGGATGTCACAGAGTTTGCTTATCCTCGTTGAACCGTCACTGCCAATTCCTACCTAGACCTTGTTATGGAATACCTGTTGGCATACGTGATGACAGTGTATGCAGGGAGCACTGTACTTTTTCAGGAAAACAACGCCCCGAGTCACAACCCTCATTCTACAGAAATGGTTCAGTAATCATGTCCAAGCATTTTATGTTCTGATAGACCGCCAAATCCCCCCAATTTGAACAATATCGAACATTCATGGGATGCAGTATACGGGATCCAAGGGCCTCGCCGTCACAAAAGTGGAGGACCTTATTTTGCTCAGATGCTCCAGAATACTTCATGATACTTTCCCCGACCTATTGAGGTCGATGCAACTCAGGATACAAGCGGTTATTGTGACAAAAGGCACAATGTTGCCATTTTCATGTGTATATTTTGGTTTTATTTTTTCAGTGCTCGGTAGTTACGATGTCTCCTCTTCCAGGAGACGTACTGGAAAAATTCTGTTTCTATATGACACGCAGTTTTTGGTTTCTCTGCAGTGCTAATTTCCTACTAGGTAAATTATTCCATTTTCATATTTGCCTTGATGTCCCTGGTTACAGGTGATGGACTGAAATAATTTCATTACATCAAATGGCGTGACCAATATCATTACATACTTTCGGCTTTTCCTGTGCACAGTGTTTTGTTTAAGTGATGCAAATACGCGTATATATTAGCATTTATCACTATATTTCAGCCTCTCCGGAACGGATTGGAAAAACTCTTTATAGTTTATCTGAACTTCAACATGACTCAGAGTTTTCACATATGCTTTCACTTTTTTAGCACGTCTTTTGCAAAAAAAGATCGTGCTTATGTTACCGGTTTGTTCGACCGTCCGTCCGTCTGTACCCACTATATCTCTGCAACTATTAGTCCGATTTGAAAAATTCTTTTTGCATTGGGAAGCTGGAAGTATGCGAATGTTGATCCTTTATTTTTATTTTTTTTACGATGTACAATTTCGTCGCTAGAGGGCGTAAATGCAGATGATGTCGAATTCAAAAATACGTGTTATTCCACATATTTGCTTCTAAACATCCGATTGAAAAAATTATTTTATCTTTCGATTCCATTTATGTCAAAGACTATTTTAGATATAGTTACGTTTTCAAATTACGCATAGATTTTCCGCTAGGGGACGTAAAAGTAAATTACATTTTTCCCGATAACTCTTCTTCTAAAACTCCGATTTGAAAAATTGTTTCTTCAGCGGATACATCTTCTAATGGAAAATCTTTTCATATAATCTGAATTGTTTAGTAAAGAATGCTTAAGCCACCAGGGGGCGTAGGTGTTAATTTTTGCTTCTGATGCATTTGCCATTGAATCTGAGCTTCTAAAATATCGATTGAAGAACTTCTTTCGTGGACTGATGCCACTCACATCGAAAAACATTTTGGGAATATTTTCTTCTTAAAATATGCCACAGTTTCTCCGACATGGGGCGTAGATGTACATCTTATTTTTGTCAATATCTCAACTTCTAGGAAGTCCGATTTGTAAAATTCCTTCTTTGTTGGATAATGTTTCCAGTGTGACATGTTTTTCATATATTTTTCAAAATTTTCAAGTAATTCATAGAATCTCCGATAGGGGGCGTAGAGGTAAATTGTGTTTCCCCCTAAATCTCTGCTTCTAAATCTTCCGATTTGAAAAATTCTTTCTGCACCGCATACAGCTGCTGGTGGGAAATCGTTTGCTCATAATTTCTAATTTTTGTAAAAAATTGTTTGGCCACCAGGGGGCGTAAATCTTAATTTCCGCTTCTGATGTATTTGCAGCAAAATATGAGCTTCTAAATTCTTCATTGAAAAAATTCGTCGTTTATAGACAGATAGAACTCATGTCGACAAACCTTTTAGAAATATTTTCGTTTTAAAATAATGCATGGTTTCTACGCCAGAGAGCGTAGATGTACATCTTATTTTTGTCAATATCTCTACTTCTAAGAGACCGATTTGAAAAATTCCTTCTTTGGTGGATAGTGTTTCAGCTGTGACATTTTTTTCATATAATATCAAAATTTTTAATTGATTAACAGACTTTCCGCTAGGGGGGCGTAATGTAAATTGCTTTCCCCCATACATCTCTGCTTCTAAATCTCCCCTTTGAAAAATTCTTTCTGCACCCGATACAGCTCCTGATGGGAAATCCTTTACACATAATTTCTAATTTTTGAAAAAAAATTCTTTGGCCACCAGGTGGCGTAAGTCTCACTGTCCGCTTCTGATGTATTTGAGCTACTAAAATCTCGATTGAAAAAAAGATGGTTTGTTCACCGATACAACTCATGTCGACAAACCTTTTAGGAACATATTCTTTTGAAATAATGCATGGCTTCTACGCCAGGGGGCGAAGATATATATATCTTACTTTTGTCAATATCTCTGTCCGATTTGAAAAATTCCTTCTTTGTGAGATAGTGTTTCCGATGCGAAATGTTTTTCCTATAAATTCAAAATTTTCAAGTAAATCGTAGTCTTGCCGTTAGGGGGCACAAAGGTAAATTGCGTTTTATGCGTTATTTCTGCTTCTAAAACTCCGATTTGAAAAATTCGTCCTGTATCACATACAAGACCGGATGGAAAATATTTTTCACATAATTTCTAATGTTTGGTAAATAATGGTTTGACCACCAGGGGGCATAAGTGTTAATTTCTGCTTCTGATGTATTTGTAGCAAAATCTGGGCTCCTGAAAATTCGACTAAATTTTTTTTTTTTTTTTTTCTTGGACCGATAGTGCTCATACGGAAAAACCTTTTGTGTATACTTTCTTCCTAAAATAATGCATGGTTTTCCCACCAGGGGCGTAAAGTCACATCTTATTTTTGTCGATATCTCTGTTTCTAAGAGGAGTCCGATTTGAAAAATTCTTTCTGTGTTGGAGAACGTTTCCGGTGCGAAATGTTTGTCATATAAATTCAGGTTTTTCTTAACGCACAAGTCTGCAACCAGATTGCGTAAGCTCACGATTCCGTTTACAGCAATATCTGATTGATTAAAAACCCGATAGAAAAACTTCTTTCTTTCGTCAGGTACTATTGTTTTCCATACCGGTTCCATTGACTTTGAATAGCTTTGATAAATTTAATTTGAGTCAGAACGGATTCAAAGGACGTGCTTATTACACCCGAAAATTCGGTGTCATCTCTCTTGTTTTATTTCTCCTGTTGTCTATTTCCCCACTTTTAAGTGGTGTAAATTTGTATTTGCATTTATCACCTGTTTTGAAAGAAGAAACGGCAAAACTCCTCACGGATGGATTCCACAAACGCATGCTTATGAGATGCTTTCAGCTTTTCCAGCTGCATAATTTTCTTCTGGGTGAGCTCAATGCCTATTTATGTTTGTCATGGTATTGCTATTCCTGGAAGGCAGACAAAAACATTTCTTTTTATATTGGATAGGTGTATGAAATATCAGGAATTTTCAAAAGGTTTCGAAAAAGTATTTTCACTTTTCGGTATTTCTTCTGTATGTCCATGTTTTGGGGAAAACATGGACATACAGAAGAAATACCTGTTCTGGAGTTTAGTAGTTAAGAACGAAATTCTCTTCTGGCGTCTTTTTTGTCTTTGTTCGGGTGATAATCTCTTGTTGAATTGCTAAAAATATCCCAATAAGCTGTTTCATTCCTCTCCAAAACACCACTGGATGCGTAGTAGTTTCATGGGGCAATACCGCAAATGATGTTTACCTTTTAATATGGTGTACTGTCATATAGAGTCCTCTCTCTTGATTCTGTCCGTTGGTTGAAGTCAGATATTGGTATTTCCTGTTGGGTGATGTGTTTTCACGAGTCTGACTTCAATTTACAGAAAAGAGCAACAGAGGGCACTACAACACAGGACAGCAAATTCTAAAATATCTATCGGATTCATGTCAGCTGAGGTTTTTCCCTGAGATGCTTCTCGTGAGCCTAGCAAAGAACTCAGCAGTGGAAAAAAATAAATGTCAAAGCTCCGGAAGGAAATTTGAATCTAAGTACTGAACTACAAGGACAGCAAAAGGGCACATTTTGACATAAGAAAGTGGAAACCGAAATCGAACAAAATCACACATAGTAAACTCTCGTACGTTCTAGTAAGATGGGAAAAGTACCTGTCACTGTCTGTATGTAAACATGATAATCCCGTTGTCTGTATATACAGAGGCGGAAAGTGAAAAAAGAACACCAAGAAGGAATTGGCGGACGATCATGAAATTTACATATGTTAATGGGGTCGAGTTTACGTAGGTGTGATGTTAATTTCGGGACCAACCGGTGAACGCTTACGCCACAGCACGGCATAATATGCAAATTATCGTCGGTGGCATTTAGGGAGTACGGCGAAGTGAATGTAATCAGTCGTCGGCGTACGGACACGTGCGAAGACCCTGAAGAAGCTTCAATGCCTGGACATGGAAGACGTGTACGATTTTAGCAGTTATCGGACTTTGAGCGAGGTCGTCTTGTCGGACTCCGTGAGGCCGGGTGGTCGTATCGTCGTATTGCGGAGCGAATTCGACGGGAAGTATCGGTGGTGGTACGATGGTGGCGTAGATGGTCCGAGGAACATTCCCACACGAGAAGACGTGGAACCGGGAGTCACATACGGACTGATGAGCGGACCGATCGACGCATAAGAAGAACGGCGTTGTCAAGCAGAACATCCACTGCGACGCAAATCCGAGCTGCCGTTGCCTCTGAGGTGACTGTGCGAACAATCCGCAACCGTCTACTGGATGCAGGACTACGTGCACGTGTGCCTCTGGCATATGTACCTCTGACTCCAGTCCACCGTTAGGAACGGCTGCAGTGGTGTCGCCAACGTCTGCACTGGAGAACGCAATGGCGATCTGTCGTGTTCAGCGATGAAAGCAGATTCTGCTTGGGAGCCTCCGATGGCCGTATGTGTGTTCGCAGACGCACAGGGGAGCGTCTCCACCCTTCTTGCATCCGCCAGCGACACACAGGGCCTACACCTGGTCTCCTGGTGTGGGGAGCGATCTGCTATCACTCCCGTACAAAACTAGTGTTTGTACCGGGTACGTTAAACAGCACCTCCTACATCAACAACATCATTCAGTCCGTTGTTGTGCCATTTGTAAGGTCGGTCCATCGTGGTGTTTTCCAGCAAGATAACGCACGCCCACACACGGCACGAGAAACGCAACATGCACTGCAGGGTGTGAGACAACTTCCAAGGCCTGCACGTTCACCGGATTTGTCCCCCATTGAGCACGTGTGGGATTTTATGGGACAACGACTTATCCGGTTTCCACGGCCAGCCACGACCATCCCCGATTTACGCGTCCAGGTTGAGGATGCTTGGAACTCCATACCCCAAACTTTCATCCAACATCTGTACGACAGACCCCATGCCAGAATTGCACAGTGTGACGCAGTTCATGGCGGTTCAACCTCGTACTAACCATGTTACATGGAAATGTCATTTTTCACTTTACCAGCAAATACAGCTGTATTTTGCCATAATGTTTTGATCACGTTATCCTCTGTATTCCGTTATTATGCTGTCTAAATTTCGTTGGTATCAGACGTCTCCTTCTTGGTGTTCTTTTATCACTTTCCGCCAGTGCATTTTGAAAGTTTCCATCTGATCTTGTAATGCTATGAATCTTTATTTATAAATACGAGGCTTTTTTTTTCTTGCTGTTCTTTACATTTAAATTTTGTAGAAATACTTTCACAGAATTCTAGTTTATTCAGTGCTTTAATAGGGAAAATGCAATGCCTCCTCTTACCACAGGATATACACTATATTGACAAAAATCACCGGACACCCCTTCAAAAGCAAATAAACGTAACCGCTGCGTTGTTAAAATGCATGTTACATCTGCAAACGGTATAAAAACAAGCCTGCAGCTGACGACGATCATATCGCACTGTGAGGTTGAGTGAAACCGTCGCGGCGGGGGAGAACTGACTTTGAGAAAGGAAAGATGGAAAGGTGTTATATAATTTAGTGGGTTGTCCATAAAGAGGAGGCGTTAAAACATACCCAAGTCAAATGTTTTGGATGTACTGAATAAGTGGAAGACACATGGCGTACCTGAAGCAGCAAAACGTACCGGCAGACCAAAGAAAATCAGTGATAGAGGAAGTCGAAGCCTCTGGAGAGCCGTTTCAGATAATCGACGGTGTACTGCACAAGACCTCAGTGTACAGGTGAGTAAAAATTCTGGTCGATATGTGCACCCACCATTCGCAGAGAACTTCATTCCATGGGTTACCGTGGTCGTGCGACTGCTCATATGCCTTTCATCTCCACTCGGAATGCTACTCGTCGTTTAGCATGGTGTAAAGAACATTTATCGTGGACCGCAGATCAATGGAAACGGATCCTATGGTTTGTTTGATGAATCGAGATACACGATCCATAAGTCTGATGGCCGTGTGTGGGTATGGTTGCAGCCGGAGAAACGCTATTCACCACAGTGTACTGTTCCTACGGTCAAGTTTGGAGCTGGCAATATACTCGTGTGGGTGTGTCTTTCGTGGTATCGTCCCAGCCCATTGGTTATCGTGGGCACGTCTACCTCGATATAACCAGCACGTCTACCTCGATATAACCAGCACGTCTACCTCGATATCCTGGACAATTATGCCCTAACAACTCTGCGGCAATACTATGGAACCGAGTCTTGTTGGTACCAGAAGGATGATGCACTGAGCCATAAAACAAGGACTGTTATGGCGTGGTTTCACGATAATTCCGTATGGTGTGTGGACTGGCCAGCACAGAGCCCTAATCAGAATCCCATAGAACACCTATAGGATGAACTAGACCGCCGCATAAGAAGTTTGGAACCAAAGCCTACAACTAAGCAACAGTTAGCGGCAGTATTATGTATTGAATGGAAGCGCATACCTATCGCTGTGTTCCAAAATCTTGTCGAAAGCATGTCTCGAAGGGTCAATGCATGCATTAAGGCCAAAGATGGACCGACACCGTACTACTGTATGGCAATAAATGCTATGTTGTGTTTCTCTTCTAGGTGTCCGGTGACTTTTGTTAATATAATGTATTTCGTTTTGCCACATTAATTGTGAAAATGTAAAGGGTCTTGCCAATAATTGTACGAAACAAAATCAAAACAGGGATGGGATGGGTAGCATATGATTAATTTGAAATAGTGTCACATTTGACAAAAGACCTTGACAAAACGCGAATCAATGAATACGCGTTAAAGCCTCTTAATTTTGTTGGAGTTTGATCCGTAGTGTCTACTATAATGCATAAAATTCTCCGGCTGGACGAGTAGTGCAGGAAAGCTTACGTTAAGTAACGTTAGGGTTATTGAAAGGTTACTTGACGTAGCTAAAGTGTGCTTAATCTTCAAAGTGCTAGAGTTTGTTTAGGTAAGACACGCACGTGCAATAAATTCCAAGAATATGGAATTTATTTTTACTCAGCGTTCCTCATTATCTTGAATATCAGTAATATAACTTCGGTTTTAGTACATTAGTACCTTGAAGGCTCCTTATTAGAGCGGTAAACACAATATACCCTGAACTTAACGTAAACACTCAATGAAATAGACTTAACGGCCAGACAGAGGTCTGACAATAAAATGAACTAAGAAAACGTACTCACTTTTAACCTTTTATTGGGGAGCTCCTGGTATTACTCAAATACACACTCCAAAATAACACAACTACTGATAGCCTGAACTTTCGTACTATCGTAATATCGTAGAAAAGTAGGTAAATCGCATATCGATAATCAGGAAGAACCTATCACATATAAAACGAAGCTCTTTGGTATACTTGAGCGCGCCTATATATACTGCATACCACCACGTCATGACTTACACTCGTTGCCACATATAATTCAGCGGGAGAAACAACATCTCGTTAAGTGAGAAGATAATTTGCATAGGAAAATAAAATAACAAGAGATAGTAAAATCAAAAAGAAACTGAATCTAGAGTATACGTTACACTACAAGCAAAGTCGTTAAAATTTCAGTTCCTATTCCTTTTGTTCAATTGTTGCGTTTCCTCTCTGTTACAACTGATAAGTACTTAAATCACCATTCATGTAGTATTTCCTTTCTGTGAGTGTGATGTTTTTAGGTACTATTAATTCCGCATTTACAGAAAAGTTTAGAGTAATATCGGTTTCCACGCCACCCAGGAGGTACGATATCCGACGCGTTAGCCATTTTAGCAATATGCCGGGCGGTTTCCTCCATAGTACGAAGAATCTCCATACCACGAGGCCTATTTCCCGTTAAAAAAAAAAAGACATTGTTGAATCACAATTTTCTGCTCCTAAACTTCTTCCTCCAAGCGGCTGCAGCTTTCTTTCCCGACTTTTCTCTAGCACAGTCTTAAAATTCTTTGGAAGACAGAGGAGATACAGCACCGACTTTCGGTATTTTCTTTGCCAGAAGAATTGTTTCTCTTCCTAAAAAAGGCATTCACGTCTTTCTTGAACTTCGGACATCTATTTCTTTTCCTTTTTTTCTTCTTCAGTATCCATCAAATATTGAATTTCCGTACAAATTGCATTGCTAAAAGTAAACCCAGCTTCTATTCTGGAAGGAATGGCATCACCTAACCTAACCCTCGCTTTGAAAATGATTTTTATATTTCTCTGGCACACGAAATGGTAATATACGATCCCTGATCTCCTTTCTCTAGTTGACTATCCTTCTTTCTGCTGGCTAAATGTTCTACCTCAGCAAAGATTTTGTCACCTACAAGGGAAAGGATCCTTTCTTGATCTTCCTCTTCATAAATTTCTTTTTCTTCGAACAAGGTTTCTAGTTCATTTTCTTGATCATCGTTCTTGCCCAAGGTCTGTTGAGCTTCATCATCTTGATACTCTTCATCTTCGAACTCATTTTCTTCTTACTTATCCTTTATTTCAAATACATTTTTTATATTTCATCGTGATTTTCTTTCTTTTCTTCTTTTTATTTTCTCAAACACGGAGCCCATAAACACAATTTTGCCGCAGCCCAAGCACCAAATAACACCAAAACAATTATCAAAAGGTAATCCATCTTAAAAACACACACAGTCGCTAGATTTCCGTTTTACTCCCTCAAGCTTTCTCGGTTTCTTAAACCTTGAATAACTCATTATGTGTTCCTTTTCTCTGTAAATAACACCCAAAAATGTATTTTGTTGAACGTAACAATACCAGAAGAACAATTGCTTCCTTGGTAAGGGAATTTCTGATGATTCGTTCGAGATGTGCTCAGGTTTGATTCCAAGATCAGGTCTGGGTGGTATGCCTATCTAATTGCGCTTTCTGTCTTCCTTTCCTGGAGCCAGATGTTCTCAATTAGGGAATGACTACTACTTAAATTCCTTACAGTTGCGTTTTCTCGTTAACTTTCCCTCCCCCAAAAAATCTTTGCAAAGATTTTAGTGTTTAACAATGAAACATGTTGAGATTTTGGATCACGAAGGGTAAAAACTATTAAGTTCATAGAATTACGATCCAACACCACTGTCAAAACAGCTCTTGCTTATAATCTTAACAAAATGTTAGCTCCACAAAAAATTCAAACGCAAATGAGTTCGTCTTTGAATAATTAAAATCAAAAACACAAATTCCAATTATTTCATTTAACTTTCCAGAATCAATTAAAACCTTGGCAAAAGTGGTACTGAGCATTATTTTTTAACTACACCGATGAGACATTACATTAAGACCACCCCTAAACTACAGAAATCAACGCGCCTGGAAGCCGAACGGTGGCACAGGTGAAGGTCACAGTATATATAAAACCCGAAAACGGCTTTCGGTTAGTAGTGTGTTCCGAGTTAGAATGGGAAAAGCTGCCGATTTATCGGAGTTTGATAAAGGACAAATTGTGATGACACGGTGCCTCGGAACTACTATCTTGGAAACGGCGCGGCTTGTGGGTTGTTCACGTGCCACTGTAGTGAGTACGTATCAAAAGTGGTGCACAGATGGCCAAACGACGAACCGTCGTCTAGCCGTGTGTCGTCCGCAGCTCGTTGGTACCAGAGGAGAGCGCAGACTGTCTCGCATTGTACACAGCAACCGCAGGGCGACAAATCACCCGCAGCTACAACAGAGATGATCAGGGCAATGTGTCACAGCACACAGTTCATCGCAGTCTTCTGCGCATGGCTCTGCGTAGCCGAAGACCCAGCCGGGTCCCCCATGCTCAATGCACGTCATTGCCAACAACGCATGAAATGGGCCCAAAATCATCGAGATTGGACCGTGGATGATTGGAAGAAAGTGGCCTGGTCTGACGAATCAAGATTCCTGGTGTATCCTCTAGATGACTGAGCGCGGATACGCCGACTACTAACAGAGGCTATGGCACCTGGATGCACTGTTGAGCAGAAACAGGCCGGCGGCAACGGTGTTATGCTGCGGGCGACGTTTTCTTGGGACACTTTAGGCCCCGTTATCCCAATAGCACAATCCCTGACAGCTGTCAGGTATCTGAACATCGTTCCGGGGGAAGGTCACGCAATCATGGGAACTGTGTTCCTTGCTGGTGATGGCCATTACCTACAGGATAATGCAATACTGCCACAAACGTCAAGTAGTGGTTCGAAGAACATGTTGGAGACTTTCTGTTAACGCCCTGGCACCCAAATTCACCTGACACGAACCGAATCGGACATTTGTAGTTCGGCTTGGAAAATCGGGTTCGAGCTAAATCACCACCACCCCGAAATGTAAGAGAACTGTTGACATTATGGCACCAGATACCCCAGGATATCTATCGCCACCTCATAGAATCGATGCCTCGCCGAGTGGCCGCTGTTTTGCTGGCTAAAAAGGTTCCTACAGCTTATAAGATAGGTGGTCATAATGTAATGGCTAATCGGTGGATATTATGCATTATTGTATCCAAATTCTGAGCTAAGCAACTGAGGAAACTCACTCATGCTTAACATATCTTGTGTAAAGGGATTTTTTTATCCTTCTAGAAATAAATATAACCCTACTATCATAAGTGACTTAAATGCGAATTTACATTTACAATTTGTAAAAGCACAATTGCACCTCGCATGAAACATGAGCTAAACTGTGCGAGTAGTCTGACGCCAATTTTTCTTCGATAATATCTTCCATTTGATCTCTATCTTTCTAGTAACCTACATCAACATACTGAGGTTAGAAAGTTAATTTATAATTTTTCAGCAGCCTAGCGTCAAAACAAAGTCCATTGATCCAAACGTGATGCAAGGGGTAATGTTAGGGACAGCATTTCTAATCATCAGTGCACAACCATTTAACCATTTATCTGCGTTGCACTACAACTTTTTGTATACCACATAGTGCATTATGATCACGTTCGCAAATAAATGTCATATGACTCACAAATATAATAATAATATTATATATACATACGGCAGTTAACAGTTATCACTGTTAATACTGCACCCTCAGTTGGTCGCTGATCGCATGGCACTAGAAGTGTACTGAGACGATTTACCTATCTACATGTAATGTACACTGGTGTCCAAAATTAAAGTCCTGAAGGCAATAGCGGGCAAATACGTGTTCCAAAACGTTCAATGAAATGTTACGGTGTTCACAGGACATAAGCAAATTGACAAGGGGAACAAATGTCCCTAGTAAAGTTTTGAAGTCAGTGAGCCAAATGCTGTTCAATATGTAAATTGATTTACATACTTAAAATCAACAGGGAACGGCAGTTGCATTTCTCGTTGACAGCAAGTATAAGAAGCGTTTCGGAGACTGTAAATGATTTCTTTATATATCATATACCTGTATACTGTGCTGTACGGAGGGACCAATAGGATGACGAGAAGTAGGCCAGTGTCAGGACCAAGTCGCAAGGGACTTGAATGGCCATACTACAGTGGTCTCACGATTATGATAGCGATTTTTTGGGGGAATGTCACGAAGACCTAGTCAAGGTTGCCCAAGGCGTACAACACACGGGCAGTTATGTCGCTTTAAGCACACGGAGTCATATGTCCTATACCGCCCGACAGTAGCCTTTGGAGCTTTCTGTCGCCACTTGGACTACGGTATCAAGACGATATATAGAAGGCTTATTGCAATTATCCTTTATGCCAAGGCACACATGGTTTTTGCCCCGATAACTGTATCTCACAGGATAGCTCGCTTGAACTTGTGCAGGCAACATTGTTCCTCGAGTCTAGATGAGTATGCCAGTTTTCTTTTTACAGACGAATCGAGATTCGGTTTACACACGGATTCTCGTCGGCATTTTATCTGGAGGGAACGGGAACACGTAATGATCCTGCAAACGTCCCCGAACGAGACTCCTTTGTAGGCGGTGGTCTGCTCGTATAGGGTGGTATTGTGTTCAAAAGCTGCACACCACTTTGTGTGGTCGCAGGAAGCAACATGAATGCTGAGCGCTAAAGGGACCAGATCCTAGAGCCCTATGTCAGACTTTTTGGGGAGATATTTCCCCGCAATTCCTTTTAAAGGATGATAACTTTCTCCCGCATAGGTATCAGCTTGTCGATAATTTCATGCAGAGCGAGGAGTTTCTGCGTATGGGCTGTCCAGAAAATGTCTCCGGTCCTGAACACTATAGAGCCTGCCTGGGATGCTTTGGGACGGTACGTAGCAGCTGTTCAGCCCCATCCCAGAACCCTTCCCTAGATACGCACCACCCTCATTGAGGAATGGAATTATTTGGTTCCATAATTCATGTATTGTCGTCGTTGTGAGAGTTGTCTGTCGGTATGAGGTAATCACATTCTTATTAACACACTGTAGATTACATTTTTATATCTTACCTTGGCGACAGGCCCGTAGCCAAGCAGAGAAGTTTATAGGGGCGGCTGATGATTGAGGTCGGGCGAAGGATATTAGGAGGTCGGGAAAAAGACATAAAAGAGGTGGGCTGCGTATGGCCCAGTGGAGTAGTCAACTTTCGGGACTGCAAACGGAAAACTCTCAAGATCGATCCCAGGTTCGCCGTGCATTGGATGGGCACGTGAAGTTGTCGGACCCAGAGTACTGGCCCCGCGGTGATAGACAAAGGTGCTTTTCCCTCCCTTTCTACCTCGCTTCCGTGGAACTTTCCTGTCCGGCACTTTAGCCTAAATCTCCTAGCTTCTTACTTCCAAGGGTTGTTTAAGACCTAGAATCGAACACTACCTTCCTAAAATCCTCTACATAAATCTCTATAAAAGAGGTCGGGCACTGGACTGTAGGGTGAGTTGCTAGGACGGGCAAAACTAAACGCAGCTCGGGCGTCCCCGTCCTGGCCCTCCCCTGGCTACGGCCCTGCTTGGCGCCATTTGGAGATGTGACCCTGAATGCTCAAAATGCGCACATATTTTTCTGTAGTTATAAAGTGTTTATTGCCCTGACGACCGCGTCTCTTTACATGACAAACGTCTGTACTTGCTGTTATGTATTTTCCTTTTTGTCCCTGGGAATGCCTTCTGGACTTTAATTTTGGACGGCAGTGTATGTTCAGGAAGTAGTTGTTTAAACGTATATTTAGAACGTACAGATGACGTTATATATTTGCTTGTAGCAGCCGCTTGGAAAAATCCTTTTCGTAGAATACATGTGAAAAATAGAAATATCATGCGTGTATTTTTTTTTATTGGCGCGGGAGATCTCCTCGGGTACAGTAAATACATGTTTGAATCGGGCAGTTCAAAAACAATTGGGAAAATTCTGCGTCGACCTGGAGACAGCAACGAAATTTTCCATACACACACTTCAACATTTCAAAGCTTCCTTGCTAAGTGACTTAAATGTACACTAGTCCATAACCCGTGCCATGCACGGTTGAAAAAGCTGTGACTAAAAATTTTTTCCTGTCATACAACACGAATCGTAATGAAACGCATAACTTATAATAAGCGGTTGAATTATTAAGGGGCAGTGTATAAAATGGGTCACCAACAACAAAATTGTCGTATATTCCCATTAATTTTTAATTTTTCCAACTACTCGTACACGAATTTAAGGATGACGTTTCTCATTACTGTATAAACTTGTGCTTACTCGTAGTTGACGGGCTTGCATTGCAGCATTGAGGTATTATTTCAGTGACACGAAATGATATCGTGTCTAGATAGCTGCACAATGGGGTTAAAAATGTGTTTTGTTTTGCCAGTTTGACTTTAACAATATTTTTTCTTTTATTATACGTGCATAATCTACATATATTAATATATGAAAAGAGAAACTTAGTTTGCGTGTTTGAGATAATCTCAAAAACTACTGAACCGATTTGGATAATTCTTTTACCGTTGGGAAGCTTATTTCTTTACGATGGACATAGACTATTTCGTTTATTTATTATTATTATTTTTATAATTTTGTTTGGCTGCACTATTGAATCAGATCGCTTTCAAATAGTTCTCCATTTCTCTTGCATCGTTCCGCTTTGTTTACATGCAACCTGATCACACCCAACGTGAAAGAAAGTAGTTCACGATAATGTACGGAATTTTTTTACATATCTCGTGAACTACTGAACAAATTGGAATAATTCCTTCACCATTGGGAAACTTACTTCTTTCCAGTGGACATAGGCTATTTCGTTTATTTTTTATTATTTCTGGCTGTACTACCGAGTTAGAACGCTTTCAAGTAGTTCCCGATTTCCCGTGTATCGTTCCGCTTATGGCGGATTGTGTACAAAAAAATTCCATGGTAACATGGAAAAAACAACAACTTATGATAACGAAAATTATCCATGACAAATCTGTGGGTCAGTAGCTTTCATTTAAAAAAATCATTAAAATCGCTCCAGTGGGTGGCGCTGGCAGATTGTAGAAAGAAACGGCCTTGCGTTTTAAATATATACATTAATTCCTTTTAGCAAGGCAACGTGCTTACACTCTATCACAAACTTCGGTAATACCCAGGGACGGATTGCCCCAACGGGATAACGGGGTATTTCCCGGTAAACCACTCGAGAAATGGCCCACTAGTAAACATTGTCTGGATTGTTTGGAAAGAATGAATAATTATTTCGGTACTTATGAATAACAATCGTTAACTTCATTTGAGCTTTATATTATATCTGTCCAAAACGTTATTATCTTTAAAAAATGTCGTTTCCTTTTATCTATATATACACTATATTGACTAAAAACCCCCGGAAAACACAGCATTATTGACATACATTAGTACGGTGTCGGTACACCTTTGGCCTTAATACATGCACTGACCCTTCGAAACATGCTTTCGACGAGGTTTTGGAACACAGCGATAGGTATGCACTTCCATTCAGTACAAAATGCTACCGCTAATTGTTGCTTAGTAGTAGGCCTTGGTTCCAAACTTCTTATGCGGCTCTCTAATTCATCCCATAGGTGCTCTATGGGATTAAGATCAGGGATCTGTGTTGGCCAGTCCACACACGATACGGAATTATCGTTATCCTTGCTTTAGGGCTCGGTGCATTATCCTGTTGGTACCAACTAGGCTCGGTTTCCATAGTTATGCCACAGAGTTGGTAGGGCATATTTGTCAAGAATATTGAGGTAGACGTGCAGGTTAACAGATTTGTACACGATAACCAATGGGCCTGGACCATATCACGAAAAACACCCCAACACGAATACACTGCCAGCTCCTAACTTGATCGTAGGAACAGTACACTGTTGTAAATAGGGTTTCCCCGGCTGCCACCATACCGTCACATGGCCATCAGACTGATGGATCGTGCACCTGGATTCATAAGTCCATAGGACCCGTTTTTGTTTATCTACAGTCCGCGATAAATGTTCTTTACACCATGCTGAACGAAGAGTAGCATTCCGAGTGGAGATGAAAGGCTCATGAGCAGCTGCACGACCACGGTAACCTATGGAATGAAGGTCTCAGCGAATGGTACTTGTGCATACCGAGGTTGCAGCATTTTTACTCATCCGTACACTGAGGTCTTGTGCACTACTACGTCGATTAGCTGTAATGGTTCTCCTGAGGCTTCGACGTCCTTTATCACTGATTTTCTTTGGTCTGCCGGTACGTTTTGCTGCTTCAGGCAGGCAGTGTGTCTTCCACTTATTCAGTACATCCAATACAATTGACTTTGGTATGTTTAAACGCCTCTCGGTTTCCCTTATGGACTATCCACTAATATAACACCCACAATCTTTCCTTTCTCAAAGTCAGTTCTTTCCCGCGCGGCGTCTTCATTGAACCTCACAGTGCGATATGAACGCGGTCAGCTGCAGGTTTGTTTTTATACCGTTTGCAGCTGTACCGCGCATCTTAACAATAAGCGGATCCGTTTATTTGCTTTTAAATGGGTGTCCGGGGACTTTTGTCAATATAGTGTATGTTGGGTGTTTGTTCAAAACGACAAAGCAAAATTCTCTCTATTTCAGTGAAAAATTTGCAGCTGGAGCGAGCACGCTTTTATAAATAAATTAAGCTAACTACTTATGTCACTGGTCTTGGAGCCAAAGAGTCATTAGTAGACAGCACCCTCATTTTGTAATCTTGAAGGAGAAACTAGAAAAAATTTTTAGTAGTACATTATCCCCATTTATGTCCACGTACAGACATAAAGCACGAAGCGATTCTCCAGCACAGATGTTCCAAAACCCTTGTCCCAAAACCCTTGTCCCATCCACATTTATCATAAAAGAAACAATGATTTACCGGTACTGGCTCATAGATTAAATTGATAGTTCGTGAGTCAAAATATTGGATAGACTTAAAAAAAAAAAGGTGTCTATTCACGGTGGCGGTAGGAATACCGTTGCGCGGTAGTCTGGTACAACACAACGTTTTGAGTATGGTTTGATATGCTATTTTCAATCATGAGTGGATTTAAAAAATTCTTTTCCCCTTAAATTGCTGTTAAAATTTGTTCACGACTGAATAAGTTTTACAATGCAGATTTCGACAGTTCTCTTTCATCCAGGAGTTAACAGATTTTTTTCATGAGGTGTTCCCCTGTGTATTCGTGTGCATCTGTAGTAGACCACGAGGCTAAAAATCCCGGAATGGTTTCGCCGACCCAACCCGCCCGTGGTAATACCCCACAACATGCTTGTCAGAGACATTCCTTGAATTTCGGCTTAAATAAAAGAAATATCTTTCCGAGCATCAGAAGATATAGGGACCTTCTCAATATTCTTAACTCCGCAGGTATCTACATGATCCCTTTAGTTAAAAGCATACATCCCATCACAGAAGTCGTAAAGAGTATGTACATCGGAAGTACAAAAGACGTTTACGTACAAGAATTAATGAACATCAGCGAACTATTACTAACGGCGGTCGCTCAACAGCACTGGCTAGAGCCTTGACGGACAAACAATTTCACCTGTTATGGAATGACATAACCCTTTTAACTGGATACACTACTGACTGGTCCCTGAGATATGGCGAAGTAGTTATAATACATAGGTTTTCAAACGCCTGCTGTAATGATGAACCTCCCATTATTTATTCTATCCTACCTTTGGAGACACCTTATTAGTTATGAGACTATTTGTCGACGGTCGGGTCCGGACTGGAACCATAACCTCGAACTGTGTTAATTAAATAATCGTCACCAAAAACCATACCCGCTCTTTTTAGCTGACATCGTCACCAACAGATGTTTTGAGTTACCCAAGATGCCTCAGTGCACCTGCACTCGACCATTACGAAAGGTGTGTTGTTTGTCGTCGGACCTTGTAGGGTCATTTTGTGAAGTGTTTTTTTAACTTTTTTACTACACCTGATGAAGAAGCCACTTTAAGGCTTCGGAAGCGCTAGTGTATTTTAGTGAATAAATTTTAATGTGCATAGACTGTTCTCAACTCCACTTTTTGGAATTAATCCGGTGCGTAGTTCATCTTACCGAGGGAACGACTTGGTGATATTTAATACCCCTCATATTTCAAAGAAACATAATGAGTGAAAGCTTTGGGCGTGGATTTAGTTCCATGTAAATTTCGGTGTTGACTTTAGAAAATATTAAAACAGTTATGAGGTACTTATCAAGCATTTCAAGAGCGAAAGTGCCCTTTTAGAACATCGTATTTTAGAAAACAAAGATTTCGCCAAAGGAGATAAAAACTTTAGTACTTCGGATAAAAAGAAGAATTAAGAAAAGAAGAGAACAGAAAATCCCTAGACGCATGAAAACATTTTGTAAAAATTAGAGATAAGCGCTAACGACAGTAATTTCTTTGCGTGTACCTACCTTTTTCATTTAAGAAACTTCACAGTGAAACTACCTTTGACAGTTCTTTCTACGCCGATGGGAGATAAAGAAGTATTTCACTTTTCGTTAATACCATTATTTTCCTTGACAACTTATGAAGTTCGTCTCACCTTCTTTACTGCGCTCAAATGTGCCAAAAAAAAAAAAAAAACTGTTAAACTAGCCATCCTATTCTTCAGTGTAAGCAATTGGTGTTGTGAAGATCCAGGAACATTTTCTATCGCACTACTAAATTTTTCCCTTGCTACACTTAGGAGTTTTCTTGCCGCTTTTACGCAACGCAAAGTTATCTAGCAGGATTAAAAATATTTTCGGTATTGCCATTATACCTAAAATCACCCACAGATTTTCAAACAATTTCAAATTTTCTATTTTATTTTATTTATTTGCTATTGTAACTGAAGTTCGAAAATTGCGAAAATTAAATCCCAAATCAAATGGCTAAGTAATACAGACAGCCCTCGATTTGCGCCGATTCAGAATAACGCCTAATTTGAAACCAGAAAATAAAAAAACGGAAGAAATATTTTTTATTTATATTTTTGACGTTTTACAATTTTTCTCGTACTACTTCTTTATGCTAAATCGTGATCTCATATCGCAAATTTTTGATAAAAATTATAAATGCAGTGATTTATGCAATTATGTACGTTTCACTAACTCGAATTTGCTCTAAATCGGTAAAAGCTTCTGGTAAAATGCAAAACTTTTCAGATGCGATTTCATTACCGGCGCTTTAATCTTTCATATGACAAATTTAATCTCTGAGGAGGTTTCCGAGGTTGTTGTTTTTTTATTGTGAGATTTTTTTATAGATCGGCTTCTTACATGAACGCAAGCAGCGATGACTGTCAAGCACGAGGACCAACAAATTACGCACCTACTCATTTATTGTGATATTTAATTCCTCATAAACCGACACTATTCCCCAACAGTCACGTGAGCATTAGTAGCACGCCAGGGTGAGTCATTTTTTCTTCTGCCTAGAAAATGAATTAGGAAAATTTGTTTTGGTTCCCTTATTTCTCGCTCCTCAGGAGGACTTTTCCCATTTGGGTGTCTGGTATGGAAAGGAGTGGAAGGAGGATAAAGCATAAAGAGAGAGAGGGAGAGAGAGAGAGAGAGGGATAGATAGATAGAGAGGAGGGGGCTAGAAAAAATATACCCAGTTGGCCTTTGGTTCATGCATTGAATGTGCCGAAAACTGAGCTAACGTGTTTGTGTTGTTGCTGTATATACTGTACTTTACTTAGGAACTTTGAATGTAATGCCATTAATTCTTCGTCAATGTTTGGGTGCCGGGAACTCATGTCATTGACTTCCCATTGATATACATTATAAAATCATTTCAATTTACTCCCATTCGGGTTCGTCTGGAAGCGCACCCCCACCGTAAATCGAGGGCTACTTGTATCTGTAAAACTGAAATTGTTTGGCCAATCGTTAATTATTTTTGTTTTTCTATGTTGTGTTACAAATCGTTAATGCCAAGATCTAAAGCGCATCTTTATAATTGTATGATTCATTATGAGATGCAAAGAACTCTAAATGAAAAACAAACCTCATTATTTCTATTGTCTAACGGTATTATTATGTAGAATTATGCGAACACAAAAAACAAATACACTATGCAACAAGATAATTGCAACACCGAAAAAGATTTGACATTTAGTCACGAAAGTCAGAGGATGCATAGCCTTGTAAATTGTGGAAATCAGGAGCATGAGAAGTTAGTCTTCTTGCTTTTATTCTGGATTATTTTGTATGGCGTTGGTCCATCTCCAGCAATTATGCAAGAAATTAGACTACGAACAATGCCGTCAGTGAGATCATTAATGGTGTTCTAGGGCAGTGCTTGTTAGAACGACAAACCTTCGCGTTTAACTTAGCTTTAATTGTATTTTTTGATTTGATTATTTTACTACTGATTTATAAATTTCATTTCTGAAATACAATCTACTATATAAAGTTGAATGTTTGTTTGCCCGTTATACAAATCTACAGTTTTCAATTTAGAACCACCAAAATTTGGTATACTATCTCATGGTACTCTAACTTAGACCGTAGACGGTTTTTCGAAGGGGTCGGAGCTTTGGGCGAAAGTGCTCCCATACAAATTTTTCGTAAAAATTCCATTTTTTACTTTTTTATTTTGCATTGGTATACTATCAGAGATGGAAACGGGTCACGGGTCAACGGGTCGACAATTTCTTGCGGGTCCAACGGGTCGAATCAAGGTGTTCCTGACCCGATTTTGACCCGCTTTTATTCCCGTTTTATTTTTGAAAAGAGAAAAATATATTCCAAAGAAAAATGCGCATTGTAAAATTCTGTAGTCAATACTGGTGCCCACAGAGTGAATAATGACTTGCCTTGCAAAAATATTGTCGTCTCTTTCTTAAAGCAACGAAGATTTCCACCGACCAACGTCAAACACACCGACACCATATCGTAAAAAGATACATCCTTTGCGTTCTTTAACAGTGCGATTGTCCAGGGTAAGGTAAAAGAAAACGCTATTCGCCTGCTTCTCAGCTGATTCACTCTCTCCGTGCGAAGTTCACTGTATGACTAAGATTTATTTTTCCCATCACATCTTTTACATTGAGCATTCAGAGGTTTTTGATTGATGTGCTAACATCCCGTTCCCATGATATGTCATGTCGAAATTAACTCCTTATTTGTTAATATGAATGGATTTAATATTAAGGAGGTTGAGAAAGGCGTCGAGGCCAACGAATACGTGCTTGTTCAAAACCACAAGGGGAAGAGTGAATGCTGGAAATTGTTTCGTCTCATTAAGGAACCGGTGAATAATTAAGTGTTGTTTGGTTTTGCTTGTTGTTCAAAATGCGGAAAGTGTATAATTACAAAGAAAGATGTCGACGGTATAATAAAAGATTGTGCAACCAAAAATCTAACGGACCATATGAAAGTATGCGCAGCTCCATCAAAGCGTAGAAAGAGTGAACAATTAAAATTCATTAAAAAAATACATTTGAGTAATCGTAAATAATGATTCCCATTTGTAAGATACTCCATGGCCACGGTCATAGTCAGCCATTACTTCTGGATTACGCAAATAGTGGCACTAAAAATGGTACTAAAATTTAGCAAGTAACCAAATTTTATTATTAAAAAAGGATTTCAGTTATTAAATATCAAGCAGTTATTGGGATGAATATATGTATTACGTTTATATGTATGTATATATAAATTGAGTTTCGAATTTACAGTTCAAAGCATATTTGTCTGGGTCAGTTAAGGTCCAGATCGTGTCGGGTGGGGTCCAGTTGTGGGACGTCCGGGTCGGTTCTGGGTCTGAAATTTTTGACCCGTTTCTAACTCTGTATACTATCTTATGGCACTCTAACTTAGACCGTAGACGGTTTCTGGAAGGGGTCCGAGCCCGGGAGAAACCGATGCAAAATTTTCGTAAAAAGTTCCATTTTTTACTTTTTGTTTTGAATTCGAATTTATTGTTTGTTTCTTTGTCTTCTAGGGAAATCTTCAGTTTTCAATTTAGATCCACCAAATTTGGTATACTATCGAGCAGGAGCCCGGGGTCAAGGGGCCTCCATACAAAATTTTCGTAAAAATTCCCATTTTTTACTTTTTTATTTTGAATTCGAATTAAATACTTTTAGGTACGGTTCATGCCGGAAAAATTAATCTTTTTCATTTGATTTGTACAAAATTTCGATAGTGAATTATCACCAAATTTTCCCGAGCATCGCCAGGCAATTCAGCTAGTTTTCCAAAAAAAAAAAAAACCCTCTTTTTTCAATTTATTTTTGAAATATAATTTTTTCAAACAAATTCAAATTTAGTTTTGAAATATATTTTTAATCAAGAGTTTATCAAGTTTTTCTTTATTTAATATAATTTAAAACAAACACGACTGTTTTCAAATTTAAACTCTAAACGTAATTTAAAAAACTGCTTTTCAAATTTAGGTTTCAATATCATTTTTCATAAAACTGTTTATTCAAATCTATTTTTGAAATATAATTAAAAAAACTGTTTTTCAAATTTGCTTTTGAGTACAAATACACTGGCGTGTAAAAATTAAGGACGAGACGGTTTTTCGAATGTAACGTCGTGTAGAAATGCTCCACATCAACTCAAATCATACCATAAGATCGTCAAGATGTAAGAATATGGGACAAGTGAGCAAAACTGTCCAAACAAGGAATCCAAAGGACACAAAGGCACTTTATTGAAAAGGTAGCTTCGAGCACAACTAGACAGAAGACAGAAACGTCCATGTGACAGGCGGCTGCCAAGAAAATCCATTCTTTAGTAGGGGATATGATCACCCCTGACTGCGTTGCAGGATTTACAACGTCTATCCATGCTGAAGACGAAGTTGTCAAGGAGCAGTTGGGGCATCGCGGCTCATTCCTCTTGTAGCTCCAATTGCAGCTGCGGAATCGTTGCTGGCGGCTGGTGACGTGCTGCCAAGCATCTCCCGAGAAGGTCCCACATGTGTTCGATTGGATTTAGGTCCGGGGACCTTGCAGGCCAACCCATCCGTTGAATATCTTCACTCTCCAACAGCTCTGCGACAGCCACTGTTGATGAGTTGTAGCGATATCGTCCATGAAGAGGAACTCAGGACCCACAGCACCTCTAAACAGACGCACATGAGACAAGAGAACCTCGGTACAATAGCGGACACCGGTGACTGAACCTACTTGGAAGATGTGGAGGTCAGTACGGCTACCAAGCATGATACCGCCCCAAAAGAGAACTCCGCCACCTCCAAACCGGTCCCTTTCGATGATGTTGGAGGTGTGATTGCGTGGTCACTGCTCTCTCCAGATGTGTTTACGTCCAGAATCGCTCGTCAGACTAAATCGGCTCTCATCCGTAAAGAGAATTCGACCCCATTACTGATGTGTCCAGTTCTTGCGTTCCTGGCACCACAGAAACCGCCGTCTCCGGTGAGCAGGCGTTAATGGTACACACCGTACTGGTCGTCGTGCAAGACCACCTTTGTGCAGCCTCCTAGCCACGGTAAAGCGCGATAACGGACGTCCAGTTGTCTGTTGCATGTGCCTTGCGATTTCTTCCGCTGTATGCCGTTTGTCTCTTCTCGCCTGTAGGACAATATACCGGTCGTCCGCCGCCGTGGTTGCTCGTGGGCGACCACTGCTAAACTCTCGGACAGCTGTTCCTTTCGTTTGAAATGCTCTACAAGCTCGTGAAACGATGCTGTGAGTGATCCCGAACTCCTCTGCCACACTAGTCGCACTTCGACATTCTTCCAACTTCCCAATGACGCGACCGCGGGTAAAGTCATCCAGATGTCGTCTACTGGATTGCCTGTTGGACATATCACACGGTGGCAGCAACTCGACGTTGTTCAAACCGATGTACACCGTGCAATAACTTTCACCGGATTGTTGCTGAGCGTACACCGCCCGTGTGCCTTATACCATTCCGACACTCCCCCGCCCCCTACGTCATACTGCATATATGCGCATGCCCTACCGTACCGGACCCTAGTATATCTTCTGAGTGGTCTTTCGGTCCGTTCTGCCTGCTCGTTCCGCTGTTGTGCTAATTTCTCCTCTTCGTCCTTAATTTTTGCACACCAGTGTATAACGGATGGTGTACTTGTTTCCCGTTTCAGTTGATGACGGCATTGACGTCCACTTCATGCGAGTCATTTTCAGGCGTGAAGAGTTATCTTCAAATAATTACAAATGAGATTTTCTCAAATAATTAAAATAAATTCGCATCTCAATAACTTTTCGCGCCCCACCGAAAGTCGGCCCACGACCTACAGTTTGAGAAACGTTGTTCGAAGGTGCATGATACAAAGCCAGGTGGCAACCAGTATGGTTCATCACATACTCGATGCACGACTAGGCCAGTTAGTTTGACGGCCATGGGAGCATTTGTCTTGTAATACGAGCAATGTGTGGGCAGAAGTTGCCTTGCTGCAGAATCGTTTCCTTCGTGAAGAGAAGTTCGTATGTTTAGATTGATGACCATCAACATTGTTACTTCCTGTCATAGCAAGAGGAAGATGGACAAGAGCTTTCCTTCTACAATATGGAATGCCACTGCGCATCAGTGCATCACTCCAGGGCGATGTATGGCTGCTGATTTTAAACGTCTCCACGTGTTATTGATAACGATTACCACATACGGATGCGCTACCATCTGGTAACTTTTTTTATTGGGGGTTTAACTACCACTGTAAGCAACTCAATGGTTCGAAATTTCTTTATTTGTCTAAGGAAACGGGCGACGAGCACCACTGGGATGTCTCAAAGAAAGAATACATAAAGTAAGGTAAACTATATACACAATTATATACAGAAAATGATGATATATACAAATGAGGGGAATGGCAATATACAGGATGAAGTAGCAGCGTGCTAATAAGTCTGTAGGATAAGAGAGAAATGTACGAGTCTCGGAGGAGTCAGAATGCGGAGAAAATGTCAGCAGGAAAAGCCAACATACCGTAAGTCGGAGAGGTCAAGGCGTGACAGCAAACCACGAGAGAGTCGGAGACCAGATGCTGAAGAAGTTGTATTCTCGATGATTAGCGAAGGCAGACATATGCTCCAGGCGAAGTCGGGACTTCATGCCTGCCTGAAAGTAACGCAACAGGGCGGCGCCGGCCTGGAAGGGAGACACCGATGAGGAGGTGAAGCACAGCTGTTGATAGTACACACAGATCACAAGCAACTCAATGGATTATAAGCAGTCACCTGTCCCTTATTCAGATCCACTATTTCCTGGGAAGGGTGAGAGCCAGTGCCGTAAGACAAACACAATATCCATGCGTCACCGGGATTCGAACCCGGACCCATCTCGAACGAATGGAATTCATTCTGCTGCTTTTCTTTCGAGTATAAGATTTTAATATTCGCAAGAAAAGCAGCAGTGTATCTTTGGAAAACCATAATTCTCGGGTCAGGGAACAGACTAAACATCAATGCCTGCGATTCAGCACGTAGGCATTTCCTGGATATGTTTGCAGTGTAAGAATGTGCATGTCGAAATATTCTATATATCCTCTTCGATGAAATATTCTATATATATACTCTTTAATCTTTATATATCCTCTTCGATACGCGGTTCCCATTGGCTGTGGCGGGCATTGATCGTTATTTTTGAATTATTTGCATATTCGGCACGGCTGTATTTGCATTCGGAGTTTCGTCAGGATCGAACAACTTTTGCGGAATACTTCGTGTTTTTTGGCAAAGAGTGTATAATAATCCGTTCGCTGTACTTCACAGAAGTAAAAGTTCGGGGCGCCTCGGGGAAATCTAGATATATCAGAAGTGTAATATTGCAGAAAAATGGATAGATGGTGTATTTCTGAACTTTTTAAGTGTGTATAAATAGAGTGGCAACGGACTCTGTACGTAGCGATCGGAAAAATGCTATTTTCTTGTAACATCGTACAGCAGATTTCTTCGGAATTTGTTTTTGTTTCGTTATTCTAGGGTATTACCGAGCACCTTGAACAACTCAATCGACTAAGGGGCAGCAACCGCCTTGCCCCTAATTTAGACCAGTTGTTCCACGGAAGGGAGAGGATCTGTGCCGTAAGAAAAACGCACCATCTATGCCTTTTACCCGGAAGTTGAACCTTGACCCATCTAGGACGAATTGTTAGAAGCCAGCATCTAGTACCACTCGGACACCCGGAAGGCCGTAAAAAGTACAGGACTGCCTCTGAAAGATGTTAGAAGTTGGTTTACAATATTAGTTGTAACTGGGATTTGTAGAACTGAACTTTACGTTAACTTCTTTTGAAGTTTAAATTTGCACTTTTCCAGATTACTCTCAGTCGTTTGCATAGTGACTAAAAATCTTAATTATACATTTAATAACACTTTTAAGGTAACGGCCAGAGTTCAATGACAAAAGAAGTCTACTTACAGAGACCCACTTCTTATTATTAGTATCGAGATATGTCAAAAGTCTATAATAAATAAGTCGTTCGTAACACAGTACGCTGTATAAATCTCAATCAATGATGTCTCACAATATACGTGAAATCTAACCACTCTTGGAGTAGAAGCTATTTACTCAATAGAATCAGCTCATATCAACATTACTCATCTAAGAATCGCTTATCGAATATCTGCTCACATGCTTTATCCCGAAAATGGAAATTGCACATGGCTCTTATAAGAATCTCTCATCGAGTATTGCACATCGAATACTGATCTTACAACAAGAATCGATCTCTTCTCTGCTCATATCAATCTTGCACACTGCTTGTACCAACACTGCTCACTGAGCTCTTATCTCAGTACACTTCTTTTACGTTGACTGCCCTTTGACCAGCTGTCAGATTGCCAACTTTTACCAGCTCGTCGGAAAGGAACTTTGTGGCGTTTCGTCAGAAAGCAATTTAACGAGGAAAAACCAAATATATGTATGAACACATAAACTCAAAAGGAGGTCCAATTAGAGGTCACACAGAGATACTGCAGTTTGACTTAATACCGTCAGTGGACTATTAAAATGTCTCCATGCTGGTGCAGTGTATAAGCGCCGGCTTCCGATCATTCGTCTAAGATGGGTCCGGTTTTGAATCCCGGTGAGGAATGGATGTTGTTTTTGTCTTAAGGTATCGGCACTGTCGCGTACCTGGATCTAGTGGCCCTAATTTTGTTACGGTTGATTACTTATAGCCCACTGAGTTGCTCATGGCGGTTATTAAACCCCAAACAAACAAACGGAGTCTTAAAACAGCGGAATTATATTTTTTTATGGATTTACATGATGAGAAAAGGAAGAAAATGCACGTTATATTTCGTACATTCCTTTATTCATAGAATTTGATTTTCTTCTTTATTTACCATTGTGAGATAAGCCACACGTCTTATTTGCCACTTCCCCTCTTCACTGAGCTTTTTTCCCAACGGCGTTGGATTGTGTGCTTTGAATAATAACGATCCATAGGGTCCTAAGGAGATTTGCAAAATTGGGCGATTATGTAACCACAGTCCCTTTGTAACCAAAAACTCCGTCAGAAAGCCAACGAGGAAAGGAGTTTTTCTAGCTCCAAGAGAGGAGAAAATAAGAAGACCCGCTGACGGTCCATTTCATTTTATACAGCAAAATTCTGAACAACATTCAAGTCACGTATAAGACCAATACGACATGGCATTTTGTGTCCCTCTGGTTCCACTACATTCCGTTATAGTGTTACATAATTTGAACACCACAACAAAAAGAGCATGGCCATTTGTCTTTCTGGAGTTCGAGACGTGAAGAGATGTCAGAATCCGCGCATTGTTACTTCTTAGGGATAAAAAGAGTGAAAGCAAAACAATTCTATGATGTCATCAAGACGGATAATGGAGAAGGAGTGCAAGAATATGTAAAGCGTTTAAGACGAAGACCGTGTACAAATGCTGCAGAATATAAGTAAAATAGCATTGTTTTTCCTTCGCTAGAGTTATGTCAAAAGTGAATGCATGTATATTGTGATCTTCAGTTTTTATTTTTCACTTCAACTTTTCCCACTCTAAAAAAAAAAAAAGAAAAAGGAGACATGCTTTGTGGAGGGCGCGCGCACACGCACACACGCTCACTCTCTCTATATATATATAAACTTACAGCGCTACCCCTTCCTGCATTGACATCGCAAGGATTTTCAAAATTTCCTGTTAAAAAATTGTTCTAAATTTTTAAATCACACACTGTGAATGAAAACTGAAAAATCAACACTATTTTTATGGCATTCAAGTGCCCGCTTTTCGAGGAAACCATGTGACGTTCTATAGAGGTAAAGCACGTGTCAAGACGACAAATCTGTAGCGATGCATTCCGTCCGTGTAGCTTAGTTGGGAGAGCAACTTACTCCGGAGTGTGGGGACGCGATCTCGATCCCCGTCACGGACAAACTTGTGTTCACAACCAGCTTGATGCTTTTTAAATCTCACGTCTGTACAAAATCTTTCAAAATGAAGTTTGATCGATTCTATTTAGGTGGATTGATTTTATGGGAAAATTTACAGTTTGGAAATTTTTCCCTAGTTTTTGTTTATGGCCCAATCGAGGTACGTATTTCGCTCTGTCTACCACACTATCTCATACACACTTCAAAGTCTACCCCACACACACTGTACACCATTCTCTTGTGCAAAATAAAGCCAACAACGTGGTGCACCCTTGCGCGGAACCTTGTACCATACCGTGGTGAAAAGTTGAACCACGTTGTTGGGGGTTTATTTGTAAAACACGATAGTGTGTTATTTTTCAGAAAGTGTGGTGCAGCTGGAGTAGCACCACGTTTTGGTGCAACCTACTACAAAATTTTTAACAGTGCACACAGTGACTTTCCATGCGCCCAATTAACTATGATACTAGACAATGCTAAAGAGAAAACAGAACAGAGCTCACCCATGACTTTTCATGATCAGTCAAAATCTCTTTTCATGATCAGTCAAAATCTCTTTTCATGATCAGTCAAAATCTCGTTTGACGATCAGTCAAAAATCTCTTTTCATGATCAGTCAAAATCTCGTTTCACGTTCAGTCAAAATCTCTTTTCATGATCAGTCAAAATCTCGTTTCACGATCAGTCAAAATCTCTTTTCATGATCAGTCAAAATCTCGTTTCACGATCAGTCAAAATCTCGTTTCATGATCAGTCAAAATCTCTTTTCACTTCCGCTCTCATCTTTCTCTATTTCTGAACCTTTAGTTTTTTTGTTTTTATATTTTCCTGCTGAAGCTAGAACAGAACATTTTATGTCCAAATTTACAGCAAATTTTAGTTATGAAAACTTTTACGAAAAACTGTGGATTTATTACTGTAATTTTACAAAAATAAATGCATTATTTATATTGGTCATTTTAAGAAAAAAAACTTGCTTTGGGAAGGCTGGTGGTGGGTGAGGGAGGGGGGGGCGATCGCCCCAGTTGCTCTCCACTGAATCCGCTGCTGATGCGATGATGTTGGTTAATCCCGATGGTGACTTCTGTTTAAGAACGCTTCCGCTTTTTGAAGGAGCCCTCTGATAGGCAGAATTACATTTATTGAAAAAGACTTTGTGCTCTATCGGTATAACATTCCTAGTTGGACAACAGAGCAGAGCGATTTGAGCAAAGTCAAGAAAATGAGACAATAACTCATACGAAGAGAATGTGAACCTTTTTCGTGTGCGAGATTGGTGTTACACTATGTCTAAAACGATGACTAAGGAAATGCTGAACTAAATGAGACTACGATGCAATAGTTGCACGTGATAAACGTTTTACGGCCAGACGAAACATATACAGAAGTCAAACATACTATAACCTTTGATTGGTCCAGCAATATTTAATGAAATCCAACATATAGCACTGCGAGTTTTACACTTCACATATAATACCTTAATTATCTGTCGTATATTCCATCATAACAACGATAGAACATCTACACACACACACACACACACACACACTAAGTAACTGCTGTATCGTCCTTTTTATCTAACGTTCTTATCACATTCATACGCCACTCTCTCTGACCTTAAAAGTGTTGCCAACCTCATTCATGTATGAGAGAAGATATCACGTTAAGTTTGGAAGTACACTATCTACCAACAAGTAATTGGACACCTGTGATAGCAAAGGAAAACGAAGTTTATTCACCTTCAATAGTTGCTGGAGCCTCCACAAGCGGCGATTACAGCTTCGACCATCCGGGGCATACTCTCAACCAGGCGTTGTACGAGAGCTAGCGGTATTTTCTTCCACTCGGCTTGGAGAAGACAAGTCAGTTCCTTCACCGATTTCGGACGGTGGGGGCATCCCTTAAGTCGACACTCCAACTCATCCCAGAGGTGCTCGATATGGTTAAGGTCCGGGCTCTGCGAAGGCCAGTCCATTCGATTAACCCATTGTCACCATACCAAGCCATGGTGGACCTCGCAACATGACAGGTGGCATTGTCATCCTGAAAGTAACATGGGTGAAACTGCCACAACGTAGGAAGCGGATGGTCATCCAAAATGGTGCAGTAGGTCTCGGCGTTGAGTCTACGAGGAATTGCGACCAAGGGTCCCGTGCCATACCAGGAGAAACATCACCATAGCATAATTCCACCGCCGCCGAACTTCACAGTTGGCACAATAAATTCCGGCTTGAGGCGTTCTCCAGGCAGACGCCAAACCCAGACCCTGCCAACCGAACGGTAGAGGGTGAACCTTGATTCGTCGCTCCAGAGAAACTGTTTCCACTGTTCAACGGTCCACTGTCAACGCTCTTTGCACCACGTTAGCCGAGCAGCGCTATTGGACTTGGTGATCAAAGGCTTGTGGGCGGCAACACGTCGATGATAACCGAGCAGATGGGCTTCCTTACGGATGGTATTCATCGAAAGAACACTCCCGGAAGCCTGTTGAAACTCCTCGCGGATGTTTCCTATCGATTTGGTGCGGTTCTTCCGAATTTCTCTGCCCAGCACCCGTCGGTCTCTAACTCCCAGTTTTGTGGGTCTGCCGGGTCGGGGCACATTCCGACAGTCACCTCTCATCTTCCACTTGCCCATCCCGTAGGCCACTGTCGATTTTGAGTACTTTAACTCGTTGGATATGTCAGGTATGGATCGGCCATTTCTGTGATACCCGACGATTACACTTTTCTCGAAATCGGAGAGCTTCTAACTTCGTGGCATCTTGCATGCGACTGGGTGCGTTGTTGTTTCCTACACGATATTTAACGGCGGCGGCCGTGACGTGTATCAGGACAGCAGATATCGTCGATTGCAGGGGTTTCCAATTACTTGTTGGTCGATAGTGTATAAAGGAGAACAAACACAAATTTACATAGGAACAGGAATTGAAAATGAAAGTTAAATTAGAATATACGTCACAACCTGGTAAAGAAGGAAATGTAATTTTAGTAATTACAGAAAAGACGGATCAATATTTTAGAACCACTCTTTAACTGAAAACAATTTAAGAGTTGATATTTTCTAATTCCATTTTTCAGTGACTATGGAAGTGATGAAGGCTTGATATTTCAGTCCGATTTTTTGAGGGAATGTATATATATTCATGGTGGATTATTAATTGAGATGGCGCTTATAACTTTACCAGGGAGAGTCGAAAGTTCGTCCCGTTTGCAGCTAAAATGTTTAATGATGCAAGAAAGTCATACGTGCTCCTCTCATTCTGCAAAGTGCAGGCCGTTATTTTCTATAGTCCTTTGCCAGCGCTCTACCAGAGTCACAATCCCACGGCAGTAACACTCGGCAGGTTTCGAGGAAAGAAACTCTTTCAAGTTCGGTTCCACATACACGACCAAAGCAAAATTCCGTCGTTGTAGGAAATGGGACATGGAACGAAACAGATGCTAGTCGGGTGGTGAAAGCCCCGGAGTGTATGGAGACTAGGGTAGGATCTCAACCCCAATCCAATGCTGGTAGTTTTGGGCGGACCAATCTGGAGGTGTGACTTGGGGCATTATTCAATGCAGCAATGCCCACTTCTTATCTATGAGCGCTGGGTAGAGTTGGCGTGGAGCATCATGGTCCCGCTGCAGCTGTTTGGCATAAAGGGTCCCCTCCACAGTCTGGCCATGCAGCAGGTGTTCCCTGAGCACAGGACCCTCACAAAGCCACCAGATGCACAGCATGACCTTTTTGTTTCAAACCGTCCTCTTTGCAGCACTGGCTGTGCTTCCTGGCGTGGCCTCAGCCACTTGTTCTCAGTGTTAGGATAGCGTACAAATATCCACTTAACCACCCCGGTAGCGCAGTGGTCTAAGCGCTGGCTTATGACCATTCATCCGAAAAAAGGTCCGGGTTCGATCACCGGTGAGGCATGGATATTGTGTTTGTCTTACGGTACTGGCTCTTTCCCTTCCCTGGAACCAGTTGCCCTAAATTAGAGACGGGTGACTGCTTATAGCCCATTGAGTTGTTCACGATGGTCGACAAGGCGCCAGAACCTATCGTCCTGAGGATTAAACAGCAATCTGTGACGGAGAGTGATGCATTGTTTCTCCTGCAGGAACACAATTTATAAGGGAACCATTCGATGGCATCTAGAGGAGATACCAATCTGGTTCAGTTGATAAACGATGGTCATTGGGAAGACAAAACCTCAGCTGTCAATTATCGTGTACTGGTACCGGTGTTTTCTGTCACAGCTTCAACCAGGTTGTCAGAGATCTCTAGCTGCCGAAACTCTGCTGAGCTTAGTAAGAATACTATTCAGAAAATGTGGAAGGGATTTCAGTGGGGAGAAAAAAATTTAAAAATTTCCGCCGGGGACAATGAACTGTAATCGGCAAAAAGCAGCGATGTAGTGATCTGTAAGATTGTAACTGTGAATTAACCAGATACATGGGCGCCCATATTGAGGGAAGGGAGGGGTCATTTGCCCTCCCATGGAAATTGGACTGTGCCTTTTTCTGTTCTTGGAAGGGACTCCAGAGATTTTCTCGATAACACTAATTCTGACTTAAATTTTTTCTGCAGAACTTCTGGATTGCGCTGTACAGTGGCGCGCCCAATATTTCTTTATGGGGTTGGCCCAAATATTGAAACTGCAAATAAAAATACTACGCAGAAAGCATCTCCCAAAATATTGGAAAGCGATAACAATATCTCCGCCATATGAAAGTGCGTTTCCAATTATTCGTAAAATATGTATTTAAAAACATACAAATACAATTAAAAATAAGCATCCAATAAAAAAGGGCGAAGGACCAGGTGGCTTCTCATGGACATGAATGCCCATTGGGAGGGCGAGGGGGAGCATTTGACTTTCCCTGATAATCGCATGATGCCTTTTTACGCTTTCCAACCGTAGGTTGAAGAAGCGTACATGCCCCAGCTTTGTCCGTCTGCACGATAACTCGCGTAAAAATGGTTCGATTTCGATGAAATTTTAGTATGTGGTAAGGGACAACCTGGGAAGGAACCCTGTTGAAGATGAGCGAAATGGGATCAAAACTCAGGACATAGGAGCGGGATCCATTCGATCACTCTTATGCGTCACTCATAACTTACGTAAAACTTCTTCGATTGCGACAAAACTTTAGTATATTGTTTCGGCGTTATACTGAACCAATTCTGTTGAATATCATCGAAATGGGGTCAAAGGTCAGGGCACAAAAGCGAGATTTATTCCACAGCCATTATCCTCATAGGTTGCCTAAAAATGCTTCTATTGCGACAAAACTTTAGTATATTGTTCCGGAAGTATACTGAACCAATTCTGTTTAATATCATTGAAATGGGGTCAAAGTTCAGGGTCGAGACTTATTCCACAGCCATTATCCTCATAACTTAACTAAAAATACTTCTATTTTGACAAAACTTTAGTATGTTGTTCCTCAGCCAATTTTGTTTAATATAATCGAAATGAGGTCAAAGGTTAGGGCACAGGAGCGAGATTTATTCCACAGCCATTATCCTCATAGCTTGCCTAAAAATGCTTCTATTGCGACAAACCTTTAGTATATTGTTCCGGAAGTATACTGAACCAATTCTGTTTAATATCATTGAAATGGGGTCAAAGTTCAGGGTCGAGACTTATTCCACAGCCATTATCCTCATAGCTTGAGTAATGATGATTTCTGGTATGTTGGAAAGCGTATCATAATCAATACATTGCATGATTTTACTAACGTGTTTGTTTCTAGAAGAGCTCCTTCTAGAAACAATATATAGATTTTCTTGAAACAATATGTATAGATTTTCGCGAAAACACTAGTTTTGATTCCTGATTTTTCTTCAGGACTTCTGGATGCGTGTATACGCAGTAAAAATAGGAATAAAACGTTAAGATTCTCTGTAAAAAAATGCGGTAATTTGCAGTTGAAAGCAATAATGAAATTCCCGATTGTGCGTTGACAGATAGATAGACAGAGAGAGAGAGAGTTGACCTAACGTCGTTCTTAATCTTTTTAGGGCTTTGGAAAAAAACTTCACGTGTAATCTCCCGCCCCCCGTGTGTGAGCCAGTGCACGTTGGAGAACAGCGTACAAACGTGCAGAATGAATAAGTACGAAAGGCGAAGAAATGAAAAATATATCATCGTCTGCAGCAGCTATTCACTACTGGATACAAATCTCTCGAAATGTTTCGCAGAAATTTGTCGTGAGGGTACTTTTTCCTTCCTGATGACCAGTTAAGTGACCTCTGGAATTTCATGTCCCATCAGAAGTGGGCAAAAGGAGCAGAAGAACGACAAAGAAATTTCCTTATTGTCCTAACCTGGTGTCGAATTTCATTTATTCATCTTTTTTTATGTAGTTTTGAGTCCTCTGATTTCCAATTAAATTCATGTGTTGAGAGTATAGTGAAACAGGTTAGATAACAAGAAGACACAGTGAAAATTTGCATGCATTGTTTGTTTATGCTTTTTTACGCTGAAGAAGAAGCGTGTATGCTCCAGCTTTGTACGCCCGTCCGTCCGCACGATACCTCACGTGAAAATGGTTCGATTTCGACGAAATTTTAGTATGTGGTAGGGGACCACCTGGGGACGAACCCTATTGAAAATGGGCGAAGTAGGGTCAAAGGTCAGGACATAGAAGCGGGATCCATTCCATTGCTCTTATGCGTCATAACTTGCGTAAAAATTGTTCGATTTCGATGAAATTTTAGTATGTGGAAGGGAACCACCTCGGGACGAACCCTATTGAAAATGGGCGAAGTAGGGTCAAAGGTCAGGACATAGGAGCGGGATCCATTCCATTGCCTTTATGCGTCATAACTTGCGTGAAAATGGTTCCATTTCGATGAAATTTTAGTATGTGGTAGGGAACCACCTGGGCACGAACCCTATTGGAAATGCGGTCAAAGGTCAGGCAGGGCATAAGAGCGGGATATACTCCATTGCCCTTATGCGTCATAACTTGCGTAAAAATGGTTCGATTTCGATCAAATTTTAGTATGTGGTAAAGAACCACCTGGGGACGCACCCTATTAAAAATGGGCGAAATGGGGTCAAAGGTCAGGACATAAAAGCGGGATCCATTCCATTGCCTTTATGCGTCATAACATGCGTAAATATGGTTCGATTTTGATGAAATTTTAGTATGTGGTAGAGAATCACCTTGGTACGAACCCTATTGAAAATAGGCGAAATGGGGTCAAAGGTCAGGCAAGGCATAAGAGCGGGATATATTTCATTGCCCTTATGCGTCATAACTTGCGTAAAAATGGTTCGATTTCGATGAAGTTTTAGTATGTGGTAGGGAGCACTGGGGACGAACCCTGTTGAAAATGGGCGAAATGGGGTCAAAGGTCAGGACACTGGAGTGGGATCCATTCCATTGCCCTTGTGCATCATAACTTACCTAAAATGCTTGGATTGCGACAAAACTTTATCGTGGTGTTCCGGAGGTATAGTGAACCGGTTCTGTTGAATATCATCGAAATGGGGTCAAAGGTCAGGACACAGGAGCGAGATTTATTCCACAGCCATTATCCACATAACTTGAGTAATAATTTCTGGTATGTTGGAAAGCGTATCATAATCAATGCATTGCATGTTTTTGCTAACTTGTTGTAGTTATAATTTCTGTTTATTTCCTTTTGAAAACTAAGCTATGTGCGCACTATGACTAGGTAGAAGCCTCATCACTGGATTTTATTGCGCTTCCGATTCACACGTTACGTTGGTACCAAAATGAATGAATCTTACAATGGACATTCCTCAATGCGCTCCATGTTAATGAACCAAGAACCGCATCTGCTGAACACTGTGCTCAATGGTAGAATGTAACTGGTCCGTAATAATGTTTCTCCCACGCAGTAGTTTGCTGTCTTTCGCGGCTGCTGAGTTGGACACATTGGCCTGAAAAACATGCTTTTGAAACATTGGTCCTCGAAACGAGCGACCATTCTTCTGAGGGTACATGGTCCCGATGCACAGCAGCAGCGTATCTTTTGTTTCGATACGAGAGTCATAACAAAAGTTCTGCACACGATATTCTAAAACGGAAACGGATGATGCAATCGAGAAAAATGATTTCGCCATATCAAGGTCAGACTCTCAGCAACGCAGTTGTGTCAGAACGATGCGCTATCATTTGCTGCGTGGACGTAGGAGGGGTTGGAAATGGAAACGTGCAGCTCCTCAGGTCGAGTCACCGCGTACGACTAGCACTCGTACGTGAAAATATAAACTCTGCGGGGGAAAACCCCGACACAGATTCACACTGGTTTGCAAGACGTTTGTGGGGAAGGAGCTCTTTATCGAAGCACAATTTCTCGCTGAGCTTCGCGCTTTTCGGAGAGCCGATGCATCATAGAAGATGATCACCGCACAGGCCGACCTCAAACGGCGACAGACAAAAACATCTGTCATCATTGTTGCAACGTTTCTCTAAGAGAATCGCCGTTTGACAGTCGAGGAGATTACTGATCAGGCAAATTTGCCCACCATGTCTGTTTACCGGATTTTGACCGACTCTCTGGAAAAAGAAAAATCGCCGCGCGCTGGGTGCCCCATCAACTCACACCCGAGCAGAAGGCAGCTAGAGTGAGCATCGCACAGGATCACCTCCACAGGTTCGAAAAGGAGGGCGACACCTTTCGGAACAGAATTGTCGCAATTGATAAGACTTGGACCCGTGATTTTGAGCCGAAACTGAAGTCACAATCAGCGGAATGCAGCCATCCAAGTTCCCGACGCCCTTCAAACTACCGTCGGCAACAATGCAAATGATGATTTTTGCTTAGGATGCCCAAGGTGTTTTGGTCTTTGATCGAATGCCGGAAAGGCAAAAAATCAACGCAGAATATTATCGTGACTTTCTGAGGACAAGGCTGAGACCGAAAATTCATGAAAATCGCCCCAACTTGTTGGAAGCGGTTGCGATCTTGTAACATGACTACGCATCATGTCATGGTGCAGCGTCAATACGGAACGTTTGGCGAAATATGGCTGGTAAACTTTATCCCACCCACCATACAGCCCTGGTCTCAGTCCATCCGACTTTGATTTGTTTCCGAAGTTAAAAAACGGCTCCGTGGCAACCGCTACGAATTGCTGGACGAACTGTCATTGGACGTGACCCGAGTAATGCGACAGCTGAACAAAGATGGCGTATTACGGGACATCCAGGACTACATTGAACGTCAATAAGGTAAGTTTTCTTCATACTCTTCTCAAAAATGGAGTGTGTGCAGTTAGGAACTTCACACACAGAACACTGGCATTGTTTGAGATATCGCGCTTTCATTCACTGCACGATGACACGAAACTTCTCGTGTTTTTCTTTGTACCCATCAGCGATGTATGCAAATATCATGCTTTTTTGCCTCTTGCAGCGCCATTATTCTCTAGTAGTGATTTTATTCTCGTTTTTTCTGTTTTTCTTATTTTGCTTCACAGTTATCAGCTACATGCGAAATATTAAACCGAGGTTACACAATAACATATTATTTACAGTAATTTAGATGACGCCACAGAAACGCTGCCTTTTTTCACATCATCTGTCTGAACAAAAAAATTTATTTAGTGAATGTTAATCAATTCCCTGATTTTTTTTCCTTTAAAATGTTAAAAGCTCAAATTAATGAGCATTCATGGGATTGATCGCTTGTTATGCTAAGATAACGCACTTAAGTTGCCATTTTTAAAATACTATATTTGATTTTCAGGTCGTTGTCCATTCAACAAGTGCAGTTCTTTTATTAATAAAAAAAAATCATAATTGTTAACGAGTGTTTATGATTTTCCGGTAATTAAATCGTTCGCTCGGCAAACATAAGTATGTCATTAAGAAGCAATTTGTATTTACTTTTAATTGTGTTGCTGTACCTGCGTGCAAATGTTCATCATTATATCTGAAAATTTCTTTATCCTCCCATGTCTCATGTTTCTCCCACCCGTATTTTGCTTAGGGAGGACTTCGTGATTTCACTTTATGATGCCAATTTGATATTTCCCGCCTGGGAACTCCAGTCGCTTTTTTTTTCTCACCCGCTATGTTTCTCTTAGTGTCATCGCCTGATTTTTCGTTATCAGGCTCTGCAAGCTAAAATTGTACATAACCCTAAGTTTATGAGAGTATTTTTCTTCAAAGTTTGTTATGCCTGTTGGCATCAGAGGAACAACTGAAAGAAGCTTCATTAGGAGAAACTCTTGTAGGGTATATTTTCTACTTCAAAGTAACGAAGCCCTCTTTCCTTCTTCCTCCAATCCCAGTGATTAGATTTTCAGAAATTGTATTCTTCTGTTCAGTGCAGTTGTACTCGTTATTCTAAAAGTAATTCTTCTTGAAAACGCCTAAATATGAGCTTTTACTGACAATGTTGTTGTTTTAAATAAAAAAGTGCCTTAGCGTTGAACGGATAAGTGCAACACAAACCGGGTGGAATACCCTCAGAATTTTAAAAAGGCTAGAGAAATGTGACTTATAGCTTTAACTAAGTATTTAGTACTTTTTATTAAACTTTCATTACTCTTATCAGTTTATACAAGGGGAATCCTGAAAGTAATGCCTCCTTTTTAATAACTTTTGAAATTTTGAAGAGACTTTAATGAAACTTCACTGACACATACTATGATACGTTACCAGTGTGAGAACATATTTGTTTCAGAATCGGAAATAAAGATCATGAATGACAGAGAAACGTAACGAGAGCAGTAATTGAATTCCTGGAAAAAGAGGGATATGAGGCTCCAGAAATCCACAGAAGACTCCTGGCGGTGTATGGAGCTGCCACAATCGATATCAGTAATGTCCGAAGATGGATGAAGAGGTTTCGAGAGGGAGGAAGTTCAGTGTCGGAAAAACAACGGAGTGAAAGACCCGCAACTGCAGTGATAAACACCAACAGACAACGAGTGAAAGACTCGCAACTGCAGTGACAAACACCAACAGACAACGAGTGAAAGACCCGCAACTGCAGTGACAAACACCAACAGACAACGAGTGAAAGACCCGCAACTGCAGTGACAAACACCAACAGACAACGGAGTGAAAGACCCGCAGCTGCAGCGACAAACACCAACAGACAACGAGTGAAAGACCCGCAACTGCAGTGACAAACACCAACAGACAACGAGTGAAAGACCCGCAACTGCAGTGACAAACACCAACAGACAACGAGTGAAAGACCTGCAACTGCAGTGACAAACACCAACAGACAACGAGTGAAAGACCCGCAACTGCAGTGACAAACACCAACAGACAACGGAGTGAAAGACCCGCAGCTGCAGCGACAAACACCAACAGACAACGAGTGAAAGACCCGCAACTGCAGTGACAAACACCAACAGACAACGAGTGAAAGACCCGCAACTGCAGTGACAAACACCAACAGACAACGGAGTGAAAGACCCGCAGCTGCAGCGACAAACACCAACAGACAACGAGTGAAAGACCCGCAACTGCAGTGACAAACACCAACAGACAACGAGTGAAAGACCCGCAACTGCAGTGACAAACACCAACAGACAACGAGTGAAAGACCCGCAACTGCAGTGACAAACACCAACAGACAACGGAGTGAAAGATGCGCAGCTGCAGCGACAAACACCAACAGACAACGAGTGAAAGACCCGCAACTGCAGTGACAAACACCAACAGACAACGAGTGAAAGACCCGCAACTGCAGTGACAAACACCAACAGACAACGGAGTGAAAGATGCGCAGCTGCAGCGACAAACACCAACAGACAACGAGTGAAAGACCCGCAACTGCAGTGACAAACACCAACAGACAACGAGTGAAAGACCCGCAACTGCAGTGACAAACACCAACAGACAACGGAGTGAAAGATGCGCAGCTGCAGCGACAAACACCAACAGACAACGAGTGAAAGACCCGCAACTGCAGTGACAAACACCAACAGACAACGAGTGAAAGACCCGCAACTGCAGTGACAAACACCAACAGACAACGAGTGAAAGACCCGCAACTGCAGTGACAAACACCAACAGACAACGAGTGAAAGACCCGCAACTGCAGTGACAAACACCAACAGACAACGAGTGAAAGACTCGCAACTGCAGTGACAAACACCAACAGACAACGAGTGAAAGACCCGCAACTGCAGTGACAAACACCAACAGACAACGAGTGAAAGACCCGCAACTGCAGTGACAAACACCAACAGACAACGAGTGAAAGACCCGCAACTGCAGTGACAAACACCAACAGACAACGAGTGAAAGACCCGCAACTGCAGTGACAAACACCAACAGACAACGGAGTGAAAGATGCGCAGCTGCAGCGACAAACACCAACAGACAACGGAGTGAAAGATGCGCAGCTGCAGCGACAAACACCAACAGACAACGTGTGAAAGACCTCATCACAGCTGATCGTCGTGTCACCATCCAGGAGTTGCAACAATAAACAGTGCTCACTATGTGCAGACATTGAAGAAGCTAAATAAAGTTATCAGAAGGAAAAGATGTGACATTCCACTTCGTAGTGCTGTTTTACACCATGATAACACACGTCTCCACACCTCAAAGGAGACTTCACAGGCTATTGCCAAAATGGGGTGGACCATTTGGCAATAGCCTGTGAAGATGGAGGAAATGCCCCAACCCCTCGACAGTCCTGATTTGGCACCCTCAAACTTTTTCCTGTTTGCCCCTTTAAAAACACCCTTCGTGGGGAACGTTTCGACGATGTGACAGACGTTAACTTGGCTGTGAACTCATTGGTGAAACGACAGCCTCAGGAATTTTTTTCAAAATTAATTTTACCAATGAGTTCAAAGACGGCGAAAATGTACAGAAAATGATGGACAATACTTTGAATAGGCTAGGCCATTTCTGTGATACTCGACGATTACACCTTTCTCGAAATCAGACAGCTCCGAACTGCGTGGCATCTTGCATGCGACTGGTTGCGTTGTTGTTTCCCACACGATATTTAACGGCGGCGGCAGTGACGTGTATCAGGACCGCAGATATCGTCGATTGCAGTGGTGTCCAACTACTTGTTGGTAGATAGTGTATATCCTTTGAAGAAGGAAATATGATACAATGGAATCTGAAATACCATCGTAAAATTCCACTAGAGTAGAAGAAAGAATCACAGTTTATGTTCATTGTGGGGAAGGCCATTACCACTTTGTAGCAATACCTTAAGAACACTTATACACATTATGTATGCATTTATAAAATCTACGAAAAAGCATAGAATGGAGTCTCAAAGTCGATAGACACCGCATTAAGTTTCTCGCATCCGGAAGACCCTTCAGAATGATATCATGACGAGCTACATAACACACAACCAGTGGCGCATGCAGGATTTCTGATGAAGATGCAAATAAAAAATACTCTGGACGAAACATCTTCCAAAATATTTGGAAGCGATAAAAATATCTCCGCCATGGAAAAGTACGTTTCCAATTATTCGTAAAGTATATACTTAAAAACATGTTCAAATACAAATTTGCGCACCTGGAAGAAAACATGCTACAACCGCGAAACTTTGCAGATAGCTAGAGTGCGTGCTCACCTGGTAGTGGTCATAGAATGATGTAATTTTTCGCCACGTTTTTTAGTTCCGTTGTGCTGTGGGTGCAGATTTCATTTCTACGGACCATAACGCGGGTTCTTACCGTACAGTAAGTGTGGATGAAGTATTGGTAGTAAGGATACCCGTTGGGTGGAGTTGCCAGCGCGCTCCCCTGATCTTAATCCAATCGAATATGCATGGTAGACTCTTCTGAGACATGCTGAGCAAAGGAATATCCCACAAAAAACCATTCCCAAACTTATCAGGGCTCTCCAGCAGCAGAGAGACAATTTGCTCCATCAGTTCCTAAACCATTTAGTAATAATAATGACACTCGGTGTCAGGCAGACATTGTGGTGCTGTCTGGACATATCCCTTTCCATGGACTTCGCTTTGCAGTCTGTTTACGCAATGCTGTCGGAAGAATGCCACTGGATAATAAGTGAGCGTGTACCTCCTTCGAAACATATTGATCACTTTTATATATTACTAGTGGTTTTTGATATCGTGCGTTTCATTTTTCTTGTTGCTATAACCATCGATACCACTTACAGCTGTAAAACCCCATTTTCACATTTTGACTGGTAAAAATGTACGTTACCTTTAAGTTTTGTACCGCAGTGCAGTATATAAATTACATAAAAAAAAGAAAAAGTTTGGATTGTGGGGCAAGTCACGCGTGCAAAAAGGCTGAAGATGGCCGATTGCTGAGGAGGAATCTTGCTGCTTCTCAGCTCAATTGACTTGTCAGTTTCTAAAACTGGTAGATAATCTCAGAAACAATGAATTTGGATTCGGTTCGACTTGGAAAGCTCAGTCAAAAGACAAATTAACACTTTAAGTGGCCGACGTACCTAAATCAAGTGAGGCCCAAGATTTTCTGTGCATCCACAGACAGAAATGTTCAAATATACTGAGATGTTAAAGAGTTTTTCTGAAAACTCTTTAACATCTCAGTATATATTATTACTCTTATATATTATTACACATAAACCTATGAAAGAGCTTAATATCTCAGATGACATGCGCTCCCTTCTGGTCATTTATTCCTTTCTCTACGGCCAAGGTATGAAGGGGAATGAACAGTCCACCTGACTGGACAAGCACTGGGTAGAAACAAGTGACTCAAACATCTTCGCTCTCCCAAAGGTTCGTCGGCTTTGTTGTAGCCCTTTTGGCAAGTAGTCAGTCAGAAAGGATTCATGTCAATCATCCATCTAACAACCACAGCGAATAACAAAGCAAATCGAGCTTTCTGATGCGCAGGTCTACTCGTTTCAGCACAGTTCTGCCAACCTCTTAAAGAGCGAACACATTCGTTGGAGTCGCCCCAGTGACGCATTGGTCGAAGAACTGGCTTCTGACCATTCTTCCGAGGTGGGTCACAGTTCGAATCCCGGTGAGGCATGGATGTTGTGTTTGTCTTACGGCACTGGTTCTCTCCCTTTCTTGGAATCAGTGGCCCTAAATTAGGAAGAGTGACTGTTTATAACCAATCGAGTTTCTCATGGTGATGGTTAAACTCCTAAACAAAAACAAAACAAAACAAGAAAGATGACTCCGAATTTTCGGTTGTAATCAGCACATCTTTCGAATCCGTTTTGAGGTTAATTAAATTTAACAAAGGTATTTATCACCGTTTCGCAAAATAATCAACTTGTTTCTACAATCGATAAAACATCCAGAAATAGAAACAGCTACTTAGTTCAACCGGCGCCTAAAAAGCATGTTACGAAGATTAGCAAATGGCGCACGAAAAAGCTTCTCTTAGCAAAAGAAAGGTATCAGAGACAAAGAGATTTACAAATCGAACAGTTAAAGAGAGAAATATAAAAGGAAACATAATATAAGTCTAGATCCGCTAGAAAAAGAATTTTGCATAATCGAAAAATTGAAAAAAAGGCGAAAAATATTCTTCATGGAAAAAGCTATGCTAAGGAAAAGTAACTTTTCAGATACGTCTCCCGGAAGCAGAGATAGCGCAAAAAAAAAAAAAAAAAAAAAAAAAAGGTTTTGACCTTGACGCCCTTAGCGGGAAATATCTGCATTATTTAAAGAGGATAATGCTACTGCAGCGAATGGCATACAGTAAAGAAGAAATTTCTCAACAGTGTTTTTAGAAGCGGCGATACAGCTACAAACTGAAGTACACAAACACCAACTGCCGACAGAACTGTGAACTACAAAATGCCTCAAATACTAACCTAAAGTGTTCTACAAGGTTAATGGCATCTGCTGTTAAAAGAACTTTTTAAATCGCACTTGTAAAAGTAGAGATATTGAGAAAAACAGATTAAGCATTTGCGCCCCCGGCCGCGAAATTGTGTAATATTTTGGGAAGGAAATACGCACACAGAGCTTGTATAGTTAGCAGTATCTGACCGAAGAAAGAAGTTTTCCAGTGGCATATTTAGTTCCGCGGATATTGTTGTAAACATAAACGCCCTCTGGTGGCAGACTTGTACGTTAAGAAATATTTGAAATTATATGAAGAACATTTCGCATCGTAAACGCTCTCCAATAAAGGAGAAATTTTTCAAATAGGTCTCTTAGAAGCAGATATATCGACAAAAATCATATGCAGATATACGCCCCTGGCTGAAAAATTATGCATTATTTTATGCAGAAAGCATTCTGAAAAGTTTTTTCGAGGTGTGCGGTATTATTAGTCCACGGAAGAATTTTTTCAATCGAGTCTCAGGAGCTCAGCTTTTGCTGCAAACACATTAGAAGCAGAAATAAACACTTATGCTCCCTGGTCGCCAAACCATTCTTTGCCAAATCTTAGAAATTATACGAAAAACATTTCCCATCAGGATCTGTATGCAATACAGAAAGAATTTTTCAGGTCGGAGTTTTAGAAGCAGAAATATCCGGGGAAACGCAGTTTACCTTAACGCCCCATGGAGTAAAGTTTTGAAATTACATGAAACACATTTCGCACCGGAAACGCTATAAAACAAAGAGGGAATGATTCAAATCAGACTCTTAGAAGCAGAGATATTGACAAAAATATGTTATACATCTACGCCTCCTGGCGGAGAAACGGTGTATTATTTTAAGAAGGAAATATTCCAAAAATTTTCATCGACGTAAGTGGTATCGGTTCACGAAAGAATTTTTTCAATCGAGATTTTAGAAGCTCAGATGTTGCTGCAAATGCATCAAGAGCAGAAATTCAGACTTACGCCCCCTGGTGGCCAAATCATTTCTTAACAAAAATAAAAAAATTATATGCAAAACATTTCCTATTAGAAGCTGCAACCGGTGCAGAACGAATTTTTCAAATCGGACCTTTAGAAGCATGAATATCGGGGAAAAGGCAATTTAATTTTACTCCCCCTAGCGGAAAATCTGTGCATAATTTGAAAAAAGTGACTATACCTGAAATAGTCTTCGATATAAGCAGAATTGAAAGATGAAATTTTTTTTTCAATTTGATGTTTAGAAGCAAATATATGGAATAAAATGTATTTTTGAATTCGATATCATCCGCATTTACGCCCTGTAGCGGTGAAATTGTGCATCGTAAAAAGAAACAGAATGCAAAGGTCATCGTTCCGACATTTCAAGCTTCCCACTGCAAAAATAATTTTTCAAATTGGACTAATAGTTGTAGTGACTGACGGACGGACAAACCAGAAACATAACCACGATCTTTTTTTTCCCAAAAGACGGGCTAAAAATATATACATCGGGAGGATTCCAGCCCATTTTACTAACTCCGAGTTAATTTGTTCCTGGATTAAAAGCAGGTGTGGCAAACACTCTTCTTCTGCTTGAGATGTAAGAAAACACCATGAACGATGTGCAATGAAAATGCAAAAAGATCAATTATGGGATTTTTGGTGTACGAGATATTTTTTGCAATATAACTCATAAGTGTTATTCAATGAGAAAAGTGTTCATCTCTCTGAAATTGCGAAGAACGTTCAGGAAGATATTATTTACAAGGATTTCGAGGCCCTGTCTTTCGGAGGCACCCAAGCATAACGGGGCCTATGTGGGCCTGCACTACGCTACTAACGTGGATGCCCGCGGAGTTACAAAATCTTGAAAAAGTTCCTTGTCTTGGAGCTACTAAAACACACAGGCGTGCAAAACTTAAGGACCGTTCGGTTTTTACGCTGTAGCTTCGCAATGAAGCATCCTGGAGAGATGAATGTCCTACCAAATATTATGTACTAAAATGAACAAACAGATGTGCAAAAATTAATTCAAAAGTGCACACTGGGACGTTACTAAGAAATGACCGTAAAGCACTGCACACCATGGTACAGAGCCATCGTTTCTACAAATGGATTACAGCAAAGAGGTGGTCGTCAGTATGGAATATGATGTCCCCTAACAGCAATGGCTGTGTTTCAGCGTCTGGCCATACTTAACACCAGGCTGTCGATGAATTCGTGCAGCAACTTTGCCAATTCCTCTCGTGGTGCACGTTTCAACTGATGGACATTTCCCCGCGGATGTGACCGTGCCGCAAGACGTCTTCCCAGAGCGTCCCACACATGTTCTATGAGATTTAGGTCCAGGGAGTACGCAGGCCAATCCATAGGAGTGATATCCTCACTTTCCAACAGCTCATCTACTGCACGTGTACGATGGGGTCTCGCGTTCTCATCCATAAATACGAACTTGGAACCAATGGCACCTAGGAATAGGCGTACATGGGGAAGCAGCACCACATCGCAGTAGCGGTTTGCGGTTACGAAACCTCCTTCGAAAATGTGGAGCTCAGTATGACCATTCAGCGTAATGCCTCCCCAGACGAGCACACCAACACCGCCATACCGATCTCTTTCGGTAATGTTAACCTGTCGGTAACGTGTTCTCACCTCTCTCCAGATCAGCTGACGTCCAGAATCGCTGGTGGTACTGAAACGACTCTCGTCCGTGAAGAGTACCGTGCCCCATTGCTCTGTGGTCAAATCCTTGTGGTTCTTACACCATTGTAATCGTTGTCTCCGATGGGTAGGCTTTAACGGGATGCAACGTTCAGGTCGTCGGGGGGCAAATAGTCCGCCTTTATGTAGACGTCTGGCAACGATGAACCGCGATACGGCGCATCTTGTGGCCATCTGCAGTTGCTTCGCGATATTGCCCGCTGTCTGGCGTCGATCACGTTTGGCCTGTAGGACCATACATCGGCCATCCCTTGCTGTTGTTTTCCGTGGCCGACCACCACCGACCTTTCTAACAGCTGTTCCTCTCGTTTGGAAGGTCTTCCACGCACGTGAAACAATACTATGGGTCACGCCGAACTCGTCGGCGACACTTGTTACGGTTCGCCCCTCCTGCAGCTTTCCGATAATTCGACCACGTGTAAAGTCATTTAAATGTCTCCGCGTGGACATTTTCTCGTATGCGACCCACTAAGAAACCTCTCGAACCACGTGTAAAGTCATTTAAATGTCTCCGCGTGGACATTTTCTCGTATGCGACCCACTAAGAAACCACTCGAACCTCTTTACAACGCCGCACACTTTCATTTTCCGTTTCTTGCCTTCAAATCAGATCAGATCATATGTAGAGGATTTTAGGAAGGGAATATCTGACCCCAGGTCTTAAACAAATCTTAGAAATAGGAAGCTAGGAGATTTGGGCTAGAGTGCCCGATAGGAAAGTGACACGGAAGGGAGGTAGAAAGGGGGAAGAGGACGCCCTTATTTATTACCGGGGAGCCAGTATCAGCGGTCCGACGGCTTAACGTTCCCATCCGACGTACGGCGGGTATTTAGTGGTTCGAGCGTTCGTAACTGCCCAGGATCGAACCTGAGGTTATCTCCATGGCAGGTACGAACGCTGACCACTAGGGCACCCGCTGCCCTGTTTCCTGCCTTGCTGCGAGATGCTCCTTATATAAATTTCAGCGCTGTCATGTGACCTGCGACATCACATTTCAGAAATGTGCATACGCATCATCTTTCTATTGATCCGCTTGCATTACGCAAATCGCCTCAAGCTTGTGTTTCACTGTGGGGTTATAATCTGCGGCGCTAGTGTCCGTCCTTAAGATTTGGACGCCAGTGTAACATTCTCTTCAAATATTATATACAAAAGTGCAAAATTGATTTTATAATAATACATAAAAATACACTTATCAGGTGGATTTAAAAAGGGAGGAGGCGCTGGCAAATATAGCTTCCTAGATGATACCCGTACAAAATAGCAAAGTATGTAAAAAAAAAAATATATCGAATGATCAGTTCGATAACAGAACAGAAAGCAAAACTTATAAATCCATCTGGTTCAGCAGAATTTCCTAAATGAAAGGGAAGTACGAAAGAAAGAAAAGTCAAAAGGTTTTTCTTTCCTGCTTTTCTTTTAGTTTTTCCATCTGCGGTTAAAATTTCTGAGGAAATTTCGAGCGAAATATCTGCACTAATGTTCTCTGATACATTACAAGCCCTCCATCTATTCCCACAGAGCTCTCTGAGTGCTGAAACACGTTGAGAGAATTACTAAGTCATTTGGAGTCGTCAACAGTCGGGTGAATTATGACACGGCCATAAAAAGACCGCCCAGCATCTCTAAATTTCCTTCCATTCTCACATTGTTAGAATGGGACAATACTTATTTCCAACGGGTGGTAACAGATGTCAGTTACGACCCATTCGTGAGCAATATCGCATAGTGATATTTTTTAATGGCTGGAATAATGGCGACAATATATCAAACTTCAAACAGGGAGTTCTTATACATTCGGCTCCATTTATAAAAAAATATATATAAAACTTCTGGAACACAGAGAAATCGAATGATGGTCTGACTATTTTTCTTGTCTTGGGAAGATCAAAGTTAACTGCCTCGTAATGTCATGTGCGAAGCATTTTGTACGGCAGAAAGTCAATTGAGAAATATGGAAGAGAGAGAAATTCCGATTCATTTTTTAAATGCTGACAGCATACAGCATGAAATGTCTTTTGAACGTAGTCATTCCTTTTAAAACAAAGTAACTCTTTAGTAGAGAGAAAGAAATAAAAAAACTGATGAAATTTTACAGGATTTCGTGAGCATTAGAGTTATTTTTATAACTTCTACCGCTACCTCTTTTAGCGGTTTAATGTGAAAAGAAATTAACCACATAGAAAAATAAATCGCGCCTTTTTTTGTCACACTCATACTCGATCACTCTCCCTCTCTCTCCCTCATTGGTTCACTGACCTTTTCTTTCTTTCACTACCTTCACGAAAGCTAGAAAATTTCGCAATGTGTTTTTGCCCTCGATTTCTAAGATTTACTGTAAGAATCACGTGGTAGCTGATCTGGTTTTCATGGGTCCCAAATATCAGTAATCGTAACCGATGTAAGTGATGCTCCCTAACTGCTCACAGATATCCTTCTCTCATGCCAAGGGTGTTGATCTTCTGTCTGTTTGTCTGTCAGTTTAATGCACTCACCGTTGATTCAGATATACTAAGTACAACAAATGCAATAAGGGAAGCATTTTTCTGAAGAACGTATCTCCAAGCATAAAAGTCGTAATGTTGTTGTGGTGCTATCACCGAAAAGAAAAACTGAAAAGATATATGGATTGACAGCGTTTTTCTCTGCATCTTCACTAAGAATATTTGTCTCTTTGTCTGTATGTGTCGTTGTCTTTAAATTGAGGAATACTGAATAATAGAAGATAACACTATACATCACGTGCAATGGAACAAATTCAAATCCTAATTCGAAGGAGGAGGAGTATAATAACTTATATATCCTAGTTGTGGTCGTCGAATTATGAGACTGTCTCGAATTATGATGTGGCCTCGAACTATGAGATTGAAATATATGCATGCCCGTTCTTATTTTTCATAGGTGGCATTCTTTCAATCCTCCCAGCGTTCATGAGATTCATGAGCCGAATACGTCCCACGAGATGTCGTCAGGCAACATTTTTCCAATCCTCCGTGTGTTTGTGAACCGAATTCGTTCAACAGGCGACATCCTTTCAACCTTCCATTTCCCAGTGTTCGAAAACAAAATTCATCAGACCAGGCGACGTTTTTCCAATCTTCCATTACTCTTTGTCCGTGAACCGAATTCGTCAGCAAGGCTACGTTGTTCCAATCTTCTATTTCACAGTGTTCGAGAACCGTTTCCCAGTGTTTCAGTGTCATTCTTCCAAACCTCCACTGCCCACTGTTCTTGAACAGACCGAATTCGTCCAACAGCTGACATCCTTCCAATATTCCATTTCCCATTGTTCGTGAACAGAATTCGTCAGACAAGGTGACATCCTTCTAGTCTTCCATTTCCCGGTGTTCGAGAACCAAAATCATCAGATCAGATGATTTTGTTCATGCTTTCGTCTATTCCATCAAAAAGAAAATTTGAACTCTTCTGCAAACATTGGAACAGTATTGCACACGCGCACACACGCTCGCGCTAGTTTTGAAAACTATGCGTAAGGTTGAAAATATATGGGTAATCTTGTTCATAGAATACGTATGAAATGCAGAATAGCTCACTGGTTACTCACGATGATGTGTTTGAATAAGTTCGGCGTAAGAGTGTGTATCGTCCAAAAAAATCTGAAAGTCGGATATGAATATGTAATTATTAAAGACAAATTCATTGAATATTATCAGTTCTTCATTAAATAACTGACTGAAATCCCCAAAACACTATTAAATAACTGACTGAAATCCCCATAATCATGGAAAGATTATGGCTACTGTATTTTGGGGGTTCTGATGGAATTTTCACATGCTATGGTACAAACTTGCATGTTCTCTGGGATATCGTGCTTAGAGAAGAAACAATGCATAAAACTCACTAAGAATGTCCTGATTTTCTACAAACATTGCTCCCGTGTACAAAATCGCGGACCGAAGACATTATTGTGAGGTGATAGTGAAAATCTTCCAGATACGTAGCAGGACCGGATTAAGACCTTAGTGGGCCCAAGGCTAAGACATTTGAGTGGGCCCCCAAAGAACTTATACCGGGAAATTATTATGAAGTCCATTAAAAAACGAAACTGCGACTATACTAATAAGTCACTGTATTTTCCATTGTCCTCACAAGAACATGAGTTAAAAGCCTAAGATTCCTAGATTTTGTCTTGGATTTTCTAATGATTTAGCATTGTATACTTAGTGCATCTTTTTTGTTACGCAATGTGAAGCCGCAGGAGACTTCGACCATTAACGGTTCCAAGTGCAAATTGGGAGGTGTGATAGAATGGTAGTACAAAAGCTGAAAATGTATCGCCGACCCCGCTGTATACAGCGGCATGAAATCTTTACATTTGGTGAGTCCCTGTTTTGAAATCTGTTCGTCTTCCATCCTCTCTGTTTCTGACCAAGTGGAAGTCATACAAAACAAAAGTAAAACTATTATGAACCTCTCTATCTGTCTATCTATTATTTTCCCAGGCATGCCTCTTGGGTCCTTGGTCATAGTGGGCCCCCACAGAAACCTCCTTAATCAGGCCCTGATACGTGGATACAATATGAATAGACAAAGTCATCGCTCTTTCCACGTTTTCTTTAGTTAACATGCAGTTAACAATTTTTCGGTGGTTTTGTGTTAACTAAAGAAAACGTGGAAAGAGCGAAGACTTTGTTGCATACAGTAATGTCTATTCGCATAACGTGGAAAGAGCGATGCAGTTCCTCACAGTAATGTCTATTTGCATTACTGTAAGGAACTGCGGTTTTCAGGAAGTGAACCACCCACCCTATACAGAAATGGTTCATCCGAAGTCCGAGGAGAAACCTGCAAGAATGACTTTTTCGAGATAGCGATTAACTGGATCGTACTGTTTCTCACTTCCTCGAAAAGCAAGAAAGGTTCCTGGCGAATTTCCTCTTTGGTTGATTTTATTGGCGCGAGGGCCAGGTTTGGCCGAAGAGCGCCAATTTGCCTACTACACTTAGAATCCTGTGTTGTATTGCAAATTAAATTTCCGCAGCGGCACTTTCAGGGTCAAAGGCATGCCATTGTGTAGTGCATAAAGCACACGATAGCATGACGCCATGCTATCGTGTCCGCGTTATGGTATCCAACCTGATAGTTGTACACCATGTTATGGTATCTAACCTGATAGTTGCAACTTTGCATCAACTTCAACGTGTTGTTGTATGTTTTATGCACCACCCAACGTTATACCTTTGTCCCCAAAAGTGATGCAGCTGGTGTAACACCACTTTTGTGCGCAACATACAGCAATGTTTTTAACAGCGTAAATAAAAAAAAGGAACGTTAAACTCAAGGGAAACTGTATTGAAGACAGTAAAATGATCTATATCCATTAAGCTATTTCATAGCCAAGTAGAGAATTTACCTAGTGCGGCCTCTCAAAATGGGAAAATTCCTTTGGCATTTGTTATCTGTGCACCTGACTTACTGTGATAAGTAATAATAAAAAGAAATCTATAAAGTGTAGTTACCGCGCACGTATATGGAATGTTGTGAAAAAACATTGTTCGTGTGTTTGGGGCGGAGTTACGCGCATCCTGCCGTCTGACCTTGAACGACGCAGCTAGCATTTCCGGCGTCTGGCCCTGATTGAATCAGTCAGTATTGGGGCGTCACAGGGGCCGGTTGAACATGGTGTTGTCGCTTGAGGGTCAGTGTTTCTGATTGAACATGTGTTCCGTAGTGGAGGTGAATATACGGATGAAGTGAAACGTAAGTACAGAGAAAAATTTCAAGATACTGAAGCACCCGATCGCAATGCAGTGAGGCGGTTAATTTAAAAGTTTCGTAAAACCGGATCAGTGAGAGATGCTCCGAGAAGCGGTAGGCCCCGAGGGTTAACAGCGGAAAAGGTGGAAGACATTTCCGTTCGCATCACTAAAAGTCCAAAGAAATCGGTTCGAAAATTCGCCAAACAAGCAGGTATCTCGTACAGCAGCACCCGTAGGGCACTGAAGACGCGACTGCAGCTCTACCCGTCCAAATTCAGAATACTGCACCAACTGAAACACACAGACTGCGATAAACGTGTAGAATATTGCTAATGGTTCAAGGACTTGATTAATGACAACGGAGAGGATATTCGTGACGTCACGTTTTTCTCTGATGAGGCGCTGTTTCACTTATCAGGATATGTGAACAGCTAAAGCAGTCACACGTGATCTTATAATCAGACACACGAGATCATCAAATAGAAGTCATCCCTATTTCCACGTTTATACGTGAGTCACGGAAAAATTCTCATCGGCCGCCACCGGGAAGCTCTACCCATTCCCGGTGGCTGCCGATGAGAATTTTTCCGTGACTCACTTATAGACGTTGAAAGGGCGATGCCAATGATAATTTTTCCGTGACTCACTTATAGACGCGGAAAGAGCGATGCCAATGAGAATTTTTCCGTGGCTCACTTATAGACGTGGAAAGAGCGATGCGAATGAGAATTTTTCGGTGACTCACTTATAGACGTGGAAAGAGCGATGCCAAAGAGAATTTTTCCGTGACTCACTTATAGACGTGGAAAGAGCGATGCCAATGAGAATTTTTCCGTGGCTCACTTATAGACGTGGAAAGAGCGATGCGAATGAGAATTTTTCGGTGACTCACTTATAGACGTGGAAAGAGCGATGCCAAAGAGAATTTTTCCGTGACTCACTTATAGACGTGGAAAGAGCGATGCCAATGAGAATTTTTCCGTGATTCACTTATAGACGTGGAAAGAGCGATGTCAATGAGAATTTTTCCGTGACTCACTTATAGACGTGGAAAGAGCGATGCCAATGAGAATTTTTCCGTGATTCACTTATAGACGTGGAAAGAGCGATGCCAATGAGAATTTTTCCGTGATTCACTTATAGACGTGGAAAGAGCGATGCCAATGAGAATTTTTCCGTGACTCACTTAAAAACGTGGAAAGAGCTATGACTTCTATATTTTTTTAATCCACGTCAACTGTGTATTTATTATTTTATAGATACACGAAATGCCATTACATGATCAGAACATTGGTGTGCGATATCTCGAAGACGCGTAATTGGGCCCATATTCTTTGAGGGAACTATAACACGGCAACTATGCCAGGTGCACAGTGGCTTTTGGATCATCCTGTAATTGAAAATAATTTTCAGATTTTCCTGATGTGCGATTTTTCTGCTTGGTGGCGTAGATATGCTTTCATTCAACCGCCTCTTTGTCAAGATAACAAAGAGGTGGTTGAACGAAAAAAAAAAACCTTACTTTTTTTGTAATAGGGAACTGAAAAAAGTGACTCATTTTTCATTCTTTCTTAGTAAACGTTAATCAACAGTCTGAGCTATGCAAATAAACTAGCAATTTTCATTTTAAAAGTACTATACTTTTCGGTATTCTTTGCTGATCATACATCTAAAGAATCTAGATGGGTTAAAGCCTTCTCAAAATGTTTGCTATGAACCTGTCTCGGGAATTATGCCAAGAGTTTAGAATCCTCCTACATAAGAAACACGAACAAACATCTTTCCTACATCTCTTGTAAATCAGTCGACGTCGGACAAGAAAGAAACGAAGGAAAAAAGCAGAGGCTTTGTAGTTATGAAAGTCTCAAAATGAAAGTTGGTTTTGATAGACTGGAAAATCTCATGACACCTCTTCAAAAGTACTCCTCGGAAATACAGCAAAAACAGTTTTTCTTTCGCTCTGTATTTTTTTATCAGTAGTCAGCACGAACAAATTACTCTCCCCCTCCCCATTTCTCTGGTATCATCTCTTTCTCAGTCTCTTTTGAATCCATCTACGTGTCCTCCGAATCTTTTGCCACCATACTACCCATTGTCATGGTAAATAGCATCGCTACCAGCACCCCATCTTCTTCCCTCCGTTATTCACCCCTCCCCAAATTCACCCCTGTTTTCTATCCTTCTCCACATCCCTCCGTATTTCCCCTCATCCCTCCACCCTTTTCTCAGCCGACGGCAGTTCAACAAAAACTCCGTTAGAAATCTCCTGCTGTTCTCACCAAGGGCGCGATGCGAGCTAATAGCAGTGGAAAAATAGATTCCCAGCTATGCTGTTAGCATATCACAGACCGACTAACCTGAGAAACCAGTCCAAGCTTCCTATGAGCATTTTTATTCCTCAGTCAGTTTCGCATCCTCCTCATCTCTCTTTCTCTTCTTTTCTCCATCATCTTTTTGCACTTTGGTTGGGAATCTCATGCATTTTAATGAGGACATGTGTAATATTTATACCACATGACGCACACAGCACTTTTCTCGCTTTCAAGAAGTCTTGTTGAAATGCCTATAATGTTTTCTTTCACGTTCATCTCCCCCTCCCTTCCTATTCATGGTAACTAAGATTTCAAGGTGAATAGAACTCTGGGTTTCTTACGGCAGCCAGGAAACTCCGCGAGTAAGAGCAAAGTTTTGCCCATGATAACAGTAGTCCGATTAAATGATCCTCGACTAACATTAAGCGTTATAATAGCCTGCCGCATTTACCTCCAAGTCACGGTTGGAAAAGAAAGACGATCTTGGTTGAATAAGTTTCTTAGAAACCTATGTGATTGAAATGCGCCTTGATTCCAAGATCATTGTCCAAAATAGAAAACCTCTGGGTATTTCGAGGTTGTAGTAATCACCGGTGACTTTAAAGCAAAACACAAAACCTCGTGAACCCTTTCATGATATGATAACTTTATTTTCCTAGTTGAAATTACTGTTCAAAAAACTGATCACAGGATATAAAATACAGTAGAACCAGCTCAGCTTATAACGAAAAGCTCAGGACTGAAGGAAGTCCTCGCTAAATCCGGGCGTTCCCTTAATCCATTTTTTACGTGAAAGTTCCCGCCATGTAAAATATGGATATACTTTTATGCTATATATCCATAACAATTGGATATGCAGTCATTTGCAAAAATTTAAAACCACCTGTCAATTTATTAAAAATTAAGATTTGTAAAGAAATAACTAATTACTAGTCAGAGATAGGAGTATTTTAAAAAATGACACCGCAGATGAATACTTACATTCATTAGAACACAAAAAGACCGAAAGCAGTACTTTGTGCGGCCATCTTTGTTTTTTTTATAACGGACAGAATATGATGTGGTATACTCTCAATGAAGGATTTGCAGTAGTCACTTGAAATGTCTTTGCACCACACGTACTTTATCGCGTCAATCAAAGCTTGGGAAGTTGATGGCTGTTTGACTGCTACCTTGTTTTTCAAAAGGATCCACAAATTTTCGATGGGGCTAAGGTCGAAACTGTTACCAGTACAGTCAAGAACAGTTATGTTTTTCCTCTGCAGGTAGTCCTATACTGTCTTTGATATGTGGCATGGAGCACCATCATGCATGAACATTGTGCATCTGCATATGAGTTAACAGCTTCTCATGTAACATTTCCACATAAAAAGGTCCAGTCATGGTAGTGCCTGTCGGCAAAAACGACAATGAAGCAGTTCCGGATGCTGACATAGCACCCCATATCATCTGACTAAGCAGATGCCTCACGGTGCTAACGGTGCATTTTTCGTCAAACTTTTTGCCTTTTGGTTGTCGAGCATGTGCTTCACGTGATTCAAATGGACGCACAGTTGATTCACCCGAAAAAAGAACTTCGCTCCAATTTTCAGCAGTCCACGACTGATGACGCTTCGCAAACTGGAGTCTCTTCTTTTTCATGACAGAGGTTAGTCTAGGTTTATGTACAGGTTCATAAGACGTTAATATAAAATCTTTGCTAAGACGTTGGGAAACAGTGCTGACACTAATATGGCACCCTTTTGAATGCAGAAAGGCCTTGATTTTCGTGCCCGAACTCCTCGAAAAACGCATAACCGTTCGCCTTATGGTATTGACATCACGTGGGGTTGTTTACCTTGGACGTCCACTTCTCTTTAGGTAGCTAAATTCCCCTGTATCTCGATATTTCATGATCGTATTATGAATATCAGTCGAGCTCACATTCACCTTTCTGCTTATGTCACGTTCCGAGTAGGCCTACCCTTCATGATATAAAGTTACTACTTGTGCTCTTAATGACGCTTTTTTTTGCCCATTTTTCGGTATACAGAAAATACGTACAAAACCTTTCAGCAAGCAAATCAGAAGCAAACTGACGCTATGAGGCTTCCCTCAACTCCATCAACAGCTGCCACGATAGGATGATGCAACAACGACAGGATGTGAAGTAATACAGACAGTAGCTGACACAATCGGCAGAAATCTCCTAATACCAACAGGTGGTCTTAAACTTTTGCAAATGACAGTACTTGAAATATTTAATTAATTAACTACATTACTATTATAGTTAACTAATTAAACCTATCAAGTATATTCAATTTGACGGCCACGTGAGACTGACAGCTCTTTAATTACACTACGCACATGAAGTAATGGCAACACAAATCCTCCCAATGCAACGCTGAAAGAGGCAATGGACACAATTCCAGGCATTGTTATCTCCTGTTTCCTCTCCTAGGGCATTCCCATTCCATTACACCCTTATCTCTGTCTGCAATTTTTGCCCAGAAATCAACTTTCATATGCGTGAGCTTCACCCATCCTTTTTTTGCGTAGGTGTAGGTGACCTGTTTTCAGCACTGCTGACACGATACACCCAAGACATAGTTGGGAGTGGATGATGGAGAGAGAATCTTGCACAACTCGCTTGTTGAGCATTTGATGTATTCCACTCCCCATTGCTTTCCTGTCTACATTTTCCCACTAGCACGGAGGGATTCCCTTGCGCTATTGCAGTTTGATCCTGCATGCCACTATTTCTCTTCCTCCATTCCAGGACAATGCGCAGAAAATTTTCTTTGCCTAGTTCAATATGGAATTTCACCAAATTTTATTACTTTGCTTGTTATAAGCGATCATTTTAGCTTTCCTCTCTTTCGTTAACTTCGGGGACTTCATTAAATTTTGTTCGTTAACGATCAAATTAACTTTGAATTAACGTTATACTAAACAAAAGTCCCAGTCCTGCTCGTTAAATCCCAGATCTCGCTAAATACGAGCTCTTTATATGCTGGTTCTACTGTAATTAAGTCATTCGTAGAATAAAACGTAAGTCCTTTATGCTTTTATAGTAAGAACGAATTTTAATTACTTGACTTTTTAGGTTGTCGTAGAGTTCGTGTTAAGCAGCATTGTGCTATACGGCTGCAGTCCTGTGAAATGATTCACACACGGCTTACATCGGACGATTACGTAAGATTTGCTATCGTGTGTCTGTTGTCGCAAACAGACCTTTTAAAGAAGTCAGTAAAATCATGCAATGCATTGATGATGATACGCTTCCAACATAACAGAAATCATTACTCAAGTTATTATTCAAGTTATGAGGATAACGGCTGTGGAATAAATCTCGGTCCTGTGCTCTGACCTTTGACCCTATTTCAATGATATTAAACACAATTGGTTCAGTGTACCTCCGGAACAACATTCTAAAGTTTTGTCGCAATAGAAGCATTTTTAGTCAAGTTATGCGTATAATGGCTGTGGAATAAATCTCGCTCCTGTGCCCTGACCTTTGACATCGTTTCGATGATATTAAACAGAATTGGTTCAGTGTACCTCCGGAACAACATACTGAAGTTTTGTCGCAATAGAAGCATTTTTAATCAAGTTATGAGGATAATGGCTGTGGAATAAATCTCGCTCCTGTGCCCTGACCTTTGACCTCATTCCCATGATATTCAACAGAACCTGTTCAGTAAACCTTCGGAGGAAAAGCATGATAAAGTTTTGTCCCAATCGAAGCATTTTTACATTTTTTTGACCTTTAACCCCATTTCGATGATATTAAACAGACGTGGTTCAGTATACCACCGGAACAACATACTAAAGTTTTGTCGTAATAAAAGTATTTTTAGTCAAGTTATGAGGATAATAGCTGCAGAATAAATCTCCTTCCTGTGCCCTGACCTTTGACCTCATTTCGATTATATTCAACGCAACCGGTTCAGTACATCTCCGAAACTACATGAGGAAGTTTTGTCGCAAGCGAAGCATTTTTTCGTAAGTTATGGCGCATGAGAGCGATGGAATGAATCCCGCTCCTATGTCCTGACCATTGACCCCATTTCGTCCATTTTCAATCGAATTTGTCCCCAGGTTGTCCCCTACGACATAGTAAAATTTCGTCGAAATCGAACCATTTTCACGCGAGTTATCGCGCGGACAGACAGACAGACAGACAAACGGACAAAGCCGGAGCATATACATTTCTTCAACGTAAGGTTGGAAAGCGTAAAAAAGCGATGCTACGGAGATTTTGCGTAAAGACACAGGTGTGCGATTTCGCGCCAAACCGTTTCAGAACGTCTAAATACAGCAGGCCTGTATACCGGGCCCTCGTACGGTGTCTACCATTGTCCATGACGCGTGGAACAGCCTGCTGTAAGTGGTACATATCTCACGTTACTGGTCCTCCGCACTGCTCCAAGTTACAATGCTCACAGATGAAAGCCGCTTTGTCTTTTGTCGGATTTCAAGGGGAATTAACCTGGAAGAAACGTAGAATTGCGTATGATGCCAAAAACAACGTTCAACGGGACAACTTTGACGGTCGCGGCGTCATGATGTTAGCCGATAATATGTTTAGTGGACGTACCGAACTGCATTTGATGGATCAAAAGAACATTTTCAGGCAGTGGTGCTTCAGTGATGTGAATCTTTGCCACGTTCGTCTTTGGTGCTTCAGTGATGTGAATCTTTGCCACGTTCGTTTTTGATGCTTCAGTGATGTGAATCTTTGCCAATTTGCCACGGTGCTGTGGGCCGGGTTTCGATTTTGTGAACATTAATTTCCGTTCTCACCTCTCAGTTATAGAGAGGAAGTATTATCTAATAAGGATATCCATCGGATGGAGTGGCTAACACGCTCCCCTGATCTCATTCCAATCGAACATGCATGAAACACTCTGGGGAGATGTGTTGCTCAAAGTAATCCACCAGAAACCATTCCAGCACTTATATCAGTGCCGTCCAGCAGGAATGGTACGATTCGGTGGCGGTCGTAATGGCGAGGGTCAAAATGTCGACACCATAATGTCAACAGTCAAAATGTGGATGGGGTCATAATGTCGACAGTCAAAAGGATGGCAAGACCCAAAAATACAGGAGATGAGACGTTGCGTCATCTTCTTAAAAACGGTATCCTGCTGTGGGAAGTGGATAGCTATGAAAGGCTGTAAGTGGTTTGACAGTACGTCAACACAGACTTATGCGGTGATGGTGGTCTTAGTAAGTATAAGCGGCCCCAAAATGGCCCACCTACACATGCGCCAGAGTATTCCACCGCCTCCGTTCGCCTGCAATATGCCGTTGAACAGTGAGGTGCCTCGCGTGATCTATGGCACACACGTGATATTGTAGTTAGAAGCTCGATTCGTCGGACCAAGTTTCCATTCTTCCGCGTTGGACAGCTGTTGCCATAGCAGAGACGTGCCATCCTACATAGAATGGTCTTTACGCAAACCTTCGTAGGTTCCCCTTCGTTAAATTCCGTGGCCCTAGCTTTCAAGGCTCCTTTCCACCGTGGCCCTAAGTTTCAACGTTCCATACAGAAGAGGCGACGCTCACATCGTGAATGAACGCCCTGTTCTCGGCTACACTTCCTCTTGCGACTGCCGGTTTTTCTGGTTCTGATATAGCCACGATCGATTAGCTCAGATCGGCTTGTTCACCCATCATCACAGTCGCTGGTACTCTATATTGCCGTTAGGTATTTGACATATTGGGTTGGAAAGAAAATAATGCCTGCAAGGCAACCGAAAAGTGCTAATTACCGTATTTACGAGCACAAATCAGTCCAAAATGTATTCTCCATAGTGTGCCACGACCTGCTCTCATCGTCCGGGCAACTGTTGGTACCGTTCCCGTAGAATTGTGGCGGCTTGGGCGCAAAGATGTGAGTAAGTGCGCGTTCGACATCGTCCCGGTTGGTGAACCGTTGTGCATCCAGGAAGTACTGAAACGACTGGAAAAGGTGGTAGTCACCTGGGGCAATATCCGGAGAGTAGGCTGAGTACGGCAGCAGCTCCAAGCCCAGGTCTCTGAACGTGTAATAAATCTCCAGTTGTGCGTAAGGGCTCGCTCTATCCTGCTGTAGGAGGACGCCCTTGCGGTTCAACAGTGCTGGTCGTTTCCACGTAAGCGATGCGTGCAGATCATCGAGCTGACGGTAGTACACATCGGCGGTGATAGTGGCGTTGTCCGGCAGCAGCTCAAAAGCACGACACCTAGCATATTCCACTTAACAGACAGCAGGACTCTACGTCGGTGTAAGGCGGCTCTGGGAGTCGCCATGGGGCTTCTGTTTTGGGTCCAAGCACTGTTTCTGGGCTCTGGAATTGTTATACTGGACCCATTTCTCGTCACCTGTCACTATGCGATCAAAGAACGGTTAAACTTGGTCACGTGCAAGCACAGGAACGCATGCACTCATGCAATTTGCTTTCTGCTCAACTGTGAGTCGATGGGGTACCCAAATTCCCCTGTTGTACACCTTCTCGAGTTGCACAATAAGAGAGTGATAATGACAGTGTATGTAGTCCCCATCTGTACGGCTAACTCTCTACTAAGTCTCCACTAAGTTCTTCAGCATATCCATATCCACTGTTGCGGGTCTTCTGGCTTTGTGACGGTCTGATATGTCAAAATTTTTATCTCGAAACCGTTCGAACCAACAGCAGCAATGTGATATGCGGCATTGGGGTACACACTGGCAATGTTTCCTACAGCACTTGCGGAGGTGCTATCGGGACGAAACTCATACAGCATTCAGTGGCGGATGTGCTCCTTGTCCACTTCCATGTTGGCTGGCGCTTACACTCTTGGCTTTCTGACGGCTAACTGCCACTCACGTAAGCCACCTACATGCTGATGCCATGCCAATGAGCTGCCTCGGTGGCCAACGTGCGCTGATCGGGCATTACTTTCTTTCTAACCCAATTTTACAGGCCGCAGCGTGTGGCTACATTCCTGTGGCCGGCAGAACATCTTTATGGATGTCTGTACCGTAAATAACGCATTGTAGTTGTAGTGTACATCAGCATTTACGGAACACAGCAGAGAACTTATGATTTCCGAATTTACGAAAATCGGAAAATATCTGAACAGTCTTGAGTTGGTTATATATCTTCGATGAAAAAAGAATCTTTTCATTTCGACTTCCAACAGCAGAGGTATTGTGCTAATTTCACATGAACCCTCGCGCTTACCTAACAGGAGAACGCATCAGAAATTCTGAAAAAATTGTGAATCGTGTTCCTTTTTCGTTATAGCAATCTGCCTTCCGGAACTAACTAACATAAAACAGTAGATAACTTCTGGAAAAAGTAATTTTTCTAGTCCGGTTTCCCAAAGTAGTTGTAGTTTTATTTCTGCTAGCAGCACAGTAAAAAGCATTTGGAAAATGCATGCACCATCTTGCTCACAGTTATAGTAAGCCACCAAAATAAATAGGAACAGTGAAGTTCTGGTTAAACCTGTCTTCAGTCAATCAAATAAAAGGAGTTTTGGATTACATGTTTCAAATACAAAGATATCGTGAGAACTTTTATATGTATATTTACGAGACCGAGCAGGGGCATTCTGTTAGAATGTATGAATAGAAACTATTTGACTTGAAGAATGGGTATGAAGAAATATATCACGGAACGATGTATCTTCTGAAACAAAGATGAAGTTCGTTTCAAACAAGGTTAACATCAAGAATACCTTTAACAGTCTTGATTATAGAAGTAATTTATTTGGATTGTACTCATGCAACTGTGCCCACAGATGTGGAATACTTGACACTCGTACACATACCAAACCGTCAGACACAGAGTTTCGTAGTTGAAGTCCATCGTAAGCACCTTTAGAACTCACACGTCCATTTACGCTATCACGAACCAAAACAACAACTGTTTATTTTTTGTTCTTATCACTGGCGAAATCTTCTCACGGGCAAAGAGCGCGTGAGTAATTGGATCCCGTGTTTCATGAGACCAGGTACGTCCGCTCTCTGGGTAAATAATCCGTCGTTATGCATTGAGGAAAACTCAATCTACACTGTAATTTTTCAATACATTCTTCTCGTGGAAAAATTAGAAAACACAGGGAAAATTTGACTGTGTCTTTTGCTATAGGATCCAAAGAATTCAAGAATTTTTCCAGGGTACATTCCAGAACCGAGAATTTTTCCAGTGTACATTCCAATAGGACAGGAAAGATATTGATAGGAATGCAAGCATATACAGTATTTGAGCCATCTAGCGAGAAGGTCTTGCATATGGAAAAATGAAAATTCTACATCTTGAAGCGGTTATAAAATCCTAGTCAGTCCTAATTTGTGACATTCTTTTCACCGTAGCTAACTACAAAAACCGGAAAACAAAATTGGTGCAGATTTACATTTAATGGATATTAAAAGCGATTTTTTTAATATGACAGACAGTTGGCAACACCTTTTTCAGGGTATGAAGTGTTTTCTTAAATGAAAACAAAAGATCGGGAATGCAATAATGAATTTTTGTGGCAGCATTAGCTTAACAAAATCGAAAGTCTGGTTAGTATAAAAAATGGATTATTTGAAATTTTCAAAGTTTATATAATAATAAAGAAGTGGAAAATGTTACATTGTCTACCAACCGCCCCCCTCCCCCTTGCCTCCCTGGTTTCATTGGTCTCCTAGAGGGAGGAATGACCGATGACATAAACATTCTATTTCCTATACATAGCTATGTATTTAAATGTAACGTGTTTAATATTGTTTTTAAATTATTTTTAAATTCTTTCTTTAATATTGAGAAAAATAACGAGCTTAATGAAGACGTCATTCTTGATGCAAATTAAATTGACAATTACTCAGAAACTAAATGTTATACATGAAATCATTAGGTACGTCCCACGAATATACCATGCGCATGATGTTTTATGTTCTGTAAAAATTTGAAGAAAGTAATTGGTGATTTTAATGGACCTCCGAAAGTCTGTTCCAATTATCTAAGAAATAATTTAGCGACAAAGATTCTGTTTCTGAGAAATATTTTTAGAAAATTTTCTATTTATCAAGAATATCTATTTTATTTTATTTTACTTATTGTTCTTGAAAGCAAACAAAGGCGAGTTTCTTCTCCTCTGTAGAAAATCAAAATTGAAACATCCACAGGCATTTGCTTCTTTCTACCAATTAGTCTCAGCTTGTTGTCAAACAGAATCTAATGAATATGCAATCAGTTTGGGGCCGCTCATTTTCAGAATTCATCGCTGGTTGTTCGAGAAGGAAAAGCGATGGGAAGATTCTGAGATGACAAAGATGTGGTCGTTTAAAAATTGTGGAAATATGTAACAGATACTGGCGTGCAGATCTGAAGGTTGCTAAAGTCATTCCGAATAATTACTTGTGGAATATCGTGTTCTGTGTCGCTAAGAACAAAGTAATTAATGCCCGAGAGGTTGCGACGAAAGTATTTTGAGAGCACATATCGGTATTACACAACATTGATGTGTCACCGTGCTTGCTTTAGAAGTTATCTTAATAATAAATGCACAAGGATCTTCAATGAAAAAAAATACTTTCTTTTTTTTTATGTAGCAATCCGATAGCAAAACCAGCAATTAACAATTTATATTTTTCCACGTCTACGAGGAGAAATAGGATATGCAGTGTCATTAATTAAGATACATAAAGATAGCATGTACAGTACGTTCTTAAAGATTCATGCAAACTAATAAACTATTCCTTGCTAATTGGAATGTATATGTATTCTTACTGCCCATAATAATAACAAGGGTTAGTTTGTCCTCTGCTGCTCTGGTGGCTAAGTGTTTCTGACTAATCGTCCGAATTGGGTCTAAAGCCATCTAGAAAATACAAGTCCATGACATTAGAAAGATGAATTTCCTTTTAGTGATACCACTTAAAAATAAAGATTTCCGATTGCAATCGTTTCCAATGCTGTCGTGTATGACGTCTGATACGACACCGACGTATCAGGCAATGTAACTTGAGAGTGACGTCACAAAAGAAGGAATCTCGTCTCTTCAATGTCACGCCTTGTACTTTCTAGGAGGCCTTAGGTGGGCCCTTTTATTCATTAATATACGTAAAAGTTACACGTGCAGTATGTTCTGAAAAATTCCTACCAAGTCATAAAAGTTTTTCTGATTAAAATTTATATATTTTTGCTACCAATATTATTTGATAAGTTTGCAGTCCATACTGAAATCCCAGCTGGGTTCTGCGTGTGGTCACCAAATATCGTGTAGCACAGCTCCCGATGTTCACAAAACGGCGCCACTCGGCCCAATGACTCATGAAGGTCACTACTCTCGACCGCTGCTCGCGCATCCGCGTGCTGCCACCTGTTGGCGTGCTACGTACCTAGTCTCGGAACTTTTTGTTGCGCTACGTATTGTCACAGACAAAACCCACAATCAACCTGACATTGTAATTGTAGACAAAAGAAACAAAACTGCAGAAGACACAATTGGTAGATGTAGTGGTTCCACTTACGGAAGACCTACAGAGAATAATAGTATCTGAGAAAATCTCGAAATATGAGAACCTGCTAATAGAAATCCAAAGGGTATGTATGGAAACAGTGCATGACTCAAATCGTACCAGTTGTCATTTCGATAACCGCAGTAGTACTAAATAATTTTCTGAAAAATCTCGAGGAATTAAGATTGCCACAGAGGCTGCTTCACCCAATCCAAAAGGCAGTCATTCTACAAACCTACCATATCGCTTTAAAATTCCTGAATTCCCAGGCTTGAGATGAATGTCTCCGCCTTTTGCTCAGCAGCTCTATATAGCTGAGAAAGTCGACGGCGAGAAAAATAATAATATAAAGGGGTGCTGATACGTCCTTGGCTTTGTAAAGAAAACCACAAGCTACGGAATTGAAAAAAGTTATTTACTCTACATATTCTCCCCTAAGCCCCCACACTTATGACTTCGCTGATCTAACTTTTTTAATCCATCAAAAAAAAAAAAAAAGAAAAAAAAACTTTTTCTGTTGAGCTGCAAACCACTCGTCCGCAGCTGCTGTGGCCTCCTCAATGCTTGAAATCTTTCTTCCTTGAGGTATTTTTTCAGGTTAGAAAAGAGGTAGGTAGCTCGAAGGGGCAAAATCAGCTGATGAGTAGGTGTTTCAGAATTTTAAAGTGAAGATCAACCAATTTCTGCTCCGTAATGGCCGCTTCGTGAGCAAGGGCGTAGTCAAGTCAATGCGAGAGCCCACCCTGAAAACGGTCTTGCCCACCTAGTTCAAGATATGCCATATTTTAATTGTGTTTTAACTTTAAAATATAATCTGGAATTTGTCAAGGAATAATGACTCCGGTGTTTTTCGTTGTGTAACCCTACGTATTTCCCCCTAGAAAATACGTTTTTCCTTCTCCGTAGAAATGTTATCACATCCGCAAGGCCATGAAAATTCAGATGTTCTCCACTCGTCCACTCAATTTAAGCCTTGTTTTCAAGTTAGCATGACGGTGCGAATGAAGAGGGTGAATAGGAATTCACTGAGGTCAGTGAATTGAATTGAATTGAATGAAAATTCTACCACACAACACAGTACATTTATATCTAACAAAACACAAACATAAAAAATTTACATATGTACTAAACTAAATTTAAATATTAACACAATGGAATAAAAACATGAAGTCACAGTAATATCACAAAGATCAATATAAATTAATAGCATTTAGTACTAATTATTTAATCCAAGAGAAAACAAGAGCTCAACCACCTCAAATATATCTAGTATAATAATCATAAACATACAAGCACTAATCCCGTTTACAATTGACCAAAAAAAGATCCAATGTAATTTATTAAAAAAAATAACATAATGTACTATGAAACTGTAGCATGGAGCCAAAAAAAAGGCTTAAATTTAAGCCTGTTGAGCCCCTATTTCCAAAGGTAGATGTGTCTGGTCAAAACGATAAAGATAGCATCATTAAAAATACGACCGGTGTTGAGCATACAGTAAAAGAAAGAATACAGGAACTCAAACAAACAACAAAAACTCTCGTAACAGTTTTTTTAAATACCCTAGAGTCCACAATTTCCCTGATATATAATGGCAGTCTGTTCCACTCACGGGGTCCAGCTACAATAACACTGTTATGCAGCAATCTTGTGCGTGCCCTATAGGAACCACGAAACTCGTATGACCTCGAGTATCATGTGAATGGGAGAAAAGATGTAATTGCAACAGTTCAAGATACCTGTTCGTGTAGACTCCGTCATGCATAAGTAGTAATAACCTGAAAATAAATATTTTATCGAAGGGAAGTATGTCATAATGACAATAAATATTACCAGTATTTAAAGATGAATTGAATTGAGTTGAATTAGTAAATGCTCTGGTAATAAGGAGACTAATAAATCCGTTTATTGGCGTAGAAAAAACAGTAGGGAACAAAAATTCTGCTAGCTTTCACCACATACGGGCGGCTTCATCAGGCAGCTGTTTAGTAAACGATAAACAGAAATGTGAAACGTGCAAGTTAATCATACTAACTTGAACTGCTGAGGGGACTGTGCAAGTTAATCATACTAACTTGAACTGCTGAGGGGACTGTGCAAGTTAATCATACTAACTTGAACTGCTGAGGGGACTGTGCAAGTTAATCATACTAACTTGAACTGCTGAGGGGACTGTGCAAGTTAATCATACTAACTTGAACTGCTGAGGAGAATGTGCAAGTTAATCATACTAACTTGAACATTTCCCCTCAATCCTAATCCACGAAAACATGTTTTTTAAGATCATTCTCCTAGGCATGAAATCTTGTTTTAATCAGGGCGTTTGATTGGTGCCGGTTGCAGTGTGTTATCATGCGGGTATGTAATTCTTTAGGTTTTACTAATTTTATTAAAAATAGATAGATGGAACATTAACAAAAAGCGACTCCAAACTTTAGACTCTTTTGTTTTCCAAAAAAGTACAAAAATTTCAACAGTTCCACAGTTCCAATATTAATGAGTACGTATCCAGGAAAGAGAAGGGGGGGGGGTATTGCGAATACCTTTGCAGCCTGTAGAAAAAGGAAAACAAATTCTTTATCTCAGTGTTTTGTAAATAAAGTTGCTATCGAACTTGCTCCAGCAAAAATATAACCCGCCCACCCGTCGCTCATTCTGATTTCGAATGCTGTCGACGTCCCTGTTTGTGAGGAGAGGCCTTGTCTTGAAGAAACTTCCTTCTGTTCCCGAAGACGAAGCTGAAGCTCAAGGATCGCCGTTTTGAAACCGTGGACGAGATCCAGCGCGAATCGCTGACGGTGCTTGACACGATTCGCGATCAGGACTTCCAGGAAGTTTTCCGACAGTGGCAAAAACGCTGCCCAAGGAGACTTCTTTAAGGGAGATCATAGCCAGACTTAAGCAACGTAAGCACTTTGTTGTTTATCGGCCTAGTCTTGGAACTCTTTGATCGGACCTCGTACATCGATCCACGTTTCATCGATAGTTACAAGACGGTTCAAAACTACCACGGGATTCCGCCGAAATCAGTCCAAAGTGACTTAGGAAGAATCAATACTCACGCTTCTGGTCAGTATTGAGACAATTGGAAACCCATTTGGCTGAGAGCTTTCTCATGTCTGAAATATCGTGAATAATATAGATTACTCGTTCTCGGGATATCGCCAGGGCATCCGCTATCTTTTTAGTAGATATTCTTTGATCATCCTGAATCATGGAATGAATGGCCTCTGCATTTTTTAGCACGTATTTTGTAAAAAATGATCGTGCTTATGTTATCGGTTTGTCCGTCCGTCCGTCTGTACCCACAATATCTCTGCAACTATAAGTCCGATTTGAAAAATTCTTTTTGCATTGGGAAGCTTGAAATATGCGAATGATGATCTTTTATTTCGTTTTTTTTTACGATGTACAATTTCGCCGCTGGAGGGCGTAAATGCAGATGATGTCGAATTCAAAAATACGTTTTATTCCACATATTTGCTTCTAAACATCCGATTGGAAAAATTCTTTCTGCACCGGATTAAGCTCTTGATGGGAAATCCTTTGCACGTAATTAAAATTTTTTGTAAAAAATGGTTTGGCCACCAGGTGGCGTAAGTCTTAATTTCCGCTTCTGACGTATTTGCAGCAATATATGAGCTTCTAAAATCTGGATTGAAAAAAGTAATTTGTTGACCGATACTACTCATGTCAACAAATCTTTTAGGAATATTTTCTTCTTGAAATAATGCATGATTTCTACGCCAGGGGCGTAGATGTATATTTTATTTTTGGCAATATCTCTACTTCTAGGCGTCCGATTTGGAAAATTCCTTCTTTGTTGGATAGCGTTTCCGATGCGAAATGTTTTTCCTAAAAATTCAAAATTTTCAAGTAAATCATAGATTTTCCGCTAGGGGGCACAAAGGCAAATTGCGTTTTCTGCGTTATTTCTGCTTCTAAAACTCCGATGTGAAAAATTCTTCCTGTATCGCATACAAGACCTGATGGAAAATATTGTTCACATAATTTCTAATGTTTGGTAAAAAATGGTTTGGCCACCAGGGGGCATAAGTGTTAATTTCTGCTTCTGATGTATTTGTAGCAAATTCTGGGCTCCTGAAAACTCGACTACAATTTTTTCTTTCTTGGACCGATACCGCTCATATGGAAAATCCTTTTGAGAATACTTTCTTCCTAAAATAATGCATGGTTTTCCCAACAGGGGACGTAAAGTAACATTTTATTTTTGTCGATATCTCTGTTTCTAAGAGTCCGAGTTGAAAAATTATTTCTGTGTTGGAGAGCGTCTCCTGTGCGAAATGTTTCTCGTATAAATTAATGTTTTTCTTAACACACAAGTCTGCAACCAGAGGGCGTAAACTCACGATTCCGTTTACAGCATCATCTAAGGGATTAAAAACCCGATTGAAAAACTTCTTTCTTCCGTCAGATACTATTGTTTTCCATACCGGCTTCATTGATTTTGAATAGCTTTGAAAAATTTAATTTGCGTCAGAATGGATTCAAAAGACGTGCTAATTACACCCGAAAATTAGGTGTCATCTTTCTTGTTGGAATTGTTACTTGAGCTGGTCTCCCAGAACGTTCTTCGTCTTCGGTGCTCAAATGTCCTGTTCTAAACCTAGCAACCCAATTCTTGACTGTGGAGTAGGAAGAGAACTTATCAGCTAATACAACCGATATTTTACCATAAATTTGTTTGGCCGAGTTCCGTTTTAGGAAAAAATATTTCATCACTGCTCTGCACTCTTTTGCTGTGAAATCTTTGCTGTTTTGCATCATCGTAACTTCAGACCTGCAAAAAAAAAAAAAATTGAAATGATCAGGCTACAAAAAAGTTTTATGAGGCTAAGAGTATAAGAAATGGGAAAAGCCAAAGACTTATCAGCACCCCTACGTAATAATATATCAACCGGATTTCTGCACATTCGCTTTCGGTAAAACATTCATAAATAGAAATAGCTACTTTAGGTCAGTGCTACGAAATATATCAAACTATGCACAAGACATTTCTGATAACGGAAGATATCCAAAGCAAAGGAGATTTTTCAAATTGAGTTATTAGAAACGGCGACACGGTCCAAGTATTGTACTTGGACCGTATTGCCGTGAGCTCTTACACCCCCTTGCGGCAAAACTGTATGGTACAAAAATTGGCGAATATATGAAAAAAAATATGCCTTATCTGTAGCAAAACGAAATTTTTAAATTGGACTTTTAGAAGATGAGATATTACAGAGATTTACACTAACGCTCTTTAGAGGGAAAGCCAAATGATTATTTTGAGAAAAAAGTGTACGCATAAATGTTTTCCGCGGTAAGTGGCGTCAGACTGAAATTTTTTTACCTCAGTTAGATTTCTAGAATCGAAGTTGCCATTGCAGACATGTTAAAAACAGAAATACGCACTTATACCCTCTAATGGCAAAGCATTTTGACACAAAATACAGAGGATGTTCAAACAGTTTTAGAAGATTTTTGATGAGAAATTACAGAAAATAAAGGAAGTTCAAAAGAATTGTGATTGGCAACAGCGTGTTAGATAAACACGAAGGAAACATCTGCAGCAGTTAAATATTGTCTGCTAAGAAAATGGCGCATGTAAACAAGTTGCGGATAGAATGTTATGTTTTAGCTCTTTCAGAAGGGAAATATTCTTATTCTGTAATTAAAAAACGCTGTGAAAATCATGAGCAAATCTAAATGTCAAATAAGTAATAATATTAATAATAGAGAGAAAACTCGTCAAACGTTGCTTTTAACAGGAAAAATAACTCCAAGCGAATATCCAAAGAATTTGCGACTACTTTAAAAGGTCTCTGGTCTTAAAAGAAAATCCACCGACCCAAAGAACAATCGCTAAGTTGTTAAAAATATCTACGTCAACTGTAAACAAGGTATGAAACAGATATTTGAATCTGACAAAAAACCCCATCATAACATTATGTTCACCGCGTTTTTGCCTAAGCACGTGACTAAGCCAGAATACGGTTTAAACTTCTTTATGAAAATCACTTAACCGAAGACAGATGGAAATTTATTGTGACTATTCATGAAGCATGTATCTACTTAAAGGACTGTAACAAAAAGAAATCGATTTACTTTCGGAAAAGAGCAGAAATAGACTTACAAACTTCGTTCCAAGAATCCAAAGAATGCTTCAGTAAAGGATTTATGATTATTGGTGTTTTCCCGTACAATGGTGGGGAAATTAGGGTTAAGAAAAGTTGAAAAAAATGTTAAGATCATTTCGATATATTACCAAAATAATATTTTAGCTTCTACATTTAAAGATGAAATTACCATTCCTTTATCCGCAGAGCCTTCGAAGAGTAGTATTCAATCAGGAAAAGGCTACATATATCCAAATCCACACTCGATTTCTTGAAAAAAAGAAAAAGGCGGTATCCATTTGCTCGTATTCTTCAAAGTCCTCTGATGTGTCATCAATGGACTACTTTAACTCGAACTGCTAAAATGAGCGCTTTCTAAACGCAGATTTAAACAATGATTGGAATATGGAAAGCAGTGGAATAAAATACCACTATCAATTTTAAGAAATGGCCTGTAATCTTGGAAATTTATATGAAGGTTTACAGCTCAGAGAAAAGGTCCTATGAGATAGGACATTTAAGAAAGAAATAATTATATTTTAATCATTAATTATATTGCTGGAAAATCGTTCTAAAAATGTGTGAACAGCCTCTGTATTAAAAATGTATGTAAACTATTCATGATCGTGACCTCTAAATAGCTGAATAAGGATTTTTAAAATTTTATTTTTAGAACTAAGTTTTCGGGGAAAATATAATATATACCCATTAACGCCCTTCTGGGGGTAAAACCATGAATTATTTCAAATTGAAAGTGTACGTAAAAGGGCCTTCCTGGTAAAAGCTTTCGACAGATAAAAACAATTGTGAACTTTTTGTTTTGAAGAAATTATATAGAGTAAAATATACTTTGAATTTAAAATCAGGTGCATTTACTTTCCCTAGTGGTGAGGTTATACATTGGAAAAAGACTAAAACGTGTGGATCATCCTTCTCACAGCTCAGGCTTTGGACCCCAAAAAGATTTTTCTCAAGTTTGACTAATAGTCGGAGAGATATGGACGGATATAGTGACACCGCAGCACGTCTTGTCCAAAAAACGTGCTGAAAAAGTGTTTTCAAACATTAACTTTGAAGCTATCTTATTGTTTACCCAGTAAAAACGAAAATAAATAAATGAATAGGTAAAAGAAATTGCAGCATGATCTTTTGGCCATAATCACTCACAATATTTTTTATCACCTCCCAGATGACGCGAGGGATATATCCCTGGGGTTTTGGTATTATAAAGGCGGTACTCGTCGAGTGATTTCTGGGTGTCAAGATTTTTTTTTTTTTGAAAATTTCTTTCGTGACGGAAAGCACTGTCTACGACTCTAACAAAGGCCGTCGATAGTTCATGATCTACTCATAAACATAATAACTATATTTTCCCAGCAGAGTTCCCTGATATTAATAATTAAGAAACCGCATTCTAGTTTTGTTGTCTTCAGGGGAACGATTGAGTTAGAATGATGTTCAGACTATTTAAGTGACTGTCATCAATGAGCTCATTAGAATCTAGGTTGAACCTATGGAAACAGAAAAGAAAAATCTTCAGCATTTGTCTTCTGTGAAAGAGACGATCAAACCATTACGAACATTCCTCGCTTCACTCACAAAAATTTTCCAAATGGAATCCCTGATTAATATCACATATTATCTGAAAATGTAACTCATTAACCATCTAGTTTGATAATATAAGAGAACATCCCGTAATGACCAGTTAGTTTCATCATTGTTATCTAAGCATTAGTTTGTTATATGCGCATTTTTACACTCTGCAAATTTTGTCGGGATTTAAAGATTTCATTTACTAACGATATACTTCTCGATCTTTTTTCTACAAAGTGCAATATATCGAAAATCGAACAAAATTGACCGTAAAGATTGAAGTTTATTCTAGTTTAAATTTTGGCTATTTTTTCACTTTTTTTTTCAGTTTTACTTAAATAATGAGATACGATATCCAAATACACCTATCATATTATGCAGCTAATACAACCAATAAAATTTTGTTGTTTGCATATTATCTTCGCTCAAATACATCTGTGAAAAAAGATATGTTGACCGGAGCTGCAAAACATCCTCGAAGCTTATGGAATGTTTGACATATCATCATCGAAATTTTGATGCCAGCCCAGTTACAAAAATGTCTTTCTCTACAAAAAAAGTGCTGAGAGAAGGCTGAAGTTACACGGGTCTGGTTCATTTGCCCGACGTTTACTTCACCGAAGGGTTACTTGACCGAAAATCATTTCACCAAAAAGATTGTTTCACCGAAAGATCACTTGATCGAAACGTTCATTTCACCGAAGGGTCACTTGATCGAAAAGTTCATTTCACCGAAAGGTCTCTTTACCTAAAAGTACATTTCATCGAAAGCTCATATCACCAAAGGATCAGTTTATCGAAAACTTTGGATTTCATTACAGGATCTGTTGAAGCATGGTGGAAGTTAGGCAGACAGACAGACCACCGAAACGTTAGTGGATCATACTCAAATTGCACTTTTGATTTCTCCGTGTCATAGAGAACGCAAAGATTTAGTTTTAAGACAAAAATAATTAGTTTGAAGTCCCTAGGCCTCGGCTTAGGCCTTTTTAGCAAATTTTAATCACGTTCATAAGGTTCACATAAAACTCATGTTCAGTGCTCATGTTCATAAGGTTTATATAAAAATTAAAATTAACAATGTTGCACATTTTTACAAAAAAAAAAAAAAAAAAAATTAGGTCCCTAGGCCTTACCATAGACCGTTTTACCCAATTTTAATCATACGAACTCATGTTCATAAGGTTTACATAAAAAGTCAAGTTAATAATGTTGCACTTTTTTTCAGGCAAAAAGAATCAATTTTAGGACCCTAAATCTCGGCTTAGGCCTTTTTAGCAAATTTTAGCCCTGCGTGCTCATGTTCATAAGGTTTACATAAAAAGTTACTTTACATTTTATCTAATGCTTATGAATATGAGTAGGATTAAAAATCTGTTAAAATGGCCTGTATCTAGGCCTACGGTCAAAATACTGTATTTATGTTTTGTGATTCAGTAAAAGTGGAACATTATTTACTTGATTTACTATGTAACCCTTATGAATATGAGCTCGGGGGATTAAAATTTGACAAAAAGGCACAGATCTAGGATTTATAATTAATGTTATATTTCGAAAAACCTACTCATGTGGTATTTCATAGAAATTAAAAGTGTATTTTTTATACAATCCTATAATTGTATCTCATATTATGTGTAACGTGGGTATCGTTCACTTGATCGAAAATTAATGAAAAAGTTGCATATCGTGTTATGTATGACAGATGTGTACTCCCATACGAATATCCTATAATGTTTAAGTGGCCAGTATTTCAAAAACCCGCACCACACTCCAACACGTCTCTAACAACAAAATTCTAAGATTTCGATAAACTGACCATTCGGTGAAATGATCTTTCGATATAATGAACTTTTAGGTAAAGTAATCCTTCGGTGAAATGAACTTTTCGGTCAAGTGACCCTTCGGTTAAATGTACCTTTCAATCAAGTGATTTTCGGCGATGTGGATTTCGATCAAGTGAACGATACCCACGTTACACATATAAGACCGAGAGAGAAACGGAAACAACAACAACAAAAAAACGAAATATCGTTAACCATGCAGCTTGCTTACAGTGCATGCTGGTGCAAGATTTGGAAACCACGAGATAGTAAGACGAACTGCACTCCTACGTCTTGCAGATTTTGCATTACCTGCGCAGTCTCAGTAGCTCTCAAACCAGCCGGTTTATTACCGCACAGTCTAATTAAAATCAACGTGAAAAGTAAGGAATTTAATAATATGCTTCTACACTGAAAGATCTGTAACCAACAAAAAATAGGCGTGGAAAAATCTCCACAATAGGGGCTAGAGGCATGGCCGCACGCATACAGGGGGACACCTACTCTCCCCTGAAAATCTGATCGTGCCATTTCTGCTCCTGGTAGATATTTTAGCGATAAACATTAATTCAAATTGCTAATTTTTCCATTGAGCTCCTGAATGCGTGTGTATGATGTAGAAGTAGGGAAAACATTTGGAATTTACAGTGAAAAGTACTAATATCGAATTTTTGCATTAAATGTTGGTGCATAGTACACATACGCAAAATCAGAAAAGTGTGAAAGAGAAAGAATGAAAAATATGGTATCATCCTTTGCAGCAGCCATTTGTTTCTACGCAAAGATCTCTCGAAGTTTTTCCAGAATATTATCCTCAGGATATTCTTTTCCTTCGTGGTGACCAATTGAGTGATCACTGGGAACCCATGGCGCATGGAGTACAAGGAACTAAAAGCTTCAAGGCTGAAAAGGAATGATACTTTTCATTGCCCCAACAAGCTGTCTAGTTTCATTTATGTTGTGTTCTTCTGGTTTTCCATTAAATATATGAGTAGAGTGTCTGGTAAAAATGGTAAAAACGGTCAGAAAAGAAGAAAGCACAGTGGAATTTTGTATATGATGTTTATGTATATTATATTCAGTTACAATCATAGGCGCCGACTATGGAGGCGGGGGGGGAGCAAGATGAATCTTGCACCTCCAATAATTTTACTAGGGAGGCAGTGCCCACTCAATAATTTTCGCCCTGTTTAAATAAGTTGTGTGAGCATGTCATTTTCGAAATGTGTGTTTTCCCATACAATTGAGGCTATCGTATTGCTGTGCTAATCGCAAAAAATGCATTTCTTTCCTTTATAAAATTGTATTATTTTTTATAAGATGGACCAAGCTCGATCTTATGAGGCAAAAGAGATTTATTTCCAAAAAAATTAATAACTATAAAAATAAGTAAAAACCATTTTTTCCCATATTCATCATTGCTCATTTAATAAGAAATTGAATTTCCAGCACCGTATTGTGGTTGACATGTTCTCGTGATATGTGGTAAATGTTTACGACAATTACCAAAAATAAAATAATTAAAAATACTCAGAAAAGTATATCCTCTAGCGCCTTTATTTATCTATTTATTTTTTGCGCTTCTCGTTCTTTGTTTGAGTAATCGCGCTAATTTCTCATATTTTTTTATAAAGGTTTGGAAATAAAATCTATCTGGATATTTTTATAAAATCACAGGCTGTATTATATTTTAAAAAATATTAATATTCATCGAAAGAATATTCCTCTTGCCTTTGTTCATTTGCTTATGAACAATCACAATTGCATTATAAAATATACGTCGAATTTCGTAGTTTATCTTTTTGCCCTTGTTTTATTTTCCTTTTGACAGTGGAAGGGACTCTCCCCGTCCCAAGTCCGATTTCTGCACGCCTGCCCCCCCCCCCCCCTCTCCAATAATTTGGTGAAGTCGGCGACCCTGGTTACAATTACTGTTTGCTCCCCTCCTGAAAATTAAGCTATATGAGCAGCACATGGATAGATGCACTGTTTCAGTGTGTGGCCACAAAAATAAGAACTTTCATAATAATATAACTGGCCTAGAAATAAAATGAACAAATGGGGGAAATTAGTCAGTAGTCCCGGTGGATGAGTTGTCTGAGGCGCTGGACCCTGATCATTCGTCCGAGATGAACGCCAGATCAGACATATGTGGTGCGTTTGTCCGATGGCGCTGTCTATATCCTCTCCACGCCACCCCGGTGGCGCAGTGGTCTAAGGCGCTGGCCTCTGATCATTCGCCCGTAAGGGGTCCGGGTTTGAATCCCGGTCGGGCAGGGATGTTGTGTTTGTCTTACGGCGCTGGCTCTCTCCCTTCCCTGGAACCAGTGACCCTAAATTAGGGACGGGCGACTGCTTATAGCCCATTGAGTTGCTCACGGTGGTCGTTAAACGTCCAATCAAAAAAAAAAAAAAATATATATATATATATATATATATATATATCCTCTCCACGGAACCAGTGGCTCCAAATTATGGACGTCCGGCTGCTTACATTCCTCTCAGTTTTTCATGGTGGTCGTTAAATCCTAAAGAAATCGTAGCATAATATTTTCTCAAGATTTTTGAATTATCAACAAAAAAAGTAAAACATTTTCAGTGTCTTATTCCGCATAACTTCCGTTTTAAATAAAACATAAGTGCAGCAGATTCTTTTCCTTCTTCGCATTGCAATTCTCTAAGGTTAACAAACCTGGTGCCTACGGTATTTTAAATGCGTCTGAATTGTTATTGTACATTTACTTTTGTGCATATCGGCGTTTGTGATTTCTAACTTGTATCTTTGCGTAGCATTAACAGATCGTTAACCTCTCAACAGCGTGGACCTTTCCTTTGATCACCGGAAGCTCAGTGAATGGACTGTGAGTTGAAAAGAAAAAAAAAAAAAAAGAAATAGCGGAGCGAACGAGAGAGAGAGAGGAAAAGGCCACTTCCTATGGTCAGATAATACGGGTCATTTAGCATCTGCAGTACCGTGGTCGATAATTTAGTCGAAACAAGCTTATTCATCCCATTCATTCTTTGAGATCCCCTCTGTGTTTGGCTGACCTATCGGAAAGGGTGCATGTATTTTCCCTTATATTCGCGAGAGCCCTTTCCTTTTTATATTCCCCACTTGGGTCTCACACGCCACGGCGGAGAGTGCCATGTGTTCTCGTCATCAGTCATGGTCTGCCTGCTTAGTGTGCATCCCACCACCACAATTCCGCAGCTTGACCTACAATAGGTCAGTGCGTCGAGATCTTTCCCTGGGGAGTTGTTTGACAATGGACTGCTTGACAAGCATTTTATGGGAGCCTGGTGTAAGCTAAAACGCGGTCTTTTTCGCTTGGGAATTATTTATTATGACGACTATTAGTCACACGTTTATTATTTTTTTATGATTCGATTTGGAACGAATACTGGAGGGATATCGAGTGGTCGAGTCTTTGAGGGCTTGGACTTGTGGCTTCCCGTGTTGCTGAGCCTGAGTTCAACTTTCGCGTTATCAGTGGCAGATCCAGGAGTTCTGACGGGAGGGGCGAATTTGACAAGTTTATTTACAGGTGCAGATACTGAGAGGGACCGAGGAACCGCCTTCCTTCATTTTTATCATCATTCTCAACCATTATCATTCCACTGCTGTGTGAAGATCTCCCCAAGTTTCTTCCACAACTTTCCGTCTCTTACATGCAGTCAGGGGCGGCGGAAAGTGAAATTCGTTGACCGGGCCCGAAGTTTCGAATCGTGGTGCGCCCTCTACTTTCCCGGAACAAACAGAAGAATAACAATGTCTAAGCAGTGGCGCACCTACAGGAGTGGCTGACACCCCCCCCCCCCCCGCTGATAGAGTGGAAAATTATTATGTCGCAGTTTGAAACAAAAGGTCACAATACGCGATCTACATATACTTCTTAATCATGTACCGTATAAGTATAACATATAATAATTATAAAGGAGTAGTTCTGTTAAATAAATTAGAAAAATCTAACAAGGAAAACAATTTCACTGCTTCTTCTAATCATTTAACTTTCTTGTACTGTAACATTAGTAGTAACTGGATAAGAATAAATGCACAAAGTCAACCTGCTTAATTGTTACAGCACCTGACTACTTTTCCCGGTAAATTTAGGGGAGGGGCTTGTTTTACCTCCACCTTGGAAAAATTCCGTGTGCCAGGGAGCACGGGCTCCTCCCTTGCGAAATTTCTGGGTGTGCTACTGTACCTAGAGGAACTTCCTAAGGCACATCGCAACAAACGCACATATGTCAAATAAAAAAATAATAAAAATAAAAATCTTGGATGAAATTATTGACCGGGGGGCCGCCACTGCATGCAGAGTTTCTTTCAGGCATACATCCAGGGGGCGAAGCCCTCCCAGAAACGACCATTCGCCCCCCGGAGACATTTTAGGTTACCAAGCCAAATTTTAATAAATTCAGGCTATGATGAAAAAGGAAGTTTCGTTTCTTTTTATGTTACAAATATTTCTCCAATTATAATTTTTTCAATATTTGTTCAAATGGTACTAGTTTTAGTTCATTTTATTAAAAAGTGTATTACGACGCATGGTATTCTTCAAAATATAATAAGTAGATTAATCATACCTAATTGTCTGGGAATCGTGATTCAACAAGAATGCATTTTAATAGATAAAAATTTCAAGCCTGCGGAACCTCCCCTGCCCCCCCCCCTCCTTTAGCTGAAAAATGATGAGAAAAGGAAGTTTTGCTCTATGAGTTTTCTGCAACCTTTGTATGTCTCTTTTAGTTAAGGTCCACGCCTCTGCACCATACGTAAGCACTGGAAAGATGCATTGATCAAACACTTTCCTTTTAAGACATAATGGCATATTGCTTTTGAAAATTATGCTGTTTCTTCCAAAAGCTCTCCAGGCAAGTTTTGTACACCGATTAATTTCTTCACCAATGTGACCCTCACTTGATATCTGCTGTCCAAGATAAACGTGCGTGTCTGTTATCTCCAGCTTTTCTCCATCAATCGATAAATCTTCATTTCTTGTAAAAGCATTAAACATCACTTTTATCTTCTGAAAGTTCATTTTTAATCCCACTTCTTTACTCTTGTCAGCAAGTTCCTGGATCATACTCTGCAGCTCTGATGGGGTAGTTGCAAAAATGACTACGACATCAGCAAAACGAATGTGGGTTAGATAATCTCCATTAATCTTTATCCCCTTGTTTTCCCAGCTCAGCGACTGAAAATTACACCCTCCAATGTGGCATTAAAGAACTTTGGAGATATGGTGTCACCTTGTCTCACTCCCTTTCCAATTTTTATGTGTGTTGTATTTTCAAACAGCCGAATCTTTGCACTTGCATTTTCATAGATGTTATTAATAATATTAATGTATGCATCTTCAATACGGCAGGATTTCACAGCCATTGTAACTGCTGATGATTTCACCGAATCAAAGGCTTTTTCATAATCGATAAAAGCCTTGCACAATGGAAGTTCATACTCCCTCGCTCTTTCAATTAGTTCTCTAAGTATGTGGATATGATCTATTGTGCTGTAGCCACTCCTGAATCCAGCTTGTTCTCTCGGTTGAGCAATCTCCAGTGTTACCTTCAAGCGGTGTGAAAGAACTTTAGTGAAGATTTTATAAATCACTGATAGGAGGCTGATAGGTCTGTAGTTCCTGAGATCCTCAATGTCACCTTTTTTATGTAGCAGGATCATTGTAGCGTTGTTTCAATCCTCAGGAATCTTCCCTTCATTAAGGCATCGAGTGAAAATTTGGGCTAATACTGTTTCGATTTCTCCACTTGCTTCTTGTATGATGTCTACAGTAATTCCATCTTCTCCTGGAGCTTTTCCCCGTTTCATGTTCTTGATTGCATGTGCAACTTCTGCTGGGAGGACTGGAAGAACTCTGGTACTGGTACCTTTCATGATGTCTGGAGTACATGTATCATTCCTTTCATATAATTTGGAGTAGAAATCTTTCACTCTTGTAAAAATTTCGCCTCTATTTTTTGTTACAGAACCATCTTCTTTTCTCAGTGCCATTACTTGTTTTCTTCCCTTACTGAGATGTCCCTTTGCTATCTTTAGGCTTTGGTTGTTTTCAATTGCTTTCCTCACTAGTTCACAGTTGAATTTCCTTACATCTTCAGTGATACTTTTACGTACTGTCTTGCATAGCTCTATATATTCCACTTTGGAAGTCGCATCGTCTTTAGTTGTCCTCATCTCTCGTCTTTTTTGCATCAACATTTTGGTTTTTCCTGATAATTTGTTCACATGCAAGTTGTTCTTAGACCCAGCTAATTTTGTTGCTGCTTCCAAAAGAGCTTTGGTTACTTTTCTGTTAACTTCAGAAATATCCACTTCTTCCGATGTTAGGCCTTCTAAAGCAGAGAATCTGTACTTCAGTTCCAACTTGAAGGTATTATGGTGTTTTTTAAGGTTGGTTATGTCAATACATTTTGATTGTCTTATGAGCTTGCCACGTTCGAGTTTAGTGTTGAGGTGCATCTTACATCTCACCAATGTATGGTCACTACCTGTGTTGAACTTGTTTAGCACACTGCAGTCTTCTATGATGAATTTTTGTTTCTCATAATAAAATCAATTTCACTTGTCATCCCATTTGGATGTCTCCATGTCCATTTCCTGTGTGGCTTTTTCTTGAAAAAGGAGTTCAAGATGAAACATCGTTCTACCTCTGCAAACTCAACAAGAGTATTTCCACGCTGGTTTCTGATGCCGTGACCGAATTTACCTACTGAAGTTTCATTCTGTTGCCGGTGACCTATTTTTGAATTGAAATCTCCGATAATTATCTTCAAGTTCTGCTTACCTTTATTATTTAGATGACGAATTTCCTCATAAAATTCTTCATTTTCTTCTTCAGGATGACTTGTGGTGGGTGCATAAGTTTGAATAATCTAAGCCTGGTATCTTCTCGAGAGTTGGATAACGAGTCGTGCAGCTCTGTCAGAGGAACTTTCAACTTCTAGAACTTTATCCTTTAGTTTCTTGTTTATTATGAATCCAACACCACTAGTTCTGCCAGTATCTGTCCCACGATAGTAGAAGAGATGTCCACTTTTCAGTTCAATGAGATCTTCTCCTTTTTTCCTTACCTCACTTAGCCCGACGATGACCCACTTGATCCTTTGTAGTTCTTCTTTCAATTCAAGAAGCCTTGAATCAGAAGATAGGGAGCGTCCATTGTACGTAGCCAAGGTCAGCATCAGATGACAGCCTAGTCCGTTCCTCCGGGAATTCTTAGCAACCTCTGCCTTCATGTCGCACTGGCCGCTGCCTTGGCCAGGTACATTCCAGCTGCCGGAGACTGAGAGCCAAGATTTAAGTTGTGGAGTCATTTTGGAAGGTTTTGGCCATAACTCACCACGCTGACCAATCGGGTTGGTGAGTGTGGGATAGCATTTCCTCTAATCCCGATGGTATAGTTATACCGCTATTGGCGGTCGTCAGAGCCCCTTTATTGGGAACAGGATGCACCACGAGAAGGTGGGGTTGACATTTGTCAAGGAGAGGCTGTGATGTTACGCATCACCTGACCTTACATCCCTATTACTATATATACATATACACTAAAGAAAAGCAAAACCCAAAGAGAAAAAAAAATTAAAAAGAGAAAATAAAAGGTGCTATATAATATATAAATATGCTTACGCATGGAGCCGAGGCATGGACCTTAACTAAAAAAGACATACAAATATTGCAGACAACTCAAAGAAGCCTGACGAGATGCATGATTGGTGTAACCAGGAAAAATAAGAAGAGAGTAACTTGTGATAAGGAAAATGGCAAGAGTGGACGACATCATGTGCAGAATGAAATTAGTGAAATGGCAATGGGCTGGTCATGTTGCCAGAAGAACGGACCACCGATGGACAACCGGAAATTTAGACTGGATTCCGAGGGACAAGAAAAGACCCAGAAGAAGACCCCACGGGAGATGGAAGGATGAAATTCGAAAGTATGCTGGAGTGACGTGGAGGAGACAGGTTCAAGACAGACAACTGTGGAAGAAATTTGGGGAGACCTTCATCCAGCAGTGGATTGATAATGGTTGATGATATATATATATATAGCAAATGGAAAACTTGCCCCTCTAAAGTTCCATTTGCCCCCCCCCCCTCCCGACCAAAAAGTCCTGAAAGAAACACTGCTTACATGTCTGTGCGACATGCTTTCGAATTTCATCCGCTGATCTCCCACATGGTCTTTTTCTGGGTCTTTGGAATTTTAGTTGCCCAATAGTTTAGTATTTCAGTTGTCCAAACGGCTGTCAGTTCTTCAAACAATATATCCAGCCCGTTGCCTTTTCGGGGATTTTACCTACGTCATGATATTCTCAACTCCCGTCAGTTCCCCAATTCATGAGTTCCCCTTCGTATCTTTCCTGGTTATGCCAAGCAGACATCTCTTCAGGCTTCTTTCAGTAGTTTGAAGTCTCTAGATGTCTTTATTTGTTAAGATCCATGTCTGTGATCCACAACTAAGAACATGAAGGATGAATTGATTAAATACTTTTCTTTTAAGATATAATGGTTAATTGCTCTTCAAAATTGTATTGTATCTTCTAAATGCTCTCCAACAAAGTTTTATGTGACTGTTAATTTCTTCTTCGAATTGGCTTTTGCTTGAAATCCATTGTCCAAGGTAAATATAGGCATTAGTTACTTCTAGAATGTCATTTATGAATACATATTTTTTGTTTGTGCCAAACCAACTATTCTAAGGAAAGAAAAAAATGTTTCCCGCAACACCAAAATAATAATAAAAAAAAGATGAATGCTTTTCTGATGTGCACTCTATGTAATATTTATTTGGTTATAAAGTTTGGTTTGCACTGTGTGTCCTCTAGCTGACTATGTCAAAGGTTATACAGATATGCACATACAGCAGACAAGAAATACAAAATACACATTAGTTGTACACATATAGCAGACAAGAAATACAAAATTACACAATGTTGAACAACAGTAATACAAGTGTTTCATAAGTAATCAGAGTCTGCTGCTCTTTATAGCAACATTTTTGGTTTATGTTATAGAACACGAACAAGAAGGAATAATGAAAATTACGCAGATCAAAATAATTTTGTCTTCGTCTTTTATTTTATAATTGAATCTTTATAGTTCTGATTCTTTAGATTTTGACTAAAGTGAAGCAAAACATTCTAAACATTTTACAGTTGTTAATGTACTCAGAGATTTATAAGGGATCGTCTTTATTTGTGCTCTAGTTTTGGGAAATACCACTGTTTTTGCCCCTCTGATTGATGAGATGTCTTGCATAATTTTTTCTCGTTCTCTATTTCGTATTTCTCCTTCACTGTTAAACATCACTGCGGTACGTACTGCGACAACGTAAACTAGTAGGGACTGCAGAAGAGAAGCTAAGTTTGCTTAAATTGTAAGACTTTTTGACTGCTGGTTGTGTACATATCTGTACAACCTTTAAGATAGTGGGCTGGAGGACACAGTATATATCAAAGTTTTTAGCTGAATAAATACTGTATATACTGTATCTCAGAAAGATGTCGTGTTTTTCTTTATTCAGTGTTGGGTGTGGCATTTTTTCTTTTCTTGGAAAAGTTGTTTTGACACAAAATAAAAACGTATAAAAATAACAAGAGGCATCCCCTCTTCGTATCTGCGCATGCGCGTAAGACACAGCAAGCACTGGGACAGAGGAGAAAAGCAAAACATCAGTCATTTAATCCAAATGGAATTTGCCCATTTTTTCGAGAAGTTGCTTAACTGAGAAAGCAAAATAAAGGTTAGACATATAGTCGAAAGGATTTGAAGAAAACGAAAGCTGTAATAAAAGTTAAAATAAAACCCCTTTTTAAAACATTTTGTTTAGCATATTTTTTTTCATCTTGCCCATACTTTTTTTTAAAACTGAATAAACCCACATGAATCTCCTGAGAATAAGAGGCAAATTTTCTGCTTGTGATTTCGCAAATTATATGCAGAAATTTCTGTGTGTTTAACTCCTTCGCTGAAAAGGGAAAGAAGCATTCGCTTACATAAATCGAAATTTCGTAACTCTAGCTCGGAATTTAAACAAAGTTTTAAACTTAGCTATAACAGAACGCATGGCCGCCACTAGAATTTAAAAATGTGAGAAAAAACGTTCTTTGTTCTTAATCCAACTTCATAGAGGTTAAATTTACTGACGAATACATTTTTTTTTTCGAGATAAGGTTTTAACCCGAAATATTGGTTGTAAAAAATTTCAGCTCCACGAAATCCCTTAAAAAATCGAATTTTTTAATATCTATGCAGATGGGCTAGGTTCTTGGCCCCAAAATTTAATAGTTCCTAAATTTTCACTCTTTGAAATACCATTGAAATCAGGACTGCGACGGCGAGGCAGGCCACCGTCCTCCTAGTTTTCCCGAAGATGAGACGGGGCCCATTGTGCTGCGTTTTTTACGCTTTCCAACCGTAGGTTGAAGAAGCGTATGCTCCAGCTTTGTCCGTCTGCCTATCTGTCTGTCTGTCCGCACGATAACTGGCGTAAAAATGGTTCAATTTCGATGAAATTTTAGTATGTAGTAGGGGACCACCTGGAGACGAACCCTATTTAAAACGGGCGAAATAGGGTCAAAGGTCAGGGCATAGGAGAGGGATCCATTCCATTGCTCTTATGTGTCATAAGTTACGTAATAATGTAGTAAAATCATGCAATGAATTGATTATGATACGCTTTCCAACATACCAAAATTCATTACCCAAGTTGTAAGGATAATGGCTGTAGAATAATTCTCGCTCCTATGACCTGACCTTTGACCCCATTTCGATTATATTCAACAGAACCGGTAAAATATACTTCCGGAAAAACATGCTAAAGTTTTGTCTCAATCGAAGCATTTTTACGTAAGTTATAACGCATGAGGGCGATGGAATGGATCCCGATCCTATGTCCTGACCTTTGACCCCATTTCGTCCATTTTCAATATGTTTCGTCCACAGGCAGTTCCCTACCACATACTAAAAAACAGGCATCCGGGAGTGTTCTTTCGATTAATACCATCCGTAAGGAAGCCCATCTGCTCGGTTATCATGGACGTGCTGCCGCCCACAAGCCTTTGATCACCAAGTCCAATAGCGATGCTCGGCTGACGTGGTGCAAAGAACGTCGATAGTGGACCGTTGAACAGTGGAAACAGGTTCTCTGGAGCGACGAATCAAGGTTCACCCTCTACCGTTCGGATGGCAGGGTCTGGGTTTGGCGTCTGCCTGGAGAACGCCTCCTGCCGGAATGTATTGTGCCAACTGTGAAGTTCGGCGGCTGTGGAATTATGCTATGGGGTGTTTCTTCTGGTATGGCACGGGACCTTTGGTCGCAATTCCTGGTAGACTCAACGCCGAGGCCTACTGCACCATTTTGAATGACCATGCGTTTCCTACGTTGGGGAAGTTTTACGGGGTGGACCCATGTTACTTTCAGGATGACAATGCCACCTGACATGTTGCGAGGTTCACCATGGCTTGGTATGGTGACAATGGGGTTAATTGAATCGACTGACCTGCGGAGAGCCCGGACTTTAACCCTATGGAGCACCTCTGAGACGAGTTGGAGCGTAGACTTAAGGGGTGCCCCCACCGTCCCTTATCGGTGAAGGAACTGACCTGTCTTCTCTAAGCCGAGTGGAAGAAAATACAGCTAGCCGTCGTACAACGCCTGGTTGAAAGTATGCCCCGGAGGGTCGCAGCTGTAATCGCCGCTCGTGGAGGCTCCACCAACTATTGAAGGTGAATAAACTTCGTTTACCTTTGCTATCACAGGCGTCCAATTACTTGTTGGTAGATAGTGTACTTTAAATGACGTACTTGATATTCTGACGTAATTAAGCACACAAAACCCTGAACAACGAATTTATACTTCACTCAATTTTTTTTTTTTTTTTTTATTTATTTATTATTTTTTTTTTTTGAAGCAAAATGATAGAAATTAAAAAGTGTTATTTTGGGGGCACTCCAACATCACGAGGTCCCGCGATTGGGCATGGTGGGCTTTCCCTGTACATATGTCATGGCCAAGTTCAGTTGTTCGAGTCACAGAACTTTGCTCACTGTACAACTCGATTGCCGGCAAATATTATGCATTCCAGCTAGTGATTTATCTTGAAATCCTTCCTTTACCTGATTAGAAAAGCATTGTTTCTGTCGGCAGGATTGGAAGGCAAGCTGTAACGGAAATCAGGAGACGTAGTTCAATTTCCGCTGCTTAGAATTCAATTTCCAAATTTTCTGAGAAGTTCTCACCCATGGATGACATCTCCATGCCGAATTCTCCTTCCTGGACACCTTTTACTTGCGCTATTAAATAGAAGGGAATTTCTATTATATTTAATATTCGTTCTTATTTTTTGGAATATAAAATAGATCGCTAATGTTAAGCATTAATGAAATGAGGTTTTCCCTCTTATAAATGAAATTAACTAAATTTTCGTCACCAATTGAAATTCAGTTGGGAGTAAATTCACACCGCATTTTAAGAAAACAACCTTTGCCCTTCATTGACGCGTGACGTTCACCAAAAATTGATGTCGAATTATGAAGAAATGTTTAAAGTCAGATTAAACTTCAGCCTTCTGGATTTGTGTGGGGGTTTGAGGTGGGTAACTTCAGTTTCAGAATTAGTAGTACATAGGCGGATTTAAATACCTCCGTTATTTGTAACATGTTTTTGTATCTATTAAAATTTCACCCACATCCATATATAATTACAAACAGAATATATTTAGGGATTGTTGCACACTTATGTTTAAAATCTGTAAAGTTACAAAGCCGCTAAGAAGTGTAGTGTAATGGGCAAAGCCAGTTTCGTTAGCGTATGTGTTACTACAATATTTGTACCGCAGCTCATAGTGCTTCGCGCGTGGAAAGTACTCTGTATGCACCATTGATTAATAGCTTGATGTGGATACGTTAGAGGTGGGCTTAACAGTGATTTTTCTGTCGCAGTGACAACGGATACAGGTCTACGGAAGTAACGGTGACTTTCAACAGTGACAAAATCACCGTTTACCACAGGAATGACGGAGCTGCAACGGGATGGCCAGTCACCGTCTTACTAGTATCATTGACAAAATCACTGTTTACCACAGGAATGACGGAGCTGCAACGGGATGGCCAGTCACCGTCTTACTAGTATTAGTGACAAAATCACTGTTTCCGCCAGGGCTGACGGAACAGTAACAGAACGATGAGTCGAAGTTTCGTAGGAGAGCTTTTGTTTACAAATATCCTACGAAGCAAAAGTTTCATTCAACGACTGCGAAATAATTCCTTATCTTACTGGTTTTTCTACGCTTGGCGTCAGACTATCTGTTACGTTAAATGCTGAACAGCATAACACTCTGAAACCAAATATGAGGTTTGTAATAGGATCAGCTTGAATGTAGAAGTCATCATTACCTGCTAGTTTCTTTAGAGATAAAATTGTTAGCACTTTACACAGCTCCTGAACTTTATAACAGGACGGGGCTGAAATTATGTGTTTTTCCCTTCGTTTTTAATATCAGCAAGGCCGTTTGAGTGTCACTGCCATCTTTCCTCCGCGAGAGGTCAGAGGCGCGAACTTCCGGCTGAGTTTGGTCTGTTTTCGAGTCCAGTATAAGATGTAAGTGGTTTATTTGTCCTGCCGTCATTTCCGAGCCTGGGGCTTGAACCCAGCTGCGTATATTCCTGGCACTGAATATCTCTCTAGCTGCGTATATTCCTGGAAATGAATATCACTGTAGCTGCGTATATACTTCTCTAGCTGCGTATATTCCTGGAAATGAATATCTCTCTAGATAGGTGTATTTCTGCCACTGAATATCACTGTAACTGCATATATCCCTGGCAATGAATATCTCTCTAGCTACATAAATTCCTGGCAATGAATATCTCTCTAGATGCGTATATTCCTGGCAATGAATATCTCTCTAGCTGCGTATATACCTGGTATTGAATATCTCTCTAGATGCGTATATTCCTGGCAATGAATATCTCTCTAGCTGCGTATATCCCTGACAATGAATATCTCTCTCGATGCGTGTATTTCTGCCACTGAATATCCCTCTAGCTGCGCATTTCCCTGGCAATGAATATCTCTCTAGCTACATAAAGTCCTGGCAATGAATATCTCTCAAGCTGCATATGATCCTGGCAATGAATATCTCTCTACCTGCATATATCTCTGGCAATGAATATCTCTCTAGCGGCGTATATTCCTGGCAATGGATATATCTCTAGCTGCATATATCCCTGGCAATGTGCCACTTCAAATCTCAAAAAGAAAAGGGTCTTAGCCGCCGCGGGATGGGTTACGAGGCAGGACACACACACACACACACACAGTCTACCAGGTTGGTGCGAATGAAATGTTCGGCGCGAACGAGCAGTGAAGACAGGCCCCCCACCACAGCGGAATGGAATCACCCACAGGTGTTGCGGGTATTACGTCACAGAGTTACTATAAATAGCTAGCACCTGTGGGAAGAACAAGGTTCAGGCGTGGTTTGTTTGGACTTAACGTTGCTTGCAAAAGAAACATGCAGACGCCGGATTTGAGAGTCATCTTCCTGTATGAATTTAAACTGGGCTATTCTGCAGGAATTGCCGCTCGAAACGTTAACAAAGCGTTTGGGGAGAATACAGCCAACGAACGAGTCATTCGGCGATGGTTTATGAAGTTTCGAAGCGGAGATACGGACCTGCAAAACGAAGAACGTGGTCACCGATCTGTTGCTGTTTCTGACGATGTTCTGTTACGTGTGGTTGAAACGGACCCCCGAAAAATATGTCGTGATATATCGGCAAAAGTAGGTGTCCACCACACAACAGTTGTTTGGCATCCGGCTGAGCTGGGTAAGGTAAAAAAGCTGGACATGTGGCTGCCGCATGAGTTGACAACTGCCAACAAGACTAGGCGTTTGGAAGTCTGCATGTCGTTGCTTGCCAGGGATAAACAGGAACCTCTACTGCATCGAATCGTCACCTGCGACGAGAATTGGACCCTTTATGATAATTGGAAACGATCTCCACAATGATTAAGCAAGGCATAGCCAGCTGAACGGCATCCTAAGCCACCTCTACACACCAAGAAGATGATGCTCCTTGTCTGGTGGTCCACAGCCGGGATAATTCATTGGAATTTTGTGGCAAGAGGCCAAACCATCACTGCAGAACGTTATTGTGCTGAATTACACCAGATGCACCGGAAATTTCTGCATAAACAGCCGGGTTTAGTCAACAGACAGGGTGTTCTTCTACTCCAGGACAACGTCCGCCCTCGTGTCACACAACGAACGATGTTGACACTAAGTGCCTTGGGTTATGCAGCACCGCCTCATCCTACCTATTTCCCGGACTTGTCTTCGACAGACTGTCATGTGTTTCGTCGTCTGGATCACTCCCTGTCCGGGAAACAGTTCACGACAGACAACGAGGTTCAACGTGCAGTTGATGACTTCTTCGGGTCTCAGCCACAAGACATTTTTCGTTCCAGGATCATAACCCTGCCGGACATATGGCAACTATGTGTCGATTCCTAGTGTGGATTATTTTCCCTAGATAAGTTGCCCTACTTTTCCGTCCTCGCCGTCCACGTGCGCTAGTCCTTTGCCGGACATTTCATTCGCACCAACCCAATATTTGGTAAACCTACCGTAGTCATTTAAGTGCCTCACTTCGACACGTGAGTGCGGTGTGTGTTATAAATCAGTCAGAAAATTTCGTCGAACATCAGTTAGCGTTCTATTGAGTGTCGGAATGTTCCCAACGAATGATCTGAGCGACTTTGAACACTTCATGATATTGGGGCGAATGTGCCGGTTCGAGCATCTTCCAAACGGCTGTCATCCTGGGCTTTTCACAGACAACCGTATTAACGATTTATCTGTCATGGTGATTACAGCAAAAAATCGTCCAGCAGTGTGTGATCCTACGGACGAAAACAGCTGGTGGATCAGAGTGGTCGAAGAAGACTGTGCACACGGTCATCGGCTGCTTCATCACTTTCGAGACATGGTCCGATACATGGTGTGTTCGTAGATGAACCTTCGCGCACCAATGTTGAAATCTGCAGTAATTTGCAGGGTTAAAGTCCATTTGTTCGCTTGCATGATTCTCGCCAGTCTCCCCTGAATCCTCTGATCCTAGATATTTTGCACCATTCACAGTAAATCCTTTCTATGATTGTGCGTGAAAAGACCAGGAGGATGGCCGTTTGGGAGATACTCGAATCATCAATCCTGACGCCAACTATCATGCCTCGTTCAAAAGTCCCTTTGCCCTCAGTTGAACTCTAATTGATGCTCGTCGCGTTGTTCCGCCTGATCACACCATACACCGTGGTCACTTGGTATCCTGTTGGAGTGAGCAATTTATGTGGCCAGTGCAGGTGTACCTAATAAACTGGCATTTAAGTGTACATATACAGTCTTCAAGAAAGTCGGATATAGGTGCATATGTTTCTTCTTGAAGAGCTATTATAGGGTCTAGAATAAATAGAAACAACTGACATGTACACTATATTGACAAAAGTCACAGGACACCCCTTCAAAAGCAAATGAACAGATCCGCTGCATTTTTAAGATGCGCGGTACAGCTGCAAAAGGGTATAAGAACAAGCGTGCTGACCGCGATCACATTGCGCTGTGAGGTTGAGTGAAAATGTCGCGGCGGGAGAGAACTAACTTTCAGAAACGAAAGATTTTTTGATGTTATGTTAGTGAGTTGTTCATAAAAGAAACCGAGAGGCGTTTAAACATACCCAAGTTAACTGTTTTGGATGTACTAAATAAGTGAAGGACACATGACGTGCCTGAAGCAGCAAAACGTACCGGCAGACCAAAGAAAATCAGTGACAGGGGACGTCGAAGCCTCGGGAGAGTCGTTACAGCTATTCGACGGAGTACTACAAGACCTCAGTGTACAGGTGAGTAAAAATTCTGGAAGCTCGGTATGTACACGTACCATTTGCAGAGAACTTCATTCCATGGGTTACCGTGGTCGGGCTCATAAGCCTTTCATCTCCACTCGGAATGCTACTCGTCGTTTAGCATGGTGTAAAGAGAAATTATCGTGGACTGTAGATCAATGGAAACGGGCCCTATGGACTGATGAATCTAGGTACACAATCCATCAGTCTGGTGGCCGTGTGTGGGTATGGCGGCAGCCGGGGAACGCTATTTACCATAGTGTACTGTTCCTACGGTGAAATTTGGAGTTGGAAGTGTACTTGTGTGGGGATATTTTTCGCGGTATGGCCCCGGCCCATTGCTTATCGTGGACAAACCTGTTAATCAGCTCGTCTACCTCGATATTCTGGACAATTATGCCCTACCAACTCTGTGGCAATACTATGGAACCGAGCCTTGTTGGTACCAGCAGGATAATGCACGGAGCCATGAAGCAATAACTGTTACGGTGTGGTTTGACGATAATTACGTATCTTGTGTGGACTGGCCAGCACACAGCCCGGATCTTAATCTCACAGAGCACCTATGGGATGAATTAGAGCGTCGCATAAGAAGTTTTGAACCAAAGCCTGCTACTAAGCAACCGTTAGCGACAGCATTGTGTACTGAATGGAAGCGCATACCTATCGCTGTGATCCAAAACTTTGTCGAAAGTATGTCTCGAAGGGTCAGTTCATGCATTAAGGCCAAAGGTGGACCGTCACCTTACTACTGTATGTCAATAAATGCTATGTTATGTTTTTCTTCCATGTGTCCGATGACTTTTGTCAATATAGTGTATATGTGTGTGAAGCGTTTTCTTTTGGTTGTGTCGAGAAATGTTTTAGTATCGGTATGCATATTTGTTGCACACTCTATCTGCATTGTTTCGAAATAAACGATTTATTGCCGGCTCAGTCCTAGATACTTTTGTACATTAATTTCTGAATAGTTGTGGGACAATTTTAATAGGAAGGTTGGGAGAAAATAATGACAACATTGCTGTGGAATGCTCCAGAACTGTCGCAAAACGTAGCTTGCGAATCACGTAAGTATCACACTAAGCCCCTGATGTATGCTGCCAGTTGCATAGCGGCGAGATAATGTGGAAGACGTCACAAAACCACGAAAGTGTCAAACCTACGAGAGCACCTTAATACATACTTTCTAAGGTCGAGATGATAAAAATAAAGATGCTATGTGATCGTAGAGGAGACTGTTGGAGTGTGGTGAAGAAAGCATGTGGTTATGATGCCTTCCTGAATACACATCGAGATTCAAAGTCGAACTAAGCAAAGCCAAACTTATGCTCCTGATATTACAGGTTTGTAAAATTTCCGCCGTTTTAAGGAGAAAGGAGACAGGAGACAGGAACGGTATTCGAGATCAGTACACATTTATTCAACGAAATATTGGCCGTTAGCATCAATGGCCTTTTGCCACTTTTCAGGCAACAAATTAATGTCCCTGTGATAGAAGGACTCGGGTTTTGAGCTGAAGAACGCAGTGGCGAAATTTTCCACCTCTGGAACTGTGGTGAACCGCTGTTGGGCTAGGGCATTTTGCATAGAGCGAAACAGATTAAAGTCTGAGGGTGCAGTCCGGGGAGTAAGCCGAGTGAGGTGAAACCTCCCAGTGTAACTGTTCAAGGGTTGATTTCATGGTGGCACCGGCTTGTGGTCTGGCATTATCGTGTAACAGGATGACTGGTTGGCGTCCTTTACCTGTCCATGGGCGTTTTTGCACGATTGCGGCGTTCATTTTCAACAACTGATCGCCATATCGTTGCAGTGATAGTTTTGTCTGGTTTCAACAGTTCGAAGTACAACACTCCATACATATCCAACCACACACACAACAGCCCCTTTTCCCCGTGGATATCCTGTTTTGCAGTGGATGATGGCTGGCCTCAGTCGACCCAGGATCGCTTGCGTACGGGGTTGTCGCAATAGACCCGTTTTTCATCCCCGGTGACAACCTTCCACAAGAAAGTCTTCCCTTGAAACCTCTTGAGCAACGACATGCAGATGCCCAATCGTTGACCAATATTACGCTCCGTTAAAGTATGCAGAACCCACTTACCAATCTTCTGGATCTTCCTCAAGGCCTGTAGACGCCGTACCACCGTCGATTGAGCCATTTTCCAACGTTTCGCCAGTTGCGTGGTCGATTGTGTGGCATCCTCTTGCAACAGCGATTCCAGCTCCTCGTCTGCGAGTTCCTGCAGTCTACCTGCTTGTGGTTTGTCTTCCAAGCTTAGATCACCTTTCTTAAACCGGGTTAACCATTCTCGACACGTCAGCTCGCCCATAACCGTTTCGCCATACTCCTGACATATTGAACAGTATGCTTCACTTGCACTTTTCCCTAAATTAAACATGAATCATAAACAGTACCACAAATGAACTTTATCAACCGCCATGCTTCGTTTCATGCACGAACTGACAGCACTGGTCGCCGGCCGGTTAGACCCCTACAGTGCCCGCTAGCTGGGGCGGCGGTAACTTTTGCACACCCCTAATACAGTAGTTCAAGACATAGATGGTGTCTTTTGCGCTACGAAGTTTTTGAGGACAGAACTGGGAATTTAGGTGTATCACCGAATGTTTCTAGCCAATCAGCTGCTTCGGATTGTCCGATGAATCCTTAACTGGCCATTCACGATAAAGTACTCTGTCGTATACGGCCTGTGAGGGAATGTTTAGCCCTGTGGTAGAGAGAAAATCTGGAAGTCGGCCTTACTCTCAGAACATGATTCCTTGTGATTTTGACTTGTTTCAGTAAAAGAAGAAATCCATCCAGTAATAGAGATTTTTGTCTGGCAGAGGCATGTTATTGGTCCATCGCAGCTGGCAAAAAACGGATCCCTATCGATGACATCCACCGGTTTGCAGAAATTTGTTTCTTGAGCAGAGAATAAATTTTGTTTCTTGAGCAAAAAATTTCAGCACTCAGATTTCTTGTACACAGGGCATTTTCACATTCTTCAACTTCTGATAGTCGAAATTTGGAATTGAGAAAAATAACGGAGATTGCTGATGTGCATGGATACCCCACGGGTTGTGTTCAAATACTTGTTCAACGGCATGAACGAGAAACCTTTACAACCTTGACTAGAAATGTACCCACGATTAAATATGTAGGGAGCATGGACTATCAGAAAACTGTGGTCACTTTATTAAAAAAAACCACCTGTAAAAAATACTCTATTGATTCGGTGTAAAATCCCAAATCGTTTTTTCAGTAAGTAGACGTGACGAGACATAGTTCCACCTATTTCCCGCTATGGAGTGTATAATATCCCTCTAATGTACAAAAATGGACAATCGGCAGGTCTTTGTTATGTGGGCTCGACCTTTCGAAACCTGGGTGTTCGCTGGGCTGAACACAGATATGCCATCGGTAAGAAATCTGCTATCTCGACATTGTCAAAAACTGTTAATGAAAAAGACTTAAGAACTGGCTGGGACAATGTGAGCTTACTATCGACAGCTTCTAATAAACGCTCTATGCTCTTTACTGACAGTCTATATATCATAAAACTTGGACCAAAATGCTGTAATGAGGACATGCTTGTATACATTCCCACCGCCTGGAGAAACCTGGTTTTACAGGTATTCACGGGAGGAAGAAGCTGAATAATTACAAATACTTTTAACAATTTGTAGTGAATGGCAATGGCTTATGTGTTTCATTTTCATTTACATAATGTGTATTACTTGTGCTCCTATCTGCCACTATTTAACCTTGTGCCGTTCGAATTTGGTTTCACTCAATGGCCTGATGATGATGCCATAGTGGTCGCGAAAGTGCTTGCCAGAGCTTTTATTTACCATGCTTTTTAAATTGTAAATAAAGACGTTTTTTTAAATCCTACCTTTTTAAAAGATAATTTGGAAATATGGTGCGTGCGCTTTGGCTCCAAAATATTACGGTGCTTTGACAGCGTTTCCAACTTTTACCTACAGTTAGCACGAAATAACTTTGATTATTAAGTGAATATTAAGTTCAGTATGCAACACGACCTCAATCGCTTTTCACAGAATTTGGAGTTGAATAGCCTTAGGGTATTCGAGATCAGGGTCGAAAAATCCTCTACATGCACTATAGTGCAGAAATAATGTTGCTTAGTACATTGCTTCCTCCATTTTTAAAGATGTTACGAGCTCCACCGCTTAAGAGATTGGATCCAACCGTGACCTTTTCTTTCGTTCGAGTTCATCTCAGAGATGTACTTTGGAGCTAATACCGGGTTTCCATCCTAGCCACTGCTACGGTCCAATGTTATTCTCTAAAAATGGCATATTCACAGTACCAGCCATAGGGACTTTATTGGATTGGCGATCAGATTGTACTCCATGCAAAGTTTCGATAGGGAGTATGTGGAATATGCTATATGTACTACTCTTATGATTATATCTGGTAAATCTAAAGCTTGAACCTTATACGTAAAATTATTGTAAGTTCAATGCATAAATTTTATCTCTTACATGTGATTGTTATTTCTTATATGTGTTGTAGTTCATTTTTGGGAATCTTATGGAAGCTGTTTTCTAATTATGCATGTTCTTTTGTTTTTAGGTAAGTCAACACGATTGGTATTCGTTGTGGAATGTTTTCTACATGCTTCTACTTAGCGTAAGTACCTCTTTGTTGTATTATATACACTCTCTACCAACTAGTAATTGGACACCTGTGATAGCAAAGGAAAACGAAGTTTATTCACCTTCAATAGTTGGTGGAGCCTCCACGAGCGGCGATTACAGCTGCGACCCTCCGGGTCATACTCTCAACTAGGCGTTGTACGACGGCTAGCGGTATTTTCTTTCACTCGGCTTGGAGAAGACAGGTCAGTTCCTTCACCGATAAGGGACGGTGGGGGCACCCCTTAAGTCTACGCTCCAACTCGTCTCAGAGGTGCTCCATAGGGTTAAAGTCCGGGCTCTCCGCAGGCCAGTCGATTCAATTAACCCCATTGTCACCATGCCAAGCCATGGTGAACCTCGCAACATGTCAGGTGGCATTGTCATCCTGAAAGTAACATGGGTCCACCCCGTAAAACTTCCCCAACGTAGGAAACGCATGGTCATTCAAAATGGTGCAGTAGGCCTCGGCGTTGAGTCTACCAGGAATTGCGACCAAGGGTCCCGTGCCATACCAGAAGAAACACCCCATAGCATAATTCCACAGCCGCCGAACTTCACAGTTGGCACAATACATTCCGGCAGGAGGCGTTCTCCAGGCAGACGCCAAACCCAGACCCTGCCATCCGAACGGTAGAGGGTGAACCTTGATTCGTCGCTCCAGAGAACCTGTTTCCACTGTTCAACGGTCCACTGTCGACGTTCTTTGCACCACGTTAACCGAGCAGCGTTATTGCACTTGGTGATGAAAGGCTTGTGGGCGGCAGCACTTTCATGATAACCAAGCAGATGGGCTTCCTTACGGATGGCATTCATCAAAAGAACACTCCCGGATGCCTGTTGAAACTCTTCGCGGATGTGGCCCATCGATTTGGTTCGGTTCTTCCGAATTTCTCTGGCTAGCACCCGTCGGTCTCTAACTCCCAGTTTTGTGGATCTGTCGGGTCGGGGCACATTCCGACAGTCACCTCTCATCTTTCACTTGCCAATCACGTAGGCCACTGTCGATTTTGGGTACTTCAACTCTCTGGATATGTCACGTATGGATCGGCCATTTGTGTGGTACCCGACGATTACACCTTTCTCGAAATCAGAGAGCTCCGAACTGCGTGGCATCTTGCATACGACTGGTTGCGTTGTTGACGTGTTTCAGGACAGCAGATATTATCGATTGCAGGGGTGTCCAATTACTTGTTGGTAGATAGTGCATTTATTTTTTATGCAAACCGTATAGGAAAAAAGTACAGCAACAAAAAGACCAATCCAGGTGCTGGAATTATATGCGAGTAATCTCCCGTTTTTGTTTGGAGCTGCTAGGTGATTCTAAAGGGAACTTCTAACTCTAGTACGTTTAATAGAAAATCAGAATGCATAGAAAAATCTATTTTTATCGCAGTATTAGTAGAAACCTACCGTCTTTTTGAGTCAGCGGGACACCTGTAATTGAAGCGACGGTAATCTCGCTACAGAAGTCCGGTTGTTTTCAGTATCTGACAGTGGAAGTAATGAAAGGAGCCCAGCAGACTTGAGTGAGGAAATATTAGTTCTATGGCAGTGTGTTTCAATGGAATAATAGCGTTACTCAGTCTAAGACGCAAATTCATAATAGAGAACTGTACTATTTATCTCAGAATCATCAGTCGTACACTTCGTTTGCCATCTTCATTAATATGAACTGCAACAGAGGATGTTTTTTGCTGTTGCTGTTTTGCAATGATAAAGAAGTAAAAACATTTTGCAATGACAAGAGTACGCTACTCTACCATTACTATCCTGACACACCTGAATTATTGGTGGAATAGGACTTACGCCAGCACCACGCTCCAAACTCAACTATAAATATGCTCGAAGTGCTATGATACAGCCCGATTGGGATTGCAAGATGCCTCTATCGACAGTATTAGCTGATTTCCAGCGCTGATTGATAATAGGGAGCCACATAAACAATCGCTCCGTACGTGACATTTCAGCTTTATTGGTCAACGATTGGTCATGTGATGAGAAAATTGCAGCAGTCTGCAGCTAAATTTTCCAATATACGAGCCGGTAAACCTCCGAAGCTAACATAGCGTTATTGGAGAGCTATGCAAATGACTGTTTACTTGTAACGTATACGCACTCTAATTTAACTTTGATTTTTGGTTTCTATACTCTTGTGTAAGTTTTGGTACATTCACGTTCAGTATCTATTTTCTAATTTTAATGCTGCAATTTCTCTTTTGGTGAATGTTGTTTTGTCAACCTGACGTTATAGGTGAAAAGTGAATTACTTATGTGAACGCTGCTTACAGTTATATCGACGAGAGAGAGAGAGAGAGAGAAGTTGAGAGATTTGTCATGAGAACGATTATTGAGAATTGACGTTGCATGATTAGAGTTTGATGTTGTACGATCACAGTGAGATTTTATTGCTTACGTTGGATGTTATGCTTCTTTGATATTATTTTGTGTTACAAGCGTTTGCCTATTCAGCTCTTGAAGCAATCATTAATTGATTACGATTTGTAATTATATTCTGTTCTGTTGTGCTGACCTATAAGTCCCTTCCAAGAGCCCATGAATAGTAGTTGACCTTTTAATTATACTTTTACTTTCATTTAGGCATAAATTCTATTCAATGCTTAGTTAGTTCTGTGCTCTATATTTAAACTATCCAGAACAAGACTTAAACTTTACGGATCATTTCTGTAAGACGAGCAAGTTTCACAGGTAACGATGATTGGGTTTTAGGTTGTAATTTTAACGTAAGCAAATAACAATATCTACACCCATTTAAACTCTAAAATTTCACACGCTCAGAACGCAAATTCACATTGTATCGAATCTCGCAAATCGTATGTGAGACTTTGGAACTTATGCTGTAAAATACTCGGGACGTTGCTCGACATAAAGTTACCTGGTAAAGCAGCCGTCCATAAGCTACTAATCATTTCAACTAATACCACAAGCTAATTAAAATGCTGTAAGAAACGTCGATTTTGAACTATAGACCAATGAAAAACAGTGCATTGGACTGACGAGTTAATGTTCGTATACCTAGTGCGATCAAAAAATTCCGAGACTAGGTACGTAGCGCGCGAACAGATGGCAGCACGTGCATGCGCGAGCAGCGGTCGAGAACAGTGACCTTCATAAGTTATTGTGCCTAACGGCGTTGTTCTGTGAACATCAGGAGCTGTGCTACACGATATTTTGTGACCACGTGCAGAACACAGCTGTGATTTCGGTATGGGCTGCAAACTAGAGCAGCGAGCGAACATCAAATTCTGCGTCAAACTCGGCAAATCGGGAACGGAGACGCATGAAATTCAGCTGCAGGCTTGTGGCAATGAAGGAATGAGTCGTGCGTGGTGTTTTGAATGGTATTAGAGCTTCAAGAGCGGCAGAATGGCACTGTAAGTCGACGAGAGGTCAGAGCGACCGTCCACGAGCAAAAAGCAAAAAACCCCGAAAATGTGGACAACATTAGGGAACTGGTGCATGAGGATCGTTGGAGAACCATTCAAGACATTGCTACCATCGTCAATGTGTCATACGGAACAGCGCAAGAAATTCTGACGTCGGTTTTGAACATGCACCGCATTGCTGCTAAGATTGTGTCAAAGCATCTGAACCCCAAACAGAAGTCGTTCCGTGTCGAACTCTGTCAAGATTATCGTCAGCAGGTGGTGAATGAACCAACGTTCCTGTCACGGGTCATCATTGGGGACGAGACTTTGGTCTACGGTTGCGACCCGGGGACCAAACAACAGTCGTCGCAGTGAATGAGCTTGGCATCTCCGCAACCGAAGAAGGCCCGACAGGTCCGGAGCGCAACCAAAAGCAGGCTCATCGTGTTCTTCGACATTCGTGGGGTCGTGCACCGTGAATTCGTCCTACAGGACCAGACCATCATCGCCCTTTTTTACTGCAATGTTGTGCGGCTTCTTAGAAAGAACATTCGCCGCAAACGACCTGAAATGTGGTGCAGGGGTGATTTCCTGCTCCATCACGCTAGTGCAGCAGTTCACAGAGCGTTAGCAATAAGCCAGTTTTGCAGCCGCAACAGCATGACTATCCTTCCTCACCCGCCGGATTTGGCCCCCTGCGACTTCTTTCTGTTCCCGAAGATGAAGCTGAAGCTCAAAGATCGCCGTTTTGAAACCGTGGACGAGATCCAGCGCGAATCGCAGACGGTGCTTGACACGATTATCAAACAGGACTTCCAGGGAGCGTTCCAACAGTGGCAAAAACACTGGTCGCGGTGTATCGCTGCCCAAGGAGACTACATTGAGGGAGATCACATCTAGACTGAAGTAACGTAAGTACTTTGTTGTATATCGGCCTAGTCTCAGAACTTTTTGATCTGACCTCGTACAGCCTACCATCATTCGTTGGTGTGGCGGATTCAGGGAGAAAGAGAACTTATGGAATGTATAGTCTGGACAATGAAGTTTGATGTAGGCAGTAGGATGGTAAGGAGCTGTTTTTTATGGTTCGGTTTGGGTCCTACAGTCGCGTTTGACAAAACCATGAATTCTGAGCGTAAAAACAAAACCATGAATTCTAGACGTACCGAACAATTATGCCATATTAACTTTATTGCAGTACTAGGGCGTAGGTTTATACCTCTATCAGCAGGAGAACGCATCATGCCTTACTAATTGCATTGTTACAGATTGTTCTGAGGATATGGGATTCGAAATATCCATCTCAGAGTCCTGACCTGAACTCTATAATCTTTGGAACGAACTGGAACTTCGGGTGCGTGGAAGAAGTCATGGCCAAACAAATAAAGCTGAACTAGTCATTGCTTTGAAGAACGAATGGTGGAGTATGTCGGCGAATATATATATATACACACACACACACACACACACACACACACACACACACACACACACACACACACACACACAAACAAACAAACAATTGGATAGTATTCCTCGGAGACTAGAGGCCGACATAATGTTCAAAGGTTTCAGCACACAATTTTAAATTTTATGTAAATAAAGATTATTTGTAAACATACTGTTTCTCTATGTTAATGTTAGGGCAAAGTGCGAACATATGCAGTAAATGGACTTTGATTTTAGAAGGCAGCTTTGTAAGAAGTGGCCAAAACTTTAATCGATTGGGCGAAATCACTGTTAACAAATTAGACAGAGAAATCTAGGTTCTGTATGAACTCTACAAAAACAGATAACCGACTACAACTAATATCGCTATGACATTTGCTCAGCATTTTTAGATATCTAAGCTTAGGTTCAGAAATATTGCCGAAAGTTCCAACTCTTTACAGGCAACGTAGTCTGAGCTCCACCGGCCTGCCTTTGACAGCTACGATAGCGACGTGTAGCCACAGACTTTTGTGTTAATTAGTTGCATGACAGACCAGGGGTCGATTTTTTTTCACCCACTTAGTTCAGAGCTAACTAGAAAGAGAACTCATTATTCCCGACAAACTTTTCTCTAGTCCGAAACTATTTAGGATAAGATCTACAGAGCTTAATGTTCAACTACACCCAGTTACAGTTCGCTTACTAGTAAAAAAGACATTAATTTTATTATTACAGATTAATGTATTATTTTTACTTTATTTATTACTAAAACGAACATATATTTTTATAATTTAAAAAGTGTTGGCATGTGTTCTTTAACGTATGTATTTCTTCGGCCGTGTTGAATGAGCAATTACGTGATTGCTGTTTTACGTTCATCATGGAGAGAGAATTATTTCTTTGAAAGGACGCTGCTAAAGATAAGCCAACTTCTTATCCAGTCAAATGAGAAAACAACACGTTTACGTGTCCAGTAGTGAGAAACAACACGTTTACGTGTCCAGTAATGAGAAAACAACTCGTTTACGTGTTTAGTCAACAAAACACTTAGAACGTGTCAACAAAACACTTAGAACGTGACAACAAAACACTTAAATTTCATAGCATGCCTAACGAGCTCGAGGTTTAGAAGCCAGAAGTGCAGAAATTTCAGAATTTTTATGCAGATTGAAGTCTACGATCATTAAACTCCATGCTTGTAAAACCGACTGTAATATCTCCCTCTAAATTCAAATACATTGGTTATTTCACAGTTTGTCTTTCATCGGCGAAGTTTCTTCTTTTCTTCTACTGTTTGATTTCAAAGTACGATATGGTTGTTTCATTTGTCTTATGAATCCTGAAGCGAGTTATTCAAATTTAGGGAATTATGGAGTTTTACCTTTCCTTGGAAGCTCTTTAGTTTCAGAAAACTGGAGAAGATAAATAAATAATACACACACACACACACACGATTGTTAAAAATTAGAATCCATTCCAAAGATATACAAAGGATTTCAGTATACTGAACCATTTTTCTTTTGCAGCTAAACGAATTTGCTTAAACTCTCACTTCTGATTGCGAGATGTGAAACGATAGCTGCTCCCTGTTCCCAGAGAACTCGCTTGTGATCAATACATTAATTTAAGCTGCACATTTTTTCCCTCCCAATGTTCAAACAGAACGATGTTCAGAATAAGAGATCATAGTATCAGAATACTACAAAACCACAATTCCAACTTTCACGAACCATATGGGGCTCACTGTTAGCATTAATTTCCCTCAGGGGGGCACCAGGTCTCAGACACTTCCCTTAAACTAATGAGACATTCTTTGCGCGCCTGACTTGAACGAACCTAGGAAACCTCGTGGTGAGTAATCTCGCCACATATGCCACTATTCGGACTAAATCCACACATCTCAGTTCCCACGGTGATGCAGCGAAGTGAGAGAAGAAAAGCGGGTAAGTACATTATCCGGATGCTATAGGGTGAGTCATCATCATCATCATCGAACCCTCACCGTTCTCCCCGAAACTCATCATCACCCTGTGTGTTCGACGAGGTACTGCGATGGGGACACTCTCAAACTTTCGGTGTGTTCCACCGTTCTTGATGAAGTCGGCACACACACTCCAGTAAAACAAGCTGTGCAATTTTCTTCCCTCCAAAGACGTATAAATCATCTGCATTGAACGTAAAAAAAAATGCTGCCTGATAAGGGAGGAATGAATAATCAATAGCAGTGTGTCCTGCAAATTTTGCGCTAAATCCTATGCATTTTTTAAACAATGGTAAAGATCTTATTTACCGAAAAAAAGTCTCCGCTGCACATGATAACTTTCTTCTCGAAGGGGGGTATCTATTTCCAATCTTTTATGGCATTAGTTGAAGCATACCTTCATTTCCATTCCAGAAACGGAGTATCCTAAAAACTAAGAATTTCTTTCCGTAAGGAGAGAAATCAATGAATCGAAAGACTGGGTGTTCAGTATGGTCTTTAATTTTGCACCAGCATAACTTTCAGCCGTGAACTCCCTACCTAATTCAAAGCAAATATGAAAACAGCATCAGGAATTCCCTAAATAAAAACAGCTAGGCCTGAATATATTACTTCCAGTGTTGTGTACATTTTGGCATGATGGTCATTATTCTTTCTGGTATAAAATAGTAAACAGCATGTCAACTTTTGTTGAAATGCTGCTTGGAGATGCGCTATTATTCAAAAATTATTTTCCAGATTTTTAACTAACTGAAAAATAGCTGATATTGTTTTTAGTGATATTTGTTTTATTATATCGCTTTTATAATCACTTTAAGTGAAACTGGTTACTATCCTTAACAAGTCATCTTCATTTTATTCATATTCAACACCAATTCTTCTTGATCTCAAAGACTACAGTCTTGTGACACACACATATATATATCATCATCATCATCATTGTCAACCATTATCAATCCACTGCTGGACGAAGGTCTCCCCAAGTTTCCTCCACAACGGTCTGTCTTGTGCCAGTCTCCTCCATGTCACCCCTGCATACTTTCGAATTTCATCCACCCATCTCCCATGTGGTCTTCTTCTGGGTCTTTTCCTATCCCTTGGAATCCAATCTAAAATTTCGGCTGTCCATCGATGATCTGTCCTTCTGGCAGTATGTCCAGCCCATTGCCATTTCAGGGATTTAACTCTGATCATGATGTCTTCCACTCTTGTCATTTTTCGGATCCACGAGTTCCTCTTCTTATCTCTCCTGGTTACACCAAGTATGCACCTCTCCATGCTTCTTTGAGTTGTCTGCAGCCTTTGTATGTCTCTTTTAGTTAAGGTCCACGTCTCTGCACCATACGTAAGCACTGGAAGGATGCATTGATCAAACACTTTTCTTTTAAGACATAATGGCATATTGCTCTTGAAAATTATGCTGTTTCTTCCAAAAGCTCTCCAAGCAAGTTTTGTACGCCGATTAATTTCTTCATCAATTTGACCCTCACTTGATATCTGCTGTCCAAGATAAACGTACGTGTCTGTTATCTCCAGCTTTTCTCCATCAATCGATAAATCTTCATTTCTTGTAAAAGCATTGTACATCACTTTTGTCTTCTGAAAATTCATTTTTAATCCCACTTCTTTACTCTTGTCAGCAAGTTCCTGGATCATACTCTGCAGCTCTGATGGGGTAGTTGCAAAAATGACTACGTCATCAGCAAAACGAAGGTGGGTTAGATAATCTCCATTAATCTTTATCCCCTTGTTTTCCCAGCTCAGTGACTGAAAAACACCCTCCAGTGTGGCATTAAAGAGCTTCGGAGATATGGTGTCACCTTGTCTCACTCCCTTTCCAATTTTTACGTGTGTTGTATTTTCAAACAGCCTAATCTTTGCACTTGCATTTTCATAGATGTTATTAATAATATTAATGTATGCATCTTCAATACCGCAGGTTTTCAGAGCCATTGTAACTGCTGATGGTTTCACCGAATCAAAGGCTTTTTCATAATCGATAAAAGCCATGCACAATGGAAGTTCATATTCCCTCGCTCTTTCAATTAGTTCTCTCAGCACGTGGATATGATCTATTGTGCTGTAGCCACTCCTGAATCCAGCTTGTTCTCTCGGTTGAGCCATGTCCAGTGTTACCTTCAAGCGGTGTGAAAGAACTTTAGTGAAGATTTTATAAACTACTGATAGGAGGCTGATAGGTCTGTAGTTTCCAAGATCCTCAATGTCACCTTTCTTATGTAGCAGGATCATTGTAGCGGTGTTCCAATCCTCAGGAATCTTTCCTTCATTAAGGCATCGAGTGAAAATTTGGGCGAGTACTGTTTCGATTTCTCCACTTGCTTCTTGTATGATGTCTACAGTAATTCCATCTTGTCCTGGAACTTTTCCCCGCTTCATGTTCTTGATTGCATGTGCAACTTCTGCTGGAAGGACTGGAGGAACTCTGGTACTGGTATCTTTCATGATGTCTGGAGTGCATGTATCATCCCTTTCATATAATTTGGAGTAGAAATCTTTCACTCTTGTCAAAATTTCGCCTCTATTTCTTGTTACAGAACCATCTTCTTTTCTCAGTGCCATAATCTGTTTTCTTCCCTTACTGAGATGTCCCTTTGCTATCTTTAGGCTTTGGTTGTTTTCAATTGCTTTCCTCACTAGTTCACAGTTGAATTTTCTTACGTCTTCAGTGATACTTTTCCTTACTGTCTTGCATAGCTCTATATATTCCACTTTGGAAGTCACATCTTCTTTAGTTGTCCTCATCTCTCTTCTTTTTTGCATCAACATTTTCGTTTTTCCTGATAATTTATTTACATGCAACTTGTTCTTAGACCCAGCTAATTTTATTGCTGTTTCCATAAGAGCTTTGGTTACTTTTCTGTTAACTTCAGAAATATCCACTTCTTCCGATGTTAGGCCTTCTAAAGCAGAGAACCTGTTCTTCAGTTCCAACTTGAAGGTATTATGGTGTTTTTTAAGGTTGGTTATGTCAATAGATTTTGTTTGTCTTATGAGCTTGCCACGTTCAAGTTTAGTGTTGAGGTGCATCTTACATCTCACCAATCTATGGTCACTACCTGTGTTGAACTTGTTTAGCACACTGCAGTCTTCTATGACGAATTTTTTGTTACACATAATAAAATCAATTTCACTTGTCGTCCCATTTGGATGTCTCCATGTCCATTTCCTGTGTGGCTTTTTCTTGAAAAAAGAGTTCAAGATGAAAAACCCTTCTGCCTCTGCAAACTCAATGAGAGTATTTCCACACTGGTTTCTGTTGCCGTGACCGAATTTACCTACTGAAGTTTCATTCTGTTGCCGTTGCCCTATTTTTGCGTTGAAATCTCCCATAATTATTTTCAAGTGCTGCTTACCTTTATTATTTAGATGACAAATTTCCTCATAAAATTCTTCAATTTCGTCTTCAGGATGACTTGTGGTGGGTGCATAAGTTTGAATTATCTGAGCCTGGTATCTTTTCGAGAGTTGGATAACAAGTCGTGCAGCTCTGTCAGAGGAACTTTCAACTTCTACAACTTTATCCTTCAGTTTCTTGTTTATTATAAATCCAACACCACTAGTTCTGCCAGTATCTGTCCCACGAAAGTAGAGGAGATGTCCATTTTTCAGTTCAATGAGATCTTCTCCTTTTCTCCTTACCTCACTTAGCCCCACGATGTCCCACTTGATCCTTTGTAGTTCCTCTTCCAATTCAAGAAGCCTTGAATCAGAAGATAGGGAGCGTCCATTGTACGTAGCCAAGGTCAGCATCAGATGGCAGCCTAGTCCGGTCCTCCGGGGATTCTTAGCACCCTCTGCCTTCATGTCGCACTGGCCGCTGCCTTGGCCAGGTACATTCCAGCTGCCGGAGACTGAGGGCCAAGATTTAAGTTGTGGAATCATTTTGGAGGGGTTTGGCCATAACTCACCACGCTGGCCAAGCGGGTTGGTGAGTGTGGGATAGAATTTCCTCTAATCCCGATGGTATAGTTATACCGCTATTGGCGGTCGTCAGAGCCCCTTTAGTGGGAACAGGATGCACCACGAGAAGGCGGGGTTGACATTTGTCAAGGAGAGGCTGTGATGTTACGCATCACCTGACCTTACATATATATATATATATATATATTGAAGGAGCACAAGACCTACATTCGGAATTGTGACCTAAAGAAGTCTTCGATTACTAAACACTGTTACGAAAAGGACCACAGATTTCTCTTTGAAGAAGCAAAACTTATTGACAAGCCAGATTCAACCACCAAACTTGATATTTTGGAAGCTTTCCATATATATCAGAAGTCTTCGCAACTTGTTAATGACATGGCATCCACGCCATTTCTATCAAACGCGTGGAAGCATCTAACCAAAACACGTGACTGTAAACACCATTTATGATGTCATATACAATTTGAATATTTACGTGCCATTCGTCCTAATGAAGCTAGGTCAATACCCAGCGAAATCATGGGCTGCTTGAAAAAATAAATAATTGTGACAAAAACGTTGTATTACCTTAATATATACCAATTCTTCAGTTTTCCCAAGTTATGCGTTCTCCCCTTTTATAATCCCGTACGCCATATAGCCATGGAACAAATGCCCGTAGGAGCCGGCCACCAGATACGGTAGATCAGTATCTTCAGTAAACTTATTTTCTGTTGAAGTGGCATTGTTTAGAACTACTTATAACAATTTGCTTTCCAGCAGACATCTGTTGGAAAGCAAATGTTTCAACTGATGGTTAGCATCAGTTGAAACATTCATGGTTAGTATGAGTTGAAACATTCATGGTTAGCATGAGTTGAAACATTCATGGTTAGCATGAGTTGAAACATTCATGGTTAGCATGAGTTGAAACATTCATGGTTAGCATGAGTTGAAACATTCATGGTTAGCATCAGTTGAAACATTCATGGTTAGCACCAGTTGAAACGCATGTCCTCATCTCTGCACCAGAGGAGGACTATCCTAAAAATTAAGAATTCCTCTTCGTAAGAAGAGAAAGCAAAACTGAGAAACTAGGCATTAAGTTGTAACGTAAGTTTTCTCGTGTGCGATATTGGCGTTACGCTATGTCTAAAATCATGTCTAAGGAAATGTTAAACTAAATGAGAATACGATGCAATAGTTCCTAACTAAGCTTTTACGGCCAGACGAAACATAAACAGAAGTCCACTTACGATAACCTTTCATTGTCCCAGAAAATTGAAGACATCTACAATATAGCCACTACAAGTTGTAAATTTCACATTTATCTTAATAGCGATGGAACATCTTCACACACACACACACACACACACACACACACACACACATACATACACCGAGCAACTGCTGTCTCGTCGTTTTTACCTATCGTTCTTATCACATTCATACGTCACTTTCTCTCTGACCTCAAATGTGTTGCCAACCTCATTCTTGTGAGAGAGAAGATAGCACGTTAAGTTTGGAAAGTGTAAAGGAGAACAAACTCAAATTTACATAGGAAAAGGAACTAAAAATGAAAGTTATTTTAGAATACACGTCACAAAATATACGGGTTTTAATTTTATACCCGCAGAATTTTCAGTCTTGTCGTACCTAATTCAAGGTAAATATGAAAATAGCACTTGTAATTCCTAAAAGAGAGGAAAACATAGTTAGGTCTGAATACATTATTTCCACTGTCGAGAAGATTTAGGCATAACATGTGGTATTCTTTCTGGCTTATAGGGGAAGAGTTTGAACTTTTGATGAAATTTCAGTATCACTGTGTCTGCGTCATTATTCAAAAAAAAAAAAAATTCGAGTTTGTTAACAAACTGAAAACCAGCTTTTATTGTATAGATAATGAATTATCGAATCATCATAGCGCGTATATAATCACTTTACGTGAAACTGGTTACTATGCGTAACAAAAGAAGTATTTTTTTTTCATTTCCCTTTTATTCTTATTCAACAACAGTTCTTGAGTATCCCAAGTTATACCTTCTAACCCTTCTCAATCTCAAACAAGTACGCAAGATCAGTAAATTAGTTCCTGTTGACAGCATTGTCAAAAATAACTAATTGTAGTTTGCTTTCCAGGAGGCATTTGAAACTCAGGGTGCATTTGTTTAGTCATTTGTTTTCATGCTTTCTAAAATTATGAAGTTTCCAGACTTAAATGACGGCACGGGAATTTTCATTCTCGAGTTCATCAAAAATATTTTGAAATATGCAGTTGGTTCAAAACTTTCGAAAGAAAAGGAATTTACGCCACGGTCTGGTAGCTGAATTTTGATCTGGCGTTTTATAATAATTCACTGTTATACTGTTTACGTATCTTCATATATATATATATATATATACACTATATTGGGATGTAAGGTCAGGTGATGCGTAACATCACAGCCTCTCCTTGACAAATGTCAACCCCGCCTTCTCGTGGTGCATCCTGTTCCTACTAAAGGGGCTCTGACGACCGCCAATAGCGGTATAACTATACCATCGGGATTAGAGGAAATTCTATCCCACACTCACCAACCCGCTTGGCCAGCGTGGTGAGTTATGGCCAAACCCCTCCAAAATGACTCCACAACTGAAATCTTGGTCCTCAGTCTCCGGCAGCTGGAATGTACCTGGCCAAGGCAGCGGCCAGTGCGACATGAAGGCAGAGGGTGCTAAGAATCCCCGGAGGGGACCGGACTAGGCTGCCATCTGATGCTGACCTTGGCAACGTACAATGGACGCTCCCTATCTTCTGATTCAAGGCTTCTTGAATTGGAAGAGGAACTACAAAGGATCAAGTGGGACATCGTGGGGCTAAGTGAGGTAAGGAGAAAAGGAGAAGATCTCATCGAACTGAAAAGTGGACATCTCTTCTACTATCGTGGGACAGATACTGGCAGAACTAGTGGTGTTGGATTTATAATAAACAAGAAACTGAAGGAAAAAAGTTGTAGAAGTTGAAAGTTCCTCTGACAGAGCTGCACGACTTGTTATCCAACTCTCGAAAAGATACCAGGCTCAGATTATTCAAACTTATGCACCCACCGCAAGTCATCCTGAAGAAAAATTGAAGAATTTTATGAGGAAATTTGTCATCTAAATAATAAAGGTAAGCAGCACTTGAAGATAATTATGGGAGATTTCAATGCAAAAATAGGGCAACGGCAACAGAATGAAACTTCAGTAGGTAAATTCGGTCACGGCAACAGAAACCAGCGTGGAAATACTCTCGTTGAGTTTGCAGAGGCAGAAGGGTTTTTCATCTTGAACTCCTTCTTCAAGAAAAAGCCGCACAGGAAATGGACATGGAGACATCCAAATGGGACGACAAGTGAAATTGATTTTATTATGTGTAACAAAAAATTCGTCATAGAAGACTGCAGTGTGCTAAACAAGTTCAACACAGGTAGTGACCATAGATTGGTGAGATGTAAGATGCACCTCAACACTAAACTTGAACGTGGCAAGCTCATAAGACAAACAAAATCTATTGACATAACCAACCTTAAAAAACACCATAATACCTTCAAGTTGGAACTGAAGAACAGGTTCTCTGCTTTAGAAGGCCTAACATCGGAAGAAGTGGACATCTCTGAAGTTAACAGAAAAGTAACCAAAGCTCTTATGGAAACAGCAACAAAATTAGCTGGGTCTAAGAACAAGTTGCATGTAAACAAATTATCAGGAAAAACGAAAAAATGTTGATGCAAAAAAGAAGAGAGATGAGGACAACTAAAGAAGATGTGACTTCCAAAGTGGAATATATAGAGCTATGCAAGACAGTACGAAAAAGTATCACTGAAGACGTAAGGAAATTCAACTGTAAACTAGTGAGGAAAGCAATTGAAAACAACCAAAGCCTAAAGATAGCAAAGGGACATCTCAGTAAGGGAAGAAAACAGATTATGGCACTGAGAAAAGAAGATGGTTCTGTAACAAGAAATAGAGGCGAAATTTTGACAACAGTGAAAGATTTCTACTCCAAATTATATGAAAGGGATGATACATGCACTCCAGACATCATGAAAGATACCAGTACCAGAGTTCCTCCAGTCCTTCCAGCAGAAGTTGCACATGCAATCAAGAACATGAAGCGAGGAAAAGCTCCAGGAGAAGATGGAATTACTGTAGGCATCATACAAGAAGCAAGTGGAGAAATCGAAACAGTACTCGCCCAAATTTTCACTCGATGCCTTAGAGAAGGAAAGATTCCTGAGGATTGGAACACCGCTACAATGATCCTGCTACATAAGAAAGGTGACATTAAGGATCTCGGAAACTACAGACCTATCAGCCTCCTATCAGTAGTTTATAAAATCTTCACTAAAGTTCTTTCACACCGCTTGAAGGTAACACTGGACATGGCTCAACCGAGAGAACAAGCTGGATTCAGGAGTGGCTACAGCACAATAGATCATATCCATGTGCTGAGAGAACTAATTGAAAGAGCGAGGGAATATGAACTTCCATTGTGCATGGCTTTTATCGATTATGAAAAAGCCTTTGATTCGGTGAAACCATCAGCAGTTACAATGGCTCTGAAAACCTGCGGTATTGAAGATGCATACATTAATATTATTAATAACATCTATGAAAATGCAAGTGCAAAGATTAGGCTGTTTGAAAATGCAACACACATAAAAATTGGAAAGGGGGTGAGACAAGGTGACACCATATCTCCGAAGCTCCTTAATGCCACATTGGAGGGTGTTTTTCAGTCACTGAGCTGGGAAAACAAGGGGATAAAGATTAATGGAGATTATCTAACCCACCTTCGTTTTGCTGATGACGTAGTCATTTTTGCAACTACCCCATCAGAGCTGCAGAGTATGATCCAGGAACTTGCTGACAAGAGTAAAGAAGTGGGATTAAAAATGAACTTTCAGAAGACAAAAGTGATGTTCAATGCTTTTACAAGAAATGAAGATTTATCGATTGATGGAGAAAAGCTGGAGATTACAGACACGTACGTTTATCTTGGACAGCAGATATCAAGTGAGGGTCACATTGATGAAGAAATTAATCGGCGTATAAAACTTGCCTCGAGAGCTTTTGGAAGAAACAGCATAATTTTCAAGAGCAATATGCCATTATGTCTTAAAAGAAAAGTGTTTGATCAATGCATCCTTCCAGTGCTTACGTATGGTGCAGAGACGTGGACCTTAACTAAAAGAGACATACAAAGGCTGCAGACAACTCAAAGAAGCATGGAGAGGTGCATACTTGGTGTAACCAGGAGAGATAAGAAAAGGAACTCGTGGATCCGAAAAATGACAAGAGTGGAAGACATCATGATCAGAGTTAAATCCCTGAAATGGCAATGGGCTGGACATACTGCCAGAAGGACAGATCATCGATGGACAGCCGAAATTTTAGATTGGATTGCAAGGGACAGGAAAAGACCCAGAAGAAGACCACATGGGAGATGGGTGGATGAAATTCGAAAGTATGCAGGGGTGACATGGAGGAGACTGGCACAAGACAGACCGTTGTGGAGGAAACTTGGGGAGACCT